>OV702279.1:288593925-289843925 GCA_916181665.1 Avena sativa
CCTGTCCTATATAAGGTGGGCCCTGGGGGAAAACGGGATCTTCTTCCTTTTTTCCCCAAGACCCATCTTCTATCAGGAGCGCCGCCGGCCAGGACGTATCCAAGAGGGCGCTCCGGCCCCCTCTTCTCCAACCGCTCCTCTCCAGATCTGCTCCGTGGGATCCTTCCCCACCTCGATCTCCCGCCATGGACTCCGGTACTTGCCCTTAACTCCCTCCATTAATGGAGATCTTGCTCTCACCATGGCTTGAGTTAGGGCACACCTTGTCTAGGCTAGTTCTTTGGCTAGAACTTGTTGGAAGATCTTGGTAGGCCTAGGGTATCATGCTAGAGTAGATTGGTCCAATACATCCTTGAAAAAATTTGTGCATTGGTGGTCTTTAGATCTACATCTAGGGAACTCCTGTTGAAACTGTCAGTTCGTGGCCTCACTGGAACTTCCGGTGAGCCACGACCGGAACTTCCGGTCTAGACCGGAAGTTCCGACGTTTCAGCGGAAGTTCCGGCTACACTGCAAATTTTTTTCCTGTTTGTAATTTTCCAATCTAACTCTTTTTCATTCCACTTCCGAACTTGTGCACTTATCCCAACTTCCCTCCCTATTCTTGTTCTTTCTTCTCAGGGGAAGGAGAGACTCGCCAAGGCAAGCGTGCCCGCCGACCATCCGCTGACATTCCTCCTGAGATTGATGAGGAAGATGCTGAAGTTATGCGTCCCACCACTCAGACTTCTCGCCAGAAGGCTGCTGCTGCAGGGAAGAGGCCTGCTCTTTCTCATAAGGCCACTGCTGCAGGGCCAGATATGACCAAAGCCAAGATTTCCAAGTGGACTCAGAAGGCTTACGCTGCATTCAGGGCTACAGATCCCTACCTCGTGCCTCGTGATCGTCTCTGCTTGGACCCTCATTTTCACACCTGCCGTCAGGAACAGATTTATGAAGAAATCTATGCATCAAAGAAGAAGTTCGTGGTTGCTCCTCAGAAGTACATCAATGTGCCTCACATGGAAGATAAGCAAGTCTACTTTGGGGAGGCTCTTGATATCTGCAAGAAGTTTGGGCTGATTACCCTCATGGAGCACCGTCAGAACTTTGATTTGACTGCCATTGCCCAGTTCTACTCCACTCTGTTTCTTCACATGCAGTCCACTACTGAAGGTGAGATGAAGTGGATGACCAGGGATGTGTATCTTACCGCTACTTGGGCTGAGTTTGCTGAGCTTCTTGGATATCCCATTCATCCTGGACGCGGGGCAAATGGTTGGCGTGTTCATGGTCCTATTGCTGCTGATCCTGAGGTCCTGGAGCCCCTCTACATTGAAGGATGGGGAAGTGCTGGGTATGTGAATCATCTGCTGCCAGCTTATGACATTATGCGCAGGGTGTACTTGAACACCATCTCTCCCAAAGCTGGCAACTTTGATCAGTTCCATGGATATCAGGTTGACCTCATGCATCAGACCCATCTTCGCCGAGACACTGGCAGGTCAATGGATGTTATGCACTTCATCTACTCGGAGATGTGGGGGGATCTCATCGAAAAGCGCTCCTGCATCTATGCTCCCTACATTCAGACTCTCATCAATCACAAGTGGCTTGAGAAGACTGGCACCCCCTTCCCTCAAGACAACATCACCATTCATGAAGAGAAAAGGTTCCGTGTGAGTAAGCACCAGAAGCCTCGTACTCAGGAAGAAAAGGAAGCTGCTCTCAAGAAGACTCAAGATGTTGCTCGTGGTCCCTCCTCTGCTCCTGGTGGTTATAGTGCTGGTGGTCCTTCTCTCCAGAGGCAGCCATCTTGGGCAAAGAAGCTGCTTGGGAAAGTGAAGAAGACTTTCTGCTTTCTGCAGGACCGCGAGTATCAGGCTTATGTTGATCAGCGTCACAATGTTCAGCGCCAGAAGGCCATCATGGCAGCCCTCAATATTCCTTGCTCACCAGTCTCTAGCTCTGTCACTGCTCCCAAGGAGGATTGGGTTCGCAACAACTGCAACTGGTCTGAAGATGAGTCTGAGGAGGAGGTCACTGGTCCGCCTGAGTCTTCTCATCCTTCCCCTTCTCGTGGCTGGGACGAGTAGTTTGATCTCTTCTTCCTTTTTGGTGTCTCGATGCCAAAGGGGGAGAAAGATGTCTATTAGGTTGTCTTCGGGATTTGCATGGGTTGAGTCGCGAGCCTGTTCTTGCCTTTGATCCTTTCTTACTCGCGAACTCTCTAGTTTATTTGTGTGCTTGTGGTTTTATGTCCGTGAACTTATGTGTGCTTGTGGACCATGTGGTTTGTTATGTTTGAGACTATGTGATATATCTTTGTGGTATCTTATACTTTGCCGAAAGTGTGGTATCTTATTGTCATCTCTTGGGTTGTTGCTTTGGTGGTGGAGCCTCATTGCTCTCGTTATTATTACTCCGTTTGTCTCCACCACATTGAGTTGGTTCTGGTATGGTCTCTATTCCTTTTTTTTGTTGTACTTGTTCTATCTTTGCAATTGTTAGGGGGAGCCTCCGTGTATGTGTGCTAGTTCAGTCCTTAGGGGTCTTCTCTCTACCTTGCACACATACAGGGGGAGCCTGCCCCGTCCATTGCAAAGATTGCTTTGTTTCTATGTAAATCTGTGGGATTGTCATCTAACACCAAAAAGGGGGAGATTGAAAGGACTATATCTTCCCATGATGTTTTTTGGTGTTAAATGACAATCCCAACCATGTTGTTAACTGTGCTCTTGAGTTTCAGGGGAAACGTCGTTGTTGTCTCATTCTTTTGTGATGGATGCTCTCTTGTGATCTTTTGAAGACGGTGGACTTTTAGTCTTCTCCTAGTTTCTTTCTGGTTGATGTTTTTAGGTCACCGTACTATTAAGAGGGGGTCCATGTTGGAAGGCTGTGGGAAATCACTTGTTCTTGCACAAACCTATATGCACCGCCACAGCCATCCCATTATTCCGTGAGAGAGAGAGTTTTCCTGTTCAGTTGGGGCCTTTTGTGTCTCACCGGAACTTCCGGTCATAGACCAGAAGTTCCGCTCAAACCTTTTTCTGCGGGCTGTTCTTCAGTTTGTTCCGACGCTAGTTCCGCCCAAGTTCCGGTGGCGGTTCAGTAACCTTCTGTTTTGAAGTGTGCTATTTGCCGGAACTTGGCCGGAACTTGCTCGGAACTTATCCTGGCAAAAGTTTTTGAGCGGAACTTCCGCCTGAAGGCCGGAACTTCCGGTCAGACTCGCTTCGCGACCCAAAAGTTCCGCCTCAAGTTCCGCCCAAGTTCCGGTGGCAGTTCAGTAACCTTCTGGGCAAAATGTGCTATTTAGCCGGAACTTGATCGGAACTTGATCGGAAGTTCACCGGAACTTCCGGTCTGTTGTGACCGGAACTTCCGGTTGCGCTTCTGGAGCGTGCGTCAACGGTCTGATGACCGTTGGAGCCAGGCTCAGGCGGAACTTCTGGCCTATCACCGGAACTTCCGGTGAGGTCGCGGGGGTTGTACCGGTTCAGTGCGAGGGGGCCTACTTAAGGCACCCCTCTTCTTCCTCCCACTCTCTCTCGAATTTTTCTCTCTCCTCCATTAAAGCTTGAGCTTCACCTCACTAGATCTCTCTCTCTAGCCACTCAAATGACCTGATCTTTTGAGAGGTGAGGGAGGTGACCTAGATCTACACTTCCACCAAAGAAGATTTTATTTCCCCCACCCATCCTTTGTGGATCTTGTTGCTCTTGGGTTTCTTGGAACCCTAGACGGTGTAGGGCATCCCCGGAGCTGAGGCATGTGTTGTAAAGCTTCGAGGTGTCGTTGAGGGCCTCCAATTGAGTTGTGGAGCTTCCCCCTCAACCTTGGTGTAAAGGTTTCGGTTGGCGCCTTCAAGGTCACCGGTTAGTGGATTGTGAGGCCTCCTTTGTGGGGGAGCTCACCGGAGAAGAAGGTGAGGCCTTTGTGGCGCTCGGGTGACCTTGTGTGGCCCCGACACCTCTCCAACGTAGACGTAGCTCCTTGGGAGTGAACTACGGGAATTACATCTCCGTGTCTCCTCGCCGGTTACCTCGTTCCCTTCCTTTACTCCTTGCTATTTACTGTTCTTGTGGTTGGTGCATGTTTTCTTGCATTTAGGTTGTCCACTTAGTTGCATCTCTAGATAACTTTCTTTCTCGTTAAGCCTAAAAGTGAGAAACAATTAAAAAAATTGGTAGACGCCTATTCACCCCCTCCTCTAGTCGTATCAAGTCGGTACTTACACACACGTCCTAGGTAACCATTATATTAGAAGAACTTGTTTTGTTTATTCAACATATAACAAAATTATATGTCGTGGTTGCTTCATTAATCCGTCTAGACTAAATATCGCTTAATGAAAGATCAGATCTTGTCATAGTCAAATCTTTGACCATTGTCGTGAATTCTTTCCCGACATGTCGATAATTTCATAGATGTGAGACATCCATGTATATTTCTTTACAGATCCAAATACGACTGTAAGGTCTTGCACCTTTCCAGAGGGTCTTTCAAGTTCAAAGCTTGATCTCTCGTATATGAAACTATCACGGATTTTATGGCTTCAAGCCATTTGACGGAGTCAGGGCCCATCATCACTTCTTTGCATGTAGTCGGATCATTATTGTCAAATAATGATTTAACTCTCAAATCTTGGTATTTGATTGTTTACCCGACCTACTTGTTTCAATAGAAACTTTGACCTTCGTAACCACAACCTTTGAGGCATGTGAGCCATGAGCATTGTTGCCGCCTCCGGAACACATTTTGGTGCTGCGCAACTTTGCATATATAGCTAAGGTTCTTTTAACCTTATCAAAGTTCTATGGTCCTCCCACTTATCTTTTCACGAAAAATTCCTTCTCAAAGAAACTTGACGTTCTAAGTGACAAACACTTTTATTTCCGATGTTATGGAGGAATACTTAACAGTTATTCGAAATAACCTACAAAGATAGGTTCATCCGACTTTGGTTGCAAACATCTTTCTTGTGCATAGCATACCAACGTTTAAGAAAGGAAAACTTGGGTTTTATCCCAAACCATAACTTTATATGGTGTCATTTCAACGGATTATGATGGAGCTCTTTTCAGTGGAAAAACGGTAGTCTCTAAAGCTTTTAATCTTTAAAATATAATGGCAGTTTTATGAATTACACCTTTGATTTTACCATGTCAAACAAGGTTTTAATTACATATCTCGAATGCTCCATACTCTTATGGTGTTTTGGGAAATGCAAATCCACGGAACGATTCCTTAAATCTTAGGTATTATGCTAGACTTGTAACTCAAATATCTTCCTTTATGATCTTATCATAAACTATTTATATTCTTGTCACAATGATTTTTCACTTCATCTTGAAAATCTTTAAACTTTTCAAATGTTTCATACTTCATCCTTATTAAGTAAATATTCATATATTCACCCAAATTTTTGGAGAAAGCGTATGAAGTTAAAATCCATCGCTCTTGACTACACATAATGGACTTCATACAACAATATGTACAAGTTCCAATAAGCTAGTCATTCGTTCCCTTTCAGACTATGAACGAAGTTTTAATTATCTATAGGAAAGTTTGAAAAGCGTCATTTGATCAAAAATCAAAAGACTCCAAAATTCCATCCACATGGAGTTTCTTCATGTTTTATTTCCAATATAATTTAAATGGCGATGTCACTTCCAAAGTGATCTTTCAATCAATTTGTCTTTCGACATTTTTAGCACTAGTTTTATGGATGTGATTTCTCCAACGAGATTTGTGAATCATCCATCTTTTATGGATTACAGCAGTTATTTGAACAACCCTTTTGTTCTCATAATACCTGATAAAACAAATCTTGAAGACAAGCTTTGATGTTTAACGAGCAACACAATAACCCTTTATTTGTTCTCGATGAACATCATCACATATTCTTTTGCTAGTTACTTAGGCCATTGTAGTTCATGAATTCTGTTGTTTCGTATGACGATTCATACCAACAAATTCAGTATCCAATACTTAAGAACCACATTATTTAACAAGCAAAGAATACAACCATAACGCGTATATCCTCTATATACCTAAGCTGAACAATTCTAGTCTTTTCTTTTCTGCCATATATTTATGAGATTCTCTTTCAGTGTTTCTTTTTCTGTTTGAAAGAATCTATCAACATCAATAGTGGAGCCATATATATGACACATAGTCCAAAGCATGTATAGTTAAATACCAATGTCTTTGGACTTGCACTTTGAAGTAGATCACCATCATCAAATGTTTGGTGTTCTTTCAAATTCCTTTCTTTAGTAATCTCTTGGTGTAGTAAACATTTTACCTACATCAGATATTCATCATTATCATGGAATTATCCATGATCAAGCTACTTTTAGCTTATAACGGTGAATCGCGAGTATAATGTTGCTCTCCAAAACCTTTTTGGAGGATTAGGACAACTAGTGTCTCCAACCTTTTGTAAATTCTCATCAAATATGAGAACATGACTTTTGCCATATTATACTCTATCATGTTGCAACCAAAATTTTGTTTCAGATATCACAATATCTTCCACACATCATGGTTTCTGAAACAACTCTTTCAGATCCTAGATAACCTTGATATTAAGACAATCCTTTGAATATTAAGAATCATGGAGACAAACATGATACTCATACACTAATACTTGGAATTGTCACTCTTGATTTAATACCAATTATTAAACTTCATGGAGTAACCGGAACTTACTGAAAGTTTGCAGTAGGACTTTTAAACTTTAGATTAACACTTCAAAACAATACGATACCAGTTCGTAAAGTAACTAACCAGAATTATATAGTTCTATCATCTCAATTATAACTAAGCGCAAGGTGGTAAACGGATGCCAATGACTACAACAACTATGCAACTTCACTTTGATTTAACTTATGATAAATAGTGTTCAACTTTTAATCATATTGCTGTTGAACTCCCACTCAAAACAATATCCCTCACATTGTTTTAGTGATCACACGAACCAAATTCACCACATCGAAACCGATCATCACGAGAGTTGATGTAGCTTCAATGGCGAACAATCAACATGTTCATCATATCCACTATATGACTCATGCTTTACCTTTCGCTAATCCGTGTTCCGAGACCATGTATGTACATGCTAGGCTCGTCAAGATCAAAACTTAGCTTCCGCATGAGCAAATCTGGCTTGCTCACGTTGTATACACTCGCAGAATCTAACACACCCGATCATCACGTGGTGCTTCGAAACAACGAGTTTTAGCAACGGTGCTTACTAAGGATGAACACTTTAAAACTTGAAATTGTGTGATTGAGGGATCATCTTATAATGCTACCGTCGTGAACTAAGCAATACAAGATGCATAAAAGGATTAACATCACATGCAATTCATAATATGTGATATGATATGGCCTTTCTTCTTTGTGCTTTCGATCTCCATCTTCAAGCACGAACATGATCTCCATCATCACCGGCATTGCATCAAGGTCAATGACGCCGCTCCATGGTTGTCGTCCACCAGCTTCAACTATTACAACTACTTTGAATAGACACGCGAGTCTTAACAGAATTTAAAGACAACCATATGGCTCCTGCCGGTTGCCAACTTACAATAAGGAACATTGCATACATCAAATATAATCACAATCATGGCCATATCACATCACAGCACACCCCTACAAAACAAAGTTAGACGCCTCTAATTTTCTTTGCATATTTTACGTGGTTTGGGGATTTCAATAAGTGTCGCTCTAACTTACGAACAAGAACCACAACATTGATACTAGTATTGTCAATCACCCGTTGTAAATTGAATCTTAACTATGTTGGGAGAAACAGGCACCCGCAAACCCACTTATGCAATACAAGTTGCATGTCAAGCGTGGAGCAAGTCTCATGAACGATGTCATGTAAGGTTAGCCTGGGCCGCTTCATCCCACCATCCCGCAAGATACAAAGTACACAAGAAGCGATCGACAACAAAAGCATCAACGTCCACAATGACCATTGTGTTCTACTCGTGCAACAGATCTATATATAGACACGGCTTTGATACCACTGTTGGGGTTCGTAGCATGGAAAACAAAAAAAATCTACCGCATGCACACAAACAGGCAGGCAGTTCGTGTAGACCATCCTTCCGGCGTTGCGTTCCGGCAGCGCTTCCGCAGTCGGTCACACGTTCGGTACTCGATGAAGACCTTCCTCTCCCTTGTTCCAGCAGGCAGCGGAGGTTGTAGTACTCTCCTCGCGATTCCGGCAGCACGACGGCGTGGTACCAGAAGTAGAGGGGAGATCTCGCAGGGCTTCGCCTTAAGCCGGAGAGAGTATGGTGGACTATGAGAGAGGCCTTGGCGATCTAGGGTTTAGAGGCACCAAGGGAGGAAGCTTGGCCGGCGGCTAGGGCTTGGGGAGAGCCCCAACTCGCCGAGTTGGA
Organism: Avena sativa; assembly: GCA_916181665.1. Lineage (NCBI taxonomy): Eukaryota > Viridiplantae > Streptophyta > Magnoliopsida > Poales > Poaceae > Avena > Avena sativa. Next base: position 288,602,328 of record OV702279.1, read on the forward strand.
GGGGAAACCCTAGGCGGTGACAGCGGCTGCACTTGGAGGTGGAGGCGCCAAAGCTAGGGTTTGAGGTGTAGGGAAGAGGGGCACCCCTACCCCTTATTTTATAGGTGGGAGGGTGCGGCTTGGGAGGAGGGAGTCCTCCTCCAACTCCTCCTCCTTGGCCGGCGGGTGGAGGGAGGAGACTTCCTCCCCAAGTAGGTTTCCTACTCTCCCTCCACCAAGCAAACTTGTCGTTTGACTTTTTCAAATTGGCGTTTGACTTTCAAACTAGGATTTGATTTCTTCCTTTATTTTGCCCAGCCAAGTAACCTAGTACATGATTCAACCATTCCATATTGTCATGACACATCCATGTACCCTTCCCCTCCGGAGTGCCGGACCTTCCGGACCCTTCTAGAACATTCCCGATGAAAAACACCGGAATCATTCCCCAACTCCGAAACAGGACTTTCCTTATATGAATCTTATTCTCTGGACCATTTCGGATCTCCTCGTGATATCCCGGATCCCATCCGAGACTCCGAACAACATTCGGTCTCTTACTCATCATTCCATAACTACTCAACAACATCGAATCCTTAAGTGTGTCTCCCTACGGTTCGTGAATTATGCGGACATGACCGAGACACTTCTCCGATCAATAACCAATAGAGGAATCTGGAAATTCATATGGCTCCCACATATTTCTACGATTACTTTGCGATCGAATGAACCACTTACATACGATACCAATTTCCCTTTGTCTCACGATAGTTTACTTATCCGAGGTTTTGATCGTCGGTATCTCTGCATACCTAGTTCAACCTCGTTACCGATAAGTACTCTTTTCTCGTTCCCGTGATATGTGATCCCTTGTGAGCCAGTCACATGCTTGCAAGCTAATTGGATGACATTCCACCGAGAGGGCCCAGAGTATATCTATCCGTCATATGGATGGACAAATCCCACTCTTGATCCATGAGCCTCAACCCATACTTTCCGAACACTCAATGCCACCTTTATAGCCACCCAGTTACGGTGTGGTGTTTGATGTCATCAAAGCATCCTTCCTGTGATGGTGATTAACATGATCTCATGGTCGAAGGAATTAGGTTACTATGTATCAGAAAGCTTATAGCAAATGTGTAGGGTTCGCAGCATAGAAAACAAAAAAATTCCTACGATGTGAACTATATACCAAGATCTATCTACTAGATACAAACAACGGGTGGATGTATATCCGTAGAGAACATACCCTTGAAGACCGATAAAGCTTAACGAGTTCAACTCGTGGTTGATGTAGACGATCTCTTGCCGATCTCAAGATCGAGAGGAAGTCCTAGCGCCGCAAATCAGCAGCGCATCCGTGCTCGCACACACGTTCGAGGCACCGAGCAACCTCCGCCTCCTCGCTCCAGCGATGCAGCAGAAGCACAACTCTTTCTTGCCGAATAGCCACCGGGAACATGTATCTCGCTAGTCCGAGACCATGGGGATAAATTCTAGAGGGGGAGAGAGATCCTTCACGAGGAGGTGTGAGAGACAAGTGAGGAGGGGGGCTCCTTTTATAGGAGGAGGGGGGCACCCAAGGGGGTGGCCGCCGGCCATGGGGGCTGCCCCCTCCCCTCCTTCATTCATGTGGGTGGACACTCCACTCACAAAATGCCCTTTAAAATCCCTCCACTCAAAAGTCCACTCAAATTCCCATTAAATTTCCACCAAATTTAATGCAAACTCTCATTAAATAAAACTCTTTTATTTTATTCAGAATTTTGTCAATTACTTTAATGACAAACATTCACAAATAACCCCTTGCTAGAATTCTATTTCACATGCATAACCACTTTATGCAATTTCACCCGAAAACCTGTTTCGGTATCTAGTGAAATAAATTCCTGCGCTTGTTCATTCTTTCGGCATGAAACATTTGCTCCAATTGGATGTCGGTGTCTCTTAAGTGTGTCACCCTACGGTTCGTGAATAATGCGGACATGATCGAGACCCCTCTCGGATCAATAATCAGAAGCGGGATCTGGAGACCCATACTGACTCCCACACATTCAACAATGACTTTCTTGTGATCGTCGGAACCTTTTACGCTAGTATATTAATCCCTTTGTTTCACGATATATTACATGTCCGAGATTCAATCTTCGGTATCTCCATACCTAGTTTGATCTCGTTACCGACATGCACTCTTTTCTCGTTCCTGTGATATAACATTCTAGTGATCAAATCACTTGCTTGCAAGCTAATCAATGTGATATCACCGAGAGGGCCCAGAGTATATCTATCCGTCATCGGGATGAACAAATTCCACTCTCGATCCATGAGCCTCAACATAACACTTTATTAGTTCTGAATCCATCTTTATAATCACCCTGTTACGGTGTGACGTTTGATGTTATCAAGAAACTCTTCCGGTGTTAGTGATTGACATGATCTCATGGTCTAAGGATTAGGATCACTTCGTAAGTTGTTATAGCAATATAAACTCAATGACTTTGATCGTAATGCTATACTTCGGATGAATGTTCATCACACAATTACACTAATGTTGTGATCCCGTTATTAACAATATCCAATGTCCATGATCAGGAAACCTTGATCATCTTGTTAATCAACGAGCTAGTTTATGAGAGAGGCATAACTAGGAACTTTCTGTTTGTTTATTAAACACACATGTATTAACGTTTCCGTATTAATACAATTATAGCATGCAAAATAAACATCTATCATATACTTGGAATACACATAATAAACACTTTATTATTGCCTCTCAGGGCATATTCCCTTCAAAATGAACTATATTAAATGACTTGATCTTTATGCTACGCTTAACTATAGGAGTATGTCCATCACATCATTCTCCTAGTGATATGACCCTGTTTTTAATAACATCTCTATGTTCATGATCAGGAAACTATGATAATAACCTACTTTATTATTGCCTCTTAGGCATATCTCCAACACTTACCTTACACACTTTGCTTAAAGCAGTTGTCTGTTGCTTGCAACTTAATACTGGAGGGGGTTCGGATGATAACCTGAAGGTGGACTTCTAGTCATAGATGCAGTTGGATGGCGGTCTATGTATATTGTTGTATTGCCCAATCGAATCTCATAGGATCTTTCTGACTAGTATTGCATTGTTATGCCTTGCTCGGTTCCTGTCAATTGCCCTGCTGTAATTTGTTTACCCTTCATGCCATGTTGGTTATCTAAGGAGAGCACCTCTAGTGAACTATGGACTCTAGTCTAATCTTTACCATTGATACATCTTCCACTGTTACTTGTTTACTTGCTGCAAACCATTACCTTCCACACCATACGTTTAATCCTTTGTTACAGCAAATCGGTGAGCTTGAGAACCTCACTGTCTAGTTGGGGCAAGGTCTTGAGTTTGTGTTGTGCAGGTCTCCGCGTTGCTTTCAAAACCTGTGTGACGTTTCCTTACTCCTACTAGTTCGATAACCTTGGTTTCTTACTGAGGGAAAACTGCTGATGTGTTGCTTCACACCTTCCTCTTGGGGTTCCCAACGAAGTGCTAAACCAGCACCATCAAGAAGAAGATTGAATAAGCTAAGAAAGCATGGTATATCATCGTATCACAAACCCCTTTATCATCCAGGGCAATAGGAATTTTAAACCTAGAATGAGACGTCCTACCCCTAGGAAATAGAAGGGAGGCAACGCCTGAAGAAGCAACAGTTAGAACAATCCTTTCATGTCCTCTAAGATAGGCAACAAGAGCATTCCAAAGGAAAGTCTTGCCAGTACCCCCTTGTCCCTAAACACAAAAAAAGACCAGAATTACCATTCCTCACTGTAACATCCCAAAAATATTAAACTTGGATCATCAAACTATAATCATCAAAATTAGGGTTAACAAAAACTTTTCCAATTAAAAATACAAAGGCATTCATATGTGTGTGCATTAAAATTTGGATTTTTTTGAATTGCCATGGTTCTGTGTTTCTTTGCTTGTAAAATGATTCTTAGGTGAAATAAACATCATCTAAACAATACCCAAACTTTTCCCAAAGACAAACAAATTAAGTGAATGGTCATTTTGGCCAAATTAACTCTCATGCCTACTTTGGCTATCCCTAACTTTCAGAACTCAACAGAAACATGTTTGGATCTTTGCACCCCTTGATAGTACTCATAATAAGGTACCAAGGCCCACTTTGTGATCATCCAAAAACATTTGAATGCATAGTTTAAATGCCAGTTTAAACTTGAATCTATTTCATATGGGAAGATCCCACTATTTCAAAAACCACTCAAACAAGCTCAATTTTCAAAACCCAAGCACCCACAAAATCCTCAACACATGCCTAGCACACCCACCAAAAATCTTTTCAAAATTCAAAACTCAAGTTCTTGTGGCCATTTCATCAAACACTTGGAGACAACAAATCAAACTGGCCAAACTTCACTGTTTTGAGCAGTAATTTGGCTAAGCATTGTTCACCATTGATCACACTTGTCTCCCCCAGTGCCTTGACCACCCCTAGCCCCTACCCATTTGCACCATGCCATGCCAACCCAAAGGAACCCTTGCCAGCCGACCATGGCTAGTTAGCCAGAGCAAGCACCAAGCCTAAACACCATGTCTAGGACACATGCCACCGTCCACCGCCACCCCCTGTCCAGCGCTTGAACCCTGCCAGCCACTGGACCACATGCCCAAGCCATGCCAAGATTCTCTGAGAGCATGCCGAGAGTGCGCCAGAGCGCCACCCTCGACACACGCCCACAGACCGCGCGCCGCCCTCGTCGCGTGCACGCGTGATCACCACCGCCCCAGCAACCCCGCAGACACCCCCGTTCGCTGCCCCATGCCTCACAGCCACCGCTCGCTGTCGAAGACGCCGCCTCTGTCGCGCAGAGCACCGCACGTTCCCGACCGTTTGCCACCGCCCCTACACGGGCATTAAAGCTCTAGAGCATCGCCAGGAGACCACCCGTCGAACGCCAACCTCGGACATGCCTCTAGCTGCCCGTAGCCGTGTCGCCACCGTCGCCTGTCCATCCCTCTCGGTCTTGCCGTCGAGCCTATAAAAGGAGGCCACCCCCGCTCGATTTATTCACACCATCTCACTCCCCTCACCTCACTGATACTTCCACCCCTTAGCCGGAGCAAGGCGAGCAGCGCATCGTCGGAATTTGACCGGAGCTCGCTGCTACAGAGGAGAAGAGAAGCCGTTGATTTCGTCCACCCCCGGAGCTGCCGCGACCATCCCTGAGTTCGCCGTCGTCGACTTTGTCGTTTGCCCGCCTCGCCGTCGTCACTAGAGCCCCGGTATGCCCCCTACGCACCCCCAACGAGCCGCTAGGGTTCGAGCTCGCCGGGGATATGTTCATCGTCGACGATGACCCTCAGCCATTGATCTCACTTCTAATCCAACGCACCACATCGCCACGTACCGCTTCGCGATTAATGAGCCACTGACCAGTAGACCCCCCCCCCTGTCAGTTGCGCCCCGTGCTGCGGAGTGACACTGGGCTGGCCCAATAACCCTTCCCGCAGCCCACTCGTTTGAATTTAGCTTTTTATAATTTCTTTCAAACTCAATTCTGTACCTAGTTTCAAAAATCAACCCAGCTCGATTCAGTGAACCAAATTGCATGAAACCAATTTTGTTTGAAAGGTACTGAAATGCTTAATCCAAGCCCGTTGGATTCAAATCATTTGGATCTATAGATCAACCTTGGTAAAAATATCAAGTCAGAAGCTTTTCTGTATTCAAACATTTTTCAAATTTCAACCATAATAGCTTTGAGTTGACTCCAACTCTCAAAAATCACATTTGACCGTACCTTTAAGAATATATAAAAATATATGGGTTTACTTACAGAAATAATGTTTAAGTAATAAAAGAATGCCACATAGGCATTTCTAGTCATTTATTTTATTTAAAATGAAAAGGTTAAACCTTATTAAAATTGTGACACCACTTTAAATCACATTCTCATGTACTGAAATATGTGGTGATGACATGTGTCAACATGATCCCATGTTTGGTTTGGAGAATATTAAATCTTAAGTAGTTTTTCAATGAGTAGAAATTACTTTTCTAAAAATAAATAAATAAGACAGAGGCTTTAGTCTTGTAATGTTAGTGATGATGCTAGATCATCTATAGTAACCTTTTGTGTGATGATTGAAAATAGTTAAGTATTGTTTGGTGATTGTGTACCTCGTATTTATTCATAGACGCTAGTACCGACCAAGGATACGAGGAGGAAGGAGGATACTACGAAGAAGAAGCCGAGGAAAACTTCAACCACTACTCTGCTCAAGGCAATCCTAATACTACTAGTTGATTGAGCAAGCTAACACTTGCAATTATGAAAGTTAGATAACCTATGCAATGCACTAAGCATGCTTGGTTAGACATATTTGATGATACCCCCTCCTAGTTTTACTTGCAAGCTTTTTACTTTATTTCTTTGTCAAAGCTATTTCTTAGAGTTTACTTAAGTGACTTGTAGAGTCTAGGAAGATAATTGAAGGTTGCATAAAGAGCATTAAATTTGGCCTAAGCTAGATAATCTTGATGTCATCCCAAGGCATGAGATTGAACTTAGTTAAACTCCACTTGTTTACCACCCTTCATTAGTACTCCCCTCACTTGTAGATGCTAGTGCTAAGCATAAAACTTGATCAACTTTAGATGGGAATACTTGGTGGAAAATGGTTATGAAAACCTTAGAATGATGAGTCATTCTACTGAAATGTTTTGACATGTGTTCCCGAATACCAGATGATATTGAAAATGTTGAGGCATGAGCCTTAGCCCTTTATAAAACTGATGGTTGTCTGGATGTGATACCATTCCAATTTTACCGTACAACCACAATACCCGAAAATTGGGTAGGGCTTGACTGGAAACTTATATACCTTAGTATGGGTTCCCTCACGTCCAAGGTCTGAGCTGAGACTACCTTGTGAAGATTGTCCACCTGTGCAGTACCCAAGATGACAGTTGGTCATGGTTGGGAGGCCAAACTCACAGGATAGGTGCCTATACTAGGGCGTGTAATTGAAAGGTTAAGATTGATTATCCGCATACTGAGTATGGTGAATTCAGGATTTGTTCCTGACGGATGTATCGAATGTTGTGGTGAAAGTGTACAATCTCTGCAGAATGTCAAACTATTCGAATAGCCGCGTCCGCGGTTATGGACAGTTGGAGTGGCCATACTGTTCCCCCGTCATATGTTTTCAAAATGACTTGTGAAATAAATTTAGATTTTGACTTGACCACAACAGGGTTGTGATATGAAATGAAAGTTCCCACTCAGGTGATATAAAATCTTCAGCTAGCTTTTCTTGCTTCTGAACTTAGTAGAGGTAAATCTGGCTTTTTGCAAAACAACCCTAGATCTTAGTGTCCTACTACAAAAACCCCTTTAACTTGTTAGTATTAGTTTGCGAGTACTTAAAGAGTACTCATGGCTTTGTCACTGGCTATTCCCGTGGCTAGACTATGAAGAGGAGTACCAGGATGATGGAACCCAGGAAGGTTATGATAACTAGGATCATCTCCCATCGTCAGCATTGCCTGTGACCCCGAAGATGGAGCTTCGCCTACGCTACCTTTATTATTACGTAATTCCGTTGCTTGAGTTGTATTAAGAACTGGATCATGAGATCCTTATTTGTGTAAGACCTTATGTATGGTTTGTAATGGATGATGTACTGTGGTATCCAATTCTGTTATGTCTCGCAAAAATGGTAATCCTGGGATTGCGATGTATGGCATAACAGGCATCTGTGAATAAAAATCCGGGTGTTGACACTCACTCTATCAACAATGGCAGTGAACGCGGCCCTCTGATCTGCATTAAGCTTTAATTGCATGCTATCAGCAAGTTTAAGTAGGAAGACATAATCTTCAGGGAGCTCGTCGCTAACCATTGAACTAACAACTGGACCAACATCATAGAAAGATTTCAAGGGAAAAGCATAATCCAAAATGTTAGAGCCATTTTTTGCAAAGGAAACTGCCAACTCATCAAGCAGCATTTTTTTAGTTCTACATGGGGAACACTGTAAGTAGGCTCATTAAGAGAACGAAGGATTTTGTGTTGAATGTCTTCAGACAAGTGAAGCCAATATTTTTCGAAAAAAACATTTACATTAATCACACCATAGTAAATCACCATAGTAACGAACAACTGACGCAACTGTGTCCCCATGCCCCATTCTAGCGCCTCATCGAAGGCACTATACCACTCACTGTCATCACCAAGAAGCCCTTGGCAGCGCATGCATCTTTAAAGTTTTCGTATTCTACGCCATTGTAAGTCCTAACATCAGCATAGGATCGTGCACCCTTCACAAGCATAAGCAACATTCAAAGATAGTAAAGTTCGCTAGTAGAAGGATGGACATAGTAGATCCTACCAATTTTGTTACCTTGTTTTCGCCGAACCCACACCTTTTTATCAGCCACCCAAGAATACCGAGTGGGGAAATCACAGTATGTCAAAGTTCGAGCATGCCTATACTTAGTATTAGCAACAAACCACTCAGTTAACATAGTCTTACGCAAAAGGTCATTGTTTATTAGCGCTGGAAGATTGGCTCTCACACGGAAGCGGACGACATGCTGATGCAGCAAGTGAACAACAAGTCTTTCCACCGAATGAAGCTTACTATGTATATCATAACCATAACACCTCCAAAAAAAATCATGAGCGCATAAGTATCGACATATTCTATACTCCTCAATCTCATATATGCCATACTCGTCACTTTTTACCTTTTCAAACAGAGTCTTGGAGAAATCAGGCCCTTTTGTCACATATTTATAAAGATACTTGATGACATGTGTTTTATTGCACCACTCCACGTTCAAATGACCCTGATATTTTTTAGCAATGCCATGTTATAAGGGACAACGTGCCTATTATCTAGCCTGACTTTATTTTTCATAATGAAGCGCTCGTCATCACGGCGTCTGTACACAGGGAAACCAAACTCATCAACAGACGTCTCCTTCTGGAATGATTTAGGGATTTTTTTAGAACAAACGCCATCTTTCATACAAGGGCACCTAGGGTTATCCTCCCCACAGGGGCCATGCACCATAAACTCATCTACAAGGGCATACCCAAGAGGATCTTCTACCGGATCAGGAATCTCAGCACAGACGAAGAAGTCAATCAAAGCAAGTCTTACCTCAGGACACTTGTTCTTGTCTTGTCAAACAAGTATGTGCGCATGAGGCAACCCCCTTTTCTAGAACTCCACAGTATGCAGAACTGAAAATAATGATCACAGGTAAACAAACAAAGGATCTAGAAGGAGAAGCAAACAACATACAAAAATGCAAAAAGCAATAGCAGCAAACACCTGCAACGATGGGGCCGTACGCCTTTTCAAGTTTTATGTCCTTCAGGTACTCGGCAAGCTTCATATGGTAAACCCTAACAATCATGTCAGCCCTATTATTTGGTTTCTGCCAAGGCTCAAGCGCTAGAGACTCTATAATCTCAGGCTATTTAGGATTACATGTGAAAGTGGTAAATATATCAGGGCAACCATGCACACATGCAATGGCTACTGCATCCTGAAAATTTTTAACCATATAACGACGACCACCGGTAAAATAAGAGGGCAGCATATTTTTTTCCCGACGGTGCTACCATCCATACGTCCTGCACCGATTGCGTCTACAAGCCCCTGTAAATTATCAGCTCTAAGGCAATCATTGGACAGTTTGATAAAATGCAACCGAGACTCGTCTATGCATGCACGGGAATCAACCATAGCCTGATCAGACAACAAGCCACTACACAAATAGGGGTTGTACTGCCCCTCTTTATAGTGTGAGCAAAATCAATAAAACTCCTACATGGTCATGGTTTTCCGTGCAGCAGGTTTAGAAGCATCCACCCAAATTAACTTAACACTCAACTGAAAGTCACGTTCACCATATGGAAATAATAGCAGGTACTGCAAAGACATGTAATCATTATGCAGAGAAGAAACCCGCTGCAAACCAGCACCCCTAGCCCAGATTATTATGTCCCGGCTGGGCGCTTCCGGCGTTAGCTCACCAAACACTAAGCATGAAAGTTCATCTATAGATGGTAAATTAAACATATGACCATCTTTTTTAGAAGGGGACATTATGCGAATAGAAATATCCTCGAATTCATTTTCTGCTAGGACTTCCTTGGCCATGCGAAATTTTTTAACAAGCGCACTATAGGTGTCGAGCATGATTTCCAAGCCCTTAACTATAGACTTATATAAGCCTCCTTCAATTCTGGCATCCTTATTTAAAGCCTGAATTTGAATGTGAACCTCATCCCCTCCATGATATATAGAGAGTTCTGCATACTTAGGAGTATCCCCTTTTTTAGGAAAGAGCGAACCAATCCGATGACTAACAACACCCGAGATTTTAAAAACATTTGGACCTCGTCCATCATTCACAGAACGATCAATGGTGGACCCATGGAAGTGAAAGCAAACAGACAATTGTATTGGCGGATTTTTTCAATAAACTGTTTGCTACGGGGTGGTCCACTATAGGACAGAAGCTCATGGAGGAAATCCGGTGGCTTTCAGAAAGGCTTAACAAAGAACTTTCCACCTTTGCAGCAGTTGTTGTAGACGATACGCTTTGCCATGATTGAAGACATAGACTTCACCCTCTCCGCAAACCAAAAGCTCGCCTTACAACGACCACATATATAGTTAGGGCTTCCATAGTAGGACCTCTTTGCATAGGCAGCTGGAGATATTTTGACTTTAGTAACAGAAACAAGATCAGAGAGGGAAGTAACACAACCAAGATAAACTATCAAGCAGGTCCAGTACCTTTTAAAATCTCAGACTCTTCCTCCGTAAACCCAACCCAAGAAGATTCTAACTAAGAAGCAAAAAACAACATCCGTACAGGAAACAATATCACAGCAACCAAGAGCATGAACAAAGCAAAGAGGCACGCAAGAGAAAATTTGAGTAAACCCAAGCGTAAACAAACACTTGGCAAGCGAGCCCCTCTATAACTGCCTTTCGTGCGGCCACACCACCTGTCATGCGTAAGTTTGCGTTTTTTCCAGTTGCAGTAGCAGCCTTGAAGTAACAACAAGAAAGAAACCATCCCCTATGTAGCACCCCGGCTAAAACCACTATTAGAAAACCGCCTGGTGTTTTGTTTTGTGCATCATCATGACTGCATGCATCTGTTTGTCAAAACTAATTTTACAAAGTCCATCTTGTTTTCCCAAATACCCTATCTTATTTCAAATCAAAACCGGTCTTTCCGAATAATTTTGTTTGTCTAAAAATAATTACAAAATCTTTTAACAAAATTAAAACAAACAATATTTTTCTTAAAATAAAACTGTTTTGTTCGGGGGAGACAGCCTGGCCCGAAAGCCAGGCCACCTACCACCCGATCGGCCCAACCCAATCCCACAGGAAACCCTAACCTAGAACCACCCCAAACCCTAGACCGTCCCTAACTGTAGCCTAGATCTACCCGCCACCGCCACCCACACAGAGCACACACGCGCGCGCCTACCCAACACGCCACAACAACCCACACCAGGCATCGTGACCCCGTCACTGGACCCACCTCGCCAACCCGGCCCCACCCCATGGCGCTCCCGCACCCCACGCGCCCCATCCCCGCAATCCCCCGCTTCTCTGCATCTTCCTACCACGGGCGCCACCAACGCCTCCTCCCGCCGGCCTCTGTCCTGCCTTCGTCTAGGCCCCTCCACCGTCGTTGTTCCCCGCCCTCGCCGCACCCCGCCTTTCGGTGTAGCGCCCTCCCTCCCATGGCCGCCTCCTCCGTCGTGCTCTGCCCGACTCTGAGCTCGCCGACCTTCACCGCATGTGCCCCTCTACACCGCCGCGGGTCCCGACCCGACCCTCCTCTACATAAGCTCCTATGAGCCCCGCGAGCCGCAAGCGCTCTCCGTTCCCCTCCACCGTGACCTCGTCTGCCCGCCCAACGCCGCCATATTCCTCTCGTCTCCGCGCATACAGGCGTGCCGCCGTTCAGGACACTGGCCATCGCAAGCTCCACCTCTCTCCTTCGTTCGCGAGCTAGTTCGACCGCCGGCTCCCTTGCTACAGTCATGCGCTGTCAGGGACCCCCCTCATGGCCCACCTCTCTGCGCATCGGCCTCGCCTCGGGCCCGTGTTGCGTCGCCTCTGTTGGTGTCCTTGTCCTGGTGCTCCTCGGTGACCAGCGGCGAGTTTATTCCTTTGCGCCATCCTGAACCCTTCGGACTTCTGTCCCTATACCCCTATGAAGCGGGTGTTCAACACGGTGTCGCCTCTGAGCCTCTCATGACTTCCTAGCGTGAGCGCGCTCAGTGTTAATAATCTGTGTGTGGGCTTATGAGGCCATGTACCTCTGCAGTTGTTGATCGGGTGGTGCGTCCAGGTGCTGGATTTCTGTGGTGGATATGGTGGGTGAAGTGAAGATGGCCTTGATGTGTTGCCGCGAAGCAAGACCTCCCCGCGGAAGAGGACAAGGTGTTGGACAAGGGCATCGATGTCATTGACAAGATCTTTCAAGGACCAACGGTGCCGAACCAAGTTCTTCAACACCGAAGCCAGAACCCAAACGCCCCAGATTCCAAGGTGTCCTTCACGAAGCACGAAGACTGATCCTGGAAACTGAAGACCGATCGACCGAACCTAGACCTCGTCGAGCCCCAAGATCGTCGATACCTCTATGTGTGACCCCTATCTATCTTGACCCATATTTTTATAATATATGACATACATCTGTTGCATATTAAATCCTCCATGCTTGCATACATATTGTCATGGTTTGGGATATTTTATCGACTCACCTGGCTTTTCTAGTATTATACTCGCCCATTTAAATTTGTGTAGCGAACCGATGATATAATTTTGCCTTGTTAATATAACATTTAAATTGCGGGTATCTAAATAACACGAACCACCTAATTAATTTTTGGGACCTCGATTCCGCTTAATATTGCCTAATTGCATCGCATCCTTGCCATGTCATACATCATACATGCATCATGTCGATATTCTACCGTAGTATTAAATAGTGCATACGGTGTTTCTTCTAATGCTTTGCTTCTTCATGGATTAGGCAGATGAGTTGATGCGAGTGTCGACCGATCTTTGGATGAACCTTCAACAATGTTTTTCAGGCGAGCATTCTCCCCCTTTCTACCTATTTTACTTTTATAGTCTTTACTTCCTCCTGTTGATCTATTGCTATCTATATTATGATGTTTTAGATTTCGTACCCCTTTATATATCTCTGCATCCTTTATATTGCATTGGATACCGCCTATTGCCTGTTGTTCAGGTAGACAGTTGGCCTCCGAGTCGTAGTCGCTTGCTTAGGTGATGTTTCGCATCGTCAATATTCCACTGATGTTGGGGGTTGGCATATTCTTAATGGTGGAGATGATCATGGCTTTAATTACAGTTTAATCACTAATATTGAAAGTAGGTATAATAAATGCAGAGGCACAGAGGGGTAATAGTTGAGATCTGGTTGTTATCCCGCCCCCATGTGTCCATCTAGGGCCCGAGTTCTTGACACTTGTTCCGAGACGAGCGCGCTAACCACATGTGGGGTGTCTGGGCACCCCTATCGACTTAGTACCTAATTTCAAAGTACTATTCTGGGGGCCACAACACTAGTTCAGGCTTTATGCGTTACTACTGTACTTATGCCATGTATGCCATGTATGAAATGTTTATTACCTGTTGCTCGATGAGCGTTTATTACTATTGCGTAGGTGCGGCACTCTATCACGGGAATATTTTGTCTATGGCCTCTGCTCCCGTGCAAGTGTACGCAACCCTAGAGTCCGTACTAGGAGGATTAGCTATACCTCGTACGGGTAGCTCTTTCGGGTGGCCCCCATGTACTCGCTTTGGGTTTGGGAAAGCGTCGTGTCCTAGGCCCCACCGACATACCGATGGAAGTATGTTAATTGATCTGGCAACAATGGTCGAAGTGCGTGTGGAAACTTTGGTGCACCCCGACAGGGTTAAATCTTTCTGAAAAGCCGTGTCCGCGGTTATGGACGACTTGGAGCATAGTATCTCGATCATAGACAACTATAACTAAAGTTTATTGTTATAAATTTGACTTGTATCTGATATGACTAGTAAGTTGGATAAACACCATGGAAAGAATGAATAAAAGTGCCAACCGTGTGAGTTTCCTCGGCTTGACTTCCTCATTGGTCTCGATGGGGAAATACCAGGATGGGTATGTTTGGTAGTTGTATCTGGTTGGATCCGAATAGGTCCTTCTCATCTTTCTCTAATAGTCGTCAGTTGCATTGAGTCTCTATAGGTTGTTTAGTGCATGATGCGCTGCCGCTTCAGTCAACCATACCTATTGCGGTGACCCAGCATACCAATGCATGATGTAGTATACTATAGTCGTTGACATAACAGCAATGAAACACCGTTCACTAGTATTACATCCCTCAGAATGGCACAACAGAAACACAGCGGGTCCAATACATGGCTAAAGGTTACAACTCACTCTTTACACAAGATCCAGAGAACACTCTAGGTTAAAGAGAGAAAAAGAACTTCTTACGGAGAAGAATCAAAGATCAACAACGCAAGAAATATTATACTAATAAAACTAGTATCTTAACTAAGGGATTGACATTGCTGCTATTGCAATACACTACAGAATTAGGTTATTTGGCTAGAGATTATGTTCCTATCTAATTAGTAACTTCGTCTTCACTTGAGTTGATGTATATGTTGACTTCCTTGACTTCATTGAAGAGCTTTAGCTTTGGATGATGAGTCCTGGAGCATAAATTGATGCAGATATTGTTTATCCCGGTTTCAGAATCTAGCAAGGGTTAAGAAGATACTTTGAGTACGAGCGTACTCAGGAAATTCACTAGAAATGAAGTGTTTGATGCACTATAACTACAGCTACAGACCATAGGTCATAGGCAATACAAGTTTTCATAAACATTTCTTCAAAGGTTGCTTTTATTCTGAAAAGCTATGTCCGTCAGCCTTCACGGGTTTACCAGAACTTTCATGGAGTTCCTTCCCGCAGCGTTCGCAGCTTCTTCCCGGAACAGGGAGTAACAAGTTACAGTTCTTACACTCTGCAGACGTGCGTTACTTTTCCCATGAGAGATCAACTCCTTGTTGCACAACCGGGCATCTTACCCGTCCACAATTCCATGTTGTGAGGCCCGATAGTTGGTCCAAGCTAATCACTGCCCTCTCCGCGACCTCATATGTCTGCACGATCCTTCAGGCTGGCTCACCTTCGTTAAGCCCCCTTTCGGGCAGGCAAAAACCCTGATGAGTTCCCGAAATCTCTATGACCTGGTGTTGCACTGGCAAGTGCCATATTAAATGGTCCATCCACTAAACACCATCCATAGATAATCTAGACACCAAAAGTGTGGGGCGTAAGGGTGCTCACCCATATGTTGGATCCGCACAAGGAATCACAACGTCACGTTAAGGTCGTCTTGCCTCCATACAAGAGGAAAAGGATACAGCTGACTTCTCCGTCCCATTCCAAATCTCATGGTTAACGCGTAATATACGGAGCAAGAATCACTGGCGACATTGGTTGTTAAGTCCTAGATATTATGTTCCTTTACCACCGAAACTTTTATATTAAGTTATTACCTCATGGTAATAACTTATAGTCACATTATTATGAAAATAGTGTTTTCGGACCTTTTTAAAATGCAGGTGATGTCCACATTAGATTTATCAAATACTTTACAGAAAATAACCAAAGGACATGAGCAAGTGTGAACTTGCCTTTTGTGATTGCAAGATTATACACTCACGGTCTTCAAGGTAATATAAGATCCTGTAGGGTTCGCAGCATTGAAAACAAAAAATTTCCTACAATGTGAACTATGTACCAAGATCTTTCTACTAGATAAAAACAAAGGGCGGATGTATATACGTAGTTAACATACCCTTGAAGACCGACAAAGCTTAACGAGTTCGACTCGTGCTTGACGTAGACGATCTCTTGCCGATCTCACGATCGAGAGGAAGTCCTAGCGCCGCAAATCAGCAGCGCATCCGTGCTCGCACACACGTTCGAGGCACCGAGCAACCTCCGCCTCCTCGCTCCAGCGATGCAGCGGAAGCACAACTCTTTCTTGCCGAATAGCCACCGGGAACATGTATCTCGCTAGTCCGAGACCATGGGAAATAAATTCTAGAGGGGGAGAGAGATCCTTCACGAGGAGGTGTGAGTGAGAAGTGAGGAGAGGGGTGCCTTTTATAGGAGGAGGAGGAACCCCAAGGGGGTGTCCGGCGCATGGGGGCTGCCCCCTTGCCCTCCCCTCTTCATGTGGGTGGACACTCCACTCACAAAATTCCTTTAAATTCCCTCCACTCAAACATGCCATTAAATTTCCAGCAAATTTAATGCAAGCTCTCATTAAATAAAACTCTTTTATTTTATTCAGAATTTTGTCAATTACTTTAGTGACAAACATTCACAAATAACCCCTTGCTAGAATTCTATTTCACATGCATAACCTCTTTATGCAATTTCACCCGAAAACCTGTTTCGGTATCTAGTGAAATAAATTCCTGCGCTTGTTCATTCTTTCGGCATGAAACTTTTGCTCCAATTGGATGTCGGTGTCTCTTAAGTGTGTCACCCTACGGTTAGTGAATAATGCGGACATGATCGAGACCCCTCTCGGATCAATAATCAGAAGCGGGATCTGGAGACCCATACTGACTCCCACACATTCAACGATGACTTTCTTGTGATCGTCGGAACCTTTTACGCTAGTATCTTAATCCCTTTGTTTCACGATATATTACATGTCCGAGATTCGATCATCGGTATCTCCATACCTAGTTTGATCTCGTTACTGACATGCACTCTTTTCTCGTTCCCGTGATATAATATTCTAGTGATCAAATCACTTGCTTGCAAGCTAACCAATGTGATATCACCGAGAGGGCCCAGAGTATATCTATCCGTCATCGGGATGAACAAATTCCAGTCTCGATCCATGAGCCTCAACATAATACTTTATTAGTTATGAATCCATCTTTATAATCACCCTGTTATGGTGTGACGTTTGATGTTATCAAGAAACTCTTCCGGTGTTAGTGATTGACATGATCTCATGGTCTAAGGATTAGGATCACTTCGTAAGTTGTTATAGCAATATAAACTCAATGACTTTGATCGTAATGCTATACTTCGGATGAATGTTCATCACACCATTACACTAATGTTGTGATCCCGTTATTAACAACATCCAATGTCCATGATCAGGAAACCTTGATCATCTTGTTAATCAACAAGCTAGTTTATGAGAGAGGCATAACTAGGAACTTTCTATTTGTTTATTAAACACACATGTATTAACATTTCCGTGTTAATACAATTATAGCATGCACAATAAACATCTATCGTATACTTGGAATACACATAATAAACACTTTATTATTGCCTCTCAGGACATATTCCCTTCAGATCCAAAATTTGAAATCGGCATCATTGGTCCGGTAAGGACTAATGTTTGAAGAAGCAATATGCTCTTATGCATAAGTAATGAGATGCATTTTATAAACACGAATCTTGGGGTAACGTTGTTCTAGGGTTTGAATACTAGAAATGATGTATTTGAAATGTGTTGTACTTTTGGATGAGTTTTATACTCGTGCTTCTTATTAAGGCTTGTGAGTGTGTGTGAGCAACACATATTTATGCAGCAATAAAATATACACCTATGAAATGCTAGTCAAGATTGTTTACACTTTAATTGTTTATCTTCAAACTTTACTTTATAAGTGAAGTTACTTATAAAGAGCTTAAGTGTTATCGATCCTAAGTATACAAGTGAAGTATGAAGTAATGTGATCTTGATTATTTGTTATATATTGTCCGAAGTGGCAAAAATAATAACCTTCGAAGAAAAGGTTTCTCTTCTAAGGTCTAAACAAGCTTTGTGGTTAGTTGAGTTTGGTCAAAGTTATTTATGCTTGCTCGAATGGTTTGGGTTTGAGATGATTTACGACTTAACTATATCAGACCAAAGTTAACTATAAAACATATAATAATGTTTATAATATTATATTTAGATTCTTGTTGACTAAAGTTAACTTTAAAACATAGATAGTTTAAAATTATAATGGTTATAACATTTGTACTTTGGTGTACTTGGTAATGTTGCCTTAAGGTTACTTAAGAATGGTTATATTTTTCTTTTATGTGGTGGTTTTCTTGATTTTATAATGGAATAGTATCACTTACCCCTTTTTATGAATAAATGGTTATAGTTTGTAAATCATGGAGTAATGTTACTTAATTGCTTATGAGTTCACTATAGTGTTTTAGTATGTTGATAAACTTGTGGTTAAAGTAAAGGAAATAAGTTTTTATTTAACTCCAAATTATTCTTGATGATTTTAGATTTGATAAGGATTCTCTTTATAAAATATTACACACCTATGGTTGAGGTGAATTCAATAAAATTGTAATTAAAATGTGTTAAACTATTTGGACATCATATTATTCATGTTGAAGACTAATACTATTTATTAGACTCCATTGGTTAATTTTTAGACATATAAGCAGTTTTTATTTACCTTTATATGAAATATCAATTAAATAAATAAGTTTATATTTGAGTTATCAAAGTATTTGAATGTTTATTTAACTCAAAAGTGGAATATTAAATTTTTACCATGTAGATATTATTTTTGTGATCATTTTGGTATATTACATTTATTTTTGTGATTTATAAATAATAAGATATGATTTTTACAATTCTTATTACTTTATAGTTACTTAATAAATAATAAATATTGATTAAGTGAAATAATAATACATGATTATGGTTTTAAATTATAATTTTTATTTTCTAAGGTTTTTGGTATTTTATTTATATTATTAACATTTACCATTATTAAAATATGAATTATCAAAGTTTTATTACTTATAAATCCTTTATTAAATAATATTTATTTAAATAATCATCATAATAATATTTTATAATAATTTTAAGTTGTAGATTTTATTTTTCTACAAATTTCCATATATTATACACATTTTTCTGAATTATAAATCCAAAGTTATTAATTAAACAAGATTTAATCATTTATTGGATTTCTGGAATTTTAATAATAGATTTTATAACATTTTATTTATTTCTTAAACAGGAAATACTTTTTACACCGCACCCATACCTAGCCTAAGTCACTGACCAATGGGCCTATGTCCACCTCAGCTCTTTAGGTTAGAAAATGCGTTTGTTACCGACTGTTTTGCTACCCTGAGACAATGACATATGGGCCCAAGGCCATGTCATCAGCCACGCGAGACAAAGACTGGTCAAACTTGCTGACGTGGTTCGAACCTGACGTCGGCATGACGTCACCTGAGTTGATCCTCACTGGTTGAGGATCGATCTATCGATCTAGTGCGCGCGGGGGGCTATGGCTAGGTGCGTTGGATAGAGGAGATCAAGGCGAACCTATTGGTGGTGGCGCCGCCCATTTTTGGTCACCGGAGGTTAACCAGCGACGAGCTCATGCGGCGGTGCTTGCGGTTGATCACGGTGGCATGGATTTAGGAAGCAAACGAAAGATCTACGCATACGAGTAGGTTCAGTGACTCACCAGGAACACGATGGCGTGGTCGATAGGGCGAGGCGAGGTCGGAGACGACGGTGAGGTCGACGAACAGCTTTGGGAATGATATTTCGATTGGGTTAATTCACGCCTCCTCCTCTAGTGCGAGTTGGGGAAAACGGACGAGAAGAGCACGGCGGTCTCCACCGTGGCCTTATCTGGCCGAGGCGAGCACGAAATCGCCGGATCCGGCTCACCTCCGAGCTAGGGTTCTTGGGTCAGAAGAAGAAATTGAGAGAGAGAGAGAGAGAGAGCTGCAGAGGGGGAAATGGGGATGAGGACGAGCACACGACTTCATGGTGTTCTTATCCCTTCAATCCAGGAGCGGTAGCACGCATCACAATGCGGCGGTCCATCGACGGCGGAGCTCCTGGCCAGCGAGCTGCTTCTAGTAGGCGAGGTAGACGACAAAGTCGAATTTGCAGATAACCCCCTAGTACTTTCATAAGCTCAACCCGCAGTCCCTCTTCGGTCCCACCTGTCAGCCAGAGTCGAGAACGAGCTGGGCTGGTTATTGGGCCTTTGTGGCTGCACCTGGGCGACAGGTAAGCAGAGAGGAGTTGGGACATGGCGAGGTCTTGGTTTTTATTTGTTTTCCATTTTCTATTTTCTGTTTTCCTTTTCAGACATGTATATTATCTTTAATTTGAACTTTTCTTTGTAGAATTTATTTACTGTATAATTGTAGTAATACTAAAATATATTTAGTATCATTTGTGAACTTTTATTATATAATCTTTTTATATTTCTTTTATTTTCTCATTATAAACCCCTTTTTTAATATTTTGTAGAAGCTTTTCTTATCATTTTTCTTTCCACTTTTAACCATGGATTTATTAAATGATATATTTTTATTTTTTTATAAAACTTAACTCTAGTTAGCTCATAGTTTTGGAATAGAAATTTTTATATGTATAATAATCCTATATCGTTATTTGATGCATGAAATATAAAGGAAACTAATATGGTTATTACTACTTCCATTAATTTGGAAAATGGCAATGTATATATTCTATTATGCTAAACAAAGAATTTTAGGGTTTTGAACTATGAATATTACCCTAGGGTTTAGGGTTTTTAATATACTTAGATTACTTTATGGATGTGAGTAAATATTTAATAACTAAGCATATTGTTTTCTATTTGTGAAATATAATGATATCACCCTTTTAAAATAGAAAGTTAAAAATGTCCTATGGAAGAGAATTTGGTAAAAATATCTCTTAAACACATATGCTTAAGATAATTGGAGATGAGAAAGATGTGCTTATGTGATTTGCTATAGGAAAATATTCCTATGAAGTGATATGGAGATAAGATGATGGATATTATGTTTGGTTTAAGAATTAGAGTTGAATGTTTAGTAAGAATGTCTATTTTCCATAATTCACAATCCTGGACCTTTAATTAAAGAATTCCTTCCCTAGATATAATACTTCTTCCTATCCATCATCATGGTTAGTATGATGAGCTTTACTCATAAAAATCTTCTTATTCATATATTA
This sequence comes from Avena sativa, assembly GCA_916181665.1. Taxonomy (NCBI): domain Eukaryota; kingdom Viridiplantae; phylum Streptophyta; class Magnoliopsida; order Poales; family Poaceae; genus Avena; species Avena sativa. Next base: position 288,623,469 of record OV702279.1, read on the forward strand.
TTCTTCTAAACTCATGGATGAATCTAATGAGTTTGATATTAAAGCATTTCATAGTTTTATCATATCCTTGCTTGGTTATACCCCACTACTCTACTATTGTAAATCTTCAATCCAACAAGTAGTTCTTTCAAACTCCACTCATAATCTTCCTTAATCATCCATCTACCTTTCTTTAAAGCTTACTATCCTGTAAAATGGATAACACTACTTCTGTAATCCCATGTTGCTTTAGCATCATCTTAATCATACTATCTTGTATCTACTTAATTCCAGTATCTCATACTCCAACCTCACATTATATTAATGTGACTTGACATAGCTATCTTAGGATAACATATCTATAATAGGGTTCCAATCCTGTTTTATCCACCAATACCACTTATACATGATATAAGCACTCAATCATAGTGAATAAGGCTTGATCATTATAATCCTTTGATACTTTATGGTTTAGGTTTCCAGTTGGCTAATCAAGGCTTCCATCCATACAATATTGCAATTGTATTATAATTATCTTCTGTTTAGCTCCATTGGTTTAAGAGATATAATTCATTGACTATACCTACTTGATCCAATAGGACTACTCCTGGTAACTATCTTTAGTATTCATCCTGGGAACCCTCTTTGTTACCATATATATCTTTATTTCAAATAACTCTTCTATCCAACCAGGAGTGAGTTTAACTCCTTCTATTATGCCATTGATTGGATTCTTTTCAATCATTCCCATCCTATAGATGATTTCTAAAGCTATCATTACTATTATCTCTTCTTAGTTGTTTCTTTATAGACACTTAACTGTGAGCTATGTTCTGGTCAAGAGTTGGTAGATTGAGAATTGGTGAATCAATAATTGATTCCTCCACATTAATGAACAACAGATATTGGAATATAACTCAATAGAGATGATAGGGATTGATATGGAAAGAAAGATATATGATGAATGATCTAAACTTAGTTTCTTTCCTACTCAATCTTAAGAAGTAGGGTTAGGTATTACCATGATACTCATGATATAAGAAGATGAGATTAAGATATAGTTGTTAAATTCATATTTTTTGTTATATCCTTAACTTGGTACTCATGAGTGATTATAATGAATACAATGATATGATCACCTAAGGATCAAATATAAATCATAATGTATTAGGGTTTAACTCTTATTACATCTGATCTACCCTTAGATCAAATCTCCCTTTCCAAAAAAATAGGGTTTTAGCAAAGGTCATATTGAAACTTATCGCAGTTAACTTGATGATCTTCTTCAATTCCATCAAGTTAAAAGAAGCTTCAATCACTTTGACAAGTTTTGTTCAAAAGCGCGAAAATTATTCAGATTTTCTATGCATGAATGCAATGCACACATCTGGGTTCAGCTTATTTCTAGGCTCTAATGCTGGGATGTTACACCTATGTAGGCGAGGACCGCTGAATTCTAGTCACGTTGTGTACTGGCCTTAGTACTGACTGCTCTCTTTTTCCTTTGCCCTTTGTCGGCACCCTTTTTGTTTTAGCAAGTTTTGAGATCGACGTCGTTAGCAGGGTTACCCTTCCGGCTTGGCCTGGGCAGGGTTATGGACGCCATTGGTTATTCTTCAGGGTTCTTAGCCCCATTTGCTTCTTGTCCATACTCGGACATTGTATCGTTTTCAAGGTGATTTGGATTTTTGTATTATATATCTGTATTCTTGACTCTTGGAGTCGTTGTTGTATATATCTGTTATGTGGGTTCCATCGTGGACTTTTGTGTAATGATATTACTTTGTTTTCCACCCGCACTAAAGTGCCTAGTGGGCACCTTTGAATCGTTTCTATGCGGGTTTGGTGGGAATAGCTAAAACTTGCATAGGGACGATCTAAGGGTGTTACAGAGTGGTATCAGAGTTGAGTAGTTGCGATACCCCACTGGTCTAGCATGTAGGATAACCTAGCTAACGACCAGTGTAGAGTGTCAAAACTATTTTGAAAAAAAAAATCGGTTGGATAGATCTTATTAGGTCTGCTTTTACTCCTTACCTATATGCTATTCTCCTCTTACCTTCGCGTGTTTTGAATCTGCTATCTTATCTTTTTTGAGAGTCCAGGATTTCTCTTGGTTGGGGGATCCATCGTACCTTCAGGGTTTCGCTTCCTTCCTCTTGTAACAGTGCTTCGACATCCGGTCTTCATGCTATCCGATAAAGTTTTCATCTGTTGTACCTTTTAGTGGACCAAAAATTCACTAAATTCTTTTTCTTTGTATCATCCGGTGTTTTCCTACATGACGACATCATCCGCATCAGATTCGATGAAGAGCTTGTATCCCTCCTTGTTGATCGAACATCGCTTGTGAAGATCTTCAGTCTGAATCCTGATAGTTGGCTGCATAATCCGTATGTTCGTGTACAGAGTAATGCTTTGAGTGCGGGATGGAGTCGTGACCATACCACTACTCATATCATTCGCTTTTGTACATTGAATCGATGGACCAATGCAATTCGACTCATTCTATGGAAGTTAGAGGTGGCCTTATCTTTTGATACCTTTACCTTTGTCCTTTGTTCTCCGGAGAGTTCTCTCGACGAATGCGATCAACGACCCCTTGTTGGTAGTGCCGCCGATTTCAATACAGAGAAAGAATAATGTTAGTGGTGTCACGAGGATCTACATGACACGAGAAGATTCAAATCGTCGGACTTCTTTACCGTACCATGATGCGAATCTCGAGGGCGAGATCCCTTGTTAGTGGTGTCGAATTGTAGCACCCTGGCTAAAACCACTATTAAAAAACTGCCTGGTGTTTTATTTTGTGCATCATCATGACTGCATGCATTTGTTCGTCAAAACTAATTTTACAAAGTCTATCTTGTTTTCCCAAATACCCTATCTTATTTCAAATCAAAACCGGTCTTTCAGGATAATTTTTTTTGTCTAAAATTAATTACAGAATGTTTTATAAAAATTAAAATAAACAATATTTTTCTTAAAATAAAACTATTTTGATCGGGAAGACAGGCCGGCCCGAAAGCCAGGCCACCTACCACCCCGATTGGCCCAACCCAATCCCACTAGAAACCCTAACTAGAACCACCCCAATCCCTAGACCACCTAGTCCCTAACCCTAGCCTAGATCTACCTGCCGCCGCCACAGAGCACACACGCGCGCGCGCCTACCCGACACACCACAACAACCCACACCAGGCATCGCGACCCCATCCCTGGACCCACCTTGCCAACCCGGCCCCACCTCGTGGCACTCCCGCACCCCACGTGCCCCATCCCCGCAATCCCCTGATTCCCTGCATCTTCCTCCCACGGGCGCCACCAACGCCTCCTCCCGCCGGCCTCTGTCCTGCCTTTGGCTAGGCCCCCCCACCATCGTCGTTCCCTGCCCTTGCTGCACCCCGTCTTCCGGTGTAGCGCCCTCCCTCCCGCGGCCGCTTCCTCCGTCATGCTTTGCCCGACTCCGAGTTTGCAGACCTTCACCGCCTGTGCCCCTCTACACCGCCGCAGGGCCCGACCCGACCCTCCTCTGTAGCAGCACCTACGAGCCCCGCGAGCCGCAGGCGCTTGCCGCTCCCCTCCACCGTGACCTCGTCTGCCCGCCCTATGCCACCATCTTCCTCTCGTCTTCGCGCATGCAGGCGTGTCGTCGTTCAGGCCACCAGCCGTCGCAAGCTCCACCTCTCTTCATCGTCCGCGAGCCAGTCCGACCGTCGGCTCCCTTGCTGCAGCCGTGCGCCGCCAGGGACCCCCCTTATGGCCCACCTCTCTGCGCATCAGCCTCGCCTCGGGCCCGTGTTGCGTCGCCTCTGTTGGTGTCCTTGTCCTGGTGCTCCTCGGTGACCAGCGGCGAGTTTATTCCTTTGCGCCATCCTGAAGCAGGTGTTCAACACGGTGTCGCCTCTGAGCCTCTCATGACTTCCTAGCGTGAGCGCGCTCAGTGTTAATCATCTGTGCGTGGGCTTATGAGGCCATGTCCCTCTGCAGTTGCTGATCGGGTGGTGCGTCCAGGTGGTGTATTTTTGTGGTGGATCTGGTGGGTGAAGTGAATATGGCCTTGATCTGTTGCCGCGAAGCAAGACCTCCCTGCGGACGAGGACAAGTTGTTGGACAAGGGCATCGATGTCATAGACAAGATCTTTTCAAGGACCAACGGTGCCGAACCAAGTTCTTCAACACCGAAGCCAGAACCCAAACATCCCGGATTCCAAGGTCTCCTTCACGGAGCACGAAGACTGATCCTGGAAACCGAAGACCGATCGACTGAACCTGAACCCCGTCGAGCCCCAAGATCGTCGATACCTCTACGTGTGACCCCTACCTATCTTGACCCATATTTTTATAATATATGATATACATCTGTTACATATTAAATCTTCCATGCTTGCATACATATTGTCATGGTTTGGGATATTTTATCGACTCACCTAATAATTAAATATGGAGACCATATGCGGGCTTTTCTAGTATTATACTCGACCTATTTAAATTTATGTAGCGAACCGATGATATAATTTTGCCTTGTTAATATAATATTTAAATTGCGGGTATCTAAATAACACGAACCACCTAATTAATTGTTGGGACCTCGGTTTCGCTTAATATTGCCTAATCGCATCGCATCCTTGCCATGTCATACATCATACATGCATCATGTCGATATTCTGTCGTAGTATTAAATAGTGCATACGGTGTTTTTTCTAGTGATTTGCTTCTTCACGGATTAGGCCGATGAGTTGATGCGAGTGTCGACCGATCTTTGGATAAACCTTTGGCAATGTTTTTTAGTCGAGCATTCTTCCCCTTTCTACCTATTTTACTTTTATAGTCTTTACTTTCTCCTGTTGATCTATTGCTATCTATATTGCGATGCTTTAGATTCCGTACCCCTTTATATATCCCTGCAGCCTTTATATTGCCTTGGATACCGCTATTGCCTGTTGTTTGGGTAAACAGTTGGCCTCGCGAGTCGTAGTCGCTTGCTTAGGTGTTGTTTCGCATCGTCGATGTTCCACTGATGTTGGGGGTTGGCTATTCTTAATGGTAGAGATGATCATGGCTTTAATTATAGTTTAATCACTAATATTGAAAGTAGGTATAATAAATACAGAGACACAGAGGGGTAATAGTTGAGATCTGGTTGTTGTCCCGCCCCCCTATGTCCATCTAGGGCCCGAGTTCTTGACACCTGTTTCGATATGAGCGCGCTAACCACATGTGGGGTGTCTGGGCACCCCTATGGGCTTAGTACCTGATTTCAAAGTATTGTTCTGGGGCCACAACACTAGTTCGGGCTTTATGCGTTACTACTGTACTTATGCCATGTATGAGATGTTTATTACCTGTTGCTCGGTGAGCGTTTATTACTGTTACGTAGGTGCGACACTCTGTCACGGGAATATTTTGTCTATGGCCTCTGATCCCGTGCAAGTGTACGCAACCCTAGAGTCCGTACGAGGAGGATTAGCTATACCTCGTACGGGTAGCTCTTTCGGGTGGCCCCCATGTACTCGCTTTGGGTTTGGGAAAGCGTCGTGTCCTAGGCCCCGCCGATATATCGATGGAAGTATGTTAATTGATCTGGCAACAAGGGTCAAAGTGCGTGTGGAAACTTTGGTGCACCCCTGCAGGGTTAAATCTTTTTTAAAAGCCGTGTCCGCGGTTATGGACGACTTGGAGCACAGTATCTCGATCATAGACAACTATAACTAAAGTTTACTGTTATAAATTTCACTTGTATCTGATATGACTAGTAAGTTGGATAACCACCATAGAAAGAATGAATAAAACTATCAACCGTGTGAGTTTCCTCGGCTTGACTTCCCCGTTGGTCTCGAGGAGGAAATACCAGGATGGGTATGTTTGGTGGTAGTATCAGGTTCGATCCGAATAGGTCCTTCTCATCTTTCTCTGATAGCCGTCAGTTCCATTGAGTCTCTATAGGTTGTTTAGTGCATGCTGCGCTGCCGCTTCAGTCCACCATACCTATGTAGGCGAGGACCGTCGAATTCTAGTCTCGCCGTGTACTGGCCTCAGTACTGACTGCTCTCTTTTTCCTTTGACCTTTGCCGGCACCCCTTTTGTTTTAGCAGGTTTTGAGATCGACGTCGTTAGCAGGGTTACCCTTCCAGCTTGGCCTGGGCAGGGTTATGGACGCCATTGGTTATTCTTCAGGGTTCTTAGCCCCATTTGCTTCTTGTCTGTACTCGGACGTTGTATCATTTTCAAGGTGATTTGGTTCTTTGTATTGCATATCTGTATTCTTGACTCTTGGAGTCGTTGTTGTATATATCTGTGTTGTGGGTTCCATCGTGGACTTTTGTGTAATGATATTACTTCGTTTTCCACCCGCACTAAAGTTTTCTATGCGGGTTTGGTGGGAATAGCTAAAACTTGCATAGGGTCGATCCGAGGGTGTTACACCCTATAGCACACAGGGCGAACAACGCAGCCAACGAGCAAATTAACAGAAAACAAAGTTTCTTCAGGAAAAACAGCAAACAAAAGCCATGGGAGCTCTCACATTTTCTCTTAGGCAGGCCAGCGGACACATAACCAACAACTATTGGCGGTGGCACAGTCTTGTGTCGAGGAGCGCGGAGGCGAGGCACCGAAGGTTTGCATGTAGGAGCGCGTGGATGTGGCACTGAAGGCAGGGCACAATGAGCAACTGCAGGCCGCACCATGCTCACATGCCTTAAGGGCAAGCGCAGAAGCCATGTAACGCAGAACACGCACAGCAGCAGCAGGAACGATACAAGTCCGAACACGCTGGCGCTAAAAAAGGAAGGCACGAACAGAACAAAGAGTCAGCAAGAAAGATCGAGGTCTGCATTCGAAGATAAGGGCAGGTGAAAATCCAACAACAAAGAAGGAACAGTCCTAATAGCGAGGAATGCGCACCATTTAAAGTAGGCAAGGTAGGCATAACTAAAAAGGGCAAACCCACAACATGTATGAAAACCAAAACAATGAAGCCAGAACCTGCAAACAGATCCAGTAACAACGGGCCTGCTGCTTTAGATAACCTGAGCATAGAGGCATTCCCGTGCAGCACACAGCAAAACAGTGAGCCCAGCAATACATAGTATCAAGGACAAGAGGGGAAAGATGTAAAGCCCACCCGATGCAACAGAACACCAAAATAAGGTAAAGCCGGCCCAAAAAGCCCACACGCAAAGCCCGGGGCGCTGCAGGAGGAAAATAAGCAGGCCCAAGAAGGAAGCGGGAGAAGAGGATATAACAGCACAGACAGACCGAGAGTGGAACAAACAGGAAACGCAGGAACATACACCGCAACAGAGCGTAACAGACTACCTTAGGGCGGAACATGGGGAAAAGGCTTTTTATTAAGTGTGTGGCAAGGAATAAATAAATGTGCCGGCTATAGAACCAATCACAAGAGCTAAATGTAACGCACAGATGCTAAAAGGCGTGTACACATAAGATTCCAGTCTAATAACACTAAGCTTTCCCTCTCCGAACGCCCGGCCTGCCTAGCAGCACACGCGGCAAGGATTACAGAAGAGCGCATAGAATCCCTATAAGCCATCATACAACAGTAGTTATAGTCGCTCACCACAAACCCATACACCCCTTGCAAAAAAGATATTGCTTGCAAAGCAGTCTGGTCATATGCGTCGGCACACTCCGCCAAAGATGCGCACCAGAAAAAACTCCTCTGCGGCATGCCGGCGGGAGCATCCACATGCAGCTCAAGCTCTACCCCGGCAAGCATAGACCCATCCTCGGCCACCTCACACAGATAGAGAAGCACTGGCAAAGCAAGATGCGCTGACAATGTCTCTAGAATAGGAATTACAAATGACACGACAGTTGTGCACATCCTATTAAACACCCCATCAAAAGGATAAGAAAAGAAGCACAACACAACACATGGAGCGAGTCCGCACATAATGGAGCAGAGTAAGCAAGACAACTAATAAATAATAAAGCAGCGCAGACCAAACATAGGCCGTAGGGTATGCACACACGAATGCGCAAAGAAGGAAGCGCAAACCTCGATAGAAGAAGGCAGTCCACCACGTTCGAGACACAATAGCAGCAGATCTCCTCAAACAGGGAAACCTGTGACAAGTCAACATGAATAAGCAAAAGAAACCGCATGCATGACCTGAACCGCAATCATATACAGTAAAAAAATCAAACACAGCACACAAAACAAATCAGCACCATAGCCCAAATATAGTAAGTAAAAGATCTTGAAGAATACCAAACGAAACACAAATCATAAATACACAGATCATACACACGCATATGCAGATGCAAGAAGGAACAAACCTTGGCAGAAACAAGGACGGCAGCACCGAGAAATGCTGGGCCTGCGAAAATCCAGCCAAACCTGTACCATGGTAAAGAGACCACAAAGAGGAAGATGCGTCAAGTACCAAACACTAAATTTATTTCTTCTATATAGCCTGCTGCATTTATTTCTGCCAAACCTGTACCCATTTTCTCGTGGTAAAAAAGTACCCACAGCATGTATTTTCCAGTTTTGTAAACCTGAAAATCCATGGATACGGAAAACCCGAGCAGTAGCTAATGCCAGCTCAAAAGAAACTGCGCTTTCATCTAACCTAGCTCGCCCACGGGAATTTTCCAAACCCAAAACAATGAAATTAGACAGTAAGTATGACCAGGAGAATTACAGGTTTGTCATAGATATCACAAAGAACATGTTCTTTCTCTTAGTTCCAATACAGGAAAAGGCTAATGGCATACTCTAGCCCGCGCATGGGAATTTTCCAGGTCCCGCCAAATCCCAACACTCCAACAAGCACTAATAGAGTAAAGTGAGCGAGGGAAAACCTCGACGGCACTAACCGAGCAGCGAGTCTGTAGACGGCACGACCGAGCCAACAACAAACCGGTCTCCAAAGAAGCGGGAGTGCGGCTTTAGAAGAACCTGCAGTCAAACATGGATTTTTTTAACAAGAAGGAAGTTGAAGGCACGTAACCTCGCCCAACATTCGACCACCTTAGCCTACATGCAAACAAGAACAACAAACCAACAAGCATGCATTCCGTCGAATAGCGAGAACGCAAGAATAAAGGGCCAGCAGCACACGCACCAGTCAATGCGTACAAACCAGATATCCCAGAAAATAGAGACTCGAGAAGAGCTGTGCATAAACCAGCGAGAAAATAAGGAAAAAGGAAACTCCCGGCATATCGAGATCAAAGCAACGCAGCAGGAAAAACAAGTTTCGCAAGGAATCTCACCTCGTCCCGACGGACCAGCCACTGGGAAACCCATTGGGCTAGGCAGACCAATGAACCAAGCGGCAAACGGCGGTCGGCATGGAGGAGTTCGGAAGAAGAGCAACGGCGTGCGGGGGCGTGGTGTGGCGCTGTGCGTGGTGGTTGGATGCAGGAGGGGAGAGTTCGGGCAAGAGTAGAGGACAACCCCCACGTCCCTCCAATCGCGCGTGCAGGAACCCGATGGGAACCACGCGCACACAATCTAAGCCACCCTCGCTCGCCGACAGGCGGGCCTGCACGGTGGACGGGCCACACGCAGGCGGCAGGCTATCCAGCCGTCCTGTACCGAACGAGCAACCAATCGCGCGTGCAGGAACCCGACGGGAACCACATGCACACAATCTAAGCGGCCCTCACTCGATGACAGGTGGGCCTGCACGGTCGACGGGCCACACGCCGGCGGGGTCGGTATAGAATGAGGAAAGGAGAGGAGGAGTCCGCGCGCGAAAGTCTCCACTGTCTCTCAGGCGGGCCCGGCGCGTCCATCACGATATCCTCCACCGTAGAAGCAAACACAGGGGAGCAACACAGACCCAGTCACCTTAGAAGGGCCCCCACCACATCGAGACCCTACAGCCAGATAGAGCAAGGGAGGGATGGAGAGTAGACAGGGCCTAACCACACACCGGCGTATAGAGTGAGCAACGGAGAGGCTACCCGGAACATAACGCCTACCAAAGGCTAGGCCATCCTAAAGAATCCACAGGAATCTACGCGACGCACAGAACAAGCCCCGCAGCCTCTACTCACCGGCCCCACGTAAACTGGGACCCATCTGTCAGCGTCCTATCCACAAACAGAAGGAGTAGGAAAGATCAAACGGCCAGAGATGGCACGCGCGCGCGTACGACAAACGTTGTCCAAAGGCATAAATCTACACGACGCACGGACCGAGCCCCGCAGCCTCTACTCACTGGCCCCACGTAAACCGGGACCCAGTTGTCACCGTCATCTCTACAAACGGCAGGAGTAGGAAAGATCAAACGCCCAGGGACGGCACACGCGCGTATGAAACGCTGCCCAGAGGCAAAAATCTTCGCGACACACAGAACGCGCCCCGTAGCCTCTACTCACTGGCCCCACATAAACCGGGACCCGGCTGTCACCGTCCTCTCTACAAACGTCAGGAGTAGTAAAAGTATTGGCAAGATCAAACGGCCAGGAACAGCACGCGCGCGAATGAAACACTGTCCAGAGGCAATCGGCCGACTCACGCTCGTGCGCACGCTGATAGGATCTGAGAACGCGGGTTGGCTCGCGCCCGTTATAGGTAAGAATATCGCCCATTCCTTTTAAACAGAACTTTTCTTGTAGTGATTCTTTGCTTGTACTGATACTTTGCTTGTGCAAATTCAGTTCAAAGTTGGAATTTGTTTGCTTGTACCAATTCTTTGCTTGTACTGATTATTTTCTTGTACTTCTACGGTGAAGAAAAAACAGTCAAGTTCAGTTCAATGTGAGTATCATGCTACAGTGATTACTTGCTTGTACTCTTACAGTGAAGAAAAAAAACGCTGAAAGTATGTCACCTTCTTGTGTTTTAATGGAGCTACATTCAGTGTATATGGAGTATGAAGATTAATTACATCAATATTTTCTGTCATTTTCCAAGATTTGGCTTACTTGAATATGAGTACTATATTTGGAGTGCATGAAAACAATTGATTACAAATAAGAAATGGAGTATATAAGAAATGCTGATGTCAATATCGTTAATCTGTAGGACCATTCCTTGCATTGTCTACATTTAGTGGCTGATATCAACATCCAGTTCTGACCAGTGGTTGATGTTAATCTGCAGGAGTACTTGACAAAGGAGTATTGTATATCCATATTTGTAAGGATCTTTGTACCTATAGAGCATGATTTTCCCTTGGTCTGCTAGTATTTCTATTTGTTCCCTCTGAAAAACTCAACTATACATCTACGAAAATACAATAAAACTTAATTGTGGAGGGTAGCTAGAACTGCTAAAAAATAGAACAATAGAACTTGAGTGTTGTTGTGTGTTTTGTACTCCTTGTTGCATGCTTGTGTGGATAAAGAAATAATGGAGTATATGTCTACACTTTTGAACATGAAACTGAAACTGAAACTTCCCTTTCAGAAAATGCAAATGCCCATCACTACCATAATAACACTAGCACTTGACCATTATTTTCAATGTTAGTGCGGTTTATTGTTGCGGCTAGTACCTTCTTGTTCATGCATTTGTGTGCGTGAGTCCACTTAGCTGGTCCTGTAAATTGCTAGGAAACATTTGAATTATTCTATGGATTTATTTGTTCACAATCAGCATCATACACAGATTTGCCTTTTCTCCGTCTTGACAGGATTTATTATCTTTTGCACACGAGTAGTAGTGCAGTACTTGGATTTTGACCTTTAGGTTGATTATTGACATCCTCTTCTTGTTCTTCTGGTGGGCTAAAATTAAGATCTGGAACGACCATTGTTCTTCAGGCGTGTTTGTTCGGGCGCCTCGACAACATTTGGAGTGGCATAGCTACCAACGAGCTAAGACAGAGCTATCGGCGAGAAGGTGATGTCGTCGGCAAGCTAAGACGGAGATGGCTAGGAGAAGGCGATGTCTCCAGTGTGGCCAAGATGTTGGGGATGAGCTACTGGAGCTCTCCTTGTCGACATGCGCAGCCGGGATGTTGGGGTAGAGCCGCTGGAGTTGTTGGCGATGCCTCTGGCGCAACCGGGAGGTTGGGGGCGGCGTGCAGCTGGGTGCGCCAAACCTGGAGGTGTGCCGAACCTTGAGGTGCCATGTGCCATGTCACCTGGCCGATGCTTTGCTCCTGCTGGGTGGGGGCGAGCGGGCCATGACCTACTTGGTGGGGGGCCAGCATGCCAGCGAGCTGCCGGGCGATCGATCCCGGCGAGCTGCACGGTGGGGGCAGGCTGCCATCGACCTGGGTCACGCGTGAGATCCAGCAATGAACTGGGCGCGAGATCTATGAGCACGATCCACGCGCGTAATTCTGGGATTGATTTGCTTGTACGAGGGTGGGCAACACATGAGGATTCTGGCCGTGAGACGATCCAGAGCTAGGCTATTTTAATTTCAAATTTGATCGCTGGTTCAGACTATTAGCGAGGGTATTTTTGTACATTGTCACAAATTTCGTTGTTGTCCGAAAAACCTTAAACGTCTTATAGTTTGGAACGGACGGAGTATATAGCAGTGAAATACTAGCAAATATTTCTTTTTAGTTTTTTAGTTTGAGTTTTAGACGGTGCTCAGCCAACAATGTGTTGGGCCACGTTGAGATAAAACAAAAACAAAAATATCTCTAATGCGGTGATCCCAAGATCTAGCTGAGGTAGAAGGCCATGAGGATTATCACTAGACGCGAAGTTACAGAATTGATAAAACACGTCTGTTGAATGCAGTGAAGTCCTCATGATATGATCCGGTCACGATCGTCGTGGTGCTGATCGTACAACACCGCTGCTGGTATCCACAGGTACAAGGAGGAGCATCGGCACGGAACTGCTAGATTCGTTACTGTGATACGTCCAAAACGTATCTACTTTCTCGAACACTTTGTTATTATTTCTCCTCTAAACTTGTGTGATTTGTATGCAACTAATATGGACTGACGCTGTTTTTAGCAGAATTACTTTGGTGTCTTGTTTTTGTGCAGAAAATCAACTATCAGGAAAAATTCCGGAAAATATGCCAAAAATTATATTTCACCAGAAGATCCACGGAGTCAGAAGACGAGACGGAGAGGGGGCCTGGGGGGCCCACACCCACCATAGGCGTGGGCCCACCACTAGTCGCGCCTAGAGGGGGTGCAGCCACCCCAGGCACCCCCTTGGCCTCTCTCTGCGCCTATAAGTTGCCTTTCGACCTAAAAACTGGGGCGGGTCGAAAGTTTTCTAGAAAGAGTTCTGCTACGCCGCCGCCACCAGAAACCAAGATTCGATTCCAGAAACTCCGTTCTGGCACCCTGCCGGGACGGGGAATTTGGAGAGGATCATCGTCATCGTCATCACCAACGCATCTCCATCAACCACCGATGTTTCCCCCATCCATGAGTGAGTAATCCCCCGCTGTAGGCTTGGGGATGGTAGGGATTGGATGAGTTCTATCATGTAATCGAATATGATTGTTAGGGCATAGTGCCTAGTATCTCTTGTGCTATTTGACTTTGTTGCAATTTGTCGTGCTTAATGCTTGTCACTAGGGCCTGAGTGTCATGATCTCAGATCTGAACTTATTATTGAATCATTATGATAGTATTGTTTGTGATCTTATCTGCAAGTTGTGTACACATATCATTGTCCGGATCCAAAGGCCCCAAAGTGACAATAATTGGGACAACCGGAGGGAATGGCTGTGATGTGAGGATCACATGTGTTCACGGAGTGTTAATGCTTTGCTCCGATGCTTTATTAAAAGGAGCACCTTAATTGCCAGTAGTTCCCTAGAGGCTTCGCTGCCATGGGCTGGCTGGACAGAAGATGTTGTGCAAGTTCTCATTGCGAGCACGTATGACTATATTTGGAGCACATCCCTAGGATTGTTTAGTACTTGTATGCTTGTTATTATTTATATACAATGTCCTAGATCTTGAAGTTACATGTTTATACCCATCCATGCAACGCTTGTCCATCCATCCCTATGCCTACCGCACTCGAATCCTACTGTTACCATTACTGTTACTATTGCTACTATTCACTGTTGTTTTTACTGCTGTTGTTGCTTTGCTGTTGATACTACCAAACTGTTGCTACTGATAAACTTCTGTGAGCAAGAACTATTTCCAGGTGCAGCTGAACTGACAACTCGGTTGTTAAGGCTTGTAAGTATTCTTTGGCTCCCCTTGTGTCGAATCAATAAATTGGGTAATACTACCCGCGAAGACTATTGCGATCCCCTAAACTTGTGGGTCATCATACTGCAGTAGGACTGAATTGGATCTAGGGTTTCCAACACATAGAATGACCTAATCGTAGCCCTCTCTAGGTATGCGTGCGCTAGTATATATATAGGAAGTGAAAGTAGGCTTCACTCACTAAAGCCCATATTAGTCACTATGAGTGTGACTCACTCACTCGGTCTAATCAGATTTGGGTCCAACCCAAACAGATTTCCGATTCAGATCCAATCCTAACTTGCTCCCGCTCTTAAGTGTGTGACCCCATAGGCTCATGGTAACTTGGACATGATTGAAGTACGACTCTCAATAGACCAGTCGATAGCGGCTCCTAGTAGAATGTGCCGACTCCCACGTACCAAAGAGTCATGACGACATGTTTTTTCAATGTGACTTGCGTCTGAGTCCCTTTTGCCTCACGATGTACCTTGTCAGACTATAGGAGAATAATTGTCATCCCTTAAATAGTTTGACTCTCTTCTCGATCCGAGTTAAGTGATTCATTTGACTAACTCTTAGTTGATCGCCTCGGTTCCGAATCATATCCCATGAGAGGGTCCAGAGAATATATCTCCAGTTAGAGGGGCAAAATCCCATTTTAGTTATCCACATCACGCAGCTTGATTCCCGGCCGACCCAAACTCTGCCTTTATAACTGCCCGGAATAGCGTTTAACAGAACATAAGTCGGTGATCCTCAACACAGATTATGCAATAACCTCAGATTTAAGGATTACATTGATTGGGATATAAAAATGACGACTTGTTCTCAATATGGGCCAATCCGACTCGCTAAACTCTTTAGCCGAATCTGTGTAAGTCGGAATAGCATCGCCATGCCCATGACAAGTGGAACCGAGTCATCTGCCGACTTTCATATTAGTCTAAGCTGTGTGTTCAGCACAACCTCAATGACTAAGGATATTTAGTATGAATAACATGAATATATAGTTTCACAACTTAATCACATATTCAATAATATACATCAGATTTTATGGAAAGACAACTTAATATCTTTATGAATATAATGAGAATTATATCATACATGATTGCCTCTAGGGAATATTCCCAACACAATGTGGCTCACATGTGTGTTTTCTTGTAACAATGTGAGAATGCAGGAGTGGCTTGGGGTGTGTCCTTCCTTTTTAGTCCACAACGTTTAAACTGATTGTAACTCTGGTTATGTTAACGCTTGTTTTTTGATCGTTGATACGTCCAAAACAAACCTACTTTCCTGAACACTTTTGCTATTGTTTCTCCTCTAATTTGTGTGATTTGGATATAACTAACGCGGACTAATCGCTGTTTTTAACAGAATTGCTCTGGTGTCTCGTTTTTATGCAGAAAATCAACTTTCAGGAAAAATCACAAAAAATATGCCAAAAATCCTATTTTCCAGAAGACTCACGGAGCCAGAAGACGGAGGGGATAAAAGACCCGAGGGGCCCACACCACCCCTAGACGCGGGCCAGGCCTAGCCGCGCCAGGGCATGGTGTTGCCACCTCGGACTCCGCCTCGACCTCTCCTTTCGCCTACATATACCTTCTGACCTAAAAACACCAGGGGGTTCAACAATTTCCAGAGAAGAGTTCTGTTGTGCCGCCACCACCAGAAACCGCGATTCGGAACCAGAAACTCCATTCTGGCACCCTTCCGGGACAGGGAATTGGAGGAGATCATCGCTATCATCATCACCGACACCCCTCCATCAACCATCCATGATTCCCCCATCCATGTGTGAGTAATCCCCGTAGTAGGCTATGGGGATGGTAGGGATTGGATGAGATCACTCATGTAATTGCATAAGATTGTTAGGGCATGGTGCCTAGTATCTATTGTTAGTGCTTTTGACATTATTGCAACTTGTTGTGCTTAATGCTTGTCACTAGGGCCCGAGTGCCATGATCTCAGATCTGAGCATGTTATTGATTCATGATGATATTATTGTTTGTGATCTTACCTGCAAGTTGTGTACACATATTATTGTCCGGAATCCGAGGCCCCAAAGTGACATCAATTGGGATAACCGGAGGGGATGGCTGTGATGTGAGGATCATGTGTGTTCATGGAGTGTTAATGCTTTGCTCCGATGCTCTATTAAAAGGAGAACCTTAATTGCCAGTAGATTTCCTTGAGGCCCCGCTGCAAACGGGCTGGCAGGACAAAAGATGTTATTCAAGTTTCTCATTGTGAGCACACATGACTATATATGGAACACATGCCTATGGTTATTTAGTACTAGGATGCTTTATCTTCATTATCTACAAATGATTTTGTCTTGATTATTACGTGAATTATCTTGTCCATGCAACGCCCGTCCATTCATCCCTATGCCTACAACATTTTAATCCTATTGTTTATTACAATTCTTACTGTTGTCCTTATTTTACTGCTACTGTTGTTTTGCTACTGCTATTACAAAACTGTTGCTACTGATAAACTATTGCGAATAAGACTATTTCTAGGTGCAGCTAAATTGACAACTCATTTGTTAAGGCTTATAAATATTCTTTGGCTCCCCTTGTGTTGAATCAATATATTTGGGCTTTACTTCCCTCGAAGACTGTTGCAATCCCCTATACTCGTGGGTCATCAAGACTATTTTCTGGTCGTTGCCGGGGAGCATAGCTTTATTTATAAGTTCAATTGGAATTATTATTGTTCGCTACTATCCATTCATCATGGGTAAAGCTCGTGATGGGAAAGTTCCTATATTGCCATCCACTACAAGAAGAGGTACAACTCTAAGCATCTCTGATGCTCTTGATTCACCGTCTGTAATGAGTAAGCTTCTTACACCACCACATACACATGTTACACATACTGCTACTTCTACTGAATCTGAAAATGCTTCTGATAATGTTGATGCTACTTCTACTGTGCTTGATGAGAGTGGTTCATTAGGTCCTTTCCTAGATGCTACAATTGCTAGAACGATAATGGGAAACACTAAAACTCCTAATGAAAATATTGCTACACCTGTTAGTTCACCTGAGTCTAGAGAGTATCCTAGCTATGATCTTGATGAAGGTTATATTGAAATGACTGATGAATTTATTGAGGAATGTCAAAACACTAGAGGTGCAATTGCTATTAAGAGTCTTCTTGAGAGACGTACTGTTAGAAATAAATTATCTCCTGATGTTAATTTTACCACATCTCCCATAAACATTAAAGATAAGGATTATCATTTCTCTCTTGATTTATCTTATATAACCATTATTGATAAAGAACCTTTTTGTGGAACTAAAAATGAAAGTGTTATAACACATATGCAAGAACTCTCTACTTTGAGTGGTTTATTTTCTGATAATATTAAGAAACGCACTTACTTTGTTGCTAAAATTTTCCCTTTTTCATTGAAAGGTGAAGCTAAAGCTTGGTTTAATAATTTATCTCCTGGATATATTGATAGTACTGATGGTTTGGTTAATACTTTCTTTCAGAAATATTTCCCTCCTAGTGCTCAACATGCTATTTTGCAGGAACTCTTTGATTTTAAGCAGGGAGAAGAAGAGAAATTGCCTGAATCATGGGCAAGGTTTTGTTCTTTAATTAAAGCACAGCCTGGATATCCAGTAGATAAAAATGAACTTCTTAATATATATTATAATGTACTAACCGATGAATCTAGGAAGTTCCTGAATAGTTGTGCTGGTTGTGTTTTTAGGAAAAGAACTCCCAATGAAGTTGAGGAATTAATGGCTAAAATAAGCAAGAATTATGATGATTGGACTATACCTGATCCAACCCCAACACCAACACCAAAGAAGAGGGGAATGATTGAATTAAATGATGAAGTGATGAAGGAAGCTAAGAAATATCTTAAGGAGAAGGATATTAAATCTGAAGATGAGAAGAATTTACCTCTTATAGAATAATTATGTAAGCCAATCTCTCACTCATCCACTATTGAGGTACACTCTCTCCAAAATTTTGATGATGGTGATATTCCTTACTCTAAACCTCCTGATCGATGCTTAGAAGAATTTGATATTTATGTTGTTAAGCAAGATAATTTTAATATGAGAGTGCAGAATCATCTAATGGAAAATTCTAAGCTATTAATAAGTTGCAAGATATTGTGGAGAGAACCTCCAATGATGTTAAAATGCTTGTTAAACATTTCAAAATGGTTCAAACTCAAATTGATCAGCTCACTATGGTGCAAAAAGATTTGCTAGTTAATGCTTTTAGAGAAAAACATGCTTATGAAATTAGAACTAGAAGTGGTGCTTGTACTCAGGATCCTTTATATCCTGAGGGACATCCTAAAAGAATTGAGAAAGATTCTTAACAAGCTAAAATTAGTGGTACTTCTTATAAGAGAAAGAAAAAGAAACATAAAATAGTTGTAAAATCTTCTAAACCTGCTGAAGATCCTAATAGTATATCTGTCTCTGATGCTGAAACTTAAAGTGGTAATGATAAAAATGATGCTCCTGATAAAGAAGAAAATGAAGAACCTGAAAGGCACACTAAGAATACTAAGTATACTAAGGAAGATTTTGTTGCTAATAAACATGGTAGTGAAAGAGAGCCTTGGGTGCAAAAACCAATGCCTTTTCCTGATAAGAAACACAAGTCAAAGGAAGAAGAACACTATAACAAGTTTTGTGAGTGGATGAAACTTTTGTTTTTGCAAATTTCTTTGACTGATGCTATTAAATTGCCTCCTTATTCAAAGTATATGAAGGATATTGTCTCTAATAAAAGGAAGATTCCTAATGAGGAAATCTCCACTTTGCTTGCTAATTATTCCTTCAATGGTAAGGTTCCAAAGAAACTTGGAGATCCAGGTATTCCAACTATTCCTTGATCTATCAAAAATAATTATGTTAGAACTGCTTTGTGTGATTTGGGAGCAGGAGTTAGTATTATGCCTTTTTCTCTCTACAAGAGACTTCACTTGGAAAAATTGATACTAACTGATATATCTTTGCAAATGGTTGATAAGTCTACTACTGTTACTGTTGGTATATGTGAGGATATTCCGGTTCAAGTGGCGCCATAATTGTTTGATATTAACAGACTTTGTTGTGCTTGAAATGCCTGAAGATGATAATATGTCTATTATTCTTGGGAGACCATTTCTTAATACTGTAGGTGCTGACATTAATTGTAATCAAGGAAAAGTAACTTTTAATGTTAATGACAAGGAGCATACTATTTATTTTCCCAAGAAGATTGATAAGAAACATGGCCTAAATTCAATTAAAATATTGAAGGCATCAAAGTTGGAGAAATATATTGTACCATGCCACAAGAAGATTATGAAACTATTATGATTGGGACTATTTCTATCAAGGTTGAGGTAACATAATCATTTAGTGAAATGCAAAGTTTTGCTTCATATAAAATTGTTTTGGTAACAAGACCTGGTCAACCTTGTTAACAAAGTGAGTTTGATGAACAAAACAATGTTTTCACCATGATTATATTTGTTTACTCTTATTTTCTCTATTCCAATTTTTGCTTTCGCCTTGTTCATTTTTGAATTGCTAGTTGCCTGCATATTTGAGTGTCTTAGAACTTTTGAAGTTTTGGTTTTGATTTAGTTTTCCATCGTTCCAAAATCATTTTTCTGCAAGAAAATCATTTATCAATTCCTGAAAATTGCTCGAAAATAAAGTTTCTCGAAAAATTCCAAAAAATTCATATTAAATTTTTACGTCAAAAAAGGGACAGAGAGGCACCTGGAGTGACCCAGGGGGCCCACCAGGCAGGCCCACCACCTGGTGGCGCGGTCATCCCTAGGGCATGCCAGGCATGGTGTGGGCCACCCCTGGACCTCCATTTATTCGGCCACCTACCACTTCACTCTCTCTCCCAAAAAAACACCGAAAAAATTCTCGAACCAGTGTTCTTGTTGTTCTTCACCGTGATTTTTTATCTCCTTACTCAGCCACTCTTTGCTACTGATTTTTGGAGCATTTGTTCTCCGCAAAGAGAGATGGACAACCATACTTTTGGAGAAGTGTTTGAGAGAGACACACCAAGGGTGGCAAGGCCTTCGAGATCAACTTCTCGATTTAGGCCATCATATAATGAAGATTATTGCGCCAAGCTTTGGTAATGAGGGAGATGATGGAGACGCGCATCCATCTACCTTCCCTTGTTTTGACTTTTTGAGAACTGCAGGGATCCTCGATGATTTCTTGCTTCTTGTTCAAAGGGTTGGTCTAATCGCTTACATGCAGGATGAGAGTGAGTAATATGCTTTGCTCACCAAAACGTTTGTTGAGAGCTTCACTTTCACTAACACTTCTTATAGGCCAACTATTTCATTTAAAATCTATGATATGCCTATTACCATGAACCTGGAAAGATTTTGCAGCATTATAGGTATTGGCATGACTGAGACGGCAAAGAAGATCCAAAATCGATCCGCTGATTTGCTGGAGCTCTACCGAGGTGTAACAAATGATGATGACCGCATAGCACAACGCGGCAAGATAAGAAACATTCAGCTCCCAGCTCTTAGATATTTTGCTTACTATCTTGCTACTAGCATTCTTGGTAGGGAGAACACTAGGAATATTTCTAATTATCATCTATCTTTTCTTGCAACTGCACTTAATAATGAAACCAAGTATAATCTTGGTTCTCTCATTGCTCGCTGCCTTGCTGCTAGAGGACACATTTATGGGGGTATTATTGTTGCGTGCATGGTTATTGGTTTGGGACTTTCTGTTGATCCTAATGATACAGTATTGGCCCCGCAGAGACTTGATCTTGAAGCTATGAAAGCCCATCACTTTGTTACTGCTAACTCTCGTACGGAGAGTTTAGTTTATAGGATGATGTTAACTGACGGAGATGAGAGGGAAATTCTCTTGCCATAGCCTACTTTGTTCAGTATTTGTAGGAGGCCATGGTCGCGCTCCAAGGAGGAGCTGGACGAGCAGCTCCGCTTGCTTGGTTTCCACAGGCAGCACCAGGAGGGGGATGTGCCCTCTTATGACTACGCTGGGCACTACGCCGGGACGTCCTCGAGTTCATATCAGGACGAAGGTACTTTTTCTTCATATTATGGAGGTGCCACTTCTTGGCCAGCTTGGGATTGATCTCTACTTAGGCCTGATGGATGTACACGTGATTGACGTGGAGCCTGTTGGGAACCCCAAGAGCAAGGTGTGAAGCAGCACATCAGCAAGTTTTCCCTCATTAAGAAACCGAGGTTATCGAACCAGTAGGAGGAAGGAAACGCCACACAGGTGTTGCAAAAAACGCGGAGACATGCACAACACAAACTCAAGACTTTGCCCCAATGAATCAGTGAGGTTGTCAAGCTCACGGGTTTGCTGTAACAAAGGATTAAACATATGGTGTGGAAGGTAATGATGATTTGCAGCAAGTAGACAATAATAGTGGAGGATGTATCAATGGTAACGATTGGATCGGGGTCCATAATTCACTAGAGGTGCTCTCCTTAGATAAACAACATGGCATGAAGGGTAAACAAATTACAGCAGGGCAATTGACATGAACTGAGCACAGCAATACTAGATAAAAAGATCCTATGAGACTCGATTGGGCAATACCTGTTGGGCCACGCGGAGATAAAACAAAAAATCCTCTAACATGGTGATCCCAAGATCCAACTGAGGTAGAAGGCCACGAGGTTTACCACTAGACGCGCAGTTGCGGATTACTGATCAAGCGCGTCAGTTGATGCAGTGCAGTCCTTTGCGATCCGATCGTCCTGGTGCTGATCGTACAACACCTCTGCTGGTATCCACACGTACAAGGAGGAGCACCGGCGGCGAACTACTAGGTTCGCAACGACGGTAGGACTGTTGTGGATCTAGGGTTTCCAACACATGGAATGACCTAACCGAACAACGATTAACCTTTCTGGGTTGCGGTGCTCCACTATATATAGAGAGTGAACATGGGCTCCACTCTCGTGGCCCATTCACTAAAGCCCATATAACACTAGTCACCGTGAGTCCAACTCACTAACTCAGTCCTAATCCGGCTTAGGTCCAACCCAACCAGATTACCGGTTCAAATCCAATCTTAACTTGCTCCCGCTCTTAAGTGTGTGACCCTGCAGGCTCATGGCTACTTGGACACGATTGGAGTCCAACTCTCAATCGATCAGTCGATAGTGGCTCCTAGCAGAACGTGCCGACTCCCAAGTACCAAAGATTCATGACGACTTGCCTTTCCAATGTGACTTGCGTCCGAGTCCCTTTTGCCTAACGATATACCTTGTCAGACTATAGGCGAATAATTGTCATACCTTAAATAGTCTGACTCTCTTCTCGATCCGAGATAAGTGATTCACCCGACTAACTCTCAGTCGATCACCTCGGTTAACACGTAACTGAGTCATGCATGGCCATGCTTTCCGAATGATATCTCACGAGAGGGCCTAGAGAATATCTCTCCAAGTGGAGGGGAAAAATCCCATCTTGGTTATTCACATCACACAGCTTGATTCTCAGTCGACCCGAACTCTGCCTTTATAACTGCCCAGTTACGGATCATCGTTTGACAGAACCTAAGTCGGTGATCCTCATCTCGGACTATGCAATAACCTCAGGTCTAAGGATTACATTGATTGAGATATACAAATGACAACTTGTTCGTTGTACCTCAATTTGGGTCAATCCCACTCGCTAAACTCTTTAGATGAATTTGTGTAAGTTGGAATAGCATCTCCATGCCAATGACAAGTGGAACTGAGTCATCAAGCCAACTTTCACATTGGTCTAAGTTGTGTGTCCAGCACAACCTCAATGACCAAGGATATTTAGTACAAACAACATGAATGTATAGTTCCACAACCGAATCACATATTCAATGATACACATCAGATGTTTATACAAGGACAACTTTATATTTTTATGAATACAATGGGAAATATCATCATACATGATTGCCTCTAGGGCATATTCCCAACAATACAACAATATACATAGACCGCCATCCAACTTCATCTATAACTAGAAGTCCACCTTCAGGTTATCATCCCAACCCCCTCTAGTATTAAGTTGCAAGCAACATACAACTGCTTTAATCAAAGTGTGTAAGGTAAACAATCCACTTGTTCCATGAACAAGAGACCGTTGTTTTCTCCCTAGAGGCAACAACACATCTACAACCGAAGAGAATTCTGTCACTTCCCTTGGAAACTAGAGGCATGAGCCCACTATCGAGCATAAATACCCCCTCTTGGAGTCACTAGCAACTACTTGGACAAGATAGCTACTAAGAACGCAGAGCATGCAAGATCACAAACAACACAGACATGATAGTATCAAATAGACAAAACCATTAATGAATCTGACATAGTTATCTCAATATCCATCGGATCCCCGCGAACACAACATGCATGATTACAAGTATATTAGATCTTGATCATGAACGGAGCTCACAAGATCTATACATGAAAGCACAAGGAGGTGATACAACCATCTAGCTACTACATGGACCCATAGTCCAAGGTGGAACTACTCACGCATCATACCGGTGAAGAAGGCCTCCGGGATGATCTCCCCTCTAGCAGGGTGCCGGGAAGAACTTTAGATCCCCCCGATCTAGGGACTACGGTGGTGGCGGCTACAGAAGGTTTCGTGGAGTTTTTGATCGGGTGCCTAGGGTTTCTGCATCGGGGGATTCTTATAGGCGAAGAGGCAAGGCTGGGAGGCGGTCAGGGGCCCCACACCCTACCTAGAAATGGGGTGGGCCCACCCACGCCTAGGGGGGTCTGGCCGCCCTGGTTCGCTTCTCCGTCTCTCCTCTGGACTTTGTGTCCCCCACGGTAAAATATTTACTTTGGCTTTTCTCCTGTCCAATTCCGAGAATATTGATCTTCTGACTTTCTGGAACCAAAAACAGAAGAAAACAGGCACTGGCACTGTGGCAACTTATTAATAGGTTAGTTCCAGAAAAGATATAAAAAACACCTCAAAGTGTAGACAAAGCAAAGCAAAGTAGATACTAAACAAGCATGGAGCATCAAAAATTATAGATACGTTTCTGACATATCAAGGACAAAAGCCTAAGCTTGGGGGGAGGTACACCGACGTCACACTCATCAGCATATCATATTCTATCGGTACTTTGCATACCCATGCTTCGCTTTCTTTCTTTTTCGTTTTTGTTCTTGTTTTGTTTCTGCTTTCCAAAACACAAAAAGACCAAAAATATTTTTGTTATTTCTCTTTGTTTGCTTCTTTAGCTTTTAGATTTGGTTTGCTTCACCCTCTTTATCTTTGGTTTGTTATTCTAAAACCCCAAATGATTTTGCTTTGTTTTCTTTTTTCCTTCAGTTCTTGCTTTAAAAATCGAAAACCCAAAAATATTTGTTGTTCTTCTCTGGTTTTGTAAAGTTCATTGCAGGGTTCAGCAGTCCTAAGTGACTCCTTTGGAGTTTGGTTTTCATATTATTATTCAAGTCACACAACTGAAAGGCAATAATGATGATTTATGACAATTCGAGGTGTGGTAAGAGGCTGGTATGAACTCTATTTGTTTTCATTTTTGTACATATACTCATCCATGTGGGAATGCTTATTATGTTCATGTAAGGTGTATGTTATTTAATGTATGCTTAGTAGTTCTTGCTCTCTTATGATTAGTTCCAATTTGGTAATAGTTTGTAGCATGTCACATAAATGTTTGATTGCATTGTTCTATTCATAACATGGTATGACATTGTGGTATGCTCCTTTGAATGTTTTATTTGAATCGACTTGGCACATGCTCACGCATGCATATGACTAAACAAAAAGTCAGTTAAGCCTCGATGATTTATTTTGCCTCGGAGTTCTTGTGTCACTTTTATGCCACTTTTAATTTTGTTTTGTCGCAAGCATGATTATGACAGTTACTGCTCTCTCGATTGTCGTTCCCTTTCTATTGCTAGCCTTCACTTGTACTGAGTATGAGCTCTACTCATGCATCCAACTCCCCAAAACCAAAGTTGTCAAAAAAAGTGTCCACCATAACTACCTATTAGCATCATTGTTATTCCTTGCATACTGTAACATCCCAGCATTTAGGAACTAACGAATAGTAGATTTAGGAATATGGAATGTTGCATGCATCTATTTGTGAAATGTGGGTAAAATTTTCGCCAAATAAAAACCTTAAGTGATCAATGTTTCTTTCATACTTTGAGATTAGGTTTAGTCTTAAAGGATGATTGTTATAAACTTTGATATGATCTTTAAAGGAATTATATGTTTTTAAAATGAATTTGAATTTTAAACTTGAGTGTTTGAATTTTAATTCAAGTGAGTTAGGAATAAGTTTTGAATCTTAATTTAATTAAGTGATAAATATTACAACTTAAATTCTATCCAAAGAAAAACAATAATGAATATGAAACTTACTTCTTATCATCAATATACATCTAATATAATCAAGTTATAAAATTATAACTTATTGTAATCATCCACACAATTCATAAAAGCAAATATACAAAGAATAAGAATATTCTTTATTAATAATAATATAATCTTTGTTACAATTGAATAAAACAAAGATTACAGAAATAATAAAATAAAATTACAAAAGAATAATAAAATTACATTGGATCATTTTATAACTATTCTATAACTAAAACTAAACTAAATCTTCATCTGTATATTTGTACCTGCAAAACAAAGACTAAATAAAAACAAAAGAAGGTTAGTGTTAGTATTATTTCTCTCAGACATGTAAGTGAAATGCACTTGACAAATTCATCATTGAGAAATTTATAAATGGGCAAGTTTCACCAATATGAAAGAATCCATCTTTCACAAATTTAAAGCCAGAAGTCAAATGACAGCCAAGAGGGACAAATCCACCAGCCAGGTGAAAGTAATCAGGTAATAGTAAGTTTCAAAATTCTGAACATATCCACAAGTGCATAGCAAGCACACAAGCAGGACACACACCAACATGCATGTAGTGTGTTGTTAACCTCATAAAACATCCCAATCTCACAAAACCACAAGCACATCCGTGGAGAGGCACCAGTGCATTACTCCACTGCACAACACACAAGAACAGCCAGTGTAGACAGCAGCTAAACCAAGCACCACAGCCAGCAACAAACCCAACCAAAGCAAGATCACATCACCAAGATGGTGACATAAGGAGGGGGATGGATCAGGTGAATAGCAAGATCAAGCCCAGGAGCTAGGAGGAGTAGGCTAGCTCAAGATCAAGCACAGGAGTCCAGCAAAACCAGATTAAGATCATCATCACCAACTTACTCCACAAACATCATCAGATTTTGTGGTGAGTTTCATAAAACCTTCACATGATCTAATCATCTTATTTAGAGAAAAGCATGTGTTGTTTTATAAAACAAACCCTCATCAAGCACACGACGCCACGGCAGCGACCCTGATCACGCCTGGAGGTGCAGAGCATCACCTCGACACACGACGACCACGACAGCACCTGAATCCATGCCAATCCTCAAACCCTAGGGTTCGAGACGACATCGATTCATCGCAGGAGAGCCCTAGGCTCGAATCCAATTGGATATAACGAACGGGCATCGCCGCCAACCCCCTGTTGCACCACGGCGGCGACCAGAATGGCCTACGGCGGCGGGAATCGCTGGTGGCGGCATCGCCGGCCACAGGGTTGGGGTCAGAGGAGGAGAGGATGAACTCGAGGGCGAGAGAGAGGCAGTGAGGAGTGGGCCGAGCTGGGCCAGACCCTTTGGGTGGTCCTTTTGTCTAGGACTAATGGGCCACTAGGGCCCAATAAGAATAATTAGCCCAGAAATTTTTCTAGGCCTGTTTTAATAAAAAGAAAAAGACCAAAATACCCCTGGACTTAAATAAATCGTAGAAAATAAAATAAAGTCCAAAAATTACAAGTAAAATATTTTTGGATTCATAATAATCCACTCTATCCAAATAAAATAAGATATAAAAATTTTGGACATTTAAATTTTTATAAGAATTTTGTAATTTATATATTCCTTATGGAATTTTACAAAATTATTGAAAGATGATAAAAATAAATAAAAATCACTTTCATTATATATTAATATTATAGTATTTTTGAAAAATACTAAATAAATATTTAATAACAATTTTTAATGTATAATTAATAATTCCTAAGGGAATTATTAGATCAATAAAAGTCAAATAAAATAAAATAATTCAATATATGCTATAAATATTAAAAAAAAGTTATAAATGCTTTATTATTAAAAGGCACCTTATATAGGAAAAATGCATATAGAGTTAAAATAATGCATTACATTACTTGCATAATCATTTTGCTTCTTTAAATATTGTCCTTACCGGGCAATAATGATGTTTTTGTAGACATAGAAGCTCAAGGTCCAGTGCAAGCATCAGACTTCACTACCTTGCCATCACAAGGCAAGTTCATCACTTGCTCATGTCCTTTGAAGAGTCTTTATCAAAGTATTTGCAAATTGTGTGTTATCATATATGCTATATAAGAAAGAAAATATTATTTTCACAAATGAAGAAATTATAGATATCATCCTAAGTGATGATATGATGGAGCAATAGAACTTAGAGTTCTAATTGCAATAATGATGACCAGGTAGGGACTTAATAACCCCTGACATCAGTGATTCTAGCGACGTATATTACGAGTTAGCCATGAGATTTGGAATGGGACAGAGAAGTCAGCTGTATCTTTTCCTCTCGCATGAAGCCGGATGTGCAGGTCGTGGTTGTTATCCTCGTAGCATGCACATTAATTGGTAATTCGTAGAGGATATGCAGCATATGAGTGGGAACTCTCATCGTCCCACGATAGTTCTGGCATCTAACAGTTTGTACAAACCATTGCCGTAATTCATTATGTGGCATGGTGTACACTAAGGAGGCATGCGGGGTCACGAAGGGGGCAGTGATTTGCTTGGACCAACTACTGGGCCCCACATCATGGAATTGTGGACGTGAAAGTATGCCCGGTTGTGCAACAAAGAGTTGATCTCTCATGGGTAAAGTAACGCACCTCTGCAGAGTGTAAGAACTGTAACTTGTTACTCCCTGTTCCCAAAAGGAGCTACGAAATCGGCAGGAAAGGAACTCCATGAAAGTTCTGGTCAACCTGTGAAGGCTGATTGTCATAGTTTTTCAGAATAAAATCAATCTTTAAAGAAAGATTTACAAAAATTGCATAGTGCCAAGGATTTATAATCCGAGGTGGTAGTTAGAGCATCAAACTTCCCACCTTGCATATAATGAACTTGTTGGGTAACGCTGTTACTCATTCTTTCCTTTGATCCCTTGCTTAGACTCTGAGGATTCCGAAGATGTGCCAATGTATGCAGCCGAATGTCAAGAAGATGTGTTCTATGAGGAACCCGATCTATCCGGATACATTGAAGGAGTGTATTACGAGATCCGCTATGGTGTCGATGATAACGAGTCCAACTAAGTAGTTCTAGTTAGTAGTAACCAACGGAGCCGAGCAGCATGAACTCTATAGAATAAGTTGTTGAGCTCAACTCCTAGACGGAGTTGTTACTTTTAAATTATGCTGAAACACTTTATATGTTGGTTTGTAAGTTGAATCTTTTGGAAGACTTGAACTTCCGGTATTGTAATAATAATAATGTGTGTACTTTTGTAATATGGACCCGCAATGTTTCTGTTGTACCACTCTGAGGGATGTGATATTTATGGAACGGTGTTCTGTGGATGTCATGTCAACGACTATAGTGTACTACACATGTAGTGGTATGCTGGGCCGCCGCAGTTGGTATCAGAGCAAATTGCTTTGACCTTAGGTTGGAAACCTAGTAAAGGGTATTACCTCTAGGAAAATTTAGCTACGATAAAGAATTCTCTAAAAGTATTATAATGGGTATTCAAATGAGAATATTCCATTATATATTTTAGTGCGATAATTCTTTGTTATGATGCAGTATATCATTGGATACTAATCAAAAATTATTTTTCTAATATACAGATATATGGCACCAAAGTTTCCAAAATAGATTTTGGTAAGGAAAGAGGAGACTCTTGATGATTATCAAGGATCATTCACAGACCAACTTCGTCAACTTTTAAAGCTCTTTAGTTGTCCAACTAGAATTCCAGTGAACACTATCACTTACCTTGATGGCCGGATGTTATCCAAGTATCGTGTGAGTATCCAACTTCCAGAGAAGCTTGGATTATATCATTATCTACCTATAGGAGAAGGTAGGAGTCATTTAGCATCATATCATGTTGTTGTGGAGGCTATAGCTAATATCCGGGAGCAGAAAACTAAGGAGTTAGAAGGTAGCACATTCTCTGTGATACCTCATGATTCTACAGACTCGGAGCCTATACCGGATCATCTTACTTTGGTTAAGAAGCATCCTAAGTTAGCTTCCAAGTTTATGGATAAATACCGAACACTCGTTGCGTCTTTTTATAAGACCCATCAAGTGATTGTTGAAGACAAAAATGACATGTTAGAGGATCTAACCGATATGGAAAGGAGGAAGCAGTTAGCATTCCAGTTAGATAAAGAAGCAAGTAGCAGTGCAACACCTATCTTTAAGGATATACCCATAGATCCTGAATCTTTTATACCATATCCTTATTCACCAAGACCTGAACCTATACATGATCCTACTATGGATATGATGTATGCAGTACCACAGGGCTCAGAGGATGGTTCTGACTCAGAACTTCCTATTGAGAATTCGGATGGTTGGAGAATGGGATCATATGATGTATCTCATGAACACCAGATGTCCACAGATGGTTCTGACAGAAATGTTGGACAATCTAGTTGGATGGGTGCAAGAATGAACCCTAATAATATAAGTAGTAATACCATGTCAATAGATAATCTGGATGAAGAAGAAGATCCTGAGGAGAGAGTGTTTGAATCATCAACATCTTCTCAAAACCCAGGAAATATACATTATCCAGTGTTTAACTATCCTGCCCATGAGAGCACCTGGGAAGCAGCAGGATCTGCATATCCTGGTGACAACTCAAGAAATGAAGATCAGGATATGCAGGCTGGAGATAATGTTGAATATGTTTCTGAAGACTTTTCAGCTGAGCTGGAGGGAGTCAATGCGCTCAGGTTGAGTAATGACTCAAGTCCTGACACTTCAGATACAGAGTATGTTCCTTCTGGAAGGCCATATGTTCCACAAACTATGCGACGAACCACACGTCATCACGGTTGGACATCAGGCATGTACGATGAGCGTAGTTACTACTAGAAGGAGGCAATTAGTTAGTAGTATCAAGTACCGTGTTTGTACCCCAAGTAATAAGGTAGTTATGTGATTATACCTATATGGTATATGTTGTAATGACTTTGTATCATTATGATATTATGTAAAATATGTGAAATGCATATTTGGATTTTCTTTGGATCTTCATTGTGTGACTAGTTATATGCGTAAAGTCGAGCTCAGAACACATGTGCATGATGTAATTATGAGTATTCGCTTTATGTTGCAGGACTAGAGGGTCATGGATACGGGTGTAGGAATGGAAACTGAGCAGGTGCGGATGGAGCGAGAGGCCAAGGAAAAAGCCGATGCAGATGCAGCAAACCAGGAAGCATTACCACCACCACCACCAATGAGGCCGTTAATGGAGCATAATTGTATGCAATGCATGCAAATGATGCAAGAGACCCAGAACAAGTTCATGGAAGAGCTGCTGGGACGAGCAAATCTGAGGGCACCTGAAGGTGGAGGAGTGAGTCTATCTGATTTCCAGAATGCAAGACCGTTACCTTTTGCATCAGCTCCTGAACCAATGGATGCAGAGGACTGAAGGGAATATGCCCGAGAGGCAATAATAAAGTGGTTATTATCGTATTCCTTATTTATGATAAATGTTTATTTTACATGCTATAATTGTATTAATACGGAAACGTTAATACATGTGTGTTTAATAAACAAAAAGGAAGTTCCTAGTTATGCCTCTCTTATAAACCAGCTCGTTGATTAACATGATGATCAAGGTTTCCTGATCATGGACATTGGATGTTGTTAATAACGAGGTCACAACATTAGTGTAATGATGTGATGAACATTCATCCGAAGTATAGCATTACGATCAAAGTCATTGAGTTTATATTGCTATAACAACTTACGAAGTGATCCTAATCCTTAGACCATGAGATCATGTCAATCACTAACACCGGAAGATTTTCTTGATAACATCAAACGTCACACCGTAACAGGGTGATTATAAAGATGGGTTCAGAACTACTAAAGTGTTATGTTGAGGCCCATGGATCGAGAGTGGAATTTGTTCATCCCGATGACGGATAGATATGCTCTGGGCCCTCTCGGTGATATCACATTGATTAGCTTGCAAGCAAGTGATTTGATCACTAGAATGTTATATCACGGAAACGAGAAAAGAGTGCATGTCGGTAACGAGATCAAACTAGGTATGGAGATACCGATGATCGAATCTCAGACATAAGATACTAGCGTAAAAGGTTCCGACGATCACAAGAAAGTCATCGTTGAATGTGTGGGAGTCGGTATGGGTCTCCAGATCCCGCTTCTGATTATTGATCTGAGAGGGGTCTCGATCATGTCTGCATTATTCGTGAACCGTAGGGTGACACACTTAAGAGACACCGACATCCATTTGGAGCAAAAGTTTCATGCCGAAAAGAATAACAAGCGCAGGAATTTATTTCAGTAGATACTGAAACGGGTTTTCGGGTGAAATTGCAGAAAGTGTTTCTGCATGTGAAATGAAATACTAGCAAGGGGTTATATGTGAATGTTTGTCATTAAAGTAATTGACAAAATTCTGAATAAATAAAAGGAGTTTTATTTAATGAGAGTTTGCATTAAATTTGGTGGAAATTTAATGGGAATTTGAGTGGGTTTTTGAGTGGAGGGAATTGAAAGGCATTTGAGTGAGTGGAGTGTCCACCCACATGAATGTGGAAGAGGTGGGGGCAGCCCCATGGCTGGGCACATGGCCCCTTGGGTGCCCCCCTCTCCCTATAAAAGGAGCCCCCCTCCCTCTATCTCACTCACACCTCCTCGTGAAGGATCTCTCTCCCCCTCTAGAATTTATTCCCCATGGTCTCGGACTAGCGAGATACATGTTCCCGGTGGCTATTCGGCAAGAAAAAGTTGTGCTTCCACTGCATCGCTGGAGCATGGAGGCAGAGGTTGCTCGGTGCCTCGAACGTGTGTGCGAGCATGGATGCGCTGCTGTTTTGCAGCGCTAGGACTTGGAATGGGACAGAGAAGTCAGCTGTATCTTTTCCTCTCGCATGAAGCCGGATGTGCAGGTCGTGGTTGTTATCCTCGTAGCGTGCACATTAATTGGTAATTCGTAGAGGATATGCAGCATATGAGTGGGAACTCTCATCGTCCCACGATAGTTCTGGCATCTAACAGTTTGTACAAACCATTGCCGTAATTCATTATGTGGGCATGGTGTACACTAAGGAGGCATGCGGGGTCACGAAGGGGGCAGTGATTTGCTTGGACCAACTACTGGGCCCCACATCATGGAATTGTGGACGTGAAAGTATGCCCGGTTGTGCAACAAAGAGTTGATCTCTCATGGGTAAAGTAACGCACCTCTGCAGAGTGTAAGAACTGTAACTTGTTACTCCCTGTTCCCAAAAGGAGCTACGAAATCGGCAGGAAAGGAACTCCATGAAAGTTCTGGTCAACCTGTGAAGGCTGATTGTCATAGTTTTTCAGAATAAAATCAATCTTTAAAGAAAGATTTACAAAAATTGCATAGTGCCAAGGATTTATAATCCGAGGTGGTAGTTAGAGCATCAAACTTCCCACCTTGCATATAATGAACTTGTTGGGTAACGCTGTTACTCATTCTTTCCTTTGATCCCTTGCTTAGACTCTGAGGATTCCGAAGATGTGCCAATGTATGCAGCCGAATGTCAAGAAGATGTGTTCTATGAGGAACCCGATCTATCCGGATACATTGAAGGAGTGTATTACGAGATCCGCTATGGTGTCGATGATAACGAGTCCAACTAAGTAGTTCTAGTTAGTAGTAACCAACGGAGCCGAGCAGCATGAACTCTATAGAATAAGTTGTTGAGCTCAACTCCTAGACGGAGTTGTTACTTTTAAATTATGCTGAAACACTTTATATGTTGGTTTGTAAGTTGAATCTTTTGGAAGACTTGAACTTCCGGTATTGTAATAATAATAATGTGTGTACTTTTGTAATATGGACCCGCAATGTTTCTGTTGTACCACTCTGAGGGATGTGATATTTATGGAACGGTGTTCTGTGGATGTCATGTCAACGACTATAGTGTACTACACATGTAGTGGTATGCTGGGCCGCCGCAGTTGGTATCAGAGCAAATTGCTTTGACCTTAGGTTGGAAACCTAGTAAAGGGTATTACCTCTAGGAAAATTTAGCTACGATAAAGAATTCTCTAAAAGTATTATAATGGGTATTCAAATGAGAATATTCCATTATATATTTTAGTGCGATAATTCTTTGTTATGATGCAGTATATCATTGGATACTAATCAAAAATTATTTTTCTAATATACAGATATATGGCACCAAAGTTTCCAAAATAGATTTTGGTAAGGAAAGAGGAGACTCTTGATGATTATCAAGGATCATTCACAGACCAACTTCGTCAACTTTTAAAGCTCTTTAGTTGTCCAACTAGAATTCCAGTGAACACTATCACTTACCTTGATGGCCGGATGTTATCCAAGTATCGTGTGAGTATCCAACTTCCAGAGAAGCTTGGATTATATCATTATCTACCTATAGGAGAAGGTAGGAGTCATTTAGCATCATATCATGTTGTTGTGGAGGCTATAGCTAATATCCGGGAGCAGAAAACTAAGGAGTTAGAAGGTAGCACATTCTCTGTGATACCTCATGATTCTACAGACTCGGAGCCTATACCGGATCATCTTACTTTGGTTAAGAAGCATCCTAAGTTAGCTTCCAAGTTTATGGATAAATACCGAACACTCGTTGCGTCTTTTTATAAGACCCATCAAGTGATTGTTGAAGACAAAAATGACATGTTAGAGGATCTAACCGATATGGAAAGGAGGAAGCAGTTAGCATTCCAGTTAGATAAAGAAGCAAGTAGCAGTGCAACACCTATCTTTAAGGATATACCCATAGATCCTGAATCTTTTATACCATATCCTTATTCACCAAGACCTGAACCTATACATGATCCTACTATGGATATGATGTATGCAGTACCACAGGGCTCAGAGGATGGTTCTGACTCAGAACTTCCTATTGAGAATTCGGATGGTTGGAGAATGGGATCATATGATGTATCTCATGAACACCAGATGTCCACAGATGGTTCTGACAGAAATGTTGGACAATCTAGTTGGATGGGTGCAAGAATGAACCCTAATAATATAAGTAGTAATACCATGTCAATAGATAATCTGGATGAAGAAGAAGATCCTGAGGAGAGAGTGTTTGAATCATCAACATCTTCTCAAAACCCAGGAAATATACATTATCCAGTGTTTAACTATCCTGCCCATGAGAGCACCTGGGAAGCAGCAGGATCTGCATATCCTGGTGACAACTCAAGAAATGAAGATCAGGATATGCAGGCTGGAGATAATGTTGAATATGTTTCTGAAGACTTTTCAGCTGAGCTGGAGGGAGTCAATGCGCTCAGGTTGAGTAATGACTCAAGTCCTGACACTTCAGATACAGAGTATGTTCCTTCTGGAAGGCCATATGTTCCACAAACTATGCGACGAACCACACGTCATCATGGTTGGACATCAGGCATGTACGATGAGCGTAGTTACTACTAGAAGGAGGCAATTAGTTAGTAGTATCAAGTACCGTGTTTGTACCCCAAGTAATAAGGTAGTTATGTGATTATACCTATATGGTATATGTTGTAATGACTTTGTATCATTATGATATTATGTAAAATATGTGAAATGCATATTTGGATTTTCTTTGGATCTTCATTGTGTGACTAGTTATATGCGTAAAGTCGAGCTCAGAACACATGTGCATGATGTAATTATGAGTATTCGCTTTATGTTGCAGGACTAGAGGGTCATGGATACGGGTGTAGGAATGGAAACTGAGCAGGTGCGGATGGAGCGAGAGGCCAAGGAAAAAGCCGATGCAGATGCAGCAAACCAGGAAGCATTACCACCACCACCACCAATGAGGCCGTTAATGGAGCATAATTGTATGCAATGCATGCAAATGATGCAAGAGACCCAGAACAAGTTCATGGAAGAGCTGCTGGGACGAGCAAATCTGAGGGCACCTGAAGGTGGAGGAGTGAGTCTATCTGATTTCCAGAATGCAAGACCGTTACCTTTTGCATCAGCTCCTGAACCAATGGATGCAGAGGACTGAAGGGAATATGCCCGAGAGGCAATAATAAAGTGGTTATTATCGTATTCCTTATTTATGATAAATGTTTATTTTACATGCTATAATTGTATTAATACGGAAACGTTAATACATGTGTGTTTAATAAACAAAAAGGAAGTTCCTAGTTATGCCTCTCTTATAAACCAGCTCGTTGATTAACATGATGATCAAGGTTTCCTGATCATGGACATTGGATGTTGTTAATAACGAGGTCACAACATTAGTGTAATGATGTGATGAACATTCATCCGAAGTATAGCATTACGATCAAAGTCATTGAGTTTATATTGCTATAACAACTTACGAAGTGATCCTAATCCTTAGACCATGAGATCATGTCAATCACTAACACCGGAAGATTTTCTTGATAACATCAAACGTCACACCGTAACAGGGTGATTATAAAGATGGGTTCAGAACTACTAAAGTGTTATGTTGAGGCCCATGGATCGAGAGTGGAATTTGTTCATCCCGATGACGGATAGATATGCTCTGGGCCCTCTCGGTGATATCACATTGATTAGCTTGCAAGCAAGTGATTTGATCACTAGAATGTTATATCACGGAAACGAGAAAAGAGTGCATGTCGGTAACGAGATCAAACTAGGTATGGAGATACCGATGATCGAATCTCAGACATAAGATACTAGCGTAAAAGGTTCCGACGATCACAAGAAAGTCATCGTTGAATGTGTGGGAGTCGGTATGGGTCTCCAGATCCCACTTCTGATTATTGATCTGAGAGGGGTCTCGATCATGTCTGCATTATTCGCGAACCGTAGGGTGACACACTTAAGAGACACCGACATCCATTTGGAGCAAAAGTTTCATGCCGAAAAGAATAACAAGCGCAGGAATTTATTTCAGTAGATACTGAAACGGGTTTTCGGGTGAAATTGCAGAAAGTGTTTCTGCATGTGAAATGAAATACTAGCAAGGGGTTATATGTGAATGTTTGTCATTAAAGTAATTGACAAAATTCTGAATAAATAAAAGGAGTTTTATTTAATGAGAGTTTGCATTAAATTTGGTGGAAATTTAATGGGAATTTGAGTGGGTTTTTGAGTGGAGGGAATTGAAAGGCATTTGAGTGAGTGGAGTGTCCACCCACATGAATGTGGAAGAGGTGGGGGCAGCCCCATGGCTGGGCACATGGCCCCTTGGGTGCCCCCCCTCTCCCTATAAAAGGAGCCCCCCTCCCTCTATCTCACTCACACCTCCTCGTGAAGGATCTCTCTCCCCCTCTAGAATTTATTCCCCATGGTCTCGGACTAGCGAGATACATGTTCCCGGTGGCTATTCGGCAAGAAAAAGTTGTGCTTCCACTGCATCGCTGGAGCATGGAGGCAGAGGTTGCTCGGTGCCTCGAACGTGTGTGCGAGCATGGATGCGCTGCTGTTTTGCAGCGCTAGGACTTCCTCTCGATCTTGAGATCGGTAGGAGATCGTCTACATCAACCACGAGTTCGGACTCGTTAAACTTTGTCGGTCTTCAAGGGTATGTTCTCTACGGATATACATCCGCCCGTTGTTTGTATCTAGTAGATAGATCTTGGTACATAGTTGTTCCCATCGTAGGAAAAATTTTGTTTTCTATGCTGCGAACCCTACAAGGACTGGCTGGCAGATACTGAAAGGAAGCTGAAAACTATAGGTTGCAATGATGATGAGAAATTGAGGTATGCAACTCATCTTCTGACTGGACCTGCAGCATCATGGTGGGAAAATCAGTTGGCCATGCAACAACCAGGAAGAGAGTTTACCTGGGAAGAGTTCAAGCAGAGATTCCGTGAATATCATGTTCCGAAAAGTGTTATGGAGTTGAAGCGAAGAGAATTTGAGGAGCTTCAACAAGGATATACGAGTGTCATGAAGTACATCCGGGAGTTTAGTCAACTGTCTCACTATGCTGAGGAGGATGTCAACACAGAAGAGAAGCGGAAGAAGCGTTTCTTGCGTGGATTAAATCCATTTGTGAAGATGCAGCTAAGGTTAGCCAATAAGCAAACCTATCAGCAGTTGTTGGATGCAGCCATTACTTTTGAAGATGACTACAAGAATGTCCAAGAGGATCGGAGGAAGAGAGCCAAGAAGAAAACCAAGAGAATTCAGGCAAGCAAACCTAAACCTAACCTGGAGTTCAAACCTCGGAATAGGAATTATGGCAACAACAACAATAACAATAACAAGGGCAATGGTAGAAATCAATCCAATCCGAGAAGGAATGTTATTTGTAACAATTGTGGAATTCCAGGGCATTTCCAGAGGGAATGCAAAAATCCTGTAGTGATCTGTTACGGTTGTGGTCAGAAGGGGCATATCAAGCCAGATTGTCCGAGCAAACCACCTGGAGGATGGCCTACCAAGGGAGGAGGACAAGCTAGTGGAGGAAATGGACAACCCAATAAAGGAGGAAATAATGGCAATACCAACAATGACAAGAGGAACCGGCCTACCGGGAAACTGAACTGTACAACTCTCGAGGAGGTGGATAATTCAGAGCATGCAGTGATAGGTATGCTCAATATCCTTACCAATCCCGACAAAGTTCTATTTGATACTGGTACAGCTACTTCATTCATTTCTGAAGAATTTTGTGATAAGTTCGGGATTAGAAGGGCAACGTTAGAAAGTCCTATGACCGTAGTTACGGCAGGAGGGAATGTGATTGTACACCACATAAAACAAGATCAGGTTATCTCGATCTGTGGTTGTACATATTTCGCAGACCTTTATGTGATTCCTTTGAAGGGAATTGCAGTAGTGCTGGGGATGGATTGGATGATGGAACACAGAGCTCAGATAAATTGTGAGGAGAAAACTGTCTCAATCAAAACTCCAAGTGGAGCAAGGATAGTTTATCAAGCAGATAAGCACAGTCATACCATGGTGGATCTGGAGTTGAATTCAATGAAAAAGTCAAATTGGAAGAGATTCCTGTAGTTAATGAACTCCAAGATGTTTTTCCAACAGAGCTACCAGGAATGCCACCATACCGGGAGATAGAGTTCACCATTGACCTAATTCCTGGTACAGCACCAATAGCTTAAGCACCATATAAGATGGGACCCAAAGAGTTGAAAGAACTCAAGGAGAAAATTGATGAGTTAGCTAGAAAAGGATTTATACAAGAAAGTGCATCTCCATGGGGAACACCATTAATCTTTGTGGATAAGAGAGATGGTGGAAGACGGATGTGTGGTGATTATAGAAATCTGAACAACGTGACTATCAAGAACAAGTATCATTTACCAAGAATTCAAGATTTGTTTGATCAGGTGAAAGGGGCCGGAGTATTTTCAAAGATCGATTTAAGATCTGAATACCATCAAATAAAAATCAAGCCGGAAGATGTTCCAAAGACAGCGTTTGTCTCAAGATATGGACACCATGAGTATCTGGTAGTACCATTTGGTTTAACCAATGCACCGGCAATATTCATGAATCTGATGAACAAGATCTTCATGCCATATTTGGACAAGTTTGTCATAGTCTTTATTGATGATATTCTGATATATTCCAAGGATAAGGAAGAGCATGCTGATCATTTGAGAATAGCATTGTAGACTTTAAGAGAACACAAACTTTATGCTAAGTTCAGTAAGTGTGAATTTTGGCTTGATGGGGTAGAATTCCTCGGTCATGTGATCAGTAAGGATGGAATTGCTGTGAATCCATCTATTCAGTCGGTACTAGAGTGGACTGCACCGACCAATGTGAAGCAAATTCGAGGTTTCTTAGGAATGGCTGGTTATTATTGGAGATTCATTGAAGGTTTCTCCAAAATAGCCGGACCAATGACCAAATTATTAAGGAAGAATACACCATTCAAGTGGGATGAGAAATGTGAAGCAAGTTTCCAAGAGTTGAAGACTAGATTAACCATAGCTCCAATCTTAGCAGTTCCTGAAATAGGGAAGGACTTCACAGTATACTGTGATGCGTCTAAAGAAGGTTTGGGTTGTGTATTAATGCAAGATCGGAAAGTGATTGCTTATGGTTCAAGACAGCTGAAACCACATGAATTCAACTATCCAACTCATGATTTAGAGTTAGCAGCAGTAGTTTTTGCACTTAAAGGATGGAGGCATTTTCTTTATGGAGCCAGATGTGAGTTATACACTGACCATAAAAGTCTCAAATATTTCTTCACTCAAAAGGAATTGAATATGAAACAGAAGTGTTGGTTGGAACTAATCAAGGATTATGATTTAACAATCAATTACACCCCATGGGAAGCAAATGTTGTAGCAGATGCTTTAAGCAGAAAGAGTGCAGATATTCAGCCAAGCAATAGGGAGTTACCAAAAGAGTTACAAATGGACTTGGAAAGATTAGAGCTTCAATTTATCAGAACAAAGGTTCTTGGAGGATTAGCTACTATGCAGGTAGTTGCAGAGCAGGACAGTGATCTTAAGCAAGAAATTTTTAGACATCAAGAAGAAGATCATTTTATTGCTGAGGAAATTCGGAGGATATCTCAAGGGCAAAAATCAGTTTTTCGCCTTGGAGATTATGGGTCTTTATGGTTTCAAGACCATCTTTGTGTTCCAGATGTGACGGAGATTAGAAATTCCATACTCAAAGAAGCACATGATACACCATATTCTATACATCCAGGGAGTACTAAGATGTATATGGACTTGAAAGAACTATTCTAGTGGAATAACATGAAAAGAGATATTGCCAAATATGTATCTGAATGCCATACTTGTCAAAGGGTGAAAGTTGAACATCAAAGTCCAGCAGGACCATTACAACCCTTAGAAATTCCTGAATGGAAATGGGAGGAAATAGGTATGGACTTCATTACAGGATTGCCTATGACACCAAAAAGAAAAGATATGATATGGGTAATTGTGGACAGACTCACTAAGAGTGCACATTCCGGTGAATCAAAAGGATAATGCCGAGAAGTTAGTTGAAGTATATGTCAAAGAGATAGTAAGTAAGCATGGAGTACCCAAAAAGATCGTAACAGATAGGGGATCAGTGTTTAGTTCAGCATTTTGGAAGCAATTACATGAAGCACTTGGTTCAAAGTTAGATTTCAGCACGGCATATCATCCTGAGACAGGAGGTCAAACTGAAAGAACAAATCAAATACTAGAAGACATGTTAAGAGCTTGTGCACTAGATTTTGGAGGAACATGGGAAGATCACCTGCCATTGGCAGAGTTTTATTATAATAATAGCTATCAGAGTAGTCTGAAGGCAGCTCCATATTAGGTTCTGTATGGAAGAAAGTGTGGATCACCAATATGTTGGTATAGCCTGGAAGCAGCAAAGAATTTGCGCCAGATTATATCAAAGAAAAACAAGATATCATTGATAAGATCAGGGATAGACTGAAAATAGCCCAAAGTAGGCAGAAAAGTTATGCGGATCAAAGTCGAAGATCATGGCATCCATAAGTGGGAGATATGTTCTATTTGAAAGTAAGTACCATAAAAGGGGTGAAAATATTCGGAGTTGAAGGGAATTTGAGTCCAAGATACATAGGACCATTTAAGATACTGAGTCAAAACAGAACTATAGCTTATGCTTTAGAGTTACCATCAAGATTGGCTCAAGTGCATAATGTTTTCCATGTGTCACAACTTCGTAAATGTTTAAAAGTTCCATATGATGCAATCACACATCAAGAGATAGAACTACAAGCAGATCTGACTTATATTGAAAAGCCTTGTAAGATTCTGGAAGAAAACTGGAAGATATTAAGGAATAGAGCAGTCAAATATTGCAAGGTACAGTGGGAACATCACCCTGAAAGGGAAGCCACCTGGGAGAAAGAATAGGATTTAAGAAAAGCTTATCCAGAACTATTCAGGTACATCTTCACAAACTTCAGGACGAAGTTTAATTTAAGGAGGGAAGTCTGTAACATCCCAGCATTTAGGAACTAACGAAGGGTAGATTTAGGAATATGGAATGTTGCATGCATCTATTTGAGAAAATGTGGGTAAAATTTTCGCCAAATAAAAACCTTAAGTGATCAATGTTTCTTTCATACTTTGAGATTAGGTTTAGTCTTAAAGGATGATTGTTATAAACTTTGATATGATCTTTAAAGGAATTATATGTTTTTAAAATGAATTTGAATTTTAAACTTGAGTGTTTGAATTTTAATTCAAGTGAGTTAGGAATAAGTTTTGAATCTTAATTTAATTAAGTGATAAATATTACAACTTAAATTCTATCCAAAGAAAAACAATAATGAATATGAAACTTACTTCTTATCATCAATATATATCTAATATAATCAAGTTATAAAATTATAACTTATTGTAATCATCCACACAATTCACAAAAGCAAATATACAAAGAATAAGAATATTCTTTATTAATAATAATATAATCTTTATTACAATTGAATAAAACAAAGATTACAGAAATAATAAAAGAAAATTACAAAAGAATAATAAAATTACATTGGATCATTTTATAACTATTCTATAACTAAAACTAAACTAAATCTTCATCTGTATATCTGTACATGCAAAACAAAGACTAAATAAAAACAAAAGAAGGTTAGTGTTAGTATTATTTCTCTCAGACATGTCAGTGAAATGCACTTGACAAATTCATCATTGAGAAATTTATAAATGGGCAAGTTTCACCAATATGAAAGAATCCATCTTTCACAAATTTAAAGCCAGAAGTCAAATGACAGCCAAGAGGGACAAATCCACCAGCCAGGTGAAAGTAATCAGGTAATAGTAAGTTTCAAAATTCTGAACATATCCACAAGTGCATAGCAAGCACACAGGCAGGACACACACCAACTTGCATGTGGTGTGTTGTTAACCTCATAAAACATCCCAATCTCACAAAACCACAAGCACATCCGTGGAGAGGCACCGGTGCATTACTCCACTGCACAACACACAAGAACATCCAGTGTAGACAGCAGCTAAACCAAGCACCACAGCCAGCAACAAACCCAACCAAAGCAAGATCACATCACCAAGATGGTGACATAAGGAGGGGGATGGATCAGGTGAATAGCAAGATCAAGCCTAGGAGCTAGGAGGAGTAGGCTAGCTCAAGATCAAGCACAGGAGTCCAGCAAAACCAGATTAAGATCATCATCACCAACTTAGTCCACAAACATCATCAGGTTTTGTGGTGAGTTTCATAAAACCTTCACATGATCTAATCATCTTATTTAGAGAAAAGCATGTGTTGTTTTATAAAACAAACCCTCAGAAAAGCACCCAAGTGGGGTGAATCCATCATAGGGATTTCTGAAACTCTAAAGGCAAACAACA
Source organism: Avena sativa (assembly GCA_916181665.1). Classification (NCBI taxonomy): domain Eukaryota; kingdom Viridiplantae; phylum Streptophyta; class Magnoliopsida; order Poales; family Poaceae; genus Avena; species Avena sativa. The sequence continues at coordinate 288,666,234 of OV702279.1, forward strand.
AAGTACCAGGATCCAACCAGAGCTCAGAGCAACATCCTTGCTCTGGTTGTCAAACTATATTTTACAATTCAATCATACATATACCTATAATCTATTCTGGGCACATCCCTAAAGGAAGGGTAGCACCTTAGAAACAAATCTTTGGGATCCATAGATTGATCAAGCTCACTATCATTTTTTCCAAGCTTTGATTTAATAAAGAATAGCTGGTACCACTACCAGGACTATCTAGATGAACCAATTAGATAAGATTTGAATCCCTAAGCCTCAGACCAACATCATTGGTCTTAGGAAATTCAGAAAAGAACATCTATGTTTATCCCTCAAAGCCAAGTTTGTCATTAAGCATAAAACAACCCAATCCATGGGTTGGAATCAAACTTGTGTGCCATACCATGATGGTGTCACAAGAACAATCCATTATGAACGAGGATAGACATTTAATCATCACTAATTCAAACAATCAACTTAAATAATCATTTTCCTGTTAACACAATCATAACTAGGATATTCCTATGATACACTTCACTGTTTGAGACTATGATGATCTCAAACCATACACTAGTTCTAAGCCAACAGCACCAGGACAATGATTTCCTCATGTCATAATCATAATCATAAACCCAGAGATGACAGTGAAAACTTATCAAGTCACTGACTTAATTAAGCATGATTCCCAAGTAACTATATCATCTGAATATGATGCAATCCAAGCATCAAATCATCTAGTAAGCCACCAGAAACATCATAGATCATTTTAAGCAACAAGCCTCAGGCCAATAAGCATTTAGCATGTGTACAGACCATCCAAACATGAATCAATTCATCCAGTACATGAACAAGCACATAACAGGAACCCTAAATGGATGATCATCTTAATCTGAATTAGACAGTAGCTAGAGAGGACACTGCTAGCATCTAGCATTGAATCAACAAATACAGAGAGCACTAGGGGAGAGGAATCAAACTCACCGTAGGTCCTCGCTGAAGAATAGAAGAGGAAGCAGAGGGGCCGACAACCATGGCGGCACGGGGAGCACCCCAGAGGGGGCGCTGCAACCCGCACGGCGCCACGGCAGCGACCCTGATCACGCCTGGAGGTGCAGAGCATCACCTCAACACACGACAACCACGGCAGCACCTGAATCCATGCCAATCCCCAACCCCTAGGGTTCGGGACGACATCGATTCATCGCAGGAGAGCCCTAGGCTCGAATCCAATTGGATAGAACGAACGGGCGTCGTTGACAACCCCCTGTTGAACCACGACGGCAACCAGAACGGCCTACGGCGGCGGGAATCGCTGATGGCGGCATCGCAGGCCACAGGGTCAGGGTCAGAGGAGGAGAGGATGAACTCGAGGGAGAGAGAGAGGCAGTGAGGAGTGGGTCGAGCTGGGCCAGACCCTTCGGGGTGGTCCTTTTGTCTAGGACTAATGGGCCACTAGGGCCCAATAAGAATAACTAGCCCAGAAACTTTTTCAGGCCTGTTTTAATAAAAAGAAAAAGACCAAATACCCCTGGACTTAAATAAATGTTAGAAAATAAAATAAAAGTCCAAAAATTATAAGTAAAATATTTTTGGATTCATAATAATCCACTCTATCCAAATAAAATAAGATATAAAAATTTTGTACATTTGAATTTTTATAAGAATTTTGTAATTTATATATTTCTTATGGAATTTTACAAAATTATTGAAAGATGATAAAAATAAATAAAAATCACTTTCATTATATATTAATATTATAGTATTTTTTAAAAATACTAAATAAATATTTAATAACAATTTTTAATGTATAATTGATAATTCCTAAGGGAATTATTAAATCAATAAAAGTCAAATAAAAAGGAAATAAAATAAAATAATTCAATATATGCTATAAATATTAAAAAAAAATATTTATAAATGCTTTATTATTAAAAGGCACCTTATATAGGAAAAATGCATATAGAGTTAAAATAATGCATTACATTACTTGCATAATCATTTTGCTTCTTTAAATATTGTCCTTACCGGGCAATAATGATGTTTTGTAGACATAGAAGCTCAAGGTCCAGTGCAAGCATCAGACTTCACTACCTTGCCATCACAAGGCAAGTTCATCACTTGCTCATGTCCTTTGAAGAGTCTTTATCAAAGTATTTGCAAATTGTGTGTTATCATATATGCTATAAAAGAAAGAAAATATTACTTTCACTAATAAAGAAATTATAGATATCATCCTAAGTGATGATATGATGGAGCAATAGAACTTAGAGTTCTAATTGCAACAATGATGATCAAGTAGGGACTTAATAACCCATGACATCAGTGATTCTAGCGCCGTATATTACGCGTTAGCCATGAGATTTGGAATGGGACAGAGAAGTCAGCTGTATCTTCTTCCTCTCGCATGAAGCCGGATGTGCAGGTCGTGGTTGTTATCCTCGTAGCGTGCACATTAATTGGTAATTCGTAGAGGATATGCAGCATATGAGTGGGAACTCTCATCGTCCCATGATAGTTCTGGCATCTAACAGTTTGTACAAACCATTGCCGTAATTCATTATGTGGGCATGGTGTACACTAAGGAGGCATGCGGGGTCACGAAGGGGGCAGTGATTTGCTTGGACCAACTACTGGGCCCCACATCATGGAATTATGGACGTGAAAGTACGCCCGGTTGTGCAACAAAGAGTTGATCTCTCATGGGTAAAGTAACGCACCTCTGCAGAGTGTAAGAACTGTAACTTGTTACTCCCTGTTCCCGGAAGGAGCTACGAAATCGGCAGGAAAGGAACTCCATGAAAGTTCTGGTCAACCTGTGAAGGCTGATTGTCATAGTTTTTCAGAATAAAATCAATCTTTAAAGAAAGATTTACAAAAATTGCATAGTGCCAAGGATTTATAATCCGAGGTGGTAGTTAGAGCATCAAACTTCCCACCTTGCATATAATGAACTTGTTGGGTAATGCTGTTACTCATTATTTCCTTTGATCCCTTGCTTAGACTCTGAGGATTCCGAAGACGTGCCAATGTATGCATCCGAATGTCAAGAAGATGTGTTCTATGAGGAACCTGATCTATCCGGACGCGTTGAAGGAGTGGATTACGAGATCCGCTATGGTGTCGATGATAACGAGTCCAACTAAGTAGTTCTAGTTAATAGTAACCAACGGAGCCGAGCAACATGAACTCTATAGAATAAACTATTGAGCTCAACTCCTAGACGGAGTTGTTACTTTTAAATTATGCTGAAACACTTTATATGTTGGTTTGTAAGTTGAATCTTTTGGAAGACTTGAACTTCCGGTATTGTAATAATAATAATAATATGTGTACTTTTGTAATATGGACCTGCAATGTTTCTGTTGTACCACTCTGAGGGATGTGATATTTACAGAACGGTGTTCTGTGGATGTCATGTCAACGACTATAGTGTACTACACATGCAGTGGTATGCTGGGTCACCGCACATACTTATTATTCTTTGTATTCTTCCAAATTAAATGTTTGCTTGTTATATGCAAAAATTAGTTAGTAAAGCTCTCACGAACTTGATAGCACATTTTATTTCTTGCACTTAATAAACCTGAACCATTGTGACTATCTATGTAGTTATATGCTTGCAAATTATAAGTTGGGAGTTAGCAGAACCATGTTGTCATGGAGAACGCTTTCGACATTGCACTTATTCTATTTAGTTGATATCATGTTCTTTTGTTTATGGATGTCGGCGGTATGAAATAAAATGGGAGCTTGTAAGTCCATGGAGTTTGTATATGTGTTAGAGAAACTCCTGGATGGGTAGCCTAAGCCATGTCTAATCATGGTGGAAACTTACAACAAAACCATAGTGGCACTCTATGAAGCATCCTTAATAAAAACTATGCAAATAACAAATAAAAAGATCGCTGAGATACTCACTATCTATTGCCTTGTTATTTTGATATGGGATAGCTCCTGGGGTACCCCGTTGGCGGTTCTCTATGATTCACATATACTTACAATGACAAGAACTTGTCTGTGACCAAAGTAGAGTAGCAAGAGGTCTCGATACTCGTACTCAAGGGCATGAGATTTTCAACTTACGATTTGTCAAGCATATAACTCATATTTGCCCTCACTTTTACCTTAAACATTTAAAGATGCTTATGATAGGGGAAATGAGAGCTCAAAGCTAATAAGTACCATACTTTCAAGCATTTGGAAGCCTTTCAAACTTTTTAATCTTTTCTTTCACTTTTATATCGAGTCACCATCTTTTCTATGAGCACCTTCCCGAGAGCATAACTGTCATTCTTAGTGTAATGTGCTTGTCCTAGAACACGGTTAATTGTGACATAACTTTGACGCTTGTATCTTTGATATTTTTACTTCTAGTCTTCACTTGAACTTCAGAGGTGCCTTGGTATTTATGTTTTGCTCCAAAAAGAAAGGCAAGTGAGATACCACTTTATCATATTTTCTTATGAGCATTACAATCTAGCATATGCTTATGTTTCATGTTGCTTATTATTATTATGTTGGAATCTCTTCATAGCTTGTATGATTATTGGGTAGACTTATTTGCATACTCCTTATTATGAATTTCCTAAGTACTTGCTCATATGATGAGAATATTTACATCTTATGAAGCAAATGTGTTCGTGAAAGTTTCTTTTATCGCACTCAGTTTTCAACTGAATTGCTTGAGGACAAGCAATAAGTTAAGCTTGGGGGGAGTTGATACGTCCAAAACGTATCAACTTTTCCGAACACTTTTGCTATTGTTTCTCCTCTAATTTGTGTGATTTGGATATAACTAACACAGACTAACGTTGTTTTTAGTAGAATTGCTCTAGTGTCTCATTTTGTGCAGAAAATTAACTTTCAGGAAAAATTCCAGAAAATATGAAAAAAATCCTATTTTTCCAGAAGACTCACGGAGCCAAAAGACAGAGGGGAGAAAAGACCCGAGGGGCCCACACCACCCCCAGGCGCGGGCCAGGCCTGTAGGGGTTCGTAGCATGGAAAACAAAAAATCTCTACTGCATACAAACAAACAAGCCAATATCTATCTACTAGATTGTAGCAACAAGTCGATGGAATAACTCACCCTCGAAGATTCCAAAGTGTTTAACGAGAGCGGATTCTCGTGGGTGATGTAGTCGTACTCTTGCCGATCTCAAGATCGTGTAGACAATCCTTCCGGCGATGCGTTCCTGCAGCGCTTCCGCAGTCGGTCACACGTTCGGTACTCGATGAATACCTTCCTCTCCCTTGTTCCAGCAGGAAGTGGAGGTTGTAGCACTCTCCTCGCGATTCCGGCAGCACGACGGCGTGGTACCGGAAGTAGAGGGGAGATCTCGCAGGGCTTCGCCTTAAGCCGGAGCGAGTATGGTGGACTATGAGAGAGGCCTCAGTGATCTAGGGTTTAGACACACCAAGGAGAGAGGGATAGGCCGGCGGCTAGGGCTTGGGGAGGCCCAAGTCGGCGGCTAGGGTTTGCCCTAGGCGGCGGCAGCAGCAGGAGGTGGTGGCGCCGGCGGCTTAGGGCTAGGGTTTTGGTGAGGCAAGGTGTGTTCTTGGAGGGGTAGCCCTGCCCCTCCTTATATAGGTGGAGGGCGTCGGCCAAGGGGAGGGGAGTCCCTCCCCAACTCGGCTTCCAAGGCCGGAGGATGGAGGGAGAGGAACTCCTCCCCAAGTAGGTTTCCTACTCTCCCTCCACCAAGCAAACTTGTCGTTTGACTTTTCAAATTAGCGTTTGACTTTTCAAACTAGGATTTGATTTATCCCTTTATTTTGCTCAGCGATGACACCTAGTACATGATGCAACCATTCCAACTTGTTATGACACATTCATGTACCCTTCCCCTCCGGAGTGCCGGACCTTCCGGAACCTTCTAGAACATTCCCGATGAAAACACCGGAACCATTCTCCAACCCCGAAACAGGACTCCTTATATGAATCTTATTCTCCGGACCATTCCAAATCTCCTTGTGATATCCCGGATCCCATCCGAGGCTCCGAACAACATTCGGTCTCTTACTCATCATTCCATAACTACTCAACAACATCGAATCCTTAAGTGTGTCTCCCTACGGTTCATGAGTTATGCGGACATAATCGAGACACTTCTCCGATCAATAACCAATAGAGGAATCTAGAAATTCATATGGTTCCCACATATTTCTACGATTAATTTGTGGTCGAATGAACCACTTACATACGTTACCAATTTCCCTTAGTCTCACGATAGTTTACTTATCCGAGGTTTTGATCATCGGTATCTCTGCATACCTAGTTTAACCTCGTTACTGATAAGTACTCTTTTCTCGTTCCCGTGATATGTGATCCCTTGTGAGCCAGTCACATGCTTGCAAGCCAATTGGATGACATTCCACCAACAGGGCCCAGAGTATATCTATCCGTCATATGGATGGACAAATCTCACTCTTGATCCATGTGTCTCAACCAATACTTTCCGAACACTCAATGCCACCTTTATAACCACCCAATTATGGTGTGGTGTTTGATGTCATCAAAGCATCCTTCTGGTGATGGTGATATGCATGATCTCATGGTCGAAGGAATTAGGTTACTATGTATCAGAAAGCATATAGCAATTGAACTATTAAAATGACTTGATCTTTATGCTACACTTATCTATAGGAGTATGTCCATCATACCATTCTCCCAACGATATGATCTTGTTGTTAATAACATCTCAATGTTTATGATAGGGAAACCACAATCATTTATTAACCAACAAGCTAGTGTTATAAAGAGGCTTTACTAGGGACTCTAATTTAGTTTACAAATCACACAAGTATTAATGTTTCCTTGTTAATACTGTTATAGCATGAATGTAAACATTTATCATAAACACAAAGATATAATAATAACTACATTTATTATTGCCTCTAGGGCATATCTCCAACAGTCTCCCACTTGCACTAGAGTCAACTAATCTAGATTACATGGTAATATACCAAACACCCATGGCAGTTTGGTGTTGGTCATATTTTGCCCTCGAGAGAGGTTTAGTCAACGGATCCGCCACATTCAAATCTGTGTACTTTGCAAATCTTGATGTCACCATCTTGGACATGTTCTCGAATAGCGTGAAAACGTAGCTTGATGTGCTTCAGCTTCTTGTGTGACCTTGGTTCTTGCGCATTGGCTATGGCGCCCATGTTATCATAGTAGATAGACATTGGGTCCAGCGCACTTGGAACCACACCGAGCTCTGTAATGAACTCCTTCATCCATATCGCTTCTTGTGAAGCCTCCGAAGCAGCTATGTATTCCGATTCAGTTGAAGATCTCGCCATAACGCTTTGCTTTGCACTCCTCCAGCTAACCGCCGCACCATTCAAAGTAAATACGTATCCAGATTGAGATTTAGAATCATCCGGATCGGTGTTCCAACTAGCATCGGTGTAACCATTAACAACGAGTTGTTCATCACCTCCATAAGAAAGAACCATATCCTTAGTTCTTCTCAAGTACTTAAGGATGTTTTTGACCGCTGTCCAATGATCCACTCCTGGATCACTTTGATATCTGCTAGTCAAACTAACAACATATGCAATGTCGGGTCTAGTACATAGCATGGCATACATTAGAGATCCTATGGCTGAGGCATAGGGAGTCTTACTCATCCTTTCTCTATCTTCTGCCGTTGCTGGACTTTGAGTTTTACTCAAGGTCGTATTGGGCAACATGGGCAAGAACCCTTTCTTGCTATCTTCAATTCCAAACCTCTTTAGAACTTTGTCCAAATATGTACTTTGTGACAATGATATTAGGCGTCTCGATCTATCTCTATAAATCTTTATGCCTAATATGTAAGCTGCTTCGCCAAGATCTTTCATTGAAAAACTATTATTCAAATATTCCTTGACACTATTAAGAAGGTCTACATCATTCCCAATCAACAATATGTCATCTACATATAGTATTAAGAATGCTACAGAGCTCCCACTCACTTTCTTGTAAATACAAGCTTCTCCATAAGTTTGTATAAAACCAAAACTTTTGATTACTTTATCAAAACGTTGATTCCAACTTCGGGATGCTTGCTTCAATCCATATATGGACCGTTGAAGTTTGCATACCTTGTTAGCATCTTTAGGATCGACAAAACCTTTGGGTTGCATCATGTACAAGTCTTCATCAATGTCTCCATTGAGGAACGCTATTTTGACATCCATCTGCCATATCTCATAATCATAATATGCAGCGATTGCTAACAAAATCCTCACAGACTTTAGCTTCGCTACTGGTGAGAAAGTCTCATCATAGTCAACTCCTTGAATTTGTCGAAACCCTTTTGCGACAAGTCGAGCTTTATAGACAGTAACATTACCATCATCATCTGTTTTCTTCTTGAAAATCCATTTGTTCTTGACAGCCTTCCGGCCATCCGGTAAGTCCACCAAAGTCCATACTTGGTTTTTGTACATGGATCCGATCTCGGATTTCATGGCTTCTTGCCATTTATTGGAATCTGGGATCATCATCGCTTCCTCATATGTCGCAGGGTCATCGGTGTTGTCCACCAACATGACACTCATAACGGGATCATACCAATCAGGAGGGGTACGAGTTCACATTGACCTGCGAGGCTCTGTAGCAACTACAACCGAAGTTTCATGATCATCATCATTAGCTTCCTCTCTTATTGGTGCAGGCACCACAGGAACTTCTTCCGGTGTTGCGCTACTCGCAAGTTCGAGAGAAGGTTCGACAACCTCGTCGAGTTCTACTTTCCTTCCAGTCACTTCTTTCGAGAGAAATTCCTTCTCTAGAAAGGATCCATTCTTGGCAACGAAGATTTTGCCTTCGGATCTATGATAGAAGGTATACCCAATAGTTTCCTTTGGGTATCCTATGAAGACGCATTTTTACGCTTTGGGTTCAAGCTTGTCCGGCTGTAACTTCTTTCCATAGGCTTCGCAACCCCAAACTTTAAGGAATGACAATTTAGGTTTCTTCCCAAACCATAATTCATACGGTGTCACTTCAACTGATTTAGATGGTGCCCTATTTAAAGTGAATGCGGCTGTTTCTAATGCATAACCCCAAAATGATAGCGGTAAATCTGTAAGTGACACCATAGAACGAACCATATCTAAGAGAGTTTGATTACGACGTTCAGACACACCATTACACTGTGGTGTTCCCGGCGGTGTCAATTGTGAAAGTATTCCGCATTTCTTCAAATGCTCGCCAAACTCGTAACTTAGATATTCACCTCCACGATCAGAACGTAGAAATTTAATCTTCTTGTTACGTTGATTCTCCACCTCACTTTGAAATTCCTTAAACTTCTCGAAAGTTTCGGACTTATGTTTCATGAAATAGATATACCCATATCTACTCAAGTCATCCGTGAAGGTAAGAACATAACGATAACCACCACGCGATGCTACACTCATTGGACCACACACATCGGTATGTATGATTTCCAATAAGTCCGTAGCTCGCTCCATCATACCAGAAAATGGAGTCTTAGTCATTTTACCCATCAGACATGCCTCGCATCTTTCAAGTGATTCGAAATCAAGTGATTCAAGAAGTCCATCGAAATGGAGTTTCTTCATACGCTTCACTCCAATGTGACCAAGACGATAGTGCCACATATAGGTCGAGTTATCGCTCGATTTCAAACGTTTAGCTTCAATGTTATTAATATGTGTATTTCCACTATCGAGATTCAATAAGAATAGACCATCTATCAAAGGTACATGTGCATAAAACATATTACTCATATAAATCGAACAACCATTATTCTCGGACTTAAACAAGTAACCGTCTCGCAATAAACAAGATCCCGATATAATGTTCATGCTTAACGCAGACACCAAATAACAATTATTTAAGTATAAAACTAATCCTGATGGTAGATGAAGAGGTAGCGTGCCGACCGCGATCACATCAACCTTTGATCCATTTCCTACGCGCATCGTCACCTCGTTCTTCGCTAGCTTCCGTTTATTCTGCAGCACCTGTTTCGAGTTACAAATATGAGCAACCGAACCAGTATCAACTACCCAGGCACTACTACGAGTACTAGTGAGATACACATCAATAACATGTATATTGGATATACCTTTCTTCTTGATGTTGCCGTTCTTCAAATCCGCCAAGTACTTTGGACAATTCCGCTTCCAGTGACCTTCTCCCTTGCAGTAAAAGCACTCAGTATCAGGCTTAGGTCCAGCCTTGGTCTTCTTCGTCGGTGCGGTAACTTTCTTATCACCCTTCTTGAAGTGTCCCTTTTGCTTAGACTTGCCTTTCTTGAATTTGGTGGTCTTATTGACCATCAACACTTGGTGCTCTTTCTTGATCTCCACTTCTGCAGATTTAACAATGGAGAAGAGTTCTGGCAACTGCTTGTTCATGCTTTGCATATTGTAGTTCATCACAAAGTTCTTGTAACTTGGTGGCAGTGATTGGAGGACACGGTAAATCTCCAAAGCATTAGGAATCACTATACCCAAGCTTTGGAGTTTGTTTGCGTGCCCAGACATCTTAAGCACATGCTCACTGACAGAGCTGCCCTCTTCCATCTTGCAGTTAAAGAACTTTTCAGAAGCCTCATAACTCTCAACTGCCGCGTGAGTCTCAAAATATTAGTTTGAGTTCACGGACGATATCATGTGGGTCTGAATTCTCAAACCTTTTCTGAAGCTCCGATTCTAAACCATACAAGATAGCACACTGAACTGTGGAGTACTGAGTCTTCCGAGCGAGGTAAACATTCTTTACTTCATCAGTAGCAGTAGCTGCAGGCGGGTCACCCAGCGGTGCATCCAACACATAGGTCAAATTACCAGCATTGAGGACAATCCTCAAATTGCGGAACCAATCCGCAAAGTTGCTTCCATGTTTTTTCAACTTTTCTTTCTCTAGGAACACATTAAAATTGATGGTAGGGGCCGCCATTGATCTACAACATATTTGCAATAGTTTAGACTAAGTTTATGACAAATTGAGTTCTAATTAATAGTTAAATTAATCTAGGTGAACTCCCACTCAAAACAATATCCCTCACATTGTTTTAGTGATCACACGAACCAAATCCACCACATCAAAACCGATCATCACGAGAGTTGATGTAGCTTCAATGGCGAACAATCGACATGTTCATCATATCTACTATATGATTCATGCTTTACCTTTCGGTGATCCGTGTTCCGAGACCATGTCTGTACATGCTAGGCTCGTCAAGATCAAACCTTAGCTTCCGCATGAGCAAATCTGGCTTGCTCACGTTGTATACACTTGCAGAATCTAACACACCCGATCATCACGTGGCGCTTCGAAACAACAAGCTTTAGCAACAGTGCTTACTAAGGATGAACACTTTAGAACTTGAAATTCATGTGCACGAGGGATCATCTTATAATGCTACCGTCGTTAACTAAGCAATACAATATGCATAAAGGATTAACATCACATGCAATTCATAATATGTGATATGATATGGCCTTTTTTCTTTGTGCTTCCGATCTCCATCTTCAAGCACGAACATGATCTCCATCATCACCCGCATTGCATCAAGGTCAATGACGCTGCTCCATGATTGTCTTCTACCAGCTTCAACTATTACAACTACTTTGAATAGACACGCGGGTCTTAACATAAATTAAAGACAACCATATGGCTCCTGCCGGTTGCCAACTTACAATAAGGAACATTGCATACATCAAATATAATCACAATCATGGCCATATCACATCACAGCACACCCCTGCAAAACAAAGTTAGACGCCTCTAATTTCTTTGCATATTTTACATGGTTTGGGGCTTTCAATAAGTATCGATCTAACTTACAAACAAGAACCACAACGTTGATGTTTGAACTATCAAGTGCCCGTTGTAAATTATATCTATACTATAATGGGAGAGACAGACACCCGCAAAGCCACTTATGCAATACAAGTTGCATGTTGAGCGTGGAGCAAGTCTCATGAACGATGTCATGTAAGGTTAGCCAGGGCCGCTTCATCCCATCATACCGCAAGATGCAAAGTACACAAGAAGCAATTGATAATAAAAGCACCACCGCCCACAATGACCATTGTGTTCTACTCGTGCAACAGATCTACATATAGACACGGATCTGATACCACTGTAGGGATTCGTAGCATGGAAAACAAAAATTTTCTACCGCATACAAACAAACAAGCCAAGATCTATCTACTAGATTGTAGCAACGAGTCAATGGAATAACTCACCCTCGAAGATTCCAAAGTGTTTAACGAGAGCGGATTCTCGTGGGTGATGTAGTCGTACTCTTGCCGATCTCAAGATTGTGTAGACGATCCTTTCGGCGCTGCGTTCCTGTAGCGCTTCCGCAGTCGGTCACACGTTCGGTACTCGATGAAGACCTTCCTCTCCCTTGTTCCAGCAGGCAGCGGAGGTTGTAGCACTCTCCTCGCGATTCCGGCAGCACGACAGCGTGGTACCGGAAGTAGAGGGGAGATCTCGCAGGGCTTCGCCTTAAGCCGGAGCGAGTATGGTGGACTATGAGAGAGGCCTCGGTGATCTAGGGTTTAGACACACCAAGGAGAGAGGGCTAGGCCGGCGGCTAGGGCTTGGGGAAGGCCAAGTCGGCGGCTAGGGTTTGCCCTAGGAGGCGGCAGCAGCAGGAGGTGGTGGCGCCGGCGGCTTAGGGCTAGGGTTTTGGTGAGGCAAGGTGTGTTCTTGGAGGGGAAGCCATGCCCCTCCTTATATAGGTGGAGGGCGCTGTCCAAGGGGAGGGGAGTCCCTCCCCAACTCGGCTTCCAAGGCCGGCGGGTGGATGGAGAGGAACTCCTCCCCAAGTAGGTTTCCTACTCTCCCTCCACCAAGCAAACTTGCCGTTTGACTTTTTAAATTGGCGTTTGACTTTTCAAACTAGGATTTGATTTATCCCTTTATTTTGCTCAGCGATGACACCTAGTACATGATGCAACCATTCCAAGTTATTACACATTCATGTACCCTTCCCCTCCGGAGTGCCGGACCTTCCGAAACCTTCTAGAACATTCCCGATGAAAACACCGGAACCATTCTCCAACCCCGAAACAGGACTTTCCTTATATGAATCTTATTCTCCGGACCAATCCGGATCTCCTTGTGATATCCCGGATCCCATCCGAGACTCCGAACAACATTCGGTCTCTTACTCATCATTCCATAACTACTCAACAACATCGAATCCTTAAGTGTGTCTCCCTACAGTTCGTGAATTATGCAGACATAATCGAGACACTTCTCCGATCAATAACCAATAGAGGAATCTAGAAATTCATATGGTTCCCACATATTTCTACGATTACTTTGCGATCGAATGAACCACTTACATACGTTACCAATTTCCCTTTGTCTCACGATAGTTTACTTATCCGAGGTTTTGATCGTCAATATCTCTGCATACCTAGTTCAACCTCGTTACTGATAAGTACTCTTTTCTTGTTCCCGTGATATGTGATCCCTTGTGAGCCAGTCACATGCTTGCAAGCCAATTGGATGACATTCCACTGAGAGGGCCCAGAGTATATCTATCCGTCATATGGATGGACAAATCCCACTCTTGATCCATGTGTCTCAACCAATACTTTCCGAACACTCAATGCCACCTTTATAACCACCCAGTTACGGTGTGGTGTTTGATGTCATCAAAGCATCCTTCTGGTGATGGTGATATGCATGATCTCATGGTCGAAGGAATTAGGTTACTATGTATCAGAAAGCATATAGCAATTGAACTATTAAAATGACTTGATCTTTATGCTACGCTTATCTATAGGAGTATGTCCATCATACCATTCTCCCAACGATATGATCTCGTTGTTAATAACATCTCAATGTTCATGATAGGGAAACCACAATCATTTATTAACCAACAAGCTAGTATTATAAAGAGGCTTTACTAGGGACTCTAATTTAGTTTACAAATCACACAAATATTAATGTTTCTTTGTTAATACTGTTATAGTATGAATGTAAACATTTATCATAAACACAAAGATATAATAATAACTACATTTATTATTGCCTCTAGGGCATATCTCCAACAAGGCCTGGCCGCGCCAGGGCATGGTGTGGCCGCCTCGTACTCCGCCCGACCTCTCCTTTCGCCTACATATACCCTCTGACCTAAAAACACCAGGGGGTTCGACAATTTACAGAGAAGAGTTCCGCTGCGCCACCACCAGAAACCACGATTTAGAACCAGAAACTCCGTTCTGGCACCCTGACGGGACGGGAAATTGGAGGAGATCATCACCATCATCATCACCGACGCCTCTCCATCAACCATCCATGATTCCCCCATCCATGTGTGAGTAATCCCCGCAGTAGGCTATATGGATGGTAGGGATTGGATGAGATCACTCATGTAATTGCATAAGATTATTTGGGCATGGTGCCTAGTATCTATTGTTAGTGCTTTTGACATTGTTACAACTTGTTATGCTTAATGCTTGTCACTAGGGCCCGAGTGCCATGATCTCAGATCTGAGCATGTTATTGATTCATGATGATATTATTGTTTGTAATCTTATCTGCAAGTTGTGTACACATATTGTTGTCCGGAACCCGAGGCCCCAAAGTGACAACAATTGGGATACCGGAGGGGATGGTTATGATGTGAGGATCACGTGTGTTCATGGAGTGTTAATGCTTTGCTCTGGTACTCTATTAAAATGAGCACCTTAATTTCCAGTAGATTCCCTTGAGGCCCCGCTGCAAACGGGCTGGCAGGACAAAAGATGCTGAGCAAGTTTCTCATTGTGAGCACATATGACTTTATACAGAAAACATGCCCATGGTTATTTAGTACTAGAATGCTTTATATTCATTATCTGCAAATGCCTTTGTCTTGATTATTACATAAATTATCTTGTCCATGCAACGCCCGTTCATCCATCCCTATGCCTACCGTATTTTAATCCTACTATTTATTATAATTGTTACCACTATCCTTATTTTACTGCTATACTGTTATTTTGCTACTGCTATTAAAAACTGTTAATATTATTAAACTATTGCGAGCAAGACTGTTTTCAGGTACAGCTGAATTGACAACTCATCTGTTAAGGCTTATAAATATTCTTTGCCTCCCCTTGTGTCGAATCAATAAATTTAGGCTTTATTTCCCTCGAAGACTATTGCGATCCCCTATACTTGTGGGTGATCAATCGTCCCCTCTAGAGACAAAACATAGCGGCCAGCGAAAACCAATATTCGCCCCCGACTATAGCAGGTTGCCAGTCCCTGCCTCCTCCATCGGCCACTCCGGAGGCGGGAGGGGGTGGGGACCCTAGGCTCTAGCCTGTAGTTAGGGTTGGTCTAGTGCTTCCTTGGGCGCTGCTTTTATGGAGGAGATTACGTCGTGTCGGAATAATTTGCTCTTGTTCTCCCATATCGGTAGCGCTCCAATCGGTGGCATCCGGGGACAGGTGGCCTGGTCTTCTTGTCGGTCTTTGGATCGAGTGAGATTCGTGTCTGGTGGTAGATGTTCGGCGTCGGCTACTGCAGTAGTGTTTGACGTCTTGCAGTTGTGCATGTGGATGACGACAGACATCATCGTTTCTCTTCTTCGTCTGCATCAGATGAAGATGATGGTGTCGGGATCTAGTGACCACGAGGAAGAACCCCGACCTACGTGCCAAAGTCTCGGACTTGTCGCTTGCGACGACTCGATTCATCGGTTCAAAAAGCATCCTCGTATGTGATGATGCTCCCCTAGATCTTGGTATGACGAAAATTCGCCTTTTTTTTTGACGCTACCATGGTGGTGGCGGAGGACGATGGACGACGGTTCGGCAAGACACAAGTTTTTTCAAGGGTCAAATTATAATTTTACTTACAAAGTTCTTTGTGCAAAGTTTCTCGACAAGCAAGTTTGTCTTAGGTCTGGTTATGTTGGGCAATAAAGCTCACTGTATTCTCCCCCCAAAAAAAGCTCCGAGTGCTCCGTTTAAACTCTTTTTTACAAGTTTTATAAAATGAAAAGAAAAAATCTCAATGTGCCCAATGATGTATCCTACAAAAGACCAAAATCTAAATTCAGAAAACTTTATATATCGAGCTACAACACGAACTGGCTATAGTGAAGGGTGCTTATTTTTTAAACTTTGAAATCTCCCGGGTTTTGTCATATTCATGTACTCTCCTAGTAAGTTTTTCCTTAAGATTTTGCATGCTTGTAACATATAGAATTTTCTCCATTTTCGTTGCATACTACTTTTGTTTCTTAAGAATTGTCTACGACCTACTCCCTCCATTTGAAAATATAAGATATTTCAGGTTTGTGAAGTAAATGTATCTAGACATTTTTTAGTATGTAGATTCATTTGATCGTACACACGAAAAAGTGTTTAGATGCATTAGCTTCACTAACCTAAAACATCTTATATTTCTAAACGGAGGAAGTACATTTTAGAGATTAAAACGCTGCGATGAAGAAAGAAAACCCTATACGCCGGCCAGATCTGGCGGCGCGTACCGCATATGGATTGGCCGAGTTAGCCAGTTAGCGTTATATTTTACCTTTTATGATTTTTATTTTTGTAATGTTTGGATCAGAAATTTGTTTAGATTTAAAAATGATCAAGTAAAATTGTTTAGATTTGAGAATTATTTATATTTCATAAAAATAATTTGTGAAAAATGTTTAGAATTCATAAATGTACAAATTTAAAAGATGATAGAAATTTAAAAATGTTTAAATTATGGTCATATTTTAAAATGATAAAATTAAAAAAAAACATATTTTAAATGATTTCAAAATTTTAAAAACATACGGACATTTTTCTGTATACGTAACCGAAAGACCAGGCAGAAATAAAAAGAAACAACAACTAATACTCAGAAAAACAGTCAGAAAAACCACAAAAAAGGACAAAGAAACCAAACTGGACATTGGCCTTGCAAAAAGCCCACGGGTTGTGCGGCGCGGGCTATACACCGACCTGGAGAAGCGAGTCCTTAATTCCTAACACCCACTTCATAGGCCAGCTTCCACTGAGGCCCACCTTGCGAAACTTGGTTATCTGATGTCTCGTACTCTCGTTCCCCGACGCCCCAAGGCAACCAGTGTCGTCATCCACACTAAACCCTAGCCGCCGAATCGCGATCCCCACCCCCTCCGTCCTCACGAATCCACCCCTTTGATCGTTGATCAGATGCCGATGCCGCAGAAGAGGCGCCGCCGCCGCAGGAGGTCCCCTGGCAGTGGATCCTCCCGCCGGCGCATTGGGGAAGAGTTGTCCGGATCCGTTGTCAAATCGGAGATCAACAGCACGGCTTACGGTGCCGATCGAGGCGTGTCGTTTCCGAGGTACAAATTACTCCTAACCTCGCGCCTCGACGGGCTGGAGTTACCACCGAGCGCCGACGGCGACGACCCGGGCTCGTTCTACCGCCCAGATCATCCTTCCGATGAAATCCTCAAAGCCCTTACCCGTCGTTCCTTCCTAGACGACGAAATGCTGGATGCTCTGGTGGAATATCAAATCCAGAAGTGCTTGATTGACGAAACCCAGGGACAAGATTCTGGAGAATTTCATTCGGCTAGCGAAACCCATGGACGAGCTTCTGGAAACTTTGATTCGGCCGATGTTGCTATGGCATCGGTGGACTTAGGTGATGATATCTGTGACGAGGACTTCCTCAAAGACTGTGAAAAGCTGTGGTCTAGTGCAACTCCAGTTGGTGCTAAATTGAACAATAGGCGACAAGATGAGCTCTATCTGAGGCATGCACGTTTTCGCATCAAAGCATTCCTGGTTAGTCTGGCGGTACCAATGCTGCTATCTGTCTATCCATCAATCGCATGCATAATTTCACCGTCTTATGCACTTAACTTACCTGACTATCTATATGTATAGTTGTTAAAAGGAAAGACAATTGACAAGCTGGACGATGCTGCATTGGATCGCAAGTACCCTCCAAATCTTGTCGCAGAGCACTCTTACTTTCTGGACTATGACCGCTATGACTTGTTTGGTTGGTTTTTCGATTCCGACCTCTGTAAACTTGCTTCCTTGACCGACTACCAGCGGGCAGCGGCTAGTCCTTTTTAATGATGTAAGTACTCACTACTTTCAGTTAAGTTATGCATCTAGATTTAATATATACTCATATCGTAACTTGTTTCCTCTTCTTTTTTCCCTTTGAGTGGTTGATGGGCTAATATTTTCTTAATCTGTCTTTGAAAACCTACTTCTTTTAGCATGCCCTTATGTGAGTAACTTTGAGTTCTACGTGACAAGGAAAAGAATAAACTTATGGACATTACAGCTTGTGGAGATTAAGCACATTTAGATTATGTGTTTTCAAAAAGTTTGTTATAATTTGTGTGATGTACAAGAGAAGGAAAATTAATTATATAGTACCTTTTAACCATACTTCTGGGTGTACAACCTTTCAATGATAATATTTTTAATATACAGAGGCAGTTTTTGAAAGAGCAACACCTATAAACCCCAAGAGGTCCACAAGCAGACTGCTCCATAAATGGAGTACTATCCATTTTTTATAAATTGCACATACAAACTGATTTGCCTGATTTTGTTTTAGATCACCTATATTTTGACATGCTCTAGTACTATGTGTGTGTGTTTTGGAATCTCTTGACGTGTACAAGTACTCAAATCAATAAAATGCGTCTCGCATATAATCCTAAGAGATAAAAAAAATCCATGATCTATGTACAGGATTTGTTATTTGCAGGAGAGGTATAATATGTTGTTTCGTTTCTTTTTTGTGCAGTCTGGTGAGTATGAAAATTGGGACCGTTACCGGTTGTTTTATAACACCCCTGAAACTGATAGGGATTATCTACTGTACTGGAAAGCACTTACGGAGAAAATTAAAGTATGCATGTTACCGCAACAACTAATCCAATTTTAGAACTTTGTTTAATATTTCTTTTAGTTTTGGACTGACAGCCTTTTGTTCTTCACAGTGGATTGAAGCTTACATTCATAAAGGAAAGAATTCTGATGACGTAAGCATATATATTGACCCCGCAAATGAATTCTTTTTCTGTTATTTCGGTTAATGAACCTAGAGCATGAGGCTTCTAATTGTAAAAAAAAAGACTCCACAAAACCATGGAATTGTAGCAAATCTGTACAAACACGGTAGCCTCACAGTAACTTTTCTGTTTTATCTGTTTTAGTGGGAGAACATGTGGACGAAAGCCAAGTACCAAGCAATTAGGATCGCTACTAAATTTGACAATATTCATCTAGAGCTAGCTTCTCTTGGTTTCATGGTATGATTCCTCTGTCCCTTGCTAATTTAGATGGTAAGCTTTGGTTATGGCTATATTTAACAAGTGTATTCTTTTGATTTAATTTAGGAGTTTATATGGAGAACACGTATTCATGTCTTGTTCTGGAAGGATCTTGATGGTGTCTTTTTTGAGATATGGAAGCTGGTCATCAAGGATCAGGTTAGCATTGTACATCAGTCTTTATGAGAGATTTCCTTATTTGACACTATTTGGAAATATGATTCCCTATTTGACACTGAAAAAGTTTTTGTTCCTTATTTGATACTTGGTCTAATTTTTTTGCCTTATATGACACCACCGTTTGTTCCGTCACATGTGTCCGTTAGTTTTTTTCCGGATGGGCCAAAATACCCCTGCCAAACTGCCCAACACCGAGAAAACCAAAATCCCTGGGACCTTCCCTGGAGGAGATTTGCGCGTAACAGCTTGCGTGTGATGTGCGCCGCGCTGGATGACACGTACGGTCGCGCCCGGAACTTGCCAGACTCCTTTTTTTTCTTAGAAAAACTCGCCTTCCTTCTCATGTTGTGGTGTTATGCCGCGGTAGTTGCTGAGGCACACCTCGACGGCGGACACGTCCTCTTGTCTTAATACTTTCCGGACGACGTACGTTACGAAGCGAGACACGATTTGGAGATACGTGTCTTGCTTCTTTCTCCATTTTTTAGTTCGACTTAGTACTCCACATGATTACATGCCTGGGTATTCCTGTCGTCCTGCGTCAGCGCTTGGTTTGGAGCCACTCATCTGCCGCTGCAGCGATGGTGATGGCGCCTGCGCAGTCACAGCTCTGAGAGAGAAAATGTACAGTGTTTATTTTTATGCACCAGGGGCAAAAGCGTCCTTTTATGTGTCTGCTTAACACTGTTGGTGCTCCAAATGAACTAGAGTGCCATATAAGGCAAAAAATTATACCAAGTGTTAAATAAGGAAGGGAAACTTTTCTAGTGTCAATTAGGCTTAGAGAATGTTGTTATCTTCCTTGTGGAATGTTCAGGTGTGTTTCAAAAAGGCCCTGAAAGAAGTTTATGACCTGGGGAAGTTTCCTTCACAAGAACTATTTATGAAGGCTGAGCTGGATGGCAAGTTCAGAATGGAGAAGCAAGTAGGTTACTGTTGTGCACATGCGATCATTATTAATTGATATATCTGTGTTATAGTTTTAATATTTTGATCTTTTGTAGTTTCTCCGGTGCACAGTTGGCATTACTAAGGAAGTAAGTACAGTATGGTGTTGTCTTCATTCCAGTGGTGGAATTCTATACACTAGATTTAGGGGTGCGCCTTGGCGCACGACCCCCCATCTTTCGTACCGGTAAACCATCTGTGAAAACCTATAATAATAAGCATCTATGAAAGTCGATGATAGGAAGTAGTAAATAAAGAGCGAATAGTTATCCGTTTCAGTTTACTGGATAAACGGAAAAAAACAGCTGATGAAGAGGAGAAAAGTACACCGCTTAACATGTGGATTGGACCAAACAGTAAAATCGAGAAGTGCCCTATATATAAGTGCCAAAGGTAGAGAAATATACTACACATATGTACAAATACATGGTTATAAGATAACAATAGTCAAGCATAGGAAGCTAACATAAGGAGTTTGTTGGGCAGCTTGAAAACAAGTGAGATTGGAATGAACACCGGAGAAACGGGTGCAACTTTAGTTTGCTCCAAGACTGGCCTTAATGAAAAGCATGGCACTGTACTTACCTAAGAAGAAAAGAGGTACAGTATGAGCACAACATAACAATTTAAAGAATGTATTCTACAAATTATGAAGTGACAAATTCTAACATCATAAAGCACTTACTTACACGGTCAACTGACCAAGGTGTTAATAGAATATTGCAAGACTGGATAAATGCTGTAATGAGCAGCTAGCATTATTTTAGCTGGCTCTAAACCACAAATTTAGTTCTCTATGTGGCATAGGCCCTAATGGATGTCTGACTTGTCTATGTTTGTAGATTGTTTTCTGATAAAGATATGTACTACCCTCCTTATAAATATTAAGCGGCAGATTTCTCCCGTGGGAGAGTAACTACTGTATATCCAAATGGCTTTCTACGCTAGTATCTAATATAATACCACTGGAAGCTAAAAGCATAGTGTAGTGCAGGTGCAAGCGACACGCTTAATACATTAATAGGTAGAAACAAGAGAACTTTTTTTTGGTTCCTTCCAAGAAACCAAACAAGAAATCACTTGCAGCAAGTTCCAAGATCAATCCTATAATCAGTGGCAGAATCTTTCAAAATATCATATACATAAACATTATTAGAGAGCAAGAGATCATTGCATTAGAGTCTCCTCATATACATAACATTATTAGGCAGCAAAACTGGACAATAAAACTATCACTCTCAAGGGATGCAAACCAAAGAAATGATAATAATCATCAGAGAAAATTACATGGTATCAGCAAGAGGACGGACGTACCAGAAGTCCATAGAATTTTATGATCTAGGATATCGAATTTTAATTCATCACTAAAACCTCCAGCAGTTGTTTTATAAGAACACTAAAAGAAATTACACAGTATCATCAGTTCTTTGTCAAAAAAAGTACTCCCTCCGTCCAGAAATAACTGATTCGAGTTTATCTAGATTCAAATATATCTAGACTCATTTTAGTGTATAAATACATACGAATTTAGACAAACCCAAGTCAGTTATTCTTGGACGGACGGAGTATCTAGCTACCATCTTGAAATACATCAATGTACCCTATCACACAAAAGCAAAGTTCCTGAACTATCATGAACTCTGATTAAATTCTAAAACAAATGAAACTTTGCTAGCCCAGTACTAAATCGCTGCTTAGTGCTGTGAATATTTGGTTTGATAGCATAAGACTTTACCACTGCAAAAGAGTAGGAAAAATCAAAATAAAATGCAATAGTCAATAAGTAAATGAGGTCAACATGACTGCTTATTTGATAAATCACTTGAAACTGAAGTAATGTTTCAGACGGTAGGAGCACTGTGTTTAGTTCAAGATGTATCTCTTAAAAAGTTAAAATTAAAGCTTAAAGCTTAAGAATGTTTTCTCGGGAGAATACTTAGATTGGTGCCTGATCAGTTTCCACTCTCCAGTAGCATAAATCTTGTTTTTCACCGGTGCAAAACAAACTCCACCTGCATCTGACAGACAAGTTTAAGTTTAGTTACACAGTTCACTTTCTTATGATATAAGCACCACCATTTGGTGTCAATCTAGCATTATTTCTGCAATAGAAAAAACAACCATCAAAGTATAGTGGAAGCATCATGCATACTTTATTTAGTCTAGATAAACAGGGTGGCAGCAGTCATAAGTATTTGCAAACCATTTGAATGAAAATTTGCATCCGACCTTTATGCAGTCACTATGGAAATTGGTGGGCCTGTCGGAAAAGATGTCGCCACGCTTATGGGATAAGAATCAGAAACAATGGTATTGAGAAGCGGCGTGCAAAACAATATTGGTAATCATCTACATGAGAAGCTTATAGCATGGCCTGAACTTTCAGTGTCGGATTATTGCACTTCTACACTAAGAGTTCATGTTTTCACAAAACAACTGAAAAAAGTTCAGGATCATTGATACAACCATTTTGAAGAGATGTACATACTGCAATAGTGTCTAGATGTTTTGCTGCTTTTTACCAAGTATTGCGTTGAAAGAACAATTTAAACCCTGATCCAAACTGCAGTATCACACACATGAACATTTTGGATAAGAATATTAGGTTACAGAATAGTGTTCTCGATCGTTATTGTGGTACCCTAATGGTTTCTTTGATTTGTATACAACATCAGACACGATATTGAAATGTGCACCACGATATAAGCATTTGTCCGTAATTGGTGCCGGCAATAGACTGCTCTCTGGTTAGCATAGGACTGCTTTCAACCTGCATGGCCTCCACTCAAAAGCGCTGCTAAACTCGGATCAAGGACTGGTAACAATAGATCACCCAGAAAAGGTCAATTAACTATAAAGAAAAATTATATGCTGGATATATGCCATGAACACTCATCAGTCTGCTCTTTGGTTGACATTAAATTGATTCTGGGTGGATACTGCATCAGACGCCCTCATCAGTTTATCCAGGGATGAGGTGGCTCTCATCCTCTCACAAGGTAAAAGCGAGCACCATGGCCAGCAATAGGACTGCCTTCAACCAGCATGGCCTCCGCTCAAAAGCGCTGCTAAACTTGGAGCAAGAACGGCTAACAATAGATCACCCAGAAAAGGTCAATTCACTATAAAGAAAAATTAGAACGGCTAACAATCTGTCCAGGCAAATTGTTCAAACCAAGAAATAAAAAATCTAAACGTACTCAAGTGGGGAATACCTATTATTGTTGCCTGCTTGTGTGGCGTTTCCATTCTCAGTCCCACTTACAAGCGAGGCACGATCAAGACGGATGGACCTTGATGACAGATCTAGTCATCCAAATAAGGGGACAGATACATAGTGAATGATACGAAGAACGACCATACCTACCTCTTATTTCTTGTTAGGAAGGGGTCATAAACCAAATATCATGAGTTGCCGAAATCCATGTATTGATCAAGATTGAGAACCAACTGAGCCTCTATAATCTGCAACATATGGCATGTCACTTGTTTGAAAAAATATTGAAAAAATACAGTGCGCTTGTGTCATAAATCACGCATTTATGCAGAAAGCATGTACAAATACATATATACAGGAGTCTGCATATGTCAGAAACTACCGTATCCAAGTTGTGTTGCTGCATATATATACACACTAACCAAACATTCATTTATATCACCCAAAACACTCAGCATATATTTTAATCCTAACATCTCTCTCAGAATCTTGCATGAATATGACATAATAATGTAACCCATATTTTCATCACTCTAAAATCTGGATCAGTGTGTGTATGTACCCAACAAAAATTCCAGAAGAGCTTGAATAAGGTTCTTTGAATACCCAGTGACAATGGGTCCTGGAAAAACTTCCTCCGATCGAACTCTTATCTCTCTCACTTATATGTCAGACCATGTACATACACAACAAGATATCAATTACATACACAACAAGATATGTCAGACCTGCGCCAAGGATATGGGAAAGAAGATCTATGTATCAGCTCCAGGCAACAACACAGCAAGTCAAAAGAAAATAGCTTAGCAATGTTCGGATCTAACTTCTAGTAACCTATTGCAGGAAAAAATTCAGAGAGAGAGAGAGGACCTGCAGGTCCTTGACCACGATGAGGCGGAGGAGAGCAGGATGCTACGTCGCTGGCTGCCGTCGTCAGCGATGATGAAGAGGTGGAAAATGCCAGGCAGGGGTGCCGCGCGCCCTGCTCCGGTGCGGCCCTGCCTTCCTGCTCGCCGCCATGCACCTGCCCCGGCGAGGACGATGTGTAGCAGGGGGCGCCGCGGGTGGAGCAGGGGAGCTCTAGGGAGGGGATAGGGCATCAGGAACCGCTGGAGGAGGGCCTCGCCGGGGCTGGTAGGGACGCGGTCGGAGGTGGTGCTCGAGGCCGGCCGGTGGTGCTTGGGGCCGGTGGAGGCGGGGTCGGCCGGTGCCCGAGGTCGGTGTGGGGGCAGGGATGTGGGTAGGGTCGTGCTCCTACGGGATGCGGCCGCGGCGGAGCTCCCTGCCCATATCCACGAGCAGGGGTGGCTCACAGTTGGGAGGAGGAGAGGGATGCGGCGGCGACTCGTGCTGAACGAGGAAAGGGATTGGAGGATGGAGAAGACGAGGGATTGGGGAGGATACGACCAAGGAGTTTGGGTCTAGGGTTTCACCGCGGTCACTTGTTTTGTCTCACGCTGAAGGGCAAGCGCGGTCCTTGTAGCCCGTGACATCACTAGAAAATACCCACCAAAATCAATGCTTTCGAGGCTGACACACGGGGACCCAAACTTTTGGGAGACAAAATAAACAGCTTGGCTGAGAGCAGTCTCAGCTGTACAGACTAACCTATGTGCATCTAGCTTTTACCCAAAACACTGTACACCGGGGTAAAAAAGACTTAGCGTGATTGGACTGTGCAGACGCAATGTAAAGGCTTGATCTAACGGCCCATCTGCGCTAATCGCTGTGGTGATAGCCAGGGGTTGCCCCTATTATACTTCTAGATACTTTTGTATCTGATGGCACAATAATTTCTGTTATAGGTTCCAGAATATAGAGCTCGTGAGTTGATTGCACAACAGATTAAAGACAAGGTGTGTATGCCTGACTATGTAGATGGATCGACACAGTTGATTGTTAGATTTTTCATGTATTTACACTGTTTTATTTTCAGTTGGTGTTGAGCCACGGTTATGAGCAGTACGCAGGGAAGAAGCTAAAGATTGCAGAGTACATTGGACTGATTCACAGGACATCCACGTAGTTCCATTTGTCTCTGCATGCCTTCCATAGGTGGTGGTTCTAATTTGCTCCCTCCGATCCAAATTACTTGTCATAGGTTCGTTGAATCTAGATATATTTTGTGCAACATTTTGCCTAAAACTGCGACATGTAATTTGGATTGGAGGGAGTAAGAGTAGTTTGGACAAGGTGGCTCTTGTTATCTTGGCATTAGGATTCCAGGGAAACAAAACTGCAATATCCCAAGCAACCGTACTGCATGTGGATGTATGGTAAAATAATTCGTATTTTGATGTTACCTGTGAAGCCGACTCCTGAAATATCAGGCAACTGCTAGTTGGATTTACCATAAACTTATACTCTCTGTTTTGAATTATAAGACGTTTATGACATCGACTGTCAATTACTCCCCACCGTCGGCATCTTCGTCACTACTCCCAACCGTTGCTGATGTCTTCGTGACTACTACTGCCGCTGCCTTGTGCCCTACCACCCCGAATCCTCGAGCACCTTGATTCCTGTCACTACTCCCAACCGTTGCCGATGTCTTCGTGACTACTACTGCCGCTGCCTTGTGCCCTACCACCCCGAATCCTCGAGCACCTTGATTCCTCTCGCACCCCGCGCCGACGACGATGAAAGTTCACATTTTTTATGCTCCGACGATGTGCTCCTGGGCGAGGAGGCGTCCGGTCTGTGTCCTCCATGGTCCTCATCTCCTCTCTCGCCTCGCTCGCTTGTTGCCCTCCCACTCTCACTTGTCTGTCCCGTCGCCTCGCCGCTCTCTCCCTTGTGCCTCCTACCACCGTCGGCATCTTTGTCACTACTCCCAGCCGCTGCTGATGTCTTCGTCACTACTCCCGCCGCTGCCTTGTGCCCTACCACCCCGATTCCTCTTGCGCCCCGTGCCGACGACGGTGAAAGTTCACATTTTTATGCTCCAACGACGTGCTGCTGGGCGAGGAGGCGTCCGGTCTGTGTCCTCTGGAGACGTACTGCTAGGAGAGAAGGCGCTGGATATGCGTGCGCCGGCGACGTGCTTGTGGGCGAGCAGCTGGAAGACTGCTGGACGAGGAGGCGTCGGAGCAGCGGCAAGAGAGCGCGGAGCAGCGACAAGACTGCTGTCGTCATCTCGGTGACCGTCTCCGGTCTGGTACTTCCTCCCTTCTCCTCTCTCTGTAGCATCAGATTAGTCACCCAAACCCTGCTGTATATTGGTTTCCAAGGAGCGAATTTGGATGGCACTTCGATTTCTGTCGAGTACTGCTTGTTTAAACTGAACTTATTTCTTGTTTAACCATAGTGCCCCCCTCTCTCTCATGCATGATTTGAGCTGCTATAGCCTGTAGGGGTAGAACTAATTTCATGTGTGCATTTGAATAAATTTAATCTAAGTTTCTTATTTTGCCTCGGCGATTTGTTATAAAAATGATTTTTTCTGACGAAAATTGTTGTTCCTTAGTCTATATCCATGAGATGGGAGTACTCTATTATTGGTGATTTTTTTTGCATATCCCCTTGCTAGACTGAACTTGTTTCTTGTTTAAACGAAACATGGAAATCTTAACATATCTGATCATGTATTGACGGAGAATTCATTTCGGTCATCATCATGTATTGCTAGAGAGATGAAACCAAAACTGATACACTGTTCTGTGTTTGTAGAAGCAACATGAAGTGTTGATTTCATTAATTCATTCAGTAGTCTGTAATGGTATCAATGAGAGTCAAATGAACAAGAAGAAAACATCAAATCCCCTTGCTAGACTGAACTTGTTCCTTGTTTAATTGCATATCTCCTATTCCTTTTAAACAGAACATTGCTTGTAGTGATTCTTTGCTTGTACTGATACTTTGCTTGTACAAAATCAGTTTAAAGTTGGAATTTGTTTGCTTGTACCAATTCTTTGCTTGTACGGATTATTTTCTTGTACTCCTACAGTGAAGAAAAAACAGTCAAGTTCAGTTCAATGTGAGTATCATGCTACAATGGTTACTTGCTTGTACTCCTACAGTGAAGAAAAAACACAAAACCACACTCCCTAAGTTACTCACGTAAGACACACATGCCGATTTTTGGTCAAAAACCGTAGAATTGACCATGCAGTCAATTATGTGCTTATTTTTTATTTTAAGCATCTATTTGGATATTAGTAGCTTATAATATTGAGAAACATAAACTGATTTGATACATCAACTCAAAGCCATCCAATTCTTTCAAATTGGCCATCTTGCACATTAATTGTACTTCCTCTGGCCGATATTAATAGCCTTGGTTTTATCTAGATTCATATATATATACTTAAGTATTTTCTGTTAGCCCTCCACATTATCTAGAAGCCAATAGATATAAGTTGTATATTATCTCATTGTCCTTGCTAGCAATTAATTGGGTGGGGGTACGACGGAGAAGGCCTTCTCTTATTTTGCCAAGATGAAGTTAACTTTGTCTTTTCTTATTTCTCTTCCCTCCAACTAGTAGTAAACCGCAAAGTGGTTTTTACATCACTTGCAGTTTTTTGTTTACAAGATGATGCATTTAGGGAAACAAAACTCGAATATATTTTCTGCTTCGATTGAGCACGTAACGAAGGAGACCGAAGACATGATGTGGTTTGTGTTCGACGCGGGGCTTCACGATGAACCAAATAGTGGCGGCGCCACGACCTATTTGTTGTTAGAGAAGTGCTCTGGCGATGAGCTTCCGTGGCGGCGCGACGCACTGCAGCTCTCATTGGGACGGCGACCCGAAGCGAGAGGAAGGGGAAAAGGGTCCATAAGGACCGCAAGCTCACCCTGAGAGCGCGCTCACGCACGAGGTGGCGCCGGAGTAGTTAGGTCTAGGAGTTGCGGCTTTTTGCTAGTATTGGGCCTTATGCTCGTCGATGTGGGTGCTCTAGGCGGGTGCGGCCAGATCTGGAGAGTAGGGTTTGTCTTTATGGTTCTTAAGCTCCTCTGGCCAGAGCTAGGGATTGTTGGAGATATGTCCAAGAGGCAATAATAAAAGTAGTTATTATTATATCTTTGTGTTTATGATAAATGTTTACATTCATGCTATAATTGTAATGCTATAATTGTATTAACTGGAAACATTAATACTTGTGTGATTTGTAAACTTGTTATAGTCCCTAGTAAAGCCTCTTTGTAATACTAGTTTGTTGGTTACTATATGATCATGAACATCGAGATGTTATTAACAACAAGATCATATCATTAGGAGAATGGTGTGATGGACATACTCCTATAGTTAAGCGTAGCATAAAGATCAAGTCATTTCAATAGTTCGTTTGCTCTATTGGTAAAGTAAAGTATGGCAAGACAAAGGGAAATTGGCATTGTATGTAAATGGTTCATTCGATCACGAAGTAATCGTAGAAATATGTGAAAGCCATATGAATTTCCAGATTCCTCTATTGGTTATTGATCGGAGAAGAGTCTCTACCGTGTCTGCATAATTCACGAACCGTAGGGAGACACACTTAAGGATTCGATGTTGTTTAGTAGATATGGAATGTGAGTAAGAAGACTGTTGTTCGAAGTCTCAGATGGGATCCAGGACATCACGAGGAGATCCAGAATGGTCCGGTGAATAAGATTCATATAAGGAAAGTCCAATTCTGGAGTTCGGGAATGGTTTCGGTGTTTTCACCGAAATGTTCTAGAAGGGTCTAGAAGGTTCACCGATCCGGAGTGGGAAGGGTACATGGATGTGTCATGACAAAGTGGAATGGTTGCATCATGTCCTAGGTCACTTGTTTGGGCAATTGGAAGAGAGAAATCAAACTCTAGTTTGAAAAGTCAAAAGCCAATTTGAAAAAGTCAAATCCCAACAACATTGGTTGCCTCTAGGACTCCTCCCTCTCCTTGCCGCCAGCCAAGCTAGGGGAGTTGGGGGAGGACTCCCCTCCCCTTGCCTCCCCTCCCTCTCATAAATAGAGGAGAGGGGGCGCCCCTTGGCCCTCCCACACATCAAACCCTAGATTGGTCGCAGCCTCTAAAGTTGCAGTCGATTTAGAGCCTCTAAAAGCAGCCGCCGTCTAAACCTATACTAGCCACCGGCTACCTCTAAACCTTGGCCCCATAAACCCTAGATTGCCGAGGACCTCTTCTACTCCACCATACCTGCTTCGGCTTAGGCAAAGCCCTGCAGGATTTCCCCTCTAAACTCCGACACCACACCGTCGTGCTGTCGGAATCACGAGGAGAGATATACAACCTCCGCTGCCTGCTGGAACAAGGGAGAGGAAGGTCTTTATCGAATACCGAACGTGTGACCGACTGCGGGAACGCTGCCGGAACGCGGCGACGGAAGGATCGTCTACGCGATCTTGAGATCGACAAGTGAACGACTACATCACCCACGAGAATCCAATCTCGTTAACTGCTTTGAAATCTTCAAGGGTGAGTACTCTATCAAATCGTTGCTATAATCTAATAGATAGATCTTGGCTTGTATGTGTTCATGTGGTAGATTTTTTTTGTTTTCCATGCTACGAACCCCTATAGTGGTATCAGAGCCGTGTCTATAAGTAGATCTGTTGCACGATTAGAACACAATGGTCATTGTGGGCGTGGTGCTTTTATTATCAATTTCTTATTGTGTACTTTGCATCTTGCGGGATAGTGAGATGAAGCGGCCCAGGCTAACCTTATATGACATCGTTCATGAGACTTGCTCCATGCTCGGCATGCAACTTGTATTGCATAAGTGGCTTTGTGGGTGTCTGTCTCTCCCATCATAGTGAAGATTCAATTTACAACGGGCACTTGATAGTTCTTGCATCAACGTTGTGGTTCTTGTTCGTAAGTTAGAACGGTACTTATTGGAAAGCTCCAAACCACGTAAAACATGCAAAGAAAATTAGAGGCGTCTAACTTTGTTTTTTGCAAGGGTGTGTTGTGATGTGATATGACCATGATTGTGATTATATATGATGTATGCAATGATCCTTATTGTAAGTCGGCAACCGGCAGGAGCCTTATGGTTGTCTTTTAATTTCGTTAAGACCTGCGTGTCTATTATTCAAAGTAGTTGTAATAGTTGATGCTGGTGGATGACAACCATGGAGCGGTGCCATTGACCTTGACGCCACGCCGGTGATGATGGAGATCATGTTCGTGCTTAAAGATGGAGATCGGAAGCACAAGAAGAAAGGCCATATCATATCACATATTATGAATTGCATGTGATGTTAATCCTTTTTATGCATCTCGTATTGCTTAGATCATGATGGTAGCATTATAAGATGACCCCTCTCACAAAATATCAAGTAATAAAGTGTTCTTCCTTAGTTAGCACCGGTGCCAAGACTCGTTGTTTCGAAGCACCACGTGATGATCGGGTGTGACAGACTCTGCGTGTGCATACAACGGGAGCAAGCCAGATTTGCTCATGCAGAAACTAAGGATAATCTTGACGAGCCTAGCATGTACAGACATGGTCTCGGAACACGGATCACCTAAAGGTAAAGCATGAGTTATAGAGTAGATATGATGAACATGTTGATTGTTCGCCTTTGAAACTACATCATCTCTCGTGATGATCAGACTTGATGTAGTGGATTTGGTTCGTGTGATCACTAAAACAATTTGAGGGATATTGTTTTGAGTGGGAGTTCACCTAGATTAATTTAAGTATTAATTAGAACGCAATTTTTCATAAACTTAGTCTAAACTATTGCAAATATGTTGTAGATCATGGCGGCCCCTACCATCAATTTTAATGCTTTCCTAGAGAAAGAAAACTTGAAAAGCAATGGAAGCAACTTCACGGATTGGTTCCGCAATTTGAGGATTGTCCTCAATGTTGGTCAGTTGACCTATGTGCTGGATGCACCGCTGGGTGACCCACCTGTAGATGATGCTATCGATGAGGTGAAGAATGTTTTCCTCGTTCGGAAGAATCAGTACTCCACAGTTCAATGTGTTATCTTGTATGGTTTGGAATCGGAGCTTCAGAAAAGGTTTGAGAACTTTGACCCACATGATATTGTCTGTGAACTCAAAATGATATTTGAGGCTCATGCGGCAGTTGAGAGTTATGAGGCTTCTGAAAAGTTTTTTAACTACAAGATGGAAGAAGGCAGCTCCATCAGTGAGCATGTGATTAAGATGTGTGGGCACGCCAATAAGCTCAAGAGCTTGGGTATAGTGATTCCTAATACTTTGGGGATTCACCATGTCATCCAATCACTACCACCAAGTTACAAGAACTTTGTGATGAACTACAACATGCAGCGCATGGATAAGTCGTTACTAGAACTCTTCTCTATGTTAAAGTCTGCGGAAGTGGAGATAAAGAAAGAGCACCAAGTGTTGATGGTCAATAAGACCACCAATTTTAAGAAGCAAGGCAACCCTAAGAAAAAGGGTAACTTTAAGAAGGGCGGTAAGAAAGCTACCGCGCCGGCGAAGAAGACCAAGGGTGGGCCTAAGCTTGATACTGAGTGCTTTTACTGCAAGGTAGAAGGTTACTGGAAGCGGAATTTCCCTAAGTACTTGGCGGATCTGAAGAACGACAACATCAAGAAGAAAGGTATATCCGATATACATGTTATTGATGTGTATCTTGCTAGTAGTCGTAGTAGTGCCTACGTATTTGATACTGGTTCGGTTGCTCATATTTGTAACTCGAAACAGGTGCTATAGAATAAACAGAGACTAGCGAAGAATGAGGTGACAATGCGCGTTGGAAATGGGTCAAAGGTTGATGTGATCGCGGTCGGCACGCTGCCTCTTCATCTACCATAGGGATTAGTTTATACTTAAATAATTATTATTTGGTGCCTACGTTGAGCATGGGCATTATATCAGGATCTTGTTTATTGCAAGAGGGTTACTTGTTTAAGTCCGAGAATAATGGTTGTTCGATTTATATTAGTAGTATCTTTTATGGTCATGCATCTTTGATAAATGGTCTATTCTTATTGAATCTCGATAGCAGTGATACACATGTTCATAATATAGATGCTAAACGTTTGAAATTGAATGATAATTCTACATACATGTGGCACTGTCGTCTTGGTCACATTGGAGTGAAGCGTATGAAGAAACTCCATTCCGATGGACTTCTTGAATCACTTGATTTCGAATCACTTGAAAGATGCGAGGCATGTCTGATGGAAAAATGACTAAGACTCCATTTTCTGGTATGATGGAGCGAGCTATGGACTTATTGAAAATCATACATACCGATGTGTGTGGCAGGATGTGTGTAGCATCACGCGGTGGTTATCGTTATGTTCTTACTTTCATGGATGACTTGAGTAGATATGGGTATATCTATTTCATGAAACATAAGTCTGAAACTTTTGAGAAGTTGAAAGAATTTCAAAGTGAAGTAGAGAATCAACGTAACAATAAGATTAAATTTCTACGATCTGATCATGGAGGTGAATATCCGAGTTACGAGTTTGGCGAGCATTTAAAGAAATGCAGAATACTTTCACAATTGACACCGCCGGGAACACCACAACGTAATGGTGCGTTCGAACGTCGTAATCGAACTCTCTTAGATATGGTTCATTCTATGATGTCACTTACATATTTACTGTTATCGTTTTTGGGTTATGCATTAGAAACAGCCGCATTCACTTTAAATAGGGCACCATATAAATCCGTTGAAACGACACTATATGAATTGTGGTTTGGGAAGAAACCTAAATTGCCGTTCCTTAAAGTTTGGGGTTGCAAAGCTTATGTAAATAAGTTATAGCCCGACAAGCTTGAACCCAAAGTGAAAAAATGCGTCTTCATAGGATACCCGAAGTAAACTATTGGGTATACCTTCTATCATAGATCCGAAGGCAAAATCTTCGTTGCCAAGAATGGATCATTTCTCTAGAAGGAGTTTCTCTCAAAAGAATTGACTGGAAGGAAAGTAGAACTTGATGAGGTTGTCGAACCTTCTCTTGGATTTGAGAGTAGCGCAGCACTGGAAGTAGTTCCTATGGCGCCTACATCAATAGGAGAGGAAGCTAATGATGGAGAACATGAAACTTCGGTCAAAGTTACTACCGAACCTCGCAGGTCGACGAGGACTCGTACCACTCCCGATTGGTGTGATCCTGATGGCACTGCGTCAACGTGCAGTGCTTCGTCAGTAAACCCCAAGAGCAAGGTGTGATGCAGCACAACAACAAGTTTTCCCTCAGTAAGAAACCGAGGTTATCGAACCAGTAGGAGGAAGGAAACGTCACATAGGTGTTGCAAGCAACGTGGAAACCTGCACAACACAAACTCAAGACTTTGCCCCAACGAATCAGTGAGGTTGTCAAGCTCACCGGTTTGCTGTAACAAAGGATTAAACGTATGGTGTAGAAGGTAATGGTTTGCAGCAAGTAAACAAGTAACAGTGGAAGCTGTATCAATGGTAAAGATTGGACCGGGGTCCATAGTTCACTAGAGGTGCTCTCCTTAGATAAACAACATGGCATGAAGGGTAAACAAATTATAGCACGGCAATTGATAGGAACTGAGTAAGGCATAACAATGCAATACCAGACAAAAAAGATCCTATGATATTCGATTGGGCAATACAACAATATACATAGACCGCCATCCAACTGCATCTATGACTAGAAGTCCACCTTCAGGTTATCATCCGAACCCCCTCTAGTATTAAGTTGCAAGAAACAGACAAGTGCTTTAAGCAAAGTGTGTAAGATAAACAATCCACTTGTTCTATGAACAAGAGATCGTTGTTTTCTCCCTAGTGGCAACATCACATCTACAACCGAAGAGCTTTCTGTCACTTCCCTTGGAAACTAGAGGCATGAACCCACTATCGAGCATAAATACCCCCTCTTGGAGTCACTAGCAACTACTTGGCCAAGATAGCTACTAACAACGGAGAGCATGCAAGTTCACAAACAACATAGACATGATAGAATCAAATAGACAAAACCATTAATCAATCTGACATAGTAATCTCAATATCCATCGGATCCCCGCAAACACAACATGCATGATTACAAATAGATTAGATCTTGATCATGAACGGAGCTCACAAGATCTATATATGAAAGCACAAGGAGGAGATACAACCATCTAGATACTACATGGATCCGTAGTCCAAGGTGGAACTACTCATGCTTCATACCAGAGAAGAAGGTCTCCAGGATGATCTCCCCTCCGGCAGGGTGCCAGGTAGAACTTCAGATCCCCCCGATCTAGGGATGATGGTGGCGGCGGCTACAGAAGGTTTCATGGAGTTTTGATCGGGTGCCTAGGGTTTCTGCATCGGGGGCTTCTTATAGGCGAAGAGGCGAGGCCGGGAGGCGGCCAGAGGGCCCACACCCTACCCAGGCACAGGGTGGGCCTACCCACGCCTAGGGGGGGTGTGGCGGTCCCGGCTCGCCTCTCCGTCTCTCCTCTGGACTTCGTGGTGCCCACGGTAAAATATTGACTTTAGCTTTTGTCCCTTCCAATTCCGAGAATATTGATTTTCTGCCTTTCTGGAACCAAAAACAGAAGAAAACAGGCAACTAGCACTGTGACAACTTGTTAGTTGGTTAGTTCCAGAAAAGATATAAAAACACCTCAAAGTGTAGACAAAGCAAAGCAAAGTAGATAGTAAACAAGCACGGATCATCAAAAATTATAGATACGTTTCCACCGTATCAGATCCCATTATGAGTGTCATATTGGTGGACAACACCGACGACCCTGCGACATATGAGGAAGCGATGACGAGACCAGATTCCAATAAATGGCAAGAAGCCATGAAATTCGAGATTGGATCCATGTACGAAAACCAAGTGTGATCTTTGGTAGACTTACCGGATGGCCGAAAGGCTGTCGAGAACAAATGGATTTTCAAGAAGAAAACATATGTTGATGGTAATGTAACCGTCTATAAAGCTCAACTTGTCGCTAAAGGGTTCCGACAAATTCAAGGAGTTGACTATGATGAGACTTTCTCACCGGTAGCGAAGCTAAAGTCCGTGAGGGATTTGTTTAGCAATAGTTGCGTATTATGATTATGAGATATGTCATATGGATGTCAAAATGTCGTTTCTCAGTGGAGACATTGATGAAGAGTTGTATATGGTATAACCCAAAGGTTTTGTCAATCCTAAAGATGCTAACAAGGTATGCAAACTTTAACGGTCAATTTATGGATTGAAGCAAGCATCCCGGAGTTGGAATCAACATTTTGATAAGGTGATCAAAAGTTTTGGTTTTATACAAACTTATGGAGAAGCTTGTATTTACAAGAAAGTGAGTGGGAGCTCTGTAGCATTCCTAGTACTATATGTGGATGACATATTGTTGATTGGGAATGATGTAGACCTTCTTAAAAGTGTCAAATATTATTTGAATAATAGTTTTTAATGAAGGATCTTGGCGAAGTTGCTTACATATTAGGCATAAAGATTTATAGAGATAGATCGAGACGCCTAATATCTCTTTCACAGAGTACATATTTGGATAAAGTTCTAAAGAGATTTGGAATGGAAGATAGCAAGAAAGGGTTCTTGCCCCATGTTTCCCAATACGACCTTGAGTAAAACTCAAAGTCCTGCTACGACAGAAGATAGAGAGAGGATGAGTAAGACTCCCTATGTCTCAGCCATAGGATCTATCATGTATGCCATGCTATGTACTAGACCCGACATTGCATATGCTATTAGTTTAATTAGCAGATATCAAAATGATCTAGGAGTGGATCACTGGACAACGGTCAAAAACATCCTTAAGTACTTGAGAAGAACTAAGGATATGGTTCTTTCTTATGGAGGTGAAGAACATCTCATTGTTAATGGTTACACCAATGCTAGTTGGAACACCGATCCAGATGATTCTAAGTCTCAATCTGGATACGTATTTACATTGAATGGTGCAACAGTGAGCTAGAGGAGTGCAAAGCAAAGCGCTGTGGCAAGATCTTCAACTGAATCGGAATACATAGCTGCTTCGGAGGCTTCACAAGAGGCAATATGGATGAAGGAGTTCATTAAGGAACTTGGTTTGGTTCCTAGTGTGCTGGACCCAATGGCTATCTACTGTGATAACATGGGTGCCATAGCCAATGCACAGGAGCGAAGGTCACACAAGAAGCTGAATCATATCAAGCTACGTTTTCACGATATTCGAGAGCATGTCCAAGATGGTGACATAAATATTTGAAAAGTACAATATGGTGGATCCATTGAATAAACCTCTTCTGAGGGTAAAACATGACCAACACCAAACCGCCATGGGTGTTCGGTATATTACCATGTAATCTAGATTATTGACTCTAGTGCAAGTGGGAGACTGTTGGAAATATGCCCAAGAGGCAATAATAAAAGTAGTTATTATTATATCTTTGTGTTTGTGATAAACGTTTACATTCATGCTATAATTGTATTAACCAGAAACATTAATACTTGTGTGATTTGTAATTTTTTTAGAGTCCCTAGTAAAGCCTCTTTGTAATACTAGCTTGTTGGTTAATAAATGATTGTGGTTTCCCTATCATGAATATTGAGATGTTATTAACAACAAGATCATATCGTTAGGAGAATGGTATGATGGACATACTCCTATAGTTAAGCATAGCATAAAGATCAAGTCATTTCAATAGTTTGTTTGCTATAAGCTTTCAGATACATAGTAACCTAAATCCTTCAACCATGAGATCATGTTAATCACCATCACCGGATGGATGCTTTGATGACATCAAACACCACTTCCTAACTGGGTGGTTATAAAGGTGGCATTGAGTGTTCGGAGAGTATGTGTTGAGGCACATGGATCGATAGTAGGATTTGTCTATCCATATGACAGATAGATATACTCTGGGCCCTCTCGGTGAAATGTCATCCAATTAGCTTGCAAGCATGTGACAGGCTCACAAGGGATCACATATCATAGGAATGAGTAAAGAGTACTTATCAGTAACAAGGTTGAACTAGGTATGCAGAGATACTGACGATCAAACCTCGGATAAGTAAAGTATCGCAAGAAAAAGGGAAATTGGTATCGTATGTAAATGGTTCATTCAATCACGAAGTAATCATTGAAATATGTGGGAGCCATATGAATTTCCAGATTCCTCTATTGGTTATTGGCCGGAGAAGAGTCTCGACCGTGTCTGCATAATTCACGAACCGTAGGGAGACACACTTAAGGATTTGATGTTTTAGTAGATGTGGAATGTGATTAAGAAGATCGAATGTTTTTCGGAGTCTCGGATGGTGTCCAGGACATCACGAGGAGATCCAGAATGGTTTGGAGAATAAGATTCATATAAGGGAAGTCCAATTCTGGAGTTCAGGAATGGTTTCAGTGTTTTCACCAGAATGTTCTAGAAGGGTCTAGAAGGTCCACCGATCCGGAGTGGGAAGGGTACATGGATGTGTCATGACAAAGTGGAATGGTTGCATCATGTCCTAGGTCACTTGTCTGGGCAATTGGAAGAGAAAATCAAGCTCTAGTTTAAAAAGTCATAAGCCAATTTGAAAAGGTCAAATCCCAACATTGGTTGCCTAGTGGAGGGAGGGAAGGAGTCCTACCTAAGGGAGGACTCCTCCCTCTCCTTGCCACCGTCCAAGCAAGGGGAATTGGGGGAGGACTCCCCTACCCTTGCCGCCCCTCCCTCTCATAAATAGAGGGGAGGGGGAACCACCTTGGCCCTCCCACACATCATACCCTAGATTGGTTACAGCCTCTAAAGTTGCAGTCGATTTAGAGCCTCTAAAAGTAGCCGCCGTCTAAACCTCTACTAGCCACCGGACACCTCTAAATCTCGGACCTCTAAACCCTAGATTGCCGAGGCCCTCTTCTACTCCACCATACCCGCTCCGGCTTAGGCGAAGCCCTGCGGGATTTCCCCTATAAACTCCGACACCACACTGTCATGCTGCTAGAATCACGAGGAGAGATCTACAACCTCCGATGCCTGCTGGAACAAGGGATAGGAAGGTATTCATCGAGTACCGAACGTGTGACCGAATGCGGGAGTGCTACTGGAACGTGGCGCCAGAAGGATCGTCTACACGATCTTGAGATCGGCAAGTGAATGACTACATCACCCACGAGAATCCGATCTCGTTAACCACTTTGGAATCTTCGAGGGTGAGTAGTCTATTGACTCGTTGCTACAATCTAGTAGATAGATCTTGGCTTGTATGTGTTCATGCATTAGATTTTTTTTGTTTTCCATGCTACGAACCCCTACAGGGATGACAATGATAACCACCACATCCTTCAATAAAGCCGTTGTGGGCTGCTTCCTGTACCTCGTCGTAGGGGTGTTCTTTTGTCTTCCTCTGGCCTACCTTGGAGGCGGGGGATGGAGGTAGAGAGCACGACGAGATGCGGTTTGGGGCGCGGAGGGAGTGATTCCATGCTGGTGTGTGCGCACGATGCCGACAAGCTATTGTTTTGTCCTATTGCCGCTTCTCTTCTTCTTCCGTCCGGCCATGGCAGTGAGGGGATCAAGAAGGAAAGGGCAAAGGCGGATGCCTAACTCCCTCTTCATCACACGCGGCTGCTGTACTGCTGTTGGAAGCCCACTTGCTGCTCGGGAACACCTGGCCTGCCGTGGCGGCGAGGAGGTGCACGCGAGTGTGTTGTGTGCTGCTGGTGCTATGTGGGGCTCTAGGGAGCTCCTATAGTTTCTTCTTCCCGTGGCATTCTCCAAGCAACGACGATGGACTACCGCCGCTATCTGAGGCTAGGTGGGTGGCCACGCCGTGCTCAACAACGACAGTTATGCGAGCCTTCCTATCCTCTTCAGGAGGATTGTAACATCCCAAAAATATAAAACAATGATCATCAAACTCTAATCACTAAAATTAGGGTGAAAAAACTTTGATTAATTAAAATCATGTGAATGCATGTGTGTATGGGATGATTTGATAAATGCATGAAGGAACTTGTGTGATTAACCTAAATAGCAAGAAATGGTTTAAAGATGAAAATAACATCATATTAAACATTTCCAAGCAGAAACAAACAAAGAGAAAATAAAAAACAAATCAATTAAAGCAAATGGTCATTTTTGCCAATCTTGCTCACTAGGTCACTTTAAGTGTTTCTAGTCCAAGATTTCAAACAGAAACTTTTCCAATTCTTTTCACCCCTTGCAAGACCAAGTAAAAATGAATCAAAGCCCACCTTTCAAACTTGCAGAAACATTTGGCAACCTCATTCAAATCACAAGTAAAAATTGAGTCTTTATCATATGTGAAGATCACACATTTTCAAAACCCAACAAACCAGTGCCCCTTGACTAATCCAACTAACCAGAGACTCCCTAGTATGTGCCTAGCAAACCCAGCAAGTTTGAATCTAAAATTCAAATTTGAATCTCTTTCGGCCATTTCATCAAACACCTTGTTTGCATCAAACAAACAAACAAACAACAAACACTATAGTGTGCAGTGATTTTGGCCAACCTTGTTCCCTCTCTAGCTCACTCTATACTCTCAGTAGATGAACTAGCCTAATTAACAAGCTTTAGCACCACTGTGAGCAAGCCTAGCCATTAATGGTGAGAATGCCGAGAGCACCATTGTCACCCCCATGTCACCAGCGAGCTAGAGGAAGAACTATCCTTGCCAACCTTGTCTGGGACACGCAGCACCATCCACGACCACTCCCTGTCCAAGCCTCGAGCGCAGCCAGCCCCTGGACAACCCGCCAAGCACGCGCCCAGTTTCTCCACGGCCATGCCGAGAGCGCGCCAGAGCGCCTCGCTTGCACAGACCACGCGCCGCCCTCGCCGCTTGTAGACGTGATCACCACCGCCCCAACAACCCCGCAGACATGCCCGTTCGCCGCCGCGTGGACCACGCACGCTGTGCGCCATTAAAACCGCCGTCAGACCCGCCTAGAGCGTCGACGTGTTCCGACC
Source organism: Avena sativa (assembly GCA_916181665.1). Taxonomy (NCBI): domain Eukaryota; kingdom Viridiplantae; phylum Streptophyta; class Magnoliopsida; order Poales; family Poaceae; genus Avena; species Avena sativa. Next base: position 288,706,696 of record OV702279.1, read on the forward strand.
GATCAACACCGCCCCACGCCTCGCCACCACGCCGTTGAGCTTCGCCAGGGAGCACAACACCGCCCCTATCGTCGCCCATGCCATTAGCCCTCTGTGCCGTCGACCACGACGAGCTCAGCCCGCGCCCGTCGGTCCCCTTCAACAACTATAAAAGGAGACCTCCCCCGCTCGTTTTCTTCACACAGTTCACTCCCCACCTCTCACTGATACCCCCCACTCACTCCTGGAGCCAGGCGAGCAGTGCATCGCCGGAATTTCACCGGAGTTCGCCGCTGCAGAGGAGGAGAGGCGCCGTCGATTGGAGCCGCCCCAGGAGAAGCTGCCGGTACCAGGAGAATCGCTGTCGTCGTCTTCGTCATTTGCCCCCATCGCCAACCATCGCCGAAGCCCTGGTAAGCCTCCCACGACCCCCACTGGCCACGCTAGGGTTCGTGCTCGTTGCGTCCTGTTTAGGCATGGACGATGAACCCGAGCCGTTCGATTAGAGTTAGATCCTACGGTCCACATCGCCCCATAATGCTTCGCCACTCGTTGTCTCACTAACGAGTGGGGTCATTCAATTAACCAGCCCGCGTAAGAGCTGTGCCTAGTGGGACGGCCCAGTTAAACATACCGCGCAACCCACCAATTCAAATTTAGTTTTATTCATTTAATTTCAAACCCAGTTCTGTACCTAGATTCAAAAATCAACCCAGCTCGATTCACTAAACCAAAATGCATGAAACCAATTTTGTTATAAAGGTACTGGAATGCTTAATCCAAGCCTGTTGGATTCAAACCATTTAGATTGGTAGATCACCCATGGTAAAAATAACAAGGCAGAAGCTTTTCTGCATTCAAACATTTTTCAAAATTCAACCACAAAAGCTTTTGAGTTGATTCCAACTCTCAAAAATCACATTTAACTATACCTTTCAGAATATATAAAAATATATAGGTTTACTTATAGAAATAATGTTCAAGTAATAAAAAAATGCCACATAGGAATTTCTAGTCACTTTAATTAAATAAAATAAAAGGTTAAACCTTATTAAATTATGACACCACTTTAAATCACATTCCCATGTACTAAAATATGAGGTGATGACATGTGTCAACATGATCCCATGTTTGAGTTGGAGAATATTAAATCTTAAGTAGTTTTTCAATGAGTAGAAATTACTTTTCTCAAAATAAAATAAATGGGACAAGTGCTTTAATCTTGTAATGTTAGTGATGATGCTAGATCACCTAGTGTGAACCTTTGTGTGATGATTAGAAATAGTTAAGTATTGTTTGGTGATTGTGTACCTCGTATTTATTTATAGACGCTAGTACCGACCAAGGATACAAGGAGGAAGGAGGATACTATGAGGAAGAAGCCGAGGAGAACTTCAACCACTGCTCTGCACAAGGCAAGCTAACACTTGCAAGATACCCTACTTATGCAAGCTACTACTTTCTTGTTGCTATGCCAACTATATGCCTTAAGCATATGTGATTATACCCACTTGATACCCAATCCTAGTTTTACTTGCAAGCTTAATACTTTATTTTCTTTATCAAAGCTTTCCCTTAGAGTTTACTTAGTGACTTAAAGATTCTAGAAAGATAATTGAAGGTAGCATAAAGAGCATAAAACTTGGCCTAAGTTACATAATCTTGATGTCATCCTGAGGCATGAGATTGAACTTAGCTAATCCCCATTTGTTTATTACCCATCATTAGTATCTACTCCCACTTATAGATGCTAGTGCTAAGCATAAAACTTGATCAACTTTAGATGGGAATACTTGGTGAAAATGGTTATGAAAACCTTAGAATGATGAGTCATTCTACTGAAATGTTTTGACATGTGTTTCCGAACACCAGATGATTTTGATGATGAAAATTTTAAGGCATGAGCCTTAGCCCCTTTATAAAACTGATGGTCGTCTGGATGCGATACCATTTCAATTTTACCGTACAACCACGATACCCGAAATTTGGGTAGGGCTTGACTGAAAATTTATATACCTTAGTATGGGTTCTCTTGCAGCCAATGTCTGAGCTAAGGCTACCTTGTGAAGACTGTCCACCTGTGCAATACCCAAGATGACAGTTGGTCATGGTTGGTAGTCCAAACTCACAGCAGAGGTGCCTATACTAGGGCATGTAACTGAAAGGTTAGGATTGATTATCCACATATTGGGTATGGTGAATTCAGGATTTGTTCCTGACAGATGTATCGAATGTTGTGGTGAAAGTGAACAATCTCTGCAGTGTGTCAAACTATTCGAATAGCCGCGTCCGCGGTTATGGACAGTTGGATTGGCCATACTGTTCTATCGTCAGATGTTTTTGTAACACCCCGGTTCTGAAAAGACCGTGGCCTCTATGTGACATGCCAATCCCTGGATCGGTTCATTGGCCCACAATAGAGTAACGTAGATAACATAGCAAATAACCGTGTATCATGATCTACAAAGATCCAGAGTACCATTATTACAATGAAAGCTTAGCATAAAGCTAGCTCAAATTATTCAGGTAGCAACAAAAACAAATAAATCCTCCATTCTTCAAATTGCCCACAAGTGAACAAGTGCCGAGTGGAGTACCGTGGCCTATAACGATCAATCAGAATCAGAATAACCTGCAACATGAAATGTAGCAGCCCCGAAGGGTCAATACATGGAATGTATGGCAAGTAGAGCTAGTAAAGGAGACAATAGTACTAACATCTACATGCATATTTGGCAAGTGGAGCTGTGTCTGGCTTGCATTTGCAAATACATTTGTCCTACTTTCATAAACAATTTTGATTTTCTTTGAAAAAATCCCAATTAAGTTAACCCAACAATATTAAAGCAATTATGAAATTAGAATGAGCGAGAAACATGTCATGGGATCAATATCTAGCAACTCAGATGTCCATAACCGGGGACACGGCTAATCGATTAGATTATACACTCTGCAGAGGTTAGTACACTTTACCCATGTGACTTGGCCAGCCCAGCTCGTACCACCACTCTCATTTTGGGTGATGATAGGGAGAAGACCAAGAAGAGACTGTTCGGAAAGTAGCTCCTCAATCCCGACGCGCACCGGTCCAACCTACCAAAATTCTACATCTCTGGATACGCGGGTTCGAGTTACCACAACCTACTAAGTCCAACCAACCGCCCATTTCATTATTGGCACATGGTTGTACACGTAAGCTACACAATAAAGAAGCCAATCATTCTCTCTTGATACCTGGGTGCCTTTCCGCAATGAAACCACCAAAAATTATCAATACCATCACACCCAGGGGGTTCATTGATTAAGTTGTTTTTAGTTTTCACAAACCAGTACTTTGAGAAAACAAGTATCATGATGTAACCCAGCCCTCGTTCAACATAGCATGGCTAAGCACATCTACCAACGGTGGTTCATCTACAAAGAGGGTCCTACCACATAATAGGACATAGCATAGCGATATTATCATCCTACACATGCATCTACAAAATACACGACAATGCATTGAAAATAGTAGGACGATATCATGAACAAAGTAGCATCTACTTGCCTTGGTTGTAGCGGTCTGGAGCACAATCCTCACACGAGCAAGCGTTGCACTCAACACAATCTACACGACACAATTGCATTCATAAACAAACAATCCACAACATATGCAACAAATATGATGCATGAATGCAAGAACGGCAAGTGAATTGGTTCTACAGCTGCACCACAATATCCTATACCATAATACTACCGATTGCATGCATGGAAAATAGTTTTAGCGCTAGGAAAACTACTAGACAAAAGTAGTGCTCCAAACTAGAGCTAGAACTTAAATAATTCGCTACTGGTAGTATACTGTTTGTAAAATCATGGGAAAATTTTACCGCATAGGCATCGCTGATTAGAAACAACGCCAATTGGAATTACTCCCCGAGTAATTAAAACACTGCAGAAATCCACTAGACAAATACTGCAGAAGTTTTTACTGTAAGCCTACCTTTTTAATTCACGATGAGATTCCCCTCGTTCATACGAGTTCAGGGACATATCACACGCGATTTTTGGAGCTACGGATCTTTTTCTACGAATTTATTACTTCGAAAAGGCCACTAACTAGTTTGATTAAACTATACTAAACCTGACAGTAAAAGTCTGAACCAAAGGTACAGAGATATTCTACACGACTCACTGAACCCGTACATATTTTATTTGCAATTTTTGGCCAAGCGGTTGAATTTCTACGCAATTTATAAGATTTTACCGAAATCTGCCAACTAAAGGGATTAACGAAATTGACCAGTAAATTGTGTCTGTTGACTGGTCAAAGCGTCTGCTGACTGGGCGCTGACTGGGCGTCTGACTAGTCAACGCCTGAGTCTGACCGGTCAACTAACGATCTAGGCCGCTGATCTGAGATCTGACGGTGGCTGCTGTCTTACTGGGAACGGACGGCGAAACGAACTCCGGCGAGCTCCGGACAGCGGCGACGATCTCTTCCGGCGACGAGATCCTTCCTGCGCGGGTACACACAATCAACTACGGGTCGAGAAAATTACATCACGCGCGAGGCGGCGCGTACGTGCGTGTGCGTGCATGTATGCATGTGCGCATGCGATGACGCGCACGTGCACGTGCGGCGGGTGTGCATAGCGCATGCGGCAGCGCGCAGTGCTCGCAGCGGCAGCGGCTCGACGGCGTGGCAGCAGCAGGGCGGCGGCGGCAGCGGCGCACGCGGGAGGCGGCCAAGGTGGCGCGGCGAAGGGCGGCGGCGTCGCGGCAGTGGCGCGCAGCGCTGGCGGCGGTGGCGGCCGCGGGTGGCGCGCGGAGTGGCCGCGGTGGCGGGGATCCGCGGGAGGGCGGCGGTGCTGGCCAAGGCGACGGCGGCGGTGTAGATGGCGGCTATGGCGGCGGTGATGGCCGGGAACGGAGAGAGGGCGGCGACGCGAACCTGGCGGCGGTGGCGGCGGCGACCGGCGGCGGAGGATGGCGGCGTGCGGCGGCGGACAAGGAGGCGGCGGCGGCCTCGGGATCCGCGCGCGCGAGAGGAGGAGAGGCGGCGGCTGGGTGGCGACGTGGGGCAGGTGGGCACGGAAAAAGAGGGCAGCGGTGGGGCCCTCTTAAAAGAATCCTGCGCGTGGAATACTGAACGGAAATGGTCCAGAAATTGACTCCAACTCGGAAATCGGTCCGGAATTTTCGGACCGTTTTCCGGCGGTTTACTAAACGTCCGAGTCTTTTGCATACGAACTCCGATTGGAGCGATTCTCGCGCCTACGGGTTCGTATCGTCGAGGGGAACAACCTTTAGTCAAAGTTTGCGCGAAAACTCGAACCTACAGGGGTGGTTGTCGCAAGTCCCTCTAAAGCTTCCCGCAGGAACCTCGTAGCGAAGTAAAATAGGGTTTTGCAAATAGCGTTTCACCGAACCTTTCTACTCGACAGTTTTGCATGGAAGGATATGATGCAATGATATGAATGATATGCAAGACCAAATCAAAAATTTGGGATGTGACAAGACTAACCCCCTTAAGATGAATCTCTTCCTCGAGATTCGGCGCGGCTAGCAAATAGGTGTGGGTAGTCCTCTCGGATGTCATCTTCACGCTCCCAAGTGGCTTCCTCTTCCGTGTGGTGACTCCACTGTACCTTGCAAAATTTGATCGTCTTGGTACGGGTAATCCTCTCTGCTGTCTCCAGAATCTTGACCGGTTTCTCCTCATAGGTCAAGTCATTCTCCAGTTGAACCTCCTCTAGCAGTACGGTGTCTCTCAATGGTGTATCCACCATCTCCGGATGGCACTTCTTCAGCTGGGACACGTGGAACACGTTGTGAACAGCGGACAGAGCCTCTGGCAACTCCAACTGGTAAGCAACTTCTCCTTTGCGTGCTAAGACCCGATACGGTCCAATAAATCGAGGTGCCAGCTTACCCTTAATTCCAAATCTCTTGATTCCACGAAGCGGCGATACTCTGAGGTATGCTCTATCACCTATCTCATACACCACTTCCTTGCGCTTGGCGTCAGCGTAGCTCTTCTGCCTTGATTGTGCTACCTTCAGCCTGTCCCTAATCAAGGCGACCTTCTCCTCAGCATCCTTGATCAAATCAGGTCCAAACAACTAACGTTCTCCTACTCCATCCCATAGCAATGGTGTCCGGCATCGTTTCCCATACAGCACATCGAACGGCGACGTCTTGATGCTCGTTTGATAGCTGTTGTTGTAGGAAAACTCCGCATACGGCAAATTCTCACCCCAACTAGAACCATGAGCTAAAGCGCAAGCTCTCAGCATGTCCTCCAAAATCTGATTCACCCTCTCGGTCTGTCCATCGGTCTGTGGGTGAAACGCTGTGCTAAACTCCAACCTAGTACCAAGTGACTCGTGTAGCTGGCGCCAGAAGTGTGAGGTAAATTGGGTGCCTCTATCAGATACGATACTCTTGGGAACTCCATGTAGGCACACAATCCTGTCCAAATAAATCTTGGCTAACTTTGCACTCGTATAGGTCGTCTTTACCGGTATAAAGTGGGCTACCTTGGTCAAATGGTCGACCACTACCCAAATAGAGTCATATCCTGACCTGGTCCTGGGCAATCCTGTGATAAAGTCCATTCCCACTCTATCCCACTTCCATTCCGGCACAGGCAATGGCTGTAGCAGCCCTGCTGGCTTCTGGTGTTCTGCCTTCACTCGGCTACATACATCACATAGGGCAATATGTTCCGTGATGTCTCCCTTCATATTGTTCCACCAGAATCTGTCCTTTAGGTCCATATACATCTTCGTATTGCCCGGATGTATGGAATATGGCGAGTCATGAGCTTCCTGCAGAATCAACTTCCTTATCTCGCGATCGTTGGGAACGCACAAACGATCTCCGTACCATAGGGTTCCTTGCTCATCCTCGCGGAATTCCCTTGCTCGACCTTCCTTCATCTTTTCCTTAACTTCATCTATCTCTTTGTCTCCCACTTGAGCCTTCCTGATTCTGTCCTGTAGCGTTGGTTGGACTTCCATCGTTTCTAAGTATCCTTCAGATGCTACCTCCAGTCTAAGGTCCTTGAATTGCTTGCACAAGTCCTCAGGCAATTCACCAATTGTCAATCCATTGGCATAAACCTTCCGGCTCAGAGCATCTGCTACTACATTGGCCTTTCCTGGGTGGTATTGTAGATTCATATCATAATCCTTGATAAGTTCCAACCATCTCCTTTGCCTCATGTTCAGTTCCTTCTGCGTGAATATGTACTTCAGGCTCTTGTGGTCGGTGTACACATCACAGTGTTTTCCCATTAAGTAATGCCTCCATACCTTGAGCGCATGAACCACTGACGCTAATTCCAAGTCGTGTGTGGGGTAATTCCGATCATGGTGTTTGAGTTGTCGCGAGGCATATGACACTACTCTCCCATCTTGCATCAGAACACTCCCAAGTCCCTGTCGAGAAGCATCACAGTACACTTGGAAATCCTTCTGAAGATCTGGTAGACACAGAACAGGCGCGATCACTAGTCGACGCTTCAGTTCCTGAAAGCTGGCCTCACATACGTCAGACCATTCAAACTTTCTCTCCTTCTTCAGAAGTTCAGTCATCGGTTTAGCAATCTTGGAAAAGTTTTCAATGAACCTTCTGTAATATCCAGCAAGTCCCAAAAAGCTTCGAATCTCTCCTGCATTCTTGGGTGCTTCCCACTCAGTTACTGCAGTCACTTTGCTTGGATCAACAACAATTCCTTCTCCTGACACTACGTGTCCAGGAAACCCAACGGTGTTAAGCCAGAATTCACACTTGCTGAATTTGGCATACAGCTTGTGTTCCCTCAGTTTCTCCATAATCAGTCTCAGATGCTTCTCATGCTCAGCATCATCCTTGGAATATATCAGTATGTCATCAATAAACACCACCACGAACTTGTCCAAGTACTCCATAAATACCTTGTTCATCATGGTCATGAAGTATGCCGGGGCATTCGTTAGTCCAAAAGACATAACTGTATACTCATATAGACCATACCTAGTGGTGAAGGCGGTTTTTGGTACGTCCTCCTCCCGGATCTTTAATTGGAAGTAGCCTGATCGCAGATCAATCTTGCTGAACACCTTTGCTCCTTCCAGTTGATCAAACAAGTCATTTATGTTCGGCAGAGGGTACTTTTTCTTGATGGTTACTTCATTCAGCGAGCGATAGTCTACCACTAATCTCTTGGTGCTGTCTTTCTTCTCCACAAACAGAACAGGTGCTCTCCATGACGACGCACTAGGCTGAATGAATCCCTTTTCCAGTTGCTCCTTCAACTGCTTCTTCAATTCCTTCAGCTCATCCACGTCCATCTTATATGGTTTCTTTGCTATAGGTCCTGTTCCCGGCATCAGGTCGATAAGAAACTCTACATCTCTGTCAGGTGGCATCCCTGGCAGCTCTTCCGGAAACACGTCGGGGTAATCCCTAATCACTGGCACAGTATCCATGCTAACCCCCTTAAGAGAATTCAACTTACACCTTCTCGGTCGTGCAGCCGACTTGAATCTAATCCTCTTACCATCCGGGGTTTTGAGTGAAACAGCTCGCTGTGCACAATCTATGTGTCCCCCATGCATAGACATCCAATCCATACCCAGAATGACATCTAATCCCTGTGAATCCAACACTACTAAATGTGCAATGAAGTTGTGTGTTCCAATCCTCACAGTTAAATCGCGGCATCCCGCACTAGCTATCATATCTCCTCCAGGTGAACTCACTCTAATAGACCTTTTCATAGACTCAGTAGGTAACTTATACTTATCCACAAATGCCCTTGATATGAATGAATGTGATGCACCAGTATCGAAAAGTATAATTGCAGGGTAAGTGTTGATTGGGAACTTACCAATCACAAGGTCAGGCTCATCTGGAATCTCCTCCACATTCATGTGGTTCACTGTGGCCTTCTCGCCGTTGGTTGGCTTCAGTCCTTTCCTCTCCGGACAGTTGTCAGCATAGTGTCCCTTCTGCTTGCACTTGAAGCACGTCACCTCACTCAGATCCTTCTTCACAAAGCTGCGATCACGGTTGCGGTCATGTCCACCGTGTCCTCCAGAGTGGTGAGAGTGTCCTCCCTTGTGGTTGTGGTGGCTGCTCCTATGGTTGTCATGGCGATGTCCATCGCGACGGTCATGGCTCCCATGGTCACTTCCTCCATGCTTGGAGTATCCATCATATGAAGTGCGAGACTTGTGGTGAGAACCAGAGTGATGAGTATTGCTCTTTCTCTTGCGGTTCTCCACTTGCTTGTGCTTCCCCTCCAAGATCCTGGCCTTGTCCATAAGCTCCTGGAAAGTGGGGCAATAAACCACAAGTAGCTGTACTGAAAGCTCATCACTGAGGCCATCCAGGAATCTCTCCCTCCTTTTTGCATCAGTGTCAACATCCTCAGGTGCATAACGGGACAGGTTGTTGAACTCCTCAATGTACTCGGCCACGGTGCGATTGGTTTGGCGCAAGTTGCGGAACTCCTTCCTCTTCAGGCTCAGAACTCCTGAAGACACGTGGTTGGTCCTGAAACCTTCCTCGAACATAGCCCAAGTCACGGTATCCAGCGGGTGGGTGATCTGAAAAGTGTCCCACCAAGAAGCGGCTGGTCCCTCCAGTAGGTGAGCGGCAAACCTCACCTTCTCAGCATCAGTGCATCTGACAGTTACTAGATCCTTGTTGACTGAACGCAACCAGTCGAGAGCAACCATTGGTTCCGTTGCAGTAGAGAACTTAGCTGGCCTTAACCTCAGAAATCTAGTGAGAGCATCTCCCTGAGGCTGATTGTTTCTATTGTTGTTGTTCTGATTTGCCATGAACTGAGTCATCACTTGGGTAAGCTGTGCCTGAGCTGCCATGAGATGCTCCATCTCAGTGGGTTGGCGACGAGGAGGCATCTGCGGTTCAGCATAGGTAAGTTTAGAAAGAATCAACTACGATAATAGGATTCTACCCATGCATATGATCAATCAACAACAAACAATAGCAGACAATCACAAGCAAGCAACACATCAACAAACAAGCGATCCAGCAACATCCCAGATGTTATCCTAGCAGTATATACCTACTGAAATAGTTTTGCAAGAGTTGGCAATGGTTAACTAAACAGTAGATCAACTAAACAACCAAAACAGCAATCTGCCAGAACAGTCCAGCAGCGTTCGCGAATTTTTCCGCCTGACTTAAACTCGTCAGAAAATTTATCTGATTTTTTTACATATATTACAGAGAGTTTCGCATCAGCCCAATTTTTTTCAGATTTTTCCGAGTTACCACAAAAATATGAAAAATCGCGCAGTACTGCTGTATCAGCAGAAAAACTGCAGCAAAAAACACACAGATGATAACCAAATTGCCATAACTCTTTCATTAAAATTCGCACAAATAATTTCTGGGATATTGGAGTACACAAATAAGCAACTAATCACTCTTAAACTAACACGAACTAAGTTTCACAATGATCGAGACTAATCCTAACGAATTCGCCTAACGAGGACTAATTGGTGGACTTCTATCTACTTCTTGAAGAGATTGAGGTAGGTCCTTGCGGTCATGCGTTGGCGCTTCGGCTCGCGGTACAACCATGGCGGCGGAGTGTACACCTCTCCTGAACCATCACTTGAGACTTGAAACTCCACCTCTTCTGGATCCTCCTCTTCTTCTTCATCCTCAGCTGCAACAGCAACAGCTTCATCTCCTCCACCATCATCGTCTCCATCATTATCATCCTCGTCCTCATCATCATCATCGTCTCCACTGTCATCATCATCATCTCCATTGTTGCCATCATCTCCATTGTCATCATCAGAGGGTGGATTCAGCTGTGCTTGGAGAGCGGCAATCTGGGCTGTCATAGCTTCAATGGTTTGGTTCCTTTCCTGGACGGTCCCTTGCAGCTATTGTATGCTCTGGGTATTCTCTTGCACAGTGCCATGAAGATGAGCTATGGTTTCATCTCTGTCTATCAGGGCAGTCTCCAGAACTCCCACAGCTTCATGCAAAGTGTCTATCTCCTGTCCTTGGACCACCATTCCATTGCTAGTAAAGTCTGCAATCTCCTTTAACATCCTCACCTTCTCTGCTAGAGCTCCATTCTCCCTTTCCATGTCCTCTATGTGCCTCCGACGGGGCGGCATGTTGTTCCTGTCGCCTGGGGTAACCAAAATGTTCCCATCTTCATCACGCCTTCCATAGTCATGGTAGGGTGAATCTGCGGGCAGTAGGTGTCGGACATAGTGGCACTGGCGAGACAGAGCTTCATGTACGGCCAAGTTGATTCCAAGTCTCCAGTTGCAGTATGTCTTGGTGTAGACCAAGTGCGCGGGGTTTGGCAAGGCGGCATCTCTGAATATGAAGGTAGTGATCTCCCATGCATCCTCTCCATATCCATAGGTATACATCCTTCTTCCCTTGAACATAGGTAGTGGCAATCCCAATGACTGAGAGAGCTGAGCTAACTGCCTTGCAAAGGGCCTTGGTGACTCCATGGTGACATACTCAGTCCTGACGTCTCCCATCTATCAAGTAAAAGAGGAAAGTGTGAGAATAGCATATGGTAAGAATTTACGAGGGTGAAAGGCATAAGAGGAAAGACAGAGTTAATATAGGCTTAATAATTCTATGGCTTCCTAATCCAATCCTAGGTCACGATCCTACAGTCGACAACCTGGCTCTGATACCATCCTGTAACACCCCGGTTCTGAAAAGACCGTGGCCTCTATGTGACATGCCAATCCCTGGATCGGTTTATTGGCCCACAATAGAGTAAGATAGATAACATAGCAAATAACCGTGTATCATGATCTACAAAGATCCAGAGTACCATTATTACAATGAAAGCTTAGCATAAAGCTAGCTCAAATTATTCAGGTAGCAACAAAAACAAATAAATCCTCCATTCTTCAAATTGCCCACAAGTGAACAAGTGCCGAGTGGAGTACCGTGGCCTATAACGATCAATCAGAATCGGAATAACCTGCAACATGAAACGTAGCAGCCCTGAAGGGTCAATACATGGAATGTATGGCAAGTAGAGCTAGTAAAGGAGACAATAGTACTAACATCTACATGCATATTTGGCAAGTGGAGCTGTGTCTGGCTTGCATTTGCAAATACATTTGTCCTACTTTCATAAACAGTTTTGATTTTCTTTGAAAAGATCCCAATTAAGTTAACCCAACAATATTAAAGCAATTATGAAATTAGAATGAGCGAGAAACATGTCATGGGATCAATATCTAGCAACTCAGATGTCCATAACCGGGGACACAGCTAATCGATTAGATTATACACTCTGCAGAGGTTAGTACACTTTACCCATGTGACTTGGCCAGCCCAGCTCGTACCACCACTCTCATTTTGGGTGATGATAGGGAGAAGACCAAGAAGAGACTGTTCGGGAAGTAGCTCCTCAATCCCGACGCGCACCGGTCCAACCTACCAAAATTCTACATCTCTGGATACGCGGGTTCGAGTTACCACAACCTACTAAGTCCAACCAACCGCCCATTTCATTATTGGTACATGGTTGTACACGTAAGCTACACAATAAAGAAGCCAATCATTCTCTCTTGATACCTGGGTGCCTTTCCGCAATGAAACCACCAAAAATTATCAATACCATCACACCCAGGGGGTTCATTGATTAAGTTGTTTTTAGTTTTCACAAACCAGTACTTTGAGAAAACAAGTATCATGATGTAACCCAGCCCTCGTTCAACATAGCATGACTAAGCATATCTACCAACGGTGGTTCATCTACAAAGAGGGTCCTACCACATAATAGGACATAGCATAGCGATAGTATCATCCTACACATGCATCTACAAAATACACGACAATGCATTGAAAATAGTAGGACGATATCATGAACAAAGTAGCATCTACTTGCCTTGGTTGTAGCGGTCTGGAGCACAATCCTCACACGAGCAAGCGTTGCACTCAACACAATCTACACGACACAATTGCATTCATAAACAAACAATCCACAACATATGCAACAAATATGATGCATGAATGCAAGAACGGCAAGTGAATTGGTGCTACAGCTGCACCACAACATCCTATACCATAATACTACCGATTGCATGCATGGAAAATAGTTTTAGCGCTAGGAAAACTACTAGACAAAAGTAGTGCTCCAAACTAGAGCTAGAACTTAAATAATTCGCTACCGGTAGTATACTGTTTGTAAAATCTTGGGAAAATTCTACCGCATAGGCATCGCTGATTAGAAACAGTACCAATTGTAATTACTCGAAAAGGAATTATAAAACTCCCCGAGTAATTAAAACACTGCAGAAAGCCACTAGACAAATACTGCAGAAGTTTTTACTGTAAGCCTACCTTTTTAATTCACGATGAGATTCCCCTCGTTCATATGAGTTCAGAGACATATCACACGCGATTTTTGGAGCTACGGATCTTTTTCTACGAATTTATTACTCCGAAAAGTCCACTAACTAGTTTGATTAAACTGTACTAAACCTGACAGTAAAAGTCTGAACCAAAGGTACAGCAAGATTCTACACGACTCACTGAACCCGTACATATTTTATTTGCAATTTTTGGCCAAGCGGTTGAATTTCTACGTAATTTACAAGATTCTACCGAAATCTGCCAACTAAAGGGATTAACGAAATTGACCAGTCAATTGTGTCTGTTGACTGGTCAAAGCGTCTGCTGACTGGGCGCTGACTGGGCGTCTGACTAGTCAACGCCTGAGTCTGACCGGTCAACTAACGATCTAGGCCGCTGATCTGAGATCTGACGGTGGCTGCTGTCTTACCGGGAACGGACGGCGAAACGAACTCCGGCGAGCTCCGGACGGCGGCGACGATCTCTTCCAGCGACGAGATCCTTCCTGCGCGGGTACACACAGTCAACTACGGGTCGAGAAAATTACATCGCGCCCGAGGCGGCGCGTACGTGCGTGTGCGTGCATGTATGCATGTGCGCATGCGATGACGCGCACGTGCACGTGCGGCGGGTGTGCATAGCGCATGCGGCAGCGCGCAGTGCTCGCAGCGGCAGCGGCTCGGCGGCGTGGCGGCGCGGCAGCAGCAGGGCAGCGGCGGCCGAGGTGGCGCGGCGAAGGGCGGCGGCGTCGCGGCAGTGGCGCGCAGCGCTGGCGGCGATGGCGGCCGCGGGTGGCGCGCGGAGTGACCGTGGTGGCGGGGATCCGCGGGAGGGCGGCGGTGCTGGCCAAGGCGACGGCGGCGGTGTAGATGGCGGCTATGGCGGCGGTGATGGCCGGGAATGGAGAGAGGGCGGCGACGCGAACCTGGCGGCGGTGGCGGCGGCGACCGGCGGCGGAGGATGGCGGCGTGCGGCGGTGGACAAGGAGGCGGCGGCAGCCTCGGGATCCGCGCGCGCGAGAGGAGGAGATGCGGCGGCTGGGTGGCGACGTGGGGCAGGTGGGCACGGAAAACGAGGGCAGCGTTGGGGCCCTCTTAAAAGAATCCTGCGCGTGGAATCCTGAACGGAAACGATCCAGAAATTGACTCCAACTCGGAAATCGGTCCGGAATTTTCGGACCGTTTTCCGGCGGTTTACTAAAACGTCCGAGTCTTTTGCATACGATCTCCGATTGGAGAGATTCTCACGCCTACGGGTTCGTATCGTCGAGGGGAACAACCTTTAGTGAAAGTTTGCGCGAAAACTTGAACCTACAGGGGTGGTTGTCGCAAGTCCCTCTAAAGCTTCCCGCAGGAACCTCGTAGCGAAGTAAAATAGGGTTTTGCAAATAGCGTTTCGCCGAACCTTTCTACTCGACGGTTTTGCATGGAAGGATATGATGCAATGATATGCATGATATGCAAGACCAAATCAAAAATTTGGGATGCGACAGTTTTCAAAGTGACTTATGTAATGATTTATGACTTTGACTTGACCACAACAGAGTTGTGATATGAATTCAAGTTCCCACTTAGGTGTTATCAAACTTTCAACTAGCTTTCTTTGCTTCTGAACTTAGTAGAGATAAGTCTGGCTTTTTGCAAAACAACCCTAGAGCTTAACACATCCTATGCAAAACCACTTCACTTGTTAGTATTAGTTTGCGAGTACTTAAAGAGTACTCATGGCTTTGTCCCTGGCTATTCCCATGGCCAGACTATGAAGAGGAGTATCAGGATGACGGACCGCAGGAAGGTTACGACAACTAGGATCATCTCCCATCATGAGCATTGCCTGTGACCATGAAGATGGAGCTTCGCCTATGGTATCATTATCTTTACGATATTCCGCAGCTTGGTCTGTATTAAGAACTGGATCATGAGATCCTTATTTGTGTAAGACCTTATGTATGGTTTGTAATGGATGATGTACTGTGATATCCAATCTGTTATGTCTCGCAAAAATGGTAATCCTGGGATTGCGATGTATGGCATAACAGACATCTGTGATTAAAAATCCGGGTGTTGACAAGTTGGTATCAGATCCATCCTGACTATAGGAGACCCTAGTTAGAATGGACACTTGAATGAAAAACTTAGTTTCAAAACCATAGGAAGTGAGTATTTACAAAAACTTATTCTCATTCTTATCACTTGGATTCTGTCATGAAAATTCATGTTCCTCAAAAATTCTTGCAAAGTACATAAAATTTGACACACTTGATCACTCTACTAACTTACTCATCATATATTCTTATAGATGGACGTGAAGTACAACAAGTTTTATCAGTTTGGGAATGGAGGAGACCTCATCTTTGAGCGTGACTTGGACCAACTGGCAGAAATGCTGGAGCGTCCACACCCTGAGTTCTTTGGAGCTCAGCTCAATGATCAGGAAGGAGAGGATCTGTAGTGGCTAGTTGTTGCAAATCTCCGAGGAAAGATTGAACCCCCCACTGCAGAGGGAATTCAGTTCACCTTAAGGGAGAACAACTGGCTCGATGGACTTGCCAGGGCCATGCAGGAAGCTCTTGCCCGTCTGTGTGGGCAGAGTATCAATCAAATCAAGGGTACCCGCTTTGAGTTCTACCCAAGGCGTGCTATTGGGACAGCCACTGGAGGCACCATATCACCACGAGCTGAAGAGTCAATTGGACCACCTTAGATTCATGATGTATGACCGTCAGAAGGAGTTGGACAATGCCCGTTCCTACGCCAACCACAAGTACGCCATCACCAAGAAGAAGGATTAGACCATCGCCATGCTAGTGAAGGATCGCAAGTCTCGTCGTCGTCAGCTCGACAAAAAGGAGCACATCATTGCCCGTCTTCGCCACCGGATCACGGATTTTGAGGAGACCATCCACGAGAGAGACATGTAGTTGGAGGAAAGGGAGAATGCAGGGGAAGACCTTCGTGGAGACCCCTACTCCTATCTCAGCGATGATGATGACTTTCTGGAGGATAAGGCCATGGACTTATTCACCGATGAGGATGACTTCGCCTTCATCGATGATGATGATGAGGACACTGACTTCGAGGAGTAGTAGCACTTGAGAACTAGCGTTAGTGAATTGTATTCGGTCCCACTGTATCGTAGCTTCACAGAATGGTTCTTAAAACCATCTGTTTTTCTTTGTTGTGGTGTGTGTTTGTATCGTGTGCTATGAATGAATGAAAAGCAAGTTGCTAGAAAAAAATCTGAGTCAAACTTTAAAAACTTTCCAAAAAACCCCTGAACCTTAGAAATTTCCCTCTTTTCTCATGATCTACCTCAATCTTCAGATGCCTCGCGGAGGAAGCAACTCAGCCCCGTACCCGATGTTGCAACTCTTGCAAATGTTGGTTTCTGACCGCGAAGCCGAAAGAGTCGAATGTCAAGCCAACTTAGCCACCCTTCAACAGATAGCTCAGATGGCCAACAACAATCAAGGCCATGGAAATCAGGACAACCATGGATCTAAGCTCAAGAATTTCCAGAACACTAATCCACCTGTTTTCACTAAGTCAGAAGAACCCCTAGATGCAAATGATTGGTTGCAAACCATGGAGAACAATCTGGAAGTTGCAGGAGTGGAAGCTAACGAGAAAGTTCTGTTCGCCACCCACTATCTAGCTGGAGATGCAAGAGCATGGTTGAACAGCGTTCGCGCAATGACCGGAGGTCAGATGATGACTTGGGATGAATCCAAAGTCAAGTTCAGCAGAACCCATATGCCACCGGGTTTGATCAAGAGGATGAGAGATGAATTCAGGGAACTGAAGCAAGGAAGGATGACGGTAGTGGAATTCCGTGACAAATTCTTGTCATTAGCTAGGTATGCACCGGATGAGATCGACACTCAAGACAAGAAGAAGGAGAGATTCCTGAATGGTCTGCATGATGAGATGCAGACAGTGTTAGTCAATATCCCCTTCGCAGATATTGAAGCCTTAGTTGACTCTGCCATTCAGATGGAAGGAAAGATCAACCAAGCTAATGAGAACCACAAGCGTCGCATGATGCATCAGCCAGGAACCCACCATACACCAAAGTATCACCCCAACCCATCTCCAGGATTTGCTCCAAGAAACAAAAGACCCCTGATGAACCGTCCCATCTATCCCAACCGTGGAAACCCAAGGCCCAGAGGAAACCATAACAACCCCAGCAACTCTAGCAATTTCAACCGTGCACCACCCAAGTTCAACAACAACCATGCCGCCACCAACACCAACACTGCCCCAAGGACTGGAAGCAATGCTGTGCCTATTGCAGCAAAGGACAAATCACAAGTGACTTGTTATGAGTGTGGAACCAAGGGTCACTATTCCATTGAGTGCCCCAAGAAGATTGCCACAACCCCCAATGAAAATGCCCCAGCTCAATAGCATCGTCGTGTTCAGCCCGGAAGGAGGTTTGCCCTAGGGAATTCGCTCAACCGCAACAGCCGTCTTTTTCTCATGCATGCTTAAGAAGCCCAAGAAGCGCCAGATGTCGTGCTAGTTATGTTTTCTGTTAACTCAGTATGTCAACACCCGGATTTGTAATCACAGATGCCTGTTATGCCATACCTCGCAATCCCAGGATTACCATTTTTGCGAGACATAACAGATTTGGATATCACAGTACATCATCCATTACAAACCATACATAAGGTCTTACACAAATAAGGATCTCATGATCCAGTTCTTAGTACAATTCAAGCAGCGGAATAACGTAATAGTAATGATAGCGTAGGCGAAGCTCCATCTTCGGGGTCACAGGCAATGCTGACGATGGGAGATGATCCTAGTTGTCGTAACCTTCCTGCGGTCCATCATCCTGATACTCCTCTTCATAGTTTGGCCACGGGAATAGCTAGGGACAAAGCCATGAGTACTCTTTAAGTACTCGCAAACTAATACTAACAAGTGAAGTGGTTTTGAATAGGATATACTAAGCTCTAGGGTTGTTTTGCAAAAAGCCAGATTTACCTCTACTAAGTTCAGAAGCAAAGAAAACTAGTTGAAAATTTTATAATACCTAAGTGGGAATTTGAATTTCATATCACAACTCTGTTGTGGTCAAGTCAAAGTCATCATTCATTTCATAAGTCATTTTCAAAACATATGACGGGGGAACAGTATGGCCACTCCAACTGTCCATAACCGCGGACGTGGCTATTCGAATAGTTTGACACTCTGAAGAGATTGTACACTTTCACCACAACATTCGATACATCCGTCAGGAACAATCCTGAATTCACCATACTCAGTATGCGGATAATCAATCCTAACCTTTCAATTACACGCCCTAGTATAAGCACCTCTCCTGTGAGTTTGGCCTCCCAACCATGACCAACTGTCATCTTGGGTACTGCACAGGTGGACAATCTTCACAAGGTAGCCTCAGCTCAGACCTTGGCCGTGAGGGAACCCATACTAAGGTATATAAATTTCCAGTCAAGCCCTACCCAAATTTCGGGTATTGTGGTTGTACGGTAAAATTGGAATGGTATCGCATCCAGACAACCATCAGTTTTAAAAAGGGCTAAGGCTCATGCCTCAACATTTTCATCATCAAAATCATCTGGTGTTCAGAAACACATGTCAAAACATTTCAGTAGAATGACTCATCATTCTAAGGTTTTCATAACCATTTTCACCAAGTATTCCCATCTAAAGTTGATCAAGTTTTATGCTTAGCACTAGCATCTACAACTGGGGGTAAAGACTAATGAGGGGTAATAAATAAGTGGGGATTAGCTAAGTTCAATCTCATGCCTTAGGATGACCTCAAGATTATCTAACTTAGGCCAAAGTTTATGCTCTTTATGCTAACTTCCAATATCCTTCTAGTATCTACAATTTACTATGTAAACTCTAAGAGAAATCTTTGATAAAGAAAATAAAGTATAAAGTTTACAAGTAAAACTAGGATTGGGTTATCAAGTGGGTATGATCACATATGCTTAAGGCATATAGTTGGCATGGTAACAAGCAAGTATTCACTTGCATAAGTTGCAAGGGTTAGCTTGTAAGGTTTCAAGTATTGGCTTGCCTTGTGCAGAGCAGTGCTTGAAGTTCTCCTCGGCTTCTTCCTTGTAGTATCCTCCTTCCTCCTCATATCCTTGGTCGGTACTATCGTCTATACATAAATACGAGGTACACAATCACCAAACGATACTTAACTATTTCTAATCATCACACAATGGTTCATACTAGGTGATCTATCATCATCACTATTATCACAAGGCTTAAAACACTTGTCTTATTTATTTTATTTGAGAAAAGTAATTTCTACTCATTGAAAAACTACTTAAGATTTAATATTCTCCAACTCAAACATGGGATCATGTTGACACATGTCATCACCACATATTTCAGTACATGGGAATGTGATTTAAAGTGGTGTCACAATTTAATAAGATTTAACCTTTTTATTTTAATTAAATAAAGTGACTAGAAATGCCTATGTAGCATTCTTTTATTACTTGAACATTATCTCTATAAGTAAACCCATATGTTTTTACATATTCTGAAAGGTAGGATCAAATGTGATTTTTGAGAGTTGGAATCAACTCAAAAGCTTTTGTGGTTGAATTTTGAAAAATGTTTGAATGCAGAAAAGCTTCTGCCTTGTTATTTTTACCATGGGTGATCTACAAATCTAAATGGTTTGAATCCAACAGTCTTGGATTAAGCATTTCAGTACCTTTCTAGCAAAATTGGTTTCATGCATTTTGGTTTAGTGAATCGAGCTGGGTTGATTTTTGAATCTAGGTACAGAACTGGGTTTGAAATTAAATGAATAAAGCTTAATTTGAATTGTTGGGTCGCGCGGGAGGGTTAACTGGGCCGGCCCACTACACACAGTGTGTACGTGGGCTGGTTAAGTGGCCGTCCCCACTCGTCAGTGAGACGGGGAGGGGCGTAGCACTACGGGGCAACGTGGACCGTGGGATCTAGTTCTAATCTAACGGCCCTGGTTCATCGTCCACGTCGGGCAGCGCCGACGAGACAGAACCCTAACACGACAGGTGGGGGTCGTGGGAGGCTCACCGGGGCTCAGGCGAGGGTCGGTGACGGGGGCAAATGACGAAGTCGACGATGGCGGTTCTCCTGGTACCGGCAGCTCCACCTAGGTCAGCTCTAATTGACGGCTCCCTTCTTCTCCAGTAGCGGTGGGCTCCGGCCAAATTCCGGCGATGCGCTACTCGCCTTGCTCCGGGAGTAGGTGGGAATGATCAGTGAGAGGTGGGGAGCGAGATGGTGTGGAGGAATTGAGCTGTGGAGGCCTCCTTTTATAGGCGAGCAAGAGGGGCAGCACAGTGTGGGCTGAGGTCATCGGAGGCGACGGTACAGCTGGCTATCGGCGTGGCTAAGTCTAGGGGACGGTGCACGGTCTCCTGGCGATCGTTGCTGGCTTAAAGGCGAGGCGTAGGGTGGTGGGATTTGGTTTGGAACGCGCGGTGCTCTACGCGGTACCGACGGCGAACTTCGCGGCGTGTGGCGGCTACGGGGTATGGTCGAGGAAACGAGCATGTCTAGTGGTCTCCTGGGACGGTGAGGTTCATGCTGGCGGGTGGCAAGGGCTCGAGGTGGTCGGGTTGAGTGGGAACGACGCGTGCATGGTGGTGTGCGTCGGCATGGTCGACAGTGGCGTGGGCACGACGTTTCCGGCGGTTCCTGTCTTTGTCTTCGAGCTAGGGCTGGTCTAGAGGGGGCGGTGAAGCATGGGCAGCATGCCAGACAAGGTTGACACGGCTAGTTCTTCCTCTAGCTTGTTGTCCACACTGGGGTGGCATGGTGAGGCTCAGCCTGCTCACCATTGATGGCAATGGCAAGCTCACAGTGGTGCTAGAGGTTACTAAATAGGTTAGATGATCTACTAAATGTTTGTTGCAACCAGAGAGGGAACAAGTTAGGACAATTTTACTACACACTATAGTGTTTGAGGTTTGTTTGATTTGTATCTGCAAGGTGTTTGATGAAATGGTCGCAAGAACTTTAAATTTGAATTTTGGATTCAAACTTGGTGGGTTTGCTAGGTACATACTAGGGAGTGTCTGGTTAGTTGGATTAGTCAAGGGGCATTGGTTTGGTTGGGTTTTGAAAATGGATGATCTTCACATATGAATAACATTCAATTTGAATTGTGATTTGAATGAGGTTGCCAAATGTTTCTGCAAGTTTGAAAGGTGGGCCTTGATTCACTTTTACTAGTTCTATCAAGGGGTGAAAAGAATTGGGAAAGTTTCTGTTTGAAATCCTGGACTAGAAAAACTCAAAATGACCTAGTGAGCAAGATTGGCAAAAATGACCATTTGCCTTATTTGATTTGTTTTTTATTTTCTCTTTATTTGTTTCTGGTTGGAAAAGTTTTTATATGATGTTATTTTACTCTTTAAACCATCTCTTGCTATTTAGGTTAATCACACAAGTCCATTCATGCATTTAACAAATCATCTCATTCACACATGCATTCATATGATTCTAATTAATCAAAGTTTTTGTTAACCCTAATTTTAGTGATTAGAGTTTGATGATCATTGGTTTATATTTTTGGGATGTTACAAACCTTCCCCCTTAAACAAAATCTCGTCTCGAGATTTGAAAAATGACGAAAAAGATTACCTAGGATTTAAAAAGATCGGGAAACTCTGTCGTGATGTGATCTTCGCGCTCCCAGGTAGCTTCTTCTTCAGTGTGGTTTCTCCACTGAATCTTCAGAAACTTGATGCTTCGGGTCCTGGTGGTTCTGAAAGCTTCTTCCAAAATACGGATGGGTACTTTGGGGTATGTCAGGTCATCGTTGATCTCTATGGTCCGGTGATCAATATTCTTGAAAATTCCAGTCTTCTCCGGAACTTCAAGGCATTTGCGAAGTAACGATATATGGAACACATTGTGCACCGCTGCCATCTCCTCTGGCAGTTCCAATTGATATGATACCTCTCCTTGATGATTCAGAATCTTGAAGGGCCCGATATATCTGGGGGCTATCTTTCCTTTTAGCTGGAAACGCTGCATTCCTTTCAAAGGCGACACTTTAAGGTACATGAACTCTCCGATATTGAAAGCAAGGTCTCGACGTCTCTTGTCGGCGTAACTCTTCTATCTTGACTGGGCGGTCTTGAGGTGCTCAAGAATCTTGTGAACTTTCTCTTCTGCTTCTCGTAGGATATCGGGTCCAAAAATCTGACTCTCTCCTACTTCCGACCAATTCAAAGGGGTGCGACACTTCCTTCGATACATGAATTCAAATGGGGCCATTTGCAGACTAGCTTGGTAACTGTTGTTGTATGAAAATTCTGTGAAAGGCAGAAAGTCTTCCCATTTAGATCCATACTCTAGCACACATGCTCTCAACATATATTCGAGTATTTGATTTACCCGTTTCGTTTGTCCATCGTTCTGAGGGTGATAAGCGGTGCTGAAATCTAGTCGGGTTCCTAAACCTTATTGGACTTTCTTCCAGAATCTCGAGGTAAACTAAGTTCCTCGATCCGATACAATGTTCTTGGGGATTCCGTGCAAACTGACGATTCTAGCGATGTATAACTCCGCTAGCTTCGAACTCTGGTATGTGGTCTTGAATGGTAAGAAATGGGCGACTTTGGACAATCTGTCAACTATGACCCAGATAGAGTCATTTCCCCTACTAGAAGTAGGCAATCCAGTGATAAAGTCCATTCCAACTGAATACCATTTCCATTCCGGAATCTATAGTGGTTGCAATAGTCCAGCAGGTCTTTGATGTCCCGCCTTGACTCTCTGACATATATCACACTTGGCGATATAGCTTCCGATTTCTCTCTTCATTTTATGCCACCAAAATTGTTCCTTCAAATCCTGATACATCTTCGTTCCTCCGGGGTGGATAGAATAAAGGGTATCATGGGACTCTTTCAAAATCACTTCTTTCAATTCTGAATCTGCTGGTACACAAAGGCGTCCTTTGTACCACATAACTCCTTCTTCGTCTTCGGTGAATCCAGGTACTTTGCCTGTACCGATACGACGTTTGATTCCGTCGATACGAGCATTTCCTTTCTGCGCCTCTTTGATCTGACTGATCAAAGTGGGTTAAAGTTCTATGCTAGCCAAAAATCCTTCACTCACTAATTCCATTCTGAAATCTTCCATCTCTTTATGCAAACTTGGTTGCTCCTTTAGAATCATGGAGTTCAAGCGACATGACAATCTGCTAAGGGCATCTTCTACCACATTGGCTTTACCGAGGTGATAGTGAATGTCCAGATCATAGTCCTTGATTATCTCAATCCATCTTCTCTGCCTAATATTCAGCTCCTTCTGAGTGAATATATACTTTAGGATCTTGTGATCCGAATAAATATCACAACGGTTTCCCATCAGATAATGCCTCCAGGTCTTCAGGGCTAGAACTACGGCTACGAGTTCAAGGTCATGGGTTGGATAATTCTGTTCATGCTGCTTCAGTTGTCGAGATAAATACGATATAACTTTGCCTTCTTGCATTAGCACACATCCGAGCCCGATCTTGGATGCATCACCATACACATCAAAGGGCTTCGTGATATCTGGCATGATCAAGATTGGGGATGAAATCAATCTCCTCTTGAGTTCCTGAAAACTCGCTTCACATTTGTCCGTCCATTCAAACTTCTTGTCCTTCTTCAGCAATTGGGTCATGGGTCTAGCGATACTCGAGAATCCTACTACGAACTTGCGGTATTATCTCGCTAATCCGAGAAATGCACAAAATTGGGTTTGAGTGGTTGGGGCTTGCCAATCTTCGACATCCTTAACTTTTGCAGGGTCAACGGCAATTCCTCCGGCTGATACAATGTGCCCGAGGAATCCTACCTCCTGTAACCATAATTCGCATTTGCTAAACTTGGCATACAACTGATGCTCTCTAAGGGTTCCAAGAATGGTCCTTAGGTGTAGCTCATGTTCTTCTTCTGATTTGGAATAAATCAGAATGTCGTCGATGAAGACAACGACAAACTTATCCAGGAAGTCCATAAAAATCTTATTCATGAGGTTCATGAAATAAGCGGGGGCATTGGTTAATCCAAAATACATGACAACATACTCATATAATCCATATCGGGTGGTAAAGGCAGTCTTTGGAATATCCTCTACGAGAATCTTGAGTTGATGATAGCCAGTTCTAAGATCAATCTTAGAAAACACTTTGGCACCAGTCAACTGGTCAAAAAATTATTCGACCTTTGGCAACGGGTACTTGTTCTTGATGGTGACATCATTCAACTTCCGATAATCCGTACACAAACGGTTACCTCCATCTTTATTGTCCACAAACAAAACAGGTGATCTCCAAGGTGTCGCACTTAGTTGAATCAATACAATTTCCAGCATGGCATCTAGTTGCTTCTTCAGTTCCGCTAGTTCAGACGGGTTCATACTATATGGTCTCTGGGCTATGGGTCTGGTTCCAGGTATTAGTTCAATGATAAACTTGATATCCCGATCTGGGGGCATACCAAGCAAAACATCTGGAAATACATCGGGGTATTCATAGACTATCCGAACTTGGTCAATGGTTGGCTGGGCTATACTCTTGTTACACTTAAATTGAAGAGGCAAGGTTTCAGATATATGCTCGACTAATACTCCGGCTGTACTGGTCATGCTTATGGATTTCTTGGCACAGTCAATTAATCCTTTATGTTTGGACATCCAATCCATTCCTAGTACTACTTCCAAACCTTTTGTTCCGAGTACTATTAGATTAGCATAAAAATCTATGCCATGGATTCGGATTGGGACGTCTTTGCAAATTTGCCTAGCTTTCGTGGTTGAACCAGGGATTTGAACAATCATAACATGCTTCAATTTGGTTGGTTGAATCTTACTAGTGCATGTAAATTTTTCAGTGACAAATGAGTGCCATGCTCCAAAATCAAACAACACTCTTGCAAGTACCGAGTTAACAAAAAACATACCCAACACAACATCTGGCGCTTCCTGGGCTTCTTCAGCATGCATGAGAAAGAGATGGCCGTTGTGGTTGAGTGAGTTCCCTGGGGCAAAACTTATTCTAGGCTGAACACGATGCTGCTGTTGAGCTGGGGCATTGGTATTGGGGGCTGCGGCAATCTTCTTGGGGCACTCATTGGAATAGTGACCCTTGGTTCCACATTCATAACAAGTCACTTGCGACTTGTCCTTCGCTGTAACAGGCACAACATTGCTTCCAGTCCTTGGGGCAGTGTTGGTGTTGGTTGCAGCATTGTTGTTGTTGAACTTGGGAGGGGCACGGTTGAAATTGCTAGAGTGGCTGGGGTTATTGTGGTTTCCTCCAGGCCTTGGTTTCCACGGTTGGGGTAGGTGGGACGGTTCATCGGGGATCTGTTGTTTCTTGGGGCAAATCCTGGAGATGGGTTGGGGCGATACTGGGGTTATTGTGGTTCCTGGTTGATGCATCATGCGACGCTTGCGGTTCTCATTGGCTTGATTGATCTTTCCTTCCATCTGAATGGCAGAGTCGACTAAGGCTTCAATATCAGCAAAGGGGATATTGACTAACACCGTCTGCATCTCATCGTGCAGACCATTCAAGAATCTCTCTTTCTTCTTAGCTTTAGTGTCGATCTCATCCGGTGCATACCTAGCCAGTGACAAGAATTTGTCATGGTATTCCACTACTGTCATCCTTCCTTGCTTCAGTTCTCTGAACTCATCCCTCATCCTCTTGATTAAACCCGGTGGCACATGGGTTCTGCTGAATTTGACCTTGAATTCATCCCAAGTCATCATCTGACCTCTGGTCATTGCGCGAACGCTGTTCCACCATGCTCTTGCATCTCCGGCCAGATAGTGGGTGGCGAACAGAACTTTCTCGTTAGCTTCCACTCCTGCGACTTCCAGATTGTTCTCCATGGTTTGTAGCCAATCATTTGCATCTAGGGGCTCTTCCGACTTAGTGAAAACGGGTGGATTGGTGTTCTGGAAATTCTTGAGCTTAGATCCATGGTTGTCCTGATTTCCATGGCCTTGATTGTTGTTGTCCATCTGATCTATCTGTTGAAGGGTGGCTAAGTTAGCTTGACGTTCGTCTCTTTCAGCTTCGCGGTCAGAAACCAACATTTGCAAGATCTGCAACATCGGGTCCGGGGATGAACCGCTTCCTCCACGAGGCATATGAATATTGAGGTAGATCATGAGAAAAGAGGGAAATTTCTAAGGTTCATGGACTTTGAAAAGTTTTTTTTAAAGTTCTCAAGTGTTGATTCAGATTTTTCTAGCAACTTGCTTTTCATTCATTCATTCATTCATAGCACACGATACAACACACACCACAACAAAGGAAAACAGATGGTTTTAAGAACCATTCTGGAAACTACGATATAGTGGGACCGAATACAATTCACTAACGCTAGTGCTCAAGTGCTACTACTCCTCGGAGTCAGTGTCCTCATCATCCTCGTCATCATCATCATCAATGAAGGCGAAGTCATCCTCGTCGGTGAAGAATTCCATGGCCTAATCCTCCAGAAAGTCATCATCGCTGAGATAGGAGTAGGGGTCTCCACGAAGGTCTTCCCCTGCATTCTCCCTCTCCTCCAGCTGCATGTGTCTCTCGTGGATGGTTTCCTCCAAATCCGTGATCCGGTGGCAAAGACGGGCAATGATGCGCTCCTTCTTGTCGAGCCGACGACGATGAGACTTGCGATCCTTCACTAGCATGGCGATGGTTTGATCCTTCTTCTTGGCGATGGCGTACTTGTGGTTGGCGTAGGAACGGGCATTGTCCAACTCCTTCTGACGGTCATACATCATGAAGCTAAGGTGGTCCAACTGAGTCTTCAGCTCGGGGTGGTATGGGGCCTCCAGTGGCTGTCCCATAACATCACGCCTTGGGTAGAACTCAAAGCGGGTACCCTTGATCTGATTGATACTCTGCCCACACAGACGGGCAAGAGCTTCATGCATTGCCCTGGCCAGTCCATTGAGCCAGTTGTTTTCTCTTAAGGTGAACTAAATTCCCTCGGCAGTGGGAGGTTCAATCTTTCCTCGGAGACTTGCAACAACTAGCCACTGCAGATCTTCTCCTTCCTAATCATTGAGCTGAGCTCCGAAGAACTCGGGGTGCGGACGCTCCAGCAACTCCGACAGCTGGTCCAAGTCACGCTCAAAGATGAGGTCTCCTCCATTCCCCAACTGATAAAACTTGCTATACCTCACGTTCATCTATAAGAATATAGGATGAGTAAGTTAGTAGAGTGATCAAGTGTGTCAAATTTTATGTATTTTGCAAGAATTTTTTGAGGAACATGAATTTTTATGAAAGAATCCAAGTGATAAGAATGGGAATAAGTTTTTGTAAATACTCACTTACTTTGGTTTTGAAACTAAGTTTTTGATGCAAACGTCTATTCTAACTAGGGTCTCCTATGGTCAAGATTGGCTTTGATACCAACTTGTCAACACCCGGATTTTTAATCACAGATGCTTGTTATGCCATACCTCGCAATCCCAGGATTACCATTTTTGCAAGACATAAAAGATTTGGATATCACAGTACATCATCCATTACAAACCATACATAAGGTCTTACACAAATAAGGATCTCATGATCCAGTTCTTAGTACAATTCAAGCAGCGGAATAACATAATAGTAACGATAGCGTAGGCGAAGCTCCATCTTCGAGGTCACAGGCAATGCTGACGATGGGAGATGATCCTAGTTGTCGTAACCTTCCTAGGGTCCATCATCCTGGTACTCCTCTTCAAAGTCTAGCCACGGGAATAGCCAGGGACAAATCCATGAGTACTCTTTAAGTACTCGCAAACTAATACTAACAAGTGAAGTGGTTTTGAATAGGATATACTAAGCTCTAGGGTTGTTTTGCAAAAATCCAGATTTACCTCTACTAAGTTCAGAAGCAAAGAAAACTAGTTGAAAATTTTATAATACCTAAGTGGGAATTTGAATTTCATATCACAACTCTGTTGTGGTCAAGTCAAAGTCATCATTCATTTCATAAGTCATTTTGAAAACATCTGACGGGGGAACAATATGGCCACTCGAACTGTCCATAACCGTGGACGTGGATATTTGAATAGTTTAACACTCTGAAGATATTGTACACTTTCACCACAACATTCGATACATCCGTCAGGAACAATCCTAAATTCACCATACTCAGTATGCGGATAATCAATCCTAAACTTTCAATTACACGCCCTAGTATAAGCACCTCTCCTGTGAGTTTGGCCTCCCAACCATGACCAACTGTCATCTTGGGTACTGCACAGTTGGACAATCTTCACAAGGTAGCCTCAGCTTAGACCTTGGCCGTGAGGGAACCCATACTAAGGTATATAAATTTCCAGTCAAGCCCTACCCAAATTTTGGGTATTGTGGTTGTACGGTATAATTGGAATGGTATCGCATCCAGAAAACCATCAGTTTTAAAAAGGGCTAAGGCTCATGCCTCAACATTTTCATCATCAAAATCATCTGGTGTTCTGCGGTGACCCAGCATACCACTGCATGATGTAGTATACTATAGTCGTTGACATAACACCAATGAAACACCGTTCACTAGTATTACATCCCTCAGAATGGCACAACAGAAACACAACGGGTCCAATACATGGCTAAAGGTTACAACTCACTCTTTACACAAGATCCAGAGAACATTCTAGGTTAAAGAGAGAAAAATAACTTCTTACGGAGAAGAATCAAAGATCAACAATGCAAGAACTATTATACTAATAAAACTAGTATCTTAACTAAGGGATTGGCATTGCTGCTATTATAATAAACTACATAATTATGTTCTTTGGCTAGAGATTATGTTCCTATCTAATCAGTAACTTTGTCTTCACTTGAGTTGATGTATATGTTAACTTCCTTGACTTCATTGAAGAGCTTTAGCTTTGGATGATGAGTCCTGGAGCAAACTTGATGTAGATGTTGTCTATCCCGGTTTCAGAATCTAGCAAGGGTTAAGAAGATAATTTGAGTACGAGCGTACTCAGCAAATTCATTAGAAAAGGAGTGTTTGATGCACTATAACTACAGCTGTAGACCGTAGGTCGTAGGCAATGCAAGTTTTCATAAAAATTTCTTCAAAGGTTGCTTTTATTCTGAAAAGCTATGTCCGTCAGCCTTCACGGGTTTACCAGAACTTTCATGGAGTTCCTTTCACGCAGCGTTCGTAGCTCCATCCTAGAACAGGGAGTAACAAGTTACAGTTCTTACACTCTGCAGAGGTGCGTTACTTTTCCCATGAGAGATGAACTCCTTGTTGCACAACCGGGCAGCTTACCCATCCACAATTCCATGTTGTGAGGCCCGGTAGTTGGTCCAAGCCAATCACTGCCCTCTTCGCGACCTCATATGTCTGCATGATCCTTCAGGTTGGCTCACCTTCATTAAGCCCCCTTTTGGGCAGGCTAAAACCCTGATGAGTTCCCGAAGTCTCTATGACCTGGTGTTGCCCTGGCAAGTGCCATATTAAATGGTCCATCCACTAAACACAATCCATAGATAATCTAGACACCAAAAGTGTGGGCGTAAGGGTGCCCACCCATATGTTGGATCCGCACAAGGAATCACAACGTCACGTTAAGGTCATCTTGCCTCCATTCAAGAGGAAAAGGATATAGCTGACTTCTCCGTCCCATTCCAAATCTCATGGTTAACGCATAATACACGGCGCAAGAATCACTGGAGACATTGGTTGTTAAGTCCTAGATATTATATTCCTTTACCACCAGAACTTTTATAGTAAGTTATTACCTCATGGTAATAACTTATAGTCACATTATTATGAAAATAGTGTTTTCAGACCTTTTTCAAATGCAGGTGATGTCCACATTGGATTTATCAAATACTTTACAGAAAATAACCAAAGGACATGAGCAAGTGTGAACTTGCCTTTTGTGATTGCAAGATTATGCACTCACGGTCTTCAAGGTAATATAAGATCCAAAATCTGAAATCAGCATCATTGGTACGATAAGGACTAATGTTTGAAGAATGCAATATGCTCTTATGCATAAGTAATGAGATGCATTTTATAAACGCGAATCTCGGGGTAACGTTGTTCTAGCATTTGAACACTAGAAATGATGTATTTGAAATGTGTTGTACTTTTGGATGAGTTTTATACTCGTGCTTCTTATTAAGGCTTGTGAGTGTGTGTGAGCAACACATATTTATGCAGCAATAAAATACACACCTATGAAATGCTAGTCAAGATTGTTTACACTTTAATTGTTTATCTTCAAACTTTACTTTATAAGTGAAGTTACTTATAAAGAGCTTAAGTGTTATCAATCCTAAGTATACAAGTGAAGTATGAAGTAATGTGATCTTGATTATTTGTTATATATTGTCTGAAGTGGCAAAAAGAATAACCTTCGAAGAAAAGGTTTCTCTTCTAAGGTCTAAACAAGCTTTGTGGTTAGTTGAGTTTGGTCGAAGTTATTTATGATTGCTCGAATGGTTTGGGTTTGAGATGCTTTATGACTTAACTATATCAGACCAAAGTTAACTATAAAATATATAATAATGTTTATAGTATTATATTTAGATTCTGGTAGACTAATGTTAACTTTAAAACATAGATAGTTTAAAAGTATAATGCTTATAACATTTGTTCTTTGGTGTACATGGTAATGTTGCCTTAAGGTTACTTAAGAATGGTTATAATTTTCTTTGATGTGGTGGTTTTCTTGATTTTATAATGGAATAGTATCACTTACCCCTTTTTATGAATAAATGGTTATAGTTTGTAAATCATGGAGTAATGTTACTTAATTGCATATGAGTTCACTATAGTGTTTTAGTATGTTGATAAACTTGTGGTTAAAGTAAAGGAAATAAGTTTTTATTTAATTCCAAATTATTCTTGATGATTTTAGATTTGATAAGGATTCTCTTTAGAAAATATTACACACCTATGGTTGAGGTGAATTCAATAAAATTGTAATTAAAATGTGTTAAACTATTTGTACTTCATATTATTCATGTTGAAGACTAATACTATTTATTAGACTCCATTGGTTAATTTTTAGACATATAAGCAGTTTTTATTAACCTTTATATGAAGTATCAATTATATAAATAAGTTTATATTTGAGTTATCAAAGTATTTGAATGTTTATTTAACTCAAAAGTGGAATATTAATTTTTTAACATGTATATATTATTTTTGTGATCATTTTGGTATATTACATTTATTTTTGTGATTTATAAATAATAAGATATGATTTTTACAATTCATATTACTTTATAATTACTTAATAAATAATAAATATTGATTAAGTGAAATAATAATACATGATTATGGTTTTAAATTATAATTTTTATTTTTCTTAGATTTTTGGTATTTTATTTATATTATTAACATTTACCATTATTAAAATATGAATTATCAAAGTTTTATTACTTATAAAACCTTTATTAAATAATATTTATTTAAATAATCAACATAATAATATTTTATAATAATTTTAAGTTGTAGATTTTATTTTTCTACAAATTTTCATATGTTATACACATTTTTCTAAATTATAAATCCAAAGTTATTAATTAAACAAGATTTAATCATTTATTGTATTTCTGGAATATTAATAATAGAGTTTATAACATTTTATTTATTTCTTAAACAAGAAATACTTTTTACACCACACCCACACCTAGTCGAAGTCACTGACCAGTGGGCCTATGTCCACCTCAGCTCTTCAGGTTAGAAAATGCATTTGTTACCGACTGGTTTAATACCCCCAGACAATGACATATGGGCCCAAGGCCATGTCATCAGCCACACGAGACAAAGACTGGTCAAACTCGCCGACGTGGTTCGCACCTGACATCGGCATGACGCCACTGAGTTGATCCTCATAGGTTGAGGATCGATCGATCCATCTAGTGCGCGCGCGGGGATGTGGCTAGGTGCGTTGGATAGAGGAGATCAAGGAGAACCTATTGGTGGTGGCGCCGCCCTTTTTTGGTCGCCGGAGGTTAACCAGCGACGAGCTCATGCGGAGGTGCTTGCGGTTGATCACGGTGGCGTGGATTTAGGAAGCAAACGAAAGATCTACACATACGAGGAGGTTCAGTGACTCACCAGGAACACGATGGCGTGGTCGATAGGGCGAGGCGAGGTCGGAGACGACGGTGAGGTCGACGAACAGCTTCGGGAACGAGGGTTCGATTGGGTTAATTTACGCCTCCTCCGCTAGTGCGAGTTGTGGCAAACGGACGAGAAGATCACTGCGGTCTCCACGTGGCCTTATCTGACCGAGGCGAGCACGGAATCGCCGGCTCCGGCTCACCTCCGAGCTAGGGTTCTCGGGTCAGAAGAAGAAATTGAGAGAGAGAGAGCTGCAGAGGGGGAAATGGGGATGAGGACGAGCACACGGCGTCGTGGTGTTCTTATCCCTTCCATCTAGGAGCGGTAGCTCGCATCACAGCACGGCGGTCCATCGACAGTGGAGCTCCTGGCCAGCGAGCTGCTTCCATTAGGCGAGGTAGATGACGAAGTCGATTTTGCAGATAACCCCCTGGTACTTTCATAAGCTCAATCTGCAGTTCCTCTTCGGTCCCACCTGTCAGCCGAGAACAAGCTGGGCTGGTTATTGGTCCTTTGTGGCTGCACCTGCGAGACAGGTAAGCAGAGAGGAGTTGGGCCACGGCCAGGTCTTGGTTTTTATTTGTTTTCCATTTTTCTATTTTCTGTTTTCCTTTTCAGACTTGTATATTATCTTTAATTTGAACTTTGCTTTGTAGAATTTATTTACTAGATAATTGTAGTAATACTAAAATATATTTAGTATCATTTGTGAACTTTTATTATATAATCTTTTTATATTTATTTTATTTTCTCATTAGAAACCCCCTTTTTAATATTTTGTAGAAGATTTTCTTATCATTTTTATTTCCACTTTTAACCATGGATTTATTAAATGATATATTCTTATTTGTTTATAAAACTTAACTCTAGTTAGCTCATAGTTTTGGAATAGAGATTTTTATATGTATAATAATCCTATATCATTATTTGATGCATGAAATATAAAGGAAATTAATATGGTTATGACTACTTCCATTAATTTGGAAAATGGCAATGTATATATTCTATTATGCTAAACAAAGAAGTTTAGGGTTTTGAATTATGAATATTACCATAGGGTTTAGGGTTTTTAATATACTTAGATTCCTTTATGGATGTGAGTAAAGATTTAATAACTAAGCATATTGTTTTCTGTTTGTTAAATATAATGATATCACCCTTTTAAAATATAAAGTTAAAAATGTCCTATGGAAGAGTATTTGGTAAAAATATCTCTTAAACACATATGCTTAAGATAATTGGAGATGAGAAATATGTGCTTATGTGATTTGCTATAGGAAAATATTCCTATGAAGTGATATGGAGATAGGATGATGGATATTATGTTTGGTTTAAGAATTATAGTTGAATGTTTACCAGGAATGTCTATTTTCCATAATTCACAATCCCAGACCTTTAATTAAAGAATTCCTTCCCTAGATATAATACTTCTTCCTATCCATCATCATGGTTAGTATGATGAGCTTTACTCATAAAAATCTTCTTATTCATATATTCTTCTAAACTCATGGATGAATCCAATGAGTTTGATATTAAAGAATTTCATAGTTTTCTCATATCCTTGCTTGGTTATACCCACTACTATACTATTGGAAATCTTCAATCCAAAAAGTAGTTCTTTCAAACTCCACTGTACAGGTCCCGACCTTTAATAAGGTAGAGATCCCTGTGTTTACAATTCTAGTCCCTGGATCATTAGCTAGCATCCACAGTTAAGATGTAATATCAAGAAACAAAGGTCATAGTACAACTTTATAACTAGGAATAAAATAATTCATTACATCTTACATAGCTCATTTGGCTATCACATTACAATGCAACAGAAATAACTATAGCATGGAGTCCTTCATCTTCAAAGTGACACATGCAATCATGTTGGTTGCAGACTTGTAATCCTAATCAACACACTTCACTAACATCAAACAAACCTGCAACATAATAAGTTACAACCACAAGGGTCAATACATTTGATTTGTATTGACAAGTGATACTATGGTAGTATAGTGGAGTCTATCATCTATATGCATTTGGCTAGGTGGAGCCTAGGCTTGCTTTGCTCAAAATAGATTTTCCTTATCATTTGAAAACACTAAGTTTTTATTTGTCAAAATCACCCAAGGCATCTCCCAATAGAAATTGGTGACCCTTTAACCCTTGTTCAACCACAAGTTTTTAATTTAGAAATTGGGATGAGGAGATTCTTGATAGCTTCCATGTCTTGATGCTCAAATTGTCCATTGCCGGGGACACGACTAAGTACTTAGATTTTTCACTCTGCAGAGGTGGTGCACTTTTCCCACAAGACTTGACATGCATCGAGACAAGATCTTTCAGAAGCCTTCCCTTAGACCAGAATGGACGCGTTCCAACATATCATCCCCTACCACCAACTGTCCATTTGGCTAAGTTATTGCAACCTATATGATCCAGGCAGAGCCCATAATGCCAAGTGGCTACACTTGAAGCTTCTCAACATTTGACATATCAAATCTCTTTGTTCCTGGGTGGCATTCCACAAGTGAGATGCACAAGGTAAACCATAGAAATGGGCCTTGTGTAACCACTCAACAAAAATCCTTTCAAGCAACACCATTCCACCCAGGTGATTCATTCACTTAGTTGTTTTATTAAACAAAACACAAGTCCTTGACTTAGAAATATTCCATAGCATGAATATAATCCACCCTTGTTTTCTACTAGCTAAGCTAAGCATGATAGTAGTAGGAATCTTAACTTAGGAAAATTCTACTAAGGTTTCATCTACTAGGATTTCCCATGGCATAGTTTATACATAGAAAAAATTCCATGCAAGTCCTACTTAGAAATATCACTAATGCATAGTGAAAATAATGGGACAAAGTATGAAGCATCACTTGCCTTTTTGGTAGAGAATATAAGTTCACTCCTTGATCTTTTCAATAGTCACACTCTTCAAATTCCACTACAATTCAATCAAGCAAGCAAATATTCAATCTACCATTTCAAGCAATCATCACATAGTATAGTAGAAACATAGCAATGCATGCAAGCATGCCAAAGATTTTTTTATTTGAAAAAGTGGTTTCTAGTAGGTTATAAACATTTTAAAACACATATTGGTCATTTATAAAAGTGGCAAAACCATTGGATATCAAGTTAGTGAAAATGGCCATTTTAAGTCATTTTTGTTTTGCTAGAAATGGTTCAAATCAAAGTAATATTCCTAGTGTTTGACCAATACATTTTTTAACACAAATGTTAGTGTTTTATGGTCAAGTGTTTAATATTAAAACCATTTGCAAAAGGTTTCACCTATAAACCATTTTTATACCAAAGCAACATTTTACGTTGTTGGAAACGCCTTTAGCAAAGTAATAATTTTTATAGGGTTCACCAAATATATTTTTAATTCATAAAACTTGGTGTTAGGGTCATAGATTTTAATTCAAGTCATTTCCCAAAGGTTTTACTCCAATAAGCATTTTTAACATATAAACAATATTTTTATTTAACTAGAAATGTTCTTATTCGAAGATTTATTATTTAACTTCACAAAATACACTTTTAAATCCACAAGTTTGTTTATATGGTCAATAGGTTCAAAACAAACCATTTGCCAAATATTTTATCCTAAAAACATTTCTAGAATAAATTTTATGTTCAAAATATGCCTACACAAGTCTCTGCAAAAACAACCAATTTAATAGAAGCAATTTACTAAAAATAGTACATGGTTGGAAAGTATTTGTTTTTCTGATTCTAGTGATATAAAATTTGTAAAATTTGTACATGTGGATCAAAAGTTATGCAATTTACAAATTCAAACAACTAATAGATTTAATTCTGTTTTTAAAACAAAACCTGAGCCAAGTGTTGTGTTCTGATTGGTCAAAAATGGTTCGCGAGGATTAAGCTCTGTGGAGCGTTGGATCTAATTAGATCTGAGCGACTCAGATCACTGTGTACCTCTTCATTTAGTGATTCTATCGTGTGTTTAGGATCGTGATCTAACGTCTCACATCGCATCAACCAAGAACTGGCGGCGCTGGGCGACAGCGAGCGGCGGCGCGCTCGGCCTGCGGTGGTCCGGTGCTATCAGGAAGCAAAGGAGAGAAGGGGAATGCTCACCAGATTCGCCTTGACGTGCTGATGCTCAACGTGGCAGCCGTTTGTCAAGGGGCGCTCGGGGTTGATGTGAATCGCTCGCCGGAGTTAATATCGCTGTCGGGTGCGCTCAGACGTCGTTGAAGGCGAGGCTACGGATCATGCCACGGCAAGCAAACGGTGTCGTTAGATGCTCAGGAGAACGTTGAGTGCTCTTGTGTAAACGAGGGGGAGAGGCGCGGTCAGAATTTACCGAGGGAACTCGCCGGAGTTGGAGCAGACAACGGAGGCGTAATGTCGATGTCGTAGTCGAGGCTACGGTGCTCGCGCGGGCAAGCCAAAGATACTGGCTGGTATGCCTGGTGCTGGCGAGCACGCTAGTGGGGTCTGGAACGCAAGGGACGATGAGGGCTGGCCGGAATCGACCGGAGGAGGTCGTCGGAGCAGTGGCGGTGTGAGGAAGATTACAAGCAGCCTAGGGGCGGGAAGAAGCTGGGGATTGAGGGGAAAGGAGTGGAGAGGGGAGGCGATTATGAGGGCACAGTCTCTGGGCGGAATCATCGCTGCATTGACACGAATTATTCGAGGTTTGTTTGACAGGAAACGGCGACGAGGAGAGGAGGAAAGGTTGCAGCGGGTTAAAACGACGGCTGACATGTGGGGCAATGACGTCAGTGAGTGAGAGAGAGAGACGATGGGGTCCAGCGGTCAGCGTCTTTGCAGGTTCGGTTTCTGGTGGAAAAGAAAACGTTTCGAGGGGGAGAGAGGTGGGCTGCTGGGCCTTAGTGGGCTAGCTGGGTTGGGCTGGGTCCTTTCCATTTTTTTGTTCTGATTCATTTTTCTTTTTCTGTTTTCTTTTCTGTTTTGACTTTGTTCAAACAATTCAATCAAACATTTGAATTCAAATCCTTGCCAAAATTTTCAGTAAGTTTTTAATATGTTTTAAACATGTATTTAAAGCCCTTCTTAGGAATAAAACCTTTATTCATTTATGGTTTATATTTTATTTAAAATGGGCACTTTCCTTTATTAAATAAGATTTCATTATATTTTCAAACCCTTATTTAAATTCCAATTTTTCACAGAACCTTTTCAGTAGGTTTATTTATTTAATAGGGTGTTAAATAATTCACTTTGAATTATTTAAAGTATTTTAATATGATTATTAATCATTTAATTTGGGCAAATGTCTTTATTCCAATGAAGTCAAATATGGTTTTTAATTCCATAAATTTTATTTAGATGATTTCTTTGATTCCATTTAAGTTAATTAAATAACTTTTATTCCACTTGGGTAAATTCAAATTATTATTTTCCCATGATTTAATTAATCATTCTCATTAGGGATTTGTCTTCATTCAAATAGAAATAGAATTTGGTTAATGCCATATTATTTTATTTGAATATTCTTTATCCTTCCATTTTATTTGGATTTAGGTTATATTCATTCCATTTGCTAATGGATTAGGCCAAGATTCAATTTGGCTTTTAAATACTCCTTATTTATTATTTCTTTCTTTTGTCTTATAAAATCCATATCTTTTTATTTAAAGTTCCAAACTTGGTGATTCCAATTTGTATATTTTTATTTAATATTTGTTTATCCTTTTAAATCTCTTTAGGATTAATTTGATAATAATTGGGTATGTATTTCAGATAGGAGCTTTATTAGCTTTGAAAATTAATTCCTTTTGTCTTATTAAACTCATAAGTTTTTATCTATGGCTTCAAATTGAATGAAATCAATTTCTATGGTCTCACAATGCTTTTATTTATAAATCTTAATCATTTATAAATGTTTGTTGATAAATTTTTATATGGATCAAATCCTTAGTCTTTGAGATCTTTTGGAAATGTTTTTCTTCCATTAGGGTTTTAGGGATTTGGTTTATTTTCCAAGTGTTTAAATTTCAAGATGCATTTATGAAGAATGCATTTCACTTGATTTGAATTTTAGTTGGATTCAAATTTTATCCAAAGTTTGTTCAAGATGGGTTTTAATGTTTCCATTTAGAAACAAAAGTTTCTTTTCACCCTAAATTTCAACAATTATTTATTTTGTTTATTTATTTTTCACATTTCAAAATTTGGAAAATTTTTGGGATGTGACAGGCTACCACCCTTAAAAGAAATCTCGTCCCGATATTTGGGGAGGCTAGAGGTTACAAGTTTTATTCAAAACAACTAGGGTACTACCACCCTTAAAAAGGTTTTCTACTAAATTACATCTTGGCCTACTTGGGACCCTGATGAAACTTCTCTGGGCAGACATCTGCATAGCGTCCTTTGTTTCCAAACTTGAAACATGTGACAAGGCTGAGATCTCTCATAGGCTTGTTTGTCTTGTACTTCATCTTTTCTGGACAATTGCTTGCATAATGTCCTTGGTTACCACAGTTGTAACATGTGACAAGATTGAGTTCTTCACATATCTTCTGTGGACAGGTTTATATATAATGGCCTAGCTCTTTGCAGTTGTTTCACCACACTTGGCTAATTTCCTTATATTTCTTCCTCTTCTCTGGACATTCATTGGCATAGTGTCCCATCTCTTTGCAATTGCAACATTTCACTTGGCTTTTGTCCTTCTTATTATTGGGTTTCTCCAAAGCTATGAGTTCTTCTAGTTCATGTTCTTCATATATCACCTCAAAGGTGGTAAAGTCTCCATGTTTCCTTAATTGTTTCCTTGGATAATACATGTGTTTCTTCTTTTGTCCATCAATGTGAGTCATAGTGCACGGAGGTGCAAGCGGAGATTTTCCTTTGTCTTCATCCTTCTTGGTAGAAGTTGTTTCCTCATGAGGTCTTACAAACTTTTGATGCACTCCACCTTGTTTTCTTTGTTGAACTATAGAATAGATGGGGCATTGGATAGGTACATGATTATTTCCTTCACATAGGAAACAAGTAACTTGTGATGTGGGGCATTGATTAGTTGGATGTTTCTCTTCACAATTGGGGCATTGATCTTCATGCTCTTTGGAAGTGTGATCCATGTCTCCACAAATATTGCAAGCTTGAGTTCCTTCTATAATATCATCCTTGACTTCATTGTTGTCACAAACTCCTTGGGAGAGGTTGTCTCCCATGTTGATCATTTGATTTGTCATCCTTTGCAATAATTGGGTTTGGGTTTCCATAAACCTTTGCATGGTTGGGTCTAACTCATTGTTGTTGGCCCAAAATTGAGTTGTCACTTGGTTCAACTGGGTTTGGGTTACTATGAATTCTCTCTTGTGCATATATTGGTTGTTGTTGTCACCATTCTTGATGTTGGAGTTTCTTGGAGTAGTCATCTGTTTGGGTTGTACTGGGATTAGAATAGGCAAAGATTTCTAAGGAAATAATTCTAATCACACACATCACAATTCACTCAAGCAATGTGCAAGCAATCACAAACAAACATTCCACTTAAACAACAAGTTTCAAGCACATTTTTAGGCAACAAAATATTTTTGCTACACCACATAAGTTGGTGTGTTTGATTTAAACTAAACATGGTGGTCCAACTATATGGTTCACTTGAGATCATTCCATTCTTCTTAGTTGTTCCTTCTTGAACAAGATCATTGTATCCTTGGAGAAATTCTTGTATCTTGGTCAAAAAACTTCAAAGGTGATGATGGTTACTTCTAAGTTGTATTTCCTTAGTCTTTAAGTCTTGAATAGTATTTCTTGTCTCACTTGTAGTCCTTAGTGATGTCCAAGTTGAAGTCCTTGGTGATGTTGAAGTTGAAGTCATTGAAGTCACTTGAGTTGGTGAAGTCCTTTGCTCATGTTGGAGGCTTTGTCCAACAAGTTGAAAAGGAAGAGATGTAGAATCAAAACCAAAAAGGTTGAGGAAAGAGTTTACAAGATTGTTTGTAAGTAAGTTTTGGAACAAATACAACTCCTATATTTTTCTAAGGGGTTTCGTCCAATCCTAGGGTTACAATCCTACAGGCAACACAGTGCTTTGATACCATCTGTAGAGGTCCCGACCTTTAATAAGGTAGAGATCCCTGTATTTACAATGCTAGTCCCTGGATGTAACATTCCAAAAATATTATACTTGGATCATCAAACTCTAATCATCAAAATTAGGGTTAACAAAAACTTTTCCAATTAAAAATATGAAGGCATGCATATGTGTATGCATTACAATTTGGATTCTTTTGAATTTCCTTGGTTCTGTGTTTATTTGTTTGTAAAATGATTCTTAGGTGAAATAAACATCATCTAAACAATCCCCACACTTTTCCCAAAGACGAATAAATAAAAAAAACAAATTAAGTGAATGGTCACTTTGGCCAAATTAACTCCCATGCCTACTTTGGCTATCTCAAACTTTCAGAACTTAACAGAAACATGTTTGGATCTTTGCACCCCTTGATAGTACTCATAACAAGGTACCAAGGCCCACTTTGTGATCATCCAAAAACATTTAAATGCATAGTTTAAATGAAAGTTGAAAATTGAATCTGTTTCATATGGGAAGATCCCACTTTTTCAAAAACCACTCAAACAAGCTCAATTTTAAAAACACAAGCATCCACAGACTCACCAGCACATGCCTAGCACACCCACCAAAAATATTTTCAAAATTCAAAACTTGAGTTCATGCGGCCATTTCATCAAACAGGTTGCAGATGCAAATCAAACAAAATCAAAACACTATGTTGAGCAGTGTTTTGGGCCTAACTTGTTCCCTCTCTGGACACCACTAGCCTTAGTTCATCATCTAACAACCTTAGATAATCACTAGCACCACTATAAGCTGGCCATTGTCATCAATGGTGAGCAGGCTGAGAGCACCATTGCCACCCATAGTCGATAGCAAGCTACGAGTAACACTAACCTCGCCAACCTTGTTTGGGATAAAGCTAGCACCCCATCGCCACTCCCTGTCCCAACAACGAGCAATGACAGCCACTGGACCACACGCCCAGGCCATGCCAACCTTCTCTGCAACCATGCCGAGAGCGCGCCCCGTGCGTGTAACACCCCCGATCACTCCGGACCGATGGGTGTCACTTCTGGCAGCTCAATAGGATCTCTATACTAACCGCACAGACCAACACTACTCTTTTCTGCGCACTTTGTCCTCACTCATGCGCACCCGGTACCCACTTCTCGGTCGGTCACCCATCCTAGAATTGCTCTAGGCCAAGCACGCTTAACCTTAGAGTTCTTTTTAGATGAGCTTCCGGAAAAGAAGTTGCAACTTGTTGGTATGGGTTTCCTATAAATCCTATTGAGCCATGCACCAGGGTCTCACATACACCCACCCTTAGAAGATCGACGTCCTCGTCGATCAACCACAAGCCAGGAACGTCCCCTCTTAGCACATGTCTGTGCGTCCAGTGCCGGCACATGTGCCATGCTGTGTCCACTCCGGGCCACACACGCCATGCTACACATGTCCGCCACTGACCCACACATGCCCATGTAACCGCGAGGGTCGGCTCTGATACCACTTGTAACACCCCCGGTCACTCCGGACCGACGGCTGTCACTTCTGGCAGCTCAATAGGATCTCTAGACTAACCCCACAGACCAACACTACTCTTTTCTGCGCACTTTGTCCTCACTCATGCGCACCCGGTACCCACTTCCCGGTCGGTCACCCATCCTAGAATTGCTCTTGTAAGGGTTCCAACCTTTAATAAGGTAGAGTCCCCTGTGTTTACAATGCTAGTCCCTGGATCAATAGCTAGCATCCACAGTTAAGATGTAATATCAAGAAACAAAGGTCATAATACAACTTTATAACCAGGAATAACATAATTTATTACATCATACATAGCTCATTTGGCTAACACATTACATTGCAGCAGAATATCTACAAGCATGGGGTCCTTCATCTTCAAAGTGCCACAGGCAGTCATGTTGGTTGTAGACTTGTAATCCTAATCAACACACTTTACTAACATCAAACAGACCTGCAACATTATAAGTTACAGCCAC
This sequence comes from Avena sativa, assembly GCA_916181665.1. NCBI lineage: Eukaryota > Viridiplantae > Streptophyta > Magnoliopsida > Poales > Poaceae > Avena > Avena sativa. Next base: position 288,749,168 of record OV702279.1, read on the forward strand.
AAGGGTCAATACATTTGAATTGTATTGGCAAGTTTCACTACTATGTAGAATATAAGTGGATCCTATCAATACATGCATATTTGGCCAAGTGGGGTTTAGGCTCATTTGCAGAAAGCAATATAGTTTTATCCTATCTTTACAAAATAGTTTTGATCTTTTTTCAAATCTTTTCTGAACTCCTTGGAATCTTCCAAGTGTTTCAAAATCCCTTGTTGTCATCCTCAAGTTTTATCTTTGAGAAATTGGAATGTCGAGATCTTCCATAGCTTCAGGCCTTAGTTGCTCAGTATTGTCCATAACCGGGGACACGGCTAAGTACTTAGAATTTTTTGATCTTCTGCAGAAGTTGTACACTTTACCCACATGACACAATCTCATCTTGATGCCACCAGTGGCCACTGGATAAGTACTCACCAAGATGGAGTACTGGCAGATTGAGAATGTGACAAAGTCTTTCCATAGGAGTCCTCCCAATACAAAATGCTAGCTTGTCTACCAGGCACAAATGTAGGGTTTCAAGCTCCCTTACACAAATCTAGTTAACCTGAAGATGCCAATGCATGGGTCTTCCACTATGTAGTTGACTAAGCCAGAGCCCATTTAGCATGTGGCTGTACACGGAAGCCACTATACGAGAAACATGTTCAATCTCTAAGTCCCTGGGTGGTTTCCTTCTAGTGCACATACAAAAAGAGATGGCCATATAAACATGGTTCCTTTTGTTGCCACCTTGTCCAAAAACCTTGTCCACCCAGGTGGTTCATTGAGTACTTGTTTTATTATATAAAACATAAGTCTTTTCAATACTTCATATAATCCTAACATGTATCCCATCCCAATATATAGCTGGGCTAAGCATACTACAACTACATTGTTTTCACTAAGGAAAATATAGGGGTATCCTATTAGGATTTAGCATAGCATAAGTATAGAAATTCTTTTCATGCATGTTTCAAAATCCACTAAGTATAATGAAAATAGTAGGACTTTTAGATGATAGTGTCACTTGCCTTTTTGGTAGGGAATGGCGGTTCAATTCTTGATCTTGCTAGTTTCACACTTTTCTAACTTCACTAGAAATCAATCAAGCAAACACAAAATCAACTAGCATTCCAACCAATATTCAAACAATCAAACACACATAAAATAATAGAAATTAAGTCTTGCATGCAAGCATGCAAAAGATAGTTTTATTTTAAAAGGTGGTTTCTACTAGGCTCTAAACTTTGTAAGGCTCAAAGTGGACATTTTCCAAAGTGGCAAAGTCATTTGCAAAAGGGTTTTATCTACAAACCATTTTTATAACCATTCAATATTTCATGTGGTGGAAAATGTTTTTATCAAATCAAAAACTTTATGTTGTTCACCAAATAAGTTGTTAATTCTCAAAACTTGGTGTTTAGGGTCTGTAGGTTTGATTCAAATCATTTTCCCAAAGTTTTCATTCCAAAATCATTTTCATAACAAAAGCAATATTTTTATTTGACTAGAAATGGGCTAATTCAAATAATCCATCCTATTCTTCCCCAAATCCATTTTTAAAACCATGGGTTGGTTCCTAAGGTCAGTAGGTTCACCACAAACCATTTTGCAAAGATTTCAACCTCAAAAACAATTTTGAATAATTTTTATAACCTAAACAAGCATACAAATGTTTCTGCAAAAACAAACATTTTACCAGAGGCTTTTTACTAAACAAATTGCATGGTTGGCTAGGGCTTGTTCCACTGATTCCATCGATATAAAGTTTGTAATTTTTGGACGTGTGGATCAAAAGTTACAAGGGTTTCAAAGCTGCAAACAAATCTGATTTCAAATCTGTTTTTAAATCGAAGACTGGCCACGTGGCTGTTTCTGATTCGTCTATACCGTTTCGCTCGGATCGGCTACGGGGTGCGTTGGATCTAACTGAAAACGTGCGGCACAGATGGACGCGTACCTTTTCGATTGGATCTAATCCTAGCCAGATGTTTCGCATCCTACGGCTCCTGACACACTAGCCAAAACCTGGTGGCGCTCATCGGTGGCTGGCGGCGGCGACGCGCTGCTGGCGGTGCTACGGCGGCTACAGGAAACGAGGGAGAGGACGGATAGGCTCACCGGGTTCGCAAGGGTGCAGAGAAGCTCGACGTGGTCATAATAGTCCAAGGGGCGCACGGTTATGTCAGGGATTGCTCGCCGGAGTTGCTGCGAGCGGCGGGTGCCTCTGGAGGTTGTCGGGGACGGAGTTGCAGGTCGCGCCGAGGCAAGTGGAAGGAAGCATTAGATGCGTACGAGCATGGGGAGTAAGGGAGTGTTATTGAGAGGGCTCGGGGCGGTCTGGCTTACCAGGGAGATTTCGCCGGAGTAGGCGCGTCGTCGGTGGTGCTCAGATGTTGACGAAGCCGAGCGTATAGAGTGGTCGAGGCCAAGCAGTTGACGCTGGGAGGTACGCCAGGCGATGTAGAACAAGTTCGCATGCAGAGGGAGTTGAAGGGCGGCGAGGTGTGGCCAGAATTTCCCGCGGAGCTCGCCGGAGTCAGAGGTGGTGTGGCTCCGAATTGGAACAGCCCTGAGGCAGAGAGGGTCGGGCGAGAGAGGGGAAAGATAGTGGAGGTGCTGGCGTTTAATCAGGCATGGTCACTGGCGGGTTTAAACCATCCATCAACGCTAATTCAAGGAGATTAAACGCGGCAGTAAACGGCGAGGAACGGTCGACGCGGTGGAGACGATGAGCTGAGTTGGCAGGTGGGGCTCAGCAGTCAGCAAGAGAGAGAGAGGGAACGAGGGTCCACCAGTCATTGGCTCTGCGGGTGGGTCTTTCGGTGGGAAAAAGATTCATTGAGGAATAAGCCGGGTGGGCTCCTGCTGGGCTTAGTGGGCTGATGGGTTGGGTCGACCAGATTCAAATTTTTTTTTGTTCTGAATGTCTTTTCTTTTTCTAATTCTATTTTCTGTTTTGAATTTCAAACAACAATTCAAACATTCAATTCACATCAAACTTTCACCAAACTTTGCAACTGAATTTGGTTCTGTTTTACAACAATAAACCAAAGCCCAAAATAAAATAATATTTTTATTTTAGGGTCCATTATTGATTAAATAAATAGACCTTGTTTATTAAATCAAAATAGGATTTGATTTATTTAAAATTCCATTTGAAATTTAAATATTTTCAAAACCACTTCAGTAGGTTTTATTTGAGAATATAAAACATTTGGAAAACTTATTTAAAATAAATAAATAAGTTTTGATGTTTAATTAAATTAGTAAAAACCTTTATTTTTTAATAAACTTGGATATTAAATCCTTATTATTTTATTTTAAATAAACCTTTACTATTTTTATCAAATAGAAATATTTTATTTCAAAAGCTTGGCCAAGTTTTTAATTTGGCTTATAAAATAATCCTTATTATTTTATTTCTACCTTTTCATTTGAAAACCAAATCTTTTTATTAAAAGATTCAAAAATAGTAATTCCAAATATTTTTATTTTTCCTTTATTAAATGTTTATCTTTTAAAATCCCTTTAGGATTTTTATTTGTTCAAAATAAGTTTGAAGGTTCCCATTTGAATTCAAAAAGTTTCTTCTCACCCTGAAAATCAACAAAGTTTTATTTTATTCAATATTTTTCACATAACAAGATTTGGAAAATCTTGGGATGTGACAGCTCTAGGCTAAGCACACTTAACCTTAGAGTTCTTTTTAGATGAGCTTCCGGAAAAGAAGTTGCAACTTATTGGTATGGGTTTCCTATCAATCCTATTGAGCCATGCACCAGGGTCTCACAGTGTGCCATGTTCGACCAGCGCCCAGAGACCGCGCGCTGCCCACGCCGCGTGCACGCGTGATCACCACCGCTCCAGCAACCCCGCAGACACGCCCATTCGCCGCCGAGCGGACCACGCGCGCTATGCGCCATCAAAACTTCCGTCAGACCAGCGTAGAGAACCACAGTGTTCCGACCAACCAGCACCACCCCACGCCTCTCCACCACGCCAATGAGCTTCGCCAGGGAGCACAGCATCACCCCCTACCGTCGCCCACGCCGATAGCCCTCTGTGCCGTCGACCACGACGAGCTCAGCCCGCGCCCGTCGGTCCCCTCTTGCCACTATAAATAGAGGCATCCCCCGCTCGAATTATTCACACCATTCTACTCCCCTCTCACCCATAACCACCCCACCGCACTCCCGGAGCAAGGCGAGCAGCGCATCGCCAGAATTTGGCCGGAGCTCGCCGCTGCTGGAGAAGAAGGAAGCATCGATTGGAGCCGCCCCAGGAGGACTGCCGGTACCAGGAGGTTCGCCGTCGTCGACTTTGTCGTTTGCCCCCATCGCCGACCCTCGCCTGAGCCCCGGTGAGCCTCCCACGACCCCCACCTGCCGCGTTAGGGTTCTTTCTCGCCAGCGCTGCCCGACGTGGACGATGAGCCGTAGCCGTTCGATTAGACTTAGATCGTGTGTCCGAGATCACCCAGTACCGCTTCGCGTGTTATGAGCCACTGACTGGTGGAACCCCACTGTCAGCTGAGCCCCGTGCCACGGAGTGACACTGGGCCGGCCCATTAAACCTTCCCGCGCAGCCCACTCGTTTGAATTTAGCTTTTTCTATTTTCATTCAAACTTAGTTCTGTACCTAGTTTCAAAAATCAACCCAGCTCGATTCAGTGAACCAAATTGCATGAAACCAATTTTGTTAGAAAGGTACTGAAATGCTTAATCCAAGCTCGTTGGATTCCACTCATTTGGATCTGTAGATCAACCTTGGTAAAAATAACAAGGCAGAAGCTTTTCTGCATTCAAACATTTTTCAAATTAAACCATAATTGATTTTGAGTTGATTCCAACCCTCAAAAATCACATTTGATCATACCTTTTAGAATATATAAAAACATATGGGTTTACTTACTAAAATAATGTCCAAGTAATAAAAGAATGCCACATAGGCATTTCTAGTCACTTATGTTATTTAAAATAAAAAGGTTAAACCTTATTAAATTGTGACACCACTTTAAATCACATTCCCATGTACTGAAATATGTGGTGATGACATGTGTCAACATGATCCCATGTTTGGTTTGGAGAATATTAAATCTTAAGTAGTTTTTCAATGAGTAGAAATTACTTTTCTAAAAATAAATAAATACGACAAAAGCTTTAATCTTGTAATGTTAGTGATGATGCTAGATCATCTATAGAACCCTTTTGTGTGATGATTGAAAGTAGTTAAGAATTTTTTGGTGATTGTGTACCTCATATTTATTCATAGAAGCTAGTACCGACCAAGGATACGAGGAGGAAGGAGGATACTACGAAGAAGAAGCCGAGGAGAACTTCAACCACTGCTCTGCTCAAGGCAAGCCTTACTAATCAAGTTGACCTTTGCAAGAAAATACTTTCTTGTTACCATGCCAACTATATGCCTTAAGCATATGTGATTATACTCACTTGATACCCAATCCTAGTTTTACTTGCAAGCTTTTCACTTTATTTCCTTTATCAAAGCTATTTTTTTTTGGGTCTATTTAAGCAACTTGTAGATTCTAGGAAGATAATTGAAGGTTGCATAAAGAGCATAAAATTTGGCCTAAGCTAGATAATCTTGATGTCACCCTAAGGCATGAGATTGAACTTAGTTAAGACTCCACTTGTTTACCACCCCTCATTAGTACTCACCTCAATTGTAGATGCTAGTGCTAAGTATAAAAATTGATCAACTTTAGATGGGAATACTTGGTGGAAAATGGTTATGAAAACCTTAGAATGACGAGTCATTCTACTGAGATGTTTTGACATGTGTTTCCGAACACCAGATGATTTTGGTGATGAAAATGTTGAGGCATGAGCCTTAGCCCTTTATAAAACTGATGGTTGTCTGGATGCGATACCATTCCAATTTTACCGTACAACCACAATACCCAAAAATTGGGTAGGGCTTGACTGGAAACTTATATACCTTAGTATGGGTTCCCTCACGGCCAAGGTCTGAGCTGAGGCTACCTTGTGAAGATTGTCCACCTGTGTAGTACCCAAGATGACAGTGGTCATGGTTGGGAGGCCAAACTCACAGGAGAGGTGCTTATAATAGGGCGTGTAATTGAAAGGTTAGGATTGATTATCCGCATACTGAGTATGGTGAATTCAGGATTTGTTCCTGACGGATGTATCGAATGTTGTGGTGAAAGTGTACAATCTCTGCAGAGTGTCAAACTATTCGAATAGCCACGTCCGCGGTTATGGACAGTTGGAGTGGCCATACTGTTCCCCCGTCAGATGTTTTCAAAATGACTTGTGAAATGAATTGAGAATTTGACTTGACCACAATAGAGTTGTGGCATGATATACAAGTTCCCACTTAGGTGTTATAAAAATTCAACTAGCTTTTCTTGCTTCAGAACTTAGTAGAGGTAAATCTAGCTTTTTGCAAAACAACCCTAGAGTTTAGTGTCCTATTACAAAAACCCCCTTCACTTGTTAGTATTAGTTTGCAGGTACTTAAAGAGTACTCATGGCTTTGTCCCTGGCTATTCCCGTGGCCAGACTTTGAAGAGGAGTACCAGGATGATGGACCCCAGGAAGGTTACGACAACTAGGATCATCTCCCATCGTCAGCATTGCCTGTGACCCCGAAGATGGAGCTTCCCCTACGCTACCTTTATTATTACGTAATTCTGATGCTTGAGTTGTATTAAGAACTGGATCATGAGATCCTTATTTGTGTAAGACCTTATGTATGGTTTGTAATGGATGATGTACTGTGGTATCCAATTCTGTTATGTCTCGCAAAAATGGTAATCCTGGGATTGCGATGTATGGCATAACATGCATCTAGGATTAAAAATCCGGGTGTTGACAAGTTGGTATCAGAGCCATCCTGACCATAGGATACCCTAGTTAGACTGGACGTTTGAATCAAAAACTTAGTTTTAAAACCAAAGGAAGCAAATATTTACAAAAACTTATTCCCATTCTTATCACTTTGATTCTTTCATGAAAATTCATGTTCCTAAAAAACTCTTGCAAAATACCTAAAAGTTGACACAATTGATCACTCTACTAACTTACTCATCCTATATTCTTAATATATGGACGTGAAATACAACAAGTTTTATCAGTTGGGGAATGGAGGAGACCTTATCTTTGAGCAGGATTTGGACCAGCTTTCGGAACTTCTGGAGCGTCCGCACCCCGAGTTCTTCGGAGCTCAGCTCAATGATCAAGGAGGAGAAGATCTGCAGTGGCTAATTGTTGCAAGTCTCCGATGAAAGATTGAACCTCCCACTACTGAGGGAATTCAATTCACCTTAAGAGATAACAACTGGCTCGATGGACTTGCCAGGGCCATGCAGGAAGCTCTTGCCCGTCTATGTGGGCAGAGTATCAACCAGATCAAGGGAACCCGCTTTGAGTTTTGTCCAAGGCGTGATGCTAATGGATAGCCACTGGAAGCCCCATACCACCCCGAGCTGAAGACCCAGTTGGACCACCTTAGCTTCATGATGTACGATCGTCAGCAGGAATTGGACAATTGCCGTGACTACTCTAACCATAAGTCCGCCATCATCAAGACGAAGGATCAGACCATCGCCATGCTAGCAAAGGATCGCAAGTCTCGCCGCCGTCAGCTCGACAAGAAGGAGCGCATCATTGCCCGGCTTTGCCACCGTATCTCAGATTTGGAGGAGACCATCCACGAGAGAGACATGCAGTTGGAGGAAAGGGAGAATGCCGGAGAATATATTCGTGGAGACCCCTACTCCTGTTGGAATTATGCCCTAGAGGCAATAATAAAGATGTTATTATTATAATTCTTGTTCATGATAAAGTTTATATTCCATGCTAGAATTGTATTAAGCGGAAACTTTAATACTTGTGTGGTTTGTGAACAACACCGTGTCCCTAGTACGCCTCTAAGGACTAGCTCATTGATCAATGATGGTTAAGGTTTCCTAACCATAGACATGAGTTGTCAATTGATAATGAGATCATATCATTGGGAGAATGATATGATGGACATACCCAAACTAAGCGAAGCAATTAGATCGTATCATCGTGTTCATCTTTGCGTAGCTTTTCCTATGTCAAATATTGTATTCCTTAGACCATGAGATAATACAACTCCCTGGTATCGGAAGAAAGCTTTGAGGTCATCAAACGTCATCCTATGAGAGGGTGATCATAAAGGTGTCTCTCAGGTGATCGGAAAGTATCTGTTGGGTTGTATGTATCGAGATGGAATTTGTCCCTCCCAAGTCGGAGAGATATACTTCGGGCCCACTCGGTAATCGATACCAACACCGCTTGCAAGCATGTGGTTAAGGAGTTAATCACAAAGTGATATCGGATTACGGAACGAGTAAAGTACTTGCTGTGAACGAGATTGAACTAGGTATGACGGTACCGACGATCGAATCTCGGGCAAGTAAAATATCGCGAGACGAAGGGAATATATATATGGGATTGTTTGAATCCTGACATCGTGGTTCATCCGATATGATCATCGATGAATGTGTGGGAGTCAATATGGGTGCCCAGACCCCGCTGTTGATTATTGATAGAAGATCATGTCTGCATATTCTCGAACCCGCAGGGTCACACACTTAACGTGTCTTGACGCTAGGATAGATTGGATAATTGGTTTATGAATTTTTGTTCGGAGTCTCGGATGGGATCCGGGACATCACGAGAGGTTCCGGAATGGTGCGGAGAATAAGATTCATATAAGGCAGTGCAGTTTTTGGAGTTCGGAATTGTTCCGGGTTAATCGGTATTGTACCAAAAGCTTCTAGAACCTTCTGGAAGGGGACCAACGTGGCCCCACCTTCCGGGAGGGGGCATGGGCCTATGAGGGAGTGTCCTGGCCGCATTGGGCCAGGGGCACAAGGCCCCATAGGGCCCAGCCGATCCTAGAGAGTTTAAATCGTTTAAACTAGAGATAGGGTTTCTAGAAGAGGGGAGAGTCCATGCCCCCCACTCCTTATCCTTTGGGCTTGGGGGAGGGGCTAGGGCTGCGCCCCCCTATATATAAAGAGGGGTGGGGACGCACCAACCACACACACCTCTCCTCCAAACCCTAGCCGCCTTGCTAGCTTTCCTCTCTCCCTCCCGACTGTTTGTAGGCGAAGCCCTGCAACAGAAATTCTCCACCATATACACCACGCCGTTGTGTTGTAGATCCAATCTATCTCTCCACCATACTTGCTGGTCCGAGGAAGGAGGAGACGTCGAGGTGTTGCACGTGTGCATCTCACGGAGGCACCGCCACTTGTGGTGCTAGATCGGATCGGATCACGAGGAGGAGAAGCGAGTACGACTACATCACCCACGTTCCGACGAACGTTCCGCCGTGCGAATCTTCAAGGGTATGAAGATCTAATCCAATCTCTCTCGTTGATTGCATCTCCTAGATTAGATCTTGGCTTTCCCTCTGTTCGCATCCGTAGAAAATTTTGATTTACTATGCCGCGAAACCCTTCAGTGGTATCAGAGCTAGATCTATGCGTAGATGTGTTTCACGAGTAGAACGCAACATGGTTGTTGCGGGCGTTGATGTTTTCTGTTGCAAGCCTCTTGTTTGTGTTCTTCTTATGACGCGGGATAGTGAGATTGAAGCGGTCCAGGCCAACCTTACGCGACGTCGTTCGCGAGACCGGCTCCGCACTTGACGTGTGGCTTGTTCCACACATGCGGCTGGTGGATGTCAGTTTCTCTCACTATAGTTGTCATGGGATTAACACCGGAGTTTGGCAACCATAATATCACCGTTGTGGCTTTCCGTAGGTAAGAATCTTCTTAGCATCTACTCCCATAAGCCACGTAAAACATGCAACAACAAAGTAGAGGCGTCTAACTTGTTTTTGCAGGGAGTGTTTTCTGTGATATGGTATGGCCCAAGATGTGATGTGTATATTGTATGCGATGATCATGTTTTGTAATGTTTCATGACTTGCATGTTGATGAGTACACAACCGGCAGGAGCCATATGGTTGTCTTTATAATTGTGTATGACCTGCGGGTCAACTTATTATACGCCATGTAATAGCTTTACTTTATCGCTAAGTAGTTAGCAATAGTTGTAGTTGCTATTCGTGGTGGAGGCAATCATGGTGGAGTGATGGAGATCATGCCGGAACGCACAAGATGGAGATCATTGCGTGAGGATTGGCTATACCATGTCACATAAAGTTATATGCATGTGATGTTTATCCCTTTATGTATCTTATTATGCTTAGATCGCGACGGTAGCATTATAAGATGATTCCTCACTTAAAGATCAAGATAAAAACTGTGTTCTCCCCAAGTATGCACCGTTGCGAAAGTTCGTCGTGTCCAAGCATCACGTGATGATCGGGTGCTATAGACTCTACGCTCACATACAACGGGTGCAAGCCAGTTTTGCACACGCAGAAATACTTGGGTCTAGCTTGACGAGCCTAGCATGTACAGACATGGCCTCAGAACACAAGAACCGAAAGGTTAAGCATGAGTCATATGAGTGATATGATCGACACTTTGTTGTCCACCATTGAAACCACATCTCTTCTCATGATGATCGGATTAGGTGTGGTGAATTTGGATCGTGTTCACTAAACAACTTGAGGGATGTTGAATTTAGTGGGAGTTCATCTAGTAATTTGATTAAATTGAACTATTTATCATGAACATAGTCTAAATTGTACTTGCAAATACTGTAGATCACATGGCCAAGTCCAACTTCAACTTCAACGTTTTTGCTGAGAAGGAAAAGCTTAGAAACAATGGGTCTAACTTCACCAATTGGTTCCGCAATCTAAGAATCATTCTGTCTGGCGGACAAAAGGACTATGTCCTTGGGAAAGCGTTAGGTGACCCCCCTGCTGCAACTGCGCCGGCTGATGAGAAAGCTGTCTATCAGTCGCGTAAAGATGATTATGGTGTGATTAAGAGCACCATGTTGTTTGCTATGGAACCGGAACTTCAAAATCGTTTTGAAGAGTATCCCGGGCCCTTTGAGATTCTCGAGGAGCTGAAAACCATGTTTCAGACTCAGGCCCGTTCTGAGAGATATGAGATCTCCGAGAAGTTCTTTAACTGCAAGATGGAGGAAGGGAGTTCCGTTAGTGAGCACGCCATTAAGATGACGGGCTACACTCAACGGCTTGAGCAACTGGAATGCACGATTCCAGAGGAGCTCAAGATTTATAGGGTTCTGCAATCACTCCCTCCCAGCTACAAAAGTTTTGTAGTGACTCATAATCAGATTGGTTCCACTGATACGATCACCGAGCTCTTCGCAAAGCTGAAGGCTGCGGAAGTGGACATCAAGAAGGATAATCATGTGTTGATGGTCAACAAGCCCTCCTTTAAGAAAGGTAAGGGAGCAAAGAAGCCCTTCAAGAAGGGCGGCGGCAAGCGCGCCCCTGCTGAGAAGAAGCTCAGGTCTGGTCCCAAGCCGGACACTGAGTGCTTCTATTGCAAGGACAAGGGTCACTGGAAGCGTAACTGTCCGAAGTACTTAGCGGACAAGAAGGCTGGCACCATCAAAGGTATATTTGATATACATGTTATTGATGTTTTCCTTACTAGCCCTCGTTGTAGTGCCTGGGTATTTGATACCGGTTCGGTTGCTAATATTTGTAACTCGAAACAGGAGCTACGGAATAGACGGCGGCTTGCAAGGGATGAGGTGACGATGCGCGTTGGCAACGGATCAAGAGTTGATGTGATGGCCGTCGGCATGCTCTCCTTAGTTTTACCTTCGGGATTAGTTTTAAACCTTAATAAGTGTTATTATGTGCCTGCGTTGAGCATGAACATTATTTCTGGATCATGTTTATAGCAAGGCGGTTATTCATTTAAATCGGAGAATAATGGTTGTTCTATTTATATGAGTAACATCTTTTATGGTCATGCACCTCTTGTAAATGGTTTATTTCTTCTAAATCTCGAAAGGGATGAAACACACATCCATAACATTGAGGCTAAGAGATGCAAAGTAGAAAGTGATAATACTACTTATTTGTGGCACTGTCGTCTAGGTCATATTGGAGTAAAGCGCATGAAGAAACTCCATTCTGATGGACTTTTGGAGTCTCTTGATTTTGAATCATTTGACACATGCGAACCATGCCTCATGGGCAAGATGATCAAAACACCGTTCTCCGGTATGATGGAGCGAGCAACGGACTTGTTGGAAATCATACATACCGATATATGCGGACCGATGAGTATTTCGACGCGCGGTGGATATCGCTATTTCCTCACTTTTACCGATGACTTAAGTAGATATGGGTATATCTATTTAATAAAACATAAATCTGAAACATTTGAAAAGTTCAAGGAATTTCAGAATGAAGTGGAGAACCATCGTAACAGAAAGATTAAGTTTCTAGATCCGATCGTGGAGGTGAATATTTGAGTTATGATTTTCTCATGCATCTTAAAGCAAGTGGAATCGTTTCAAAACTCACGCCACCCGGAACACCACAGCGCAATGGTGTGTCTGAACGCCGGAATCGAACCCTATTAGATATGGTCCGATCAATGATGTCTCTTACTGATTTGCCGTTATCATTTTGGGGTTATGCATTAGAAACCACTGCATTCAATTTAAATAGGGCTCCATCTAAATCCGTTGAGACGACACCGTATGAACTGTGGTTTGGTGCTAAACCTAAGTTGTCGTTTCTTAAAGTTTGGGGATGCGAAGCTTACGTCAAGAAGTTGATGCTGGACAAGATCGAACCCAAAGCGGAGAAATGCGTCTTCATAGGATACCCTAAAGAAACTATTGGGTATACCTTCTATCACAGAACCGAAGGCAAAGTGTTTGTCGCAAAGAACGGTTCCTTTCTTGAGAAGGAGTTTCTCTCGAAAGAAGTGAGTGGGAGGAAAGTAGAGCTAGACGAGGTTATTGAACCTTCTCTTTAATTGGAGAGTAGCGCAACACCTGAAATTGTTCCAGTGCCGCCTGCACCAACAATAGAGGAAGCTAATGACAAGGATCATGAAGCTTCAGACGATGCTGCTACTGAACGTCGCAGGTCGACAAGGTCGCGTGCCCCCCCTGAGTGGTACGGCAACCCTGTCTTGACTGTCTTGCTAGTAGAAGACAGTGAACCTACGAACTATGAGGAAGCGATGATGAGCCCAGACTCTGAGAAATGGCTAGAAGCCATGAAATCCGAGTTGGTATCCATGAGCGAAAACCAAGTATGGACTTTGGTGGACCCTCCTAACGACCGAAAGGCCGTTGAGTGCAAATGGATTTTCAAGAAGAAAACGGACGCGGATGGTAATGTTACCGTCTATAAAGCACGGCTTGTCGCGAAAGGTTTTCGACAAGTTCAAGGTGTTGACTATGATGAGACTTTCTCTCCCATAGCGATGTTTAAGTCCATTTGGATTTTATTAGCAATTGCCGCGTTTCATGATTATGAAATATGGCAGATGGATGTCAAGACTGCTTTCCTCAATGGCAACATTGATGAAGAGTTGTATATGATGCAACCCGAAGGTTTTGTCGATCCTAAGGATGCTAGTAAAGTATGCAAACTTCAGCGTTCCATTTATGGACTGAAGCAAGCATCTCGGAGTTGGAACCTTCGTTTTGATCAAGTGATCAAGAGCTTTGGATTTGTTCCAAATTGCTACGAAGCTTGCATCTACAAGAAAGTGAGTGGGAGCTCGGTGACGTTTCTGGTACTATATGTGGATGACATATTGATTATCGGAAATGACATCAACATGCTTAACGATGTGAAGAGTTATTTGAACAAGTGTTTTTCAATGAAAGACCTAGGTGAAGCTGCTTATATATTGGGCATCAAAATCTATAGAGATAGACAAAGACGCCTGATAGCCTTAAGCCAGAGTACATACCTAGACAAAGTTCTGAAAAGGTTCAGAATGGATAAGGCAAAGAAAGGTTCAGTGCCTATGTTGTCAGGTAAGATATTGAGCAAGGCTCAGTGTCCAGCTACGGTAAATGATAGGGAAGCTATGAGAAAAGTGCCTTATGCCTCGGCCATAGGTTCCATCATGTATGCCATGCTGTGTACTAGACCGGATGTGTCCAATGCTCTTAGTTTGACGAGCAGATATCAAAGTGATCCAGGAGTGGAACACTGGACAGCCGTGAAGAACATCCTAAAGTACCTAAATAGAACTAAAGAAATGTTCTTAGTCTATGGGGGTGATGAACAGCTTGTCGTAAAAGGTTACGTCGATGCTAGTTTCGACACCGACAAGGATTATTCCAAATCTCAGACAGGATACGTTTATATTTTGAATGGAGGAGCTGTGAGCTGGAGAAGCTGCAAGCAAAGCGTGATTGCGGGATCTACAGTGGAAGCGGAATACATGGCTGCTGCAGAAGCGTCAAGTGAAGGAGATTGGATCAGAAACTTCATCACTGAGCTTGGCGTGGTTCCAAGTGCATTGGACCCACTGGAGATATTGTGTGACAACACTGGCGCCATAGCACTCGCTAAGGAACCAAGATATCATCCAAAGACCAAGCATATCAACCGCAAGTTTCATATAATCCGAGATTATATAACATATGGAGATCTGAAGATTAGCAAAGTACATATGGATCTGAATGTCGCAGATCCATTGACTAAACCTCTTCCACGTGTAAAACATGATCAACACCTCAGTGCCATGGGTGTGAGATTGTTGCCAGATGTAAACTAGATTATTGACTCTAGTGCAAGTGGGAGACTGTTGGAATTATACCCTAGAGGCAATAATAAAGATGTTATTATTATAATTCTTGTTCATGATAAAGTTTATATTCCATGCTAGAATTGTATTAAGCGGAAACTTTAATACTTGTGTGGTTTGTGAACAACACCGTGTCCCTGGTACGCCTCTAAGGACTAGCTCATTGATCAATGATGGTTAAGGTTTCCTAACCATAGACATGAGTTGTCAATTGATAATGAGATCATATCATTGGGAGAATGATATGATGGACAGACCCAAACTAAGCGAAGCAATTAGATCGTATCATCGTGTTCATCTTTGCGTAGCTTTTCCTATGTCAAATATTGTATTCCTTAGACCATGAGATAATACAACTCCCTGGTATCGGAAGAAAGCTTTGAGGTCATCAAACGTCATCCTATGAGAGGGTGATCATAAAGGTGTCTCTCAGGTGATCGGAAAGTATCTGTTGGGTTGTATGTATCGAGATGGAATTTGTCCCTCCCAAGTCAGAGAGATATACTTCGGGCCCACTCGGTAATCGATACCAACACCGCTTGCAATCATGTGGTTAAGGAGTTAATCACAAAGTGATATCGGATTACGGAACGAGTAAAGTACTTGCTGTGAACGAGATTGAACTAGGTATGACGGTACCGACGATCGAATCTCGGGCAAGTAAAATATCGCGAGATGAAGGGAATATATATATGGGATTGTTTGAATCCTGACATCGTGGTTCATCCGATATGATCATCGATGAATGTGTGGGAGTCAATATGGGTGCCCAGACCCCGCTGTTGATTATTGATAGAAGATCATGTCTGCATATTCTCGAACCCGCAGGGTCACACACTTAACGTGTCTTGACGCTAGGATAGATTGGATAATTGGTTTATGAATTTTTGTTCGGAGTCTCGGATGGGATCCGGGACATCACGAGAGGTTCCGGAATGGTCCGGAGAATAAGATTCATATAAGGCAGTGCAGTTTTTGGAGTTCGGAATTGTTCCGGGTTAATCGGTATTGTACCGGAAGCTTCTAGAACCTTCCGGAAGGGGACCAACGTGGCCCCACCTTCCGGGAGGGGGCATGGGCCTATGAGGGAGTGTCCTGGCCGCATTGGGACAGGGGCACAAGGCCCCATAGGGCCCACCCGATCCTAGAGAGTTTAAATCGTTTAAACTAGAGATAGGGTTTCTAGAAGAGGGGAGAGTCCATGCCCCCCACTCCTTATCCTTTGGGCTTGGGGGAGGGGCTAGGGCTGCGCCCCCCTATATATAAAGAGGGGTGGGGGCGCACCAACCACACACACCTCTCCTCCAAACCCTAGCCGCCTTGCTAGCTTTTCTCTCTCCCTCCCGACTGTTTGTAGGCGAAGCCCTGCAGCAGAAATTCTCCACCATATACACCACGCCGTCGTGTTGTAGATCCAATCTATCTCTCCACCATACTTGCTGGTCCGAGGAAGGAGGAGACGTCGAGGTGCTGCACGTGTGCATCTCACGGAGGCACCGCCACTTGTGGTGCTAGATCGGATCGGATCGCGAGGAGGAGAAGCGAGTACGACTACATCACCCACGTTCCGACGAACGTTCCGCTGTGCGAATCTTCAAGGGTATGAAGATCTAATCCAATCTCTCTCGTTGATTGCATCTCCTAGATTAGATCTTGGCTTTCCCTCTGTTCGCATCAGTAGAAAATTTTGATTTACTATGCCGCGAAACCCTTCAACTCCTATCTCAACGATGATGATGATTTTATGGAGGATCAGGCTATGGACTTCTTCACCGATGAGGATGACTTCGCCTTCATCAATGACGACGATGATGATGAGGATGACGACTACACCGACTCCGAGGAGTAGTAGCACTTGAGCACTAGCGTAGTGAGTTGTATTCGGTCCCACTGTATCGTAGTTTCCATAATGGTTCTTAAAACCATCTGTTACCTTGTTGTGGTGTGTGCTTGTATCGTGTGCTATGAATGAATGAATGAAAAACAAGTTGCTAGAAAATCTGAGTCAAACTTTAAAAACTTATCAAAGTCCCTGAACCTTAGAAATTTCCCTCTTTTCTCATGATCTATATCAAGCTTCAGATGCCTCGCGGAGGAAGTGGTTCATCCCCGGACCCAATCTTGCAGATCCTACAAATGTTGGTTTATGACCGCGAAGCCGAAAGAGCAGAACGTCAAGCCAACCTAGCTACCCTTCAGACGATAGCCCAGCTTGCCCACAACAATCAAGGCCAAGGAAATTAGGACAACCATAGATCTAAGCTCAAGAATTTCCAGAATACCAACCCACCTGTTTTCACTAAGTCGGAAGAGCCCCTAGATGCAGACGACTGGCTACAAACCATGGAAAACAACCTGGAAGTCGCCGGAGTGGAGGCTAACGAGAAAGTTATGTTCGCCACCCACTATCTAGCAGGAGATGCAAGAGCATGGTGGAACAGCGTTCGTGCAATGACCGGAGGACAGATGATGACCTGGGAGGAATTCAAGTTCAAGTTCAGCAGAACCCATGTGCCACCGGTTTTGATCAAGAGAATGAGAGATGAGTTCAGAGAACTGAAGCAAGGAAGGATGAACGTAGTGGAATACCGTGACAAATTTTTGTCATTAGCTAGGTATGCCCCTGATGAGATCGACACTGAAGCCAAGAAGAAAGAGAGATTCCTGAATGGTCTACACGATGAGATGCAGACTGTGTTAGTCAATATCCCCTTGGTGATATTGAAGCCCTTGTCGACTCTGCCATCCAGATGGAAGGAAAGATCAACCAAGCCAATGAGAACCGCAAGCGTCGTATGATGTATCAGCCAGGAACCCATCAGACCCCAAAGTATCGCCCTAACCCATCTCCAGGATTTGCCCTGAGAACCAACAGACCCCCAACGAACCATACCTATCCCAACCGTGGAAACCCAAGGCCCGGAGGAAATCACAACAACCCCGGCAACTCCAGCAATTTCAACCATGCACCACCCAAGTTCAACAACAACAATGCTGCCGCCAACACCAACACTGCCCCGAGGACTGGAAGCAATGTTGTGCCTGTTGCAGCAAAGGACAAGTCGCAAGTGACTTGTTATGACTGTGGAAATAAGGGTCACTACTCCAATGAGTGCCCCAAGAAGAATGCCGCAGCCCCCAATGCAAATGCCCCAGCTCAGCAGCAGCGTCGTGTTCAGCCTGGAAGAAGGTTTGCCCCAGGGAATTCGCTCAACCGCAACGGCCGTCTTTTTCTCATGCATGCTGAAGAAGCCCAGGAAGCGCCAGACGTTGTGCTGGGTATGTTTTCTGTTAATTCAGTACTTGCTAGAGTATTGTTTGATTCTGGTGCATCGCACTCATTTGTCACCGAAGAATTTGCATGCACTAGTAAGATTCAATCAACAAATCTGAAGCATGTTATGATTGTTCAAATCCCCGGTTCCACCACCAAAGCTAGGCAAATTTGCAAAGCCGTCCCCATCCGAATCCATGGCATAGATTTTTATGCTAATCTGATAGTACTCGGAACTAAAGGTTTGGAAGTAGTACTAGGAATGGATTGGATGTCCAAACATAAAGGATTATTTGACCGGTGCCAAAGTGTTTTCTAAGATTGATCTTAGAACTGGCTATCATCAACTCAAGATTCACGCAGAGGATATTCCCAAGACTGCCTTTACCACCAGATATGGATTATACGAGTATACTGTCATGTCTTTTGGATTAACCAATGCCCCCGCTTATTTCATGAATCTCATGAATAAGATTTTTATGGACTTCCTGGATAAGTTTGTCATTGTTTTTTTCATTGATGACATTCTGATTTATTCCAAATCAGAAGAAGAACATGAGCTACATCTGAGGACCATTATTGGAACCCTTAGAGAGCATCAGTTGTATGCCAAGTTTAGCAAATGTGAATTCTGGTTACAGGAGGTAGGATTCCTCGACCACATTGTATCAGCCGGAGGAATTGCCATTGACCCTGCAAAGGTGAAAGATGTAGAAGATTGGCAAGCCCCAACCACTCAAACCCAAGTTCGTGCATTTCTCGGATTGGCGGGATACTACCGCAAGTTCGTAGAAGGATTCTCGAGTATCGCCAGACCCATGACCCAATTGCTGAAGAAGGACAAGAAGTTTGAATGGACGGACAAATGTGAAGCGAGTTTTCAAGAACTCAAGAGGAGATTGATTTCAGCCCCAATCTTAATCATGCCGGATATCACGAAGCCCTTCGACGTGTATTGTGATGCATCCAAGATCGGTCTCGGATGTGTGCTAATGCAAGAGGGCAAAGTCATATCTTATCTATCCCGACAACTGAAACAACATGAGCAAAATTACCCAACCCATGACCTCGAACTCGCAGCCGTAGTTCTAGCCCTGAAGACATGGAGGCATTACTTGATGGGAAACCGTTGTGAGTTTTATTCGGATCACAAGAGCCTGAAGTATATATTCACTCAGAAGGAGCTGAATATGAGACAGAGAAGATGGATTGAGCTAATCAAGGATTACGACCTGGACATTCACTATCACCCCGGTAAAGCCAATGTAGTAGCATATGCCCTTAGCAGATTGCCGTGCCGCTTGAACTCCATGATTTTAAAGGAGCAACCAAGTCTGCACAAAGAGATGGAAGATTTCCGAATGGAATTAGTGAGTGAAGGATTTTTGGCTAGCATAGAACTTCAACCCACTTTGATCAGCCAGATTAAAGAGGCGCAGAAAGGAAATGCTAGTATCGACGGAATCAAGCGTCGTATCGGTACAGGCAAAGTACCCGGATTCACCGAAGACGAAGAGGGAGTTCTGTGGTACAAAGGACGCCTTTGTGTACCAGCAGATTCTGAATTAAAAGAAGTTATTCTGAAGGAAGCTCATGATACACTTTATTCTATCCACCCCGGAGGAACTAAGATGTATCAAGATTTAAAGGAGCAATTTTGGTGGCATAAGATGAAGAGAGAAATCGGAAGCTATATCGCCAAGTGTGATATATGTCAGCGAGTCAAGGAAGGACATCAAAGACCCGCTGGATTGTTGCAACCATTGCAGATTCCGGAATGGAAATGGGATTCCGTTGGAATAGAATTTATCACCGGATTGCCTACTTCTAGTAGGGGAAATGACTCTATCTGGGTCATAGTGGACAGATTGTCCAAAGTTGCCCATTTCTTACCCGTCAAGACCACGTATCAGAGTTCAAAGCTAGTGGAGTTATACATAGCTAGAATCGTCAGTTTGCATGGAGTCCCCAAGAACATCGTATCAGATCGAGGCACTCAGTTTACCTCGAGATTCTGGAAGAAAGTCCAAGAAGGTTTAGGAACCCGACTACACTTTAGCACCGCGTAT
Organism: Avena sativa; assembly: GCA_916181665.1. Classification (NCBI taxonomy): domain Eukaryota; kingdom Viridiplantae; phylum Streptophyta; class Magnoliopsida; order Poales; family Poaceae; genus Avena; species Avena sativa. The sequence continues at coordinate 288,769,201 of OV702279.1, forward strand.
CACCCTCAGACCGATGGACAAACGGAGCGAGTAAATCAAATACTCGAAGACATGTTGAGAGCATGTGTGTTGGAATATGGATCTAAGTGGGAAGACTGTCTGCCGTTTGTAGAATTTTCATACAACAACAGTTATCAAGCTAGTTTGCAAATGGCCCCATTTGAATTCATGTATGGAAGGAAGTGTCGCACCCCTTTGAACTGTTCGGAAGTAGGAGAGAGTCAGATTTTTGGACCCGACATCCTACGAGAAGCAGAACAGAAGGTTCACAAGATTCGTGAGCACCTCAAGACAGCCCAGTCCAGACAGAAGAGTTACACTGACAAGAGACGTCGAGACCTCGCCTTCAACATAGGAGATTTTGTGTATCTGAAAGTGCCGCCATTGAAAGGAATGCAACGTTTCCAACTGAAAGGAAAGTTAGCTCCTAGATATATAGGCCCCTTCAAGATTCTAAACCGTCGAGGAGAAGTGTCGTATCAATTGGAGCTGCCCGAAGAGATGTCAGCCGTGCACAATGTGTTCCATATCTCATTACTTCGCAAGTGCCTCGAAGTTCTAGAGAAGACTGAAGTGTTCAAGAATATCGATCATCGGACCATACAAATCAACGATGACCTGACCTATACCGAAGTACCCATCCATATTTTAGAGGAAGATTTCAGAACTACCAGAACCCGGAGCATCAAGTTTCTCAAGATTCAGTGGAGCAACCACACAGAAGAGGAAGCTACCTGGGAACGTGAAGATCACATCAGGACGGAGTTTCCCGATCTCTTCAAATCCTAGGTAATCTTTTTCGTCCTTTTTCAAATATCGGGACGAGATTTTGTTTAAGGGGGGAAGGTTTGTAACATCCCAAAAATATTAAACTTGGATCATCAAACTCTAATCATCAAAATTAGGGTTAACAAAAACTTTTCCAATTAAAAATATGAAGGCATGCATATGTGTATGCATTACAATTTGGATTCTTTTGAATTGCCTTGGTTCTGTGTTTCTTTGCTTGTAAAATGATTCTTAGGTGAAATAAACATCATCTAAATAATCCCCACACTTTTCCCAAAGACAAACAAATCAAAACAAACAAATTAAGTGAATGGTCACTTTGGCCAAATTAACTCCCATGCCTACTTTGGCTATCTCAAACTTTCAGAACTTAACAGAAACATGTTTGGATCTTTGCACCCATTGATAGTACTCATAACAAGGTACCAAGGCCCACTTTGTGATCATCCAAAAACATTTAAATGCATAGTTTAAATGACAGTTGAAAATTGAATCTGTTTCATATGGGAAGATCCCACTTTTTCAAAAACCACTCAAACAAGCTCAATTTTCAAAACCCAAGCATCCACAGACTCACCAACACATGCCTAGCACACCCACCAAAAATAATTTCAAAATTCAAAACTTGAGTTCATGCGGCCATTTCATCAAACAGGTTGCAGATGCAAATCAAACAAAATCAAAACACTATGTTGAGCAGTGTTTTGGGCCTAACTCAAACAAGCTCAAGCAAGCTCAATTTTCAAAACCCAAGCATCCACAGACTCACCAACACATGCCTAGCACATCCACCAAAAATATTTTCAAAATTCAAAACTTGAGTTTATGCGGCCATTTCATCAAACAGGTTGCAGATGCAAATCAAACAAAACCAAAACACTATGTTGAGCAGTGTTTTGGGCCTAACTTGTTCCCTCTCTGGACACCACTAGCCTTAGTAGATCATCTAACAACCTTAGCAAATCACTAGCACCACTGTAAGCTGGCCATTGTCATCAATGGTGAGCAGGCCGAGAGCACCATTGCCACCCCATAGTCGACAGCAAGCTACGAGCAACACTAGCCTCGCCAACCTTGTCTGGGAGCAAGCTAGCACCCCATCGCCACTCCTTGTCCTAGCAGCGAGCAATGCCAGCCACTGGACCACATGCCCAGGCCATGCCAACCTTCTCTGCAACCATGCCGAGAGCGCGCCCCGTGCGCCACGCTCGACCAACGCCCACAGACCGCGCGCCGCCCTCGCCGCATGCACGCGTGATCACCACCGTCCTAGCAACCCCGCAGACACGCCTGTTCGCCGCCGCGCGGACCACGCGCACTGTGCGCCATCAAAACTTCCGTCGGACCAGCACAGATCACCACAGCGTTCCGACCAACCAACACCGCCCCACGCCTCTCCACCACGCCAATGAGCTTCGCCAGGGAGCACAACACCACCCCTACCGTCGCCCACGCCGATAGCCCTCTGTGCCGTCGACCACGACGAGCTCAGCCCGCGCCCGTCGGTCCCCTCTCGCCACTATAAATAGAGGTATCCCCCGCTCGAATTCCTCACACCATTCTACTCCCCTCTCACCCAGAACCACCCCACCTCACTCCCGGAGCAAGGCGAGCAGCGCATCGCCGGAATTTGGCCGGAGCTCGCCGCTGCTAGATAAGAAGGAAGCCATCGATTGGAGCCGCCCCAGGAGGAGCTGCCGGTACCAGGAGGTTCCCCGTTGTCGACTTCGTCGTTTTCCCCCATCGCCGATCCTCGCCTGAGCCCCGGTGAGCCTCCCACGACCCCCACCTGCCGCGTTAGGGTTCTGTCTCGCCGGCGCTGCCCGACGTGGACGATGAGCCATAGCCGTTCGATTAGACTTAGATCGTGTGGCCGAGATCGCCCCGTACCACTTCGCGTGTTATGAGCCACTGAATGGTGGAACCCCACTGTCAGCTAAGCCCCGCGCCGTGGAGTGACACTGGGCCGGCCCATTAAACCTTCCCGCGCAGCCCACTCGTTTGAATTTAGCTTTTTCTATTTTAATTCAAACTCAGTTCTGTACCTAGTTTCAAAAATCAACCCAGCTTGATTCAATGAACCAAATTGCATGAAACCAATTTTGTTAGAAAGGTACTGAAATGCTTAATCCAAGCCCGTTGGATTCAACTCATTTGGATCTGTAGATCAACCTTGGTAAAAATAACAAGACAGAAGCTTTTCTGCATTCAAACATTTTTCAAATTTAAACCGTAATATCTTTTGAGTTGATTCCAACCCTCAAAAATCACATTTGGTCATACGTTTCAGAATATATAAAAACATATGGGTTTACTTACTGAAATAATGTCCAAGTAATAAAAGAATGCCACATAGGCATTTCTAGTCACTTATGTTATTTAAAATAAAAAGGTTAAACCTTATTAAATCGTGACACCACTTTAAATCACATTCCCATGTACTGAAATATGTGGTGATGACATGTGCCAACATGATCCCATGTTTGGTTTGGAGAATATTAAATCTTAAGTAGTTTTTCAATGAGTAGAAATTACTTTTCTAAAAATAAATAAATAAGACAAATGCTTTAATCTTGTAATGTTAGTGATGATGCTAGATCATCTATAGAACCCTTTTGTGTGATGATTGAAAGTAGTTAAGAATTGTTTGGTGATTGTGTACCTCGTATTTATTCATAGAAGCTATTACCGACCAAGGATACGAGGAGGAAGGAGGATAGTACGAAGAAGAAGCCGAGGAGAACTTCAACCACTGCTCTGCTCAAGGCAAGCCTTACTAATCAAGTTGACCTATGCAAGAAAAATACTTGCTTGTTACCATGCCAACTATATGACTTAAGCATATGTGATTATACTCACTTGATACCCAATCCTAGTTTTACTTGCAAGCTTTTCACTTTATTTCTGTTATCAAAGCTATTTTCTTAGGGTCTATTTAAGCAACTTGTAGATTCTAGGAAGATAATTGAAGGTTGCATAAAGAGCATAAATTTTGGCCTAAGCTAGATAATCTTGATGTCATCCTAAGGCATGAGACTGAACTTAGTTAAGACTCCACTTGTTTACCACCCCTCATTAGTACTCACCTCACTTGTAGATTCTAGTGCTAAGCATAAAACTTGATCAACTTTAGATGGGAATACTTGGTGGAAAATGGTTATGAAAACCTTAGAATGATGAGTCATTCTACTGAGATGTTTTGACATGTGTTTTCGAACACCAGATGATTTTGGTGATGAAAATGTTGAGGCATGAGCCTTAGCCCTTTATAAAACTGATGGTTGTCTGGATGCGATACTATTCCAATTTTACCGTACAACCACAATACCCGAAAATTGGGTAGGGCTTGACTGGAAACTTATATACCTTAGTATGGGTTCCCTCACGTCCAAGGTCTGAGCTGAGGCTACCTTGTGAAGATTGTCCACCTGTGCAGTACCCAAGATGACAGTGGTCATGGTTGGGAGGCCAAACTCATAGGAGAGGTGATTATACTAGGGCGTGTAATTGAAATGTTAGGATTGATTATCCGCATACTAAGTATGGTGAATTCAGGATTTGTTCCTGACGGATGTATCGAATGTTGTGGTGAAAATGTACAATCTCTACAGAGTGTCAAACTATTCGAATAGCCGCGTTCGCGGTTATGGACAGTTGGAGTGGCCATACTGTTCCCCCGTCATATGTTTTCAAAATGACTTGTGAAATGAATTGAGAATTTGACTTGACCACAACAGAGTTGTGGCATGAGATACAAGTTCCCACTTAGGTGTTATAAAAATTCAACTAGCTTTTCTTACTTCTGAACTTAGTAGAGGTAAATCTAGCTTTTTGCAAAACAACCCTAGAGCTTAGTGTCCTATTACAAAAACCCCCTTCACTTGTTAGTATTAGTTCGCGAGTACTTAAAGAGTACTCATGGCTTTGTCCCTGGCTATTTCCGTGGCCAGACTTTGAAGAGGAGTACCAGGTTGATGGACCCCAGGAAGGTTACGACAACTAGGATCATCTCCCATCGTCAGCATTGCCTGTGACCTCGAAGAAGGAGCTTCGCCTGCGCTACCTTTATTATTATGTAATTCCGCTGCTTGAGTTGTATTAAGAACTGGATCATGAGATCCTTATTTGTGTAAGACCTTATGTATGGTTTGTAATGGATGATGTACTGTGGTATCCAATTCTGTTATGTCTCACAAAAATGGTAATCCTGGGATTGCGATGTATGGCATAACAGGCATCTGGGATTAAAAATCCGGGTGTTGACACTAGATCATTATCTAGCATCCATAGTTAAGATGTAATATCAAGAAACAAAGGTCATATTACAACTTTATAACCAGGAATAAAATAATTCATTACATCTTACATAGCTCATTTGGCTATCTCATTACAATGCATCAGAAATAACTATAGCATGGAGTCCTTCATTTTCAAAGTGCCACAGGCAATCATGTTGGTTGTAGACTTGTAATCCTAATCAACGAACTTCACTAACATCAAACAAACCTGCAACATAATAAGTTACAACCACAAGGGTCAATACATTTGATTTGTATTGGCAAGTGATACTATGGTAGTATAGTGGAGTCTATCATCTATATGCATTTGGCTAGGTGGAGCCTAGGCTTGCTTTGCTCAAAATAGATTTTCCTTATCATTTGAAAACACTAAGTTTTTGTTTGTCAAAATCACCCAAGGCATCTCCCAATAGAAATTGGTGACCCTTTAACCCTTGTTCAACCACAAGTTTTTAACTTAGAAATTGGGATGAGGAGATTCTTGATAGCTTCCATGTCTTGATGCACAAATTGTCCATTGCCGAGGACACGGCTAAGTACTTAGATTTTTCACTCTACAGATGTGGTGCACTTTTCCCACAAGACTCGACATGCATCGAGGCAAGATCTTTCAGAAGCCTTCCCTTAGACCAGAATGGACGCGTTCCAACCTATCATCCCCTACCACCAACTGTCCATTTGGCTAAGTTATTGCAACCTATATGATCCAGGCAGAGCTCATAATGCCAAGTGGCTGCACTTGAAGCTTCTCAACATTTGACACATCAAATCTCTTTGTTCCTGGGTGGCATTCCATAAGTGAGATGCACAAGGTAAACCATAGAAATGGGCCTTGTGTAACCACTCAACAAAAATCCTTTCAAGCAATACCATTCCACCCAGGTGATTCATTCACTTAGTTGTTTTATTAAACAAAACACAAGTCCCTGACTTAGAAATATTCCATAGCATGAATATAATCCACCCTTGTTTTCTACTAGCTAAGCTAAGCATGATAGTAGTAGGAATCTTAACTTAGGAAAATTCTACTAAGGTTTCATCTACTAGGATTTCCCATGGCATAGTTTATACATAGCAAAAATTCCATGCAATTCCTACTTAGAAATATCACTAATGCATAGTGAAAATAATGGGACAAAGTATGAAGCATCACTGGCCGTTTTGGTAGAGAATATAAGTTCACTCCTTGATCTTTACAATAGTCACACTCTTCAAATTCCACTACAATTTAATCAAGCAAGCAAATATTCAATCTACCATTTCAAGCAATCATCACATAGTATAGTAGAAACATAGCAATGCATGCAAGCATGCCAAAGATTGTTTTATTTGGAAAAGTGGTTTCTAGTAGGTTATAAACATTTTAAAACATATATTGGTCATTTATAAAAGTGGCAAAACCATTGGATATCAAGTTAGTAAAAATGGCCATTTTAAGTCATTTTTGTTTTGCTAGAAATGGTTCAAATCAAAGTAATATTTCTAGTGTTTGACAAATACATTTTTAAACACAAATGTTAGTGTTTTATGGTCAAGTGTTTAATATTAAAACCATTTGCAAAAGGTTTCACCTATAAACCATTTTTATACCAAAGCAACATTTTATGTTGTTGGAAATGCCTTTAGCAAAGTAATAATTTTTATAGGGTTCACCAAATATATTTTTAATTCATAAAACTTGGTGTTTAGAGTCAGAGAGTTTAATTCAAATCATTTCCCAAAGGTTTTACTCCAAAAAGCATTTTTAACATATAAACAATATTTTTATATAACTATAAATGTTCTTATTCAAAGATTTATTCTTTAACTTCACAAAATACACTTTTAAATCCACAAGTTGGTTTATATGGTCAGTAGGTTAAAAACAAACCATTTGCACTATCCAAGACTTTATCCTAAAAACATTTCTAGTATAAATTTTATGTTCAAAATATGCCTACCCAAGTTTCTGCAAAAACAACCAATTTAACAGAAGAAATTTACTAAACAAAGTACATGGTTGGAAATTATTTGTTTTGCTGATTCCATTGATATAAAGTTTGTAAAATTTGGACGTGTGGATCAAAAGTTATGCAATTTACAAATTCAAACAACTAATAGATTCAATTCTTTTTTAAAACAAAACCTGAGCCACGTGTTGTGTTCTGATTGGTCAAAAACGGTTCGCGAGGATTGAGATCTATGGAGCGTTGGATCTAATTAGATCCGAGCGGCTCAGATCACTGCGTACCTCTTCGTTTAGTGATTCTATCGTGTGTATAGGATCGTGATCTAATGGCTCACATCGCATCATCCAAGAACTGGCGGCGCTGGGCGACAGCGAGCGGCGGCGCGCTCGGCCTGTGGTGGTCTGGTGCTATTAGGAAGCAAAGGAGAGAAGGGGAATGCTCACCAGATTCGCCTTGACGTGCTGATGCTCAACGTGGCAGCCGTTTGTCGAGGGGCGCTCGGGGTTGATGTGAATCGCTCGCCGGAGTTGATGTCGCTGTCGGGTGCACTCAGACGTTGTTGAATGCGAGGCTATGGATCATGCCACGGCAAGCAAATGGTGTCGTTAGATGCGCAGGAGAACGTTGAGTGCTCTAATGTAAACGAGGGGGAGAGGCACGGTCAAAATTTACCGGGGGAACTTGCCGGAGTTGGAGTAGACGGCGGAGGCGTAATGTCGATGTCATAGTCGAGGCTACGGTGCTCGCGCGGGCAAGCCAAAGATACTGGCGGGTACGCCTGGTGCTGGTGAGCACGCTAGTGGGGTCTGGAAGGCAAGGGGCAATGAGGACTGGCCAGAATCGACCGGAGGAGGTCGTCGGAGCAGTGGCGGTGTGAGGAATATTCCGAGCAGCCTAGGGGCGGGAAGAAGCTAGGGATTGAGGGGAAAGGAGCGAAGAGGGGAGGCTATTATGAGGGCACAATCTCTGGGAGGAATCATCGCTGCATTGACACGAATTAATTCGAGGTTTGATTGACAGGAAACGACGATGGGGAGAGGAGGAACATGTCACAACGGGTTGAAACGACGGCTGACATGTGGGGCAACGACGTCAGTGAGAGAGAGAGACGATGGGATCCAGCGGTCAGCGTCTTTGCGGGTTCGGTTTCTGGTGGAAAAGAAAACGTTTCGAGGGGGAGAGACGTGGGCTGCTTGGCCTTAGTGGGCTAGCTGGGTTGGGCTGGGTCCTTTCCATTTTTTTGTTGTGATTCATTTTTATTTTTCTATTTTCTTTTCTGTTTTGATTTTGTTTAAACAATTCAATCAAACATTTGAATTCAAATCCTTGCCAAACTTTTCAGTAAGTTTTTAATATGTTTTAAACATGTATTTAAAGCCCTTTATAGGAATAAAACCTTTATTCATTTATGGTTTATATTTTATTTAAAATGGGCACTTTCCTTTATTAAATAAGATTTCATTATATTTTCAAACCCTTATTTAAATTCCAATTTTTCACAAAACCTTTTCAGTAGGTTTATTTATTTAAAATGATAAATAATTTTAATATGATTATTAATCATTTAATTTGGGCAAATGTCTTTATTCCAATGAAGTCAAATATGGTTTTTAATTCCATAAATTTTATTTAGATGATTTCTTTGATTCCATTTAAGTTAATTAAATAATTTTTATTCCACTTGGGTAAATTCCAATTATTATTTTCCCATGATTTAATTAATCATTCTCATTAGGGATTTGTCTTCATTCAAATAGAAATAGAATTTGGTTAATGCCATATTATTTTATTTGAATATTCTTTATCCTTCCATTTTATTTGGATTTAGGTTATATTCATTCCATCTGCTTATGGATTAGGCCAAGATTTAATTTGGCTTTTAAATACTCCTTATTTATTATTTCATTCTTTGTCTTATAAAATCCATATCTTTTTATTTAAAGTTCCAAACTTGGTGATTCCAATTTGTATATTTTTATTTAATATTTGTTTATCCTTTTAAATCTCTTTAGGATTAATTTGATAATAATTGGGTATGTATTTCAGATAGGAGCTTTATTATCTTTGAAAATTAATTCCTTTTGTCTTATTAAACTCATAAGTATTTATCTATGGCTTCAAATTGAATGAAATCAATTTCTATGGTCTCATAATGCTTTTATTTATCAATATTGATCATTTATAAATGTTTGTTGATAAATTTTTATATGGATCAAATCCTTAGTCTTTGAGATATTTTGGAAATGTTTTTCTTCCATTAGGGTTTTAGGGATTTGGTTTATTTTTCAAGTGTTTAAATTTCAAGATGCATTTATGAAGAATGCATTTCACTTGATTTGAATTTTAGTTGGATTCAAATTTTATCCAAAGTTTGTTGAAGATGGGTTTTAATGTTTCCATTTAGAAACAAAATTTTCTTTTCACCCTAAATTTCAACAATTATTTATTTTGTTTATTTATTTTTCACATTTCAAAATTTGGAAATTTTGGGATGTGACACTCATAATATTCCTTAATCGTCCATCTACCTTTCTTTAAAGCTTACTATCCTGTAAGATGGATAACACTAGTTCCATAATCCCATGTTGCTTTAGCATCATCTTGATCATACTATCTTGTCTATACTTAATTCCAGTATCTCATACTCCAACCTCACATTATATTAATGTGACTTGACATAGCTATCTTAGGATAACATATCTATACTAGGGTTCCAATCCTGTTTTATCCACCAATACCACTTATACATGATATAAGCACTCAATCTTAGTGAATAAGGCTTTATCATGATAATCCTTTGATCCTTTATGGTTTAGGTTTATAGTTGTCTAATCAAGGCTTCCATCCATACAATATTGCAGTTGTATTATAATTATCTTCTGTTTAGCTCTATTGGATTAAGAGATATAATTCATTGACTATACCTACTTGATCCAATAGGACTACTCCTGGTAACTATCTTTAGTATTCATCCTGGGAACCCTCTTTGTTACCATATATATCTTTATTTCAAATAACTCTTCTATCCAACCAGGAGTGAGTTTAACTCCTTCTATTATCCCATTGATTGGATTCTTTTGAATCATTCCCATCCTATAGATGATTTCTAAAGCTATCATTACTATTATCTCTTCTTAGTTGTTTCTTTATAGACACTTAACTGTGAGCTATGTTCTGGTCAAGAGTTGGTAGATTGAGAATTGGTGAATCAATAATTGATTCCTACACATTAATGAACAACATATATTGGAATATAACTCAATAGAGATGATAGGGATTGATATGGAAAGAAAGATATATGATGAATGATCTAAACTTAGTTTCTTTCCTACTCAATCTTACTTAAGAAGTAGGGTTAGGTATTACCATGATACTCATGATATATGCAAATGAGATTAAGATATAGTTGTTAAATTCATATTTTGTGTTATATCCTTAACTTGGTACTCATGAGTGATTACAATGAATACAATGATATGATCACCTAAGGATCAAATATAAATCATAATGTATTAGGGTTTAACTCTTATTACATCTGATCTACCCTTAGATCAAATCTCCCTTTCCCAAAATAGGGTTTTAGCAAAGGTCATATTGAAACTTATCGCAGTTAACTTGATGATCTTCTTCAATTCCATCAAGTTAACAGGAGCTTCAATCACTTTGACAAGTTTTGTTCAAAAGCGCGAAAATTATTCAGATTTTCTATGCATGAATGCAATGCAAACATTTGGGTTCAGCTTATTTCTAGGCTCTAATGCTGGGATGTTACAGACTCTCCCCCTTAAAATAAACTTCGTCCTCGAAGTTCGCAAACTCTCACGTTTCGGAGTAAAGAATGGACTTGTAGTGGTTGCTACCTTTCTCCACTCCATGATGACCTTAAATGCAATTATTTGTAGTATTCTATAACTTGATTCGAAGACTATATTTCCATTCTTGTCATAGTATAGTTGATACTGGTACTCCTTCCAGGATTGGATTTGAGCTCAGTTAGTCCATACCCATTGGAATTTCTTATTCTCAATACTTATCCAGTTGGGTGTTCTCTATTACTTCTTCAACTTTCATTTATAATATTTGCTCTCCCCCTTTGGGTTTACTAATAGTCTCCAAACTACATACCTAGTGACCATTGGTTCTTAAACTAGAATGTTGGTCTCTGTTCAGTTTATACTTTACCTAGTTAGGTTCCGATGAAAGATTGTACGGTGTATCCACATAGTTGTGGATCTCCGACGCAAATCTTTCAGCATTATATGTCATACTTACAATTAGACATTTTCGCTGGGATAAGTCTGACTTTGCGAAGAATCTCGAAACACGATCGCCTTAAATGTTTGTACTTCCTTAGGTCTTATTTAGCTTAGGCCAAATTTTATGCTCTTTATGCAACTTTTAAGAAAATCTGGTTAACTATGTTAACCAAATACCAGCTACAGACAAAATACCAACTGTGGAATAGAATACCGACTAGGGTTTACTACTTTTATTAACTTTGTAACAATACTGCCTACTTTGAATGGCCTTAAGTTTATTATTTCTTGTTGCTCCATACACCTTCTATACTAATCTTCCTTCTCATAGCTGGCTAAGAATGATCTATGTTTGAGCTATCCTCCAAATAATGTTAATTCTCCTTATATTTTACTTCCTTCTTTAAGTAAGTCTTCGTCCTGATATTTGGAACTCGTCACTCCCTTACACGAACTCCCATTTATATCTAGGTCTATAACATCAAGTAATAACTGGGTGTTACATCATGCATTTGCACACCTAATTAAACTTCATGTACAAATCTAGTCAATCAAGAAAATTTAAGAAACTCTAGAAGTCGATAAACAACAAAACATATACCATGTATTATACATAGGCTTTAAATAATTTACAAATGTACTAGATGTTCCAACGATTTTCTCCTCACCTATTTACACAACTATCTTACAAGAACTTCTTGTTCTAGTGGGTATATCCTCACTTATTTCGGCAAACCTTTCAAACTACAATACGCATTACCCTCTATGTACATTATTCAAGCACTCATCCCTTGGGCTGTCGTTCCTTTTTTTACTTTCATCTTCCTCTAGAGCTTCCTAGAGTTTCGTACATGATGACTTGAAGTCCTACGACTGCCTTCTAGAGCGTAAGAGCATCCAGGAGGTGTGTATTCTTGGTTAGAAGTACCGAGACTGAGATTAGTCATTGAAAAATGACTAGAGTTGGCATAGTCTTCTACAGTATATTCCTGGTTTTCCGGCAACGCTTCCTCATAGTAAGTTGAATCCTTAGATTTTTCTTGGATCCAGTCGTACATATTGGTATAGTAGCTATCAGAATACTCTTCTAAGTCGATTGGATTGGTATCACCCCCATATGGTCCATAAGGCTCTCTATGATTATAGTTGGTCTCTTCTCTAATAGCTGTATCACAAGGTATAGGATTTCCTATGGTTCCACCTTTAGATTCTACTTCCCATCCATACTTGTTTGGCTCAGGGTTATTTGGAATAACTCTATTCCATTCCTGTTGTTCGGAGTTGTACTTGGTCCATAGGTCTTCAGGTGGCTGGGGTTTAGTTTGGTAATATGCATAATTTTCCGAGTTTGGATCATCAAACTCAGTTTCCTCATACACTTCTCCTGAAGGTATGTATTTGGGATGCCTAGATTCTTTATCCAACTTCTTCCTACGTGCCATTGCTTTATCAGGATCAATAAAATCCTCGATGACCGTATCTAGTTCCTGAACTAATACTTGGTGAGTGTTAGGATAAGTCTTTAGCAAAGACCGATGATGATCCATATACTCTATAGCTAGAGTAGGTTCAGTTTGGACTAGAGTAGAGTGATCTAACTCATACTCTGGGTTTGTGGTTTCATGGGGTATAATGGTGTGAGTACTACCTTTTAGAGCTTGGGATTTTTGTTCTCAGATCATGGTTATGGCTGCTGCTACGGCAATCTGATATGCAGATGCCATGCACCTTGCCTCTCCTGATGGCATTTATCCCTTAAGTCCTAACTTCTTGGGTAACATGATCATGACACGGTATTTAGCTAATACCTACCCATCATAGTAACTGTAAATCTTGACCAAAAGTCTCGATTCACATTCCAAACTCCATAGAAGTTGTCGGAAATTGTCTGTCCAATCCCCTCCGTAGTCATTCAACGTCATGTTCATCACTTGAACATTCCGAGGTGGATATCGAGGTGCCATGTGGAACTGTGGATAAGAAATTATCACCAGTCACATAGAGTTAAAACCCTTGGGTAATGATCAGATTTGCAATCATACTAAAGAATTATCGCACTAGAAACATGACAGGATTATTCTCAAGTGAATATCCCTCATATCACTAGAGAACTCTTTAGTATTGCTAGGATGTTTCCTACAGGTTCTACCCGTTTACTAGGTTTCCAACCTAAGGTCAAATCATATGCTCTGATACCAACTGCGGTGACCAAGCATACCACTGCATGATGTAGTATACTATAGTCGTTGACATAACACCAATGAAACACCGTTCACTAGTATTACATCCCTCAGAATGGCACAACAGAAACACAGCGGGTCCAATACATGGCTAAAGGTTACAACTCACTCTTTAAACAAGATCCAGAGAACACTCTAGGTTAAAGAGAGAAAAAGAACTTCTTACGGAGAAGAATCAAAGATCAACAACGCAAGAACTATTATACTAATAAAACTAGTATCTTAACTAAGGGATTGGCATTGCTGCTATTGCAATACACTACAGAATTAGGTTGTTTGGCTAGAGATTATGTTCCTATCTAATCAGTAACTTCGTCTTCACTTGAGTTGATGTATATGTTGACTTCCTTGACTTCATTGAAGAGCTTTAGCTTTGGATGATGAGTCTTGGAGCATAACTAGATGTAGATGTTGTCTATCCCGGTTTCAGAATCTAGCAAGGGTTAAGAAGATACTTTGAGTACGAGCGTACTCAGCAAATTCATTAGAAAATGAGTGTTTGATGCACTATAACTACAGCTAGAGACCATAGGTCGTAGGCAATGCAAGTTTTCATAAACATTTCTTCAAAGGTTGCTTTTATTCTAAAAATCTATGTCCATCAGCCTTCATGGGTTTACCAGAACTTTCATGGAGTTCCTTTCCCGCAGTGTTTGTAGCTCCTTCCTAGAACAGGGAGTAACAAGTTACAGTTCTTACACTCTGAAGAGGTGCGTTACTTTTCCCATGAGAGATCAACTCCTTGTTGCACAACCGGGAAGCTTACCCGTCCACAATTCCATGTTGTGAGGCCCGGTAGTTGGTCCAAGCCAATCACTGCCCTCTTCGCGACCTCATATGTCTGCACGATCCTTTAGGCTGGCTCACCTTCGTTAAGCCCCCTTTCGGGCAGGCTAAAACCCTGATGAGTTCCTGAAGTCTCTATGAGCTGGTGTTGCCCTGGCAAGTGCCATATTAAATGGTCCATCCACTAAACACCATCCATATATAATCTAGACACCAAAAGTGTGGGGCGTAAGGGTGCCCACCCATATGTTGGATCCGCACAAGGAATCACAACGTCACGTTAAGGTCATCTTGCCTCCATACAAGAGAAAAGGATACAACTGACTTCTCCGTCCCATTCCAAATCTCATGGTTAACGCATAATATACGGCGCAAGAATCACTGGCGACATTGTTTGTTAAGTCCTAGATATTATGTTCCTTTACCACCGGAACTTTTATAGTAAGTTATTACCTCATGGTAATAACTTATAGTCACATTATTATGCAAATAGTGTTTTCAGACCTTTTTCAAATGCAGGTGATGTCCACATTGGATTTATCAAATACTTTACAGAAAATAACCAAAGGACATGAGAAAGTGTGAACTTGCCTTTTGTGATTGCAAGATTATGCATTCACGGTCTTCAAGGTAATATAAGATCCAAAATCTGAAATCAGCATCATTGGTCCGGTAAGGACTAATGTTTGAAGAAGAAATATGCTCTTATGCATAAGTAATGAGATGCATTTTATAAATACGAATCTCGGGGTAACATTGTTCTAGGGTTTGAATACTAGAAATGATGTATTTGAAATGTGTTGTACTTTTGGATGAGTTTTATACTCGTGCTTCTTATTAAGGCTTGTGAGTGTGTGTGAGCAACACATATTTATGCAGCAATAAAATATACACCTATGAAATGCTAGTCAAGATTGTTTACACTTTAATTGTTTATCTTCAAACTTTACTTTATAAGTGAAGTTACTTATAAAGAGCTTAAGTGTTATCGATCCTAAGTGAAAGTACAAAGGAAGTCGCCTAGAGGGGGGGTGAATAGGCTTTTAAAAATATTACGGTTTAGGCTCAAGTAAATGCGTAATAAAACTAACGTTTAATTTATTGAGCACAAAACCTAGCCACTAAGTTCACCTAGGTGCACCAACAACCTATGCTAAGCAATACAAGCAACAAGGTGATAGCAAGGTATAAATACTTCAAGCACGATGGCTATCACAATGTAAAGTGCATAAGTAAAGGGTTCGGTTGAGAGATAACTGATGGATGCGGAGACGAAGATTTGTTTCCCGAAGTTCACTTCCAAAGAAGCTACGTCTCTGTTGGAGAGGTGCGATGGCGCAATGCTCTCCGAACGCCACAAATGGCTCACCTCGAGGTGTGGTGGCTCGATGCTCACCCAACGCCACACAAGGCCTCACCCCGGATGCGGAAGCACGCAACTCACCGATGCCACAAAAGGCTCACCCTATTCTCCCAAGTGCACACCACAAAAGGCGGGCACTTGCTCCACTATGGGACGCTTGAGGGCGGTCACCGAACCCGTACAAGATTGGGGATAACTCCACAACTCAATTGGAGGCTCCCAACAACAAAGCCACAAAAGGCCAACAATGCCACAAAAGGCCAATAACACCACAAAAGGCTACAAGACCACAAAAGGTCAACAACCCAACCACACAACTGTCTAGGGTTCCAAGGAACCCAAGAGAAACAAGCTCACAAGCTTGAACTCGCCAAATCTCCAAGGAGAACTCAAACCTATGCACCAAATGCAAGGGCAAGTCCTTCTCTCCCAAATTCCAACAAAGCTACACAAGCTATTGGGGGAATAAGGGAGGAAGAACACAAGAGGAGAACACAAAACTCTCCAAGATCTAGATCCCAAAGATTCCTTCACAAAGAAGGGATTTGGCTTGGGGGGATTGTAGATCTAGATCTCCTCTCTCAAATCCCTCAAAAGATGCAAGAATCATAGGAGGGGAAAGGGAGAGGGAAAGCTTCTTCAAGGTTGACAATGGAGGAGAGAGAGAAAGCCAAGAACCAAGAAGAAAAGCTGTATCCCACGAAGGGGAAGAGGACCCCTTTTAAAGGGCTCCCAGATCTACCCGTTATGGGCATTCGCGACACCTGGCCGGAACTTCCGGTGGGAGGCCGGAAGTTCCGGTGGCACAAATCCAATGGTCGAAAACTGCAGAGCGAGAAACTGAAAAAATGAATCATGGACGGAACTTCCGCCGGTTCACCGGAACTTCCGGTGGGAGCAAAACTTCCGGTTAAAGTTCCGACAGAAGTTCCGTCAAATAGACACAACGAAAACAGAAGGTTACTGAACGTGAGCGGAACAATTGCCGGAAATTCAACCGGAACTTTCGGCCTGAGCGGAACTTCCGGTCACTGGCCGGAACTTCCGGTGAGAGCGAAACTTCCGGTGGAAATTCCGACTGAAGTTCCGTCAAATAGCACATCCAAAACAGAAGGTTACTGAGCGTGAGCGGAAGATGACCCGGAACTTCCACCGGAACTTTCGGCGGCAAAAATGCCCTAGCAGAACTTCCGATGGCAAGCCGGAACTTCCGGCCAGGGAAATTCCAGAAACCAGAAAACCAGAAACGCAATAACTTTTGCATCCGAACTCCAAACGGGATGAAACCAATTTTGTTGGAAAGTTAACGACGAATATAATTCAACAAAAATTCGAAATATTGGGTATCACCTTCGGAGAAAATACTATGAATATATATGTGAAGTATCCCCCAAGGTGTGGAGCCGGAAAACTCGCAAGATCAAAAACCGCAATAAGATATGCAAGTGAAATCCTTAGATGATGAACTAGAGCTTGTTATGATGATGACCACAAGCTCTAGATCCTCTCATGGACAAGAACCAAATAATAACCAAGAAAGATAATGCTATGAATGCAAAGGTTTGAGCTCTCTCCAAACGATGCAAACGAGACACCCGCTTAAGAGCCCCTCTTGATAGAACGGCTATCTATCCTAAACCCGGTCTCCCAACTAACAACACGAGACCAGCAAAAGAGAAGCCCTATCAAGAACATACCTTTGCCTTGAGCATCCCACTTGAACTTGATGTAGACCGTCTTGTTCTTCTATAGTGGGAACACCTTTCTCGGATGCTCTTGCTTGATGAAGATGAAGACTTGCAAATTGCTCCCCCATACTCCATGGGGAAACCTCTTCTTTGAACTTGTCTTCATCATTCCATGAGCACGAGGATGGAAAGCTTCAAGCATGCGATCTTCTAGAGATGGCGCATCTTGAGCTCGCCCTTCTTCATCCCTACTTGAGGTTGATCCATCTTGATGCAACTCTTTGCACATGCCTTGATCGACCTTCAAGCTCCTTCTTTCTTCATGATTCCAATGGGCACAAAGCCCTTGGACATTTCTTCATCTTCCAACCTTGAGACCAACACATGGCCCAAGCGATGCCAATGGACAAACCTACAAGTGAAACTCAATTTACACATTAGTTCATAGAGATTTTCATTAATTACCAAAACCACACATGGGGGCATTCATGCCCTTTCACTAAGTATACAAGTGAAGTATGAAGTAATGTGATCTTGATTATTTGTTATATATTGTCTGAAGTGGCAAAAAGAATAACCTTCGAAGAAAAGGTTTCTCTTCTAAGGTCTAAACAAGCTTTGTGGTTAGTTGAGTTTGGTCGAAGTTATTTATGCTTGCTCGAATGGTTTGGGTTTGAGATGCTTTACGACTTAACTATATCAGACCAAAGTTAACTATAAAACATATAATAATGTTTATAATATTATATTTAGATTCTTGTAGACTAAGGTTAACTTTAAAACATAGATAGTTTAAAAGTATAATGCTTATAACATTTGTACTTTGGTGTACTTGGTAATGTTGCCTTAAGGTTACTTAAGAATGGTTATATTTTTCTTTGATGTGGTGGTTTTCTTGATTTTATAATGGAATAGTATCACTTACCCCTTTTTATGAATAAATGGTTATAGTTTGTAAATCATGGAGTAATGTTACTTAATTACTTATGAGTTCACTATAGTGTTTTAGTATCTTGATAAACTTGTGGTTAAAGTAAAGGAAATAAGTTTTTATTTAACTCCAAATTATTCTTGATGATTTTAGATTTGATAAGGATTCTCTTTAGAAAATATTACAGACCTATGGTTGAGGTGTTTCAATAAAATTGTAATTAAAATGTGTTAAACTATTTGGACTTCATATTATTCATGTTGAAGACTAATACTATTTATTAGACTCCATTGGTTAATTTTTAGACATATAAGTAGTTTTTATTAACATTTATATGAATTATAAATTAAATAAATATGTAACATCCCTAAAATCATGATTTCAAAGTTTGCATATCATTCATGCATGCATATAGAATTGAGATCAAATTTAAACTCATTTCAGAAAACAGAAGCACTTAGTGCTATCATTTTATGTGAGCAAACTTAAATCAAATGGCCATACCCATTTGAGAGTTTGAATGTTTTACACCTAGATTGTTTGTCTCCCTTGTTGAATGGATTGAGTGTGGAATTTGAACCAAGCCTTACAAATGGAAATGGTTTCAAAAATCATTTTGCAAACATTTGCAAATCAAGTGCAAAGTCCCTGTTATTTTGTTTCTCCAAAAATGACCAAGCCTTTACAAAGTAACCACATGGTGTTATGCCTAGATTTGAGACTGTTGCACACTACAAAAACCCCAGAAAGA
This sequence comes from Avena sativa, assembly GCA_916181665.1. Taxonomy (NCBI): domain Eukaryota; kingdom Viridiplantae; phylum Streptophyta; class Magnoliopsida; order Poales; family Poaceae; genus Avena; species Avena sativa. The sequence goes on from OV702279.1 coordinate 288,788,252, forward strand.
TTTGAATTCAAAAGGAGTTTGAATTCATTTAAAAACCATTCCTGAAAAGCAAAACAGAAAAAGAAAAGGAATAAACAAAAGAAAAGGGCCAGGCGCTCCTATTCTAGCCCAGCAGCAGAACCGGCCCAACTAGCCCACCCGGCCACTCTCTCGCTCGCTCGCACGCGCAGACGCACCCACGCGGTCGCTGACACTCGGACCCCACCCCTCTCCGTCTCACTCGCTGACTGGTGGACCTCGACAACTCACCCTCGTCTTCCCCAAATCGCGCCCGACCCCGTCGCCAGCCGTTTCCTCCGCCCATCACTGCCGCGATTGATTCTTCGCTTAATTGCCCTTGATTCCACGCTTAATCGCCGCTCCCCTCTCGCCTACAAAACCCCCTCTGCACCGTGGTCATTTTCCCCCACTCTCCTCGCTCACTCCGCCACCAGGCTGCGCGCATTTGACCTCGAAACCCCGTAGTACCGACGACTCCGGTGACTAATTTCGGTGAGCCTCGATCGCCCCCCTCTCTCTGGTTCAAACTATCACGTCCAGCATGATCTTGTGCATCTGTTGACACCTTTCTTTTGCCTGCTCGTGACCCAGGTCATCGTTTCCGTTCGCGCCCGTAACCATCAGCGCCGCCGCTCGACTCTGGCGAGCAATAGCGGTAAGAACTGAGCGCCCCTTGCCCTCCCTCTGCTACCAACTTGTTCGCTAGTCACTTGCGCATCTTCTGAACCCTCTGCCTTGTGCTAGGACGATATGGAGCCTCGCCAGCGACCTCGATAGCAAACGACAGACGCCGCCCGCAACTCCGACGAGCCCCAGTGACCGTGCCCGTGCGCCCCTCGTCAAGCCACTGCTAGGTTGAGCTTCTCCTCGACGCTGTGAACCTGGTAAGCATCCTCCTGCCTCTCCGGACGACCTGTAGCACCGCGCCGCCGCAGACAGAACTCGCCGCCGCCAGTAGCCGCCGCCAGCGCCACCCCGTTTTGGTCGCTTGATCCAGAGCCGTCAGATCTGGATCCAACGTATAGAATTAGATCATTTAGCGAATCGTTATGGGTAGATCCGAGCCGTGTGTTTTAAATAGATCCAACGGCGCGGGAGGGTGATCCTGAGCGAAATGGTATCAACCAATAGGATTAAGACGCGTGGCTAGGGTTTGATTCAAAAACAGATTTGAAATCAGATTTAGATCCAAAATTGAAATGGCTATAACTTTTGATTCCCACGTTAGATTTTTGCAAATTTTATATCGTTGGATTCAGGGAGACAAGCTCTTTCTGTTTATGCAATGTGTTTAGTGAAAAGTTTCTGTTAAAATGACTTTTTATGCAGAAACTTGATTAGGACTATTTTGAGTATAGAATTTGTTTAGTAATTTGTTTTAGTGCTAAATAAGTTTGGATTAGCAAGTTTTTGACTTAGTTATGATTCAGTATCATGCACTTGCTTGGTGGAGTTTTAAAAATCATCACTTAGCATTCTTGCATGCTTGCATATATATTTTTGTTTGTATATGACTTGTATGTGATTGTGATTATAATTTTTGTGTAGACTTTGGTGCTAGTGACTGTGATTGTGAAGAGTGCTACTCTCCCCATTACCAAGGCAAGTGGTACTTCATGAATATTTCCATCCCTATATTTTGTACAAGCATTAGAAATATTTTGCTAAGTCTTGCATGTTGTTATTTTGCCAAATGCTATGTTGGGGAAATCCTAAGTAGTTGTAGAATTGCTAGGAAATTTCCTAAGTTAAGTTACTATGCCATGCTTAGCCTAGCTAGTAGCAAACAAGGGTTGGTAAAGTATATACATGCTATGATGAAAATATTTCTAAGTCTTTGGACTTATGTTTTCTTAATAAAACAACTAAGTCAATGAATCTCCTGGGTGGAATGGGACTTGAATGGTGGTTTTTGGTTGAGTGGTTACACAAGGCCCATGGACATGGTTTACCTTGTGTATCTCACTTGTGGTATGCCCCCCAGGCACAAAGGGATTTTAGAGGCCAAGTGTTGAGAAGCTTATAGTGCAGCCACTTGGCAATATGGGCTCTGCCTTGATCACATAGGTTGCTAGAACTTAGTCATTTGGACAGTTGGTGGTAGTGGGATGATAGGTTGGAACGCGTCCATTTGGCTAAGGGAAGGCTTCTAAAAGGTCCTGTCTTGGGAAACCAAGTCTGGTGGGGAAAGTGCACAACCTCTGCAGATGGAAAATCTAAGTACTTAGCCAAGTCCATGGCAATGGACAACTTGAGCATCAAGACATGGAAGCTATCAAGAATCTCATCACTCCAACTTCTAAGTAAAAACTTGTGGGTGAACAAGGTTAAAGACCTCAATGTCTATTGATGGTTTCTTGGGAAAGTTTTGACAAAGAAAAAATTAGTGATTTCAACTAATAGGAAAAACCTATTTTGAGCAAAGCAAGCCAAGCTACACTTAGCCAAAATGCATATAGTAATATAGTCCACTTAAAATTTACTAGGGTATCACTTGCCAATACTGTTCCAAAGTATTGACCCACTGTGGCTGTAACTTGTGATGTTGCAGGTTACTCCGACGATGATTAGGTGTCATGAGTCTACACTCAACATGCTTGCCTGTGGCACATGAAGATGAAGACTTATGTTTATTTACTTATTCCAAAACTCTTGTATTAGGCCTGTGGCCTTGAGTTGTAAAAGACTATGTTTTATCTCTGGAATGGATGTAATAAATGACCTTTATATCTGTGTACTTCATCTTAAACTATGGATGCTAGCAATGATCCAGGGACTAGCATTGCAATCACAGGGATCCTTTTCCTTTACAAAGGAGGGATCTTACAAAATAAGTTTATATTTGAGTTATCAAAGTATTTGAATGTTTAACTCAAAAGTGGAATATTAATTTTTTAACATGTAGATATTATTTTTGTGATCATTTTGGTATATTACATTTATTTTTGTGATTTATAAATAATAAGATATGATTTTTACAATTCTTATTACTTTATAATTACTTAATAAATAATAAATATTGATTAAGTGAAATAATAATACAATATTATGGTTTTAAATTATAATTTTTATTTTTCTAATATTTTTTGTATTTTATTTATATTATTAACATTTACCATTATTAAAATATGAATCATCAAAGTTTTATTACTTATAAAACCTTTATGAAATAATATTTATTTAAATAATCAGCATAATAATATTTGATAATAATTTTAAGTTGTAGATTTTATTTTTCTACAAATTTTCATATATTATACACATTTTTCTGAATTATAAATCCAAAGTTATTAATTAAACAAGATTTAATCATTTATTGGATTTCTGGAATATTAATAATAGAGTTCATAACATTTTATTTATTTCTTAAACAGGAAATACTTTTTACACCGCACCCACACCTACCCTAAGTCACTGACCAATGGGCCTATGTCCACCTCAGCTCTTTAGGTTAGAAAATGCATTTGTTACCGACTGGGTTGCTACCCCCAAACAATGACATATGGGCCCAAGGCCATGTCATCAGCCACACGAGACAAAGACTGGTCAAACTCGCTGACGTGGTTCGAACCTGACGTCGGGATGACGTCACCTGAGTTGATCCTCACTGGTTGAGGATCGATCGATCGATCAAGTGCGCGCGCGTGGCTATGGCTAGGTGCGTTGGATAGAGGAGATCAAGGCGAACCTATTGGTGGTGGCGCCACCCTTTTTTGGTCACCGGAGGTTAACCGGCGATGAGCTCATGCGGCGGTGCTTACGGTTGATCATGGTGGCGTGGATTTAGGAAGCAAACGAAAGATCTACGCATACGAGGAGGTTCAGGGACTCACCAGGAACACGATGGCGTGGTCGATAGGGCGAGGCGAGGTCGGAGACGACGGTGAGGTCGACGAACAGCTTCGGGAACGAGGGTTCGATTGGGTTAATTCACGCCTCCTCCACTAGTGCAAGTTGGGGAAAACGGACGAGAAGAGTACGGCGGTCTCCACCGTGGCCTTATCTGGCGGAGGCGAGCACGAAATCGTCGGCTTAGGCTCACCTCCGAGCTAGGGTTCTCGGTTCAGAAGAGGGGGAAATGGGGATGAGGACGAGCACACGGCGTCGTGGCGTTCTTATCCCTTCCATCCAGGAGCGGTAGCTCGCATCACAGCGCGTCGGTCCATCGACGACGGAGCTCCTGGCCAGCGAGCTACTTCCAGTAGGTGAGGTAGACGACGAAGTCGATTTTGCAGATAACCCCCTGATACTTTCGTAAGCTCAACCCGTAGTCCCTCTTCGGTCCCACCTGTCAGCCAGAGTCGAGAACAAGCTGGGCTGGTTATTGGGCCGTTGTGGCTGCATCTGGGCGACAGGTAAGCAGAGAGGAGTTGGGCCACGGCCAGGTCTTGGTTTTTATTTGTTTTCCATTTTCTATTTTCTGTTTTCCTTTTCAGACTTTTATATTATCTTTAATTTGAACTTTTCTTTGTAGAATTTATTTACTGGATAATTGTAGTAATACTAAAATATATTTAGTATCATTTGTGAACTTTTATTATATAATATTTTTATATTTCTTTTATTTTCTCATTATAAACCCCTTTTTTAATATTTTGTAGAAGCTTTTCTTATCATTTTTCTTTCCACTTTTAACCATGGATTTATTAAATGATATATTCTTATTTGTTTATCAAACTTAACTCTAGTTAGCTCATAGTTTTGGAATAGAGATTTTTACATGTATAATAATCCTATATCATTATTTGATTGATGAAATATAAAGGAAATTTATATGGTTATTAATACTTCCATTAATTTGGAAAATGGCAATGTATATATTCTATTATGCTAAACAAAGAAGTTTAGGATTTTGAATTATGAATATTACCCTAGGGTTTAGGGTTTTTAATATACTTAGATTCCTTTATGGATGTGAGTAAAGATTTAATAACTAAGCATATTGTTTTCTGTTTGTGAAATATAATGATATCACCCTTTTAAAATAGAAAGTTAAAAATGTCCTATGGAAGAGAATTTGGTAAAAATATATCTTAAACACATATGCTTAAGATAATTGGAGATGAGAAAGATGTGCTTATGTGATTTGCTATAGGAAAATATTCCTATGAAGTGATATGGAGATACGATGATGGATATTATGTTTGGTTTAAGAATTAGAGTTGAATGTTTACCAGGAATGTCTATTTTCCATAATTCACAATCCTGGACCTTTAATTAAATAATTCCTTCCCTAGATATAATACTTCTTCCTATCCATCATCATGGTTAGTATGATGAGCTTTACTCATAAAAATCTTCTTATTCATATATTATTCTTCTAAACTCATGGATGAATCCAATGAGTTTGATATTAAAGCATTTCCTAGTTTTCTCATATCCTTGATTGGTTATACCCACTACTCTACTATTGGAAATCTTCAATCCAACAAGTAGTTCTTTCAAACTCCGCTCATAATCTTCCTTAATCATCCATCTACCTTTCTTTAAAGCTTACTATCCTGTAAGATGGATAACACTACTTCCATAATCCCATGTTGCTTTAGCATCATCTTAATCATACTATCTTATCTCTACTTAAGTCCAGTATCTCATACTCCAACCTCACATTATATTAATGTGACTTGACATAGCTATCTTAGGATAACATATCTATACTAGGGTTCCAATCCTGTTTTATCCACCAATACCACTTATACATGATATAAGCACTCAATCTTAGTGAATAAGGCTTTATCATGATAATCCTTTGATCCTTTATGGTTTAGGTTTCTAGTTGTCTAATCAAGGCTTCCATCCATGCAATATTGCAGTTGTATTATAATTATCTTCTGTTTAGCTCTATTGGATTAAGAGATATAATTCATTGACTATACCTACTTGATCCAATAGGACTACTCCTGGTAACTATCTTTAGTATTCATCCTGGGAACCCTCTTTGTTACCATATATATCTTTATTTCAAATAACTCTTCTATCCAACCAGGAGTGAGTTTAACTCCTTCTATTATCCCATTGATTGGATTCTTTTCAATCCTTCCCATCCTATAGATGATTTCTAAAGCTATCATTACTACTATCTCTTCTTAGTTGTTTCTTTATAGACACTTAACTATGAGCTATGTTCTGGTCAAGAGTTGGTAGATTGAGAATTGGTGAATCAATAATTGATTCCTCCACATTAATGAATAACAGATATTGGAATATAACTCAACAGAGATGATAGGGATTGATATGGAAAGAAAGATATATGATGAATGATCTAAACTTAGTTTCTTTCCTACTCAATCTTACTTAAGAAGTAGGGTTAGGTATTACCATGATACTCATGATATATGCAGGTGAGATTAAGATATAGTTGTTAAATTCATATTTTGTGTTATATCCTTAAGTTGGTACTCATGAGTGATTATAATGAATACAATGATATGATCACCTAAGGATCAAATATAAATCATAATGTATTAGGGTTTAACTCTTATTACATTTGATCTACCCTTAGATCAAATCCCCCTTTCCCAAAAATAGGGGTTTAGCAAAGGTCATATTGAAACTTATCGCAGTTAACTTGATGATCTTCTTCAATTCCATCAAGTTAGGAGAAGCTTCAATCACTTTGACAAATTTTGTTCAAAAGCGCGATTTTTTTTCAGATTTTCTATGCATAAATGCAATGCACACATCTGGGTTCAGCTTATTTCTAGGCTCTAATGCTGGGATGTTACATGTTCGGAAACACATGTCAAAACATTTCAATAGAATGACTCATCATTCTAATGTTTTCATAACCATTTTCACCAAGTATTCCCATCTAAAGTTGATCAAGTTTTATTCTTAGCACTAGCATCTAGAAGTGGGGGTAAAGACTAATGAGGGGTAGTAAATAAGTGGGGATTAGCTAAGTTCAATCTCATGCCTTAGGATGACCTCAAGATTATCTAACTTAGGCCAAATTTTATGCTCTTTATGCTACCTTCCAATATCCTTCTAGTATCTACAATTTACTATGTAAACTGTAAGAGAAAGCTTTGATAAAGAAAATAAAGTATAAAACTTGCAAGTAAAACTAGGATTCGGTTATCAAGTGGGTATGATCACATATGCTTAAGACATATAGTTGGCATGGTAACAAGCAAGTATTCACTTGCATAAGTTGCAAGGGTTAGCTTGCAAGGTTTCAAGTATTGGCTTGCCTTGTGCAGAGCAGTGGTTGAAGTTCTCCTCGGCTTCTTCCTCGTAGTATCCTCCTTCCTCCTCGTATCCTTGGTTGGTACTAGCGTCTATACATAAATACGAGGTACACAATCACCAAACAATACTTAACTATTTCTAATCATCACACAATGGTTCATACTAGGTGATCTATCATCATCACTATTATCACAAGGCTTAAAACACTTGTCTTATTTATTTTATTTGAGAAAAGTAATTTCTACTCATTGAAAAACTACTTAAGATTTAATATTATCCAACTCAAACATGGGATCATGTTGACACATGTCATCACCATATATTTCAGTACATGGGAATGTGATTTAAAGTGGTGTCACAATTTAATAAGATTTAACCTTTTATTTTAATTAAATAAAGTGACTAGAAATGCCTATGTAGCATTCTTTTATTACTTGAACATTATATATGTAACTAAACCCATATGTTTTTACATATTGTGAAATGTAGGATCAAATGTGATTTTTGAGAGTTGGAATCAACTCAAAAAATTTTGTGGTTGAATTTTGAAAAATGTTTGAATGCAGAAAAGCTTCTTCCTTGTTATTTTTACCATGGGTGATCTACAAATCTAAATGGTTTGAATCCAACGGGCTTGGATTAAGCATTTCAGTACCTTTCCAACAAAATTGGTTTCATGCATTTTGGTCCAGTGAATCGAGCTGGGTTGATTTTTGAATCTAGGTATAGAACTGGGTTTGAAATTAAATGAGTAAAGCTTAATTTGAATTGTTGGGTCGCGCGGGAGGGTTAACTAGGCCGGCCCACTACACACAGCATGTACGCGGGCTGGTTAAGTGGCTGTCCCCACGCGTCAGTGAGACGGTGTAACACCCTCAGAATCGACCTATGCAAGTTTTAGCGAAAACCCGCCAAACCCGCATAGAAACGATTCAAAGGTGCCCACCAGGCACTTTCGTGCGGGTGGAAAACGAAGTAATAACATTACACAACAGTCCTCGATGGGACCCACAGAACAGATATATACAACAGCGACTCAACGAGTCAAGAATACAGATATAATATACAAAGATTCAAATCACCTTGAAAACGTTAGAGCGTCCGACTACGGACAAGATGCAAATGGGGCTAAGAGCCCTGAAGAATAACCAATGGCATCCATAACCCTGCCCAGGCCAAGCCGGAAGGGTAACCCTGCTAACGACGTCGATCTCAAAACCTGCTTAAACAAAAGGGGTGCCGACAAAGGCAAAGGAAAAAGAGGAGCGTCAGTACTGAGGCCAGTACACGGCGAGACTAGAATTCGGCGGTCCTCGCCTACATAGGTATGGTGGACTGAAGCGGCAGCGGCAGAATGCACTAAGCAACCTATAGAGACTCGATACAACTGGCGGCAAACAGAGAGGGGTGAGGAAGGCCTATTCGGAACCAACCTGATACTACCACCAAACAAAACCCATCCTGGTGTTTCCCCCTCGAGACCAAACGAGGAAGTCAACCGAGGAACTCACACAGTTGGCAGTTTTATTTATTCAGTTATTGTTGCAGCAATTACTAGTCAGGTGTAGATAGTCGTCCTGATAAAATAAGCAGTGAGCACTTTTATTTAACCATTCCGTGATAGTTGCAACACTTACTAGTCAGATACAAATAGCATGAGATAACCCAAAACCCAGCAGTTGTTGGTACTTTTATTCAGCCATTCCGTTGTAGTTGCAATACTTACTAGTCAGGTACAATGGTCGCAAGCGACACTCCAAACAAGCAATTGTGGGCAGTATTAATTAGCCATTCCATTATAGTGAAGCTGATTACTAGGCATTATAAAGTCAAGTTTATAGCAATAAACTTTAGTTATGCTTGTCTATGGTCGAGATACTGTGCTCCAAGTCGTCCATAACCGCGGACACGGCTTTCAGAAAGTTTTACTCGGCCGGGGTGCACCAATAGCAACACACACTCGATCAACCTCGGAAAAACCAAAACAAAACCCAACGAGGCTTTCACGACAAAGCAATCACAGGATTCAGAAATATTTCAGGGGGCCACCCCTTGGAGTAGACCCGCAACGAAGTAAGCAAGCTCCGAGACGGACTCAAGGTTTGGGTAGACGGCTGTGAACGAGTGGGAACCCAAAACTGGGCTTGTCGACACCACGGAATCGTGTCCCGATCCAAAACAGTACAGTGTGCTATACATCGCACAAACGTAATAAAGCAGTAAAGCATGGCATAAGTACAGGATCGTAAATAAAACCTCAAACTAGTTTGTGGCCCCAAGAAATAAGACTGAATCAAGCGCTGGCTAAGGGGGGTCCCATATACCTCCCGGATGTGGATAGCGCGATAAATCAAGGAACAGGTATCAAGTACTCGGGGTCCTACGGGACACAAGTAGGCGTTCGGAAACCAAATATTTTCTATCACCCACCGATGCCTCTGCTTACTTCAATTTTAGTTGTTAAACCTGAATTAAAGTGAACGATAAGTAAAACCATGATCATATCCAACATCAACATGCGGCAATACATCAACAACTGTGGCACTGGACGACACGCAACAGCACTTGAGCAAGCGACTACGACGCGCAAGTCCATCTATCTACCAAACAACAGGTAATAGGATGTGTCCAAGGCAATATAGGGCTGCACGGTATATCACGGGTACGGATACTAGAGCATCGCAACACAGATAGCAAAAGATCAACATGAGGGAATAAATACTATAAAATAAGATAGGTAGAAAGGGGAAGGTGCTCGCCTGAAAACATTGCCGAAGGTTCAACCGAAGATCGGGGCGAAGCTCACATCAACTCAACGACCTTATCCGCGAAGGAGCAAAACACTAGAATAAACACCGGATGCAATATTTAATACACGGCAGAAGATCGTCATGATGCATGTATGATGTATGACATGGCAAGATGCGATGCAATTAGGTCATATTAAGCGGAACCGGAGGTCCCGACAATTAATTAGATGGTTCAAGTTGTTTAGAACCCCCGCAATTTAAATGCTGTATTAACATGGCCAAAATATAGTACCGGTTCGCTACATCAATTTAAATGAGGCCGATATGAGATTAGATTCGCCCGCATATGGGCCCCATATTTAATTATGAGGTGAATCGGCATAAGGCCCCCAAACCACATGATATGCATGCGAGATAATGATTTACTATGCAACAAGTTATATAGATGGCATTTATAAAAAAGGGTTCTCGGAGAGGGGTTCACACATTAGGGGTCGACGATCTTGGTGATCCGGGGGTTCGGGGTTCGGCCTCAGGGTCCAGGGTTCGACGGAAACGTTCTCGGGCTCCGGGATCGTTCTCGGATATCGGGGGTAGTTCTTGTCGCGTCCGGGAAGAAGGACTTGGGTCGGTGTCGGTCGCATCGGATTCTTCCGGGTCGGTGCCGTCCTTGTCACCGTGTCGATCTTGTCGGGTCCCACAGGGTCGGTCTTGCCGTTGCGAGGGTCTTGTCGGGCCCGCGCCATCGAGTCGGTCTTGGCGTCCGGGACGAAGTGCTTGTTGTTCCGGTGGCGATCTTGGCGCTCTTCGGATCCGGGTCTTGGCGTGGCCTTTGGATCACCGAGATCGGGCTCCGGGGGTCTCGGCCTCGCCGGGATCGGTCTTTGGGGTTCAACTCTGGGGACGTTCTTGCGGTCCGAGTGGACGATCTTGACGTCGATGGAGTACTTGAATAGATGTCAACGAGTTCAAGAGGGCCCCTCGGGTTTGGGCTCCGTGCATCACCATCGGACGATCTTGGCGCCGGGCTTCAGCAGATCTTCGGAGCCTCGCAACTTCCTGCGGTCTCCAACTTATGGCTCCTGACAAGATTTCACATTCGACCGCATCTCTAAGGCACTCCATCAGGCCACCGTCGGAACATTTGTAGAACAACACCGAAGGCACCAACAGATCTCACCACGATCCACAACAAGAGGGCATCAGACTACAGGAACTAGGCAGGCCAAAAACTATGCGGGACAGATACCGCTGGGCAGAGGAGGCCCGTAGCGGCGCTGCAGGTCGGCAAACTTGGGGAAGGGCGGCGGAGCCACACAGGCGCGAGCAGCAGCCGGCGAGGGGAGCTCGAGGCCGAGCTTGGCCGAGGACGGCGGCCGAGCGCTGACGACGGTGGTGAGGCGGCCACGGTGCCAACAGGGAGGAAGGCGGAGGAGGAGGTCGCCGGCGGCGCCTAGGGAACGCGGCGGACGGCGGGAGGGAGCTCGACGGAGGGGGCGCGAGCGGGAGGAGGCGGAAGGCGGGCTCGGGCGCTCTGGGAAGGAGAAGGCGGGGCGGCGTTCGTGCGGGGTGGGGAGGGGCCGGCCGGAGAGGCGACGGCGCGGGTGGAGGCGGCCGAGGGAGCAGGCGGCGGCGCCTGGGCGAGGAAGGAGGGCGCGGGGAGAGGCGCCGGCGGCGAGGGCGGTCGCTGAGGCGGGCGGCGACGAGCCCGCGGTGGCGCCGAAGAAGGGGAGCAGGGGGCGGGCGGAGCGGCGGAGGCGGGAGGAGCGCCGGGGGGGGAGGCGCCGGCGGCGAGGTGAGCCGCGGGCCGGAGGTGGCAGGGAGGCAACGCGAGGGGAGGAGGGAGATGCTCGCGGGGGAAGAGAGTGTGAGCGGGGTGAGGGAGGGGGCGTTGGTGGACTGGGGCAGGGGCGGTCGTGGTGGGGCCAGGTGCGGGCCCGCAGGCGGGTGGTTGGGGAGATGGGTGAGGCTGAGTGGCGGGTGCGGTGTGCGTGAGTGCTGGGGGTGGGTGAGATTAGGTGGGCCACAGGGGAGAGAGGTGAGAGTGGCTGGGCCAAGTGGCAGTTTGGGATTGGTAGAGGGGGGGGGAAAGGGTGAGGTGGCAGCGGTCTATTGGGTGGGGTGAGGTGGAGGGGGTGTGTGGGTAGATAGGTTGGTAGCTGTAGGATTTAGAAGGGCGGGTTAGGTGGACCGATTTAAATTTCTGGGGTGGTCGTTCGGGTCGATTTGGCCCGTTCGACTGCCCCACTAAAAATAATTAAATGTTTTATTTAATTTAATCGCACCGTTTGTAACCCAATAATAGACAACAAAATATTCCGGCGACCCGGGTTTGAATTTGAAAACAAGACGGGGCGTTTTTAGAAAACAAAACAGGCTTTGTGAAAATAGTTTGATGCAAACAATGCATGATGATGACGATGCAATGCACAAATTCAACGCGATTTTCTAGTAGTGGTTTTGCGGGATGCCACAGACGGGGAGGGGCGAAGCGGTACGGGGCAACGTGGACCGTGGGATCTAGTTCTAATCTAACGGACTTGGTTCATCGTCCATGTCGGGCAGCGCCGGCGAGACAGAACCCTAACACGGCAGGTGGGGGTCGTGGGAGGCTCACCGGGGATCAGGCGAGGATCGGCGACGGGGGCGAATGACGAAGTCGACGATAGCGGTTCTCCTGGTACCGACAGCTTCTCCTGGGGCAGCTCCAGTTGACGGCTCCCTTCTTCTCCAGCAGCGGCGGGCTCCAGCCAAATTCCGGCGATGCGCTGCTCGCCTTTCTCCGGGAGTAGGTGGGAATGATCAGTGGGAGGTGGGGAGTGAGATGGTGTGGAGGAATTGAGCTGTGGAGGCCTCCTTTTATAGGCGAGCAAGAGGGGAAGCACGGAGTGGGCGGAGGTTGTCGGAGGCGATGGTACAGGTGGCTATCGGCGTGGCTGAGGCTAGGGGACGGTGCACGGTCTCCTGGCGATCGTTGCTGGCTTAAAGGCGAGGCGTAGGGCGGTGGGATTTGGTTTGGAACTCACGGTGCTCTATGCGGTACCGATGGCGAACTTCGCGGCGTATGGCGGCTACGGGGTATGGTCAAGGAAACGAGCATGTCTAGTGGTCTCCTGGGACGGTGAGGTTCATGCTGGCGGATGGCAAGGGCTCGAGGTGGTCAGGTAGAGTGGTAACAACGCGTGCACGGTGGTGCGCATCGGCATGGTCGACAGTGGCGCGGGCACGGCGTTTACGGCGGTTCCTGTCTCTGTCTTCGAGCTAGGGCTGGTCTAGAGGGGGCGATGAAGCATGGGCAGCATGCCAGACAAGGTTGGCACGGCTAGTTCTTCCTCTAGCTTGCTGTCCACACTGGGTGGCATGGTGAGGCTCGGCCTGCTCACCATTGATGGCAATGGAAAGCTCACAGTGGTGCTAGAGTTTACTAACTAGGTTAGATGATCTACCAAATGTTTGTTGCAACTAGAGAGGGAACAAGTTAGGCCAATTTTACTGCACACTATAGTGTTTGAGGTTTGTTTGATTTGTATCTGCAAGGTGTTTGATGAAATGGCCACAAGAACTTTAAATTTGAATTTTGGATTCAAACTTGGTGGGTTTGCTAGGCACATACTAGGGAGTGTCTGGTTAGTTGGATTAGTCAAGGGGCATTGGTTTGGTTGGGTTTTGAAAATGGATGATCTTCACATATGAATAACATTCAATTTTGAATTGTGATTTGAATGAGGTTGCCAAATGTTTCTGCAAGTTTGAAAGGTGGGCCTTGATTCACTTTTACTAGTTCTATCAAGGGGTGAAAAGAGTTGGGAAAGTTTCTGTTTGAAATCCTGGACTAGAAACACTCAAAGTGACCTAGTGAGCAAGATTGGCAAAAATGACCATTTGCCTTATTTGATTTGTTTTTGATTTTCTCTTTATTTGTTTCTGTTTGGAAAAGTTTTTATATGATGTTATTTTCCTCTTTAAACCATTTCTTGCTATTTAGGTTAATCACACAAGTCCATTCATGCATTTAACAAATCATCTCATTCACACATGCATTCATATGATTTTAATTAATCAAAGTTTTTGTTAACCCTAATTTTAGTGATTAGAGTTTTATGATCATTGGTTTATATTTTTGGGATGTTACAAACCTTTCCCCTTAAACAAAATCTCATCCTGAGATTTGAAAAAGGACGAAAAAGATTACCTAGGATTTAAAAAGATCAGGAAACTCTGTCCTGATGTGATCTTCGCGCTCCCAGGTAGCTTCTTCTTCAGTGTGGTTGATCCACTGAATCTTGAGAAACTTGATGCTTTGGGTCCTGGTGATTCTGAAAGCTTCTTCCAAAATACGGATGGATACTTCGGGGTATGTCAGGTCATTGTTGATCTCTATGGTCCGGTGATCAATATTCTTGAAAACTTCAGTCTTCTCCGGAACTTCAAGGCATTTGCGAAGTAACGATATATGGAACACATTGTGCACTGCTGCCATATCCTCTGGCAATTCCAATTGATATGATACCTCTCCTCGACGATTCAGAATCTTGAAGGGTCCGATATATCTGGGGGCTAACTTTCCTTTGAGTTGGAAACGCTGCATTCCCTTCAAAGGCGACACATTATGGTACACTAAATCTCTGATATTGAAACCTTGCCCTGTCAATTCAAGTGCAACAATAGTATAGCCCAACCAACCATTGACCAAGTCCGGATAGTCTGTGAATACCCTGATGTATTTCCAGATGTTTTGCCTGGTATGCCCCCAGATCGAGATACCGAGTTCATCATTGAACTGATCCCCGGAACTGGACTCATAGCCCAGAGACCATATAGTATGAACCCGTCGAAACTATTGGAACTGAAGAAGCAACTGGATGCCATGCTAGAAATTGGATTGATTCAACCAAGTGCGTCACCATGGAGATCACCTGTTTTGTTCGTGGACAAGAAAGATGGAGGTAACCGTCTGTGTATGGATTATCGGAAGTTGAACAATGTCACCATCAAGAACAAGTACCCGTTGCCAAAGATAGAAGACCTATTTGACCAGTTGACTGGTGCCAAAGTGTTTTCTAAGATTGATCTTAGAACTGGCTATCATCAACTCAAGATTCGCACAGAGGATATTCCAGAGAGTGCCTTTACCACCAGATATGGATTATATGAGTATACTGTCATGTCTTTTGTATTAACCAATGCCCCCGCTTACTTCATGAACCTCATGAATAAGATTTTTATGGACTTCCTGGATAAGTTTGTCATTGTTTTCATCGATGACATCTGATTTATTCCAAATCAGAAGAACAACATGAGCTACACCTAAGGACCATTCTTGGAACCCTTATAGAGCATTAGCTATATGCCAAGTTTATCAAATGTGAATTCTGGTTACAGGAGGTAGGATTCCTCGGACATATTGTATCAGCCGGAGGAATTGCCATTGACCATGCGAAGGTGAAGGATGTCGAAGATTGGCAAGCCCCAACTACTCAAACCCAAGTTCGTGCATTTCTCGGATTAGCGGGATACTACCACAAGTTTGTAGAAGGATTTTGAAGTATCGCCAGACCCATGACCCAATTTCTGAAGAAGGACAAGAAGTTTGAATGGACGGACAAATGTGACGCAAGTTTTCAAGAACTCAAGAGAAGATTGATTTCAACCCCAATCTTGATAATGCCGGATATCACAAAGCCCTTTGATGTGTATTGTGACACATCCAAGATCGGTCTCGGATGTGTGCTAATGCAAGAAGGCAAAGTTATATCTTATCTATCCCGACAACTGAAGCATCATGAACAAAATTATCCAACCCATGACCTTGAACTCGCAGCCGTAATTCTAGCCCTAAAGACATGGAGGCATTATTTTATGGGAAACTGTTGTGAGATTTATTCGGATCACAAGAGCCCGAAGTATATATATTCACTCAGAAGGAGCTGAATATGAGGCAGAGAAGATGGATTGAGCTAATCAAGGACTATGATCTAGACATTCACTATAACTCGGGTAAAGCCAATGTGGTAGCAGATGCCCTTAGCAGATTGCTGTGCCGTTTGAACTCCATGAGTTTGAAGGAGCAACCAAGTTTGCACAAAGAGATGGAAGATTTCCAAATGGAATTAGTGACTGAAGGAATTTTGGCTAGCATAGAACTTCAACCCACTTTGATCAATCAGATCAAAGAGGCGCAGAAAGTAAATTCTAGTATCGACGGAATCAAACGTCATATCGGTACATGAAAAGTACCCGGATTCGCCAAAGACGAAGAAGGAGTTCTGTGGTACAAAGGACGTCTCTGTGTACCAGTAGATTCGGAGTTGAAAGAAGTTATTTTGAAAGAGGCCCATGATAATCTTTATTCTATCCACCCCGGAGGAACAAAGATGTATCAGGATTTGAAGGAGCAATTTTGGTGGCATAAGATGAAGAGAGAAATCGGAAGCTATATCGCCAAATGTGATATCTGTCAGAGAGTCAAGGCAGGACATCAAAGACCCACAAGACTGTTGCAGTCGTTACAGATTCCGGAATGGAAATGGGATTCAGTTGGAATGGACTTTATCACCGGATTGCCTACTTCTAGTAGAGGAAATGACTCTATTTGGGTTAAAGTGGACAGATTGTACAAAGTCGCCCATTTATTACCAGTCAAGACCACATACCAGAGTTCGAAGCTAGCAGAGTTATACATCGCTAGAATTGTCAGTTTGCACGGAGTCCCCAAGAACATTGTATCAGATCGAGGAACTCAGTTTACCTCGAGATTCTGGAAGAAAGTCCAAGAAGGTTTGGGAACCCGACTGGATTTCAGCACCACGTATCACCCTCAGACCGATGGACAAACGAAGCGAGTAAATCAAATACTCGAATATATGTTGAGAGCATGTGTGCTAGAGTATGGATCTAAATGGGAAGACTGTCTGCCTTTCGCAGAATTTTCATACAACTGTAGGGTTCGCAGCATAGAAAACAAAAATTTTCCTACGATGGGAACAACTATGTACCAAGATCTATCTACTAGATACAAACAACGGGCGGATGTATATCCGTAGAGAACATACCCTTGAAGACCGACAAAGCTTAACGAGTCCAAACTCGTGGTTGATGTAGACGATCTCTTGCCGATCTCAAGATCGAGAGGAAGTCCTAGCGCCGCAAAACAGCAGCGCATCCGTGCTCGCACACACGTTCGAGGCACCGAGCAACCTCCGCCTCCTCGCTCCAGCGATGCAGCGGAAGCACAACTCTTTGTTGCCGAAAATCCGCCGGGAACATGTATCTCGCTAGTCCGAGACCATGGGGGATAAATTCTAGAGGGGGAGAGAGATCCTTCACGAGGAGGTGTGGTGTGAGAGGAGGAGAGGGGGCCTTTTATAGGGGAGAGGGGGGGCACCCAAGGGGCATGGAGCCCAGCCATGGGGCTGCCCCCACCTCTTCCACATTCATGTGGGTGGAGCTCCCACTCAAAATGAAAAGCCTCCACTCCCATTAAAAAGCATCCACTCAAAAATCCACTCACATGCATTAAATTTCCACCAAATTTAATGCAAGCTCTCATTTAAATAAAACTCTTTTATTTATTTATTCAGAATTTTGTTAATTACTTTAATTAACAAACATTCACATAAAACCCCTTGCTAGTATTCCATTTCACATGCAGAACCAGTTTCAGCAATTTCAACCGAAACAGTTTCGGTGTCTAGTGAAATAAATTCCTGCGCTTTCCTTTTCTTTTCGGCATGAAACTTTTGCTCCAAATGGATGTCGGTGTCTCTTAAGTGTGTCACCCTACGGTTCGCGAATAATGCGGACATGATCGAGACCCCTCTCGGATCAATAATCAGAAGCGGGATCTGGAGACCCATACTGACTCCCACACATTCAACGATGACTTTCTTGTGATCGTCGGAACCTTTTACGCTAGTATCTTAATCCCTTTGTTTCGCGATATATTACATGTCCGAGATTCGATCATCGGTATCTCCATACCTAGTTTGATCTCGTTACTGACATGCACTCTTTTCTCGTTCCCGTGATATAACATTCTAGTGATCAAATCACTTGCTTGCAAGCTAATCAATGTGATATCACCGAGAGGGCCCAGAGTATATCTATCCGTCATCGGGATGAACAAATTCCACTCTCGATCCATGGGCCTCAACATAACACTTTAGTAGTTCTGAATCCATCTTTATAATCATCCTGTTACGGTGTGACGTTTGATGTTATCAAGAAACTCTTCCGGTGTTAGTGATTGACATGATCTCATGGTCTAAGGATTAGGATCACTTCGTAAGTTGTTATAGCAATATAAACTCAATGACTTTGATCGTAATGCTATACTTCGGATGAATGTTCATCACACCATTACACTAATGTTGTGACCTCGTTATTAACAACATCCAATGTCCATGATCAGGAAACCTTTGATCATCTTGTTAATCAACGGGCAAGTTTATAAGAGAGGCATAACTAGGAACTTCCTTTTTGTTTATTAAACACACATGTATTAACGTTTCCGTATTAATACAATTATAGCATGTAAAATAAACATTTATCATAAATAAGGAATACGATAATAACCACTTTATTATTGCCTCTCGGGCATATTTCCTTCAGTCTCCCACTTGCACTAGAGACAATAATCTAGTTTGAAAACTTTGTGTATTGAACACCTATGGCTTTCTGGTGTTCCCAATACGCAATTGCAAGTGGTTGACATAATCTACGGAGCTGACGCTTCAGGTCCGTGTGTATTTGCATGTCTTTGCGTCTCCACGCATCACTCATTCTCCAATGAGATGGCATTGTGTAAATTTGGTCTTTCGGTGAGTCCTTTAGTTCCTTGGGGTTAAAACACGTCGATACTATTGTCATACAGTATATCTTTAGTGTTAGCCCGTTGCGAACCACACCTTAGTTTGATAACAAACTACTTGACACAAATTCCCTCCTTTGCTGCTACTATAGCAGTCATATACTTAGCCTTTTTGTTGTAGTATTCGTCACAATGTCTTAACTTTGGAACTCTTCCAAATCCATCATGGAATCTCCTTTCCATTACATTGTGCCACCCATAGTTTAAATTGAGATAAACTTAATTTGTATCTTGTGACAAAACTAGTATCAATGTAACGCTTTACAATGAACTATTTGTAATTGTTTGTCACCTCTACACAAATATATTCTTAGTTCTTCCAAAAGATCATAAGAATATCCTCACTATCGTCCAATGATCATTTTATGATTCATTCTGGTATATGCTCATAACACTTAGAGCATAGGACATATCTGGATGTGTACATATCATGGTATGATTGATCAAAGAATCCTTGTGATTTCACTCATCAAGTGTCAAAGCACTTGAATCTTGTTTCACTTATCAAGTGTCAATACACTTGAATCTTGATTCAATTACTTTCCATGCAACAAGAACTGTTTCTTGTCGTTTCTATATTGAACTCCTTCAATATCTCATATATGTATATTTGGCACAACCATATTGGCGTCACAGTCTATCCACTATAGACATTCACGCTAAATATTCGGGTTTTGCCTAAGTATTTCATCGAAATGAAATTCTTAACCTTTGTCAATAAAAGATACATCATTTCTAATCAACAAGATGTCCTTCACATAATGTATTAGAAATATGTCTCAGCGCTCCCACTTAATTTCTTGCAAATGCAAGCATCTTCATCGTCTCCAGATGAAAAACTCATTTTTCATCATGGTGAAGATTCCAACTCCGCGATGCTTACTTCAACCATTGAAGTTTGCATGCCCTTTTAGCATCCTTTGAATTTAACAAAACCCTTTGGACCGTGTCATGTACACGTCCTAGGTAACCATTCTATTAGAAGAACTTTGTTTTGTTTATTCATCTACCATATACCAAATTATATGTAGTGGTTGCTACTTTAATCCGTTCAGACTAAATATCGCTATGAAAGATCAAATCTTGTCATAGTCAACTCTTTGAACATTGTCATAAAATACTTTACGACATGTCGAATATTTCATAGATGTGAGACATCCATGTCTGTTTCTTTATAGATCCAAATACGACCGATAGGTTTTTACACCTTTCCGGAGGGTCTTCCAAGTTCAAAACTTGATTTCTCGTATATGGAACTATCACGGATTTTATGGCTTCAAGCCATTTGACGGATTCAGGGCCCATCATCGCTTCTTTGTATGTATTCGGTTCATCATTGTCAAACAATAATGATTTACTCTCAAATCTTAGCATTTGATTGTTTAACCGACCTTCTTGGTTCAATAGGAACTTTAGACCTCCGTGACCACAACCTTTGAGGCACATAAGCTATGAGCATTATGGCAGCCTCCAGAACGATTTCCGGCGCTGCGCAACTCAGCACATTTAGCTAAGGTTCGTTGACCTTGTCAAAGTTCTATTGTCCTCCCACTTAACTTTTGCGAAAAATTCCTTTTTCAAGAAACTTCACATTTCAAGCGACAAACCCTTTTGTCCTCGGTGTTATGTAGGAATAACCAATTGTTATTCGGAATAACCTACAAAGACATGCTCATCCGAATTCGGTTGTAAACATCTTACTTATGTTTAGCATACCAAAATTTAAGAAATGACAACTTGGGTTTTACCCCAAACCATAACTTCCATGGTGTCATTTCAACGGATCTAGATGGAGATCTTTTCAGTGTAAAAGCGGTAGTCTCTAAAGGTTTAATCTTTTAAAACATAATGGCAGTTTTATAAATAACACCTTTGATCCAACCATGTCTCACAAGGTTTCATTACAAATCTCAAACACTCCATACTCCTATGGTGTTTCGGGAGATGTAAATCTAGGTGTTTTGCTAAACTTGCAACTCAAATAAATCCCTTTATGATAAAATCATAATTCATTTATTTTCTTGTTACACTTGTAACTCAAATAAATCCCTTTATGATCAAATCATAATTCATTTATTTTTCTTGTTACAATGATTTTCCACTTCATCTTGAAAGTCTTTGAAACATTTTCAAATATTTCATACTTCTTTCTCATTAAGTGAACATTCACTCAAAATTCCGGAGAAAGCATATGAAGTTGAAACCCATCGCTTACGACTATACATAATGGATTACATACATCGATATGTATAAATTCCAATAATTTAGTCGTTCGTTCTTCTTTGGCCTTTGAACGAAGTTTTAATTATCCCGAGGAAAGTCTCACAAGCGTCACTTGATCAAATCAAAGACTCCAAAAATCCATGAATATGGAGATTCTTCATGTTTTCTTTCCAATATAATTTAAACAACGATGTCACTTCATAAGTGATTTTTCAATCATTTGTCTTGCGACATTTTAGCATTAGGTTTTATGGATGTGATTTCTCCAACTAGATTTGTAAATCATCCATCTTATATGGAATACGGTAATTATTTGAACAACCTTTGTTCTCATAATACCTGATTTAAATAACAATTATTAAAACAAATCTTGAAGTCAAGCTTTGATGTCAATGAGGAATACAAACAACGTTTTGTTTGTTTTCGATTAACATCATCACATATTCTTTTGCTAGTTACTTAGGCCATTGTGGTTTATGAATTGCGTTGTTCCGTATGAAATTTCATACCAACCAATTCGGTATCCAATACCCAAGAACCACATTGTTTAACAAGCAAAGAATACAACCATAACATGTATATCATCTATATACCTAAACTGGATATTTCCAGTCTTCTCTTTTCTGCCAAATATATTTTATAGATTCTCTTTCAGCATTTCCTTTTTCCTTTTAAAAGAATTTATCAACATCAAAAGTGGCGCCAAATACTTGACACATAGTACAAAGCGTGTATATTCAAATAATAATACCTTTGGACTTGCACTTTGAAGTAGATCACCATCATCAAAATGATCGGTATTCTTTCAAAATCCATTCTTTAGTAATCTTTTAGTGTAGTAAACACTTTACATACATCTTCTATTCATCCTTATCTTGACGACTTTCATGATCAAGCCAATTTAGCTTATAAAGGAGAATCGTGAGTATAACATTACTTTCCAAAACCCTTTTGGATGATTAAGATGTCTAGCATCTCCAACCTTCGTAAATTCTCATCCAATATGAGAACATATATTATACTCTATCATATTGCAACCAAAACATTGTTTCAGATATCGTTATATCTGCCACACATGATGGTTTCTGAAACAATTCTTTCAGCTCCTAGATAAACTTGATATTAAAACAATCAAGAATCATGGAGGCAAACATGATACTTAAGATACTAACACTGGAATTGTTACTCTCGATTTAATACCAATTATTAAATTTCACGGAGTAAATAGAGTTTGCTGAAAGTTTGCAATAGGACTTTAAACTTTGATTGACACTCAACACAATACGATACCAGTTCGTAAAGTAAATATCCAGAATTCTATAGTTCTATTATCTCAATTACAACTATGCATAAGGTGGTAAACGAATGCCAATGACTACAACAAATTATGCAAATTCACTTTGATTTAATTTATGATAAATTGAGTTCTACTAATCCATATTAGAAATGAACTCCCACTCAAAAACGACATCCCTCGTGTCCTTTTGGTGATTACATGAACCAAATCCACTACACCAAGTCCGATCATCACGTGAGTCGGCGTAGCTTCAAAGGCGAGCATCCATATGGTCATCATATCAAAACATATGACTCATGCTTAACCTTTCGGTCCGTGTTCCGAGGCCATGTCTGTACATGCTAGGCTCGCCAAGTAAGAACCTTAGTATTCGCGTGTGTAACTGTCTTACACCCGAGATATGCTCGTGGATTCAAGTACACCCGATCATCACGTGATGTCTTGAAGCGACGAAACATTATCGGTGCATACTTAAGGAAGAACACATTTTTATCTTGATATCTAAATGAGGGATCATCTTATTATGCTAATAAAACGCCAAACAAGCAATATAAGATGCTATCAAACATCACATGTTTATTAGTGGAATGATATGGTTCTCGCATATGATCTCTATCATGTGCACCGTGGTATGATCACTATCATACCTTTATGTGTAAATCCAAGGTCTATGGAGTTTACACGTTATGTATGTTGTAAGAGTATCATCTCATACTTCTACTTACAACATCACCATATCATAACACTAGCCCAGCAACAATCTAAACTAGACGCCTCTAATTTATCCATTGCAAATTTTACGTGGCTTAGGGCTTTCGAAGATAGAACCGTTCTTACCTACGAACATGAACCACAACGAGGATAACCAAATTGTTGACAACTCGTTGCAAATTAGATATTGACTATAGTAGGAGAGACATACACCCGCTAGCCACTTATGCAAAACTAGTTGCATGTCAAGCGTGGAACAGGTCTCATGTGCGAGGACATGTAAAGTTTGTCCGGGCCGCTTCATCCCACTATGCCACCAATATCCAAAGTACAACTAAGAAGCAATAAAATGATCATCATCGCCCACATAATCATATGTGTACTACCCGTGCAAAGTATCTACGCATAGATCCGGCTCTGATACCACTGTAGGGTTCGCAGCATAGAAAACAAAAATTTTCCTACGATGGGAACAACTATGTACCAAGATCTATCTACTAGATACAAACAACGGGCGGATGTATATCCGTAGAGAACATACCCTTGAAGACCGACAAAGCTTAACGAGTCCAAACTCGTGGTTGATGTAGACGATCTCTTGCCGATCTCAAGATCGAGAGGAAGTCCTAGCGCCGCAAAACAGCAGCGCATCCGTGCTCGCACACACGTTCGAGGCACCGAGCAACCTCCGCCTCCTCGCTCCAGCGATGCAGCGGAAGCACAACTCTTTGTTGCCGAAAATCCACCGGGAACATGTATCTCGCTAGTCCGAGACCATGGGGGATAAATTCTAGAGGGGGAGAGAGATCCTTCACGAGGAGGTGTGGTGTGAGAGGAGGAGAGGGGGGCCTTTTATAGGGGAGAGGGGGGGCACCCAAGGGGCATGGCGCCCAGCCATGGGGCTGCCCCCACCTCTTCCACATTCATGTGGGTG
Source organism: Avena sativa (assembly GCA_916181665.1). Lineage (NCBI taxonomy): Eukaryota > Viridiplantae > Streptophyta > Magnoliopsida > Poales > Poaceae > Avena > Avena sativa. The sequence goes on from OV702279.1 coordinate 288,812,227, forward strand.
GAGCTCCCACTCAAAATGAAAAGCCTCCACTCCCATTAAAAAGCATCCACTCAAAAATCCACTCACATGCATTAAATTTCCACCAAATTTAATGCAAGCTCTCATTTAAATAAAACTCTTTTATTTATTTATTTATTCAGAATTTTGTTAATTACTTTAATTAACAAACATTCACATAAAACCCCTTGCTAGTATTCCATTTCACATGTAGAACCAGTTTCAGCAATTTCAACCGAAACAGTTTCGGTGTCTAGTGAAATAAATTCCTGCGCTTTCCTTTTCTTTTCGGCATGAAACTTTTGCTCCAAATGGATGTCGGTGTCTCTTAAGTGTGTCACCCTACGGTTCGCGAATAATGCGGACATGATCGAGACCCCTCTCGGATCAATAATCAGAAGCGGGATCTGGAGACCCATACTGACTCCCACACATTCAACGATGACTTTCTTGTGATCGTCGGAACCTTTTACGCTAGTATCTTAATCCCTTTGTTTCGCGATATATTACATGTCCGAGATTCGATCATCAGTATCTCCATACCTAGTTTGATCTTGTTACTGACATGCACTCTTTTCTCGTTCCCGTGATATAACATTCTAGTGATCAAATCACTTGCTTGCAAGCTAATCAATGTGATATCACCGAGAGGGCCCAGAGTATATCTATCCGTCATCGGGATGAACAAATTCCACTCTCGATCCATGGGCCTCAACATAACACTTTAGTAGTTCTGAATCCATCTTTATAATCATCCTGTTACGGTGTGACGTTTGATGTTATCAAGAAACTCTTCCGGTGTTAGTGATTGACATGATCTCATGGTCTAAGGATTAGGATCACTTCGTAAGTTGTTATAGCAATATAAACTCAATGACTTTGATCGTAATGCTATACTTCGGATGAATGTTCATCACACCATTACACTAATGTTGTGACCTCGTTATTAACAACATCCAATGTCCATGATCAGGAAACCTTTGATCATCTTGTTAATCAACGGGCAAGTTTATAAGAGAGGCATAACTAGGAACTTCCTTTTTGTTTATTAAACACACATGTATTAACGTTTCCGTATTAATACAATTATAGCATGTAAAATAAACATTTATCATAAATAAGGAATACGATAATAACCACTTTATTATTGCCTCTCGGGCATATTTCCTTCAACAACAACAGTTATCAAGCTAGTCTGCAAATGGCCCCATTTGAGTTCATGTATGGAAGGAAGTGTCGCACCCCTTTGAATTGGTCGGAAGTAGGAGAGAGTCAGAATTTTGGACCCGACATCCTACGAGAAGCAGAAGAGAAGGTTCATAAGATTCGTGAGCACCTCAAGACCGCCCAGTCAAGACAGAAGAGTTACGCCGACAAGATACGTCGAGACCTCGTTTTCAATATCGGAGATTTTGTGTATCTCAAAGTGTCGCCTTTGAAGGGAATGCAGCGTTTCCAGCTCAAAGGAAAGTTAGGCCCCAGATATATCAGACCCTTCAAGATTCTGAATCGTCGAGGAGAAGTATCCTATCAATTGGAACTGCCCGAGGAAATGTCGGCAGTGCACAATGTGTTCCATATATCGTTACTTCGCAAATGCCTTGAAGTCCCGAAGAAGACTGAAGTTTTCAAGAACATTGATCACCAGACCATAGAGATCAACGATGACCTGACATACCCCGAAGTACCCATCTGTATTTTGGAAGAAGCTTTCAGGACCACCTGGACCCTAAGCATCAAGTTTCTCAAGATTCAGTGAAGCAACCACACCGAAGAAGAAGCTACCTAGGAGCGAGAAGATCACATCAGGACGGAGTTTCCCGATCTCTTTAAATCCTAGGTAATATTTTTCCTCTTTTTCAAATCTCGGGACGAGATTTCGTTTATGGAGGGAAGGTTTGTAACATCCCAAAAATATAAAACAATGATCATCAAACTCTAATCACTAAAACTAGGGTGAACAAAAACTTTGATTAATTAAAATCATGTGAATGCATGTGTGTATGGGATGATTTGATAAATGCATGAAGGAACTTGTGTGATTAACCTAAATAGCAAGAAATGGGTTAAAGATGAAAATAACATCATATAAAACATTTCCAAGCAGAAACAAACAAAGAGAAAATCAAAAACAAATCAATTAAAGCAAATGGTCATTTTTGCCAATCTTGCTCACTAGGTCACTTTGAGTGTTTCTAGTCCAAGATTTCAAACAGAAACTTTTCCAATTATTTTCACCCCTTGCAATACCAAGTAAAAATGAATCAAAGCCCACCTTTCAAACTTGCAGAAACATTTGGTAAACTCATTCAAATCACAAGTAAAAATTGAATCTTTATCTGATGTGAAGATCACACATTTTCAAAACCCAACCAAACCAGTGCCCCTTGACTAATCCAACTAACCAGAGACTCCCTAGTATGTTCCTAGCAAACCCACCAAGTTTGAATCCAAAATTAAAATTTGAATCTCTTTCGGCCATTTCATCAAACACCTTGTTTGCAGCAAACAAACAAACAACAAACACTATAGTGTGTAGTGATTTTGGCCAACCTTGTTCCCCCTCTAGCTCACTCTATACTCTCAGTAGATGAACTAGCCTAATTAACAAGCTTTAGAACCACTGTGAGGAAGCCTAGCCATTAATGGTGAGCATGCCGAGAGCACCATTGTCACCCCCATGTCGCCAGCGATCTAGAGGAAGAACTAGCCTCGCCAACCTTGTCTGGGACACACAGCACCGTCCACTGCTACTCCCTGTCCAAGCCCTGAGCGCAACCAGCCCCTGGACCACCCGCCAAGCACGCGCCCAGTTTCTCCGCGGCCATGCCGAGAGCACGCCAGAGCACCCCGCTAGACACGCTCGCACATACCACGCGTCGCCCTCGCCGCTTGCAGACGTGATCACCACCGCCCTAGCAACCCCGTAGACATGCCCGTTTACCGCCGCGCGGACCACGCATGTTGTGCGCCATTAAAACCGCCGTTGGACCCGCCCAGAGCATCGACGTGTTCCAGCCGATCAGCACCGCCCCATGCCTCGCCACCACGCCGTTGAACTTCGCCAGGGAGCACAACACCGCCCCTATCATTGCCCATGCCATTAGCCCTCTATGTCGTCGACCACGACGAGCTCAGCCCGTGCCCGTCGGTCCCCTTCAGCAACTATAAAAGGAGACCTCCCCCGCTAATTTTCTTCACACCAGTTCACTCCCCACCTCTAATTGATACCCCCACTCACTCCCGGAGCCAGGCGAGCAGGGCATCACCGGAATTTCACCGGAGTTTGCCGCTGCAGAGGAGGAGAGGCGCCGTCGATTGGAGCCGCCCCAGGAGAAGCTGCCGGTACCAGGAGAATCGCCGTTGTTGACTTCGTCGTTTGCCCCCGTCGCAAACCATCGCCGGAGCCCTGGTGAGCCTCCCACGGACCCCACTGGCCGCGCTAGGGTTCGTGCTCGTCGCGTCCTGTTCAGGCGTGGACGATGAACCCGAGCCGTTCGATTAGAGTTAGATCCTATGGTCCACATTGCCCCATAACGCTTCGCCACTCGTTGTCTCACTGACGAGTGGGGTCGTTCACTTAACCAACCCGCATAAGAGCTGTTCCTAGTGGGCCGGCCCAGTTAAACATCCCACGCAACCCACCAATTCAAATTTAGTTTTATTCATTTAATTTCAAACCCAGTTATGTACCTAGATTCAAAAATCAACCCAGCTCGATTCACTGAACCAAAATGCATGAAACCAATTTTGTTAGAAAGGTACTGGAATGCTTAATCCAAGCCCATTAGATTCAAACCATTTAGATTGGTAGATCACCCATGGTAAAAATAACAAGGCAGAAGCTTTTCTGCATTCAAACATTTTTCAAAATTCAACCACAAAATCTTTTGAGTTGATTCCAACTCTTAAAAATCACATTTAACTATACCTTTCAGAATAAATAAAAATATATAGGTTTACTTACAGAAATAATGTTCAAGTAATAAAAGAATGTCATATAGGCATTTCTAGTCACTTTAATTAAATAAAATAAAAAGGTTAAACCTTATTAAATTGTGACACCACTTTAAATCACATTCCCATGTACTGAAATATAAGGTGATGACATGTGTCAACATGATACCATGTTTGAGTTGGAGAATATTAAATCTTAAGTAGTTTTTCAATGAGTAAAAATTACTTTTCTCAAAATAAAATAAATGGGACAAGTGCTTTAATCTTGTAATGTTAGTGATGATGCTAGATCACCTAGTGTGAACCTTTGTGTGATGATTACAAATAGTTAAGTATTGTTTGGTGATTGTGTACCATGTATTTATTTATGGACGCTAGTACCGACCAAGGATACGAGGAGGAAGGAGGATACTACGAGGAAGAAGCCGAGGAGAACTTCAACCACTGCTCTGCACAAGGCAAGCTAACACTTGCAAGATACCCTACTTATGCAAGCTACTACTTGCTTGTTGCTATGCCAACTATATGCCTTAAGCATATGTGATTATACCCACTTGATACCCAATCCTAGTTTTACTTGCAAGCTTAATACTTTATTTTCTTTATCAAAGCTTTCTCTTAGAGTTTACTTAGTGACTTGTAGATTCTAGAAAGATAATTGAAGGTAGCATAAAGAGCATAAAACTTGGCCTAAGTTAGATAATCTTGATGTTATCCTGAGGCATGAGATTGAACTTAGCTAATCCCCATTTGTTTATTACCCATCATTAGTATCTACTCCCACTTATAGATGCTAGTGCTAAGCATAAAACTTGATCAACTTTAGATGGGAATACTTGGTGAAAATGGTTATGAAAACCTTAGAATGATGAGTCATTCTAATGAAATGTTTTGACATGTGTTTCTGAACACCAGATGATTTTGATGACGAAAACATTAAGGCATGAGCCTTAGCCCCTTTATAAAACTGATGGTTGTCTGGATGCGATACCATTCCAATTTTACCGTACAACCACGATAACCATAATTTGGGTAGGGCTTGACTGGAAATTTATATACCTTAGTATGGGTTCCCTTGCGGCCAAGGTCTGAGCTGAGGCTACCTTGTGAAGATTGTCCACCGGTGTAGTACCCAAGATGACAGTTGGTCATGGTTGGGAGGCCAAACTCACAGGAGAGGTGCCTATACTAGGGCGTGTAACTGAAAGGTTAGGATATATTATCCGCATACTGAGTATGGTGAATTCAGGATTTGTTCCTGACGGATGTATCGAATGTTGTGGTGAAAGTGTACAATCTCTGCAGAGTGTCAAACTATTCGAATAGCCGTGTCCGTGGTTATGGACAGTTGGAGTGGCCATACTGTTCTATCATCAGATGTTTTCCAAATGACTTATGAAATGATTTATGACTTTGACTTGACCACAACAGAGTTGTGATATGAATTCAAGTTCCCACTTAGGTGTTATCAAACTTTCAACTAGCTTTATTTGCTTCTTAAATTAGTAGAGATAAATCTGGCTTTTTGCAAAACAACCCTAGAGCTTAACACATCCTATGCAAAACCACTTCACTTGTTAGTATTAGTTTGTGAGTACTTAAAGAGTACTCATGGCTTTGTCCCTGGCTATTCCCGTGTCCAGACTATGAGAGGAGTATCAGGATGATGGACCACAGGAAGGTTACGACAACTAGGATCATTTCCCATCGTCAGCATTGCCTATGATCGTGAAGATGGAGCTTCGCCTACGCTATCGTTATCTTTACGTTATTCCGCTGCTTGATCTGTATTAAGAACTGGATCATGAGATCCTTATTTGTGTAAGACCTTATGTATGGTTTGTAATGGATGATGTACTGTGATATCCAATCTGTTATGTCTCGCAAAAATGGTAATCCTGGGATTGCGATGTATGGCATAACAGGCATCTGTGATTAAAAATCCGGGTGTTGACAAGGATCTTCTTCAGCTGTGGAGCAGCCTTGAAGTCCGTCGCCCAACCAAGTGGTTTCATCCCCGACCGATGCAGAGGTGGCGTTACCTCGTCGCTGTTTGTCACCGGAGGCAAGCTAGGACTCGATTGCATTTTGCAATCTATGTTAGGGTGTTTCCTGCAAAAAGTTGGGTTCGGGTTGTAATTTTCCTTTTCTTTTTGTAACTCCTTGTATATGTATACCCACCGAAACTCTTGGGTCCTTCGGGACCTTATCCATTAAAAAAGTCTATCAGAGCCCCAAACATAAAAAAACATGATGGTTGACCGTGACCTTCTAATTTTCTTACGTATTTCTGATTTTCATGTGTACTTGTCACACAAGGGACATGGAAAAAGTACTTGTTTTGTTTGGATTTTAGCCAGCAAGTAACTTAGATATAAGAAGCAAAATACTATACTAAATGACAATGTTGTGATAGGAGTGAAGTGGGGCTTGTCAACATGCGGGGTCCAAGTTGTCGTGCAAATATATGCGGGGTCCAAGTTGCATGTAATTGCCGAGTTTCGTAGAGTTGGGCTACCAAACACTGAGAGGGCCCATTTTGTAACACCCCAGTTTTAGTTAATTAATATTTAGGGTTGTTTGTGCATTCTGTCGTCGGATTGATGACAAGTATGCCATAATAAATACTGCAAACGAGAAGAGGTCAAAGATATCCCTCTCAAGCAACCCTGCAATTAAGATATAAGAAGTCTCTTGTGTCCCCAACACACCCAATACACTTGTTAGGTGTATAGGTGCACTAGTTCAGCGAAGAGATAGTGAAATACAAGTAATATGGATGATTATACGTGGTAATTGCAATCTGAAATAAAAATGGCAGCAAGCAAACATGTAGCAGGACTGGTTGTAAACGGTGTTTTAATGCTTAGAAACAAGGCCTAGGGATCATACTTTGACTAGTGGACACACTCAACAATGATAACATAATTGAACACATAAATATATTCTCTTCATGATGCTACCCTGAACTACTCTCCGGTTGGATAACGAACACCAATTCACTGCGTAGGGCTATAAAAGCACACCTTAAAGTTCGCATTCCCCATCTAGGTAACCTCACACTGTCACCTTGAGCGTTAGATGGTTCCAGACAAACACCACAATTTCATAGAGACATCCAACTCAAATTATAACTCATGATAAGTATTTTTGTAATCTTTAGCCTAAGAGCCACACACAGTGCGCATACTGTCACCTTCACAGATGTGGGACAAGGTGTCTCTGGAGATCACATTAATAAAAGCACTTGAGTAGCATAATAGACAAAGAGTAGCATCTACTTATTCAACTAGATTACAAAGCTCATGATCACAATGAGATCACACCATGGAGAGAGAGAGATGAACACATAGCTACCGGTAGAGCCCTTAGCCTCAGGGGAGAACTACTCCCTCCTCATCATGGGAGTCAGCAACGGCGATGGAGATGGCGGTGGAGTCGATGGATATGGCTCTAGGGGCAATTCCCCGTCCCGGTGGCGGCGCTGTGGAACTTTTCATGGAATTCTGATCTAGTATTTAGGGTTTTCGTCTCGGGGGGATTATATAGGCGAAGGGGCAAGGTCGATGGATGCCCGAGGGGCCCACACCATGGCCAGGCACGACCAGGGGGACCCGCACCACCTATGGTGTGGCCGCCTCGGTGACCTCCTCTGTCTCTGCTTTGGACTCCGTCTTGTGTCGGAAAAAATAGGAACTTTGGCTTTTGTTTTGTCCAATTCCGAGAATATTTCTTTACTAGTTTTTCTAAAACCAAAAACAACAGAAAATAGGAACTGGCACTGTGGCATCTTGTTAATAGGTTAGTTCCAGAAAATGCATAAAAATGCCACGAAGTGCAAGCAAAACATAAAGCAATTGGTGTAAAACAAGCATGGAGCATCAAAAATTATAGATATGTTTGCAACATATCAGCATCCCCAAGATTAACTCCTGCTCATCCTCGAGTAGGTAAGTGATAAAAAATAATTTTTGAGGTGACATGCAGCCAACACAATCTTTGATCAAGTTAATGTAAAAGCATTGCAAGCTGAGGTCAAAGTACTCTAAACATAAGCATGAAAGATATAATTCTAACAGTAGAACTTAGCAACCATGTTACAACATGAAAGGCAACACAAACAAAAGATCATGAATAATTATTTGAAAGACATTTGTTTGTTTCACACATAGAAAACATAGCAAGAGTGGTATTCAACTTGTCCTTCATGGAATAGCAAAACATAAATGCATAGGACACCTCAAAGTTCATAAGGGTGACTAGATACAAATAACTTAAGAACAAGAAATACCATAATTATGAATCAATCAACAAGTTTTGGGACAATGCACATTGAACTCAGAATGACAACTATGCTCTCTTAGCTGGTGCATAAATATAGAGGATGAAGACTCAACATAAAAGTAAAAGAAAGGCCCTTCGTAGAGGGAATTAGGGATTTCAAGTTTTATAAAGCTTCCAAAAATTATGGTACTTATTAGCTTTGAGCTCTCATTGCCCCTATCATTGACATCTTGAATGGTTAAGGTTAATGTGAGGGCAAATATGAGTTATATGCTTGACAAATCACAAGTAGAAAATCTCATGCCCCTTGATTACGAGTATCAAGACCTCATGCTACTCAACTTTGGTCACATGCAAGTTCTTGTCATTGTAAGTATATGTGTATCATGGAGAACTTCCAACGGGGTACCCCTTTCCCCATGACACAGGAGCTATCCCATATCAAAATGACAAGGCAACAGACAATGAGCATCTCAGCGATCCTTTTATTTACCATGAGCATAGTTTTTTATTGAAGATGCTTCATAGAGTGATCATTATGGTTTTGCTGTAAGTTTCTGCCACGATTAGGCATGGCTTAGGCTAGCCGCCCAGGCGTTTCTCTAACACATATACAAACTCCATGGACTTACAAGCTCCCATCTTATTTCACACCGACGACATCCATAAACAAAAGAACATGATATCAACTAAATAAATATAAGTGCAATGTTGAAAGCGTGCCCCATAACAACATGGTTTTGCTAACTCCCAACTTACAATTTGCAAGCATATAATCATCATAAGATACTCACAATGGTTCAAGTTTATTAAGTGCAAGAAATAAAATGTGCCATCAAGTTCGTGAGAGATTTACTAACTAATTTTCTCATAACAAAAAATAATTTGGAATAAGGATAAAACAAACAATTTACTTGGAATAGCAAATGATGCTATTATGTAGATATGGTGGACACAAATGGAAAACTTTGGTTAAAGGGAGTTGGATGCACGAGCAGAGCTCATACTCAGTACATGTGGAGGCTAGCAAAAGACTGGGAGCAATCAACTAAGAGAGCAATAATGGCCATAATCATGCAGAGCGATAAAACATTATTAATAAAAGCATAAAGTGATATCACAAGTCAAAAACTAAATGATCATAGAGGCTAAGGTGACTGGTTCATAGTCATAACATGGTGTAAGCATGTGCCAAGTCAACTCAAATAAAGCATCAAAGGAGAATAACACAATATTATGATTTTGTATGCTAAACCAACGCATGATTCTTTCATGGCACATTAAGCAATTTTTTTTTGAAACAAGTCATGCTACAACAATAATCACTAAGCATATGGTTAAAGCAACATCTAACATGACATGATAAAGTCTAAGTCACAGTCAAAACAAGCTTCTTTTTGTACCACCATAAGCATGAAACTTTATACTCTTTTCCAACACCAATTGACTTATTTGAAACAACTCACAAAGATAATAATCAATAAAAATAAGAGAGCTTGTATCACCTAACTACAAAGGAGAACTAAAAAGTTCTAAGAAAAAATAAGAAGAAAACTTAAGCTAAACGCAGTGCTAGCAAAAGAGATCACTCACAAAACAATAAGAGTGAAAACTAGAGTGTTCTAGGCAATGAAGAACGGGGTGTGACTTCTCCAAAAGAGGTGTGCTGGTATCCAACCAACTTATTGCAGCAAAAAAAGCAAAATAAAACTAAAATAAAAAACAAAGACGCTCCAAGAACAACACATAGTGCATTAAGCAAGAAATATAGTATCTTGAAAGAAGACCTGAGATTTTTGTTGATGAAGACGGGGATGCCTTGGGAATCCCCAAGCTTTAACGCTTGTACCACTTAAATACTTCTTGGGGTGACACGGGTGGCATCCCCAAGCTTGAGCTTCTGTCCATACTTCATCTCATTACATCATTCTCTCCCTATACTTGGAAACTTCCTTCATACAAAACTTCACACAATCTTCATTAGCAACGTTAGTGTATACAAGATAATAAACCTTTGGGTTCAGTTTCAACTCAATAAAATCATCCATTAAAACATAAGCTACTGTAGCAACTCCTTTTAAAAACTCAAGTGATCAAAAGAACTCAAAAAGAAAGAGATCAAGAGGCAAATGCAAATAGTGGCAGGACTATGTCAAAACAGAACATCAGGTAAAGATCGATTTGCTAGAAAATCTTCTGTTACTCAAATCGAAAAGTGTAGAACTAACAAGAGTTAGATAATAACCTGGGTCATGCGTACAAAAAATTGCAGATCAATACGACATTCTGAGATTTTTCACGATTTTTTACAGCAAAGCACAAAAATATGTTTCGGGACAACAACTTTCCCAAATCTTACCTTCTTCCTATTAGAGGCTACTATTGGCACAAAAATGAAATAAAAAGGATAAGGAGAGGTTGGTACAGAGGTAACAACTTCTAGGACTCAAATAAACAAAATAAACTGAAAGCAAAAATATAATGGATTGTCTCCCAAAAGCTCTTTCTTTATAGCCATTAAGATAGGCATGATAATTTCGGTGATGCTTGTTAGGAATAAACAACTTGTATTATCTGAGGGACAAAGGCCACAATATATAGTACAGGTACAAGTGCAAATATGCAGAAAGCCCCCTAACATATGGGGAAACTAAAATATACAAATATATACATCTAACACCCCCCCCCCTAACAAACTCATGGTGGATCCACAACACTGAGTTTGGAGAGTAAGAAATCATGCTGCGCTCTAGTCTGTGCCTTTGTAAAGAAGTCCGCCAACTGTAACTCTAAAGGCATATACTGAAGCGTAATAACCTGAGCCTGCACCTGAGCATGTATATAAAAAGCATCAACACCAATATGCTAGGTAAGCTCATGCTTTACCGGATCACGTGCAATACTGATAGCACCTGTACTGTTAGACAAAACTGGAGTGGGTGTCGTAACAGAGACCCCAAAATCCGCAAGCAACCACCGTAACCAAGTCACCTCAGCAGTCAACAAGGCCATAGCTCGCAACTCAGCCTCAACACTCGAACGGGAAACCGCTGTCTATTTCTTCGTCTTCCAAGCAATGAGCGAACCACCAAGAAACACACAGTAAGAAGAAAGGGAACGACGATCCGTAGGATCACTCGCCCACATAGCATCCGAGTAGCACTGAAGCTGGAGGGAGCTAGAACAAGGAAAGAAAAGGCGACGAGTGATCATGCCACGAAGATAGCGAAGAACACGAAGGAGATGACTATAGTGAACAGTGGTAGGAGCTGAGACAAACTGACTCAGAATATGAACAGGATAAGATATGTCAGGACGAGTGATAGCAAGATAAACAAGACTCCCAACAAGATGGTGATAACGCGTCGGGTAAGGAAGAGGATCACCATCATTAGGACAAAGCTTAACATTAAGCTCCATAGGAGTCTCAACAGTGCGCTCATCCCCAAGAGCAGCACGAGCAAGAAGATCATGAATATACTTTTCCTGAGAGATAGAAAAGCCATCAGAAGTGGAGGAGACCTCAAGCCCAAGAAAGTAGCGGAGAGGACCAAGATCAGTCATAAGAAACTGATCACGAAGACGAGCCTTAACAAAGGAAATATACTCAGGATCATCACCAGTAATGATCATATCATCAACATAGAGAAGGAGAAGAGTGCGTCCACGAGGATAAGTGTGAACGAACAGCGCTGGATCATGAGCACTGGGAGAGAAACCAGCAGCAGGCACCACAGAGGCAAAGCGCTCAAACCAGGCATGATGGGCCTGTTTTAGGCCATAAAGAGAACGCCGAAGACGACAAACCATCCCATCGGGAACAGAATACCCAGGAGGAGGCTGCATGTAAACCTCCTCACTTAATTCACCATTGAGGAAAGCATTCTGAACTTCAAGCCGAGACACAGACCAGTGTCGAACAGAAGCAACAGCAAGAAGAGTGCGCACAGTGGTCATATGAGCCACAGGGGCAAAAGTCTCATCATAGTCACGGCCGTGCTCCTGCTGAAAGCCACGAGCCACAAGACGCGCTTGATAGCGCTCAAGAGATCCATCAGGGCGGGTATTAATTTTATAGACCTACTTACACGTGATGGGACGAACACCAGGAGGGGGAGAGACAAGATCCCAGGTGCCAGTGCGCTCAAGCGCAACAATCTCCTCAGCCATGGCAAGCTGCCATTCGGGATGACACTCAGCATCCCGATAAGAAGTCGGCTCGAGGGCAACAGAGAGACCGTACTGACTAGGAGAGTAACGATTAGGTGGACGACGAAGATGAGTCGCCGGAAGAGGAGAGGGAATCTCGTCAGAAGAAGAAGACATATCAGAAGAAGAAGAAGAAGAATAAGGGACATTAGGAGGAGGATCCGGAACATGAGAGCGACGAGAATAATAGAAGGGAAAAGGAGACAATAGTGAGGTGGGTGGAGGATCAGGAGAAGAAGGAGGAGAACTAGGTGGGGAGGAAGACAACGAGGACGAAGTTGAGACATCAGCAATAATAGGTCCGGAAGGAGGACCAATAGGAACAGAGGGAGGTGTGTCAGGAAAAAGTAGAAATTAGATATCCTCCGTCGGATATGTCAAGGAGGTGGGGCGAGGATAGAAAGGATGCGTCTCATCAAACGTGACATCACGAGAAATGCGCATCCGACGACCAACGGGGTCCCAACACTGATAGCCCTTATGCTCATCACTGTATCCAAGAAAGACACACTCAACAGACTGAGCGGTCAGTTTGGTGCATTCACGAGGGGCAAGAAGAACATAACAAACACAACCAAACGAACAAAGTGCGGAGTAATCATGAGGATGACCAGAGAGCTGAGGATGACCAGAGAGCTTCATGCACTAGCCAACGCAACCAAAAGTCTGAACTGATGGAAAGGGCTAGTGCAATCCACTAATACAGTTCAACACCCCCTCTCACGTGTGACGGGGAGAAGTCAGCACGTGCAACCGGAAGAGAGCGACGACGTGCGAAACTCACGTATGACTCAAGAGGTCTATACGTGGACACAGAGGGGTCAACAACAATTTTAGGATTAATTGCGAAAGCCAGGACTCAAACTCGAGACCTTAGGCTCTGATACCATGTTAGGAATAAATAACTTGTATTATCTGGGGGCCAAAGGCCACAATATATAGTACAGGTACAAGTGCAAATATGCAGGAAGCCCCCTAACATATGGGGAAACTACAATATACAAATATACACATCTAACAATGCTCACATAAGAAATATGAATTGAAGTAAAAGAGAGCATCAAGAAGCAAATATAAAACAAATTTAAGTCTAACCACTTCCTATGAAAAATAATCTTGTAAAGAAACAAGTAATGAAAGCACAAAGCAACAAGCATAGGAAAGCAAAACAAGTGCAACTTCAAAATTTTCAACATAAAGATGGGAAACTTAATATTGACGTAAAACCATGTTTCCATATCTCATAATAACTTCCAGTAGCATCATGAATACAATTAACAATATAACTATCACATAAAACATTCTTATCATGAGCCATAGGCATATAATAATTATTACTCTCCACATAAGCATAGTCATTCTTATTAATTTAGTGGGAGAAAATTCAACAAAATAGCTATCATTATTATTCTCATCACCATAATCATCAAATATAGGAGGCATATTGTAATCATAATTAATTTTTGCCTCAATAGTAGGTGGACTGAAAATATCATATTCATCATTGTAATCATCATATATTGGAGGTATAGTATCATCATAGTAAATTTTCTCCTCTAAAGCTGGGAAACTAAAAAGATCATTTTCATAAAAACTAGCTTCCCCAAGCTTAGACTTTTCCATAGCATTAGCAAAAATGGTGTTCAAAGAATTCATACTAATAACCTTGCTATTAGCATGCAAATAAAGTTCCATAGGTTTTTTAATTTTCTCTTCAAACACTTCATGTCCTAACTCAAGATAAATACTAAAAATCTCTCTAATTTTGTTGTTGTTTTCCATTAAGCCTAACTAGTGAAAATAAAAACAAGAAACAAAAAGATATAATTGCAGAATCTAAAGGAAATAACTTCGAGCACTCACACACCAGCAACAGTACTAGAAGATAGCTTAGTAGCCAGGGGATGTGAGTACCTTTTACCTTACCTCCCCGGCAATGGTGCCAGAAAAGAGCTTGATGTCTATGCACGCTTCTATTCTTGTAGACAGTGTTGGGCCTCCAAGTGTAGAGGTTTGTAGAACAACAACAAGTTTACCTTAAGTGGATCACCCAAGGTTTATCGAACTCAGGGAGGAAGAGGTCAAAGATATCCCTCTCAAGCAACCCTGCAATTAAGATACAAGAAGTCTCTTGTGTCCCTAACACACCCAATACACTTGTCAGGTGTATAGGTGCACTAGTTCGGCGAAGAGATAGTGAAATACAAGTAATATGGATGATTATAAGTGGTAATTGCAATCTGAATTAAAAATGGCAGTAAGCAAACATGTATCAGGACTGGTTGTAAATGGTGTTTTAATGCTTAGAAACAAGGCCTAGGGATCATACTTTCACTAGTGGACACTCTCAACAATGATAACATAATTGAACACATAAATATCTTCTCTTCACTATGATATCCTGAACTACTCTCCGGTTGGATAACAAACACCAATTCACCGCGTAGGGCTATAAAAGCACACCTTAAAGTTCGCATTCCCCATCTAGGTAACCCCACATTGTCACCTTGGGCGCTAGATGGTTCCAGACAAACACCACAATTTCATAGAGACATCAAACTCAAATTATAACTCATGGTAAGTATTTCTGTCATCTTTAGCCTAAGAGCCACACACGATGCGCACACTTTCACCTTCACACATGTGGGACAAGGTGTCTCCGGAGATCAAATTAATAAAAGCACTTGAGTAGCATAATAGACAAAGAGTAGCATCTACTTATTCAACTAGATTACAGAGCTCATGATCACAATAATATCACACCATGGAGAGAGAGATGAACACATAGCTACCGATAGAGCCCTTAGCCTCGGGGGAGAACTACTCCCTCCTCATCATGGGAGTCAGCAACGACGATGGAGATGGCGGTGGAGTTGATGGAGATGGCTCCAGGGGCAATTCCATGTACCGACAGGGTGCCGGAATAGAGACTTCCGTCCCCCGAATCTCGTCTTCGGTGGCGGCAGTGTTACGGAACTTTTCGTGGAATTCTGATATGGTATTTAGGGTTTTTGTCTCGGGGGGATTATATAGGCGAAGGGGCAAGGTCGGTGGACGCCTGAGGGGCCCACACCATGGACACGCACGACCAAGGGGGACCCGCGCCACCCTATGGTGTGGCCGCCTCGGTTACCTCCTCCGTCTCTGCTTTGGACTCCGTCTTGTGTCGGAAAAAATAGAAACTTTGGCTTTTGTTTCGTCCAGTTTCGAGAATATTTCTTTACTAGTTTTTCTAAAACCAAAAAAAGCAGAAAACATGAACTGGCACTGTGGCATCTTGTTAATAGGTTAGTTCCAGAAAATGCATAAAAATGCCACAAAGTGCAAGCCAAACATAAAGCAATTGGTGTAAAACAACCATGGAGCATCAAAAATTATAGATATGTTTGCAATGTATCAATCCTCTAGCCCCCAAGCATGAAGTCAGATAAATATCGTAGCATAAGATCTGAGTTGATGCTTATAGGTAGCAAAATAACGATATAGTGTAGACCTCAAGGCCCGTGCTGTATTTTGACTTAGTTGAAGTTGAAGCCCGAGTCTTAGTAGCCGTCTGACGGTATTCCGTCTTTAACTTAGAGAAAGTTGCATATTACAACCAGGATTTGCTCAAGAACATTTGTAACAAGTACAAGGAGATCAAGGCTTTAAGTCTTGAGAATTCCCAGTTGAAAGTAGAAATGGATGAAGCGAAAGGTAAACATTTCCGGCCTTCAACCGTAATTGTTGTCTTAGTTGAATTTTTCATTTGACTCATATCTTTGTTGTGTACAGAACTGCTGCAGCAATCAAGCAAAATGGTGGAGGAAGCTGAAAATTTCAGGGTCCTCCAGATGGAAAATACTGAACTTCAGGAGGAGCTTACAAAGCTAAATGATGATCACAAGAAATCCATGAGCAACCTCTCGGAGTCAAGTAATATGGAGACCGAGAGGTTAGCAAAGTAGCTAGATTTCCTAGATAAACAACTTGATGATCTGAGGAAGGATTTCAACAGCCAGAGGGATCTAGCCCATGCCAAATAAGAAGAACCGAAGAGTCTCAGGGAGGAGCATTCTCAGTGGAACCATTGTGTGCTAGGTAACATTTCCGACTTTACTCTTCCTTTGATTTCAGACCCTTTCTTTTAGTCAGATTTTGATTTTTGGTTATTTCCCAGACCCTCTGCATCTTTCCAACTCCTCTTCATCTAAACCTCGCCTCGAGTGCATCAAACTTGTCGGGGATGTTCTTTTCGACTTCCGCTAGACTCTTGAAGAGGCTGGCGAGTCGGTTATACTTTCTGGCTTAAACAATTTTCCAGTGCTAGAGGTGAGGGATAAAACAAAGGAGATTCCGAAGCTCATCGAGGATTGGAAGATTTCCTACGCCCGGACTGCTGCACGGACTGCCCTCACTATGGTGATGAGCCACCACAGTGATATAGAAATCTGGAACGTCACCAAGGGCATCGCCGATGAGGACGAGGAGGGTAACCTGCAAGACATCAAGGCCATCCAAGAATCTTGTGCGGGTTATGCTTGTTGTGTGGCGGATATGACGAAATATACGATGCCAGTATTCCAATCTTTCACCGTGCCTCCTTATCCCAAAGATCCAGAATATAGCCTCATCAAAGATGATGAAGCTTCTAAGTCTCCAGAGCAAGGTGGCGACGATGTCGACTCCAGCGCTCCAAGGTCTCCACCACCACCGCCTGAATCTACAGCACAAAACACTTGATACATTATCCTAAACTTTCATTTGGTCTATAATGATGGGAACAATATTTTGTTTTAAATGTGCTGGTATGTAAGAACTGATGCTTTACTACTTAGAACTTGTTTGTATATATTTTGATGTATGTGATTGAAAAATTCTTTAAGCACTTTGTGTTTAAACTTATCGTTTAATCTGGCTTTCTGCTTTGTCCCTTTCATGAGCCGGCAAACTTTTAGCACAGAAACTTTGTCGAGCAATGAATCTCAATTGCTAAACCTGTTTAAACTCAAAAACAAAGGCCGCTTCCAGTACCAACAATTCATTACTCAGAAAATTACCGCATCTAAGCAATCAGATAAAAACTAAAGTATAAACATAAAATGAGATTTACACCCAAAGGTAACATTTTAATAATTATTCAAAAATCATTACCAGAACGAACATGAGCATAAAGTACATTCAAGCATCCTGGGATTTTCGAATTTAACATGCTCTTTTGGAAATAAGATGGTAAAAAACTTCTCAGCAATAATATGAGGAAAACAATACTTTATTTCTCTTTGAACATGTACATATGATTTACAAGGAAATATAACTAAGAATAGAAGGGAGTATCTATTCAGTATTCCATGGACGGTCTAACTCATCCGGGTCTATACTACCGCCATCTCTCTTTCTCTTCCGAGTATCAGGTCTTTCCTTGATTGGTCTCATATCGGATAAATAATATGACCCATTATGCAGAACTCGGCTGATCATAAAAGGTCCTTCCCAAATCGGGGAAAGTTTGTGCTTTCTTTTTTGCATGAGTCGGAGAACCAAATCACACTTTCTGAAGGAACGATTTTGAACTCGTTGACTATGGTACTTGTGTAACTTCTGCTGATAGGCTGTGGATATCTATATAGCAACAACACGAA
Source organism: Avena sativa (assembly GCA_916181665.1). NCBI lineage: Eukaryota > Viridiplantae > Streptophyta > Magnoliopsida > Poales > Poaceae > Avena > Avena sativa. Next base: position 288,830,295 of record OV702279.1, read on the forward strand.
CTTCTTTTACTATGTCAAGATTATCTTGTAGAGAAACTTTGGCATCTTCTTCGATATACGCTTTGACTCGAGGAGACTAATGAATTAAATCACTCGGAAGAACTGCTTCTGCAGCATAAACCAAGAAGAAAGGAGTGTACCCGGTTGATATGTTAGGAGTTTTTCGTAAGCTCTATATCACAGACGGTAATTCTTCCGCCCAAGACCCCACAGCACGACGAAGCAGTGCTTCAAGACGAGGTCAAAGTCCTTGTAAAATGAGACCGTTTGCTCTTTCGACTTGTCCATTAGCTTGTGGATGTGCAACTGATGCAATATCAAGTCGGATCCCTTGCTCCTCACAGAATTCGGCTAGTTCTCCCATGGAAAATTTGCTCCCATTGTCAGTGATAAACTGTGCGGATATCCGAATCAGATGATTACGTCCTCAATAAACTTTCTGGTTGTGGCTCCATCGCAATTTGTTACGGGTTTAGCCTCAATCCATTTTGTAAATTTATCCACCATCACTAGCAGGTGATTAAATCCACCTTTTGCCCCTGTGAAATGGCCCTTCCATATCAAGCCCCTAGACCGTGAACGACCATCTAATTGGGATTGTTCGTAGCTGATTAGCCAGAACATGTGCCTGATGGGCATATTTCTAGCAGCCTTTTCACATTTTGAATTTTTTTGCCATCTGCCTTAGCCATGAGCCAAAAGAATCCATGTCTAAAAGATTTTGCCACTAAGGATCTGGCTACGGCATGATGACCGCATTCGCCTTCATGGATTTCTCGTAAGATTTCCACTCCTTCTTCCAAAGATACACAGCGCTGAAAGACCCTAGAAACACTCCGCTTATAGAACTTACCATTTACTATTATATAGGCTTTTTCTCGTCGGACAATCTGCCGGCTCAGAACTTTGTCTTTGGGTAATTTTCCGTCTATCAGGAAGTCTAAATAGGGTTGTGCCCAACTAGGAATTACAACCAAAACTTCTACTAAAGGTGAGTCGGATTTCGTTGGATAGTCCTCATCAACTCATGTGATGGAGGGAACTTTTAAGTGCTCGAGAAAAGCACCATCCGAAACTTGTTTCCGCGCAGGGCCTATTCATGATAGAGCATCTGCTTCCTCATTTACTGCTCGAGGGATGTGTTGAACCTCAAACTCCTCGAATGATTTGGATAATTGATACGCCCAATTTGCATCACCATTCTATATCATAATTTACCTCTATTCATTGATATTTGGTATTACTTATGGCTTTTCATCTGTTTATGCATGGTGGATGATTCTTGGAGGATGGACTGCCGGAGTCTGGATTCTGATGGAAAAGAAGGCATTTCGGTGCAATTTCACGAAGATCAGAAAAATACTAGAAAAATATGGAAACGTATTATTTTACTAGAGGACGAAGGAAGCCAGAAGGAGGAGCGAAGGGGGGCCGCAGGGGGCCCACACCCCCTAGGCGCGGGCCCACCCAAGGCCGCGCCTAGGGAGGTGTGGCCCACCTACCCGGCCTCCGACTCTCCCCCTTCGCCTATATCTTCCCTATGGAACCCTAAGCCTCAGGGAGCGACCACAAATAGATTTCCGCCACCTCTGGGGGGCGGAAAACACCGAGATAGAAAGATCTCTCCGGTAGACAGATTTCTGCCAGGGGAATTCCTTCCCGGAGAGGGGAGACCGTCGCCATCAACACCATCATCAAGCTAGGCTTCATCGGGATCATCATCATCCACACCATCATAGGCACCAGCACCATCATCACCACTCCGTATCGCTGTAACAATTGTGTTGGATATTGCTTTAGTTCTTAGGGGAAACTTTCCTGGTGTTAATTGCTATTGTAGTTGATGCTTGTGAGTGGAACCATTGGATTATTGTTTATGTTCAGATTGTTATCCATTACCATATCATCTTTGATCTTGATCCATATGATGTCTTGTGAGTAGTTCATTGTGTTCTTGAGGAAATGGGAGAAGTCATGTTGTTAGTAGTGAATCTGTGATGATTTATTATTCAATGGTTTAGTATTTAAGTTGTGGTGCTATTCTTCTAGTGGTGTCATGTGAACGTCGACTACATGACACTTCACCATTTATGGGCCTAGGGGGATGCATTGTGTATTTGGATACTAATTGTGGGGTTGCCGGGGTGACAGGAACCTGAACCCCCGTTAGGACACCTTTGCACAAGGGAGTGTAGGATCTCAGAATTTAAGGCTGTGGTTAGATTTATATTTTAATTAATTTCCTGTAGTTACGGATGTTTGCAGGGGGTTTAATCACAAGTATGTATTAGTCCTAGGAAGGGCGGTATGTTAGCACAGGTTCACACACAACACTTACGAACACCAAAGAAGAGTACTCGGCTATTTGAAGCGAAAGCACTTGACAGAATTTCCATGTGTCCTCGAGAACGTTTGGTCCTTATAAGTATTTTCACCGGCTTGTCCTTTGCTAAGAAAGGATTGGGCCACTTGCTCTGTTTGTTCGTTACCTTTGTTACTTGCTCTTTGTTTTGTTGCCTTGTCAGAAAACCACTAAAAACTTGTTTGCTAAGTATTCACAGGGATTTCCTGCTCCATACCACCGTTCAGCACCTTCTGCTCCTCGTTAGGATCGACACTCCTATTTATCAAAAGTACTACGATACACCCCCTATACTTGTGGGTCATCAAGACTATTTTCTGGCGCCTTTGCCAGGGAGTGAAGCGCTATTGAAGAGTGGAACTGGTAAGGGAAACTTTTACTGTGAGTATTGATTCTGTTACTGCTTGTTACTTTGTTTCCAATATGGACAACCCACTTGGTTTTCTGTTTGGCAAAACTACTACCACTGCTAGGATAGTAGATGAACCACCACCTGTTGAGATTGTTCCTTTTAAGATACCTACAAGTATTGTTGATCGTGTTATGGATAATTATTATTTGGGGGATGGAACTGTCCATCCTAGTGATCACTTGCTTTTTATCCATGAATTATGCGGGTTGTTTAAGTGTGCAGGTATCACAACTGAACAGGTGAAGAAGAAGTTACTCTCCATATCCTTGAAAGGGAGAGCTGAAGAATGGTATAAGCTGCTGAAGAATGGACAATCCATGGAATGGGAGGAGATGGCATCTCTCTTTTACTCTAAATTTTATCCTCCCAGTGAAATTCATAAAGATAGAAATCTTATATATAACTTTTGGCCTCTTGATGGATAAAGTACAGCTCAAGCTTGGGGGAGATTGAAGTTACTAATGCTTAAATTTCCTATTCATGAACTCCCTAACAATATTATTCTCAATAAATTTTATGCTAGGCTTTCTCTTCATGATAAAGATTTACTAGATGGTTCTTGTGCTGGATCATTCACACGTATGAAGGAAGAAGCTAAATGGGATCTCTTAGACCATATTCAAGATAATACTGAATCTTGGGAGCATGATAAAGGAAGAAAATCAGGTATAAACTATGACTATGAATGCATTAAATCTTTTATGGGAACTGATGACTTCCGTGAAATTAGTAATGAGTTTGGTCTTGATTCCCAAAGTATTGCCAACTGTTTTAAAGCTTTTTCCTCTTACATAGAAATTCCAAAGAAGAAGTGGAATAAGTACCATGCTCCTTATAAATATGTTGTTAATCATGTTCATGTTAGAAGTACTCAAGTTTGTACTACTCATCATATTGTGCCTGAGCCTCATGTTGAGAAAATGCCTTTCCCAGCTAAGGTAAAGGAGTATTCTATGATTATTAGTGCAAATAACAAAGGTACAAAGAAAACTGTGGAGCCTGGTAAACAATTGAGTGATGCACCTGTGGTAGCTATAGTGAAAGACACGGTCACTCGAAATATAGAGGATGAGCATATTATCTTTTGTGAAGACGCTTCTAATATTATCTCTCATCCTAGTATGGATAGAAAAGCCAGTGTTCCTGTGCTTTCTGTTAAAATTGGTGATCATTGCTATTATGGTTTATGTGATATTGGTGCTCGTTCTAGTGCTATTCCTTATGAGCTTTACATGGAAATTATGCATGAGATTGTTCCTTGTGAGCTTGAGGACATTGATGTGGTTATCCACCTTGCTAATAAGGAAACCGTTTGCCCCATTGGCATTCTAAGAGATGTGGAGGTTCTCTACGGTAAGATTAAGTATCCTGCTGATTTTCTAGTGCTTAATTCAGCAGTTAGTAAAACTTGTCCTATCATTTTTGGTAGACCTTTCTTGAACACTTGTGGATCTATTATTGATTGTAAGAAGGAAAAAAATTTAACTAAGTTTGATGGATATTCTTATGAGTTTAACTTTTCCAAATTTGCTAAAACTCCTTGTGAAAATATCTTGCCTAATAAAGATTTCAGGATGGAACAACTTGCTTCTATTGATCCAGTCTATGACCTTGGACCTCTTTTTGATGATTGTAAGTATGCTTATTCTGATGATAAAGTTGTTTCCAGTGATAGTTATATTGTCAACTTTATTCAAAGTGCTACTGAAAGTTATTTTGAGAGAGGGAAACATGGTTTTATGCATCTCAATGATGTTAAGTTTCCCCATTTTATTTTGAAAGCTTTAAAGTTGCATTTGTTTTGTCTTCCTATGATAGTGGCTTTTTGTTTCAACAATTAGTTTTATCATGATACTCCCATGCATAGGAAGTGGGTTAGACTCAAGTGTGTTGGTTATTTGCTTCTTGATGCTCTCTTTCACTTCAAATATATATATATATCCTATATGAGCATCCTTGAAAGTTTCATGCCTAACTTAAAGGCATTAAAGAAAAGTATTTGTTGGGAGATAACCCAAGAGTTTGGTTGAGTCTTGGAAGTTATTACCTCAGAAATAACCACTCCTTATCCTTTTGTTTTGGTTTTTGCGTCAAGTTCAACTACTTTTGTGAAGTAGAGGAGTTGTGAAAAGTGGCTGTCCTAGGACATATTTTTGTGCTGTATTGTAAAAATTCATGAGGGAGCTCAGTACTTCGGATAGAGCTTCATTTTTCTGATATTGTTCTCCAAGTTGTTACCCAACTTTCATTAGTTCTGCACTTTTTGATTTGAGCAACAGAAGGTTCTCGAAAAATTCAATATTTACCTGCTGGTCTATTTTGACAGATTTCTGCCGTCATTTGCATTTGCCTCTTAAAGAAGATTTTGTGTTGATGGGTTTTCAGTTGAAGTGTGTGCCAAAGGTTTATTGTTTTTTCTTACACTAATGTTGTCATTGAGTTTGTGCAAAGGTTTTGTATGAAGGAAATTTTCAGGAGAAGGAGAAAAGGAATCTGCAGAGTTCGTCTTTGAATAGGTAAAAGTGGTGAAAACAGAAGATTCATGAAACTCCAATCTTTCTATATTTTTGATGTTTTTAATACATAAGGAAAGTTACGAGACGAAACTGAAGACGAAACGGAGCCTGGGGTGGACACACCCACCCAGGCGCGGGCCCAGCCTGCCCGCGCCTGAGGGGGGTGTTCCTCCCTCGAACTCCGCCTCGTTTCCGTGTCAAAACCTTCCTTATGCATTGAAACTTCGTAATATATAACCCCCCGGATCCCCCGAGGTTCATGCATCATGTTCTCGTCGTGTTTTTGTTTCGATCTGTTTCTGTCAGGAAATCTTCTCAAGTTTAGAGCGCCATGGCCTCCGCCAATGACAAAGGCAAGAAGCCCGTGGAGATAAATTTGGAAGAACAAACCACCGCAGGAACAAGGGGAAGGAAACCTACTTTTGTAGGAGCAATTAACACTGCGGATGCTTTTTCTCGTCACATGCAGGGAATCGTATCCTTTGGTTCGGAACTCAGATATTGCCCTGAGGCTGCGAAAGCCCTTCGAACCACTAACGAGTTTTGTGATAAGTATCGTGCTTTGAGGATGAAGGTGTATTGTAGGGGTCCCAACCTTAGATAAGATTGATCCCTCCTGTGTTTTACAATGCTAGTCCCTGGATCAATAGCTAGCATCCACAGTTAAGATGTAATATCAAGATACAAAGGTCATAATATAATTTTATAACCAGGAATAATATAAGTTTATTACATCAAACATAGCTCATTTGGCTATTACAATACATTGCAGCGGAATAAATAAAATCATGGGTCCTTCATCTTCAAAGTGCCACAGGCAGATGTTGGTTGTAGACTTTGTAATACTAAACAATCAATCTTCACTAAAATCAATCAAACCTGCAACATACAAGTTACAGCCACAAGGGTCAATACATTTGAATTGTATTGGCAAGTGATACTATGGTAGTATAGTGGAGTCTATCATCTATATGCATTTGGCTAAGTGGAGTTGAGGCTTGCATTGCTCAAAATAGATTTTTCCTTAACATTTGAAAATACTAAGTTTTTGCTTGACAAAATCATTTTTCTCAATCAAAGATTTCAAGATCCTTGTACCAAGCCATCTCTCCATCAATGATTGAAGAATTCAAACAACCCTTGTTCAAACCACAAGTTTTAATTTAGAAATTTGAATGATGAGATTCTTGATTGCTTCCATGTCTTGATGCTCAAATTGTCCTTTACCAGGGACATGGCTAAGTACTTAGATTTTACACTCTGCAGAGGTGGTGCACTTTACCCACAAGACTTGGTTTCCCAAGACAAGATCTTTCAGAAGCTTTCCCTTAGACCAAAATGGACGCGTTCCAACCTATCAAACACTACCACCCACTGTCCATATGGCTAAGTTCTTGCAACCTATATGATCATGGCAGAGCCCATATTGCCAAGTGGTTGCACTTGAAGCTTCTCAACATTTGACATCTCAAATCCCTTTGTTCCTGGGTGGCCATCCACAAGTGAGATACACAATCCAAGTCCATGGCCTTGTGAACCACTTAACCATTCTCCACCAAGCTATCCCATTCCACCCAGGTGATTCATTAACTTAGTTGTTTTATTAGACAAAATCACAAGTCCTCAGACTTAGAATATTTTTCCATAGTGTGAATATATATTCCACCCATGTTTTCTATTAGCTAGGCGAAGCTTGGTAGTAGTAGGAATATTAACTTAGGGAAATCCTACTAAGGATTCATCTATTAGGTTTTACTATAGCAAAGTCTATACTTAGCAAAATTTATGCAAGTTTTACTTAGCAAAATCACTAATGCATAGTGAAAGTAATGGGACAAAAGTATGAAGCATCACTTGCCTTTTTGGTAGGGAATGGTGGTTCACTCCTTGGTCTTGTTAGTCTCACACTTCACTACAAGTCAAACAAGCAAACACTAATTCAATTTTCATTCCAAACCAATAATCACTCATACAATTTCACACACACAAGATAATGGAAACAAATTCATGCATGGGAGCATGCACAAGATAGTTTTATTTTGCAAAGGGGTCTCTATGGGGTTTCTAAACTTTGTAAGATCCAAATTGGTCATTTACCAAAGTGGCAAAGTCATTAGCAAGAGGGTTTTGTCCAAAAACTATTTTAAATCCATTTATCATTTCATGTGGTGAAAAATGTTTTTATTAAGGCAAAACTCTTAAGTTGTTCACCAAATGAGTTGCTATTGCAAAGCTTGGTGTTTTTGGGTCAGTAGGTTTGGTCCAATCTATTTCTTTAAAGTTTTCTTTCCATAAACATTTTTATAACAAAAACCATTCTTTTTATTTGGCTAGAAAATGACTAAGTCAAGTAATCCAACCTAAATCTTACAAAAATCATTTTTAATACCAAGGGTTGGTTCCTAGGGTCAGTAAGGTCACAACAATCCAATTTGCAAAGGTTTTATCTTTAAATTCAATTTTAAACAATTTTTATACTCTAAACAAGCACACAAATGTTTCTGCAAATTCAAACAAGCTAACAGATACTATTTGTCAAACTAAGGCCATGGTTGGCTAGGGCTTGTTCTCCTGAATCCAACGACATAAAATTTGTAAAATTTGGACGTGTGGATCCAAAGATATAAGAGTTTGAAGTTTGCAAAAGTTTCTGTTTTTCAAATCTGTTTTTAAACCAAATAGGTGACACGCGGCGATGTTTCATTGGTCGATACCGGTTCGGCCGGATCGGCTCTGTGGAACGTTAGATCTAAAGTGGATCGTGCGGCACAGGTTCATCCTTACCCCTTCGGTTAGTCACTCTATCCAAGCCGGTGGATCTGCATCCTACGGTTCCTATCGCTTGGCCAAAAAGCAGCGGCGCTGGCGGCGGCGTCTGGTGGCGGAGCGGTCGGTCGTCGATGGTGCCGGTGCTACTGGAGTTGAGGAAGGGGAGATGCTCACCGGGCTCAGGAGGTCACGGCGATGCTCGAGGAGGTGTTGGTCGGACGAGGGGCGCTCGGGGGCAGCTGCGATTGCTCGCCGGAGTAGAGGACGGCGTCGGGCGCATCAGGTGGTCGTCGTGGACGGCGCTGTGGGCGTCGTCAGAGTAGAGGCAGATGGCGGCGGTACTGGAGGTTGTCGTTGGCGAGGCTCAGGGGTGCCCGCGGGGAAGCTGAGGTTACAGAGCGGTGCTCCTGGGTCTGGCGAATCTACCTGCTTGCTCGGGAAGACAAGGGCGAGGAGATGCCGCCGGAATTTGGCCGTGAACTCGTCGGAGACGGCGACGGTGCAGTGAAGATTGGCGACAGCCTGGTGGCTCTCGAGGCATGGGGTTTGGGGGGAATGAAAGAGGAGGAAGAGGGGATTTAAATCGCGTGATCACTGCGAGGTTTAATCGTGGCATTAAGTCGAATTGACGACGCGAAATTTACTGTCAGGAACGGGGAGGAACGGTCGAGCGGGGTGGAGAGGAAGAACAGTGGAGTGGGGCCGGTCAGTCAGTGGGAAATAGATGAGGAAGAGGTCCACCTGCCAGTGAGAGTGTGGGTTAGGTTTGTGGTGGAGAAAAACGGTTCGGGGGAGGAACATGTGGGGTCGTTTCGTCAGCGAGTGAGGGGAAGAGGAGTGGGTCCTGGTTGTCACTCTCTGTGCGGGTCTGTTTCTGAGTGAGAAATGGTTTCTTGGGGGGGGGGAAGAGGGAGAAGACTGGGCTGGTCTGGGCCTTAGTGGGCTGGGTCTGTTTCTTCTTTTTTTTCTGTCTGTTTGTTTTATTCTTTTCTAATTCTTTTTCTGTTTTGAATTCAAACAAACAATTCACACTCAATTCCATTCAAACAACCAACAAACTTTGTAGCTATGAATTTGGTTCTGTTTATCATCATAAATCACATTCTAAAATAAAATAATATTTTAAATCTTTTTAGGTTCCATTAATTAATTAAATAAAATGGACCATGGTTTATTAATAAAACAAGGTTTGGTTTATTTAATAAAATCTTCATTTGAAATCCAAATGCTTTCAAAACCCAATCAGTAGGTTTTATTTGGAAATAAAGAATATTTGGAAAACTTGTTTAAAATAAAATAATCCTTTTACTTTAGGGTCCATTAATAATTAAATAAAATGGACCTTAGTTATTAAATCAAATAGGGTTTGATTTTATTAATAAAATCTTTATTTGAAACCTAAATATTTTCAAAATCAAATTAGTAGGTTTAATTTGGGAAATATATAATATTTGGAAATTTGTTTTAAAACAAAATAACCTTTTATTTTAGTGTCCATTATTAATTAATATAATAGACTTTCATTATTAAATCCAATAGGATTTGTTTTATTGAGAATATTTATTTTAAAATCTAAAATAAAGCCAAAACACTTCAGTAGGTTTTATCTGAGAATATAAAGTACTTGGAAAACTTATTTAAATTAAACAAATAAGTTTTGATGGTTTAGAAATAATAAAACCTTTATTAATAAAATCTTGGATATTAAATCCTCATTATTTTATTTAAATAAACCTTTACTATTTTTATCAAAACAAATTGGTTTAATCAAAGACTTGGCCAAGGTTTAATTTGGCTTTATAAAATAATCCTTATTTATAAATCCATCTTTTCCTTTAAATACCAAATCTTTTATTAAGAGATCCAAAATAGTATTTCCAAAACATTTTAATTTATTTTATTAAATGTTTATCTTTATGAATCCCTTTAGGATTTTATTTAATTCAAATGGGTTTGAAGTTCCAATTGAATTCAAAAAGTTTCTTCTGGCTCTGAAAATCAAACAAAGTTTTATTTTATTAATTCATTTTCACATTACAAGATTTGGAAAATCTTGGGATGTGACAGCTACCACCCTTAAAATAAATCTCGTCTCGAGATTTGGGGAGGCTGGGGTTACAAGCAAGTTCAAAACAACTAGGGTACTACCACCCTTAAAAATTTTCAAACAAAAATTACATATTGTCCTTCTTGAAAACTTCTCTAAGCAACTTTGCATGTGTCCTTGGTTTCTTTACTTGACTCATGGGCCAAGGTTGAGATCCTTCATAGACTTGTTTAACTTGTTCTCCATCCTTTCTGGACAATTGTTGGCATAGTGGCCTAGTTCCTTGCATTTGAAACATGTGACAAGGCTAATATCCCTCATAGGCTGGTTTATCTTATGCTTCATCTTTTCTGGACAGTAGTTTGCATAATGTCCTAACTCTTTGCAGTGTTTGCACATCACTTGGCTAAAATCCTTCTTTATCTTGGGTTTCACTAGCTTTTGTTTGTCTTCTTGTCTCTTCTTCTTTTCTGGGCATTCACTGGCATAGTGTCCCATCTCTTTGCAATTGTAACATTGCAACTGGCTTATGTCCTTCTTCTTCTTTTTGGGTCTCTCCAAAGCTAGGAGTTCTTCCAGTTCATGTTCTTCATAGGTGGGAGATCTTTCTCTCTTCTTGGGGCATTGATCTTCATGCTCCTTGGATGCATGATCCTTGTCTCTAAAAATATTGCTAGCTTGGGTTCCTTCTAGAATAGCATCTTTGTCATCCTTGTTATCATATACTCTTTTGGGATAATTTTCTTCCATGCTGATCATTTGATTAGTCACCTTAAGCATCAGTTGGGATTGTTCCTCCAAAAACCTTTGTAGTGCTGGATCTTTATCACTATTGTTGACTATGAACTGAGCTGTCAGTTGGTTTAACTGATGTTGGGTTGCTATGAGCTCTTTCATGCTGTCAGCTTGGTTGATGTTGATGTCATCAACCTTGGAGTCTTTTGGAGTAGTCATCTGTTTGGGTTTGATGGTAGATTAGAACAGGCAAGATATTTCTAAGGAGTTATTTCTAATCACACACATCACAATTCACACAAGAAATGTGCATGCAATCACAAACCAAACAATTCACTCAAACAACAAAGTTCAAGCACATACTTAGGCAACAAAATATTTTTGTTACACCACATAAGTTGGTGGTTTTGTCTTAACTAAAATATGGTGGTCCATCTATATGGTTCACTTGTGATCTTTCCATCCTTCTCGGTTGATTCTTCTTGTATGAGTTCATGATTTCCTTGAGAAAAACTCTTGGTTGTAATTCTTCAAAGTTGTTGATGGTTGTTGATGGCTCCTTCTTATTTTGCATTCCTTCAGTCTCTAAATCTTGAGTAGGATTTCCTTGTTTCACTTGTAGTCCTTAGTAGTTTCCAAGTTGGAAGTCCTTGGTGAATATGCTAAAGATGTTGAAGTCATTAGAGTTTGAAGAAGTTGAAGTCATTAGAGTTGAAGATGTTGAAGTCATTAGAGTTGAAGAAGTTGAAGTAGTCCTTTGCACATGGTGTAGTCTTTGGTCATGGGGTAGGTTTTTTTTTCATCAAGTTGAAGTAGAAGAGGTGTAGAGTTGAAACCAAAATGGTTGAGGAAAGAGTTTACAAGTGTTTTTGTAAATAAGCTTTTTGAACAAAACAACTCCTATTTTTCTAAGGGCTTTTGTCCAATCCTAGGGTTTACAAATCCTACAGGCAACACAATGCTCTGATACCATCTGTAGGGGTCCCAACCTTAGATAAGATTGATCCCTCCTGTGTTTTACAATGCTAGTCCCTGGATCAATAGCTAGCATCCACAGTTAAGATGTAATATCAAGATACAAAGGTCATAATATAATTTTATAACCAGGAATAATATAAGTTTATTACATCAAACATAGCTCATTTGGCTATTACAATACATTGCAGCGGAATAAATAAAATCATGGGTCCTTCATCTTCAAAGTGCCACAGGCAGATGTTGGTTGTAGACTTTGTAATCCTAAACAATCAATCTTCACTAAAATCAATCAAACCTGCAACATACAAGTTACAGCCACAAGGGTCAATACATTTGAATTGTATTGGCAAGTGATACTATGGTAGTATAGTGGAGTCTATCATCTATATGCATTTGGCTAAGTGGAGTTGAGGCTTGCATTGATCAAAATAGATTTTTCCTTAACATTTGAAAATACTAAGTTTTTGCTTGACAAAATCATTTTTCTCAATCAAAGATTTCAAGATCCTTGTACCAAGCCATCTCTCCATCAATGATTGAAGAATTCAAACAACCCTTGTTCAAACCACAAGTTTTAATTTAGAAATTTGAATGATGAGATTCTTGATTGCTTCCATGTCTTGATGCTCAAATTGTCCTTTACCAGGGACATGGCTAAGTACTTAGATTTTACACTCTGCAGAGGTGGTGCACTTTACCCACAAGACTTGGTTTCCCAAGACAAGATCTTTCAGAAGCTTTCCCTTAGACCAAAATGGACGCGTTCCAACCTATCAAACACTACCACCCACTGTCCATATGGCTAAGTTCTTGCAACCTATATGATCATGGCAGAGCCCATATTGCCAAGTGGTTGCACTTGAAGCTTCTCAACATTTGACATCTCAAATCCCTTTGTTCCTGGGTGGCCATCCACAAGTGAGATACACAATCCAAGTCCATGGCCTTGTGAACCACTTAACCATTCTCCACCAAGCTATCCCATTCCACCCAGGTGATTACTTAACTTAGTTGTTTTATTAGACAAAATCACAAGTCCTTAGACTTAGAATATTTTTCCATAGTGTGAATATATATTCCACCCATGTTTTCTATTAGCTAGGCGAAGCTTGGTAGTAGTAGGAATATTAACTTAGGGAAATCCTACTAAGCATTCATCTATTAGGTTTTACTATAGCAAAGTCTATACTTAGCAAAATTTATGCAAGTTTTACTTAGCAAAATCACTAATGCATAGTGAAAGTAATGGGACAAAAGTATGAAGCATCACTTGCCTTTTTGGTAGGGAATGGTGGTTCACTCCTTGGTCTTGTTAGTCTCACACTTCACTACAAGTCAAACAAGCAAACACTAATTCAATTTTCATTCCAAACCAATAATCACTCATACAATTTCACACACACAAGATAATGGAAACAAATTCATGCATGGGAGCATGCACAAGATAGTTTTATTTTGCAAAGGGGTCTCTATGGGGTTTCTAAACTTTGTAAGATCCAAATTGGTCATTTACCAAAGTGGCAAAGTCATTAGCAAGAGGGTTTTGTCCAAAAACTATTTTAAATCCATTTATCATTTCATGTGGTGAAAAATGTTTTTATTAAGGCAAAACTCTTAAGTTGTTCACCAAATGAGTTGCTATTGCAAAGCTTGGTGTTTTTGGGTCAGTAGGTTTGGTCCAATCTATTTCTTTAAAGTTTTCTTTCCATAAACATTTTTATAACAAAAACCATTCTTTTTATTTGGCTAGAAAATGACTAAGTCAAGTAATCCAACCTAAATCTTACAAAAATCATTTTTAATACCAAGGGTTGGTTCCTAGGGTCAGTAAGGTCACAACAATCCAATTTGCAAAGGTTTTATCTTTAAATTCAATTTTAAACAATTTTTATACTCTAAACAAGCACACAAATGTTTCTGCAAATTCAAACAAGCTAACAGATACTATTTGTCAAACTAAGGCCATGGTTGGCTAGGGCTTGTTCTCCTGAATCCAACGACATAAAATTTGTAAAATTTGGACGTGTGGATCCAAAGATATAAGGGTTTGAAGTTTGCAAAAGTTTCTGTTTTTCAAATCTGTTTTTAAACCAAATAGGTGACACGCGGCGCTGTTTCATTGGTCGATACCGGTTCGGCCGGATCGGCTCTGTGGAACGTTAGATCTAAAGTGGATCGTGCGGCACAGGTTCATCCTTACCCCTTCGGTTAGTCACTCTATCCAAGCCGGTGGATCTGCATCCTACGGTTCCTATCGCTTGGCCAAAAAGCAGCGGCGCTGGCGGCGGCGTCTGGTGGCGGAGCGGTCGGTCATCGACGGTGCCGGTGCTACTGGAGTTGAGGAAGAAAGGGGAGATGCTCACCGGGCTCAGGGGGTCACGGCGATGCTCGAGGAGGTGTTGGTCGGACGAGGGGCGCTCGAGGGCAGCTGCGATTGCTCGCCGGAGTAGAGGACGACGTCGGGCGCGTCAGGTGGTCGTCGTGGACGGCGCTGTGGGCGTCGTCGGAGTAGAGGCAGACGGTGGCGGTACTGGAGGTTGTCGTTGGCGAGGCTCAGGGGTGCCCGCGGGGAAGCTGAGGTTACAGAGCGGTGCTCCTGGGTCTGGCGAATCTACCTGCTTGCTCGGGAAGACAAGGGCGAGGAGATGCCGCCGGAATTTGGCCGTGAACTCGTCAGAGACGGCGACGGTGCAGTGAAGATTGGCGACAGCCTGGTGGCTCTCGAGGCATGGGGTTTGGGGGGAATGAAAGAGGAGGAAGAGGGGATTTAACTCGGGTGATCACTGCGAGGTTTAATCGTGGCATTAAGTCGAATTGACGACGCGAAATTTACTGTCAGGAACGGGGAGGAACGGTCGAGCGGGGTGGAGAGGAAGAACAGTGGAGTGGGGCCGGTCAGTCAGTGGGAAATAGACGAGGAAGAGGTCCACCTGCCAGTGAGAGTGTGGGTTAGGTTTGTGGTGGAGAAAAACGGTTCGGGGGAGGAACAGGTGGGGTCATTTCGTCAGCGAGTAAGGGGAAGAGGAGTGGGTCCTGGTTGTCACTCTCTGTGCGGGTCTGTTTCTGAGTGAGAAATGGTTTCTTCGGGGGGGGGGAAAGAGGGAGAAGACTGGGCTGGTCTGGGCCTTAGTGGGCTGGGTCTGTTTCTTTATTTTTTCTGTCTGTTTGTTTTATTCTTTTCTAATTCTTTTTCTGTTTTGAATTCAAACAAACAATTCACACTCAATTCCATTCAAACAACCAACAAACTTTGTAGCTATGAATTTGGTTCTGTTTATCATCATAAATCACATTCTAAAATAAAATAATATTTTAAATCTTTTTAGGTTCCATTAATTAATTAAATAAAATGGACCATGGTTTATTAATAAAACAAGGTTTGGTTTATTTAATAAAATCTTCATTTGAAATCCAAATGCTTTCAAAACCCAATCAGTAGGTTTTATTTGGAAATAAAGAATATTTGGAAAACTTGTTTAAAATAAAATAATCCTTTTACTTTAGGGTCCATTAATAATTAAATAAAATGGACCTTAGTTATTAAATCAAATAGGGTTTGACTTTATTAATAAAATCTTTATTTGAAACCTAAATATTTTCAAAATCAAATTAGTAGGTTTAATTTGGGAAATATATAATATTTGGAAATTTGTTTTAAAACAAAATAACCTTTTATTTTAGTGTCCATTATTAATTAATATAATAGACTTTCATTATTAAATCCAATAGGATTTGTTTTATTGAGAATATTTATTTTAAAATCTAAAATAAAGCCAAAACACTTCAGTAGGTTTTATCTAAGAATATAAACTACTCGGAAAACTTATTTAAATTAAACAAATAAGTTTTGATGGTTTAGAAATAATAAAACCTTTATTAATAAAATCTTGGATATTAAATCCTCATTATTTTATTTAAATAAACCTTTACTATTTTTATCAAAACAAATTGTTTTAATCAAAGACTTGGCCAAGGTTTAATTTGGCTTTATAAAATAATCCTTATTTATAAATCCATCTTTTCCTTTAAATACCAAATCTTTTATTAAGAGATCCAAAATAGTATTTCCAAAACATTTTAATTTCTTTTATTAAATGTTTATCTTTATGAATCCCTTTAGGATTTTATTTAATTCAAATGGGTTTGAAGTTCCAATTGAATTCAAAAAGTTTCTTCTGGCTCTGAAAATCAAACAAAGTTTTATTTTATTAATTTATTTTCACATTACAAGATTTGGAAAATCTTGGGATGTGACATGTATATGCTTCAAGAGGAGAATAATAGGCTTTGTAAGATACTGGAAGATTTTCTGACCCATGACAAGAGAACACCACCACCACCAAAGGAGTAATTCGTCATCAGGTTTAGCATCCCCTTGGCTTGTTCCAATCTTGGGGAGTGTTGCGGTATCACCACCATTATCTTTTACCTTTTTAGTGGATTCATATTTGTGGTAGAGAAGTTATCTTATAGTTTGGTTTGCATGTGGAAGTATCTCTCCTTTAGTTGATTATCTATGTATCCCTTGGTGTGAGTGTCTTTATTGAATATTAATGAGAAGTCTCATCTTTTACTTTTTTTGCACTTCTTAATTTAGTTTGCAATCTCTATTATATGATGGATCTTGTTGATCAGTATTGGCACCACTTTGGGAGCATCAAGTAACTCTAAATTGGTTTTGGCAAACCAAGTTCTGGCCAGTAGCAACAATTTTTGAGGTTTGAAAGAAAAAGGGAAATAAAAAGCTTACAGGTATTTGGTATCATTTGTTTTATTTCTTGTTGGCTCATAAGCTTAGTATAATTTATTTAAGATCTTTTGTGTCGTCAAGGAAGATTGCATGTTTGGCTTTATTACTTGTATGTTTGCTTGTTTATTTCAACTCTCTTGCTTGCTACCCAACCTTGCTAGCCAAAAACCTGTTTTGAGAAGGCATCCTTCTCATTCCTCCAAATCCCTTTGAACCAAACTTTTGCCACTTGTGTCCACCATATCTACCTAGTAGCTATTGCTATTCCAAGCAAATTCTAAAGCTTCATCTACCTTCCGAATTAAAAAGTATTTTGTTATGTGAAAACTAGTTAGTAAATCTCTCACAAACTTGATGGCACACTTTATTTTCTTGCCCCTAATAGACTTGAACCATTGTGGACATAAAAGTTGTATATGCTTGCATCTATACATTGGAATTAGCAGAACCGTGTTGTCACGGGTAACTTTTTCAAATAGCACTTGTACTCTATACATCGTTGATATCGTGCTCTTTTGTCTATGGATGTCAACGGTGTGAAATAAAAGGGGACTTGTGAGTCCATGGAGTTTGTACTTTGTGTTAGAGAAACGCCTGGGCCTCTAGCCTAATCCATGCCTAATCATGGTGGAAACTTGCAGCACCACCATAGTGAGAATTTTGTGAAGCATCCTCAATAAAAAACTATACACATAGTAAATAAAAAGATTGTTGAGATGCTCACTGTCTGCTTGCCTTGTCATTTTGGTTATGGGAAAGCTCCTGTACCATGTGCAAGGGGTACCCCGTTGGCGGTTCTCAATGATATGCAAGTACTTACAATGACAAGAACTTGCCTGGGCCCAAAGTTGATGTAGCATGAGGAGTGGCCCTCATATTCAAGGGACATGAGATTGCCAACTTATATTTCGTCAAGCATATACTCCATCTTTGTTCACTTTAACCTTAATCATCTCAAGATGCTTATGATAGGGGCAATGAGGGCTCAAAGCTAGTAAGTACCATAATCTTTTGGAAGCTCTTTATGACTTGTAATCCCTCCTTCCCTCTATGAAGGGACTTTTCTCCCACTTCCAAGTTGAGTCGGTAAACCTACTTCCTTTCTATCTCCAGCAAGCATTTGAGTTGTTGTGTTTCAAGCATTCATATGGTGATTTATTCAATCATGTTATTTATCTTCCTTGTTTGCACAAAACTCTTATCTATTGAGTATTACTTTGAAAGCCTTCACTTATGAAAAACCTTTTTAAGCAAAGAGTGATCCTATTTTGAAAATTCTACAAAAAGCTTTTTTTGAAACTATTTGCCAGGTGTTCTCTGACCAAGAACAAGTTTGCCAATTCCAATTATGATTTATCTTTATGCATCTCTATTGTGACTGATGTACTTGGTTGCAAGCTAAGTTATATAATGGTGAGTTTCTTTCTTCTATGAGTTGTGCAATGGTAAGTGTGATGCTTCTTGTTCGTATTCTTTTATCGACACTTTACTCCATAAACCTGTGGACATGTTTAATGAGCTCAGTTTTCGCTTGGGGACAAGCGAAGTCTAAGCTTGGGGGAGTTGATATGCCCAATTTGCATCACCATTCTATATCATAATTTACCTCTATTCATTGATATTTGTCTTATTATGAGGTATTACTTATGGATTTTCATCTGTTTATGCATGGTGGATGATTCTTGGAGGATGGACTGCCGGAGTTTGGATTTTGATGGAAAAGAAGGCGTTTCGGTGCAATTTTGCGAAGATCAGAAAAATACAAGAAAAATATGGAAACATATTATTTTACCAGAGGATGAAGGAAGCCAGAAGGAGGAGCAAAGGGGGCCCGCAGGGGCCCACACCCCCTAGGCACGGGCCCACCTAAGGTAGTGCCTAGGGCAGGTGTGGCCCACCTGCCCGGCCTCCGACTCTCCCGTTTCGCCTATATCTTCCCTATGGAACCCTAAGCCTCAGGGAGCGACCACAGATAGATTTCCGCCGCCTCTAGGGGGCATAAAAAACCGAGAGAGAAAGATCTCTCCGGTAGACAGATTTTTGCCGGGGGAATTCCTTCCCAATGTCACATCCCAAAATTTTCCAAATTTTGAAATGTGAAAAATAAATAAACAAAAGATACAGTTGTTGAAATTTAGGGTGAAAAGAAATTTTTTGATTCTAAATGGAAACATCAAAACCCTTCTTGAACAAAATTTGAATAAAAAGGGAATCCAACAAAATTTCAATCAAGTGATATGCATTCATCAATGAATGTATCTTGAAATTTAAACATTTGGAAAAGTTAAACCAAAACCCCAAACCTTAATGAAAGAAATCAATTCCAAAGATCAAATGCATTTTATGCATGGAAAGAATCTTGAACTTAAACACTTGGGAAAAATAAACCAAAAACCCTAAAACCCTAGTGGAAGAAAATCACTTCCAAGATCTCTCTAAGACTATGGATTTTAACCAAATAAAAATTCATCAACAAACATTTATAAATGATCAAAAATGATAAATAAAAATATCATAAAACCATAGAAATTGGTTTCAATTAATTTGGAGCCATGGATAAAAACTTATGAATTTAATAAGATAAAAGGAAATAAATAAATAAATAAATAAATAAGAAATATTTAAAAGCCAAATTAAATCTTGGCTAAATCCATAAACAAATGAAAGTTATTGAATAATAAAAAGGAGTAAAAGATTTAATTAAATATTTAAGGAATATTTAAAAGCCAAATTAAATCTTGGCTAAATCCATAGACAAAATCCCTAATAGAAATGATTAATTAAATCATGAGTAAATAATAATTGAAATAGCCAAAGTGGATTAACTTAAAGAGAATAAAGTATTAATTAAATAGAATTATATGGTTTGGAACCATATTTAAATTCATTTAAATAAATACAAAGTCCTTATTTAAAATAAATATTAAATCATAATAAAATGTTTGAAATAATTCAAAGTGAATTATTTAAACAAACTAATGAATAAATAAAACCTACTGAAAAAGGTTTGGCAAAAATTGGAATTCAAATAGAAGTTTAAATCATTTGAATAAAATAAAATGGATGGAAACATATTTATATCATATTTAAATAAAGACAAATGTCTAAATAAATAATAAACCATAAGAGAATATAAGAAAATATTCTAAAATGGACATTAAAATACATTGTTAAATAGAACAAACACATATTGAAAATTTGGAAAAAGTTTGACAAAGAAATCTGAATTCAAATGAGAGTTTGAATTGAAAACAGAAAATCAAAATAGAAAAAGGAAAAAGAAAACAGGAGAAAAAAAATGAAAAGGACAAGACCCACCTACCAGCCTAGAAACCCAGCCCAGCAACTTGGCCCAGCAGCCCACCCGGCATCTCCCTCTCCCTAGATCTTTTTCCACCGCGCAGCATACCCCTCGCTCACTGACCGCAAGACCCCACCATATTCCCTTCTCAACTCGCTGACTAACCGGCCCCACTGACCACGTCATCATCATCCCCGCGGAGACCACGCCCCCAATTCTCCCCGGCCATTTCTGCAATTGAATGACTCGATCAATTCGCGTTGATGTCACGATTAATCCTCGCCAGCGACCTTTTCCTCTTAAGCGCTAACCTCTCCTCTCTCTTTCCCCTCGCTCGCCACTGCCTCTCTACCCTCAGGCTGTTCCAATTCCTCCTTGCTCTGCCACTGCTCTGACGAGCTACTCCGGCCAATTCTGGCCAACACAGCCACCCCCACTGCCCCTGGTTTCCACGAGCATGCTCACCATCTCCTTACGCATCTGCCGGTAACCCTAGCTAGCCCGCGCGCGCTTCGGAACGTCGGCAAGGACAATGCCAACTCGCCACTGTCTTCGGCTTCGACTCCGGTGACCTTTCCTCGGTAACCCTGACCTCCTCTTTTCCTCTGGATGACGCTCGTGTACTCACATTAGCCTCACGCATATAACGCGACCCTTTGCTGGCCTTCTCCTGCTTTGTAGCCTCGCCTCCGACCAGGCCAGTACGTGCCCGACGCTAGGAGGAACTCCGACGAGCAATCGCCAGCAGCCACGGGCGCCCCCTGCTCTACTGCGACCACATCGAACATCCCCATGTCACGGCGAGCCCGGTGAGCATCTCCCCTTCCTCCCTCGCTTCCTATTTTTGCCGGCAACATCACCGCCCGAGCGCGCCGCCGCTCACCGTCGCCAAGCACCGCTGGTTAGTGGTCGTCTCGATCTGAGCTGTTAGATGTGAGTCTAGTGGATACGATTAGATCTAAGCGAAGCTGTATGAACTATTCTGATCTGTACGATCCCACTTAGATCCAATGCTCTGTATTAGTCGATCCACCCGAACCAGTACGCGCCAGTAAGAACGTGACGCGTGGCATGTCTTTCGATTTAAAAACAGAAACATTTCTATTTAGTGTTTGGATTTGAAAGATTCATAACTTTTGATCTACATGTCCAAATTTTGCAAATTTTATATCAATGGATTCACAAAAATGTGAAATTTTCAACCATGCCCTTAGTTTATTATTTTGCTTCTGGAAAATTAGGTGTTTTTGTAGAAACATTTCTAGGCCTATTTTGTGTATAAAACTTATTTTAAAATTGATTTTTTAGTAAAACCTTTTGAAAATGGTTTGATTTAAACTCTATGACCCTAAACACTAAGTTTTGGATTTAAAAATGTATTTGATTAACCCTAGAAAATTATTCCTTTGAATAAAGGCATTTTGGGTAAAACAAAAATGTTGCTTTGATTTAAAAATGATTATTGGGTGAAACCTTTTGCAAATGGATTTGTTTTAAACACTTTGACCATAAACACTAACATTTGTGTTTAAAAATATATTTGTCAAACACTAGAAATTATTCCTTTGATTAAAATCATTTTCAGCAAAACAAAAATGATTTAAATGGCCCATTTTCACTAACTTGATTTTAAATGGTTTTGCCACTTTTATAAATGACCAGTAGGTGTTTTAAAATGTTTATAGCCTATTATAAACCACCTTTCCAAATAAAACAATCGTTTGCATGCTTGCATGCATTTTTTTGTTTTCTTAATTTTATGTGGTGAATTGTTTGAATGCTAGATTTGAATATGTTCTTGCTTGATTGAATTGTAGTGAACTTTGAAGAGTGTGACCATTGCAAGATCAAGGAGTGAACTTAGTTTCTCTACTAAAAAGGCAAGTGGTGCTTCATACATTTTGTCCTATTATTTTCACTATGCATTAGTGATATTTTGAGTAGGACTTGCAAGGAAATTTTACTAAGTATGCTATGCCATGGGAAATCCTAGTAGATGATGCCTTAGTAGAATTTTCCTTAAGTTAAGATTCTTGCTACTATTATGCTTAGCCTAGCTGTAGAAAACAAGGGTGGATTATATTCATGCTATGAAATATTTCTAAGTCTATGACTTGTGTTTTGTTTAATAAAACAATTATGTGAATGAATCACATGGGTGGAATGGAAGGAAAGGTTTGTGTTGAGTGGTTACACAAGTCCAGTATAATGGGGAAAACTTGTGTATCACAAGTCCAGTATACTAGGGAAAACTTGTGTATCACACTTGTGGAAAGCCACCCAGGAACAAAGAGATTTGAGATGTCAAATGTTGGGAAGCTTCTAGTGCAACCACATGGTATATGGGCTCTGCCAGGATCATATAGGTTGCAATAACTTAGCCATATGGACATAAGGTGGTAGGGGGTGATAGGTTTGGAACGCGTCCATTTGGTCTAACAGAAGGCTTATGAAAGATCTTGTCTCTATGCATGTCGAGTCTTGTGGGGAAAGTGCACCACCTCTCAAGAGAGTAAAATCTAAGTACTTAGCCGTTTCCCCGGCAATGGACAATTTGAGCATCAAGACATGGAAGCTATCAAGGATCTCCTCATCGCAATTTCTAAGTTAAAAACTTGTGGTTGAACAAGGGTTAAAGGATCACCAATTTTATTGGTAGATGACTTGGGTGATTTTGTCAAACAAAAACTTAGTGTTTCAACTAATAAGGAAAACCTTATTTTGAGCAAAGCAAGCCTAAGCTCCACTTAGCCAAATTGCATATAGAAGATAGATACCACTATTCTACCATAGTATCACTTGCCAATAACATTCAAATGTATTGACCCTTGTGGCTGTAACTTATTATGTTGCAGGTTTGCTTGATGTTAGTGAAGTGTGTTGAATAGGATTACAAGTCTACAACCAACATGATTGCCTGTGGCACTTTGAAGATGAAGGACTCCATGCTATATATATATATTTCTGCTGCATTGTAATGTGATAACCAAATGAGCTATGTAAGATGTAATGAATTATGTTATTCCTGGTTATAAAGTTGTATTATGACCTTTGTTTCTTGATATTACATCTTAAACTGTGGATGCTAGCTATTGATCCAGGGACTAGCATTGTAAACACACGGATATCTACCTTATCAGGTTGGGACCTCTACACCCGGAGAGGGGATACCATCGCCATCAACACCATCATTAAGCTACGCTTCATCGGTATCATCATCATCATCATCCACACCATCATCTCCACCATCACCATCATCACCACTCTATCTCGCTGTAACAATTGTGTTGGATATTCCTTTAGTTCTTAGGGGAAACTTTCCCGGTGTTAATTACTATTGTAGTTGATGCTTGTGAGTGGAACCATTTGATTATTGTTTATGTTCAGATTGTTATCCATTACCATATCATCTTTGATCTTGATCCATATGATGTCTTTTGAGTAGTTCGTTGTGTTCTTGAGGACATGGGAGAAGTCATGTTGTTAGTAGTGAATCTGTGATGAGTTATTATTCAATGGTTTAGTATTTAATTTGTGGTGCTATTCTTCTAGTGGTGTCATGTGAACGTCGACTACATGACACTTCACCATTTATGGTCCTAGGGGGATGCATTGTGTATCTGGCTACTAATTGTGGGGTTGCCGGAGTGACAGAAACCTGAACCCCCGTTAGGACACCTTTGCACAAGGGAGTGTAGGATCTCAGAGTTTAAGGCTATGGTTAGATTTATATCTTAATTACTTTTCTATAGTTACGGATGTTTGCAGGGGGTTTAATCACAAGTATGTATTAGTCCTAGGAAGGGCGGTATGTTAGCACAGGTTCACCCACACAACACTTGCGAACACCAAAGAAGAGTACTCAGTTATTTGAAGCGAAAGCACTTGACAGAATTCCCATGTGTCCTCGAGAACGTTTGGTCCTTATAAGTATTTTCACCGTCTTATCCTTTGCTAAGAAAGGATTGGGCCACTTGCTCCATTTGTTCATTACCTTTATTACTTGCTCTTTGTTTTGTTGCCTTGTCAGAAAACCACTAAAAACCCGTTTTCTAAGTATTCACAAGGATTTCCTGCTCCATACCACTGTTCAGCACATTCTTCTCCTTGTTGGGATCGACACTCCTATTTATTGAAAGTACTATGATACACCCCCTATACTTGTGGGTCATTAATAATTCACCCACAACAGCTTTGTATACTGCCATGTGCTTATTTGCATTACAAATATCAGATACATGCACGGAAACTAAATCCGAATCTTCGTAGCACATGAGTCGAGTTACGCCAATGTTTTTGACCATGCGTATTCCAAGCAACAGTGCTTCATACTCTGCAATATTATTGGTTGCCGTGAAATGTATCTGTAGTACATAGAACAACTTATCTCCTTGGGGTGACTTAAGCACCACGCCAGCCCCGAGCCTCCTCATGCTTTTGATTCGTCGAAATGAAGGGTCCAAAATTCTGAATCTGGAGGACTTGTGTTCTCTGCTATCTTTGTCCAATCAGTGACAAAGTCTGCAAGAATTTGGGATTTTATTGTTGTACGTGGCTTGTACTCGATGTCAAAAGCTATAAGCTCTATTCCCCACTTGGCGATGCGTCCTGTGGCATGGCGATTATTTATTATATCTCGTAGGGGAGCAAAACTCACCACTGTGATCTTGTGCTCTTGAAAATAATGACGTAGCTTTATGGCAGCAAAGAACACACCATAGGCTAGTTTTTGGTAATGTGGATACCTCTGCTTTGACTCTGTCAGGACCTCACTTAGATAATAAGTTGCACGCTGCAACTTATGTTCGTGATCTTCCTCCTCGCTCTCCACTGATGTTACCACACTTACGACCTTATTTGTCGCTGCAATGTAAAGTAACATAGGCTCTTGTGGCTCTGGTGCTGCGAGGATTGGTGGGTTTGAAAGAAAATATTTCAAACTTTTTAGGGCGACGTCGGCTTCCTTGGTCGAGACAAATTTGTCGGTTTTCTTCAAGAGCTTGTATAAAGGTGCGGCTCTTTCTTCGAGCCAGCTAACGAATCGACTTACTGCTACGATGCAACCAGTGAGTCATTGAACGTCCTTCAGGCGAGTTGGCCTGGTAATGTTTAGTATAGCCTTAATTTTGTCCCGGTTCACATCTATTCCTATTTTAGACACGATGAGACTAAGTAATTTTCCATCTGGTATTCCGAAGAAGCACTTTTTCGGATTTAGCATCATATTAAATTTTCTTAGGCTAACAAATGTTTTCTCTAAGTCGGAAATTAATGTTTCCTTCTTTTTGGACATAACTGCTATATAATCTACGTATACATGGACATTGCGTCTGATTTGGTTGTTGAGATAGTGTTGCATAGTACGCTGATAAGTTTCTCCTGCATTCATTAAGACAAAAGGCATAGTTTTGTACGAGAAGGTTCCGAACGGAGTGAAAAAAGACGTCTTGATTTGATCCTTTTTTATAGGTATTTGGTGATATCCAGAATATGCGTCGAGAAAACAGAGTAGTTCTGATCCTGCCGTTGAGTCGATAACTTCGTCGATTCTTGGCAAAGGAAACGGATCTTTTGAACAAGCTTTGTTCAAAGCGGTATAATCAACACACATCCTTAATTCAATAGTGTCCTTTTTAGGGACGAGTACAGGATTTGCCACCCAATCTGTATGGATGACCTCTGTTATGAATTCGCTAAATCTAGTTGGGCTAATTCCTTGGATATATATTTGCGCTTTTCATCACCAAAGTGTCGTAGGGACTATTTGATGGGTTTAGCGTCAGGGTACACATTAAGAGAGTGCTCGAAAAGTTGTCTAGATACTCTGGTTGTTGGGCCACGAGGAGATAAAACAAAAAAAATTCCTCTAACGTGGTGATCCCAAGATCTAGCTGAGGTAGAAGGCCACGAGGTTTACCACTAGACGCGCAGTTGCGGATTACTGATGAAGCGCGTCAGTTGATGCAGTGCAGTCCTCATGATCCGATCGTCCTAGTGCTGATCGCACAACACCTCCGCTGCTATCCACACGTACAAGGAGGAGCGCCGGCGGCGAACTGCTAGGTTCGTTTCGGCGGCTGGACTGCTGTGGAGCTAGGGTTTCCAACACATGGAATGACCTAACCGAACAACGATTAACCCTTCAGGGTTGGTGTGCTCCACTATATATAGGGAGTGAATGTGGGCTCTACTCACGCGGCCCATTCACTAAAGCCCATATAACACTAGTCACCGTGAGTCCAACTCACTAACTCAGTCCTAATCCGGTTTAGGTCCAACCCAACCAGATTTCAGGTTCAGATCCAATCCGAACTTGCTCCCGCTCTTATGTGTGTGACCCCGCAGGCTCATGGCTACTTGGACACGATTGGAGTCCGACTCTCAATCGATCAGTCGGTAGCGGCTCCTAGCAGAACGTGCCGACTCCCAAGTACCAAAGAGTCATGACGACTTGCCTTTCGAATGCGACTTTCGTCCGAGTCCCTTTTGCCTCACGATATACCTTGTCAGACTATAGGCGAATAATTGTCATTCCTTAAATATTCTGACTCTCTTCTTGATCCGAGATAAGTGATTCACCCGACCAACTCTTAGTCGATCGCCTCGGTTAACACTTAACCGGGTCGTGCATGGCCATGCTTTTCGAATCATATCTCACGAGAGGGCCCAGAGAATATCTCTCCAAATGGAGGGGCAAAATCCCATCTTGGTCATTCACATCACGCAGCTTGATTCTCAGTCGACCCGAATCCTGCCTTTATAACTGCCCAGTTACAGATCAGCGTTTGACAGAACCTAAGTCGGTGACCCTCAACTCGGACTATGCAACAACCTCAGGTCTAAGGATTACATTGATTGAGATATACAAATGACAACTTGTTCGTTGTACCTCAATATGGGTCAATCCGACTCGCTAAACTCTTTAGCCGAATCTGTGTAAGTTGGAATAGCATCTCCATGCTCATGACAAGTGGAACCGAGTCATCAAGCCAACTTTCACATTGGTCTAAGTTGTGTGTCCAGCACAACTTCGATGACCAAGGATATTTAGTACAAACAACATGAATGCATAGTTCCACAACCGAATCACATATTCAATGATACACATCAGATGTTTATACAAGGACTACTTAATATCTTTATGAATACAATGGGAAATCTCATCATATATGATTGCCTCTAGGGCATATTCCCAACAGTCTCCCACTAGCACTAGAGTCAATCTTCCGACATCATATGTCTAAGCATCTAATGCCCATGGCTCTCAGGTGCGCCTCATGCTTCGGCTGGGGTAACGGCTTTGTCAACGGATCCGCAATATTTGCATCTGTGTGTACCTTGCATAACTTGATATCACCCTGATCCACGAACTGGCGAATCAGGTGGTACCGCATGAGTATGTGCTTGTTCTTCTGGTGCTGTCTAGTTTCCTTGGCTTGTGCAATAGCACCATTGTTGTCACAATACACATCCAATGGATTAGACGAGCCCTGAACCACACCAAGATCCATGAGGAAATTCCTCATCCAAACAGCTTCCTTTGCTGCCTCCGAGGCGGCAATATACTCAGCCTCTGTTGTAGACGCAGACACAGTCTCTTGCTTGGAACTCTTCCAGCTCACAGCACCTCCGTTTATAATAAACACGTATCCGGATTGCGAACGAGAATCATCAGAGTCGGTAAGATAACTCGCATCCGTGTAACCCTTTACACTAAGTTCATCTTCACCACCATAAACCAAGAACATATCCTTAGTCCTTCTCAAGTACTTTAGGATATTTTTAGCCGCTGTCCAGTGGATCTCTCCAGGATCAGCCTGGTATCTTCTCACAACACTTAGAGCATAGGAAACATCCGGCCTAGTACAAATCATGGCATACATGATGGATCCGACTGCAGAAGCATATGGAATCGCACTCATCCGACTTCGCTCATCAGTAGTCGAAGGACACTGAGTCTTGCTAAGTTTTACACCATGGGACATCGGTAAGAACCCCTTCTTAGACGATTCCATGTTGAACTTCTTCAACACTTTGTCCAAATAAGTACTCTGACTCAATCCAATGAGCCTCCTTGATCTATCTCTATAGATCCGGATTCCGAGGATGTATGTTGCATCACCCAAGTCTTTCATTGAGAAACTCCTTTCCAATGATTCCTTGGTTTCTTGCAACATCTGGACATCATTTCCAATCAGTAATATGTCATCCACATATAAGATTAGAAAATTTACTTTGTTCCCACTAAACTTCTTGTACAAACAAGAATCATGATCACTCTTGATGAAGCCAAACGATTTGACTACCTCATCAAAGCGAATATTCCAACTCCGAGATGCTTGCTTCAACCCATAAATGGATTTCTGAAGTTTGCACACCTTGTCAGCATTAGCTGGATTGACAAAACCCTCGGGTTGTATCATATACACGTCCTCGGTTAAATTTCCGTTAAGGAAAGCCGTTTTGACATCCATCTGCCATATCTCATAGTCGAAATAGGCCGCTATAGCTAACATGATCCGAACTGATTTAAGCATCGCTACGGGCGAGAAAGTCTCGTCGTAATCAACTACTTGAAATTGTCGGAACCCCTTCGCGACAAGGCGTGCTTTATAGATGGAAACATTTCCATCCATATCAGTTTTCTTAAAGACCCATTTGCACTCGACGAGTCTTGCACCGTCTGGCAGATCAACCAAGTTCCAAACTTGATTTTCATCCATGGACTTTAACTCGGATCTCATGGCTCCAAGCCATGACTCGAAATCGGATCCCACCATCGCTTCCGAATAATTTGCCGGCTCATCACTGTCTAACAGTAACACATCACGAACACTTCGTAATCTTGCCGATCTTTGTAGTACAGGTGCTGCTGCCGGTTCAGCTGCCACGACCGGCTCAACCTCCAAGGTTTTTGCCGACTCGCTACTAGCCGGTTTCTCTCGAATTTCTTCGAGTTGCACCGTGCTCCCACTTACTCCCCGACTGAGAAACTCTTTCTCAAGGAAGACACCATTCCGAGCGACAAACACTTTTCCCTCTTCTCGGTTGTAGAAGTAGTAACCCAAGGTTTCCCTCAGATACCCCACGAAAATACACTTATCCGACTTGGCTGTAAGCTTGTCCGACTGAAGTCGCTTGACAAATGCTTCACAACCCCAAATCTTAAGAAAAGACAAACTCGGCTTTTTGCCTGTCCACATCTCATGCGGTGTCTTCTCTACCGATTTTGATGGTACTCTGTTTAGTGTGAACGCTGCTGTTTCTAGACAATAACCCCAAAATGATAAAGGCAGATCTGTCCGACTCATCATTGATCGTACCATGTCCAACAAGGTTCGATTCCGCCTTTCCGAAACACCATTACTTTGTGGCGTTCCTGGCGGAGTAAGTTGAGGAACTATTCCACAACTTTTCAGATGGTCATCAAACTCATGGCTCATGTACTCACCTCCTCGGTCCGACCGAAGAAACTTTATTTTCTTGCCGAGTTGATTCTGTGCTTCATTCTGGAATTCTTTGAACTTTTCAAAGGCTTCCGACTTATGTTTCATCAAGTAGATATATCCATACCTACTCAAATCATCAGTGAAGGTAATGAAGTACTCATAACCACCCCTGGCTGTCGTGCTCATTGGTCCACATACATCACTATGTACTAGTCCCAACAAGTCGGACGCCCTTTCGCAACTCTTTGCAAAAGGTGTCTTGGTCATTTTGCCGAGTAGGCAAGATTCGCATGTCTCGAATGACTCCAAGTCGAACGAAGTTAGGAGTCCATCATCATGGAGCTTCTTCATGCGTTTCCAACTTATATGACCAAGCTGACAGTGCCAAATGTAAGTCATATTCAGATCATTTGGTTTCAACCTTTTAACATTTATGTTATAAACCGACTCACCATCAAGATTCAAAATAAATAACCCATCCTTGACGGGTGCAAAGACGTGAAACATATCATTCAAATACAAAGAACAACCATTATTCTTGATATTCGACTCATAGCCTTGCCTCATCAAACATGAAGCAGAAATAATGTTTTGACTGAGCACTGGAACATAATAACAATTATTCCGTTCCATAATGAATCCGGAAGGTAAATGAAGTTGCATCGTGCCGACTTCCAACGCGGCAACTCTTGCTTTGTTGCCGACTCGAATATCAACCTCGCCTCTTGCTACGCTCCTAGTTCTTACCAGTCCCTGCAACGAGTTGCAGATGTGAATAACTGATCCGGTATCATATACCCAAGAACTATTAGGTGCATCAGCAAGATATATGTCTATAACATTGAAAACAAGTGTACCTGAGTCGGAAGTCATACCTCCACTCTTGGCTTTTTTGGCCAAGTACTTGCTGCAGTTCCTCTTCTAGTGGCCATCCGCCTTGCAGTAGAAGCAAGTGGATCCGGCTGAAGGAGATGGCTTAGTCCCTGAGGAAGCGCTTGGGACCGGGTCCTGAGCCTGCTTTCCTGCTGAGTTAGCCTTCTTCTTAGTCCAAGAACTCTTCTTGAACTTAGCCTTATTCTGCACCATCAATACTTGACTGGCGCCCTTCTTAAGATCCGCCTCTGCCTGCTTGAGCATCCCATGTAATTCAGTGAGCTTCTTATCCATACCATGCATGTGGTAGTTCGAAATGAACTGCCCATATGCACTAGGAAGAGAGTTTAAAATTATATCCGTAGCGAACTCTTCGCTAATGGGGTAGCCAAGCCTCTCCAGAGACTGCACGTAACCAACCATTTTGATCACATGCGGACTCAGTGGATCACCATCCTTAAGCTTGCAACTCAGCAAAGCCTGAGAGACTTGATACCTCTCAGTCTTCGCCTGAGCCTGGAACATACTTTTGAGGCTTTCGATCATATCGTAGGCCTCAACATGCTCGAACTGCTTTTGCAAGTCCGGTTCCATGTGAGCAAGCATAAGACATCTAATATCCGTGGACTCATCCTTAGCCCGACGGTAGGCATTGGTGGTAGCGACAGTCGCATTCTCATTCGGCTCATCTGGAAGTGGGTTGTCTAGGACATGGTCCTTCTTTTCTTGTTTGAGAACAATTCACAGATTTTGATACCAGTTGGTAAAATTAGTGTCATTCAGTTTATCTTTCTCAAGAATGGTTCTCAACGCAAAACCGGATATCTGAGAGTGACTGCTACTTGGTGCCATGATCTACAACAGAAAATATGCAAAACACTTAAGACACGTATTCATAAAAGAGCAAGCATATTAAACATTTTAATATTTTATGCTCCCACTAGAACCAACACCCCTCCGATGGTTGCTTAGTGATTCAGGATCCTAAATAAGCAAGTCGGATAGTGAGATTTAGCATCACCGCTAGCCGCCAAGTGATCTAGGTAGACAACTCCTTGTCAATCGCATCTCATGCAACTCCTGTTGGACGGGTGGCATCACATGACCCGGCTCCCATCCGACTTTTCCCCGAGTCCCACAACCGTTGTCACAGACCCGTCTACCTTACCGAGTGTTTCTATAGTAAGAGTCCGACTCGAACCCACCTAGTCGGAAAGAATTGGCAGCACCTCAACTTTATGAGCCCACTACCAAAAGTGTCCGACTTGTGATGGTGCAAACACTGGCGGGAAAACCGACTAGAGCTTCTTTGAGGGATTAATTTTTACCGACTATCTAATGGAGGTAAAACTGAGACATAACAATAACACAAAATAAAGCAACTATAATGTGAAATGGTATGGCTCTCTTCATGGTGATCTCCATCTCCACAAAGCCTGTAATCCGACTCGTGCCAACTCTTGTCACTTGCCATCTTACTCCATGTCGCCGACATGTACAACTCCTTGCATGCCTTCCGGGTTCTCCAAACAGCTACACTAGCTTAGTAAAGTAAATTACATAGAGAATCCGACACACAAGTCGTTATACAATAAAATGACAGCACCTAGGCTCCAGCCGGCTGACAAAAACCGTGATTCACAGATCACGTATGGATTACACACATACATCACATGCTGATGAACCATACCATTCACAACTTCCTGCAAAAACAAGTTATGCATAGATACAATATCTACCGGCGTTGTGAATCTCGCAACGACATCTTAGGCGCTACGACGATTTTTCCGAAAACGTAGATCTCATCTATGATCCGAACATGGATTCCGACCATCGTTCCGATTCGATCAAACTCTTTGATCTTCGATCACCGCTTCTGGATTTACGTGTCACAGTCTACCGCGATGGCGGAAGCCGGCCGGTAGGGGCATGTCGTTCCACGACCTTAGCAGTATGATCACGGAAATCAGATCTACCATTCCCCGAGTACAGTTGATCCAATCAACCTCGTACAAAACCGATCTATCTCATAGATCGACCACCAAAACAGCACATAGATCTCATCTACAACCTACCGCATATCACATATGCGAGATCTCGAGCCTAAAACCATAAGCTATCGCTCTGATACCACTGTTGGGCCACGAGGAGATAAAACAAAAAAATTCCTCTAACGTGGTGATCCCAAGATCTAGCTGAGGTAGAAGGCCACGAGGTTTACCACTAGACGCGCAGTTGCAGATTACTAATGAAGCGCGTTAGTTGATGCAGTGCAGTCCTCACGATCCGATCGTCCTAGTGCTGATCGCACATCACCTCCGCTGCTATCCACACGTACAAGGAGGAGCGTAGGTTCGTTTCGGCGGCTGGACTATTGTGGAGCTAGGGTTTCCAACACATGGAATGACCTAACCGAACAACGATTAACCCTTTAGGGTTGGTGTGCTCCACTATATATAGGGAGTGAATGTGGGCTCTGCTCGCGCGGCCCATTCACTAAAGCCCATATAACACTAGTCACCGTGAGTCCAACTCACTAACTCAGTCCTAATCCGGTTTAGGTCCAACCCAACCAGATTTCAGGTTCAGATCCAATCCGAACTTGCTCCCGCTCTTAAGTGTGTGACCCCGCAGGCTCATGGCTACTTGGACACGATTGGAGTCCGACTCGCAATCGATCAGTCGGTAGCGGCTCCTAGCAGAACGTGCCGACTCCCAAGTACCAAAGAGTCATGACGACTTGCCTTTCGAATGCGACTTTCGTCCGAGTCCCTTTTGCCTCACGATATACCTTGTCAGACTATAGGCGAATAATTGTCATCCCTTAAATAGTCTGACTCTCTTCTTGATCCGAGATAAGTGATTCACCCGACTAACTCTTAGTCGATCGCCTCGGTTAACACTTAACCGAGTCGTGCATGTCCATGCTTTTCGAATCATATCTCACGAGAGGGCCCAGAGAATATCTCTCCAAATGGAGGGGCAAAATCCCATCTTGGTCATTCACATCACGCAGCTTGATTCTCAGTCGACCCGAATCCTGCCTTTATAACTGCCCAGTTACGGATCAGCGTTTGACAGAACCTAAGTCGGTGACCCTCAACTCGGACTATGCAACAACCTCAGGTCTAAGGATTACACTGATTGAGATATACAAATGACAACTTGTTCGTTGTACCTCAATATGGGTCAATCCGACTCACTAAACTCTTTA
This sequence comes from Avena sativa, assembly GCA_916181665.1. Taxonomy (NCBI): domain Eukaryota; kingdom Viridiplantae; phylum Streptophyta; class Magnoliopsida; order Poales; family Poaceae; genus Avena; species Avena sativa. Next base: position 288,863,701 of record OV702279.1, read on the forward strand.
GCCGAATCTGTGTAAGTTGGAATAGCATCTCCATGCTCATGACAAGTGGAACCGAGTCATCAAGCCAACTTTCACATTGGTCTAAGTTGTGTGTCCAGAACAACTTCGATGACCAAGGATATTTAGTACAAACAACATAAATGCATAGTTCCACAACCGAATCACATATTCAATGATACACATCAGATGTTTATACAAGGACTACTTAATATCTTTATGAATACAATGGGAAATCTCATCATACATGATTGCCTCTAGGGCATATTCCCAACACTGGTCATGTCAGAAGGCTGCCATGCCAAGATATCACTGTTTTCTCTAAGGAACTCGACGAGCGCGCTTTCCTATGCGAGGTCTAAGCCTACCCCTACGTTTGTCGTCTTAGAGGGATCATCTTTCTTCAGTGACATCTTCTTTGTCTCTTCCGACACCTTGAAATGCATGCTTGGCTTCAGCACCTCGTTCTTCGTTGTAGGCATCTCGGACGGGTCGGTGTTTTTCTTGATCTCCTGGTACTCCTGGGGGTGTAGCACGGCTTCGGCAAAGGCGGCATATTCGTCTTTGTAGTATTTTGCTTTCTTCGGGTTCCCCGGATGGTGATGACGCCCTTTGGACCCGAAAGTTTCGTCATATTGTATATGTAGCAGGGCGGGCCATGAAAGCCTAGTAAGCCGGACTCCCGAAGATGGCGTGGTAGGCACTTTTCAAGGGTACCACCTCAAAAGAGAGTGGATAGGTCCAGTAATTTTCCAGGGTTCCGAATGTTACGTCCAGTGTGATCACATCCAGAGAATTCACTTGCCTTCCTAGTACAATGCCATGAAAAGTCATGTTGCTATGATTTAACTGGCTTTCATGGATCTTCATGCGGCTGTGTTTCGATATAGAGGATGTTGATGCTGCTACCACCGTCCATGATAGTTTTAGAGAACTCATATCCATCAATAAGAGGATTGGCGATCAGAGGGTATTTTTCCCGACAATGTGTTTTCCTCGGGTGATCTATGCGGTCAAAGGTGATGGTTACATCCGACCAGTCCAAGAACTGGGGGACAGCCGGAACCGTAGCATTGAGCTCACGGAGAACCGATTTTCTAACCTTAGCCGGCTGAGTTCCAAGGAAGCATACGTAAGTGTATTTATTCATAGGGTAATCCTTCTTTCCATCCGACTTGGGTTGTGCGTTATCCGCTTCTTCCATGTCAGAATCTTCCTTGCCTTTCTCGAAATTTTCTTTCCTTTTCGTCACTTGGCTCTGTAGCCAGCGGATTCGTATATTTTATGTCGTCATTGAAACGACACTCGGCATTAGTGTGGGTAGAACCTCCATTCCCATCCAGGTGATGAACACAAGGGTTGTTGGCAATGTCATCCTAGGAATAGGTTCTTCCGGGCTGTTGATCTCCTCTACCCTGGACTCGGGAAGTTCCACGGCCTCGTCCCCAGCCGCCTCCGCGCCCTCCTCGTCCTCCAGATCCGAATGTTGCGTTAACGTTTGCATTATCCGGAGCCTGTTTTTCTTCCGAGGTATTCTTGCACTTCTGAGTTTGTTGTTTTGACTGTTTGGTCACATTAGGATTGGCCATAATATTCAGCAGCCCTTATGAATCATCATCGACGTCTGCATATTTACTCATCGTTTCTATCATATCCCCTAGATTGGTTACATGGTCGCGCTTGAGCCCATGCCTTAGCAATCCTACTGGGAGCCCTGTGATGAATGCTTCAATCGCGGTTTGCTCGTTTACTCCTTCACATGAGTTCTTCATGTCAATCCATCGTCCAAGGTAATCCCGACAGCTTTCTTCGGGTCTTTGAGTGCAACGCTGCCAGTCTTCGACTGTGCAGGGCGTCCTGTATGTTCCCTCGAAGTTTGAAAAGAACGCACTTTGCATATCATACCAGTTATGAATTGAATTCTCTGGTAGATTTTTGAGCCAAGATCGAGCCATCTTCCACAACATGAGTGGGAAATATCGGACTGTGACCAGGCTGTTTTCTCCTTTGGCGATGCAGCAAGCCTAAAAAAATCCTGGAGCCAATTATCTGGCCGAGCTGCACCGTCGTAGGGATGAATATGTTTGGCGATGCTGAAATCAACCAGAAATTTGGTCCGATGAATATGTGGTCCAAAGCATTTGGGTCCCACATACACGTCCTCCTTCTCGTACCGCTGCGCTTCTATGTTTGACTCGATTCGGTGACTAGCGTCGTTGGGCGAGAGTGATCGACGCCTTGGTTGCTCGCCATGTCTGCATGGTGGTGTAGTCGGATTCCAATTCCTTCTTCCACCATAGCCTCATCCACCTCTGCGGCTTCCATGACTACGATTTGATCCTTCATGGTCGCTGCTAGGTGGGATGGTGGCCCTGCTGGGTTGTTTCCGGCCGAGCAGCGAGGTGTTGGAGCTTCGTTATGTTGGCTCCGATTCTGACGAGCGCCATCCCGACTTCCCTCGGGGTGGTGATCATTGGTCCTTTGTCTGATGTTGTCATCAGCCGGACGGTTGGTTTGTCCAGGAGGCGGCATCCTCCGCACCTCTTCTTGCTGGCATCGCACTTTCGGGTCTTCCCTGAGTCGGTTTTGCCGACGATAGGGTTGATGAGGGACCATACCCCTTGGGGCATCTTGGGATGCAGCCAGGATAACTTTCGACCAATCTCGTGTGGCCCGACGATGATAATCGTTGGATCCAGTTCTTGAGTTTTCTTTCGCTCGAGGGCATTGATCCGTATCCCTTCGAGGTCTTGCATCATGGCCTACATCATTGTGGCAAAATGCGGGTTTAGATGCGAGCTTAGCACTGAATGACGCGGCCATTTTTTGCTGTTGCAGTCCTTTGTTGAGCAACACAACGCATTGCTGGACCTGTCCTGGAGACGGGTTATTGGCGAGGATGGCGCGAGCAGCTGCAGCGTTCTCCACTGTTGTGCTACAAACTCAGATCTTCTCTCCATTTTTTTTGTCGAATAAATCTTTGTGGGTTCCTATTAGCAAGAACCGGTCCACCCCTTGTTTTGTTTGGTAGTCGCTTATATTCTAACTGGTACTAGGCAAGATTACTGTCTATCTGTTGCCTAATCTTGATGATGCGCGCGGCCTCTTGGATCAAGAACAACCGATGCTTTTCGAGGTCCCCAACTCTTTTCTCCAATTGATCCGGAGTAAGATCCGAACCATCTGGGATTGGTATTGTGAGTGCATCTCCGTAGATTTCTCGCGCACCCTTGGTGACAACGTGTCCATCAACCGGAGGATCATTCGAGGTAGGTTTTGCCGGATCTCCTTCCTAGTTCTCCATCTCGATTTCTTCATCGACTTCCTCGTCGTGAGCTTGTTGGAATTATGCCCTAGAGGCAATAATGAAGATGTTATTATTATAATTAATGTTCATGATAAAGTTTATATTCCATGCTAGAATTGTATTAAGCGGAAACTTTGATACTTGTGTGGTTTATGAACAACACCGTGTCCCTAGTATGCCTCTATGGACTAGCTCATTGATTAATGATGGTTAAGGTTTCCTAACCATAGACATGAGTTGTCAATTAATAATGAGATCATGTCATTGGGAGAATTATATGATGGACAGACCCAAATCAAGCAGAGCAATTAGATCGTGTCATCGTGTTCATCTTTGCGAAGCTTTTTCTTATGTCAAATATTGTATTCCTTAGACCATGAGATAATGCAACTCCCTGGTATCGGAAGAAAGCTTTGAGGTCATCAAACGTCATCCTATGAGAGGGTGATCATAAAGGTGTCTCTCAGGTGATCGGAAAGTACTTGTTGGGTTGTATGTATCGAGATGGGATTTGTCCCTCCCAAGTCGGAGAGATATACTTCGGGCCCACTTGGTAATTGATATCAACACCGCTTGCAAGCAAGTGGTTAAGGAGTTAATCACAAAGTGATATCGGATTACGGAACGAGTAAAGTACTTGCTGCGAACGAGATTGAACTAGGTATGCCGATGCCAACGATCGAATCTCAGGCAAGTAAAATATCGCGTGATGAAGGGAATATATATATGGGATTAATTGAATCCTGGCATCGTGGTTCATCCGATATGATCATCGATGAATATGTGGGAGTTAATATGGTTTTCCAGACCCCACTGTTGATTATTGATAGAAGATCATGTGTGCATGTTCTCGAACCCGTAGGGTCACACACTTAACGTGTCTCGACGCTAGGATAGAATGGATAATTGGTTTATGAGTTTTTGTTAGGAGTCTCAGATGAGATCTAGGACATCAAGAGAGGTTCCGGAATGGTCCGGATAATAGGATTCATATAAGGCAAAGCAGTTTTTGGATTTCGGAATTGTTTCGGAATATTCGGTATTGTACCGGAAGGTTCTAGAAGCTTCCAGAGTGGGACCAACGTGGCCCCACTTGTCAGGAGGGGGCGTGGGCCTACGAGGGAGTGCCCTGGCCGCATTGGGCCAGGGGCATAATGCCCCATAGGCCCAGCCAGCCAAACGCTAGGGGAAACCCTAGGGAAACCTTCAAGAAGGAAGGGGAAAACTTGCCCCCACTCCAACCCTTGGGGCCGCCTCCCTAGGGCTTCGAGGAGGGGCCAAGGGGGCCGGACAGCCCCCTATATATAGAGGGCAGGGGCGCAGCCCTCCCCCACACCTCCTCCAACCCTAGCCGCCTACCTGCTGCCCTCCTCTCTCTCTCTCTCTCTCTCTCTCTCTCTCTCTCTCCCGACTGCGTGTAGGCGAAGCCCTGCCGCAGAAACTCTCCACCTTTGCACCATGCCGTCGTGTTGTAGATCCAATCTATATCTCCAACCCACTTGCTGGACCAAGGAAGGAGGAGACGTCGAGGTGCCGTACGTGTGCATCTCTCGGAGGCGTCGCCACTTGCGGCGTTGGATCGGATCAGATCGCGAGGAGGAGAAGGCTAGTACGACTACATCAACCACGTTCCGTTGAACGTTCCGCTGTGCGATTTCTTCAAGGGTATGAAGATATCATCTATCCCTCTCGTTGTTTGCATATCCTAGATTAGATCTTGGCTTTTCCCGTTCGCATCCGTAGAAAATTTTGATTTACTATGCTGCGAAACCCTTCAGTGGTATCAGAGCTAGATCTTTGCGTAGATGTGTTTCACGAGTAGAACGCAACATGCTTGTTGTGGGCGTTGATGTTTTCTGTTGCAAGCCTCTTGTTTGTGTACTTCTTATGACGTGGGATAGTGAGATCGAAGCGGTCCAGGCCAACTTTACGCGACCTTGTTCGCGAGACCGGCTTCGCACTTGACGTGTGGCTTGTTCCACACATGCGGCTGGTGGATGCCAATTTCTCTCACTATAGTTGTCATGGTATTTACACCGGATGTTGGCAACCATAATATCACCATTGTGGCTTTCCGTAGGTAAGAATCGTTCTTAGCTTGTTACTCCCATAAGCCACGTAAAACAGGCAACAACAAAGTAGAGGCGTCTAACTTGTTTTTGCAGGGAGTGTTTCTGTGATATGGTATGGCCCAAGATGTGATGTGTATGTTGTATGCAATGATCATGTTTTGTAATGTTTCACGACTTGCATGTCGATGAGTACACAACCGGCAGGAGCCATATGGTTGTCTTTATAATTGTGTATGACCTGTGTGTCAACTTCTTATACGCCATGTAATAGCTTTACTTTATCGCTAAGTAGTTAGCAATAGTTGTAGTTGCTATTCGTGGTGGAGGCAATCATGGTGGAGTGATGGAGATCATGCTGGCACGCACAAGATGGAGATCATTGCGCAGAGATTGGCTATACCATGTCACATAAAATTATATGCATGTGATGTTTATCCATTTATGTATCTTATTATGCTTAGATCACGACGGTAGCATTATAAGATGATTCCTCACTTAAAGATCAAGATAAAACTGTGTTCTCCCCATGTATGCACCGTTGCGAAAGTTCGTCGTGTTCAAGCATCACGTGATGATTGGGTGCTATAAACTCTACGTTTACATACAACAGGTGCAAGACAGTTTTGCACACGCAGAAATACTTGGGTTTGACTTGACGAGCCTAGCATGTACATACATGGCCTCGAAACACACGAACCGAAAGGTTAAGCATGAGTCATATGAATGATATGATCGACACTTTGTTGTCCACCATTGAAACCACATCTCTTCTCGTGAAGATCGGATTAGGTGTGGTGAATTTGGATCATGTTCACTAAACAACTTGAGGGATGTTGAATTTAGTGGGAGATCATCTAGTAATTTGATTAAGTTGAACTAGTTATCATGAACATAGTCTAAATTGTACTTGCAAATTTTGTAGATCAAATGGCTAAGTCCAACTTCAACTTCAACGTTTTTGCTGAGAAAGAAAAGCTTAAGAACAATGGGTCTAACTTCACCAACTGGTTCCGCAATTTGAGAATCATTCTCTCTGGCGGACAAAAGGACTATGTCCTTGAGAAAGCGCTAGGTGACGCCCCTGCTGTAGATGCGCCGGCTGATGAGAAAGCTGTTTATCAGTCGCGCAAGGATGATTATGGTGTGATTAAGAGCACCATGTTGTTTTCTATGGAATCGGACCTTCAAAATCGTTTTGAGGAGTTCCTCGGGCCCTTTCAGATTCTTGAGGAACTGAAAACTATGTTTCAGACTCAGGACCGTTCTGAGAGATATGAGATCTCTGAGAAATTCTTTAACTGCAAGATGGAGGAAGGGAGTTCCGTTAGTGAGCACGCCATTAAGATGTCGGGCTGCACTCAACGCCTTGAGCAACTGGACTGCAAGATTCCAGAGGAGCTCAAGATTGACAGAGTTCTCCAATCACTCCCTCCTAGCTACAAAGGTTTTGTAGTTACTCATAATCAGATTGGTTCCACTGATATGATCACTGAGCTCTTCGCTAAGCTGAAAGCTGCGGAGGTGGACATCAAGAAAGATAATCATGTGTTTATGGTCAACAAGCCCCCCAGCTTTAAGAAAGGTAAGGGTGCAAATAAGCCCTTCAAGAAGGGCAGCGGCAAGCGTGTTGCCCCTGCAGAGAATAAGCTCAAGTCTGGACCTAAGCCGGACACTGAGTGCTTCTATTGCAAGGACAAGGGTCACTGGAAGCGCAACTGTCCGAAGTACTTAGCGGACAAGAAGGCAGGCACCATCAAAGGTATATTTGATATACATGTTATTGATGTTTTCCTTACTAGCCCTCGTTGTAGTGCCTGGGTATTTGATACTGGTTCAGTTGCTAATATTTGTAACTCGAAACAGGAGCTACGGAATAGACGGCGGCTAGCAAGGGATGAGGTGACGATGCGCGTTGGCAATGGATAAGAGTTGATGTGATGGCCGTCGGCACGCTCTCCTTAGTTTTACCTTTGGGATTAGTTTTAAACCTTAATAAGTGTTATTATGTGCCTGCGTTGAGCATGAACATTATATCTGGATCGTGTTTATTGCAAGACGGTTATTCATTTAAATCGGAGAATAATGGTTGTTCTATTTATATGAGTAACATCTTTTATGGTCATGCACCTGCTATGAATGGTTTATTTCTTCTGAATCTCGAAAGCAATGAAACACACATCCATAACATTGAGGCTAAGAGATGCAAAGTAGATAGTGATAATTCAACTTATTTGTGGCACTACCGTCTAGGTCATATTGGTGTAAAACGCATGAAGAAACTCCATTCTGATGGACTTTTGGAGTCTCTTGATTTTGAATCATTTGACACGTGCGAACTGTGCCTCATGGGCAAGATGATCAAAACCCCGTTCTCCGGAATAATGGAGCGAGCAACGGACTTGTTGGAAATCATACATACCGATGTATGCGGACCAATGAGTGTTTCGACACGCGGTGGATATCGCTATTTTATCACTTTTACTGATGACTTAAGTAGATATGGGTATATCTATTTAATGAAACATAAATCTGAAACGTTTGAAAAGTTCAAAGAATTTCAGAACGAAGTGGAAAACCATCGTAACAGGAAAATTAAATTTCTACGATCCGATCGTGGAGGTGAATATTTGAGTTAAGATTTTCTCACGCATCTTAAAGCAAGCGGAATCGTTTTGCAACTCACGCCACCCGGAACACCACAGCGCAATGGTGTGTCTGAACGCCGGAATCGAACTCTATTAGATATGGTGCGATCGATGATGTCTCTTACAGATTTGCTGTTATCATTTTGGGGTTATGCATTAGAAACCGCTGCATTCACTTTAAATAGGGCACCATCTAAATCCGTTGAGACGACACCGTATGAACTGTGGTTTGGTGCTAAACCTAAGTTGTCGTTTCTTAAAGTTTGGGGATGTGAAGCTAACGTCAAGAAGTTGATGCCGGACAAGCTCGAACCCAAAGCGGAGAAATGCGTCTTCATAGGATACCCTAAGGAAACGATTGGGTATACCTTCTACCACAGATCTGAAGGCAAAGTGTTTGTCGCAAAGAACGGATACTTTCTTGAGAAGGAGTTTCTCTCAAAAGAAGTGAGTGGGAGGAAAGTAGAGCTAGACGAGGTTATTGAACCTTCTCTTGAGTTGGAGAGTAGCGCAGCACCTGAAATTGTTCCAGTGCCGTCTGCACCAACAATAGAGGAAGCTAATGACGAGGATCATGAAGCTTCGGACGATGCTACTACTGAACGTCGCAGGTCGACAAGGTCACGTGCCCCTCCTAAGTGGTACGGAAACCCTGTCTTAACTGTCTTGTTAGTAGACAACAGTGAACCTGCGAACTATGATGAAGCAATGATGAGCCCAGACTCTGAGAAATGGCTAGAGGCCATGAAATCCGAATTGGGATCCATGAGCGAAAACCAAGTATGGACTTTGGTGGACCCTCCTAGCGACCGAAAGGCCGTTGAGTGCAAATGGATTTTCAAGAAGAAAACGGACGCGGATGGTAATGTTACTGTCTATAAAGCACGGCTTGTCGCGAAAGGTTTTCGACAAGTTCAAGGTGTTGACTACGATGAGACTTTCTCTCCCGTAGCGATGTTTAAGTCCATTCGGATTTTATTAGCAATTGCTGCGTGTCATGATTATGAAATATGGCAGATGGATGTCAAGACTGCGTTCCTCAATGGCAACGTTGATGAAGAGTTGTATATGATGCAACCCGAAGGTTTTGTCGATCCTAAGGATGTTGATAAGGTGTGCAAACTTCAGCGTTCCATTTATGGACTGAAGCAAGCATCTCGGAGTTGGAACCTTCGTTTTGATCAAGTGATCAAGAGCTTTGGATTTGTTCCAAATTGCTACGAAGCTTGTATCTACAAGAAAGTGAGTGGGAGCTCAGTGACATTTTTAGTACTATATGTGGATGACATATTGATTATTGGAAATGACATTGATATGTTTAACGATGTGAAGAGTTATTTGAACAAATGTTTTTCAATGAAAGACCTAGGGGAAGCTGCTTATATATTGGGCATCAAAATCTGTAGAGATAGACAAAGACGCCTGATAGCTTTAAGCCAAAGTACATACCTAGACAAAGTTCTGAAAAGGTTCAGAATGGATAAGGCAAAGAAAGGTTCAGTGCCTATGTTGTCAGGTAAGATATTGAGCAGGGCTCAGTGTCCAGCTACGGTAAACGATAGAGAAGCTATGAGCAAAGTGCCTTATGCCTCGGCCATAGGATCTATCATGTATGCCATGCTATGTACTAGACCGGATGTGTCCAATGCTCTTAGTTTGACGAGCAGATACCAAAGTCATCCAGGAGTGGAACACTGGACAGCCGTGAAGAACATCCTAAAGTATTTAAATAGGACTAAAGAAATGTTCTTAGTCTATGGAGGTGATGAACAGCTCGTCGTAAAAGGTTACGTCGATGCTAGTTTCGACACCGACAAGGATGATTCTAAATCTCAGACAGGATACATTTATATTTCGAATGGAGGAGCTGTGAGATGGAGAAGCTGCAAGCAAAGCGTGATCGTGGGATCTACAGTAGAAGCGGAATACATGGCTGCTGCAGAAGCGTCAAGTGAAGGAGTTTGGATCAAGAACTTCATCACTGAGCTTGGTGTGGTTCCAAGTGCCTTGGACCCACTAGAGATATTGTGTGACAACACTGGCGCCATAGAACTGGATAAGGAACCAAGATATCATCCAAAGACCAAGAATATCAACCGCAAGTTTCATATAATTCGAGATTATATAACAGATGGAGATCTGAAGATTAGCAAAGTACATACGGATCTGAATGTCGCAGATCCGTTGACTAAACCTCTTCCACGAGCAAAACATGATCAGCACCTTAGTGCCATGGGTGTTAGATTGTTGCCAGATGTAAACTAGATTATTGGCTCTAGTGCAAGTGGGAGACTGTTCGAATTATGCCCTAGAGGCAATAATAAAGATGTTATTATTATAATTCTTGTTCATGATAAAGTTTATATTCCATGCTAGAATTGTATTAAGTGGAAACTTTGATACTTGTGTGGTTTATGAACAACACCGTGTCCCTAGTATGCCTCTATGGACTAGCTCATTGATTAATCATGGTTAAGGTTTCCTAACCATAGACATGACTTGTCAATTAATAATGAGATCATGTCATTGGGAGAATGATATGATGGACATACCCAAATCAAGCAGAGCAATTAGATCGTGTCATCGTGTTCATCTTTGCGAAGCTTTTTCTTATGTCAAATATTGTATTCCTTAGACCATGAGATAATGAAACTCCCTGGTATCGGAAGAAAGCTTTGAGGTCATCAAACGTCATCCTATGAGAGGGTGATCATAAAGGTGTCTCTCAGGTGATCGGAAAGTACTTGTTGGGTTATATGTATCGAGATGGGATTTGTCCCTCTCAAGTCAGAGAGATATACTTCGGGCCCACTAACACTTCTTGCCAGCAAGTGGTTAAGGAGTTAATCACAAAGTGATATCGGATTACGGAACGAGTAAAGTACTTGCTGTGAACGAGATTGAACTAGGTATGCCAATGCCAACGATCGAATCTCGGGCAAGTAAAATATCGCGTGACGAAGGGAATATATATATGGGATTAATTGAATCCTGGCATCGTGGTTCATCCGATATGATCATCGATGAATATGTGGGAGTCAATATGGGTTTCCAGACCCCGTTGTTGATTATTGATAGAAGATCATGTCTGCATGTTCTCGAACCCGTAGGGTCACACACTTAACGTGTCTCGACGCTAGGATAGAATGGATAATTGGTTTATGAGTTTTTGTTAGGAGTCTCGGATGAGATCTGGGACATCACGAGAGGTTTTGGAATGGTCTGGATAATAAGATTCATATAAGGCAAAGCAGTTTTTGGATTTCAGAATTGTTTCGGAATGTTCGGTATTGTACCGGAAGGTTCTAGAAGCTTCCGGAGTGGGACCAACGTGGCCCCACTTGTTGGGTGTAGTGACCTCGGATCGAAAAGGATCCTAAGTCCCTGTGATTAACATGCTAGTCCCTGGATCATTAGCTAGCACTCACAGTCGATGAAATATCATGTAAAACACAAAGTCTTTATTACACGGAGGATCCAGAGTATTAATTTATTACAAAAATTGCTTAGCATTATGCTAGCTCAAATAACAGCGGAAACATAAAAGCAGCATGAGTCCATCAACACCCCAGGCTTGTCGAGTGTAGACCCGCGATCCCTACGCACCTTTTAATCTTCGGATTCTGCACATAAGACGTGCAGCCAACAAGTTGGGTCAATACTTTGAATGTATTGGCAAATTACACCAAGGAGAGAAAAGACTATCTCTACATGCAAGGCTGGTATAGGCTGTAGAGTTCATTTGCTCGAAGCTAGTTTTCTTAAGTACAGAGAAGAAGAGAGGATTGTCCTACTTTGTAAACATTTGCTTAGATAAAATAAGGTCGAGTGGCACACGAGGATATTACGCACCAAGTGTCCAACAACCAAACACTTGGATATTACGCACCAAGCGTCACTTGGATATTACACACCAAGTTCCCAAATTCCCACCCATTAGCAATATTACACACGCCATGGGGTTTCAAAACTTTGTTTTAGAAAAGAGAGAGGAAGATCCTTCAGAGGCTCCATCCTTTAGATGCTCAATGTTGTTCTGTTACCGTGAACACGGCTGATCGATCAGATTGCAATACTCTCGAGAGTTTGTGCACTTTACCCACAATCCACGATCAAGTCCTTTTATAGACAAGACCATGGCGAGGCTTTCCCTTAGTAGCCCCTCTACCTTCTGGATCCAACCGTGCCAAGAACCTCCAAATGTTGGTACCCAGGTGAGGTTTCCCACTAAGTACTAGGCCAAGACAGAGCCCATAATGTATTGTGGTTGCACTGGAAGCTTCTGAATTCTGAAACATGGCAGACTTCTTTGATTCCTGGGCGGCCGTCCTCCACCAAAAACCCACTCGTTGACCCGACAACCATTCCGCCCAGAAGAAAACTTAGTTTTATTTTGAAGTGGATTTGAGAAGAAAAGTTTGCTCTAGTGAGCCTTTATACTTAGAAAAAAATCTTTGTCTTTCGAACCCCCCAACGGTACTTTGTATATATAGCATAGCAAGAAATACTTAGCAAAAACAGGGGAACCTATTAGGAAGGAATAATCCTAAGTATAGAGCTACTCATGGCATACTAAAAAAATCATCGCACTTGCAAAATAATACCAAGGAAAAATTCTACTAGAACATCCTACACATGCATACTACAGAATTTTGAAGATCACATGCATAGAATCAAAACTAGGACAAAAATTATGAACAAGTGGTGTAACTTTCCTTGATCCGAGCAGCACTCTACACAATAGAACTCCTTAGCGCACTCCGAACAATCTAACGAATCACAAACATAGATCTGATCACAACTTGTTCAAAACATATCACAGAGGAAATCATGCATGCATGCAACATGGTATTTATGCAAGTTTGGTTCTTCTAAATTGACCAAGGTAGCAAGATTGAGTTGAAAAGGTGTGAGGGTGTCCCTAGGATTGATTTACCAAGGTTTAGATCTAATTGAATCACTAAAAACAATTCCTAAGATTATAGGGAGGTCAAACCATCTAATTAGCCCCAAGCTATATCTAATGATCCTAAGCAAAGTTTAATGAGTTGGATCAGTAGGTATTGTGGAAACAAAGTTATTGCAACAAGAATCAATTAAAACTGAATTTTAATTAATTTTCTATAGGATGAACACTCTAATCTAATGATTAAAATCTACACCTAAAACCTTACTGTAAACCTGGGATATTACTACAGATTTGGATTCTACATAAAATTAGGAATCCAACGGTATATTATAAGCTAAAATTGGCCAAGTAGTTATTTTTCTATGATTTTCGCAATGTTAAACTCAATCTGCAAAAATCAAACCAACCTAGCCTAAACCCTAGCTCAGATCGCGCCAAGTGGCGGCTTCTGGTTGGGCCAGCTGGCCAGGCGGGCGACGCGGCGCGGCGACGACGCGCTTGCCACGCGGCGTGGTGTGGTTGGCCGATACCCCTTCGCCCCCCTTCTAATCTGGCCCGCAGGATTTGAATCGGACGGCCTAGACGGCTCCACTGACCTGTGGTGGTGGCGGCGATGGAGACGACGGCGGCGGCGGCGGAGTCGACGGTGGTCGGAGGTCCTGGCGGCCCTAGTGGAGGCAACGAAGAGGGTCCCCGATGCGCACGTCGATGGCGAATCTCCCAATGGCCTCAGCGCGGTCCCTCTCCTCCTCCTTCTCCCAGCGTCGGCGGTTCCTCTTCTCGGACCCGACGGCTCCGGCGAGCAATCGCCGGTGATCTCCTGCGTTTCGGAAGAAACGAAACAGACGGGCGGTTAGGGTAGGTCAGAGCGAGAAGGATGGAAGGTGTAGCAAGGCTCGAGGTGCCCTGGAGAGTCGCCAACCTCGAGCTCCGACGGCGGCTGTTTCGGCGAGTTCGGAAACTGCGAAAACGGGGCTAGGGTTTGAGAAAATCGAGGGGAAACAGTGGGAGCCGATGCAGTGGTATAAGAGAGAGGGATTTCATGACGTAGGGGGCACGGATTCGATCCGTAATCGTCCAATTTCCCGGGTCGGTAGCACGGCAGGCCGTCGTGTTCGTCCTGGAGTTGTTGAGGGTGCTGACGCGCGGGTCCAGGCGGTCAGCGGGCGCGGCAGGTGGCGACGGCGCGGTGGGCCGGTGGTGGGCTGCGGAGGCTGGCGCAAGGCAAGCTGGCTGTCGCGTGGGCGCTGGTGGGCTGGCGCTGCGGCCCAGTTAGGTAGGTTGCCCATTTTTTTTCCTTTTATCATTTTTCTTTTTCTGTTTTAATAAAACCTAAATAACTTTTGCCTACCAAGCCCAAACTTGATGAAAATTGTTTCTAAATTTTTATAAAATTAAGGTGGTCAACATAGGGCCATAGTTTAATGTTTTACAAGGTTTTTAGAAGGGTCATTACTTGACCTCTACAATAATGCTTATACATGGCAAACACTATTAGGGTTTTGCTAGGTTTAGGTGTTTAGGATTTGTTGTGTAGAATGCAATGATGCAAGGATGATGCATGGAACTAATAACATCCTACTATAAAATCTGGGATGTTACAAACCTACCCCCCTTAAGAGGAATCTCGTCCCCGAGATTCGAGTTGGCTAGCAAATAGGTGTGGGTGCTCCGCCCTCATGTCTTCTTCACGCTCCCACGTAGCTTCTTCCTCGGAATGGTGGTTCCATTGTACTTTGCAGAATCTTATAGTCTTGGTGTGGGTAATCCTTTCGGTTGTTTCCAGTATTTTGATGGGTCTTTCCTCATAGGTAAGGTCATTCTCCAATTGAACCTCATCTAGGGGAACGGTGTCTCTTAGCGGTGTTTCGGCCATCTCCGGGTGACACTTCTTTAGTTGCGACACATGAAACACATCATGAACAGTCAGTCCTTCCGGCAATTCCAACTGATAGGCAACTTCCCCTTTACGGGCCAGAACCTTATATGATCCTATGAATCGTGGGGCTAACTTGCCCTTGATTCCGAACCTCTTAACTCTGCGTAGGGGTGAAACTCGGAGATACGCACGGTCCCCTATTTCATAGGCCACATCTCTGCGCTTGGAGTCAGCGTAACTCTTCTATCGGGATTGGGCTACCTTTAGCCTATCCTGAATCTGTCGTACCTTTTCTTCGGCATCCTTTATCAAGTCAGGTCCAAAAAGACTGCGTTCACCAACTCCATTCCATAGCAATGGAGTCCTACACTTCCTGCCATATAGAACTTCAAATGGAGCCATTTTGATACTCGTCTGGAAATTGTTGTTGTATGAGAACTCAGCATACGGCAGGTTATCGTCCCAACTAGACCCATAGTCCAGCGCGCAAGCTCTCAACATATCCTCCAAAATTTGATTCATCCTTTCTGTTTGGCCATCTGTCTGAGGGTGGAAGGCAGTACTGAATTCTAGTCGGGTTCCAAGAGACTCATGTAGCTGTCGCAAAAACTTTGAAGTAAACTGGGTGCCTCTATCTGACACAATTCCCTTGGGAACACCATGCAGACTTACAATTTTTGACATGTATATCTTAGCAAGCTTAGCACTTGTATACGTGGTCTTCACGGGGATGAAGTGAGCCACCTTGGTGAAGTGGTCTACCACTACCCAGATAGAATCAAATCCAGAACGAGTCCGGGGCAACCCCGTGATGAAATCCATGCCTACCTTGTCCCATTTCCAGTCGGGTATAGGTAGTGGTTGGAGTAGTCCTGCCGGTTTCTGATGCTCGGCTTTAACTCTATTGCATACATCACACAGAGAAATATACTCTGCAATATCTCTCTTTAGGTTATTCCACCAGAATCTATCCTTCACATCCATGTACATCTTCGTGTTTGTCACATCCCAAAATTTTCCAAATTTTGAAATGTGAAAAATCAAACAAACAAAATAAATAAAGGATGAAATTTAAGGGGAAAAGAAACTTTTTGCTTCTAAATGGAAACATCAAAACCTTACTTAAACAAAATGGATTTTAAATGATGAAGTGACAAAAAAAAATCAAATGCAATCATGCATGGAATGTGTCTTGATCTTGAACACTTGCATTTTAAACCAGTGGAAAAGAATAAACCAAAATTCCGAAACCTAACAAGAAAATCATCACATAAGTTCAATTCAAGTCTATGGCTATGTTCCACATAAAAATTTAGCATCATCATTCCTAAATGATCTATAATGGTAAGTAACGATATAAAAAAACAATAGGAATTGATTTCACCTTATTTGGGTCCCTAGATAAAAAAATTGTGAACAATATAAGATAAAAAGGAATAAGAAAATATCCCCAAAGTCAATTTATGCTCGTAGAAAATCCGTGTTTAAATGGAACCAAAGTATTCTAAAATGATACGTAATAGTAATGAACAATTAAATGCAACCTTATAAATTTGTTTGAACCTAGATTAATATATATGATTTATATAAGACATGAAGAAAAAGAAACAAGACATATTGCAAAGTCAATTTAAGCCATGGACGAAATCCATAATTGAACGAAACAAAAGTATACTTAAATGATATATAATAATAAATAATTATTTTATAAAACTTTACAAACTTGTTTAACCATTTTTGGAGCTCTAAATCAAAAGATATGAAATAAGCAAGAATTACGAAAATCTACCATATAGGCCTATGTACCATGCTCAATTTTTAGATAAAAAAAATATTACAAATACTTTAATTAGACTAAATAACCAGCTTATATTTTTATAACTTTGTCTAAAAATATTTGATCCAAATTTGAATCAATTTGGATACACAAAATAAAAACTACAAAAGAAATCAGGAAAACAAAAAGAAAAAAAAAAGAACAGACCAACCTGGGCCGACCCAAATCAAGACGGATCGTCATCTTCCTGGTGCTATCGGTCACAAACTAAAACTGAATATATACAGTCATGTACGTATCTTCTCCTCAAAATCACATCAATTCTAGACCTTTAAACGCATTGCCTTAAAGACGAAATTTAATCCCCTATTACTCACGGTTCTATTCTGAGGATTAAAACCCTGTGTTAGTACACCTTAAATCCTATTTAGTGGCTATTATGGACAACGGAACCAGCCATTGTTTCACTTGATGTCTCCGTCGCTCATCGCTCGAACTCTTCTCTCCCCAAGTAAACAACACCAGAACTCTCACAGTCCACCTTTTACCTGAACCATGCCCAAGTACTGCCGCTGGTGGCCGCAAGGTCCAACAACCATGGCTAGCCTGTGACTCCCCAGGACAAGCGACTTTTGTTCGGTTTCGTCCGTACTTCACCGCTGCTTCGGGAAGGACCTCCGAGGATCCCAACTTCTTCGCTACATGACTGCCAGGACGTCCACCACTTGATCGACTCGAGAGTAATCTTATTTGACGTCTTCGTCTACTGCTATTCGTCGTCTTCGTCAGTTTCATCCGGTACAGTGAAATCAGGCCTCACTTTACTTTCCCTTCTTATATTGGTTTACGAGCACGTCCTTGACTCGCTTCCTTGCTCGATTCGTATAGCTCAAGAGACACTGCACCGGAGACCCAACGGCGTTATAGTTCCGACCACTCGCCACTCTGTCCGGAAGTGCCACCAAAGACTGCCGAGGCTCTCGCCGTTAGCACGAACTCAATTTTATTGACTTTTGTTACGACAAGTCGATGACACCGTCCAACACAGACCTGCCTCCGTACCTGAGTATTCTGACCACATAGTCACTTCCCATCGGTGAGCCTCTCGCCCTCTGTCCCATTTCTTATATGTACGTTTTTATCTCGACAAATGTTAGTTATTACTAGCTAGCTTAGACGAAAAGGTACCAGCAGAATATAAATCAGCCCGTGTCCTATTAGTTCTTAAAAAAACAATTTACACATAAACTACGTCGAACTTTGTAAATCCATATCTTTAGTTCTATTTGGTAAAAAAAAATTGAATAAAATATATGCGAAACTCTTAGAAAAAAATTTAGAATACATCCCATGTAAAAGCCAAGGTATTTGAGAGTTTATTTTTGAAACTAGTCCTACATCAGTGTCATCGCGAAGGTTTAGATTATTCTGAACCCGTTGTTATTGGCTTTCCAAAACTGGTAGCGTCGTTGGCATCCGTTTTCACACCCGGCAGGCTATCAATTTAATTTTCTCCTCATTTTAACCACGAGACATAGACCACACACAAGCATCGGTGTATGTTTCCCCAAGTGACTTGCAATTTTCGAATATTTTCAACAGAGAAACGTAGAGACTTCAAAAATTCACATATCTTAAACAACAAATCCTAATTTAGTAAATAAGATGTCTCTGAATTCAAAACAATGTGTAGAATACAGTCGAGCCATAATATTGCAGGCTTGCATCCTGTGAATTCATGATTTTTACTGAGGTTCAAAACATGTATTTTTGCCATATAAACAGTTATGTAAATTATTTAGAATGAATCTTTTGCTAATGGCAGATAATGAAATAACCCTCTATCCAGTAGCATTTTGATTTAAATAAATCTAATCCATTTACATCAAGTGGTACCATATTTGAAATCAGACCTGACTCTTCCATACAGAGAAGTCTTTTCCTATGGACATATATTGTAATAAGCATTCCATAGAATCAATATGCACTATCTCACACGATTTAATTTATTTCTAAGATAAATTTCCCAAACTATATCTTGCAAAACTTAAACAATAGGACATAAATTACTTTTAAAGAGAACATCAACCAAAGATGAATTGATATAAATTACCTTAAATGGTTTGTTTGATGTTCATACATGACTTGTCCTTTGCTTGTTATTTGGATTTTACATTGGATGTTTATTGTGGTGCATTTATTTATCATATAGAATTGTGCGGAGTGCAACATGTATGATTGTGAGGAGTGTGTGACCATCAATCTACTTCTAAAAAAAAGGCAAGTGATACTTCATGATATTTCCACCCTTTATTTTGAATAAGCATTAGAATTATTTTTGCTAAGTCTTGCATGCTACTTTTGCCAAATGCTATGTTGGAAAATCCTATGTAGTGTAGAATTGTAGAATTGCTAGGGAATTTTTCTAAGTTAAGTTACTATGCCATGCTTAGCCTAGCTAGTAGAAAACAAGGGTTGGTAAAGTATGTACATGCTATGGTGAAATAATTCTAAGTCCTTTGGGACTCATGCTTTTCTTAATAAAACAACTAAGTCAATGAACTTCCTGGGTGGAATGGGACTTGAATGGTGGTTTTTGGTTGAGTGGTTACACAAGGCCATGGATTTGGCTTGTGTATCTCACTTGTGGTATGCCACCCAGGCACAAAGGGATTTGGAGGCCAAGTGTTGAGAAAGCTTACAGTGCAACCACTTGGCAATATGGGCTCTGCCTTGATCATATAGGTTGCTAGAACTTAGTCACTTGGACAGTTGGTGGTAGTGGGAATGATAGGTTGGAGCGCGTCCATTTGACTAAGGAAAGGCTTCTGAAAGGTCCTGTCTTGGGAAACCAAGTCTGGTGGGGAAAGTGCACAACCTCTGCAGATGGAAAATCTAAGTACTTAGCCAAGTCCATGGCAATGGACAACTTGAGCATCAAGACATGGAAGCTACAAGAATCTCATCACTCCAACTTCTAAGTAAAACTTGTGGGTGAACAAGGGTGAAGGACCCCAATGTCTATTGGTGGTTTCTTGGGAAGTTTTTGATAAAGAAAAACTTAGTGATTTCAACTAATAGGAAAAACCTATTTTGAGCAAAGCAAGCCAAGCTACACTTAGCCAAAATGCATATAGTAATATAGTCCACTTAAAATTTACTAAGGTATCACTTGCCAATACAATTCAAATGTATTGACCCTTGTGGCTGTAACTTATCATGTTGCAGGATTACTTGATGATAGTGAAAGTTTGTTGAGTAGGGATTACAAGTCTGCAACCAACATGTTTGCCTGTGGCACATGAAGATGAAGGACTCCATGCTTTATAGTTATATCTGCTGCTTTGTAATAAGATAGCCATATGAGCTATGTATGTTGTAATGAACTATTTTATTCCTGGATATGCGATGTAATATGACCTTTGTTTCTTGATATTACATCTTAACTGTGGGTGCTAGCTATTCGATCCAGGGACTAGCACTATAAACACAGGGATTCGAGCCTTATCGGGTTCGGTCCTTTACAGTGTTACCTCGATGAATTGAGTATGGCGAATCATGAGCTTCTTGTAAAATCATCTTCCTGATATCGGGGTCGTTGGGAACGCACAAACGCTTCCCATGCCAGAGGGTTCCTTGTTCATCCAGACGAAATTCTTTAGTCTTTCCTTCACTTATCCTGATTCTTATTTCTTCTAACTCTTTATCTCCCTTCTGTGCTTCCTTGATTCTCTCTTGGAAGGTGGACACTATTTCCAGAGTCGCTACGTGCCCTTTCGGAACCATCTCTAGCCTGAGATCCCTGAATTGCTTGCATAAGTCCTCTGGAAGTTCCCCTACGATAAGTCCATTCACATACACCTTACGACTTAAGGCATCAGCCACCACATTTGCCTTTCCAGGATGGTACTGTAAATCCAAGTCATAATCCTTAATTAACTCAAGCCATCTTCTTTGTCTCATATTCAAATCCTTTTGGGTGAAGATGTACTTCAAACTTTTATGATCTGTGAACACATCACAATGTTTGCCCATGAGGTAGTGTCTCCATACCTTGAGTGCATGAACCACAGATGCAAGTTCCAAATCATGTGTGGGATAATTGTGTTCGTGGTTCTTAAGTTGTTGGGAGGCATAGGATACCACCTTCCCATCCTGCATCAATACACTTCCAAGTCCTTGTCGAGAAGCGTCACAATAGACTTAAAAATCCTTCTGGATATCAGGCAGACACAGTACTGGCGCCGTTACAAGGCGTTTCTTCAACTCTTGAAAACTTGCTTCGCATGCCTCGGTCCATAGGAACTTATTTTCCTTTTTTAATAGTTCCGTCATGGGTTTTGCTATTTTGGAAAAGTTCTCAATGAACCTCCGGTAATATCCTGCGAGGCCCAAGAAACTCCTAATATCTCCCACATTCTTGGGTGACTCCCATTCTGTCACGGAAGCTACCTTACTAGGATCTACGGCAACTCCTTTTGCTGACACAACATGACCAAGGAATCCCACTTCCTTTAACCAGAACTCGCATTTGCTGAATTTGGCATACAACTTGTGTTCTCTTAGCTTCTCCATGATAAGGCGCAGATGTTTCTCATGTTCCTTCTCATCCTTAGAGTATATAAGTATATCAACTATGAATATCACGATAAACTTGTCCAAATATTCCATGAACACTTTTTTCATCATGGTCATGAAGTATGTTGGGGCATTGGTCAGACCAAACGACATTACGGTGTACTCATACAATCCGTATCTTGTGGTGAATGCTGTTTTGGGCACATCCTGTTCCCGAATCTTTAGCTGAAAGTAGCCTGATCGCAGATCGATCTTTGAGAACACACTTGCTCCCTCTAACTGGTCAAACAAGTCATTGATGTTGGGCAGAGGATACTTATTCTTAATCGTCACTTCGTTCAACGAGCGGTAGTCCATAACCAGCCTCTTGGTCTTATCCTTCTTTTCCACAAATAGGACGGGTGCTCCCCAAGATGACGCGCTGGGTTGAATGAACCCCTTGTCCAATTGTTCCCTAAGCTGTTTCTTGAGTTCCTTTAACTCGTCCACATCCATCTTGTATGGTCTCTTAGCTATCGGCCCCGTGCCTGGCATTAAGTCAATGAGGAACTCGATATCACGGTCGGGGGGCATTCCTGGTAGTTCCTCCGGGAAGACATCTGGGTATTCCTTTACAATAGGTACCTCCTCCAAGCTAACCCCCTTAAGAGAGTTCACCGTGACTTCTTTAAGTGCGAAATTCGAATTGATACGAATCCTCTTCCCTTCCGGTGTTGTGAGCATGACGGTTCTCTTGGCACAATCTATGACTCCTTCATATTCAGTCATCCAATTCATGCCCAAGATTATGTCTAATCCTTGTGATTCTAGAACTACTAGACTGGTGGGGAAAATGTGTGTCCCAATCCTTAGTTCTAATTCCCGGCAACCGGAGTTTGCCACTATTTCTCCCCCAGGAGAACTTACCCTTAGAGGAAAGTTTATAGTCTCCGTTGGTATCTTGCCTCTATCCACAAATACCCTTGATATGAATGAATGCGATGCACCGGTATCAAAAAGAACAACTGCGGGAATAGAATTGAGTTTGAACTTACCAATCACAGAGTCTGGCGCATCACAAGCATCCTCCATAGAAACATGATTCACCGTGGCTTTGACAAACGGATTTGGCTTCCTCCCGTTTCCATTGCCATGGTTGTGTCCATTTCCATTCCCATTGCCATTGCCATTGCCATTCTTCCTCTCGGGGCAAGAGGTTGCATAGTGCCCTGTCTTGTTGCACTTAAAGCATGTCACCTCACTGAGATCCTTTCCATTGCTGCCATTGCCATTGCGGTTTTTATGCCCATTGTGTTTGTGGCCACCATGGTTATGACCATTATGGTTGTGGCCATTATTGTTATAAGGTGGAGGCGAAGAGTCGCGCTGCTTCTGATACGGAACAGAGTGCTTGTGAGGATTAGACTTCCTCTTGCGGTTTTCTATGCTCTTCCTCTTTGATTCAACCACAATGGCTATGTCCAGGAGTTCCTGAAAGTTGTCAAATTTTTGAGCCACAAGCTGAATGGATATCTCATCATTGATCCCTCTTAAGAAATCCTGTCTCTTGGCATCAGTGGAAACATCATCGGGTGCATAACGGGCTAGCTTATTGAAAAGCTCTCCATACTCGGTGACAGAACGGTGCAGCTGGTGTAGGTCGCGAAACTCGCGCCTTTTCAGAGTCATGACACCAGCAGCCACATGATGAGTGCGAAAAGCTAACTCAAACTGTTCCCAAGTGATAGCATCAATATCCGGGTGGGTGACTTGGTAATTATCCCACCATTCTGCAGTAGGTCCTTCAAGCTGGTGTGCGGCATAACGCACCCTGTCGGCTCCGACAGCTTGCACGGTGTCTAGCTTCTTGTTGATCGTACGCAGCCAGTCATCAGCGATGATTGGTTCAGTGCTGCTAGTGAAGGTAGGTGGGTTCAGCCTTAAAAACCGAGTCAAGCGATCCTGTTGAGGAGGTGGCGGAGGTGGTGGTGGCGGCGGGTTGTTGTCGTTGTTTTGCATGTTCTGAGTGAGCAGTTGGATCAGCTGGTTCTGAGTGGCCAAAAGTTGTGCTATTTCTGGCGGGATTTCGGAGTTCGCACGTCTTGGCGGCATCTGTGGGGTTTAAGAGAATAGTTAAGAAATAGACAGAAAGACTAAGTAGTAAACTCCTACCCTTATGAAAACACACCAAGCACACAAGGCACACAAGACATAACACACAGCTTGACATAGGAAACAACCAAGTTTAACTAAACCAGACTTGTCTTGGTATTTATTACATTTGCGAATAACGTTCTACTATAGAATTAAAGGTGGTCGAACTATTACACATCTTCCACGCCTTCCTCTTCCTCGTCCTCGAACGAGTAGCCTTCCTGCTCTAGAGTTGTCTTGTACAACTCCATCTCCTTTGTGGTGGCTTCAAGCTTCTCTTGGAGGTTCTTTATCTCATCCTGTAGCTTCTTGGTAGTGGCTTCCAGCTGCTCCTGAAGTCCCTCCTTCTCGCTTTGTAGTTCCTCCACTAAACTTGACTTCTTTGCGGCTTCAAGTTGCTTTGCCAAGTCCCTCTTGGAAGCTCGCACATCATTGATTATCTTGCAAAGGCCTTCAGTTTGCACTTCATCTCCATCGATCTGCTGTTTGAGTTCCCTAATTCTCTTGTTCTTATTTATCACTCTCTTCTCTTGGTTAGCGAACTTCTTCTCTTGGTCCTGGAATTTTATCTCTTGGAACTTCATTGCCTCCTCCTGCTGCTTGATCATTTCTTCCTTCTCCTTGATGAGGGCACATAGCTCGTCGTTCTTCAACATCTCGAGGAAGGTACCCTTTTCAAGGTCATGGATGTGGCACTCCAAGTCTTGATATTGTGTTCTTCGGCGCTTGGTTGAAGTTCTTTCCTCAAAGGTTAACTCCATGGGAATTCCTTCCTCGTCTCTTCTTCCAAAGAGGCCACCGCAGTGTCCTTGGAGAGCTTCATGATGACGTCCACATAGGCGACCAATGAGTTGCTGCAAGATAATGCTAAGGGCCTTCTCCTTGGAATCGCTAACATTGTGGATTGCTGTGTCTTCCTCTAGGTTCTTGCCTCGCTCTTTTCCTGGCTGGATGACCTTGACTCCCCAACAACCGTCCTTGTGGTGTTTCTTCATTGTGCTCCCCTGGATTGTTGGGAGAGGAAGGTCCAAACGTGTGAGTAGATCCATGAGGCATCCACCAAAGCGAAGGGGATCGATGTCCGCGACGGTGTCATAGAGGAAGCTTGTCATCTTTGAGTTAGAAGAAGAAGGTTAGATACTTAAACAAGTAGAGGAAGGCAGATACAAGGAGTGCGGAAAATAACTTAGTAGAAAAAAACAGGTAAGGCACATAAGTTAGAGGTGGTTCCAATCCTAGGGTCACGTCCTACAGGCAACGATGTGCTCTGATACCATCTGTAGTGACCTCGGATCGAAAAGGATCCTAAGTCCCTGTGATTAACATGCTAGTCCCTGGATCATTAGCTAGCACTCACAGTCGATGAAATATCATGTAAAACACAAAGTCTTTATTACACGAAGGATCCAGAGTATGAATTTATTACAAAAATTGCTTAGCATTATGCTAGCTCAAATAACAGCGGAAACATAAAGTCAGCATGAGTCCATCAACGCCCCAGGCTTGTCGAGTGTAGACCCGCGATCCCTACGCACCTTTCAATCTTCGGATTCTGCACATAAGACGTGCAGCCAACAAGTTGGGTCAATACTTTGAATGTATTGGCAAATTACACCAAGGAGAGAAAAGACTATCTCTACATGCAAGGCTGGTATAGGCTGTAGAGTTCATTTGCTCGAAGCTAGTTTTCTTAAGTAGAGATAAGAAGAGAGGATTGTCCTACTTTGTAAACATTTGCTTAGATAAAATAAGGTCGAGTGGCACACGAGGATATTACGCACCAAGTGTCCAACAACCAAACACTTGGATATTACGCACCAAGCGTCACTTGGATATTACACACCAAGTTCCCAAATTACCACCCATTAGCGATATTACGCACGCCATGGGGTTTCAAAACTTTGTTTTAGAAAAGAGAGAGGAAGATCCTTCAGAGGCTCCATCCTTCAGATGCTCAATGTTGTTCTATTACCGTGAACACGACTGATCGATCAGATTGCAATACTCTCGAGAGTTTGTGCACTTTACCCACAATCCACGATCAAGTCCTTTTATAGACAAGACCATGGCGAGGCTTTCCCTTAGTAGCCCCTCTACCTTCTGGATCCAACCGTGCCAAGAACCTCCAAATGTTGGTACCTAGGTGAGGTTTCCCACTAAGTACTAGGCCAAGACAGAGCCCAATAATGTATTGTGGTTGCACTGGAAGCTTCTGAATTCTGAAACATGGCAGACTTCTTTGATTCCTGGGCGGCCGTCCTCCACCAAAAACTCACTCGTTGACCCTACAACCATTCCGCCCAGAAGAAAACTTAGTTTTATTTTGAAGTGGATTTGAGAAGAAAAGTTTGCTCTAGTGAGCCTTTATACTTAGAAAAAAATCTTTGTCTTTCGAACCCCCCAACGGTACTTTGTATATATAGCATAGCAAGCAATACTTAGCAAAAACAGGGGAACCTATTAGGAAGGAATAATCCTAAGTATAGAGCTACTCATGGCATACTACAAAAATCATCGCACTTGCAAAATAATACCAAGGAAAAATTCTACTAGAACATCCTACGCATGCATACTACAGAATTTTGAAGATCACATGCATAGAATCAAAACTAGGACAAAAATTATGAACAAGTGGTGTAACTTTCCTTGATCCGAGCAGCACTCTACACAATAGAACTCCTTAGCGCACTCCGAACAATCTAACGAATCACAAAAATAGATCTGATCACAACTTGTTCAAAACATATCACAGAGGAAATCATGCATGCATGCAACATGGTATTTATGCAAGTTTGGTTCTTCTAAATTGACCAAGGTAGCAAGATTGAGTTGCAATGGTGTGAGGATGTCCCTAGGATTGATTTCCCAAGGTTTAGATCTAATTGAATCACTAAAAACAATTCCTAAGATTATAGGGAGGTCAAACCATCTAATTAGCCCCAAGCTAGATCTAATGATCCTAAGCAAAGTTTAATGAGTTGGATCAGTAGGTATTGTGGAAACAAAGTTATTGCAACAAGAATCAATTAAAACTGAATTTTAATTAATTTTCTATAGGATAAACACTCTAATCTAATGATTAAAATCTACACCTAAAACCTTACTGTAAACCTGGGATATTACTACAGATTTGGATTCTACATAAAATTAGGAATCCAACGGTATATTATAAGCTAAAATTGGCCAAGTAGTTTTTTTTCTATGATTTTCGCAATGTTAAACTCAATCTGCAAAAATCAAACCAACCTAGCCTAAACCCTAGCTCAGATCGCGCCAAGTGGCGGCTTCTGGTTGGGCCAGCTGGCCAGGCGGGCGACGCGGCGCGGCGACGACGCGCTTGCCACACGGCGTGGTGTGGTTGGCCGATACCCCTTCGCCCCCCTTCTAATCTGGCCCACAGGATTTGAATCGGACGGCCTAGACGGCTCCACTGACCTGTGGTGGTGGCGGCGATGGAGACGACGGCGGCGGCGGCAGAGTCGACGGTGGTCGGAGGTCCTGGCGGCCCTAGTGGAGGCAACGAAGAGGGTCCCCGATGCGCACGTCGATGGCGAATCTCCCAATGGCCTCAGTGCGGTCCCTCTCCTTCTCCTTCTCCCAGCGTCGGCGGTTCCTCTTCTCGGACCCGACGGCTCCGGCGAGCAATCGCCGGTGATCTCCTGCGTTTCGGAAGAAACGAAACAGACGGGCGGTTAGGGTAGGTCGGGGATAGAAGGGTGTAAGGTGTAGCAAGGCTCGAGGTGCCCTGGAGAGTCGCCAACCTCGAGCTCTGACGACGGCTGTTCCGGCGAGTTCGGAAACTGCGAAAACGGGGCTAGGGTTTGAGAAAATCGAGGGGAAACGGTGGGAGCCGATGCTCTGGTATAAGAGAGAGGGATTTCGTGACGTAGGGGGCACGGATTCGATCCGTAATCGGCCGATTTCCCCGGTCGGTAGCGCGGCAGGCCGTCGTGTTCGTCCTGGAGTTGTTGAGGGTGCTGACGCGCGGGTCCGGGCGGTCAGCGGGCGCGGCAGGTGGCGACGGCGCGGTGGGCCGGTGGCGGGCTGCGGAGGCTGGCGCGGGCAAGCTGGCTGCCGCGTGGGCGCTGGTGGGCTGGCGCTACGGCCCAGTTAGGTAGGTTGCCCTTTTTTTTCCTTTTATCATTTTCATTTTTCTGTTTTAATAAAACCTAAATAACTTTTGCCTACCAAGCCCAAACTTAAGGTGGTCAACATAGGGCCATAGTTTAATGTTTTACAAGGTTTTTAGAAGGGTCATTACTTGACCTCTACAATAATGCTTATACATGGCAAACACTATTAGGGTTTTGCTTGATTTAGGTGTTTAGGATTTGTTGTAAAAATTCATTTGTAGAATGCAATGATGCAAGGATGATGCATGGAACTAATAACATCCTACTATAAAATCTGGGATGTTACATTGGGAGGGGGTGTGGGCCTACGAGGGAGTGCCCTGGCCGCATTGGGCTAGGGGCACAAGGCCCCATAGGCCCAGCCGGCCAAACCCTAGGGGAAACCCTAGGGAAACCTTCTAGAAGGAAGGGGAAAACTTGCCCCCCACTCCAACCCTTGGGGCCGCCGCCCTAGGGCTTGGAGGAGGGGCCAAGGGGGCCGGCCAGCCCCCTATATATAGAGGGCAGGGGCACAACCCTCCCCCACACCTCCTCCAACCCTAGCCGCCTACCTGCTTCCCTCCTCTCTCTCTCTCCCGACTGCCCGTAGGCGAAGCCCTGTCGCAGAAACTCTCCACCTTTGCACCACGCCATCGTGTTGTAGATCCAATCTATCTCTCCACCCCATTTGCTGGACCAAGGAAGGAGGATACGTCGAGGTGCCGTACGTGTGCATCTCTCGGAGGCATCGCCACTTGCGGCGTTGGATCGGATCGGATCGCGAGGAGGAGAAGGCTAGTACGACTACATCAACCACGTTCCGTTGAACGTTCCTCTGTGCAATTTCTTCAAGGGTATGAAGATCTCATCAATCCCTCTCGTTGTTTGCCTCTCCTAGATTTGATCTTGGCTTTTCCCGTTCGCATCCATAGAAAATTTTGATTTACTATGCTGTGAAACCCTTTAGAGCTTCCTTTACCGGATCAGCCGGTGTCAGGTTTTTGTTCTTCTTATTCTTTGACCGCCCAGTAGCCTTTACGTGTGTACCGGTAGGAAAGACGACTTTTGGTTCGATACCGGGGGATAAACTTTCGTCAGTACTTTCCGTAATGGTTAGCATCTGGATCTCGGAGGAATCTCCGGTGTCCATGTCATCTTGCAAGGTGTAATCTTCGTCCATGCTATCGTATGGTCTTGGAGGTGTCTCCGGATCACCTTGCGGTTAGGGGTGGAATCGAGCCTAGCCGAGCCGGCTCGTGTCTCGGCTCGGATAGGCTCACTAATTTTTGAGCCAAGCTTGGCTCGGCTTGACACTAAATATTTTCTAAAAACTGGGCTCGCGGCTCGGCTCAGCCGGCTCGTGGCTCGACGAGCTGAGAGTCTCACTCTCATCCACTTGCCCTACACGAGGAAGTGACAGACGCGCTCCATGCCTCAGCACCAGACCCGCACGCGATTCCCCAATCCCTACATCCATGTCGCTCTCGTGCCACCATGGACGACCGGCGGCGGCACCAACGTAGGCTGCACCGAACTCTGCATGTCCTTCTCCATGGTTGCCCTCCCCACCCCCTATTCCTCTTTGATTCTTTCCCCACAGTCTCAGCATGGAGCCATTCATCACGCTTAGCCGCAGCCCTCCGTTGGTCCGCCTGTCGGCCCTCCGGTGCCCAACATCCAGGAGCAGGGAAACTCGCCTGCTTCCCTTCGGCCTAGAGAGCCAGATTAGATTAAGGAAAATGATACTGTGCCCCCGGGGGATCGAACGATCTGATCCCCCGGGTCGTCGATCACTTGCCCACCTAATACGCGTGGAGAGAGGCCCTACCATGTACGGTAGCTGCTTCCTTATCTCTTCTTAGAAACCGCATCTTCCTTTGCTGTAGCTCCTTCCTGCCGCCCCGCGTGCCGTCCTCTCTCGTTCCTGCTGCCGTGCCGCCATGCCGGGCACCGCTGCTGCCGGAGCTCCGCCGCGCTGGAGGATCGCCGCGTCGCCGTGCTGCTGATGGAGCGCCGTTGCGCCGCTGTACTAGAGCATCGTCTAGCTGCTGGAGCACCGTCTGGCCGCCGTACTGGAGCACCGTCTGACTGAGCCGCATGTCTGGCTGCTGGAGCACCGTCGTGTCGCCGCGCTAAAGCATAGCCGCGCTGCCGGGGCGCTCTGCTGCTCCTCCCTCCCGGATCAGATCTCAGGTCGTGGTTGTGCCTCCAAATCTGCAACCGACGACGAGAGGATCTGATAAGCCGTCGGGTGTTGCTACCACCGACGATGGCGGCTCTATCATGGACGACGGGCAGCGCTACCATCGGTGAGGGGCGGATGCTACAATCTCGCTGGTGAATTTTTGCTACACCCGTACAAATTTTTGCTACAAGATCTACCGGTGAAAATCTCCGTGAAACTCTGGCGATATGTAGAAGAAGTCAGCTCCGGCGATATCGATTGTTGCTACATTAGTATACATTTTTCGCTACAAGTGTTCTCCAATTTTGCTACAATAGAGCAAATATTTTGCTACAAGGTCTCCGGTGTGGTCTCCCGTCAAAAGTCTCCGGCGAGGTGGGATACGCTACAATGTCACATTATTTTTGCTACAACTATTTTATGATCTTGCTACAATAGTACAAAAATGTTGCTACGTGATCTCCGACGTGGTATCTGGGGAGCTCTCCCAGCGAAAGTTCCCGGCGTGTCTCAGACGAGGTCGGGTTTCTGCTACATTAGCACATTTTTTCTGCTACCACCGTTATCTGGTTTTGCTACAATAGCGTAAAACTTTTGCTACGAGGTCTCCGACGAGGTTTTTCCCGGCGAGTCTCCGATGATATTTTCCGGCGAAGTCGGTTTTGCTACATTAGCATAATTTTTTTGCTACAAGGTCATCGACGAGGTCTCCGGCGAACTCTCCGGCGAGGTCTGATATGTCTGTTCTTTTTTCTAGACCGAACCGTTTTCTGCTACAATGTAGCAAAAGCGGGGCAAATGTAGCAAAAACGGGGCAAATGTAGCAAAAGCGGGATTTTGAATCCAAAAAGAGGACACGTGGTTGGCTGGGGACCCGGGGGATGAAAACCACAAATCCCCCGGGGGACGCCTAGCACTGTCCTTAGATTAAAATCAATCGGTGCAGGCAAAGGCAAAGATTTTGCCTATTTATCGTTGACGTAGGCCCCTGTTCGATTTATTTTTTCAGTTGCTTGATGTTTATTCAGTCAGACTTAGATCTGCTAGACTTCTACCTTTTGTTGTAAACTATGACCTTGCTTGTTATTTTTTCTATAATCAAACGAATGCAGCGCTGAATGCTATTCGTAAAAAAAGACTACCACCACCGATCTCTTTTACTGCATTTTTAGATTCTCTGTGTTTTACTATATGCATAGATGTAGATAGAACCGAATAGAAACCTGTGATAGTCGCTGTGCTAGACTACTAAATACATTTCAGAATGATTTAAATAATATTTAATGGGTTTCGCTTCAGTAACAGCACATGAAAATTCATTATTAAGCTTAGTAGTGCTACATGAGTTTGTCTTCTGCAACAGCATAGATGGAAATTAAATATGCTTATCAAGTTATCAGTGCTAGATGCAAAGTATAATACTGATCAACGTTATGAATTATGAGTTTAGATGCAAAATGTAGGACCAACATCGACCGACGCGTTCAGATGCAAGGAGTCTGATGAAATGCACTGATATGTGTGTATATTCATGCGCATTTATGCATATCTTGTGTAATACATGGTTGTCAGTTGTTGATTAAAATTATAAATTGTTACAACTTTAGCAAAGGTCATTGCAATTTTTCCAATTACATCGAGCCTTCGAGCCGGCTTGCGAGATTCATCGAGCAGGCTTGTCGAGCCTCGAGCCTGAGTTACAAGGTTTAGGCTTGGCTTGTCCAACCTCCGAGCCGAGTCAAGCCCGAGCCGAGCCTTGACGAGCCCAAGCCGAGCCTCGAGCTACATGTCCACCCCTACTTGCGGTATATTGGAGTCGTATTTCTGTTCATACTGCTCCATCTCCTTCTCGAAGTCTCGAAGCTCCTGCGATGTCAGTGACTCCTGAGGGTAATCAGGAGAGTTGGCGTTTTCTTCGATCGCATCGAGGACCGAATCGTTTCCGACTCCAGCATCGATGGAGTCGGATCCAGAGCTCACGTGGTACACAAAGCAATGCTTCTTCTTTTTCATGGTCTCGTGGTACCGGAGCATCTTGACTCCCGCCTCTACCTTGCAGTTAGCGCGGGGGTGTCTCGTCATCTGTTTACTCCTGTGCCTCAAAAGCGATTTTCCTGTTTCAGCATCGACAAAGTCTGATGCAAAGCGAATATACGCTCATCCGTGTACCCGATCTCAATGGGGTCAGATCCGAATTTTCCTTCCACCACTTCTTCCACTACAAGAGTGGGCTGGGTGGGTTCAGGTTTTTCCCGGATCTTAAACTCTTCTGCCTCTGCGGACAGAGCAGATCTAGACTTTTCTTCCGCCAGGTCATCACCTCTAGGCTGGGTTGGGTGGGATCAGCAAAGTCGAGATAGATGTTGATCTCGCTGATGGATATGATTGTGTAGGTTGTCATGGGAACCTTATCCGGAATCCATGTCTCGTCGAGAATAACGATAGGGACATCACTAGCGTAAAACACACGACCCATGGTGATTGTTTCACCGATTCCTACACACATAGATTCCGCCCGGAACAAAGGCCCGAAGGTCACGGGCCCCACAGTGGGCGCCAACTGTCGTCAGATTGAGGCCAAATCTCTTCCTCTCTCTCCCATGTGCCACATATAGTGTAGCGTGTTGGAGATATAGCGGCATTGAGAAGATGGGGTGTGAGCCATATGGTGTTCTGGGAGCGGTGAGCACAAGTTTACCCAGGTTCAGATCCGACTGTGGTGATAGTATCCTACTCCTGCTAGCAACCCAGTAATATATCAGCGAGAGCCAGATGTTACGGTGGATTACAAGAGAGGTTTGCCTGTGCGAGTTGGTTGTGGTTGATCTATGATCTGATGCCCTAAAGGCTCCCTCAGGTCCGGTTTATATAGTCACCAGGGCCTAGGGTTACAGGAGATACCTATCCGGCTACGTTACAGAGTTGGTAACTAGATACAACTTGGACTACAAGTAATACTATATGACATGGTTATACCCCGCGGGTACACGATCTCAGCATAACTGGTCCAGCCCAAGGAAGGCCCACGGCAAATATACGCCGGCCCATGAAGATTTTCGTGTGGCCAAGGCCCATGACGCCTTCGGATCCTTGGAGAACAAGACTAGAGTAGATAGGAATTTCAAAGGGGTAAACCCTAGAACCTGTAACCGACTAGATCTATACCCGGGACCTTCCTAAGTCAATATAAAGGCCAGGAGGGTACGACCTAGATCTCTCTCAGACTTCCGCATACACACCTCCACGCCAGATTGCATCTGCGCACCCCTGTAATCACCGGTTCCGCCGTAATCAAGAGCAGACAAGCAGGAGTAGGGTTTTCCCTCTGGGGGCCTGAACCTGGGTAAACCTCGTGTCCCCGTGTTGCTTGTCTAATAACCGTTCCGCGATCTCCAGCATCCCCATCTTCTCCAAAACCCAAGTCCATAACAATGGGCATTGACGAGTCGAAACCTCGTCAATTGGTGCCGTCTGGGGGAACTGGGGACGCTGATTGTGCGATCGTGATGGTCCCAACCCGATCGATCTACAACTCTGCGGCGACGGAGAGTCACCTCCTCTTCGGCGCTTTCGACTTCACCGCCCACTCACCGGCCACCATGAAGGACTTCGAGCCCGTAGGCGACGGACTCGAGATCCTGTTCGGGAGCTTCTGCTTCCAGGTGGGGCAAACTGGCACCCTCCGCCTCCCTGAGCGAGTGCCCCTACCATCTATCAGGCCCACTTCATGGGCCCCACACCCTGTGCTACGCACAACATCATCAACAGATGAGTCCTACGACAACAACAGCTGCAACTCCGATCTGTGCGATCCACCATCGGATGAAGGGACCTACGGTTCCGGATCCGAAAGCTGCGGCAGCAGCGGACCAATCTACGAGTGCTACCAATGCGCCATAGTCATCCAGAGCGACATGGAGCAGCAAACACCCAACCCAACACCTAACCCGCAAGATCGAAACGGCGGGAACAGAAGAAGCCAGTCCCCCCCCCCCCCACACCCAAAGGGGACAACAACGGCCATGTCATCCGCCTTAGCAAAGAAGGATGGGCCCAGGCACGCGCCGCCGTGGTGGGCAGCATAGTCCTGCCTGTAGACTCCTCACGACATCTGCTGATGGCATACCATCTTCTCCTGATCGAGGAGCACAAGAAGCAGGTCAAGATGCAAGACGTTCTCAATAAACGCAAGCAAGCAGCCTCGGAGTCCAGCGCGCGACGAGCTGCGCTCTCCGCCATGGGAATCGGCTCCAGCTCGAACGGCAACCACGACAATAAGCATCGCTCCCGAACGGAGAACATGTACCCCAAGGAGCGTCGTGAGGTGACCCGAACCCTCAACGCATCCTTCATGGAGATGGATGCCGGCGGCAACATCATCCCGAAGACACCGCAAGCTGCGATCATAGCAGCCACTGCGTACCTCGCGGCCCACCCACCTCCGGAGGGGGACCCGAAGAGAGTCATGCACAAATCCGCACTCACCGAACTCAGACTCGTCGGCGCTGCGCTCCATCAAGAAACTCCTACGGAGCCGAAAAAGAAAGGTATGGTCAGGTTCAACCGCAGCCCCACTCCTTCATCCGAAGAAGAGGACCATGACCTTCCTCGAAGGCACAAGAGCTCGCGTCATCGCAGCTGTGATTACGATGCCAGAGACGTGCTAACACATCGCAAAATCGACAAAGCGCGAGTTAAGCGTGCATGCTCGTCTGAATCCGAGATGGACGAAGACGAAGGAGAACTCTGCGGAGCCCGGTGCTTCAGCAGATCTATCCGACAGACACGGATGCCGCGAAATTTCAAGCTTCTTCGGATACTCCGAAGTTCGACGGCACACAAGACCCCAAGGCATGGCTCAGCGACAACCTGTCATCCGTCAAGCTGCACGGTGGAAACAAGGAAACCGCCATGCAATGCCTTCAGCTGCAGCTGACAGGCACAGCTCAGAACTGGCTTAGCAGCCTATCCTCAGGATCCATCCGAAGCTGGGAGGAGCTGGCTTACAGTTTCATCCGAAACTTCAAAGGCACCAGTAAGAGGCCCGCCTCGATCGAGGAGTTGCGAGCCTGCACTCAATGAACGGGCGAATCCATTCGCTCGTACATCCTACGCTGGTCCAACACCAAGAACTCCACAGCGCACATCTCCGAGGAGAGGGCCATCGACGCCTTCAAGGATGGCGTCAAGCGCCAAGACTTCAAGGAAGAACTTGGGCGCGTCAAGCCCAAGACACTCGACCACCTCATGGACATCGCCAACAGGTGGGCTGACGGCAAAGATTCCGTCCACCGGGCGCACTCGGAGGAAGAGGACGAGTACGGCCGATGACGGGAACACCGTAACAAGAGGAGACCGCGCGTCTACGATGATCACGATGGACCTGACATGGTCGCGGCCAGCTACGCCGATCGCCGCAACGATGCCAACCGCAACAGTGGCGGATACCGTGGAGGCAACTTCCGCGATGGAGGACGCCCAGCACAGTCGTGGCAACGCCGCGATCGCGATAACGAACCCTCAGCATACGAAAAACTTTCGGGTCCATGCACCATCCACTTCTACATCGACAAGCAGGATGGTAAGAAGAAGGCAAGCCACATGCTCAAGGACTGCCGCGAGTTCCAGAAGCTCAGCGAAAGCATGGCTCAGATGAGGCAGCAAGCTCCACCCCTTGGGTTCGGAAACGCACCCGCACCAGGTAAAATAGCGCATGGAGCTCCTCCACCGCCACCTGCAGGAGGCCCGAACCAACCAGTCGCACCAGCACAGAACAACGCTGGGCACGGGTATCCCCCGCCGAAAGGAGCACTGATGATCCAGAAGGGGCTCCCTACGAATAGGGTGCAGAAGAAAATCACCCGTCAGATCAACCTGGCCGTAACGACTCCACCCGCCATCCCCGAGTACCTCAGTGGATCGGAGTCCTACATCATGTTCAGTCGTTCGGATCACCCTTGCCAGATCCCTCGCCCAGGTCATGCTACCCTGGTGCTAGAGGCGCAGATCGGAGGTTTCGAGATGAGCCGCGTCTTCATGGACGGTGGCAGCGGCATCAACCTGATGTTCGCAAGTACTCTAGCAGCAATGCGGGTCCTGCTGTGCAGCCTGGAACAGTCAGACACAACGTTCCACGGCATCGTCCCAGGAAAGGGCATATTCCCCCTGGGCAAAATATGGCTCGACGTCATCTTCGGCAAGCCGGACAACTTCCGATGCGAGCGGCTCGAATTCGAAGTGGTGGACTGGCCATCACAATACCACGCCATCCTTGGGCGTGTAGCATTCGCAAGGTTCTTGGCTGTCCCACATTACGCATACCTGCTACTCAAGATGCCAGGACCCAGGGTCGTCATCACGGTCCACGGGAGCTTCACCCGATCGGACCACTGCGACAGGGACTTCAATAGAATCTCCCAGTCATTCGGCATGCAGGATGAGCTCGTAAGGCTCCGCGAGGTGACGGACAATGGGGCACCCCCAATCGCACGACAAAACGCACCTGACATGTCTTTCGACTCCACCGTCAACACAAAGAAGGTGCAGGTTGACCCGACGGATGCCTCCAAGATGGCGCTGATCGCCAACGACCTCAGCCCCGCATAGGAAAGCGCGCTCGTCGAATTCCTCCGTGAGAGCTGGGAAATCTTCGCCTGGTGTCCTGCGGACATGCCAGGAGTTCCCAGGGAATTCGCCGAGCACGCACTCAACGTCTTTCCAGACACCAAACCCGTCAAGCAATCCATCCGGAGACTATTCGAGCCACGGGCCGAAGCCATCGGGATGGAAATCAACAGACTACTCGCTGCAGACTTCATCAGGGAGATCAAAGTAAGCGAGTGGCTCGCAAATACAGCGATGGTCCCCAAGAAGGGCACGAAAAAACTGCGGATGTGCGTGGACTTCACGTCGCTGAACAAGCACTTCCCAAAGGACCACTTCCCCTTCCTCGGATCGATCAGATCATCGATTCAACTGCAGGATGCGAGAAACTCTCCTTCCTCGACGCCTACTCAGGCTACAACCAGATCCGACTCAAGGTCGAAGATCAAGAGAAAACGGCGTTTATCACACCGTTCGGAGTGTTCTGCTACAACACAATGCCCTTCGGGCTAAAGAACGCAGGTGCCACGTACCAGCGATGCATGCAGGCATGCCTGAAGGACCAGATCGGTCGCAACGTCCAAGTCTATGTCGACGACATAGTCATCAAAACCAGGGAGGCACGAACGCTCATCAACGATCTCCGCGAGACGTTCGATAATCTCGACCGCTACAGGATCAAGCTCAATCCCGAAAAGTGCGCCTTCGGCGTCCCATCAGGACAGCTCCTTAGCTACTTCATCTCCCAGTGAGGGATCGAGGCAAACCTGAAGAAAATCCGGGCCATCATGGCCATGGAGAAGCCGAAGAACCTCAAGGGTGTCCAGCATCTCGCAGGACGAATAGCGGCATTGAGCAGGTTCATCAGCCGCATGGGCGAGAAAGCCCTGGCATTCTACCAACTGCTACACAAGGCAGATAAATTTGAGTGGACACCTGAAGCGGACAAAGAATTCGAAGATCTGAAGCGGTTGCTCTCCACCTCGCCCGTCTTGGTCACGCCAAAGGAGCGCGAGACCCTACTGCTGTACATAGCAGCCACACACCAGGTGGTAAGCACCGTACTGGTGGTTGAGCGACCCGAAGAAGGCAAGACCCATGGGGTCCAACGCCCAATCTACTACCTCAGCGAGGTATTGACGCCAACAAAGAAGAGGTACCATCACTACCAGAAACTCGCCTACGGCTTGTTCATGACGGCTCGACGGTTGAGCCATTACTTCCAGGAGCACCAGGTGATGGTCGTCAATGAGGCACCCCTGAACAGCATCCTGAATAACCCAGAGGCCACAGGACGCGTAGCCCTGTGGGGCATCGAGCTATCACCCCTAGACATCGTCTACGAGAAGCGACTCGCAATCAAGTCTTAGGTCCTCCCGGACTTCCTTGTACACTGGATGGAGCTGCAGCTGCCAGACACCCCAGACATGTCGCAGTCATGGACGATGCATTTCGATGGCTCCAAGCGTGAAGCTGGAGCAGGAGCCGGGGTCATACTGACCTCCCGCAGGGCGACAAGATGAAGTACGTCCTTCGAATGAAATTCCGGGATTCCAACAACGAGGCCGAATACGAAGCCCTCATCCACGGCATGAGGATGGCAAAGATCTGCGGCGCAACGCGCCTGTTCATCTACGGTGACTCCAATCTCGTCGTCCAACAGACGATGAATGAGTGCGATGCACACGCCGAGAATATGATCACGTATCGCGCACTCTACAACGCACTCGAAGGAGAATTCGACGGCTGCGAGCTTCGGCACGTTGGAAGAGAAACCAACGAGGAAGCCGACAGACTCGCCAACATCGGCTCCACCTGCGCAAGGGTGCCACCAGGTGTGTTCCTCGAACAGATCTACATGCCATCCATCAAGCGGAAATTCCCCAAGGGATCACCCGAAGAAGCAGAACACGCGGGGGCTACGCTACCCGAAGGTCATGAAGGACCCGAGAAACTGGACACAGAGGTCGCCACGGTCAACCTGATGCAGGTAATGGCAGTCGAAGAAACCTAGACACGATCGTACCTCCAGTACTTGATAGACGGAGAACTACCTGATAGCCTGACAGATGCCCGGCGCATATCTCGCCGGTCAAAAGCCTTCACCATCATCAATGGCGAGCTGTACAAGCGCAGCATTTCGGGTGTACTACAAAGGTGCGTCACCATCGGTGACGGGAAAACCATCCTCCAAGACATCCACGAGGGCATCTGCGGCCATCACGCAGGCAGTCGCTCCCTTGTCGCCAAAGCTCTACGAGCTGGATTCTATTGGCTAACGGCCATGAGCGATGCAAAGGACATCGTTCGAAGATGCAAAGGGTGCCAAAGGTTCGCTAACAAACTACACGCACCCGGGTTAGAGCTCAGGCCCATACCTTTGGCCTGGCCTTTCGCCCAATGGGGCCTCAACATGATCGGCAAACTGCCAAGGTCCTCGAAAGGGGGGCACGTCTACCTCCTGGTCGCAGTCGACAAATTCACCAAGTGGATCGAAGCCATGCCGGTAACTAACCAAAAGGGCAAGACTGCCGTCAAGTTCTTTGAATCCATTGTCTAGAGGTTCGGCGTACCGCATAGCATCATCACCGACAATGGATCGAACTTCATCTCCAAAGAATTCCAAGACTTCTGCGAAGGCCTCGGAATCAACATCACATACGCCTCTGTGGCGCACCCGCAAACGAACGGGCAGGTGGAAAAGGCCAACGGCCTAATCGGCGCTGGCATCAAGAAGCGTCTCATGAGTCCACTCGAGCGACTCGCCGGAGCCTGGACAAAAGAGCTACCCTCCGTCCTATGGAGCTTGCGTACCACGCCAAACAGCTCCACCGGCTACACGCCTTTCTTCATGGTGCACGGAGCCGAAGCCGTGCTACCAGCCGAAGTACGCCACCAGGCCCCCCGGGTCGTCGCTCATAGCGAAGCCGAATCCACGGCTGCACTCGAAGACGCCGTCGACACACTCGACGAGGCACGAGACATAGCAGCAGCTCGATTGGCGGTGTACTAGCAGAGTCTCCGCAACTACCACAGCCGACGGCTGGTCCCAAGGTCCTTCATCGAAGGAGACCTCGTCTTGCGACTCAAGCAAGAGCGACCGAAGAAATTCGAGTCACCATGGGAAGGACCCTACATCATCACCGAAGTCATCCCAGGTGGCGCCTATCGCCTCAAGCACGTGGAGTCTGGAGTCGCATACTCCAACCCATGGAACATCGCACACTTGCGACGATTCTACCCCTAGCTACCTACCCCTTTACTTTCAATAAGGCTATTCAGCCAAGGCTACTCAGCCGAACAATGTACCTCCTCCATTACGATATAAATAAAGCTAAGTGTCTCGCCCCAAAAATTTCGTTTTCCTATTCGCACTTTTACTTCATGCTACAAACGCACTCGGGGGGCTCCCCCCACCTCACGATTTTGTCGACTAAGGATAACATGTGTACGCCTGAGTAGCTGACCACGTCAGGCTAACGAAAAGGACACGTATGCGAACAAAGCACTACGTGCTCAAACAACAACCACACCTTTATAACAAAGGGCAAAACACGCCCAGTCAAATAAATACAAATTTTACATTTATCTCTTTTACAGGCACTACCTATTCTGAAGAATAACCTGAGCACACTGCTCAAATAGATCTACAATCTCTTCGGCATACTTCCCTACAGCCGCTTAATGCGGACGCATATCCCACACACCACCATCTGGTCGATGGGGTGGCCCAGCCGCTACAACAGACAAATCTACATCAGGATGGTGCAACCTAACAAGGGACAGCACAGCCTTCACCCCCGCGACGAGCTGCTGCCTCACCAATTCCTTGACATGATGCACGTTCTGAAACTTCAACAGAAGACCAGAGAGGGTTGAAGGTGCAACATCCAGCGGAAACATCACATGCAGAACCGACGCGAGTGAAGTCTGCACCTAACGAAGCA
Organism: Avena sativa; assembly: GCA_916181665.1. Taxonomy (NCBI): domain Eukaryota; kingdom Viridiplantae; phylum Streptophyta; class Magnoliopsida; order Poales; family Poaceae; genus Avena; species Avena sativa. The sequence continues at coordinate 288,903,845 of OV702279.1, forward strand.
CCCGCGATACTTGGTGAACGCGATCCTGCACCGTCGTAAGGACCATAGCACGGTTACGATCCATCCAGAAGAACCCGCCGGCTTCCATGTCTTGCTGAGTCAAACAATTGACCCGAACAGCAACACGCTCCTTCTCCTCCCTTGGAGCAAGGTTAGCACCTGCAATACTTGCACAAAAGTAAGATGCAATGCCAGCAGGCACATCCGAAGAAAAGGGCAACAGCTCGAAAAACTTACACTGAAGCTGCTCGGATAATCGAAGCAATTTCGCCATCAAGTACTCCTCTCTGGCAGCACCGCGATCTGCCTTGGACTTCCAAACGTCGGCATGGCCACACACCCCAAGAAACTCTTTCTTGAGACTACGAACGCGGTCTCGAAGAAACGCAAGCTGCGACGAATCATCCAAGGATGGCCGCAGCCGCGCGGCAGGCGAGGTGTCAACGGGATCAGCACCCGAAGGACCCTAGATCAGCAGAAAGGCAAAGACATGAACAAGCAGGCGAAGGAGCACATAACTCAACAAATTCATTAAGTGCATCAAAAGCCACTACGTGGCACAAGGATTTGTTCATCAAAATAATTACAACAAAAGAGACTACAACTATCCTACAGCTACAGCGCCTAAGACGCGGCACCCTGAGTAGCCTCGAAGCCGGATTGCCTCGCCTTGGCTTCCCCCTGCTGCCGTAGCGCGTACTCGGCCAGCAGATCGATCAGCTTCGGCCCATAACGCTTACAGCGAGCAGAATAGGTAGCGAAGGCTACCTCGGATCCATCAGTAGTCGTCGGCATCCGAGAAGTGACCTGGGGAAGGTCTAGCTCCGCTCCAGCCACCAAAGCCATCGCCAGCCCGACGGATGCGCTGATGCCCTTCTGCTTGCGCTTGTACGTCGCAGGTGCTTCGGCTGACAGTGCCTCTGCCAGAGCGTCAACATCATCAAGGGTCGCGCCCTTGGGGACAAGATCCTTGTAGAAGCGCCCAAGGACCTCCTTGGCCTTGGCGAGCGAGATGACGATGGTGCTGCAGTGATCTTCGACCGCTGCAGTAGCATCATCCAGAGTACTCCCGTGCTACAGAGCACCGCGGTCAAACTCGATGCCCGCGGAATCTGAGACAATAAAGACGAGGAATGAACAAAAGCACCGCAGAAGAAAGACAAGAAAACCAAAAAAGACGAAGGTGAAGATACTCACCCGAAACAACCTTGGCAGCCGCCATAAGCTTGCCAGCCACTTCTCTTTCACGCGCAGTCGCAGCAGTGGCAAGCTGCTCCTCGCGGTCTGTGGCCTCCTGCTGCAGGCGCTCCTTAGCCTCGGCCGCAGTGGCCAGCTCCAGCTCGAGGCGCTCCTTCGCACCAACGGCGGCCTCGGCCTTCTTCTCCGTTTGACCGAGGATCTTTTTGAGAGCATCAATCTCACGAAGGGAAGTGTTGTGCTCCTCTGCATTCAAAAAAATACAAGCGTCGGATAACAGCACAAGAATACACGAAGAAGCAAACATCAAGGCATAACAGTACCTTGAAGTTGTTTGAGGCCGGCCTCCAGCACCAGGTGCTGCTGCACCAGTCGTTTGGCATCCTGCACAAAAGGCTGCAGGCAAAAAACCTACTAGTCAAGAGAAGGACTCGGGGGCTACGCCCAAAAGAAAGAGCAGAAATAAATTACACACACGAAAGCGCTCGGGGGCTCCCCCCGAGACTCGAAAGAAGAACACACAACAAAAACTCCATTACAGATGCTCGGGGGATTTCCCCGTGGCAGGAGGCAGAACTACTCACATAATCCGAGGGCGACTCCGAAGGTCCGCTAGCAAAATTCTGAGGCGCAACCACCTGAACCTCCTGCGGAGAAGGGTTCGGAGCAGCGCCCTCAGAGGTAGCCACTGTCTGAGGAGGAGGAGACGCGACTTTTGACTCCCCTATCATCTCCCGAGCACCATCGCTGGAGGAGTCGGAAGAGTGCCTGCACAGGAAAAAATTAGTACAAGTACAAAGTAAACAAGCAAGGAAAAGCAATGCAGTACAAAGGAAACTTACGAGTCCAGCTCGCTCAGGTTGAAGACAAGAGGGGTCCTCCGGACCTTCTTCTCCTCTTTCTTCCCTTCCTTCTTTTCTTCCTTCTTCCGCTTCGCCGGCGGGTACGGCGCTACAACCCGCACGGGAACTGCAGGAATCGGAGTGGAAGAGCCTCCATGCCCATCACTGTGACGTTCAAGACATAGTGGGTTCCTAGGAGTCGGAGGAGTCGAGGCATCCAAAGACTCGCTGGAGCTCTGTGATCGTTTGCGAGTGTGGTCCTCACTCGACTCGTTGGCCTCTTCAGCCGGAGACCGCGCCGATGGCAGCTCGGACATGGAATCCACCACATCATTATCTGGAGCATCCGGAAATACTTCGGGTAATGGAGGCGACATACCCGGCACTTTGAAGCTCTGCACAAGAGAAGAACAATTTGTTAGCAAACAAACGCAAATACAATGCAGTCGAAAATAGCGCTATGCGCACGGATCTACACCTGTGGAACAGGAAGCGAAGAAGAAAATGGAGGAGTCAGCGACTTCCCCAGGATATCCTCTCCAGCTTTGAACTTCAGCAGCGAACGAAGGGCCCTGTCAAGGTCTCCTTGGGAGAATTTCTCAGCCGAAACCCTCGTCGGATCACGGAGGCCAGCATAAAGGAACATCGGGTGCGCCCTAGCCTGGAGTGGCTGCACCCGGCGCTCAAGAAAAGTGCGGATGATATCCACACCGTTCACTTCCTTCTCCGGAATCAATTGGAGATCCTCCACTCGACGATAGAGAGCCTCTATCTCCGCCACCTCGCCATCCAAGATCTGGTTTTTCCAGGACCTTTTCGGCTCGACCTTTTGGGAGGGGTCGAAAGGAACAAGACCAAAATCCTGCCCAGGCACTACGGAGTCGCGGATATAAAACCATCGCCTCTGCCAGTACTGGATAGATTCGGACATGGAAAAAGAAAAGAAAAGCAGATTGGGTTTGAGGGAGATGATGCAACCCCCAATGGGATAAACACCATCCAAACCGGACTGCCTCTTCACGGAATAGAGTTTCCGGAAGAGGCCAAAGTGCGGCTCGATACCGAGCCAGCACTCGCAGAAAGTGATAAAACACGCAATATGAAGAAGAGAATTGGGGGAAAGATGGTGCAATTGGACACCGTACAGAAAAAGCAGTCCACGAAGGAAGTCGTGGACTGGGAAGGAAAATCCGTGAATTACGAAGGCAAGGAACATAACCCGAAACCCAGCGGGGGGACGGGGGACTACCTTGTTGCTTGGGAGTTTGACGGCCTCCCTATCCTGTGGGATCAAGCCCTGATCACGAAGCTTGCAGAGATCACTCTCCCGCGTCTCCGATTGCCGCCAGCCACCGTCGGTGACACGGGTAGCGGCGGCACTCTTCTTCCCTCCAGCAGCGCTGGTACCAACCGCAGAAGAAGACTCCTTCGGCTTTCCCATCGCGGTACGGCGGCGCCGGCGGCGAGAGCGCAAGATGGAAGAAGGAAATGTGGAAGGATATTCCAGCGCGCAGCAAGAGCTCTCAGAGAACAAGGAAGTAGTGAAACGAGAATAGCTGCGGTGAAAACAAACTAAAGTTTTCCCTGATGATTATAAAGACGAAGACGATACACGACAACCTTCCATCGAGAAGACCTAACGCCAACGGCAGGATCTGGCCATACACGTGTCAGCATCGCAACGAACCGTCGCTAACACGCCGTCCACTACTCGCGAAAATCGAGGCGACGCCGTAATTATCTCCACGCCACGCGTGACCAGTCAATTCAAGGTCAGACAGTGGGACCCATGTTCGTCCATTCAAGTCATCTCTGGCGCAGCAGACGCTTGAGGTCATCGATCGTCAGCACTGACATCATCAAAAGCTCCACTAGCAACAGCTACAATTTCTTCGGCTTCAAAGCTAAGAGTACTCACTTGAATCTACGATTCGACCAATTACTCGGGGGCTACTCCTATCAGGAGCGCTGGCCGCGCACCCGAAGAATGAACAACACGTTACAAAACCGAATTGTTTCTTCGAGTCCTACGTCGAGTTTACGACTCCACTACGGACTCGGGGGCTACTCCCATAGGGAGGATGGATTTAAGCATCCGAAAAAATTTGTGTCCTACGGACCTGAAACTGAACAACGGCTGAATTAAAGTCTCCGCTCGAGTCTACGACTCGAACAGACACTCGGGGGCTACTCCCATAGGGAGCGCTGGTCGCGCACCCTATAAATCTTCGACTGCGATCTTTCGGATCAGTACACAAAAAAAATTTTCGGCAACTCTGCCCCAATTAACGCTAAGTGAGTAGCATTCTCCTTGGCCACCCGAAACACCTCCGCGGTGACAAATATCGGATGCTGTGTCTGCAACGCAAAGATAAGACCTACAAATATCATCTGATGGCCTGGTAACGCACATGACTGTGCTCTGCTAGTATAAACCCGTGCCAACAGGTGCGACAAAAAATCCCGACGGACGCGTTGGGTACACCAATTAAATTCACTAGAATTCCACTCTTGTAAGTCCTCCACGGCCTGAGTCGAATTACGCCAGCATATGTTCCGGGTTCGAGTCGAGGGACTCGAACCTGAAGAAGATCATGTTGTTTTGTCCTAAGACAGTTAACTGACCCTGATCCGCCAGGAGAGTCAGGCACATGCATCAACAATCCCTACACATTCTCTTGAAAGACAGAGTTGCACCCGAAGGATTGAAGAGTCCTCAGCAGAATCTACGATTCGACTGAACACTCGGGGGCTACTGACATGGTTATACCCCGCGGGTACACGATCTCAGCATACCTGGTCCAGCCCAAGGAAGGCCCACGGAAAATATACGCCGGCCCATGAAGATTTTCGGGTGGCCAAGGCCCATGACGCCTTCGGATCCTTGGAGAACAAGACTAGAGTAGATAGGAAATTCAAAGGGGTAAACCCTAGAACCTGTAACCGACTAGATCTGTGCCCAGGACCTGCCTAAGTCTATATAAAGGTCAGGAGGGTACGACCTAGATCTCTCTCAGACTTCCGCATACACACCTCCACGCTAGATTGCATCTGCGCACCCCTGTAATCACCGGTTCCGCCGTAATCAAGAGCAGACAAGCAGGAGTAGGGTTTTCCCTCTGGGGGCTGAACCTGGGTAAACCTCGTGTCCCCGTGTTGCTTGTTTGCTAACCGTTTCGCGATCTCCAGCATCTCCATCTTCTCCAAAACCCAAGTCCTTAACAATGGGCATTGACGAGTCGAAACCTCGTCACTATTGGCCTAATTCGGTAAGTCTTCTAGGCCTCATCGTAGCCGGATTGGACTCTGTCTTCTTTCCTTGACTGGGCCGCCCGTGAAGCAAAGCTCTAACCCATGGTGGGCCACCCTGGTCAGCGAGTCCTATGGGTATACCCTTAAAGTATATCCCCAACACATTCATGAGCATTATATTTAGAAATGCAAATGCAAATAAGAAAATACGAACCCTAAACCCTAACTTCCCCTCCCTCTTTGAAAACCCCCTCAAAATGGTTTTGATTATTTTGAAAAGTTCAAAAGTTTGTGAAGCCCAAAGTGTTACAAGGGCCTCACAATATTTCAAAATATTTACAAAACCTTGTGGCATTTTTGAAATGCCCAAAACAGTTTTCAAATGAATTTACAAAAAGAAAAAAAGGAAAAAATAAAAGGTTTTAGTAAATAAAAACAGTAGCTAGAACCCTCCCATGATGGCCCAGCTCCCTTCCCTCTCTCCATGTCGCTCGCACGTAGCATCCCACGGACTAGCAGTGGCCCAGTCCAGCATGTACCCCTTCAGGAGTCTCTCGCTTTTCCTTTTCGTCGCGCTAGAGGAGAATATGCTCGTTGTCCCTGCCAATGACGTCCGTCGACCCATCGTGCCATGATTCGTGCCACCTCTGAGGTTCGCGAGGATAAGAAGGTCGATGTGTTCCTCTCTTACTCCCCAACGCCTTATCCCCTCCTCTCTCGCTCTGTTCCTCTCATCCCTATGAGCTCTACGAACCCCAACCTTAGACCTCGTCGGTGCCCCGATGTTCCCGAGCTCCCCTCGCCCAGCTGAGGCCACTATTGTGATCCCCATGATGTCCTCGTTCTTCTCATCCAGGAGCTCCAGCCGGAGAGCCCCTAGGCATTCTAATCGGCACCTCCTTCCCGAGCTTCGACCACTGTCGATTGGCCTCCGTTCGACCTCGCGCGACCTTCCCGACCCCTTCATCATGATCCCGGTGAGCCAAAGAGCACATCAGTGCTCGCCTTCATCTCCCTCTCTGCCGGTAGCCACCTGCCGCCGTGAAGCCCCATGCGCCACCGTAATTCAGGTTCGCCGGCGTAGCTCCGGCTACCATCTCCGGGCGGCACCACCACCATATGGTCGCCTGCGCCGCGCTCTATCCAACGCGCCTAACCGCGCTTCAAGGAGAGTTCACAGTCGCTATATCGAAACACCACCTGAGAGCTTCCCATTGATGATGTCAGCATGGCGTCATGCTGGCATCATAATCCATGTTTTTATTTAAATGTTTTATAAATTGTTTCTAGAAATAATAAATACCCATGGGCCATGTCTGTCAGGAATTTAATAATTTGTGAAAATGTTTTCAGTAATTATTAAAACTATGACATGTGGGTCCAAGTGGTAAAATAATCTAAATATTCCAAAATTGTTTAATTGTTTTAAAAATAATTTAAAATGAGTTTAAATTGAGAAAAATCATAACTAATTCATATTAAGACAGAAAAATATGTATAATATATCAAAATTTTATAAAAATGAGATCTATATTTTTAAGATATGATCATGCATTGGTAAGAAACTTCAATTAAAAAGTTTATTAGAAGAACAAAAGAACCCCTCTAATATGCATCTAGGGTTTCTCCGAACTAGGGTTTATATCCCCCGGAACCCCGTTTATATTTCCAAGCATGTCTTAGGATTTCATTTCATACTGTTTAACTTATCATATCATCATCCTTGCTTGAGCATTGCATCGATGTCATGTGTTCATTGATTCCCCTTTCTTTCCAGTGTTTGGTTCTTCTTGGTAGAATACGATATCGAGATGGAGATCAACACCATCAAAGATTGATGAACAATGCTGGACCAACTGTAAGCAAGTCAAGTACCACATATCTGAAGATCTGCTTATCAGTTATCAACTGGCAAAGGCAAGCTTAGCCCCACCATGATACAATCCTATGCTTTCAAAAGTATTTCAATTCTTGCCATGATGCATACGATTCTACTATGATGTTTTATTGATAGATAGAGTATCCTATATGTTGCATTACTCCCTTTAAGCTTATATTACCTGATCCACTGCTCTTAGCATAGTAGGTTTGGCTTGTGTGATCTGCTAAAGTTTATATATGTGTCCTGCTTAGCCAGGCTTAGCTGTTGAGTCTGGTTCATCCAGATGATGTATCCGATGTAGAGAATCTAGTATGACAGGAGAACATGATGAGATGATATCAGAGATGATATAATGTTAAATATGCTAAGGCTTGTATGGGAGGCCACAGTGGGATATGTTTTTGTAGTCCCATGCTCACCACCACTTGGAACCGAGTTCTTGCCTTTGTAACCGAGACGAGCGTATAACCACACGGAGCTTGGGAACCCCTCGACTGACTAACTTGCCTAGTAGAATCCATGAGTCATATAGTTCGGGCTTTCCATTTGGTATACGCATTGAAAACATTTTCGAAAGAGGAGGATAAGGAGGTGCATCATAATAGGTAGGGAAGCGTGGACTGGGTTTCTTGGGGTAGATAGCTGTTGGAGATATGCCCAAGAGGCAATAATAAAATGGTTATTATCATATCTTATGTTTATGATAAATGTTTACATCCCATGCTATAATTGTATTGATCGGAAACTTTAATACTTGTGTGATTTGTAAACATAAAAGAGTCCCTAGTAAAGACTCTTGTTAAACTAGCTTGTTGATTGATTGATGATCATGGTTTCCTGATCATGAACATTGGGTGTTATTGATAACAAGGTCATATCATTAGGAGAATGATGTGATGGACATACTCATATAGTTAAGCGTAGCATAAGATCAAGTCATTCAAATAGTTCGTTTGCTATAAGCTTTCAAATTCAAACATAGTAACCTAAATCCTTTGACCATGAGATCATGCTAATCACCATCACCATACGGATACTTTGATGACATCAAACACCACTTCGTAACTGGGTGGTTATAAATGTGGCATTGAGTATTCTGAAAGTATGTGTTGAGGCACATGGATCAAGAGTGGGATTTGTCCATCCATATGACATATAGATATACTCTAGGCCCTCTCGGTGGAATGTCATCCAATTAGCTTGCAAGCATGTGACTAGATCACAAGGGATCACATATCACGTAACGAGTAAATAGTACTTATCGGTAGCGAGGTTGCACTAGGTATGCAGAGATATCGACGATCAAACCTCGGATAAGTAAAGTATCACGAGACAAAGGGAAATTGGTATCGTATGCAAATGGTTCATTCGATCACGAAGTAATCTTAGAAATATGTGGGAGCCATATGAATTTCCAGATTCCTCTATTGGTTATTGATTGAAAAGTGTCTCGGTCATGTCCGCATAATTCACGAACCGTAGGGAGACACACTTAAGGATTCAATGTTGTTTAGTAGATATGGAATGTAAGTTGGAGACCGAATGTTGTTTGGAGTTTCGGATTGGATCTAGGATGTCACGAGGAGATCTGGAATGGTCCGGAGAATATGATTCATATAAGGAAAGTCCAACTACGGGGTTCTGAAATGTTTTTGGTGTTTTCACCGAAATATTATAGAAGGTTCTGGAAGGTCCATCGCCCTAGGGGGAATGGGTACTTGGAATGTGCCATGACAATGTGGAATGGTTGCATCATACCCTATGCCGTCGTTATGGAAACGGCAGAGCCTAAGAAGGCTAGATAGAGGTGTGGGAGCAAGCAGGGAAGCGTGCGACGACGTCCACAGGCGGGATTGGGCACAAGAAAGCATCGGGGACACAAGAAGTACCCAGGTTCGGAGCCCTCGGGGTGAAGTAAAAATCCTACTCCTGCTGAACTGACTATATGGATGAACAAACAGGGCTACAAGGCTCCTTGAGATGTATCTAGGCTAGCTAGTAGTGAATGAGGGTCCAACCTTGCATTGCTTCCCCTACCACCCCTTATATAGGCTATGGCGGCGTGGGCAACGGCCTGGTCGACTGGCGGGTCCCACAGGAGGGTCCCAGCCGGCTAGGTCATCTACAGTGGCCGACATGCAAGGCGTGTACCCACAGTCAAGCCCATGTCGCCACGCCATCTACAGTGGTCGCCGTGTGGGTAGTTATGCACAGTGCCACCTACTGTCCACTGTTACAACCGTCATCGGTAAAGTCGTCGGTATGGGCCGAGTGTCTGAGTCTCCTTTCTGTCTTGTCCGCCATCCTGGGCGTACTGCGCACTGTGCTCTACGTCATCTTGTACCTTGACTGTCTTGAGTGGCCGGCTAGGGTGGTCTAGCCGGCTGATCTTCCTGGGCCAAATGGTTGGTTCCATACGGCTAGTCTTCTGTCTTTGCTTGCCTCATCCGGCTGATTGTTCTGCCGGTTCGGTCTTGGTCTGCCTTGCTTCGTCCGGCTGGCTTGATCCAGCTGGCTGGCTGGTTTGCAAGCTTGGTCTTGGTCTGGCCTATCTTCTGATTTGTCTTTGAGTTTCTGCGTCCGGATGTCCTCAGTCGGCTGGCATGTTGGTGCTCTTGTATCTTGTCTGGTTAGCCTACCCGGGGGTGATCCCCCCGACACTAGCCCCCAAGCGCGCGTAGATTCCACCCTTAGGCGAAATGTGCGCGGGCTAAAAAAGCTAGTTTGAAATTTTTCCCGAATGGATTTTGGCGGTTGAACTGCCCGACTGCGTCATCGCTGACATCAGCCACGCGCAATGATGGTCGTGGGGGGACGTGCATCGTGGGGTCACGTCGGCTGTCGCATCGGGAACCGCTGTCAGCGCCTCGCCTCCCGTGCTGGGATCTTCTGTGCACTGTGCGTGGTCGCAAAGGATCCGAACGCCGCTGGGGCTGTGGGGGGCCGCCACGTGGCGATATGGCGGTTTGCCTCCCCGGCCCCTTTAAGTAGAGGCCGTGGTGTTGGGGATATGCTATATGGGTATCCTCATAGCATGTCTCCTATACGGATAACCCGGGTGGCCCAAAGTTGGTAGCATGGCCCATGGCCTGCTGGGCAGCCCAGTTAGATGGATCCAAAAGGGAGGCCCATGCCGGATAAAGGAAGGATATGGAGGAGTCACCGACGTACCCGGAGCCTTGGAGTACAAGACACGTTAGACTAGTTGTATACCGTGTAAGACTCTGTAACCTGTCCGGCTAGGACTTTACCTATAACCCTAGGACCCGACGACTATATAAGTAGGGACTATGGGAGCCTTTAGGGAAAGACACAACTCAACTCGCGCACAGCGAACCAATCCCTGTAACCCGGCGTATTGCCATTATAGTGATTTATAGCAGGAGTAGGATTCCGCCACCGTCGTGGGATCTGAACCTAGGTAAGCTGTGTTACCTCGTACCCGTCAACCGTCCGCCTCCCCCACGTCTCTAAACACGCACTGTGAGGACCCCTCCATGGCGTACTCGTCGTCAATACCACGACAGTTGGCGCCACCATGGGGAAGAGGCGCTTCAGGCTCTACAACAGGTGACGAACAAGATCTTTGCGGGAATCGGCGAAACCGTAGCCATCGGTCATGTTCTCTTATCTAGCAACGTTCCGATCGACCCTCCCGACGAGTTCTATATCCCGGTGAAGACGAACCCTAAGCGATGCTCGATCGTCTTCATCGGAGACATCCACCTCTTCATCGGCGAAACCGACTCGGGCACTAGTTCCATGGGAGTCGGAGGAGCGTCAAGACCTGCACGGACCACCTACGGGCATGACACGTTTGTAGAAGGATCAAAGTCAGATCTCTCCTCGGAGTTTGCCAACAATGATCGAAAAAATTCAAGGCCCACACAAACCGCCCATGTGCAGGATATAACGGTGGAAGATCGCTGCAAGTCCACCGGCTTCGTTCGTGCGTCTGGACAACAGAGATCCAAGTTCGTCGGCGTGGTTACTATCTTTGATCTGGTGCGCTGCATTCAGAGAGAGGGAGAAAACCCCCCGCGATTACCTGGCCAGGTGGCTCCGCATACGGGCCGACCTGGCGCATTACCCCAATGATGATGCCATGTATCACTTTGTGGAAGGACTGGACCATGGAACACTTCTCTGACATTCGCTAAGGCGGCAGCAGGCTTCAGGACGCCTCACCTTGAAGGCATGGTGCACATCGTCAATAACTACACAGAGGCTGAGGAAGCAGCCCAAACAGCACTTGTGCTCATTGGCGGCACACCTCCCTCTCAGCCACCGCCACCACCGCCTCCGGTCGTCGTCGCTGCGCCACCGCCACCGCCTCCAATCTTCGTCGCTGTAGTGGCACCACCACCTCCAGTCATCATTGCCGCTGTCGCACCGCCATCACCCATTGTCGAAGAAGCCCTGGCACCCTCCGACTCTGTGCTTGACGCGCTCTATGCCGACATCAACACTTACTCGGAGGAGATAAACTTCAGCCCGGACGAGCTAGACTCTGCTATGCAGGAGATGGAGGAAGATTTCCAACGCGACGAGCAGGCCGACAAGGCCGTCACGTCCCGAGAGGTGTTCGTCGCCATTGGGACCGTGATGGAAGAATACCAACCCGGACAAGCTCCGCCTAAAGCGCTGGACAAGGGGAAGGGACCACCTGTTGCTGCCGACAAGGATTGTGCAAAGGTCATGCCCCCTCCGCCTAACCCAGTGCAGCAGCCGCAGGAACTCAACACCGATCCGAGTAACAACAACATCGCAAACCCGCCGCCTTCGGCATCTACGGCTATTGTGGCCCAAATTACTCCGGGTGATAGAGTGATGTACGGCAACCTCCTCGTCGATCCCATGACTGTGGCTCATATCCGTAGCATGGTCCAGCTTGACGAGAAACGCTAGCAGCTGCTGGAGGAGGCGCAGGCCATCGCGGATCAAGGTGCTAAGCTGGATCGAGATCTGGCCAACGCGCAGAAGAGCTCCAGCTCGCATCATCAATGATCCTGGTGTACGGAGAAACCTAGGATGGCCCCCCTCAAAGCCGGCACAAGAAAAGCCATACATTGACAGCGAAGGCAGGCAGGTGAAGCCCACTCCTCTTCTCAACCTCGCTGTCGCCAAGACCCTTCTAGAGCAGGATCACCCGCGGCTATAGAACAAGTCTATGACCTCGTGGCCAAGGCAGTAAAACAGCAGGAAAAGGCCACCTCCCAGAGGCTTGAGTCTAACCCAGCGTTTTGCCAGTCTAGTCAGCATAAGCCGCCAAGGGATTGATCTCCTCAAGATGTTGGGTCCCAGACGGGTTCATCGGAACAAAGACGGCGGGATGCGCGCAACAGGAAGGACGCTATCCCCATATCCTCCGACCACGGAGGCAAAACTCACCCTCGTCGCCCATCTCCACCGCCCCGATCCCCCGACATCGCGAAGACCCCAAGGCTCACCATCGCACGGACATGCCTCCGCCAAAGCAAAGTGGCATCATCATCTGCGACAACACGGAGCAGGCCCGTCATGATGGGAAGCGCGACCAAGGACACAAGAGCAGGTCGCGTCATGACCCTCCGCGTCCGACAAACAACTGTGACAAGCGCGAGGCGCCGCAGGAGGGTAACAGCAAGAAGGCTAACCCACCACCACCTCCGCCTCTGTCACCCCTAGCAGCCACCATGGCGGAGGCGGCCTGCTTCGTTCACGCAGCCCATCCCCTGATGGCAAAAAGAAGAAAAGAAGCCTGGAGCCATACGACACACGTTCACATCTAGACAAGACCCACGAGGCCCGGCAAGGACCATACCTGGGACCACGCTGCTTTCGACCTGTGATACGGACCGCAGCTTACCCCAAGGATTTCCGGATTGAAAAGACCATCAAGCCCTATCATAGCACCGCCAAGCCAGCTACATGGTTGCAGGATTACGGCAACACGGTGGAAATCACCGGGGGTAACCCCAACTTTGTCGTCAAGTACCTCCCATTGATGCTGGCGGGCACTGCCCGGCAATGGATCGATGACTTGCCAGAGAAGTCCATCTGCAACTAGTTGTACATGCAAGAAGCGTTCACCAAGAACTTCGAGGGTACGTACAAGCGTCCCTATACTGTTGGCGACCTACAGTGGTGCGTGCAGGAGAAAGACGAATCATCTCGCGCTTACCTCTCCCGCTGGCTGGATATGAATTCCTGCGCAGGAGTACACGCCCAGACCGCCATGTCCGCCTTCATCGATGTGTTGGAAAGGGGTACGTTGCTCCGACATACGTTGAAGCGCCTGCAGGACAATCACCAGCTCAATCTCAACCAAATGATCCAGCTGGCTAGTGAGTTCGCGGCTGCCGACAACGACGCTCGCGGCTCCCTGCCGGCAACGGCCGTTCCAACTCAAGCTCGGAGGAATAGCAGCACCAAGCGGAAAATCCCGCAAGAACTCCTGACATGGTCGCCATGACATTTGCAGGACGAGGCGATGGCGGACAGCGTGGCCGGGGACAGGGGGTTGGTCGTTGGCAGTAACGAGGTAGTGAAACTACCTCGGTAGCACTCCGCGTTCCCCAAACCTACGAAGAGTACCACGATATGTCATGCCTCATACACCTCGACGCCAACGGCAAGGCCACACACACACCAATCGCCATTGCAAGTTCGTCAACGACCTCAAGGAGGACCCGGAGTTTGGCTACAAGCGAAGTTAGAAGAACAGACCGCGAGGCAAGGGCAAGGGGAATAAGAAGGAGGAGGAGTCCAAGGATTCAAGTGACATGGACGAGGACGTTGACCCCAAGCACGCCGCCAAGAGCGACAAGGGCAAGAACCCCTTCGAGAAGAAGGCGGCAGTTCTCCACACTTTCCTTGGCACTCCCACCGTCCGACAACAGAAAACCTCCATGAGGATACTGATGGAAACTCTACCCCCAGTTCCCCAGTTCCTGCGCTGTTCAGAGATTCCAATTACTTGGGATAGGATGAATCACCCAGACCTCATCCCTACGGAGAACCAATACGCATGGTCATCAACCCCCTGATTGACGGCAATGAGTCACCAAATGTATGGTGGATAGTGGAAGCAGCATCAATATCATGTACCTGGATACACTGCACAAGATGAACTTGACAGAGGCAAACCTAAGGCGGACGAGCACCATCTTCCACGGTGTAGTTCCTGGTCGGGAGGCTCGGTACCTTGGGTGCATCACACTTCAGGTTGCTTTTGGCGATGTAAATAATTACCGCCAAGAACGCATGACCTTTGAGGTGGTCCCCTTCAAGAGCGTGTACCACGTCATATTCGGACGCGACATCTTCCACGCCTTCATGGCCAAGCCATGCTTCATCTACAACAAGCTCAAGATACCCGGACCAAACGATGTCATCACCGTATCCGGAAGCTTTACCAAGGCAAGGGACTGCGAGATTGGAGAAGCAACCTTTGCGGAAGTTGTCCTCTACAGCGAAGAATTCAAGGAGATCCAGAGCAAGGTCGATGCCTCGGAGATGCCCGTGTCGAAGAAACAGATTTCTGACTCCGCCCCAGCATTGAAGGCCGCCAACGAAACCAAGCCGGTGGAACTTGTGGTAGGCGATGCCTCCAAGACCACCGCCATTGGGACAAACCTAGACCCTAAATAGGAAAGCGCGCTCGTCGAGTTCCTCTATGAGAACAGGGACATCTTTGCCTGGCAACCTGCCAACATGAAAGGTGTACCTAGGGAACTTGTCGAGCACAGCTTGAATATGGATCCAAAATGCAAACCGGTGGAACAACCTCTACGACGCTTCGGATACGATAAGAGACACGCCATAGACAAAGATATAGATCGGTTACTTAAGGCTAGTTTTATCCGAGAAGTCCTTCACACCTGATGGGTGGCCAATCCTGTACTTGTCCCCAAAAAGGGAACCAAAGAATTAAGAATGTGCGTTGATTACACCGGCTTGAACAAAGCATGTCCCAAAGATGTCACCGGCTTGAACATGCTTCTTCTGGCTTTTGCTCCTTGATAGACTAAACACCAGAAACCTTTTGAAGATAAAAATAATTTCTCTGGCCTCATATAATTGTGTGTTCTCTGGTTGCATCAGTGAGGAAACCTTAAATCATTTATTTTGGGACTGCCTTTTTGCAAAAGCATGTTGGGATGACATCTGCCCTGTCAGGGATAATGATTTAACTCTCTTTGAGGCTTTGGCTGATATAAAGATCAGACTAAAAGTCCCCTTTGCAATGGAAATTATTATTCTGGGGGCATGTGGCATCTAGGTTTGCAGAAACAATGAAATCTTTAACAACAAGCAGCATCCCTTGATGAGTGTAGGGCTATTATTTCTCAAGAATTAAGATGGGTTCTTTTCAGAATCAAGAAAAAGTACTTCCAGGATTTCAAAGCCTGGATCAACAACAATTTGGATAGGAGATAGTTAGCATTGTTTTGCTTTCCCTCTTTGAGGTGGCCTTGGGCTTGTAAATATTTACTTATGTAACTCATTATGATCTATAAAAATTGCAGTGGGGTTTTACCCTCAAAAAAAGATTTGTTTGCCTTGCCTCGCATTGACCAAGTCATTGACTCGACGGCTGGCTCGGAGCTTTTGTGTTTTCTCGATGCATACTCAGGATACCACCAGATTAAGATGAGGAAGTCGGACCAATTGTCAATTTCATTCACCACACCTTACGGCACATTTTGCTATGTTACGATTCCCTTTGGGCTAAAAAACGCATGTGCTACATACCAGCGGACAATGCAACATTGCCTACACGACCAAATTGGTCAGAATGTTCACGCATATGTGGACGATATAGTGGTGATGTCTAAAAAGTCAAATGACTTAATTTCTGACTTAAAAGAAACCTTTGATAATCTCCGGAAATACAACATGATGCTTAACCCTAAAAAGTGCGTATTTGGGGTTCCAGCCGGCAAATTGTTGGGCTTCATCGTCCGACATGCCTGAAGAACATACAACGACTAACATGTTGTGTTGCAGCAGTTAGCCGGTTCGTCAGCCGACTTGGAGAGAAGGCTCTGCCGCTCTACAAGTTGCTGAAGAAGGCGGACAAATTTATGTGTACGGACGAGGCAGATGCAGCATTGAAGTAGCTCAAGGAGATACTTTCCTCGGCGCCTATCCTTGCAGCACCCGAGCCTGGGGAGCCTATGTTAATTTACATGGCAGCCACCAACCGGGTAATTAGCATCGTCATCGTGGTAGAGCGGAAAGAACTAGTGCATGAGTACGGAGTTCAACGACCAGTTTACTACGTAAGCGAGGTCTTGACGGAGTCCAAGCAGTGTTACCCACACTACCAAAAGATAGCTTATGGAGTATTCCTTTCTTCTCGGAAGCTAAGGCACTACTTCCAGGAGCACCCCATCACAGTTGTGAGCAAAGCTCCACTGTCCGACATCATCAACAACATCGACGCTACAGGAAGGGTCGCGAAGTGGGGCATTAAACTTGTCGCCTTCGAGATTACCTACAAAAGACGCGACACTAGGTGATGCACCTTGATGGATTTTATTGCAGATTGGACGGAGATGTTAGATGCTACCCCTATACCAGAGCCAGAGTACTAGGTGATGCACCTTGATGGATCAAAGCTACTCAATGGCTCGGGGGCTGGTGTACTGTTACAGTCACCAACCGGGAAAAAACTACACTATGTTCTGCAAATCCACTTCGAGGCTACGAACAACATGGCGGAGTATGAAGCACTCATTCACGGATTACGCGTAGCCAAGGATATTGGCATCAAGCGCATAGTTTGCTGTGGAGATTCCGACTTGGTTGCCCAGCAGGTAGCTGGCACCTGGAACGCGTGGAACCCTATGATGGCGGCATATCACGACGAAGTGGATGAGATAGCCAAGATCTTCTTAGGCTAAGAAGTCAAGTATGTCCCAAGGGAGCAAAATGAGGCGGCTGATCTATTGTCAAATCTTGGATCAGGGCGCAAACAAATTTTGCATGGCGTTTTTTTGGAGCATCTACGGACACCATCCGTGAAGGGAGCGGACATCGACAATCCGGACAGAGTTGACTCTTTCATTTACACAGTGACAAAGGTCCCTCCGGCTTGGAAAAAAACCATTCATGGACTATCTCGTACACAGAACTTTGCTATATAACAAAGTCGAAAGACGGCAAATAGTACGTCGAGCAAAGGGCTATACCATAATCAATGGATAGCTCTACCAAAGAAACACCACTGGTGTATACCTTCCCAGTAAGAAGGTATTGAAATCCTTCGCAAAATCCATCTCGGAGATTGCGGGGATAACGCCACTCCTCGATCGTTGGTCGCTAAGGCCTTCCAACAAGGATTCTACTGGCTGACCGCGAAGGAGGACGCCGACAAGCTGGTTGAGACGTGCATGGGATGCCAGTATTATGCCCGACAACCACATGTTCCAGCTGAAGAATTGCGAACAATACCAATAACTTGGCCGTTTGCAGTCTGGGGGCTGGACATGGTTGGTCCGTTGCAGACGGCACCATGTGGGTTTACGCATCTGCTAGTAGCAGTTGATAAATTCACTAAATGAATAGAAGCTAAACCCATTAGAAAGCTTGATGGGGAAACTTCCCTTAGGTTTGTCTGGGATCTAGTGGTGAGATTTGGTCTCCCACATAGCATTATCACCGACAACGACAGCAACTTGTCACTCGGAGAAGTGGAAGTTTATTGTTGGGAGAAGGGCATCCGACTTGACCTTGCATCTGTGGCACATCCACAGTCCAATGGTCAGGTTGAGCGAGCCAATGGATTAATTCTGCAAGGGATCAAGCCACGTCTTGAGGCACCGCTACATAGAGCAGCTGGAGCTTGGGCGGAGGAATTACCATCTGTGTTGTGGAGTTTACGAACTACACCCAACATATCTACCGGCTACACCCCTTACTTCATGGTATATGGAGCAGAAGCCATCCTGCCTTCCGATATCCTTCACGATTCACCAAGAGTTGCCGCCTACAACGAACATGACGATGAAGAATCCATACGCCTAGATGTGGACCTTCTCGAGGAGAGCGTGTTGGCATGCCAAAGATCCGCCATCTACCATCAGAAGCTATGTAGCTACCATAGTCGTCATGTTCGGCATCGCTCATTTAAAGAGGGGGACCTGGTGCTTTGACGTAAGCAGAAGAAGTCACACAAATTATCCCCGCCATGGGAAGGACCGTTCATCATAAGCAAGGAGTTTCTCAATGGGTCTTACTACCTTGTTGACAATCATGAACTTGAGGATAGACCCAACGATGATCATAAGCGTAAGCGATGTGGCCCGGATGATGACTACCCGAAGCTTGATCGGCCATGGAACATAGCATAGCTACGTCCTTTATACACTTAGCATTTTTTATCTATTGTGTACCTCTTATATGATCAATGAAATAAAGCTCTCTAGTTTACTCATATTTCTGAGTCTTTTACCTCCTTTAGTGTTCATTTTTTGGATCGTATAAAAACTTTATGCACAAGCTTTGCATTTGCGCTTGTGAAAATTCCGCCTACGGGCGTTAGCTTAAGTTTTCTGGTCTATACGTTCTTTGTTGTTTTTATGTGGATTCTTGAGTAGTGACTTTTGGCACTTGTTATCAGCGATTTTGTGCTTAGGTTTTTGACGGCGCCATTGGGCATCATCACCTGAGCACATGGTTCCGACAACGAGTTTTCTGACTCATGGAAGGCAAGCATAAAAACCAAAGTAATGGATAAGCCAACACTTGCTTAAAAAATATTTACATGTTGGAACCAGTTCTTGAGTAGAAGGAAAACACAACTATTGTTTTTCCTCCTTAAGTTAACAAGTAGTTTTTTCGCATACAACTTTACAGAGGAAACAAATATTACATAAGTGTATTCTATTCCTCTGGTGCAGGAGACTTGGAAGCAGCATCGTCGGCAGCACGAGAGCCATCTTCTTCGAAGTCGGTGGTCATGAGAGACTCGGAGGAGCTCTGGTGGTCGCCATCAATGATTTCAAGTGGCACGAAGATATTATGGTCAACCAACTTGGCAACCCTTATGTCATAACCCGCGAGTGATGCCCAGATAGCCTTATGGTCAATCTTCTGGCCTTCATCATCTACGTCAGGAAGACCTGAGGTTACCACGTTGATGTCGGCATCTTCATAGTGCGCCTTGACCATCGTCAGAGACATCCTTGCACCAGCCCATGTACATGAAGCTTTCCAGCTTACGATACGCTCGGGGGCTTGGCGTAGGATCTCCGAATACTTCATCACAGAATCCACTGCCTTGATATTGATGTGGAGGGGCTGGGAGATCTCCTTGGCATGTTTGACGGCGGTGCTGATAAAGTTGGCGGTGAGAATCATGCATTCCTTTGGCGGAGGAGGCGCATTGGTTAAACCAATGGGAGCTGCAATTCCGACAAAGAAGCACATGAGTTCAATAGCACAAAAAGTTCAAAGTATCCAACTTACAGAAGTACAAGACGGAGAATTACTTACCAAAGATGCTCGCCTCGTCTTGCTGAAGCGTCTCTGCCATGGAATCCCATTCTTGTCGAAGGATCATGTATGCATCAAGATTGCGTTGATTCCGCTCGTCGGTAGCTTTCTTCTGCTCTTTGAGCATTGCAATGTCCTCCTTCAAGCGGTTGATTTTAGTATTGGCAGACTCCTGCAATGCCACCATGGACTCCTCATGCATCTTCAAGGTATCAGTCCTCTCCTGCTTAAGGATCTTGTTTTCGCTATCCAGCAACTCAATGTGCTTGGATTGCTCAACAATGTCCTTGGCCTTGGTGATGGCTTCTACAAGTCGGAGAAATAACAAACACAGTGACTAGTCGGAGAATGATGACACAAGGCCAAGCTTGAGTACGGAAACGAATGGAAAAACAAACTCTTGCTCTTGGTGATCTGTTCCTTCAAGAAGGGAGTTTTCGACACCCCTCCGAGCATTCTCATTCTGTGGAAAGAAAATTAAAGCTATTTAGTCTACTTGGAGCATCTAGCCGGATAAATATCCACCAAGAGGCTTGGG
The DNA here is from genome assembly GCA_916181665.1 of Avena sativa. Classification (NCBI taxonomy): domain Eukaryota; kingdom Viridiplantae; phylum Streptophyta; class Magnoliopsida; order Poales; family Poaceae; genus Avena; species Avena sativa. Next base: position 288,924,039 of record OV702279.1, read on the forward strand.
GGCTACAGTGAGAGTTTTTAACTCGGCAATATGATTAGTCTTTCTTTAAGCATCTAGTCGAAACTAATTCAGTTTTCAACTAGAGGCTTGGGGGCTACAATATTGAAATTTACAAACATTACGTATGCTACTCTAAAAGTACCTAGTCGGGATAATTCATTCAAACTACATACTTGGGGGCTACAGTGAGAAGTTTTCTACCATTAGTCACTCTTAGAGCATTCAGATGCAAAGACTTATGGTTTTCCGTCTAAAATCTCAGGGGCTACAGAGGGATACTCATATGAAATGCAAAAGGCAAAAAAACTTACAAGTGCGATGATCTTGAGATTGGTGGCGCTCTCGGAAAAATCTTGCTGAAGGAAAGACTATTTCCTCGCAGGATATCAGCTTGCCTGAGGAGCTCCTCATGGCCGCAGGTCGGAGAAGTCGGGGCTACACCAGGATCCAGAGTAGAGCTACTCGGCGTAAGCGCCGGGTAGACTATCTTTGGAAAAAAATTGGATGTCATTGGTGCAGAGGCGCCTCCTTCGACAGATGCTCCGCCTACCATCGCCGCATTACCGCTACCGATGGCATCCTTAGCCGGAGATTTAGCCATTTTGGTTGTGATGCTTTCTTGTGTCGCCTGCTCGCCGACAACGACGAGCTCCACGGAGATAAATGGATTGTGGCATCCCGCAAAACCACTACTAGAAAATCGCGTTGTTTTTGTGCATTGCATCATCATGACCGCATGCTCATGTCATCATGCCACATTGCATTTGAGCATCGTCATCATCTTGCATTTGCTTGCATAAAACTATTTGCGGAAAAACCTGCCTTTGTTTTCTAAACGCCCCGTCTTTGTTCAAACGCAAAAGCCGGGTCACCGGATTATTTTTGTTTTGTTGCTATCGAGTTGCAAAAGCTTTGTTTTAAACTAAAAAAATATTTAATTATTTTTGTGGGGGTAGTCGAACGGGCCGATTCGACCCGGACGACCACCCCCAGTACAAACAATCGGTCCCCCAAAAATCCTAAAGCTACCCAACCTAGTCTACCCACCCCTCTGGCCACCTCACTCCGGCCAATCCCCACCCGACACGTCACCCTAACCCAAACTCCTACCCACTCCTAATCTGCCACATCACCCCACCAGCCACCCCTCTCTCTCTCTCTCCACTTCCCACCCCACCAACCAGCACACACGCACACAGCCCCCCCTTCCCCACACCCGCTGCCAACCGGTCCCACCCGACCCCGCGGCCCCACCTTGCCAGCCCCACGCGCTCCTCTCTCCCCGCTCCTTCTTCCCCACCCGACCCCCTGCCTCGCGCGCCGCTCCACCCCGGCGCTCACCTGCCCCGCCCCTCCTCTCACCCCTCTCGGCCGCTTCTCCCTTTCCGCCTCCGCTCGCCCCCACCGACCTCGCCGGCTACCGCCTCCCCACCACCGTCCGCCTCTCTTCCCTCTGCGCCTCGCCCTCCCGCTCGCCCCCTTCCCCCCTGAGCCCCGCCCGCGGCCCCTCTCCGGCCGACCTCCAGCGACCGCGCCCGAGCCCCCGCCTCCGGCCGCTCCGCCATCTCCCCCGTGGCACCCCTCACCGTCGCGCCTCGGCCTCCGTCGCCGCCATCTCCCCCCGTCGGCCTCTGCTGCCGCGCCTCCGCCTCGTCGCCGGGAGCCGCCGCTCTCCCCCGCTGGTCGCCTCTCCCTCTGCGCCCGCCCGTCCGTCTCCGGCCGCCTCCTTCCCCCTCGCCGCCGGCCGCGACCCCGCCTCCGTCTGCGAGCTCCGGCGCGAGCGCGCCGCCGCCGGTCCTTTCCCCCTCTGTAGCACCGCGTGGGCCGCCGTCGCCTTCCGCTGCCAGGGAGCCGACCTCTTGCCCGTGCCTCACCTCCGTTCGGCCACGGCCCCCATCGCCCCGAGCCGCACCGCCGTGGCTGCTGGCCACGTCAACGTCCCTCGTCCCTACCTGCTGCCCTGTTCCGGTTGGATGGCGCCCAAGCACATCGACGCCCCCGATGGCCTTCTCCAATGCGAGCCGAAGGACCCTCCTGTGTAGCATCAGACGTGCCTCCGAGTGGTGCCTTCGTGGTGTTTGGATACCTCAGACATGAACACATCGTTTGGTGGATGAGGTCGTCGACATGACCGGCGTCGAGCATGAGTGCGTGTTAAGATTTAACAAGACCTTCACCAAGACAGTATCGAGACAGGTCCTAAGATCGACACTGATCCTCATGCCCGAAGACTACATCGGACCGGAGACACTCGAAGAAGCATCTACAAGGACTTCTACACGGAATGGAACGACATGATCTTCTTCATGGACAAGTGAAAGTTGCGCGACTAAGAGACCACCGGCAAGAAAAACCGGAACCATAAGATCAACGACAGGGACGCCAAGATCTTCAATCGGAACCGGGGACATCGAGACCCTGGCGCGCCAAGTTCTTCTTCCCCGAACACCAAGTCCGCCCCGATACACGGACCCGACAAGATCGTCGCAACGACAAGATCGACACCGACCCGGAAATACCCGATGCGCCCCCGACACCGAACCTAGTACTCCTTTCCGGACGCCGAGTCCGCCGAGGACCCGGATGCGACAAGATCTGCCCCGTTGTTCGAGAACGTTCCCGCCGAGACTGACCCCGTCGAACCCTGAACCCTGAGACCGACCCTGAACCCCGGTACCAAGATCTGCCGAATCCTAATGTGTGAACCTTCCCAAAACCCTATTTTATAATATAATACAACTTGTTGCATATTGAATTGTCATATTCGCATGCATAATTGTGTGGTTTGGGGGCCTTATGCCGATTCACCTTATAATTAAATAGGGGGCCCATATGCGGACAAATCTAGCCTTATATTGGCCTCATTTAAATTGGTGTAGCGAACCGGTGCTATCTCTTGCCATGTTAAAACAACGTTTAATTTGCGGGGTAGATAAATAACTTGAACCTACTCATTAATTGTCGGGACCCCGGTTCCGCTTAATATGACCTAATTGCATCGCATCTTTGCCATGCCATACATCATACATGCATCAAGCCCGATATTTTGCCGTAGCATTAAATATTGCATCCGGTGTTTATTCTAGTGTTTTGCTTCTTCGCGGATAAGGCCGTTGAGTTAATGTGAGCTTCGCCCCGATCTTCGGATGAACCTTCGGCAATGTTTTCAGGCGAGCATCTTCCCCTTTCTACCTATCTTACTTTTATAGTATTTATTCCCTCCTGTTGATCTATTGCTATCTGTGTTGCGATGCTCTAGTTTCGTATCCGTGATATCCCTTGCAGACGTATATTGCCTTGGACACATACTATTACCTGATGTTTGGTAGCTAGTTGGACTTGCGCGCCGTAGTCGCGCGCTCCAGTGCTGTTGCGTGTTGTCAAGTACCACAGTTGTTGGAGTGATGCCGCCTGTTCAATGTTGGAGATGATACTGGTTTTACTTATCGTTCACTTTAATTCCTGTTTAACAACTAAAATTGAAGTAAGTAAGCAGAGGCATCGGAGGGTGATAGATAATATTTGGTTTCCGACCGCCCACTTGTGTCCCGTAGGACCCCGAGTACTTGATACCTGTTCCTTGATTTATCGCGCTATCCACATCCGGGAGGCTTATGGGACCCCCCTTAGCCAGAGCTTGATTCAGTCTTATTTCTTGGGGCCACAAACTAGTTTGAGGTTTTATTTACTATCTTGTACCTATGCCATGCTTTACTGCTTTATTTACGATTGTGCGAGGAGAACACTGTACTGTTTAGGTAAGCGGAATGTTTTCGCGGTATCGACAAGCCCAGTTTTGGGTTCCCAGTCGTTTACAGCCATTGTCGCAAACCTTGAGTCCGTCTCGGAGTCAGCTAGCTTCGTTGCGGGTCTACTCAATGGGGTGGCCCCCTGAAATATTTCTGAATCCTGTGATTGCTTTGTCGTGAAGGCCTCGTTGGGTTTTGATTTGGTTTTTCCGAGGTTGATCGAGTGTGTGTTGCTATTTGTGCACCCCGGCCGGGTAAAACTTTCTGAAAGCCGTGTCCGCGGTTATGGACGACTTGGAGCACAGTATCTCGATCATAGACAACTATAACTAAAGTAGTGCTATAAATTTGACTTTATAATGACTAGTAATCAGCTTCACTATAATGGAATGGCTAATTAAAACTGCCAACAATTGCTTGCTTGGGTTGTCGCTTGCGACCATTGTATCTGACTAGTAAGTATTGCAATTACAACGGAATGGCTAATAAAAGTACCAACAACTGCTGGGTTTTGGGATATCTCATGCTAATTGTATCTGACTAGTAAGTGTCGCAACTATAACGGTTTGGTTAACTAAAAGTGCCCACTGCTTATTTTATCAGGAAGACTATCTATACCTGACTAGTAATTGCGGCAACGATAACCGAATAAGTAAAACTGCCAACCGTGTGAGTTCCTCGGTTGACTTCCTCGTTTGGTCTCGAGGGGGAAATACCAGGATGGGTTTGTTTGGTGGTAGTATCAGGTTGGTTCCGAATAGGTCTCTCTTATCCCTCTCCGATAGCCGACAGTTGAATCGAGTCTCTATAGGTTGTTTAGTGCTTGCTGCCGCTGCCGCTCAGTCCACCATACCTATGTAGGCGAGGACCGCCGAATTCTAGTCTCGCCGTGTACTGGCCTCAGTACTGACGCTCCTCTTTTTCCTTTGCCCTTTGTCGGCACCCCCTTTTGTTTAACAGGTTTTGAGATCGACGCCGTTAGCAGGGTTACCCTTCCGGCTTGGCCTGGGCAGGGTTATGGACGCCATTGGTTATTCTTCAGGGCTCTTAGCCCCATTTGCATCTTGTCCGTAGTCGGACGCCCTACCATTTTCAAGGTGATTTGGATCATTGTATATTATATCTGTATTCTTGACTCATTGAGTCGCTGTTATATATATCTGTTCTATGGGTCCCATCGAGGACTGTTGTGTAATGTTATTACTTCGTTTTCCACCCGCACGAAAGTGCCTGGTGGGCACCTTTGAATCGTTTCTATGCAGGTTTGGCGGGTTTTCGCTAAAACATGCATAGGGTCGATTCTGAGGGTGTTACAGAGTGGTATCAGAGCTCAGCAGTTGCGATACCCCACAAGTCCAGCCTGTAGGATAACCTAGCTAACGGCCGAAGTAGAGTGTCAAAACTATGTTTGCAAAATCGGTTGGATAGTTCTGGTTAGGTCTGATTTTATTCCTTACCCCTCTGCTATTCTCCTCTCACCTCTGCGTGTTTTGAATCCGCTCTCTTCTCTCTCTTCGAGTCCAGGATTTCTCGTGGTTGGATTCCGTCGTACCTTCAGGGATTCGCTTCCTCCTTTGATAACGGTGCTCTACCATCCGGTGTTCAAGCTGCCTGAGGAAAACCGTCTACTGTGGTACCATTCTTTATTCCTTGTTTGTTCCTTCCGGTGTTTTCCGACGCGACGACATCATCCACGCTAGATCCGATGCAGAGTCTGCATCACTCCTTTGTTCCGAACCTCGCTTGTCGAGATCTTCAGTCTGATTCCGAGAGTTGGTTGCATAATCCGCCTATTCGTGTGCAGAGTAATGGTTTGGGTGCGCGATGGACTGATCACCATCCGACTACTCTTATCATTCGCTCGTGTACATCGAATCAGAGGATCCGGCAATTTTACTCCGTCCACGGAAGCTAGAGGTGGCTTTATTTGTTGATGCCTCTATCTTCGACCTTTTGATTCCGGAGTGTTTCCCTCGACAATAAGGGACAACGACCTCTTGTTAGTGGTGTCGCGAGGATCTACACGAAGCGAGAAGACGCAGATCGCCGACCTTCCTCCCGGTACCATGAGGCGGATCTCGAGGGCGAGATCCATTGTTAGTGGTGTCGAATTGTGGCATCCCGCAAAACCACTACTAGAAAATCGCGTTGTTTTTGTGCATTGCATCATCATGACCGCATGCTCATGTCATCATGCCACATTGCATTTGAGCATCGTCATCATCTTGCATTTGCTTGCATAAAACTATTTGCGGAAAAACCTGCCTTTGTTTTCTAAACGCCCCGTCTTTGTTCAAACGCAAAACCCGCGTCACCGGATTATTTTTGTTTTGTTGCTATCGAGTTGCAAAAGCTTTGTTTTAAACTAACAAAATATTTAATTATTTTTGTGGGGGCAGTCGAACGGGCCGATTCGACCCGGAAGACCACCCCCAGTACAAACAATCGGTCCCCCAAAAATCCTAAAGCTACCCAACCTAGTCTACCCACCCCTCTGGCCACCTCACCCCGGCCAATCCCCACCCGACACGTCACCCTAACCCAAACTCCTACCCACTCCTAATCTGCCACATCACCCCACCAGCCACCCCTCTCTCTCTCTCTCCACTTCCCACCCCACCAACCAGCACACACGCACACAGCCCCCCTTCCCCACACCCGCTGCCAACCGGTCCCACCCGACCCCGCGGCCCCACCTTGCCAGCCACACGCGCTCCTCTCTCCCCGCTCCTTCTTCCCCACCCGACCCTCTGCCTCGCGCGCCGCTCCACCCCGGCGCTCACCTGCCCCGCCCCTCCTCTCATCCCTCTCGGCCGCTCCTCCCTCTCCGCCTCCGCTCGCCCCCACCGACCTCGCCGGCTACCGCCTCCCCACCACCGTCCGCCTCTCTCCCCTCTGCGCCTCGCCCTCCCGCTCGCCCCCTTCCCCCCTGAGCGCCGCCCGTGGCCCCTCTCCGGCCGACCTCCAGCGACCGCGCCCGAGCCCCCGCCTCCGGCCGCTCCGCCATCTCCCCCGTGGCGCCCCTCACCGTCGCGCCTCGGCCTCTGTCGCCGCCATCTCCCCCCGTCGGCCTCTGCTGCCGCGCCTCCGCCTCGTCGCCGGGAGCCGCCGCTCTCCCCCGTCGGTCGCCTCTCCCTCTGCGCCCGCCCGTCCGTCTCCGGCCGCCTCCTTCCCCCTCGCCGCCGGCCGCGACCCCGCCTCCGTCTGCGAGCTCCGGCGCGAGCGCGCCGCCGCCGGTCCTTTCCCCCTCTGCAGCACCGCGCGGACCGCCGTCGCCTTCCGCTGCCAGGGAGCCGACCTCCTGCCCGCGCCTCACCTCCGTTCGGCCACGGCCCCCGTCGCCCCGAGCCGCACCGCCGTGGCTGCTGGCCACGTCAACGTCCCTCGTCCCTACCTGCTGCCCTGTTCCGGTTGGATGGCGCCCAAGCACATCGACGCCCCCGATGGCCTTCTCCAATGCGAGCCGAAGGACCCTCCTGTGTAGCATCAGACGTGCCTCCGAGTGGTGCCTTCGTGGTGTTTGGATACCTCAGACATGAACACATCGTTTGGTGGATGAGGTCGTCGACATGACCGGCGTCGAGCATGAGTGCGTGTTAAGATTTAACAAGACCTTCACCAAGACAGTATCGAGACAGGTCCTAAGATCGACACTGATCCTCAAGCCCGAAGACTACATCGGATCGGAGACACTCAAAGAAGCATCTACAAGGACTTCTACACGGAATGGAACGACATGATCTTCTTCATGGACAAGTGAAAGTTGCGCGACTAAGAGACCACCGGCAAGAAAAACCGGAACCATAAGATCAACGATAGGGACGCCAAGATCTTCAATCGGAACCGGGGACATCGAGACCCTGGCGCGCCAAGTTCTTCTTCCCCGAACACCAAGTCCGCCCCGATACACGGACCCGACAAGATCGTCGCAACGACAAGATCGACACCGACCCGGAAATACCCGATGCGCCCCCAACACCGAACCTAGTACTCCTTTCCAGACGCCGAGTCCGCCGAGGACCCGGATGCGACAAGATCTGCCCCGTTGTTCGAGAACGTTCCCGCCGAGACCGACCCCGTCAAACCCTGAACCCTGAGACCGACCCCGAACCCCGGTACCAAGATCTGCCGAACCCTAATGTGTGAACCTTCCCGAAACCCTATTTTATAATATAATACAACTTGTTGCATATTGAATTGTCATATTCGCATGCATAATTGTGTGGTTTGGGGGCCTTATGCCGATTCACCTTATAATTAAATAGGGGGCCCATATGCGGACAAATCTAGCCTTATATTGGCCTCATTTAAATTGGTGTAGCGAACCGGTGCTATCTCTTGCCATGTTAAAACAACGTTTAATTTGCGGGGTAGATAAATAACTTGAACCTACTCATTAATTGTCGGGACCCCGGTTCCGCTTAATATGACCTAATTGCATCGCATCTTTGCCATGCCATACATCATACATGCATCAAGCCCGATCTTTTGCCGTAGCATTAAATATTGCATCCGGTGTTTATTCTAGTGTTTTGCTTCTTCGCGGATAAGGCCGTTGAGTTGATGTGAGCTTCGCCCCGATCTTCGGATGAACCTTCGGCAATGTTTTCAGGCGAGCATCTTCCCCTTTCTACCTATCTTACTTTTATAGTATTTATTCCCTCCTGTTGATCTATTGCTATCTGTGTTGCGATGCTCTAGTTTCGTATCCGTGATATCCCTTGCAGCCGTATATTGCCTTGGACACATCCTATTACCTGATGTTTGGTAGCTAGTTGGACTTGCGCGCCGTAGTCGCGCGCTCCAGTGCTGTTGCGTGTTGTCAAGTACCACAGTTGTTGGAGTGATGCCGCCTATTCAATGTTGGAGATGATACTGGTTTTACTTATCGTTCACTTTAATTCCTGTTTAACAACTAAAATTGAAGTAAGTAAGCAGAGGCATCGGAGGGTGATAGATAATATTTGGTTTCCGACCGCCCACTTGTGTCCCGTAGGACCCCGAGTACTTGATACCTGTTCCTTGATTTATCGCGCTATCCACATCCGGGAGGCTTATGGGACCCCCCTTAGCCAGAGCTTGATTCAGTCTTATTTCTTGGGGCCACAAACTAGTTTGAGGTTTTATTTACTATCCTGTACCTATGCCATGCTTTACTGCTTTATTTACGATTGTGCGAGGAGCACACTGTACTGTTTAGGTAAGCGGAATGTTTTCGCGGTATCGACAAGCCCAGTTTTGGGTTCCCAGTCGTTTACATCCATTGTCGCAAACCTTGAGTCCGTCTCGGAGTCAGCTAGCTTTGTTGCGGGTCTACTCAATGGGGTGGCCCCCTGAAATATTTCTGAATCCTGTGATTGCTTTGTCGTGAAGGCCTCGTTGGGTTTTGATTTGGTTTTTCCGAGGTTGATCGAGTGTGTGTTGCTATTTGTGCACCCCGGCCGGGTAAAACTTTCTGAAAGCCGTGTCCGCGGTTATGGACGACTTGGAGCACAGTATCTCGATCATAGACAACTATAACTAAAGTAGTGCTATAAATTTGACTTTATAATGACTAGTAATCAGCTTCACTATAATGGAATGGCTAATTAAAACTGCCAACAATTGCTTGCTTGGGTTGTCGCTTGCGACCATTGTATCTGACTAGTAAGTATTGCAATTACAACGGAATGGCTAATAAAAGTACCAACAACTGCTGGGTTTTGGGATATCTCATGCTAATTGTATCTGACTAGTAAGTGTCGCAACTATAACGGTTTGGTTAACTAAAAGTGCCCACTGCTTATTTTATCAGGAAGACTATCTATACCTGACTAGTAATTGCGGCAACGATAACCGAATAAGTAAAACTGCCAACCGTGTGAGTTCCTCGGTTGACTTCCTCGTTTGGTCTCGAGGGGGAAATACCAGGATGGGTTTGTTTGGTGGTAGTATCAGGTTGGTTCCGAATAGGTCTCTCTTATCCCTCTCTGATAGCCGACAGTTGAATCGAGTCTCTATAGGTTGTTTAGTGCTTGCTGCCGCTGCCGCTCAGTCCACCATACCTATGTAGGCGAGGACCGCCGAATTCTAGTCTCGCCGTGTACTGGCCTCAGTACTGACGCTCCTCTTTTTCCTTTGCCCTTTGTCGGCACCCCCTTTTGTTTAAGCAGGTTTTGAGATCGACGCCGTTAGCAGGGTTACCCTTCCGGCTTGGCCTGGGCAGGGTTATGGACGCCATTGGTTATTCTTCAGGGCTCTTAGCCCCATTTGCATCTTGTCCGTAGTCGGACGCCCTACCATTTTCAAGGTGATTTGGATCTTTGTATATTATATCTGTATTCTTGACTCATTGAGTCGCTGTTATATATATATCTGTTCTGTGGGTCCCATCGAGGACTGTTGTGTAATGTTATTACTTCGTTTTCCACCCGCACGAAAGTGCCTGGTGGGCACCTTTGAATCGTTTCTATGCAGGTTTGGCGGGTTTTCGCTAAAACTTGCATAGGGTCGATTCTGAGGGTGTTACATGGATCCACTTCCATGGCGGAAGGGCCAGATGCATCTTTGGCGTGAGAGCTTGTCGGTGCAATAGCAGGCTGGACGCTGGGAGTGGTAGGGGCGATGGCAGGAGATGCTCGGTGCGGTACATCTCGCTGCAACATATATTTAATGTTTTTAGAAGCCCCCAAGGTTTTGGATGTCTTCTTCAAACTCAAACCAGCCTTCTTCCTGAAACGTGCAAAAGTATAAGTACAGGAAAAATATGAGCAATGGACAGTGACAGGAGAAAAGAGACTTACACAACAGGGGGTGCTTTGGTAAAAGGAATCCCGGTAACTTTTCTTTTCTCCGCCTGTAGGGCGGCAGTGGACTTCTTGGAGGCTCCACCCTCCGTCTTCTTCTTCTTGCCTCCATCGGCAGTGTCAGAGGTGGAGCTCTTCTGCTTTCGCGCCAGCGGGACATCGTCGTCGGACATGAAGGTGACTTCCTTCATCTTGGGGTCATATATTTGGATAGCCATGCTATCCTCCTCTAGATTGTTGAGCTGTTAAGTGAAATCCCAAAGTGTTAGATGAGATGGTAATGGCTAGACGGAAGAACTGGAGTATATGTCATACACAGAAAATAAATACCTACCTCTGGGCATGTGCCGTCAACGAACATGTCATAGGTGATGGTGAAGCCATGCTTCCTGTCTTTCACCTTGACGATGTCCTTGAGGCGGAGCTTGACGGAGTCACTCAAGAATTTATCCTCGGAGATGCGGAGGCTATCCTTCCTCTCCTTCGTGTACTCATGCATAAGCTTTGAGCGGTGTTGTAGAGGCTGGATCCGACTGATGAACCAGCACATGGATAGGTCCAATCCGGTTAGGCCCGTCTCTACGAACCACTCTATCCGCCTTATGGCACGAGTGGCGTTGTTGTCGGAGGGAAGGGTGCACTGGGATCTCCATGTCGGGGCTTCGACGGCAGCTCCATCGACAAAGTCCGGATACGTTTATTCTCGGCCAGCTAGAGGGATATCTGGGCCGTAGAAGTATGTATGTTGCCAATTCTTACAAGATTCATGGCCAACGATGTCGGGAAACCGCCGGCCAGGCCGGATCGTAAAGCTAATCGTCCCATTGTTCCTGAGCTTGTCCTTGCTCGCTCCGGCTTATCTCTTGATGGTAAAGAAGTAGATAAAGAGATCTAACCTAGGTCTAATCCCTAGGTAACCCTCACAAAGTGCCGCGTAATTGCTAAGCGCGAGGATACTATTGGGGAAAAGGTTCTGAGGTTCAAACCCGGTAATGGTTGAGGACAGCTAGGAAGAAATTGGAGATGGGTAGGGAAAGCCGTGTACAAATTGCGCTTTGAGGTACACCTTCTCTTCGGCTTGGGTAGAAGGGGTGACCTCGCTGGCAGCGCCGCCCACCAGACGAGCCCCTCTATCGCGGGGAGGTAGCCCTCGATGAGCAATTCCTTGATGTCGTTGTCCGTGATGTCCGAGCCTCGCCATTCTCCCTTGTGGGAGTCGCCTTCTTCCTCCAGTAGCTCTAGCGCTACTGGGATATGGTCTCCGTCAGTGGATTCGACCACCGCAGACTTGGCAGCAGCAGGCCCTCTAGGGGCACTTGGACGGAGCCTGCCGGCTTCGCCGCGGCATCAGCCGACGCCGCCATCGATGGGTTAGAGCTGCTTCTCGCCATTGATGAAGGAAAAGGAGGTGACTGGAGAGATTGGAAAGCTAGGGTTTTTGCATTCGCGCGGAGGGCTCGAGGAGTGCTCGCGGAGGAAGACGAAGGCGCATAGGAAGAATGAGGTGAAGAGATAAAAATCCACCGCAATTAAAATATATAACCCTAGTGCCAAGATTCGTGCAAAATGATCGAATGGTTGGTGCGTGGACGACGTGTGCTGGCGCGTGCGTGGAAATTTCGCCACGTTTCCCGCTGCCACCGCCAACGGTTCGTATCCTTCGCGCGGGAAAATGGACATGATTGTGTTCTTTGCATGTGTGAGTTATGAGGCGCCGCTGACCTATGTCTACGTCACTCTAGCTGACACGGGCAGGTGAACCATCACATCAGAATATTTCGGCATGGACGGATCCTGTCCGGCTACGAGAAAAGTACGATGGAAGATTCAACAGTTCTCCAACTTACAAGTTGAAGACAGAGAAGCCTTGCAGGGTTCTTGGGAGGACTACAAGATATTGCTTGACGATTTGCCGACATCCATCTAGACGGAGCATTCAAACTGAAGAGGCAAGACGGCGCAAGATCTCGGAGTTCTCCGGGGGCTACTGTTGGGGATATGCTATATGGGTATCCTCATAGCATGTCTCCTATCCGGATAACCCGGGTGGACCATAATTGGTAGAATGGCCCATGGCCTGCTGGGCGGCCCAGTTAGATGGATCCAGAAGGGAGGCCCATGCCGGATAAAGGAAGGCTATGGAGGAGTCACCGACGTACCCGGAGCCTTGGAGTACAAGACACGTTAGACTAGTTGTATACTGTGTAGGACTCTGTAACTTGTCCAGCTAGGACTTTACCTGTAACCCTAGGACCTAACGACAATATAAGTCAGGCCTATGGGAGCCTTTAGGGCAAGACACAACTCAACTCGCGCACAGTGAACCAATCCCTGTAACCCGGCGTATTGCCATTATAGTGATTTATAGCAGGAGTAGGATTCCGCCATCGTCGTGGGATCTGAACATGGGTAATTGTGTTACCTCGTACCCGTCAACCGTCCGCCTTCCCCCACGTCTATAAACACACACTGTGAGGACCCCTCCATGGCGTACTCGTCGGCAATACCACGACACGTGGTGCCCCGCTGCCCCCCACGGGTCATTTGCCCCCTTGCGTCCTTGCCTTTGACGCTGCATGCCCTCTCCGCTCTCTGCCTCCACCCTTCCTTCGCACCGCCGGTGAGCTCGCGCCGCTTCGCTCCGCCAGTGCCGCCAGCCTTCTTCTTGCCGGAGCGACAGGTCATCGGCATTCCTCCGCCGCTCCCCCTTCACCTTCCCCTCCTTCTTTTTCCGCTCCGCCGCCGTTGCCATGCCCGAGAGCAGAGGCGCCTGGTGCGGTTCCTCTATGACGGAGACGCAGGTGGAGAAGTACAGGCGGTCGTGCCTCCTGCCGACCATCGGTGAGGTCAGGGTCCGCCTGGCCCCAGCTGATGAAATTTTGCTAGCTTCGCAAGCCGGCGAACGCGTCGTTTTCATCGCGCATCTGGAGCGCGGCCTGGCCTTTCCGGCCAGAGCCTTCTTCCTCTCCTTCCTCGCCCATTTGGATATCCGCCTCCACCATCTCGGGCCAAATGCAATCGGCATTTTGGCCCACTTTGTCTCCTTCTGCAAATGCTACCTCAGGATCCAACCGGATCTCGGGCTCTTCTGCCGGCTCTTCTTGATCCAGCCTCAAGTGCAATACGCCAAAGGTCCTCTCGTGACCTGCGGCGGCGCTTCGATCTAATCCCGGTCACAGACCGGTTACCCCAAGTTCAAGATGCACGACATAGTTAAACTGTGGCAGCAAACGTACTTTTATGTATTGAACTTGGGGTCTGAGGACCGGCTGAACCTTCCGGCCTTCCAAGACACCGAGTCCAGCCGGGTGCACTAGGAGGAGAAGATCTTCGGCTCCAATACGGAGTCAGACGAGCTCCTCCACCGGATGAGGGGGTTGGTCACGGCTGGCCTAACCGATGTTGACGTAACGCTAAGCTAGGCTAGCCGGCTGATGATGTCCCTGCAGCAGCGAGCACACAAAATGTGCTACTACTTTGGGCGCCTCGACCCGGAGCGACCCCTCCTTCGCCAACCTTTATGAGTGGGTATGGATGATCACCAAAGAAAATATCAAGGACAACTGGCGCTTCGGCGTGGCCCCTACACGCGCGAGAACCGCGCGCCCCAGGTAAGTGCACTTGCTCTTTTTCTTGCTTTCTCTTTCGCTCTTTCTTTGTCCGGCTAAACCACTTCATCCGGCACTGACTCCTTTCGTCTTTGCAGATTTCCCCTGCATCATCTGGGAGGAGGGCGACGCGCCTCTCCAGGTGTTCACTGCCGACCTCGCCGAGTCGTGCCTGTGCCGGACCAGCGGCGAGGGCTCGTATGGCGAGGACGGCTTCTTCCCCAGCCGGGGCGACGAGGCGGTGGAGAATCCGCACGGCCCCGCGCCGGAGGAGAGCGATGGCACCGTCGCGCCCGAGCCTATCCGGAAGCGTGCCAAGCGTAGCCGGACGGCGGGGGTTCCTCCATGCCCTGGCCGGACTGCGGGTGGACGGAAGAGGTCCGCACCCGTGGTGCAGGGGTAAGTTCTTTGCGCCGCTTTCTTTCTTGCCTTTTCTTTTTCTCGCATCTGCGTTCTGATCTTGCCTTCCTTTCCCAGCGCCGCTCTCTCCTTCGCTGCGAGCCCGGCTCGCAGCACGCCTTCAGCCTCGCCACCTCGCGATCCTCCTCCGCAGCCAGATGCCCCCTCGACAGCTGCTCTGCCTCCCACAACCGAGATTATTCCCCCGCCAGAGCCGGTGGCCACGGTCCAGCTGACTCCCGTCGTGCCCGAGCGCGCGGTGAGACGGCCGGATGCGGCCTCTAGCCTGGGTGGGGGCTCATCAGCCGGCATGGGGGGCTCGGGCGCCGGCAAGAACATGGTGATCGTCGAAGACGTTGACTGGGACGACGAGGCAACTACGCAGTGGCAGGCGGCCATCCGTGACACCCCGGATTCCCTAGATGGACCGCTGGCTCCACTGCCAGTGGAGGCGGGAGCCTCCCTGCAGACCCTTGAGGTGAACCTCGAGGTCGGGATCACGGAGGTCAAGCAGCTCCGGGCGACGCTGGTCGGCGCCAACAAGGAAGCCGCAAAGCAGCTGGCAGCGGCACGAGGGACCGCATGAAGTAAGCTTCTCCCGTCCTTTCTCTCTTGCGCTTCTTTTTGGTTTGTTCTGCTTCTGGCCGTCTTTCTCACTTGTGTTCTTTTCCTTGCTGCAGCCGTCATGGTCTGCGCCTAGCGCGAGATCGACTGACTGAAGTGATCCAACGTGCACCTCAGTCGGGACAATGCCGCGCTCCGGCTCCAGAACAAGGAGTGGCACTCTAAGCAACCAGCTGGAGGCCATCCTCAAGGAGCAGGATGACGCCCTCGCCAGCCGGGCCACCACCTTCGACCTCCTGGACAAGGAAGCCACCCAGCTAAAGGAGCACTCGGAGTTCCTGGACGATGAGCTGATGAAGATCGGCCATGTCACTAAGGGTGACTTTCCTGCCTTTTCTTTTATGTTCCGTCCGACTGCCTTTTTGCCGGGCTGCTCTTTTGACTTGCCCCTTCTGATCACAAGGCTTATATCCCCAAGTAGATGCCCTTGCCTATGACCAAGTGCAACAGGTTGCACCGGGAGATAAGCCTGTCATCCAGGACTTGGTGGCACAGCTCGGAGAAGACACCGCCAAACTGTGCAAGGCCGCAGCCGGCATCCACAACTTGGTCTTCCTGGGAGAGCCCCTGCCGGAGACCATGGGGGCCCTGGCGTTCAAGCTGGGTGACGCGCCGAATGCCATCGACCGGCTGCGCGACCAGGCCGCTTGCGTCGGCTCCGAGATGGCGCTAGCCCTTATGCTTTCTTGGTACAAGGACGCCCGGCTCGACAAGCTGGTAGATGGCTTTCGAGCCAGCGCGGATCTTGCCGCCGTGCGCTGGGCCTACCCCGGGCTTTGCTCCGCCGCCATCACGATCGCCGGCTACGCCGACATCGATGAGGTGCTCACGGATGGAGAGGGAAGCGCGGGATACGATGACGCGGGAGAAGACGGCGCGGAGGGGTCTTCCCAGGCGGGCGGGGCCGGCGCAACTCCTCCCCATGGCAAGGATCCGGCTACCTGAAGATGAAGACCCCGCTACTAACAACGGAGAGCATGCAAGATCACAAACAACACAGACATGATAGAATCATAAAGACAAAACCATTAATCAAACAAACATAATAATCTCAATATCCATCGGATCCCCGCAAACACAACATGCATGATTACAAATAGATTAGATCTTGATCATGAACAGAGCTCACAAGATCTATACATGAAAGCACAAAGGAGCAGATACAACCATCTAGATACTACATGGACCCATAGTCCAAGGTGGAACTACTCACGCATCATACTGGAGAGAAAGCCTCCGAGATGATCTCCCCTCCGGCAGGGTGCCAGGAAGAACTTCAGATCCCCCCCCCCCGATCTAGGGACGATGGTGGCGGCGGCTATAGACGGTTTCGTGGATATTTGATTGGGTACTTAGGGTTTCTGCATCGGGGGATTCTTATAGGCGAAGGGGGAGGCCGAGACGGCGGCCAAGGTGGCCAAACCCTAGCCAGGCGCGGGCCCACCTGTGGTCGCGCCTGGGGGGGTCTGGCCCCTCTGGCCGGCCCCTCCGGCTCCCCTCTGGACTTCTTGTTCCCCACGGAAAGTAATTGACTTTTTCATTTGTCCCGTCAATTCCGAGAATATTTCTTTACTAACTTTTCTGAAACCAAAAACAGTAGAAAACAGGCATCTGGCACTGTTGCAGCTTGTTAATAGGTTAGTACCAGAAAACATGTAAAAATCACCTCAAAGTGTAGACAAGTAAAGCAAAGTAGATACTAAACAAGCATGGAGCATCAAAAATTATAGATACATTTCCGACGTATCAACCTCCCCAAGCTTAACTCCTTCGTGTCCTCGAGTAGGTGAGTGATAAACAGAATAATTTTTGAGGTGAACATGCACCCTCACAATAAAGATCCAACTATTTGCAAGCATTGAAAGCTAGGATCAAATAACTCTAAACATGTGCATGAAAGAATGGAGTTCTAACAGTAGGACATAGTAACTAGGCATGCAACATGGCAAGCTACAAACAAAGATCATGAATAACATGCATTGAAAAATGTTTGTTTGTTTCACATACAGAAAACATAGCATAGTGGTAATCAGTTTGTCCCTAATAGAGTAGCAAATATATGCATAGGACTCCTTCAAAGTTCACAAGGGTGAATAGAAACAAAAAGTACAAGAACAAGTAATATCACAATATGCATCAATTAATAAGATTTGGAATACTACACATAGAATGACAACTATGCTCTCTTAATGGTGCCTAAAGGTAGAAGGTGGAGACTCAATAATGGTGGAAGAAAGGCCTTTTGTAAAGGAAGCAGGGATTACAAGTTTCAAAAAGAGCTTCCAAAAATTATGGTACTTGTTAGCTTTCCGACCTCATTGCCCCTATCATAAGCATCTTGAAGTGGTTAAGGTTAAATTGGCAAAGATGGAGTATATGCTTGATGAAGTATAAGGTGGCAATCTCAAGTCCCTTGAATACGAGGGCCACACCTCATGCATACTCAACTTTGGGGCCATGCAAGTTCTTGTCATTGTAAGTATTTGCATATCATTGAGAACCGCCAACGGGGTACCCCTTGCACATGGTACAGGAGCTTTCCCATAACCAAAATGACAAGGCAAGCACACAATGAGCATCTTAGCAATCTTTTTATTTACCATATGCATAGCTTTTTTATTGAGGATGCTTCATAGATAGCTCACTATGGTGATGTTGCAAGTTTCCACCATGATTAGGCATGGCTTAGGCTAGGGACCTAGGCGTTTCTCTAACACATAATACAAACTCCATGGACTTACAAGTTCACTCTTTATTTCACACCGGTGACATCCATAGACAAAAGAGCATGATATCAACTGAGTACAAAAGTACAAGTGCAATGTTGAAAACGTTCCTCGTGACAGCACGGTTCTGCTAATTCCAACTTATAAGTGCAAGCATATACAAAAAAGTTGTCACAATGGTTCAAGTTTATTAGGGGCAAAGAATAAAATGTGCCATCAAGTTCGTGAGGGCTTTAATCACTAAGTTTTCACATAACAAAACAGTTTTTAATTGGAAGATAGTTGAAAACAAGAATATACTTGGAATGGTGTGACACACCATGCATAGGATTTTATAGTGGACACTTTGGAATAACTTGGTTTCTTGGGAGTTGGAAGCATGAGTAGAACTTACTCATACAAGTGGAGGCTAGCAGAAGACTGGAAGCAACCAACTAAGAGAGCATAATGGCCATAATCATGCAGAGCAACAAAGCATACTAATCAAAGCAAAGAGTGGTACTACAAGTCAAGGACTAAATGATCATAGAGGCTAATGGTGACTTGTCATAGTCATAACATGGTGTAAGCATGTGCCAAGTCTACCCAAGCAAAGCATCAAAGGAGAATACCACAATACTATGCTTTTGCATGCTAAAACAACGCATAATTTCTTCAAATCACACTAAGAAATCCTAATTGTTTGGAACAAGACATGCTACAGCAATAATCACTAAGCATACTGCTAAAACAACACCTAGCACGTCATGCTAAGGTCTAAGTCACAGTCAACGCAAACTCCTCTTGCACTTCAAGCAAGAACTTACTACTCATTTCCAACACCAAGCAAACTTATTTGCAAAACAACACAGCGAGAACCGGGGTCCAAACTACTTTATTCAAGAAAACTAAACAACCTAAGAAAATCAAACGATAACTAAGATGCTCCAAGAACAACACAATTGTGCATGAAACAATAAAAACGAAGTGTCTAGACAAACCTGAGCTTTTTATTGATGAAGAAGGGGATGCCTTGGGCATCCCCAAGCTTTGACGCTTGTCCCTCTTGGATATTTCTTCGGGTGACACCATGGTGGCATCCCCAAACTTGAGCTTTTGTCCATTCTTCATCTCATTACATCATTCTCTCTCTACACCAGAAAATTTTCCTTCATACAAAACTTCACACAATCTTCATTAGCAACATTAGTTTATTCAAAAATATTAGACCACTTGGCAAAGCTTTGGAACAGCAAGACTTTTCACTAAAAACACAATCTACTGTAGCAACTCCTTCAAAAAGCTCAATTTACCAGAAGAGAACCCAAAAAGGAATCAATAAGAAGCAAATGCAAATAATGGCAGAAATCTGTCAAAACAGACCAGAAGGTAGAAACAATTTTTTAAAACATCTTCTGTTACTCAAATCAAAAAGTGTTGAACTAACGAAAGTTATCTAACATACTGGGGGGTTTATTCCTAAATTTTGAGCTCAATCCGAGTTAAAGAGACTCCTCACGAATTTTTTTGGTGGAGGACAGAAATCTGTTTCGGGACAGCAACTCCCCAAATCTTACTTCCCTCTCATTAGAGGTCATTCTTGGCACAAAAAGCAAACAAGAAGGATAAGTAGAGTTCATTACTGAATTAATGACCTCCAAGACTCAAGGAAACTCTTGGGTTATCTCCCAACAAGTACTTTTCTTTAACGCCTTTAAGTTAGGCACAAGAAGCAAGAAGAATCAAGTATTTTCAAATGAAGAAGCATTAACATCAAATATTGCTTTCAAAGGAGGAGCAAAAAAGCAACTTCTCTCTCCTCAGAGGGAAGTGTTTAATACCTTTCTTGAATGGAAATTGATATTTTATGGTGCCTTCTTTCATATCAATGATGGCACCAACTGTTCTAAGAAAAGGTCTTTCCAAAATAATAGGACAAGAAGCATTGTATTCAACATCCAAAACATAGAAATCAACAGGGACATAAGCATTATTAACCATAATGAGAACATCATTAATACTCCCCATGAGTTTCTTTTTAGCATTATCATTGAGTGGGACATCCAAATAACAATCTTCTAATGGTGGCAAATCAAGCATTTCATAAATCTTCCTAGGCATAATAGAGATACTAGAACCAAGATCACATGAAGCTTTGAGATCAAAGTCATTCACTTGCATATTAATAATGGGTTCCCAACTATCTTCTACTTTCCTAGGAATAGAAGCTTTGTGTTTTAGCTTCTCTTCCTTAATCTTAACAAGAGCATCTGTAATGTGTTTGGTAAAGGCAACATGCATATCACTAGCATCAGGACTTCTAGCAAGCTTTTGTAGGAACATAATCACATCAGAAATATTTCAACCATCAATATCAAAGTCAAACTTAGCATCACTAGTAGTAGGATCAATAGTCTTAGGCATAGTAGGAGGAGGAATAGGGACTACTTGTGGTTTAGTGGTGATGGTGCACACACTATTTTTTCTATCAATTTCAGCTTCCCTTTCCCACTTAGCATGGAGTTGAGCTAACAGCCTAACATTTTCATCAATAGTAACTTGTATGGCATGAGCAGTAGCAACAGTGTTTTCCATAGTTTCAGGTTTAGCAGCCATTTTATTAATCAAGGGGGACTGAGCTTCAGACAAAGAGGATATATTTTTCTCAGCACTCAATTTTTTTACTGTAAACTAGGAATTTCTCTATTCAGATTCTCAAGCTGATGGCTAATGTTTTTCAAGATGATAGACTGTTCCTCCATAGTTTTAGTGAAAATATTATTTTCCTCATATTGCATTTGCATAAAATTCTTAGTGGATCTCTATACTTCTAGAATCCTTTCTTCACTAGGCATTCCAGATCTACCATGATAAGCATTTCCACTAGGAGGATAAGGCCTATAATTACCATAAGTATTGTTGCCAAAATTGTTGTTTCTAATGAAGTTCACATCAACTTTCTCTTCTTGAGCAACCAAAGAGGCTAAGGGAACACTATTAGGATCTATAGGAGCTTTCCCATTAACAAGCATAGCCATAATAACATCAATCTTTTCACTCAAAGAGGAAGTTTCCTCAATAGAATTTACCTTCTTTCCATGTGGAGCTCTCTCAACATGCCATTCAGAGTGGTTAAGCATCATATTGTCAAGGAGTATTGTTGTAGCACCCAAGGTGAGGCCCATGAAAGTACCTCCAGCAGCTGAATCCAGCAGGTTCCTAGAAGAGTAGTTCAAACCTGCATAAAAATTCTGGATAATCATCCAAGCAGTGAGTCCATGAGTGGGACAATTCTTAACCAAAGTTTTCATTCTTTCCCAAGCCTGAGCAACATGTTCATTATCAAGTTGTTTAAATTTCATAATGTCACTTCTCATAGCAATAATCTTAGCAGGAGAATGGTACTTTCCAATAAAAGCATCTTTGCACTTAGTCCAAGAATCAATACTATTTTTAGGCAAAGAAAGCAACCATTCTTTAGCTTTTCCTCTCAAGGAGAAAGGAAAAGCTTGAGCTTAATAATATCTCCATCTACATCCTTATACTTTTGCATTTCACAAAGTTCAACAAAGCTATTGAGATGGGCAGCAGGATCATCAGAACTAGTACCAGAAAATTGCTCTCTCATCACAAGATTCAACAAAGCAGGCTTAATTTCATAAAAGGTAGCATCAGGAGCAGGTGGAGCAATAGGTGTGCTAAAGAAATCATTGTTGTTGGTGCTAGTGAAGTCAGCAGCAGCAGCTAGAGCAGGAAATAATTTTTTTGTGTTTTTGAATAAAGCAAGCAAACCAAACTAGGCTAATTTTTTTGAGTTTTTTGTAAAGAGGCAAACAAAACCAAGAAAAATAAACAAAGCAAACTAAAAACAAAGTAAAGATAAAGGAAGTGAAGGACTCCCCTAGTGAAGACGTCCTTGGCCTCCCCGGCAACGACGCCAAAAAACTTGTTGATGGCGCCTAAGTTGATGTAGGAGCGCTTCGTTGGAAACCCCAAGAGCAAGGTGTGAAGTAGCATAGAAACAAGTCTTCCCTCAGTAGAGACCGAGGTTATCGAACCAGAAGGAGGAAGGAAACGTCACACAGGTGTTGCAAGCAACGTGGAGACCTGCACAACACAAACTCAAGACTTTGCCCCAATGAATCAGTGAGGTTGTCAAGCTCACCGGTTTGCTGTAACAAAGGATTAAACGTATGGTGTGGAAGGTAATGGTTTGCAACAAGTAAACAAGTAACAGTGGAGGATGTATTGATGTAAAGATTGGACCGGAGTCCATAGTGAAGGGAATATGCCCTAAGAGGCAATAATAAAGTGTTTATTATGTGTATTCCAAGTATATGATAGATGTTTATTTTGCATGCTATAATTGTATTAATACGGAAACGTTAATACATGTGTGTTTAATAAACAAACAGAAAGTTCCTAGTTATGCCTCTCTCATAAACTAGCTCGTTGATTAACAAGATGATCAAGGTTTCCTGATCATGGACATTGGATGTTGTTAATAACGGGATCACAACATTAGTGTAATGGTGTGATGAACATTCATCCGAAGTATAGCATTACGATCAAAGTCATTGAGTTTATATTGCTATAACAACTTACGAAGTGATCCTAATCTTTAGACCATGAGATCATGTCAATCACTAACACCGGAAGAGTTTCTTGATAACATCAAACGTCACACCATAACAGGGTGATTATAAAGATGGATTCAGAACTAATAAAGTGTTATGTTGAGGCTCATGGATCGAGAGTGGAATTTTTTCATCCCGATGACGGATAGATATACTCTGGGCCCTCTCGGTGATATCACATTGATTAGCTTGCAAGCAAGTGATTTGATCACTAGAATGTTATATCACAGGAACAAGAAAAGAGTGCATGTCGGTAACGAGATCAAACTAGGTATGGAGATACCGATGATCGAATCTCGGACATGTAATATATCGTGAAACAAAGGGATTAAGATACTAGCGTAAAAGGTTCCGACGATCACAAGAAAGTCATCGTTGAATGTGTGGGAGTCAGTATGGGTCTCCAGATCCCGCTTCTGATTATTGATCCGAGAGGGGTCTCGATCATGTCCGCATTATTCACGAACCGTAGGGTGACACACTTAAGAGACACCGACATCCAATTGGAGCAAATGTTTCATGCCGAAAGAATGAACAAGCGCAGGAATTTATTTCACTAGATACCGAAACAGGTTTTCGGGTGAAATTGCATAAAGTGGTTATGCATGTGAAATAGAATTCTAGCAAGGGGTTATTTGTGATGTTTTTCATTAAAGTAATTGACAAAATTCTGAATAAAATAAAAGAGTTTTATTTAATGAGAGTTTGCATTAAATTTGGTGGAAATTTAATGGAAATTTGAGTGGACTTTTGAGTGGAGGGATTTTAAAGGGCATTTTGTGAGTGGAGTGTCCACCCACATGAATGAAGGAGGGGAGGGGGCAGCCCCCATGGCCGGCGGCCACCCCCTTGGGTGCCCCCCTCCTCCTATAAAAGGAGCCCCCCTCCTCACTTGTCTCTCACACCTCCTCGTGAAGGATCTCTCTCCCCCTCTAGAATTTATCCCCCATGGTCTCGGACTAGCGAGATACATGTTCCCGGTGGCTATTCGGCAAGAAAGAGTTGTGCTTCCGCTGCATCGCTGGAGCGAGGAGGCGGAGGTTGCTCGGTGCCTCGAACATGTGTGCGAGCACGGATGCATTGCTGATTTGCGGCGCTAGGACTTCCTCTCGATCTTGAGATCGGCAAGAGATCGTCTACATCAACCACGAGTTGAACTCGTTAAGCTTTGTAGGTCTTCAAGGGTATGTTCTCTACGGATATACATCCGCCCGTTGTTTGTATCTAGTAGATAGATCTTGGTATATAGTTCACATCGTAGGAAAAATTTTGTTTTCTATGCTGCGAACCCTATAGTGGTATCAGAGCCGGATCTATGCGTAGATACTTTACACGGGTAGTACACATATGAGTATGTGGGCGATGATGATCATGTTGTTGCTCCTTTGTTGTAATTTTGGATATTGGTGGCATAGTGGGATGAAGCGGCCCGGACAAACTTTACATGTCCTCGCACATGAGACCTGTTCCACGCTTGACATGCAACTAGTTTGCATAAGTGGCTAGCGGGTGTCTGTCTCTCCTACTATAGTCAATATCTATTTTGCAAGCGAGTTGTCAACAATTTGATTATCCTCGTTGTGGTTCATGTTCGTAGGTAAGAACGGTTCTATCTCGAAAGCCCTAAGCCACGTAAAACTTGCAATGGATAAATTAGAGGCGTCTAGTTTAGATTGTTGCTGGGCTAGTGTTATGATATGGTAGTGTTGTAAGTAGAAGTATGAGATGATACTCTTACAACACACATAGCGTGTAAAATCCATAGACCTTGGATTTACACATATAGGTTGATAGTGATCATACCACGATGCACATGATAGAGATCATCTGCGGGAACCATATAATTTCACTAATAAACATATGATGTTTGATAGCATCTTATATTGCTTGTTTAGCGCTTTGTTAGCATAATAAGATGATCCCTCATTTAAATATCAAGATAAGAATGTGTTCTTCCTTTAGTATGCACCGATTATGTTTTCGTCGCTCCAAGACATCATGTGATGATCGGGTGTTCTTGGATCCACGACCATATTTCGGGTGTAAAACAGTTACACACGCGAATACTAAGGTTCTAACTTGGCGAGCCTAGCATGTACAGACATGGCCTCGGAACACGGACCGAAAGGTTAAGCATGAGTCATATAGTTGATATGATGCCCATTTGATGCTCGCCTTTGAAGCTATACCGACTCACGTGATGATCGGACTTGGTGTAGTGGAATTGGTTCATGTAATCACCAAAAAGGCACGAGGGATGTCGTTTTTTAGTGGGAGTTCATTCGTAATATAGATTAGTTGAACTCAATCTATCATACACTTAGTCTAAACTTTACAAATTCTGTTGTAGATGGCACCACCTGCTTTTAATTTCAATGTGTTCATGGAGAAAGAGAAACTAGCAACGAACGGTAGCAACTTTACTGAATGGGCCATGAATTTGAGGATTCTCCTCTCTGCTGCACAAAAGCAATATGTGCTAGAAGCGCCGTTAGGCCCCCCACCTTTAGATGATGCCCCTGACGAGGAGAAGAATGTCTATCAGACTCGTCAGGAGGACCACAACTTAGTTCATTGCGGCATATTGTATGGGCTAGAGCCGAAACTTCGAAAGCGTTTCGAAAACGGCAATGCATTTGATACAATGGGTGAGTTGAAAATGATTTTCGACACACATGCTGCTGTAGAGAGCTACAACGCTTCAGAAAAGTTCTTTAGCTGCATGATGGAAGAGCACAGCTCCGTTAGTGAGCATGTACTCAAGATGTCGGGTTACGCCGATAAGCTTGTGTCCTTGGGAATATCGATTCCCATTGACTTAGGCATCCATCGTGTTCTGCAGTCTCTGCCACCTAGCTATAAGAGCTTCGTGATGAACTATAATATGCAAGGCATGAAGAAGTCTCTCCCCGAGCTTCTGTCAATGCTTAAAACTGCAGAAGTGGAGATCAAAAAGGAACATCAAGTGTTGATGATCAATAGGAACACTGGTTTCAAGAAAGACAAGAAGGGAAAACGGAAGGGAAGTAAGGGCGGCAAGCCTGTTGCCGCGCCTGAAAAGAAACCCCGAGTTGGACCTAAGTCTGATTCTGAGTGCTACTATTGTAAGGGGACTGGCCACTGGAAGCGCAACTGCCCCAAGTATCTGGCAGACAAGAAGGCCGGCAAGGCAAACAAAGGTATATATGATATACATGTTATTGATGTGTACTTGACTAGTGCTCGCAGTATCACCTGGGTATTTGATACCGGTTCAGTTGCTAATATTTGTAACTCGAATCAGGGGCTGCGGAACAAGCGACCGCTAGCAAGGGGTAAGGTCAAGATGCGTGTCGGCAATGGATCAAGCGTTGATGTGATCGCCGTCGGAACGCTGCCTCTCCACTTACCGTCGGGATTAGTTATAAACTTGAATAAATGTTATCTGGTGCCTGCACTGAGCATGAACATTGTATCTGGATCGTGTTTGATGCGAAGTGGTTATTCATTTAAATTCGAGAACAATGGTTGTTCCATTTATATGAATGAAATCTTTTATGGTCATGCACCGATGATGAATGGTTTATTTCTATTAGATCTCGATGATAATGTTACACATATTCATAATGTTGATGCTAAAAGGATTAAACTTAATGATGATATATCCGCATATATGTGGCACTACCGTCTAGGTCATATTGGCGTTAAATGCATGAAGAAGCTCCATTCGTATGGACTTTTGGAATCACTTGATTATGAATCATTTGATACATGTGAGCCATGCCTTATGGGCAAGATGACTAGAACGCTGTTTTCCGGTTCAATGGAACGGGCGACAGATTTATTGGAAATCATACATTCTGATGTATGTGGTCCAATGAGTGTGTCGGCGCGAGGTGGATATCGTTATTTTGTTACTTTCACGGATGATTTGATTAGATACGGTTATATCTACTTGATGAAACACAAGTTTGAAACCTTTGAAAAGTTCAAGGAATTTCAGAATGAAGTGGAAAATCATCGTAATAGAAAGATCAAATTTCTACGGTCCGGCCGTGGAGGTGAGTATCTAAGTTACGAGTTTAGCACTCACATGAAAGAGTGTGGAATTGTTTCACAACTCACACCTGCCGGAACACCACAGCGAAATGGTGTGTCGGAACGTCGTAATCGTACTTTATTAGATATGGTTCGATCTATGATGTCTCTGACGGACATGCCGTTGTCATTTTGGGGTTATGCACTAGAAACTGCTGCATTCACTTTAAATTGGGCACCATCTAAATCCGTTGAAAAGACACCGTATGAATTGTGGTTTGGAAACAAACCTAAGCTGTCATTTCTTAAAGTTTGGGGATGCGATGTTTATGTGAAGAAACTTCAACCGGATAAACTCGAACCCAAAGCGGAAAAATGCGTCTTCATAGGATACCCTAAAGAAACTATTGGGTATTCCTTCTATCACAGATCCGAGGGCAAGGTTTTTGTTGCCAAGAATGGATCCTTTCTAGAGAAAGAGTTTCTCGCGAAAGGTGTGAGTAGTCGGAAGGTAGAACTCGAAGAGGTTGTGGAACCTTCTCTTCAAAGTATGGCGAGTAGCGCAGCGCCAGAAGTTGTTCCGGAGTTGGCTCCACCTGTTGAAGAGGGAACTAATGATAATGATCATGAAACTCCAAAAGAGAGTACTACCGAACCTCGCAGGTCAAACAGAACGCGTGCAGCTCCCGATTTGTATGGAAATCCTGTCATGAATTTCATGGTTGATGAAAATGATGACCCTGCAACGTATGAAGAAGCGATGATGAGCCCGGATTCCAACAAATGGTTAGAAGCCATGAAATCCGAGATGGAATCCATGTATGAAAATCAAGTTTGGAACTTGGTGGAATTACCTCACGACCGAAAGGCCGTGGAGAACAAATGGATTTTCAAAAGGAAAACTGATGCTGATGGTAATGTGACCGTCTATAAAGCTCGACTTGTCGCAAAGGGGTTTCGACAAATTCAAGGAGTTGACTATGATGAGACTTTCTCTCTCGTAGCGATGCTAAAGTCAGTTAGGATTATGTTAGCAATTGCTGCATATTTCGATTATGAGATATGGCAGATGGATGTCAAAACCGCGTTTCTCAATGGTAATATTGAAGAAGAGTTGTATATGATACAACCAAAGGGTTTTGTCGATCCTAAGGATGCTAACAAGGTGTGCAAGCTTCAGCGATCCATCTATGTATTGAAGCAAGCATCACGAAGTTGGAATCTCCGCTTTGATGAGGTGATCAAAGAGTTTGGATTTGTCCAAACTTATGGAGAAGCTTGTATTTACAAGAAAGTGAGTGGGAGCAATGTGGCATTTCTGATATTATATGTGGATGACATATTATTGATCGGAAATGATATAGATCTTTTAAACAGTGTTAAAAGTTATCTAAACATCAAATTTTCAATGAAGGACCTAGGTGAAGCGTCATACATATTAGGCATAAAGATCTATAGAGATAGATCTAGGCGCCTAATAGGGCTATCACAAATTACATACCTTGATAAGATTTTAAAGAAGTTTAAAATGGACGGAAGTAAGAAGGGGTTCTTACCTATGTTGCAAGGCAAGACATTGAGTAAGACTCAAAGTCCGGCTTCGGCGGAAGAAAGAGAGATAATGGACAAAGTCCCCTATGCTTCAGCCATAGGCTCTATAATGTACGCCATGCTATGTACAAGACCGGATGTGGCACATGCTATTAGTTTGACTAGTAGGTACCAATCGGATCCAGGTTCGGAACACTGGATAGCGGTCAAGAATATCCTTAAGTACTTACGAAGAACTAAGGATATGTTTCTTGTATACGGAGGTGAAGAAGAGCTCGTCGCTAAGTGTTATGTCGACGCTAGCTTTGACATCGATCCGGATGACTCTCAGTCTCAATCCGGATACGTATTTCTCATGAATGGCGAGCGATTAGTTGGAGGAGCTCCAAACAACCTGTGGTAGCGGGATCAACAACGGAGGCCGAATATGTTGCTGCTTCAGAAGCGGCTCAGGAAGCAGTTTGGATGAAGGAGTTCATATCCGAACTAGGAGTGGTGGCAAACGCGTTGGACCCAATGGTGATCTATTGTGACAACAATGGTGCCATTGCCAATGCCAAAGAGCCAAGGTCTCACAAGCATTCCAAGCATATTAAGCGCCGGTTTCACTCCATCCGCGAGCATGTCAAGGATGGAGATATAAAGATTTGTAAAGTACATACGGATCTCAATGTAGCAGATCCGTTGACTAAAACTCTCCCTAGAGCAAAACATGATCAACACCAGAACTCAATGGGTGTTAGATTTATCACTATGTAACTAGATTATTGTCTCTAGTGCAAGTGGGAGACTGAAGGGAATATGCCCTGAGAGGCAATAATAAAGTGTTTATTATGTGTATTCCAAGTATATGATAGATGTTTATTTTGCATGCTATAATTATATTAATACGGAAATGTTAATACATGTATGTTTAATAAACAAATAGAAAGTTCCTAGTTATGCCTCTCTCATAAACTAGCTCGTTGATTAACAAGATGATCAAGGTTTCCTGATCATGGACATTGGATGTTGTTAATAACGGGATCACAACATTAGTGTAATGGTGTGATGAACATTCATCCGAAGTATAGCATTATGATCAAAGTCATTGAGTTTATATTGCTATAACAACTTACGAAGTGATCCTAATCCTTAGACCATGAGATCATGTCAATCACTAACACCGGAAGAGTTTCTTGATAACATCAAACGTTACACCGTAACAGGGTGATTATAAAGATGGATTCAGAACTAATAAAGTGTTATGTTGAGGCTCATGGATCGAGAGTGGAATTTGTTCATCCCGATGACGGATAGATATACTCTGGGCCCTCTCGGTGATATCACATTGATTAGCTTGCAAGCAAGTGATTTGATCACTAGAATGTTATATCACAGGAACGAGAAAAGAGTGCATGTCGGTAACGAGATCAAACTAGGTATGGAGATACCGATGATCGAATCTCGGACATGTAATATATCGTGAAACAAAGGGATTAAGATACTAGCGTAAAAGGTTTCGACGATCACAAGAAAGTCATCATTGAATGTGTGGGAGTCAGTATGGGTCTCCAGATCCCGCTTCTGATTATTGATCCGAGAGGGGTCTCGATCATGTCCGCATTATTCATGAACCGTAGGGTGACTCACTTAAGAGACACCGACATCCAATTGGAGCAAATGTTTCATGCCGAAAGAATGAACAAGCGCAGGAATTTATTTCACTAGATACCGAAACAGGTTTTCGGGTGAAATTGCATAAAGTGGTTATGCATGTGAAATAGAATTCTAGCAAGGGGTTATTTGTGAATGTTTGTCATTAAAGTAATTGACAAAATTCTGAATAAAATAAAAGAGTTTTATTTAATGAGAGTTTGCATTAAATTTGGTGGAAATTTAATGGGAATTTGAGTGGACTTTTGAGTGGAGGGATTTTAAAGGGCATTTTGTGAGTGGAGTGTCCACCCACATGAATGAAGGAGGGGAGGGGGCAGCCCCCATGGCCGACGGCCACCCCCTTGGGTGACCCCCCCTCCTCCTATAAAAGGAGCCCCCCTCCTCACTTGTCTCTCACACCTCCTCGTGAAGGATATCTCTCCCCCTCTAGAATTTATCCCCCATGGTCTCGGACTAGCGAGATACATGTTCCCGGTGGCTATTCGGCAAGAAAGGGTTGTGCTTCCGCTGCATCGCTGGAGCGAGGAGGCGGAGGTTGCTCGGTGCCTCGAACGTGTGTGCGAGCACGGATGCGCTGCTGATTTGCGGCGCTAGGACTTCCTCTCGATCTTGAGATCGGCAAGAGATCGTCTACATCAACCACGAGTTGAACTCGTTAAGCTTTGTCGGTCTTCAAGGGTATGTTCTCTACGGATATACATCCGCCCGTTGTTTGTATCTAGTAGATAGATCTTGGTATATAGTTCACATCGTAGTAAAATTTTTGTTTTCTATGCTGCGAACCCTACACATAGTTCACTAGAGGTGCTCTCCTTAGATAAACAACATGGCATGAAGGGTAAACAAATTACAGCAGGGCAATTGACAGGAACTAAGCAAGGCATAACAATACAATTACTAGTTAGAAAGATCCTATGAGATTCGATTGGGCAATACACCAAGATACATAGACCTCCATCCAACTGCATATATGACTAGAAGTCCACCTTTAGGTTATCATCCGAACCCCCTCCAGTATTAAGTTGCAAGCAATAGATAACTGCTTTAAGCAAAGTGTGTAAGGTAAACAGTCCACATGTTCCATGAACAAGAGACCGTTGTTTTCTCCCTAGTGGCAACAGCACATCTACAACCGAAGAGATTATTATCACTTCCCTTGGAAACTAGAGGCATGAACCCACTATCGAGCATAAATACCCCCTCTTGGAGTCACTAGAAACTACTTGGCCAAGATAGCTACTAACAACGGAGAGCATGCAAGATCACAAACAACACGGACATGATAGAATCATAAAGACAAAACCATTAATCAAACCAACATAATAATCTCAATATCCATCGGATCCCCGCAAACACAACATGCATGATTACAAATAGATTAGATCTTGATCATGAACGGAGCTCACAAGATCTATACATGAAAGCACAAAGGAGGATATACAACCATCTAGATACTATATGGACCCATAGTCCAAGGTGGAACTACTCACGGATCATACCGAAGAGAAGGCCTCCGGGATGATCTCCCCTCCAGCAGGGTGCCGGGAAGAACTTCAGATCCCCCTGATCTAGGGACGATGGTGACAGCGGCTACAGACGGTTTCGTGGATATTTGATCGGGTACTCAGGGTTTCTGCATCGGGGGCTTCTTATAGGAGAAGAGGGAGGCCAAGGCGGCGGCTAGGGTGGCCAAACCCTAGCCAGGCGCGGGCCCACCTGTGGCCACGTTGGGGGGTCTGGCCCCTCTGGCCGGCCCCTCCGGCTCCCCTCTGGACTTCTTGTTCCCCACGGAAGGTAATTGACTTTGTCATTTGTCCTGTCCAATTCCTAGAATATTTATTTACTAACTTTTCTAAAACCAAAAACAACATAAAATAGGCATCTGGCACTGTTGCAACTTGTTAATAGGTTAGTACCAGAAAACATGTAAAAAGCACCTCAAAGTGTAGACAAGTAAAGCAAAGTAGATAATAAACAAGCATGGAGCATCAAAAATTATAGATACGTTTCTGACGTATCAAATACTCAGCTATTTGAAGCGAAAGCACTTGACAGAATTCTCATGTGTCCTCGAGAACGTTTGGTCCTTATAAGTATTTCCACCGGCTTGTCCTTTGTTAAGAAAGGATTGGGACACTTGATGCAGTTGTTCGTTGTATTTATTACTTGCACTTTGTTTTGTTGCTTTATCAAGAAAACCCCTAAAAATCTGCTTGCTAAGTATTTACACAGATTTCCTGCTCCATACCACTAGTCAACACCTTCTGCTCCTCGTTGGGATTGACACTCCTATTTATCGAAAGTACTACGATACCCCCCCTATACTTGTGGGTCATCACGCCATTGCCGGGGAATTGGCGAAGTGACTTCACAACTGCAACCTTACCAAGTTTGAAGATCAAGGTAGCTTCATCAACTTGTGCAACAAGCCAAGCTTAGGGAGGTTGCACCAGTATGAGCTTTGTCTTCTCCTTTTAGATTTTTAAAGTATTTTATTTTGTCTTGTTTTTAGTCTTTTTAAGTTTTCCGCTCTTAAGAAGATAGCCAAACTATTCTGGAACTAGAAGAAATCATTATGGCTAAAATATCAGAAGGACAAGACTGCTCCAAAATTCGAAGGCTATCTAGCGAAGCAGCAACATTACTAGGATGCATTTGTGACATACAAGAAGTCATAAGATGCTAAGAATAAGTCAGAAAAAAATGTTGTGAAAAATAAATATCACCACCGTCTGGGGCCAGGGCTTCGCGATTGCCATGCCAAAGTGGGATGCAAAAGAGAAAGATCTGTGTGATAAAGGGATCATTCCATAACCAATTCGCGAAGAATGGGATTTGAGGTACAGAAATTGGTTCCTTGGGCTTGGGAGTGAGTATGACGATATTACAGGGGAACTTATTTGCAGTGACGGGATTAGGGTACCAGGGAGACATGGCTGAAAGTGGTGAAAGAAATTAAAGACGGGATAACAAAGTTGTTTTCGCACTCCTTAAAAGTAATAGCTAAGATATGGTATAATGATGCACCTAAAAGTGATTTTAAAACATGGTACAGTATGAAAGTATCCTTTTTAGAAAAATTTGGTAAAAAGACCCTTCATTGAAAAAAATGATATGTGATTTCAAGCAATATGAAAATGAATCTCTCACTAGTGCCTGGGTAAGGTTTAAACAACTCACACATGAAGTAGAACATGGACTAAAGGATTGGTTGCTTATAGGGAGTTTTTATGAAGGCCTTACACATGAATCTATGCAATCCCTAAATAACGAACCGAAAAATCCTTTTTATATCTAAACCCCCATGAAGCATTTACATTGTTAGATGGAATGTTGGTAGAAAATAGTATCGATAAGAGCTTAAGTGAACTTAGCCCCAATTTTTCCTTAGGGTATTTCTTGGTGAAAATGAAGTAAAAGTGGAAGTCTTAGAAGATTCTGCCATGCTCTTTGGGGGGGGGGGGGAATTTAGGATCATTAAAAATAAAAAAGGGAAGAAACTACTATGATTGAAAATATACTAACAAATGATAAACACGTAGAAGAAGTTAAAATGCTAACTGGAAGAAAAGACCCTCTACTTGATCTTGATAAATGTAGCTTACATGAACTCATTAACTTATTGCAAAAGTTTGCCCAAGATCCATCTTTTAATGGTCATCAAGCCAGATTTGGTTCCTACTTAGAAAATTATGTTATACAAGAATGGATTGAAAGATATAATAATTAAGCTATGGTACCACCTAAGCTTGGGGGTGTATGGCTTCCCAATATATTAATCACTATTGGAAAAGAGACACATCATGCTATTTTAGATTTAGGATCTAGTGTCTCAGTTTTATCCAAAGATCTATATGATTTGCTTGATTTAGAACCTATGGAAAAATTCTCTATAGATATTTTACGTTCTGATGTTTCAACTAAACATGCTTTAGGAAAAGTTAAAGATATCATGGTTGAATTGCATATGACATTTGTACCTATTGATTTTATTGTCATGGACATGGGGAGCAATACCTCAAGTCCTATAATACTTGATAGACCCTTTTTGAGAACCACAGCTGCAGTCATTGATACAAAATAGGGAAATGTGAAGTTTAAGTTTCCTCACAAGAAATGTATGGAACAATTTCCAAGGAATAAGGAGGTAGCAAATAATCACAAGCTATCCCATGAATTCCATACCACTTAAACCAAGTAAGTAAAGCCTAGCTATATGGCTATAAAGAAAGCGCTTTGCGGGAGGCAACACAGTTATTTTATTTTGGATTTTTGTTTTTGAACTCTTGCTATAGCAAGAGATTTTTGTTTTATTTTCTTTTTTTATTTTTAAAAAAGTACCAATTGGAACCCATTTTTGATGGTATAAAAGTTGTTAAACATATGGAGTGGCAAATTTCTGTAGAATAGTTTTTAGTAAAGAACAATCATGATTTTTCTGTAACTCGGTTGCTCTCATTTTTACATAGAATCTACAACTTTTCATCCTCTGTACTCACAAAAATTGGATAAAATTCCTAAAATATCTAAGTGGGCGAAAAAAAATTGTTTTGTTGTTGCTGAAAATCTTGACAGATTCTGCCATGTTTTGTTTTAACCATTCCCAAGTGTCCAAAAATTATATTTATGAGTCATATTATATGCTAGGGACATGAAGAAATATTATGTGATTGCTGGAACATTTATAAAAAAAAATTCTTTGATCTATATGCAGTAACTATTATGCTTGTGTGCCACTAATGTCACCACTCGGAAAAGAGATGGGAGAAAAAGTTTTTATGTTGAAGTTTTTTGACAGGGGATAGAGGAGCATCACACCAAGATAAATACAAGGATGGTCAAAACCATAAGCTTGGGGATGACCAAGGCACCCCACTGTACCTATTAAACTCTCGGTTTGCAAACCTGTAAACTTTGTTTTTCGAGCAACATAAAACTATCATGGAAACTTGGAGCGTCTATTTTGTTTATTTTCATTTTGTTTGCAATAAAAGGACCACCATCACTATTATTATGAATGTTTATGATTAAGCTACTAAAAATAAAATTTGACATGATGAGATCAAAAATGAATAAGAATGCCTTGAAATAAAAGAAAAGGGGAGATAAAAGCAAAAGGCTGAAATTCATGTGTGTCTAGTTCTTAAGCTCAAGTACTTTGTGGCCCTGTTCTTTTGGCGGCTTCTCCCAGAAGCTGCCCTACCCCCAGCTTCCTGGGGAAGCCGGTTCAAAAAATTTGCGAGGCTTCCAAATTTGTTTAAACTTAACTATTTTGGAAGCCTCGCAATTTTTTTAGACCGGCTTCTCCAGGAAGCTAGGGGGAGGGCGGCTTCTCGGAGAAGCCCCCAAAAGAACTGGGACTATATGAAGTATGATCTGTTTGTGCCTATTAATTTGTATCATTTGCTTGTGTATATTTATGTTAAACATTAAGGATCAAGGTGAGAAAATAAATGTTGGCATTATGAACTAGATGTCACACTCTTTAGATCTCTTTTTGCTAAGCCTTCACAATACAAGCTAAGACTTGTTCCAAACTCCATAAACTAGACTAGGCATATCCACCTATTTGTGGAAAAATATACTTTTAAGTATAGTATGTATGTTAATCCTACAAATATTCTTAAAAACACCTTTTTCATGTATTTTAAATCTCATAATAAAGTAAGGTTTGGGGTGATACCACTATGGAATTTTTTGTGCTTTACATCTGATTAGTTGTTGGCCAAACCATGTTGTCATGGCACAAGCTTTCAATGTTGAATGTTGATAATTAATCATGTTAAGTTCTGCTTATGGATTGCATCGATGTGAAATAAAGTGTGCATACTAGAGTAGGCATGTTAAGATAAAATGCTCCCGAACCGCTAGTCAAATCCATGCGACGTGCGACACTCATGGTGGAAACTTACAACATGATGATCCCTGTTGATATGATTCATATGTCTATTTTTATTGTTCTTCTGGAGTACAGATACTGCCCCCTCCCACCATGAACATGACCAAGGAATTATATTAACTCCTAAGCTAAAGAAACATAAAGGGGGGCATATAGCTACACAGGGAGCAAGAGGTACTTCAGTGATGCGGTTTCAATGGCAAACATGTACATACAATGACATGCCTAAGTTGAGTAGCATGAGGAGTGCAAGGTCATGGGTATGGTGCATGAAACAATCAATTTGTAAGATGTTTAAAACATAAACCATGTGAAGCTTTGAAATAAAAGATACTTGGAACCCCATCCTTATTAGTATTGTTGACATGAACTACATAGCTCAAAACTTTATTTTACATTATTTATGGAGGATTAACATATGTATTCAATGCTTACTTTCGGTACGAGATGCAAAACATCTCAAGGGAAGACATAAACTAAGAAGTGAGTCTTCTAGTCGGGCACGAAACTAATAAGTAGCCCAAAATAAAGGCACAAAACACCAACGACAATTATGAAAAGATTCTCTTATTCTATAGGTTCATTAAAGTGTGCTTGAAGATTTGTTTTGTCCCTCATTTGTATTATCACACCATTACGTATTGTTTAAAATGTTTATATATGTGTAAAAGATACAATTTGATAGTACACTTGCATATTATGTTTCAATGAAAGGAATTGAGCATATGAACTTTACATGTAATGAAAGAAGAAAAAGTAACAAACTCTAAAGTCCATGTTTAATTTTTATCACCTTCATGCTCGAGGACGAGCATAGGTTAAGCTTGGGGATGTTGATGCATGTAAAATGCATACATGAACTTTGTAGTTTGTTAACATGTTTATCCACATATATATTTGCATTATATAATGTTAAATCCATGGTTTATATTGATTTTTGGGTATTTATCAATGATCCCCTTTATTTTGGCTATAACCCGCGGCAGGGCAGAAAAACCCTGTTTTCAATGTTTTGGATGTTTCTGGACCTATACGAAGTCAAATGGACCTGAAATTTTGGGAATGTCAATATTTATCCACGAGAAGCATCTGGAGCACAAGAACCTCAACTGGAGGGCCAGGAGGACCAAGATAGACTAGGTGGCGCGCCCATATGCTCTTTTCTCCTCGGTCGTCCGATCGCCTTGATTCTTTCGCCCATGGAGTTCTCTTGACCTAAAAACCCCTATATAAGGATTCTCGGTGAGTCCTCGAGACGGGGTACACCAAAAACAAAAACACCACCAAACATAGTCAGATCTAGCGAAGATTGGAGGGGGGAACTCTGTCGGAGCCACCTACGGGGGGTCTCCACCCTCTCCAACATCTCCAACATCATCACCATGATGAAGAGGGAGTATTCCACCTCCGTACTATGGGTTTGTGGTAGTATCTTGATCTATTTCTCTCTTGTTCTTCATAGATATAGTACCATATGAGCTGTCCTACATGATTATGATCATATATGTAATTCATATATGGTGGATCTTTGTTCTTTGATTTGATATTTGAGATTGGAATCTATTTTGTGTAAGATGTATTAATAGATTCATATCATGTACCCGTTCTTAATTGCTTGTTTTGATCCAACTTGTATGCATGAACTTGTATGGGGAGAAGTGTGTATTAGATGGAGTAGCATGGTGGAAGTGATTGAATTGTGACAAACAATATTCAAGATCTACTTTGGTTATTACCTTTATTTTGATGCCTCACTAAGGACAAAGTGAAATCATGTGCTATAGTTATCATGTGACAGTGTGATAATCTTGTTAGATCAATGTAGCATATTTGTATTTCAAACATCATGTTATTTTACTTAAAGCTATACTCTGATTTGTTCTTAATTCAAGATTGCATGGAGTTTCCCCTTCTAGAGGAGTATAATAGAGATATGCTTCATCTCTATGTTAGAATGTGATGCCCATATGAATTCTTATCAAACACATATAAAAGTTTGATGAATATTTATCATTGATGAATTTTTTTATGATCAATATAACTTAAAAATAGAGTATACAAGTGAACCCATAAACCCCGGTTCAATTTTAATCATAAGAAACACCTTTCCATTATATCTACTATCTTTTATATTTTCTGCAATTTATTATTTTGAAAATACAAAAAATACTTTCTCTACTTGCAATCACTCATAAAAAACCAAAAACAACTCTACTATCTTCCATATCATCTAGTTTGCATTACTTTACTTCATTACTTTATTTATTTCAATTAATATTATATTTTATTTTATATTACTAATACAAAACCTTGTGCTTGACAACCACTTGGTGGAGTTGGGGACACAATACAAATTATTTACTTTACAGGTTGCTTGAAGAGGAGAAGACGAATAAAACTTCCACAACCAATTCCCCAAGAATTCGATATAAATCCTCGAGTCACCCTTGTGGGGAAAAGAAGCTTGCTACAACACTCTCATAGGAGGATGCATAGGGTGGCTAGGATGGTGCTTGGACCACCCTGGAATTTTGGTCCGCTCCATATACCTAGAAGACAAAATACTTCCTCTGTCCTGAAAAGAATGTCGCAAATTTGACTAAATTTAAATTAAACTTGATATATTTTAGTGTATAGATTCATTCAAATTTTTACAAATCTATGAAATCATTTTCAGAATGGAGAGAGTATAAAAAAGGCCATTTCCAAAGGACGCGAGTAGCGAGTCGATCCGAGGAAAAAAAACGAGCTGGCCTCCTTCGTTCAGTCGTTCGATTCATGACTTCCTCCATATTAGAAATCGTCGCTCGTCGCCCAAGATGGCCTCCTTCATTTAGTCGTTCGCTTCGTGCCTTACTTCGTTCTATATGGAGACCACCGCCCATTGCTCGAGCTCGATACCTCGACATCGCCCAACCTCACCGACTCCCGACAACAAGCACATCTCCTCCCTACTGCTATTCCCTCTCGTGGTCCCTCTGGATGGCACCCACCAGGTTCGAGGGTGGGTTTTCCCTCCACCCCGTACCCGTACCCGTACCTGACCCTCCCCCACGACCCGCCTCCGAACCCGTCATTGGATTTATATCTTCACCATACTTACCACCCGCTAGGTATCGGGGACCTGACAGTACCTGCTCATTTTCATGTCCTTCGCCTTGCTGGGTGCTGGCCGTCGGTAGAGGAAGAGCGTAGATGCAAGGTGGGAGGCAACGACACAATGGGTGGTGGCACAAGATGGGTAGGAAAGGGATGAGGGAGTAGGGGACTGCGGTATGCGGACCTCGACCCGCCTTGCTTTAGTTGTGTAAACAAAACTATTTTTGAAGGTAGAACACCATGCGTCCAATTTCTGGATCCGCCACTGAATACTCTGCACTGGAAGTCCCAATAAAAAGTGGCACCATTGTTTCCATCAGTCATCGACCAGATCTAGCGTGAGTTCTCACCAAAGGACCTCGGCGCCCTCCATTACTTCCTCGGTATCACCGTCGAGCTCTCTGTCGAGGGCTTCTTCCTCCCGCAGAGCAAATATGCCGAAGAGCTCCTAGAACGGGCTAACATGGCTTCCTGCCCGTTATCTACACCCATCGACACCAGTGCTAAGCTCTCCGCCACATCTAGGCAGCATGTCGCTGACACCTTCGAATATCGGAGCCTCATCGGCGGCCTTCAGTACCTGACGATGACACGGCCCAACGTCACTGCAGAAAGTCGTTGTCTAATGCGACAACATATCTGTTGTCTATATGGCTGTCAACCTTGTGCATCACTCAAGAACTCACGGAGTGCATCCAAATCCTTCTCTTCTATTCTACACCCACATGCCTCATGCAATTCTTCCCGAGAAGTTCAAGGCCGGAAGGCCCAAGCCACCATCACATACACACGCTCTGCTCATGTAGGTACGCCCTCCGTCTACAAATAACTGTATTCTTTTGGAGAGGTTCAGCTTTGTGGTCATGTCAAATCCAAGTCACCGGTCCACCGCCTCCCGACCCCAACCCTAGCCGCCCGGACCACCGCCGACCGGACCTCCCCGCCGCCGCATCCCCCTCTCCCTCCCCCTCCTCCACCTCCCGGGTCGTCCGCATATAGGCAACTCCGGAGGCGCCGGCCCTAACCTACAAAACTACCTCTGGCAGTTCTCTCCATCCGCTGCCGCCGCGGCGCTGGCGGTGGCGGCCACACCTCACCTCTGAAGGCGACGAGTGTCCCCCTTCACGCGCCTTGTCGGCCTTCTATTGTGCGGGGACGTCGGGACCAGGGTGGCCTGCAAAGCGGCATCTCTCACCGATGCGGGGGGGCTCGTTGCCTCGTGGCTGGGAGGTGAGGAGATAGGTGGATTAGACCTGACTGCAAGACCGTTGCGACGACGTGGCCATGGTGGAGGCTAGGCCACCCCTAGGCGGTGGCGCTGCTAATCGGGATCTTGCGGGCTCGGGCTCTATCTGCTAGTCCCGATTGCCTGGAGCCGACCGACGGTGTCTATGTCTTAGACGATCAATGGCGAAGTCAGAGGCGGAGAATGTCACGAAAGCACGAGCATGTGGGCAAGCGATGGTGAATTGAGTCTTTGTGGCATTGAGGAACTGGCTGTGTGATCTATGACTAGCAGCAACTACTATTTGTGGTGAAAATCCAAGATCTGGCATTAATTGGTTTGGTCTAGCAATGGCCTTATCGAAGGCATTGTTTTGTGAGATAGGACTTTCTCTAGGATGAAAACCTATGATTTTTTTCAAGCGACAATGATGCGTGTGCATTGTTTCCTTCTTGAAGGCGTTACTATTGGAGTATTTGGACTATTGGTGTTGTTCTAGTGGTGTTAGTGTCCTTGGTACAAGGAATCGTTCGCTGCAGCGGAACTTTTTTTTTGTAATTCTTCTTTCTTTGTTCTGGGCTCTATGCATCCGTAAGGCCACTAGAGCATGTGTTTGCAGAGGCTGTGTGTAATTGATATCTCCGCAATATTAATATATGTTCTTTATTAAAAAAAATTATGTTAACATTTATGATAACAAACTGATATCATTAGGTTCCATTGAAATGTAGTTTTCTAATATTGTAAATTTATATCATAAATATTATTACAAGTGCATAATTTTTTTGGAGCATTTAGTCTTTACAATTTATATCATAAATATTATTACATTTTTTTGATGAACTGCATAGAAAACATGAATTGCCCATATTATTGTTGATGTGAGATGATTATGTCATATGTAATTCGAAGGAATTGCATAGAATTTTTGTAGCATTAGTCTTTACAATTTTCGTGATTGTTTTATCTATGGGATTAAATTCCATAGGTCTACTGGTAAGGAATCATTTGCACTAGATTTCATAAAAATCCAACACCCACTAAACCTCCTTTTCATAATCATTTGTTTGTCCTATGATAGAATCAAATAAACTTATGTGCATATGGTATCCTATATGATTGGGGTTGGCATGACATCACAATCATGCGATTTTCCTAGTCCTACTTTAGAATCCTACCACTCAAAAAAATCATTTGTTTATCTTGTGTTAGAATCAAATAAACTTAGATACATATGAAATCATATATAACTGGAGTTGACATGACATTACAATCATGTGATTTTTCTATTCCTACGATTTTAGGATTCTGTCACTCAAAGAAGCCTTGGGGTTTTACGCACCCTACCATCTATTCCTCTGTGTTGCTCACATAATGAGGCTACTCTGTGGAACCTACTTATCTCTACTTCTTACAATGTAAAAGATTAAATTTGGATTTATCTTCCTAGTTTCTTGCCAAATCACATCTAAAGAAATGACAGCCGTTCATTTCGCTCGGCTAATATCTACCGCATATTTAAGGATGGCAGTGGGCAGGGTAGAGCAATACCATACTCATACCCGTGTAGTCAATGGGTACAAAAGATTACCCATACCCGTACCCGCGGGTATAAAACTTTATCCATATCCATACCCGGCGGATACCCGTACCCATTGGGTACCCGGTGGGTATATCCAATAATACACAAGTTATTTAAAATTTTACTTTTATCAATAGCATATTTAAATAAAATACAATAATCTCTACTTACTAATAGTAGATGAGTACATGAAAGTATCAAATTAAAGTTT
Source organism: Avena sativa (assembly GCA_916181665.1). Taxonomy (NCBI): domain Eukaryota; kingdom Viridiplantae; phylum Streptophyta; class Magnoliopsida; order Poales; family Poaceae; genus Avena; species Avena sativa. Next base: position 288,965,789 of record OV702279.1, read on the forward strand.
AAAAGTCGCAATCTCATACTCGTCCCTAGGCTTCTCGGCCGCATAGGTTGAAACTCTATAGGTAAGTTTGACATGTCAGTTTAAATGGACAGGGTATGGGTATACCCATGGGTATAAGTTTATACCCATGACTTAACAGGCAGGGTATGGGTATTACCCATGGGTATAAAAGTATACCCATACCCTACCCATGCGGCTACAGTACCCGCGGGTACCCGTACGATGGGTAAAATTGCCATCCTTAACAATCGCAAGAATCTAACATTCAGCATTTGGTGGATTCGTCTTTGCTATGCAAAAATCCAAGTGTACATATCGGTGGGTGTCCCGTGCTTATATTTCGTGTATTTTTATTTGAGATTTGTGCAGTTTTTTGTAACAACCACCTTGAGCTATATCTACTTCTTGACCCCAAGTCCCTCTTCGTTTTGCATGTGCGCTCATATTCCTTTCACATTAGAAAATTAGTACTCTCAAAGTGTACACTTCAGTGCGCCCCCATTGTTTTTGTTTGTTTCGTCCATGTAGTCAATAGAATCAACCATCCTAGACCGGCATATTTTCTAATTTTAGATCAAGGAAATGGAGGGAACCGACCGGATATGCAAGCTATTCTTGTTGGTGAACCATGTCTAGAAGCACTTCCTGTTCGTGAACAATGTAAAATATCAAGAACCAATAAATATAAGCAAATCAGATTGTAATCAAATCCATCTAGAAAATACTTCCTCCGTTTGAAAATATAAGATGTTTTAGATTTATGAAGGAGATGTATCTAGACATATTTTAGTGTCTAAGTTCAAATAAATCTAGATACTAAAATATATCTAGATACATCTTCTTTACAAATCTAAAACATCTTATATTTCTAAACGGAGGGAGTATCAAATAGAAGCATATCAAATCAAGACGTTTGGAGTTGGTAAAAAATATATATTTTACATTTGGAGTTGGTAAAAAAAGCAGATCAGGGACAGGAAGAGATACAAATCAGATCATAAGACGAACATGGAAGAGCAAGAAATCAATGGATTTGGACCCTTGGGCCTTGGCCAGGACCCAGCCATCTATGCCTCCACTATCCATACGACGGATGGACGAGATGCATGTGAGATATGATAATGGCGCCGACTGACATGACATTTTCTCCATATTGATCTGGAGAAGCAACCCAGGGGGAAAACTACGAGATAGTCCTACTTATATACCTCCACATTGCTTAATCCCTCGTTAATTAAGAGAGTACTCAATGTGTCATGTTTCTTATATGTTTGTGATATTTCCATCCGAGAGAATTATTTCCACTTATATGATATATTATATAAAATGATTATATGCATCCTATTTAAGATGTTGTTCTAATATTATTATATTGAGGAAAAAATATTTTGTTGTTGTGTTATTTACTTTACCGAATCTTATCAATCTAGCTACCTATGATCTAAAAAATAACGAGGCATTGGTTGGGTGACGAGCGGTCAACCGCCTCACCGGGTGGAGATGCCAAATATGAACCATCCATCAATTGCAATATTTTCTATGCATGTATGCAACATTGTTTGGCAAGCAAAAACACACAAATGAACAAATCACTTTAATACCAGTGGCGGAGCTATGTGCATGTCAGGGGAGCCACCGCCCCCTCCTCCCCCAGATTAGGAACAGTCTTTGAGGATTTTATTTTAGGAAGGGTTTAGAGTGAAGTTTTTTAGACTTTTCCCCCTCCCCCTCCCAAATATTGTACACACTTCACATTGCACCTGCTAGGTTTTCACATCCCCCACACCGGAAAGCTGGCACGGTGCCCGAGCTGCACCTGCCCTGCTGCCACCACGCTAGTATGGGCAGGGATGGTGATCTTTGTTGGAGATATGCCCTAGAGGCAAATAATAAAGGATTTTATTACCATATCTTATTAGTTCATAATAGGTTTTACGTCATGCTATAACTATATCAAGTGGAAACATTGGTACACTTGTGGTATGTAAACAAACCAAGTCCCTAGTAGCCTCTGTTTAACTAGTTCATTGGTCAACTGATGATCTTCTGATCATGGACATTCATGTCAATTGACAATGAGGTCATGTCATTAGATGAATGATATGACAGACACCTTTTCAAACATAAGTATTGCAACACGATCAAGTCATAAAGCTTATCATTGCAATAATTAGGAAATGAAGTATCCTACTACTTAGACCGTGAGATTATATTTAATCACTATCACCCGAGGCTTTCTTTGAATGCATCAACCGTCACACCGTAACAGAGTGATAATAAATGTGCATCTCAGATATTCCGAAGGGATAGGTTGAGGCGTATGCATCAAGATCACGATTTGTTCTCCCGCTTGATGGGAATATATGCCGGGCCCACTCGGTAAGATTACATCCATAAGCTATGCAATGTATGACTAGGTCATGGGGATGAAATATCATGGGAATGAGTTAAACAAGGCTTGTCGGTAACAAGATCAAACTAGTAATGATGATACCGACGATTAGATATCGGACAAGTCATGTATCATAGTAAAAAATAACTTGGACTCGATGTTTATGGTCAAAACAACATTGATATCCTGGAATGCACAAAGATCATTATGGGTATCCGGATCCCACTGATGATCATTGATCAGAGAAGTGTCTTGATCATATCTGATGTTCCTGAACCATAGTGTAACACACTTAAGGGTTCGACGATGCTTAGAGATAGTTTTGGATTCATCTGGATCACCGGTAGAAAGAGAAAAGAAAGCTAGAAGTGTTCTGTGAGAGTCCCAAGACAGTTTGGAGTAATCGAAAAGGAGTTTTTGATCATGAGAGATTAATTAAATATGAGAATTAGAAATAAAAATCTTATTTATATTTATTTTTTTGGGCAACCCACTTAATGGGCCAATTACCGGAGGAAGAGGCCCAAGAAGGGCCGCCGCCCCATAAAGCAAGGGGCACTGTTGGCTTAGGGCATGCATGCGGGGTGGGGAGCCATCCCAGCCGTCACCTCCCCTTTTAGTCCCACCTTGCCTGCTGTCCTTTGAGGGTCTCTCCCCTTCCCCTATATAAGGAGGGGCATGTGGGGAGGGTAGAGAACAACACAATTCCCCGAGCCTCCAGGTCCTCTCCCATGTTGGCTCTCCTCTCTCTCTTATTGGCTTCCACGCTCGCGGTTCCAAGAAGAACTGCGCATGTGGAGGACGACTTCAACATCGGCACACCGGCGCTGCTGGATCTACGATCCAAAAGATTACTTTCGCAATCTCGGCTGGATCGGAGAGATCAGGAGTCATCATTGAACACCGAACATGTGCGGAACCACGGAGGTGCTGCCAGTTATGGCACCTGGTCGTTGAGTGGGGATGAACACGACTTTGAGGTTGGTTACGTTGTTCGACTACATCATCCATGTTCACCGTGAAATTTAGTGTTTTCGGTCTATAAGGGTGTGCCACCGAAAACTTCACCATTACAATAGTACTTCTAGATATATCCTATCAATTGGTGTTGTGCTAGTCATGAAAAATTATTATTTTCAGATGTAAACCCCTTCAGTCCTAGGGATGTTCGCCACCGGAAGCGTCTATTACATGTACAAAGAAATATTGCAGTGTGTCGGGATCGCCGCCACACCTCTGGCACAATAGGTCAATAGCTCATGGGGGCTCAGCTGCCTGCATGATTTCAGCGTGTGTCCCCGCCACCGTCACGACCACTGCCTCCGCCATGTAGTTTTAGTTAGCACAGGTTGTTAAATCGGTGTGAAACTACATCAGCAGCTTAATTACTACTTGTATTAGTCTTCAAATCGGTGTTCCACTTACTGGAACGGACCGGAGTTAGTTCGTTGGTTTATGTCTACGTGTCTTTAACCTTGGATTGATTTTTAGCGGCGGCAAATTCTTGTCTGGTATACTTTATATGCATGTGTGTTCCTCTGTTTATTTATGCTTATTTCTTCTTGAGGTGTGCCACTTACGTTTTCATCTTAGATCTCCTGTGACTAAGAAAAGAAGACATATCTGTGGAATAACTAGTATGCTAAGTATGCTATGTTTGGATGTAGAAATTTTACCTCGAAATTGAATTGGACTAGAAATTCCAAATCTAAGATGAAAAGGAAATTGTCTCCATTTCTAATTCCGTTGTTTGGATGTGCATGCAATTTACTGCTAGAGTCAAAGGGTAGCATCCAATTCTAAATCTTGTTTGGACTGCAAATTATAGAATTGAATGTTTTCTGAGTTTTAATAATATAAACTTGTCTGTGGGTGCCAAATAGTATGTGTATATTTAATATTTATAAATTATTTCCACACATAATAATACTCTCTCCGATCTAAATTAATTAATCTAGATTTGTCTAGATTTAGATGTATTTAGAGTTTTAGACATGTTTTAGTGCTAGATACATTCAAATTTAGACAAAACCAAGTCAATTAATTTGGATTGTAGGAAGTATTAAAAAATCCAAATAAAGTCATGTCACAAATTAACAACATTTCTAGATCATATATTTTATTCTTGTACCGGATGCAAATGCACCCGAGTTCAAAAATGGATTTCCGATATGTTAGCTCGAACATAACAGAACTACCCATACTTACCCATACTTTGTATAGAGAGTGTTAGGAATAGATAAGTTGTATTCCTCTGGGGGCCAAAGGCCACAATATATAGTACAGGTACATGTGCGAATATGCAGGAAGCCCTTTAACATATGAGGAAACTATAATATACAAATATATACATCTAACATTCCCCTCAAACTCATGGTGGATCCACAACACTGAGTTTGGATAGTAAGAAATCATGCTGCGCTCTGGTCTGTGCCTTCGTAAAGAAATTCGCCAACTGTAAATCTGAAGGCATATACTGAAGCGCAACAACCTGAGCCTGCACCTGAGCACGTGTATAGAAAGCATCAACACCAATATGCTTGGAAAGCTCATGCTTGACCGTATCACGTGCAACACTAATAGCACTTGTACTGTCAGACAAAACCAGAGTGGGTGTGGTAATAGAGACCCCAAAATCCGCAAGTAACCACCGTAACAAGGTCACCTCAGCAGTCAACAAGGCTATAGCACGCAACTCAGCCTCAACACTCGAACGGGAAACCGCTGTCTGTTTATTCGTCTTCCAAGCAATGAGCGAACCACCAAGAAACACACAGTAAGCAGAAAGTGAACTATGATCCGAAGGATCACTCGCCCACACGTAGCATCTGAATAGTACTAGAGCTGGAGGGACCTGGAACGAGGAAAGAAAAGACGACGAGTGATCGTACCACGAAGATAACGAAGAACACAGAGAAAATGACTATAGTGAATAGTGGTAGGAGCAGAAACAAACTGACTCAGAATATGAACAGGATAAGAGATGTTAGGACGAGTGACAGCAAGATAAATAAGACTCCCAACAAGATGACGATAACGCGGCGGATCAGGAAGAGGATCACCATCAGTAGGTTGAAGCTTAATATTAAGCTCCATAGGGGTCTCAACAGTGCGCTTATCCCCAAGAGCAGCACGAGCAAGAAGATCATGAATATACTTTTCGTGAGAGATGTAAAAGCCATCAGAAGTGGAGGAAACCTCAATCCCAAGAAAGTAGCGAAGAGGACCAAGATCAGTCATAAGAAACTGATCACGAAGACGAGCCTTAACAAAGGCGATATACTCAGAATCATCACCAGTAATGATCATATCATCAACATAGAGAAGAAGAAGAGTGCGTCCACGAGGAGAAGTGTGAACAAACAGCGCTGGATAATGAGAACTAGGGGAGAAACCAGCAGCAGTCACTACAGAATCAAAGCACTCAAACCAGGCACGAGGGACATGTTTGAGGCCATAAAGAGAACATCGAAGACGAAAAACCATCCCCTCGGGAACAGAATACCCAGGAGGAGGCTGCATATAAACCTCCTCACTCAACTCACCATTGAGAAAGGCATTCTGAACATCAAGCTGGGACACAGACCAGTGACGAACAGAAGCAACAGCAAGAATAGTACGCATAGTGGTCATATGAGCCACAGGATCAAAGGTCTCATCATAGTCACGACCATGCTCCTGCTGAAAACCACGAGCCACAAGATGCGCTTTATAGCGCTCAAGAGATCCATCAGAGCGGGTCTTAATCTTATAGACCCACTTACACGTGATAGGACGAACACCGGGAGGGAGAGAAACAAGATCCCAGGTGCCAGTGCGCTCAAGCGCAGCAATCTCCTTAGCCATGGCCAGCTGCCATTTAGGATGATGCTCAGCATCCCGATAAGAAGTCGGCTCAGAGGCAACAGAAATACCATACTAACTAGGAGAGTAACGGTCGGGGGCACGACGCTGACGAACAGGACGAGTATAGGGAATCTCATCAGAGGAAGACGACTCAGGAGACGACAATGAAGAAGAAGGAATAGCAGAGGAAGACTCCGGAGAATGAGGAGAACTAGGAGAACTAGACGGAGCATAGGAGGACGGTGTCGAAGAAGAGACATCAGGGGGAGGAGATCCTGAAGAAGACACAATAGGAGTAGAAGGAGGTGTGTCAGGAAAGAGAAGAAAAGAGATATCTTCCACCGGGTAGGTACCAGTAGTGGGACGAGGATAGAAAGGACGCGTCTCATCAAAAGTAACATCACGAGAGATACGCATAAAATACAACTAAGTGTACCGAGAAAAATCATCGATGAATAAAATATAGTAGCGATGGCCCCCTTTCGAAGCGAAAGGAGCCGGACCCCAAACATCGGAATGAACTAAATCAAAAGGTCGCTAAGATACAGACGCGCTAGTAGGATAGGGAAGCTGAATCTGTTTACCCAACCTACAGCCCTGACAATATAAAGACCCATCTCCTGAGATAGACCCCAGAAGACCACGATGAACTAATGACGACATGCGAGAATCACAAAGGTGACCAACGATGATGCCACTACTGAAAGGAGCTGGTAGCAGAAGCGACGACCGGAGAAGAACTGGCAGATGAAGTGGCAGCGGAAGGAACACGAAGCCAGTCTAACTCCCAAAGTCCTGAAGAGTCACGACTGCGAGGGCCAGCTCCAACCATGGCCTATGTGCGATGGTCCTGGACAACACAAGAATCAGCATCAAGAATGACGCGGAAACCAGAGTTAGTATGTGGCATCCCGCAAAACCACTACTAGAAAATCGCGTTGAATTTGTGCATTGCATCGTCATCATCATGCATCGTTCGCATAAAACTATTTTCGCAAGCCCGTTTTGTTTTCTAAAACGCCCATCTTTATTCAAACGCAAAGCTCGGTTCTCCGGATTAATTATTTTGGCCGCTATCGGTTTGCATACGGCCCGTTTAAAACAAATAAAAAAGTTTAATTGTTTTAGCGGGGGCAGTCGAACGGGCCGAATCGACCCGAACGACCACCCCCATTTTTAAATCGGTCCACCAGACAAATCCTACAGCTACCTAAAACTCTACCCACCCCGCTGGCCACATCACCCCACCCAATGGCTAGTCGCCACCTCACCCTCTCCCTCTCCTCCACCACTCCCTAGCTGCCACGTGGCCAGCACACACACCACCACCGTCCCCTCCCTCACATGCGCTCAGCACCACACCGCCACGCACGCACACGCCTCACGCACTCCCCCGCGGGACCCCACCTGGCCCACCCCGGACGGCCCCTCCTCCCCCGCTCCCTTCCTCTCCCACGACGCTCCACCAACCACCTCCTCTCCCTCCCGCGTTCGTCCCTCCTTCGTCCGTCGCCGCCTCCTCCCCCGGAGCTCCGCCGCCCCTCAAGCTCCGCACGTACCCTCCGCGGCCGCCGCGCCGCCGGACCGCCCTGCCCCGAGCCCCCTCGTTGAGCCAGAGCGCCGCCCCGCCGCTGCCCTCTGCGTCCCGTCGCCGCCCTTGCCAGGCTCGCCGCCGCCTATCGTCGTCTCCCCTCTCCGCGCGACCCCGACGCGCGGCCCTCACCGAGCCCGCCGGGGGTCCCTCTCCCCTCCCTCTCCGTCATCAGCAGCAGCAACCGGCCGACCTCGCGCTCGCCCTCCGCGCGCCGCCCGGCGACCCTCGCCCCGCTGCAACCACCCTTCCCCGAGCTCTCCCCCCGCCCCGCCGCGTCCGCCGGCGGCCGGACGTCGCCCAGGCACCCTCCGCGTCCGCCGCCCGTCTGCGCCAGCCCCCCCCCAAGCCTGCGTCCCGCGCCTCCATCCTCCGGCCTCCGACCCCGCGCGACCCCGCCGGTCCACCGCTCGCCGCGGCCCGCGTCCGTCGCCCCGATCTCGCCGTCCCCTCTGCAGACCCGCGACCCCGAGCCTCCCCCCTGGCCGTGCCGCCTTGTCTGTCGCCGCCGTCGCCGGCGGGTCCCGCTTCGTCGGCCTCCTCTGGTCTCGCTGGCCTCAGCCCCATGGCCAGCACACCCCGTCGCTTCCACCACGCGCCGCGCGAGCCGACCGCCGGTTTCTCCCTGTAGCCTCCTGTGCGTGTGTGTAGGAAGTCGCAGGTGCCCGTGTACGTGTCTGTCTTGTCCAGTTCGGTGCCAATCCAAGCCACTGCCAAGGAACAGAACAATCACCACAATGCCAACAACCGGGACCGAACAAGATCTTCATCACGAAACGCCGAGTTCTGCCACCCGTACCCGTGGATCTTCTAAGGGGAAACACCAAGTAGTTCACCGAACCCGAACCCGAGTTCTTCGACGCAACGATAAGATCTCCTACATGGGAGCCGAAGAAACCGTACCCGAAGGCCGCGGAAGCAACAAGATCATCTCTCGGACGCCAAGGTCGTCGACACGGTTGCGACATGAACTCCCGCTCGACAACGCCAAGTACTCCCCTCGGACGCCAACACCCGAACCGGAAGGACGCCAAGACCACCACAAGGATGCCAAGTTCTACTTCAGAATGACAAGACCGACTCGATGGCGCGGGCCCGACAAGATCCTCGCAACGGCAAGATCGACCCCGTGGGACCCGACAAGATCTACCATATGAAGACCGTACCGGTCCGGTGAACCTCGACGAACCTCCGGCAAGAACTTCGACATGGCCAAGATCTACCGCAACCGAGTCCGGCACCGACAAGTGAAGTCAGAACCACCAAGGCCATCCTCGCGGAACGCCAAGACCTACCTCTGTTATCAAGAACGCTTCCGTCGAACCCCGAACCCCGTCGAACCCTGAACCCCGAGACCCGACCCCGAACCCCGGAACCCCAAGATCGTCGATCCCCCTCAATGTGTGACCCTTATCCGAACCCTTATTTTTATAAATGCTAAACATAAAACTTGTTGCAATTGAATTGTCATTCTCGCATGCATGCTTGTCATGTGGTTTGGGGGCCTTATGCCGATTCACTTCTAATTAAATATGGGGCCCATATGCGAGCAAATCTAGTCTCATATTGGCCTCATTTAAATTTGTGTAGCGAACCGGTGCTATCTTTTGCCATGCTAAGACAACATTTAAGTGGCGGGGTAGCTAAACAACTTGAACCATCTAAGTAATGTCGGGACCCCGGTTCCACTTAATATGGCCTAATTGCATCGCATCTTTGCCATGCCATACATCATACATGCATCATGCCGATCTTCTGCCGTTGTATTAAATATTGCATCCGGTGTTTATTCTAGTGTTTTGCGTCTTCGCGGATAAGGCCGTTGAGTTGATGCGAGTGTCGACCCGATCTTCGGTTGAACCCTTCGACAATGTTTTCAGGCGAGCATCTCCCCCTTTCTACCTATCTTACTTTATAGTATTTATTTCCCTCCTGTTGATCTATTGCTATCTGTGTTGCGTTGCTCTAGTTTTCGTACCCGAGATATCCCTTGCAGCCATATATAGCCTTGGACACATCCTATTACCTGTTGTTTGGTGGCTAGTTGGACCCGCGCGTCGTAGTCGCTTGCTCAAGTGTTGTTGCGTGTCGACAAGTACCACAGTTGTTGGAGAATTGCCGCATGTTGATGTTGGAGATGATCATGGCTTTACTTTTCGTTCACTTTAATTACTGTTTAACAACTAAAATTGAATTAAGCAGAGGCATCGGTGGGTGATAGTTAAGATTTGGTTTCTGACCGCCCACTTGTGTCCCGTAGGACCCGAGTTCTTGACACCTGTTCCGAGATCGAGCGCGCTAACCACAGTTGGGGAGATATGGGCCCCCCATTGATTATTACCTGATTTCAAAGTATTGTACTGGGGGCCACAAACTAGTTTGAGGTTTTATTTACTATCCTGTACTTATGCCATGTTTACCGCTTTATTTACGATTGTGTGAGGAGCACGCTGTACTGTTTAGGATCGGGCCACGTTTCGCGGTGTCGACAGTCCCCGTTTGGGGATTTGCTGTCGTTCACAGCCGTTTGCTCAAACCCCAGTCCGTCTCGGAGACCGGCCGACTTCGTTGCGGGTGTTGACTTGGTGGGGTGGCCCCCACGTACTTGCTTTGGGTCTGGGAACGTCGTGACTTAGGCCCCGCCGACATACCGATGGGTGTATGTTAACTGATCTGGCAAAAAGGGTCGAAGTGACTGTGGATACTTTGGTGCACCCCTGCAGGGTTTAATCTTTTCGAGAAGCCGTGTCCGCGGTTATGGACGACTTGGAGCACAGTGCTTGATCATAGACAACTATAACTAAAGTTTATTGTTATAAATTGACTTGTATCCGATATGACTAGTAATCAGCTTCACTACAACGGAATGGCTAAATAAAAGTACCAACAACTGCTGGGTTTTGGGGTTATCTCATGCTAATTGTATCTGACTAGTAAGTGTTGCCACTATAACGGAATGATTAACTAAAAGTGCCCACTGTTTATTTATCAGGATGATTATCTATACCTGACTAGTAATTGCTGCAACGAAAACTGAATAAATAAAACTGCCAACTGTGTGAGTTCCTCGGTTGACTTCCTCGTTTGGTCTCGAGGGGGAATGCCAGGATGGGATTGTTTGGTGTTAGTATCACGCTGGTTCCGGATAGGTCTTTCTCACCCCTCTCTGATAGTCGCCAGTTGTATCGAGTCTCTATAGGTTGTTTAGTGCATGCTGCCGCTGCCGCTCAGTCCACCATACCTTTGTAGGCGAGGACCGCCGAATTCTAGTCTCGCCGTGTACTGGCCTCAGTACTGACGCTCCTCTTTTTCCTTTGCCCTTTGTCGGCACCCCTTTTGTTTAAGCAGGTTTTGAGATCGACGTCGTTAGCAGGGTTACCCTTCCGGCTTGGCCTGGGCAGGGTTATGGACGCCATTGGTTATTCTTCAGGGCTCTTAGCCCCATTTGCATCTTGTCCGTAGTTGGACGCTCTATCGTTTTCAAGGTGATTTGGATCTTTGTATATTATATCTGTATTCTTGACTCATTGAGTCGCTGCTGTATATATATCTGTTCTGTGGGTCCCATCGAGGACTGTTGTGTAATGTTATTACTTTGATTTCCACCCGCACGCAAGTGCCTGGTGGCACCTTCGAATCGTTTCTATGCGGGTTTGGCGGGTTCCGCTAAAACTTGCATAGAGCCGATTCTGAGGGTGTTACAGAGTGGTATCAGAGCTCAGCAGTTGCGATACCCCACAAGTCCAGCCTGTAGGATAACCTAGCTAACGGCCGAAGTAGAGTGTCAAAACTATTTTTGCAAAATCGGTTGGATAGTTCTGATTAGGTCTGATTTTACTCCTTACCCCTCTGCTATTCTCCTCTTACCTCTACGCGTTTTGAATCCACCTCTTATCTTTTCTTCGAGTCCAGGAATTCTCGTGGTTGGGTTCCGTCGCACCTTCAGGGTTTCGCTTCCTCCTTTGGTAACGGTGTTGCTACATCTGATCTTCCTGCTATCCGAGGAATCCTTCGTTGGGTGGACTTCTCGTTGTTCTTTCTTGTGCCTCCGGTGGTTTCTGACGCGACGACATCATCTACGCCAGCTCCGATGCAGAGTCTGCATCACTCCTTTGTTTCCGAACCTCGTTTGTCGAGATCTTCGGTCCGAATCCTGAGAGTTGGTTGCATAATCTGTCTATTCTGTTGGAGATATGCCCTAGAGGCAATAATAAATATAGTTATTATTATATCTTTGTGTTTATGATAAATGTTTATATTCATGCTATAATAGTATTAACAAGGAAACATTAATACTTGTGTGAATTGTAAACTTAAAATAAGAGTCCCTAGTAAAGCCTCTTGTTAAACTAGCTTGTTGGTTAATAGATGATTGTGGTTTCCCTATCATGAACATTGAGATGTTATTAACAACAAGATCATATCGTTAGGAGAATGATATGGTGGACATACTCCTATAGATAAGCGTAGCATAAAGATCAAGTCATTTCAATAGTTCAATTGCTATATGCTTTCTGATACATAGTAACCTAATTCCTTCGACCATGAGATCATGCATATCACCTTTACCGGATGGATGCTTTGATGTCATCAAACACCACACCGTAACAGGGTGGCTATAAAGGTGGTATTGAGTGTTCGGAAAGTATTGGTTGAAACACATGGATCAAGAGTGGGATTTGTCCATCCATATGACGGATAGATATTCTCTGGGCCCTCTCGGTGAAATGTCATCCAATTAGCTTGCAAGCATGTGACTGGGTCACAAGGGATCACATATCACGGGAACGAGAAAAGAGTACTTATCAGTAACGAGGTTGAACTAGGTATGTAGAGATACCGACGATCATAACCTCGGATAAGTAACATATCGTGAGACAAAGGGAAATTGGTATCGTATGTAAGTGGTTCATTCGATCGCAAAGTAATCGTAGAAATATGTGGGAGCCATATGAATTTCCAGATTCCTCTATTGGTTATTGTTCGGAGAAGTGTCTCGATCATGTCTGCATAATTCACGAACCGTAGGGAGACACACTTAAGGATTCGACGTTGTTTGAGTAGTTATGGTATTATGAGAAAGAGACCGAATGTTGTTCGGAGTCTCGGATGGGATCCGGGATATCACGAGGTGATCCGGAATGGTCCGGAGAATAAGATTCATATAAGGAAAGTCCCGTTTCGGAGTTGGGGAATGGTTCCGGTGTTTTTCATCGGGAACATTCTAGAAGGTCCCGGAATGTCCGGCACTCCGGGGGGGGGGGAATTGGTACATGAATGTGTCATTGCATGTTGGAATGATTGCATCATGTACTAAGTGTTCTCGCTGTCCGAAATAAAGGGTTAATTCAAATCCTAATTGGAAAAGTCAAACTGCCAGTTTTCGGTCAAACTGCCAGTTTCGGAAAGTGGAGAAAGAGGAGGAGAGGTGGAGGCCGAGTTGGAGGAGGGTTCCTCCCCTAGGCCGGCGCACCTCCCTAGGCCGAGTTGGGGAGGAACTCCTCCCCATGGCGCCGGCCCTCCCACCTATAAAAGGAGGGGCAGGGCCTCCTCCTCTAGACACAACAACACAAGTTTCCTATCCTCTAAACTAAACCCTAGATCTAGACCCCGGTTTAGAGCTATTCGGTTTAGAGCCTTCTAATTGGTTTAGAGCCCTCTAATTGGTGTGTCTAATTACTAGACCACTAATAGCCTCTCTCATAAGCTCCACCATACTCGCATCGGCTTAAGGCGAAGCCCTGCGGGATTTCCCCTCTACCTCCGGTACCACGCCGTTGTGCTGCCGGAATCGCGAGGAGAGTGCTACAACCTCCGCTGCCTGCTGGAACAAGGGAGAGGAAGGTCTTCGTCGAGTACCGAACGTGTGACCGACTACGGGAGCGCTGCCGGAACGTGGCGCCGGAAGGATCGTCTACGCGATCTTGAGATCGGAAAGAGTACGACTACATCACCCACGAGAATCTGCTCTCGTTAAACACTTTGGAATCTTCGAGGGTGAGTTATCCCATCGACTCGTTGCTACAATCTAGTAGATAGATCTTGGCTTGTTTGTTTGTATGCGATAGAAAATTTTTGTTTTCCATGCTACGAACCCCTACAGTGGTATCAGAGCCGTGTCTATATGTAGATCTGTTGCACGAGTAGAACACAATGGTCATTGTGGGCGTTGATGCTTTTATTGTAGATTGCTTTGCGTGTACTTTGCATCTTGCGGTATGTTGGGATGAAGCGGCCCGGGCTAACCTTACATGACATCGTTCATGAGACTTGCTCCACGCTTGACATGCAACTCGTATTGCATAAGTGGCTTTGCGGGTGCCTGTTTCTCCTAGCATAGTAAAGATCCAATTTACAACGGGTAATCAACAATGCTAGTATCAATGTTGTGGTTCTTGTTCGTAGGTTAGAACGACACTTATGGAAAGCCCCAAACCACGTAAAATATGCAAAGAAAGTAGAAGCGTCTAACTTTGTTTTGCAGGGGTGTGCAGTGATGTGATATGGCCATGATTGTGATTATATTTGATGTATGCAATGTTCCTTATTGTAAGTTGGCAACCGGCAGGAGCCATATGGTTGTCTTTAATTTTTGTTAAGACCTGCGTGTCTATTCAAAATAGTTGTAATAGTTAAAGCTGGTGGACGACAACCATGAAGAAGCGTCATTGACCTTGATGCTATGCCGATGATGATGGAGATCATGTTCGTGCTTGAAGATGGAGATCGGAAGCACAAAGAAGAAAGGCCATATCATATCACATATTATGAATTGCATGTGATGTTAATCCTTTATGCATCTTGTATTGCTTAGTAGACGACGGTAGCATTATAAGATGATCCCTCATGCACATAAATTTCAAGTTCTAAAGTGTTCACCCTTAGTATGCACCGTTGCCAAAGCTTGTTGCTTCGAAGCACCACGTGATGATCGGGTGTCTTTGATTCCGCGGGTGAATACAACGTAAGCAAGCCAGATTTGCTTATGCGGTAGCTAAGGTTTGATCTTGACGAGCCTAGCATGTACAGACATGGCCTCAGGAACACGGATCGCCGAAAGGTAAAGCATGAATCATATAGCAGATATGATGAACATGTCGATTGTTCGCCATTGAAGCTATATCAATTCTCGTGATGATCGGTTTTGATATGGGGGATTTGGTTCGTGTGATCACTAAAACAATGTGAGGGATATTGTTTTGAGTGGGAGTTCACCTAGATTAATTTAATTATTAATTAGAACTCAATTTATCATAAACTAAATCAAAGTGAATTTGCATAGTTGTTGTAGTCATTGGCATCCGTTTACCACCTTGCGCTTAGTTATAATTGAGATGATAGAACTATAGAATTCTGGTTAGTTACTTTACGAACTGGTATCGTATTGTTTTGAAGTGTTAATCTAAAGTTTAAAAGTCCTATTGCAAACTTTCAGTAAGTTCCGGTTACTCCATGAAGTTTAATAATTGGTATTAAATCAAGAGTGACAATTCCAAGTGTTAGTGTATAAGTATCGTGTTTGTCTCCATGATTCTTGATATTCAAAGGATTGTCTTAATATCAAGGTTATCTAGGATCTGAAAGAGTTGTTTCAGAAACCATGATGTGTGGAAGATATTGTGATATCTAAAACGAAGTTTTGGTTGCAACATGATAGAGTATAATATGGCAAAAGTCATGTTCTCATATTTGATGAGAATTTGCAAAAGGTTGAAGACACTAGTTGTCTTAATCCTCCAAAAGGTTTTGGAGAGCAACATTATACTCGCGATTCACCGTTATAAGCTAAAAGTAGCTTGATCATGAATAATTCCATGATAAGGGTGAATATTTGATGTAGGTAAAATGTTTACTACACCAAGAGATTACTAAAGAAAGGAATTTGAAGGCACACCAAACATTTGATGATGGTGATCTACTTCAAAGTGCAAGTCCAAAGACATTTGTATTTTATTATACACGCTTTGGACTATGTGTCATATGTATGACCCCACTATTGATGTTGATAGATACTTTCAAACAGAAAAGGAAATACTGAAAGAGAATCTCATAAGTATATGGCAGAAAACGAAAGACTAGAATTGTTCAGCTTAAGTATATAGATGATATACATGTTATGGCTATATTCTTTGCTTCTTAAACAATGTGGTTCTTAAGTATTTGATACTGAATTTGTTGGTGTGAATCGTCACACGAAACAACAGAATTCATGAACTACAATGGCCTAAGTAACTAGCAAAAGAATATGTGATGATGTTCATCAAGAACAAAATAAAGGGTTATTGTGTTGCTTGTTAAACATCAAAGCTTGCCTTCAAAGATTTGTTTTATCAGGTATTATGAGAACAAAAGGATTGTTCAAATAATTGCCGTAATCCATAAAAGATGGATGATTCACAAATCTCGTTGGAGAAATCACATCCATAAAACTAGTGCTAAAAATGTCGAAAGACAAATTGATTGAAAGATCACTTAGGAAGTGACATCGCCGTTTAAATTATATTTGAAAGAAAACATGAAGAAACTCCATGTTGATGGAATTTTGGAGTCTTTTGATTTTGATCAAATGATGCTTGTGAAACTTTCCTAGAGATAATTAAAACTTCGTTCATAGGCCAAAAGGGAACGAATGACTAGCTTATTGGAACTTGTACATATTGTTGTACGAAGTCCGTTATGTGTAGTCAAGAGCGATGGATTTCAACTTCATATGCTTTCTCCGAAAATTTGAGTGAATATATGAATATTTACTTAATAAGGATAAAGTATGAACCACTTGAAAAGTTCAAAGACTTTCAAGATGAAGTGCAAGATCATTGTAACAAGAATATAAACAGTTTATGATAAAGATCATAAAGGAAGATATTTGAGTTACATAGTTTAGCATAATACCTAAGATTTAAGGAATCGTTCCGTGGATTTGCATTTTCCCGAAACACCATAAGAGTATGGAGTGTTCGAGATATGTAATTAAACCTTGTTTGACATGGTAAGATCGAAGGTGTAATTTCATAAAACTGCCATTGTATTTTAAAGATTAAAAGCTTTAGAGACTACTGCTTTTCCACTAAAAAGAGCTCCATCATAATCCGTTGAAATGACACCATATAAAGTTATGGTTTGGGATAAAACCCAAGTAGTCCTTTCTTAAACATTGGTATGCTATGCATAAGAAAGATGTTTGCAACCAAAGTCGGATAAACCTGTCTTTGTATTACTGTTAAGTATTCCTCCATAACACCGGAGACAAAAGTGTTTGTCGCTTAGAACGTCAAGTTTCTTTGAGAAGGAATTTTTCGTGATAAGTTAAAGTGGGAGGACAATAGAACTTTGATAAGGTTAAAAGAACCTTAGCTATATGTGCAGAGTTGCGCAGCACCGAAAAGTGTTCCGGAGGCAGCAATAATGCTCATGGCTCACGTGCCTCAAAAGTTGTGGTCACGGAGGTCTAAGTTTCTATTGAAACAAGTAGGTCAAGTAAACAATCAAATACTAAGATTTGAGGGTTGAATCATTATTTGAGAATAATGAACGGACTACATGCAAAGAAGCAATGATGGGCCCTGACTCCGTCAAATGGCTTGAAGCCATAAAATCCGTGATAATTCCATACACGAGAAATCAAGGTTTGAACTTGAAGGACCCTCGAGAAAGGTGTAAGACCTTACAGTTGTGTTTGGATCTATAAAGAAATAGACATGGATGTTTCACATCTATAAGTCGACATGTTGGGAAAGAGTTCACAACAATGTTCAAAGATTGACTATGACAAGATTTGATCTTTCATAGCGATATTTAGTCTAGACGGATTAATGTAGCAACCACTACATATAATTTTGTTATGTGGTAGTTGAATAAACAAAACAAGTTCTTCTAATAGAATTGTTACCTAGGACGTGTGCATGACACGGTCCAAAGGGTTTTGTTAATTCAAAGGATGCTAAAAGCATATGCAAACTTCAATGGATGAAGTAAGCATAGCGGAGTTGGAATCTTCACTATGATGAAACTGTTAAAAGAGTTTAATTTCATCAAAGACAATGAAGATACTTGCATTTGCAAGAAATTAAGTGGGAGCGCTAAGACATGTTTCTAATACATTATGTGGAAGACATATTGTTGATTGGAAATAATGTATCTTTTATTAACACATATTAAGAATTTCATCCCGATGAAAGACTTAGGCAAAACCCAAATATTTGGCATCAATAGACGCTAATATGGTTGTGCCAGAAGTACATAGACAAGATATTGAATGAGTTCAATATAGAAACTACAAGAGAAGGTTCTTGTCGCACAGAAAGGATTGAATGAGTTCAATGTTGATGATATATTCAAGTGTATTGACATTTGGTAAAGTGAAACAAATAATCAAGTATAGATTGATACTTGATGTATGAAATCACAAAGAGTGTTTATATCAATCATACTGTGGTATGTACAAATCCAGATATGTCCTATGCTCTAAAAGTTATGAGCATACACCAGAATGATTCGTAAGATGATCATTGGACAATAGTAAGGATATTCTTATGATCTTCTGAAAGAACTAAGAGTATAATATTTGTAGAAGTGACAAATAGATGGTTAGTTCATTGTAAAAGTACTACATTGATACTAGTTTTGTCACAGAGTACAAATTAAGTTTATCTCAATCTAAATTAAGGGTGGCACAATATAATGGAAAGTGAGTTCCATAAATGGATTTGGATGAGTTCCAAAGTTAAGACATTGTGACAGATACTTCAACAAAAGGCTAAGTATATGACTGCTATTATAGCAGCAAAAGAGGGCATTTGTGTCAAGTAGTTTGTTATCAAACTAGGTGTAGTTCACAGCGGGATAATACTATGAAGATATATTGTGCGACAATATTATCAACATGTTTTAACCCCAAAGAACTAAAGGTCACACCGAAAGACCAAATTATACAAAGCCATCTCATTAGAGAATGAGTGATGCGTAGAGACGCAAAGACATGCAATTACACACGGACCTGGAAGTGTCAGATCCGGAGATCAGTTGACCACTAGCAATCGTGTACATGCAAACACCGGAAAGCCATAGGTGTTGAATACACAAAGGTTTGAAACTAGATTTTTGACTCTAGTGCAAGTGGGAGACTGTTGGAGATATGCCCTAGAGGCAATAATAAATATAGTTATTATTATATCTTTGTGTTTATGATAAATGTTTATATTCATGCTATAATAGTATTAACAAGGAAACATTAATACTTGTGTGAATTGTAAACTTAAAATAAGAGTCCCTAGTAAAGCCTCTTGTTAAACTAGCTTGTTGGTTAATAGATGATTGTGGTTTCCCTATCATGAACATTGAGATGTTATTAACAACAAGATCATATCGTTAGGAGAATGATATGGTGGACATACTCCTATAGATAAGCGTAGCATAAAGATCAAGTCATTTCAATAGTTCAATTGCTATATGCTTTCTGATACATAGTAACCTAATTCCTTCGACCATGAGATCATGCATATCACCTTTACCGGATGGATGCTTTGATGTCATCAAACACCACACCGTAACAGGGTGGCTATAAAGGTGGTATTGAGTGTTCGGAAAGTATTGGTTGAAACACATGGATCAAGAGTGGGATTTGTCCATCCATATGACGGATAGATATTCTCTGGGCCCTCTCGGTGAAATGTCATCCAATTAGCTTGCAAGCATGTGACTGGGTCACAAGGGATCACATATCACGGGAACGAGAAAAGAGTACTTATCAGTAACGAGGTTGAACTAGGTATGTAGAGATACCGACGATCATAACCTCGGATAAGTAACATATCGTGAGACAAAGGGAAATTGGTATCGTATGTAAGTGGTTCATTCGATCGCAAAGTAATCGTAGAAATATGTGGGAGCCATATGAATTTCCAGATTCCTCTATTGGTTATTGTTCGGAGAAGTGTCTCGATCATGTCTGCATAATTCACGAACCGTAGGGAGACACACTTAAGGATTCGACGTTGTTTGAGTAGTTATGGTATTATGAGAAAGAGACCGAATGTTGTTCGGAGTCTCGGATGGGATCCGGGATATCACGAGGTGATCCGGAATGGTCCGGAGAATAAGATTCATATAAGGAAAGTCCCGTTTCGGAGTTGGGGAATGGTTCCGGTGTTTTTCATCGGGAACATTCTAGAAGGTCCCGGAATGTCCGGCACTCCGGGGGGGGGAATTGGTACATGAATGTGTCATTGCATGTTGGAATGATTGCATCATGTACTAAGTGTTCTCGCTGTCCGAAATAAAGGGTTAATTCAAATCCTAATTGGAAAAGTCAAACTGCCAGTTTTCGGTCAAACTGCCAGTTTCGGAAAGTGGAGAAAGAGGAGGAGAGGTGGAGGCCGAGTTGGAGGAGGGTTCCTCCCCTAGGCCGGCGCACCTCCCTAGGCCGAGTTGGGGAGGAACTCCTCCCCATGGCGCCGGCCCTCCCACCTATAAAAGGAGGGGCAGGGCCTCCTCCTCTAGACACAACAACACAAGTTTCCTATCCTCTAAACTAAACCCTAGATCTAGACCCCGGTTTAGAGCTATTCGGTTTAGAGCCTTCTAATTGGTTTAGAGCCCTCTAATTGGTGTGTCTAATTACTAGACCACTAATAGCCTCTCTCATAAGCTCCACCATACTCGCATCGGCTTAAGGCGAAGCCCTGCGGGATTTCCCCTCTACCTCCGGTACCACGCCGTTGTGCTGCCGGAATCGCGAGGAGAGTGCTACAACCTCCGCTGCCTGCTGGAACAAGGGAGAGGAAGGTCTTCGTCGAGTACCGAACGTGTGACCGACTACGGGAGCGCTGCCGGAACGTGGCGCCGGAAGGATCGTCTACGCGATCTTGAGATCGGAAAGAGTACGACTACATCACCCACGAGAATCTGCTCTCGTTAAACACTTTGGAATCTTCGAGGGTGAGTTATCCCATCGACTCGTTGCTACAATCTAGTAGATAGATCTTGGCTTGTTTGTTTGTATGCGATAGAAAATTTTTGTTTTCCATGCTACGAACCCCTACATATTCGTGTACATAGTAATGCTTTGAGTGCGGGATGGAGTCGCGACCATACCACTACTCTTATCATTTGCTTGGTATATTGAATGGTGGATCGATGCAATTTTACTCCTTCCATGGAAGTTAGAGGTGGCCTTACCTTTAACTTCGTCCGATGTTTATCCGGAGTGTTCTCTTGACGAATAGGAACAACGACCTCTTGTTAGTGGTGTCGCGAGGATCTACACGATGCGAGAAGATTCAGATCGCCGACCTTCTTTCCGGTACCATGAGGCGGATCTCGAGGGCGAGATCCATTGTTAGTGGTGTCGAATTGTGGCATCCCGCAAAACCACTACTAGAAAATCGCGTTGAATTTGTGCATTGCATCGTCATCATCATGCATCGTTCGCATAAAACTATTTTCGCAAGCCCGTTTTGTTTTCTAAAACGCCCATCTTTATTCAAACGCAAAGCCCGGTTCTCCGGATTAATTATTTTGGCCGCTATCGGTTTGCATACGGCCCGTTTAAAACAAATAAAAAAGTTTAATTGTTTTAGCGGGGGCAGTCGAACGGGCCGAATCGACCCGAACGACCACCCCCATTTTTAAATCGGTCCACCAGACAAATCCTACAGCTACCTAAAACTCTACCCACCCCGCTGGCCACATCACCCCACCCAATGGCTAGTCGCCACATCACCCTCTCCCTCTCCTCCACCACTCCCTAGCTGCCACGTGGCCAGCACACACACCACCACCGTCCCCTCCCTCACATGCGCTCAGCACCACACCGCCACGCACGCACACGCCTCACGCACTCCCCCGCGGGACCCCACCTGGCCCACCCCGGACGGCCCCTCCTCCCCCGCTCCCTTCCTCCCCCACGACGCTCCACCAACCACCTCCTCTCCCTCCCGCGTTCGTCCCTCCTTCGTCCGTCGCCGCCTCCTCCCCCGGAGCTCCGCCGCCCCTCAAGCTCCGCACGTCCCCTCCGCGGCTGCCGCGCCGCCGGACCGCCCTGCCCCGAGCCCCCTCGTTGAGCCAGAGCGCCGCCCCGCCGCTGCCCTCTGCGTCCCGTCGCCGCCCTTGCCAGGCTCGCCGCCGCCTATCGCCGTCTCCCCTCTCCGCGCGACCCCGACGCGCGGCCCTCACCGAGCCCGCCGGGGGTCCCTCTCCCCTCCCTCTCCGTCATCAGCAGCAGCAACCGGCCGACCTCGCGCTCGCCCTCCGCGCGCCGCCCGGCGACCCTCGCCCCGCTGCAACCACCCTTCCCCGAGCTCTCCCCCCGCCCCGCCGCGTCCGCCGGCGGCCGGACGTCGCCCAGGCACCCTCCGCGTCCGCCGCCCGTCTGCGCCAGCCCCCCCAAGCCTGCGTCCCGCGCCTCCATCCTCCGGCCTCCGACCCCGCGCGACCCCGCCGGTCCACCGCTCGCCGCGGCCCGCGTCCGTCGCCCCGATCTCGCCGTCCCCTCTGCAGACCCGCGACCCCGAGCCTCCCCCCTGGTCGTGCCGCCTCGTCTGTCGCCGCCGTCGCCGGCGGGTCCCGCTTCGTCGGCCTCCTCTGGTCTCGCTGGCCTCAGCCCCATGGCCAGCACACCCCGTCGCTTCCACCATGCGCCGCGCGAGCCGACCGCCGGTTTCTCCCTGTAGCCTCCTGTGCGTGTGTGTAGGAAGTCGCAGGTGCCCGTGTACGTGTCTGTCTTGTCCAGTTCGGTGCCAATCCAAGCCACTGCCAAGGAACAGAACAATCACCACAATGCCAACAACCGGGACCGAACAAGATCTTCATCACGAAACGCCGAGTTCTGCCACCCGTACCCGTGGATCTTCTAAGGGGAAACACCAAGTAGTTCACCGAACCCGAACCCGAGTTCTTCGTCGCAACGATAAGATCTCCTACATGGGAGCCGGAGAAACCGTACCCGAAGGCCGCGGAAGCAACAAGATCATCTCTCGGACGCCAAGGTCGTCGACACGGTTGCGACATGAACTCCCGCTCGACAACGCCAAGTACTCCCCTCGGACGCCAACACCCGAACCGGAAGGACGCCAAGACCACCACAAGGATGCCAAGTTCTACTTCAGAACGACAAGACCGACTCGATGGCGCGGGCCCGACAAGATCCTCGCAACGGCAAGATCGACCCCGTGGGACCCGACAAGATCTACCATATGAAGACCGTACCGGTCCGGTGAACCTCGACGAACCTCCGGCAAGAACTTCGACATGGCCAAGATCTACCGCAACCGAGTCCGGCACCGACAAGTGAAGTCAGAACCACCAAGGCCATCCTCGCGGAACGCCAAGACCTACCTCTGTTATCAAGAACGCTTCCGTCGAACCCCGAACCCCGTCGAACCCTGAACCCCGAGACCCGACCCCGAACCCCGGAACCCCAAGATCGTCGATCCCCCTCAATGTGTGACCCTTATCCGAACCCTTATTTTTATAAATGCTAAACATAAAACTTGTTGCAATTGAATTGTCATTCTCGCATGCATGCTTGTCATGTGGTTTGGGGGCCTTATGCCGATTCACTTCTAATTAAATATGGGGCCCATATGCGAGCAAATCTAGTCTCATATTGGCCTCATTTAAATTTGTGTAGCGAACCGGTGCTATCTTTTGCCATGCTAAGACAACATTTAAGTGGCGGGGTAGCTAAACAACTTGAACCATCTAAGTAATGTCGGGACCCCGGTTCCACTTAATATGGCCTAATTGCATCGCATCTTTGCCATGCCATACATCATACATGCATCATGCCGATCTTCTGCCGTTGTATTAAATATTGCATCCGGTGTTTATTCTAGTGTTTTGCGTCTTCGCGGATAAGGCCGTTGAGTTGATGCGAGTGTCGACCCGATCTTCGGTTGAACCCTTCGACAATGTTTTCAGGCGAGCATCTCCCCCTTTCTACCTATCTTACTTTATAGTATTTATTTCCCTCCTGTTGATCTATTGCTATCTGTGTTGCGTTGCTCTAGTTTTCGTACCCGAGATATCCCTTGCAGCCATATATAGCCTTGGACACATCCTATTACCTGTTGTTTGGTGGCTAGTTGGACCCGCGCGTCGTAGTCGCTTGCTCAAGTGTTGTTGCGTGTCGACAAGTACCACAGTTGTTGCAGAATTGCCGCATGTTGATGTTGGAGATGATCATGGCTTTACTTTTCGTTCACTTTAATTACTGTTTAACAACTAAAATTGAATTAAGCAGAGGCATCGGTGGGTGATAGTTAAGATTTGGTTTCCGACCGCCCACTTGTGTCCCGTAGGACCCGAGTTCTTGACACCTGTTCCGAGATCGAGCGTGCTAACCACAGTTGGGGAGATATGGGCCCCCCATTGATTATTACCTGATTTCAAAGTATTGTACTGGGGGCCACAAACTAGTTTGAGGTTTTATTTACTATCCTATACTTATGCCATGTTTACCGCTTTATTTACGATTGTGTGAGGAGCACGCTGTACTGTTTAGGATCGGGCCACGTTTCGCGGTGTCGACAGTCCCCGTTTGGGGATTTGCTGTCGTTCACAGCCGTTTGCTCAAACCCCAGTCCGTCTCGGAGACCGGCCGACTTCGTTGCGGGTGTCGACTTGGTGGGGTGGCCCCCACGTACTTGCTTTGGGTCTGGGAACGTCGTGACTTAGGCCCCGCCGACATACCGATGGGTGTATGTTAACTGATCTGGCAAAAAGGGTCGAAGTGACTGTGGATACTTTGGTGCACCCCTGCAGGGTTTAATCTTTTCGAGAAGCCGTGTCCGCGGTTATGGACGACTGTGGATAGGTCTTTCTCACCCCTCTCTGATAGTCGCCAGTTGTATCGAGTCTCTATAGGTTGTTTAGTGCATGCTGCCGCTGCCGCTCAGTCCACCATACCTTTGTAGGCGAGGACCGCCGAATTCTAGTCTCGCCGTGTACTGGCCTCAGTACTGACGCTCCTCTTTTTCCTTTGCCCTTTGTCGGCACCCCTTTTGTTTAAGCAGGTTTTGAGATCGACGTCGTTAGCAGGGTTACCCTTCCGGCTTGGCCTGGGCAGGGTTATGGACGCCATTGGTTATTCTTCAGGGCTCTTAGCCCCATTTGCATCTTGTCCGTAGTTGGACGCTCTATCGTTTTCAAGGTGATTTGGATCTTTGTATATTATATCTGTATTCTTGACTCATTGAGTCGCTGCTGTATATATATATATGTTCTGTGGGTCCCATCAAGGACTGTTGTGTAATGTTATTACTTTGATTTCCACCCGCACGCAAGTGCCTGGTGGGCACCTTCGAATCGTTTCTATGCGGGTTTGGCGGGTTCCGCTAAAACTTGCATAGGGCCGATTCTGAGGGTGTTACATAGTAAGCTGGCTAGCAGAGAACAGATTCATCTTAAGAAGAGGAACATGAGAAATATCAGGAACAGAAAAAGAATAAGTATAAAGGGTGCCCCGACTAGAAACAGGAAGAGAGGTACCATCAGCCGTGAAAACACAGACAGGAGAAGGGAGAGAACGAAGAGCGGACAGAAAAGAAGACTCAGAGGTCATATGAAAGGAAGCTCCAGAATCCAGATACCACGGGGACGTACCTGACTATGTAGAATGCGGTGGTCGCGCAGTGCCTGAAGAATCAGTCACAGAGCCAGTAGTGCATGTCGAAGAAGAGCCTGTAGCAGCAAGCAGACCGCGAAGACTCCTGATCATGTCCTGATCGGAGAGAGCAACTGCTAAAGATCCGGAAGGAGCCGACTACCCACGAGCCTGGTGCTGCTGAAGTAAACTGGGATCCCGTGTATAACAGGTGGCCCAAGTGTGGCCATCCTTGTTACAGTAAGAGCAGTGACGAAGAGAACCACGACGACCCTGACCACGAGCCTGCTGGTGCTGACCCTGACCCTGAGACTATTGGTGCTGACTCTGACCCTGACCTGGAGGAGTGGGTAGTATCGGCGGCGGCACAGAGGACCGCGGCTGAGTCGAGGGAGCAGACGGCATAGGAGGACCACGAGTAGCAAGCACAGATGGAACTGCAAGAAGACCAGCACCCCGGAGACGGGTCTCCTCAGCCCGAAGCTCAGACAACACCTCAGAGAGCGGAACACGACCACGAGCATTCAGCTGTGCCGGGGCTCAAACTCCTGGCGGAGACGAGACAGAAACTCATAGATGCGGTGAAACTCCAAATCCGAGCGCACAATCTGGCAGCACGAGCATGTGCCACAAACAGCAGTACAGAGAGAATCAAGCTCACGCCAGATAGCAGCACTCTGAGTATAGAACTCATCAATAGTGGAATCACCCTGTTGAAGAGCATGCTCCTGGTGAACCACATACAGGTAAAGAGCATCCCCAGATGGCTGATAGCGCTGACGAAGATGTTCCCACTGAGCGGCAACAGTAGGGAGACTCATGAACTCAGCAGCATACTAGGGCAGAACACTAGAGGTGAGAACAACAGCAGCGCGGGCATCCTCATCGATACACTGAGTGTAGGCAGTCAGAGCGTGGCGATAGGTCTCGAGATCAACAGAGTATTGTTTGAACTTCAGCTCATAAGCAGCAACAACACTATCATCGACACTCTGAGCAGCATCCTTGGCCTCCTAAGAAGCATCAGCGCCGAGAACAATCGGCGTCGGCGGAAGAGGAGCCACAGGAGCAGGGGGCACGGCGGACAGGAGACCTCGCCGGAGAGCACACCCCAAAGACGGAGACCGCACATGTGAACACGCATAAAGACAGCGAAATCAGGATAATTCGCGCCATCGGAGATCACTAGGCAGCGAGGAATCGCAACATAGCCCGATGCAGAAGACATCTCTCTCTCTCTCAATTTTTTTTCAACACTCGAACAGATCTAGCCAACAGGCAGACAGAGCAGTTGGAGGCCGGCAGGGCAGAGGAGGCCGGCGGGAGGCCTAGTAGCTGGAGGCCGGCGGAGAGGAGCCGGGCGGGTGGAGGGGAACTGGGCGGAGGGGAGCCGGGCGAGCGGAGGGGAGCCCGGGAGTCGGAGGGCCGAACGGGCGGGCGACAGGGCGACGTGCGTCGGGCGTCGGGCAGCAGGGCCAGGCAGAATCGATCCGCGCGTGGAGGAGAGGGCGGGCGACATGTGTCGGGCGGCAGGGCCAGGCGGAATCGATCCCGCGCGTGGAGGAGAGGGCGGGCGTCGGGCGTCGTTCGTCGCATGGAGGAGAGGGTGGGCGTCGGGTGGTAGCAGGTCAGCAGGTCCAGGCGGGTCCGATCCGATCTAGGAGATTGATCTAGGGACCACGGACTGGAGAAGATCAATCGATCTGGGGAGCAAAAATTTTGACGAGCAGAACGAGGAACTCCACGCAAGCGGCCAGAACGGGAACCGGCGGTGGCCGGGGCGAGCTGACGACGGCGGCGGTCACAAGCAGAGGACCGGTGGGCACGGGAACCCTAAAACCGGCTCTGATACCATGTTAGGAATAGACAAGTTGTATTCCTCTGGGGGCCAAAGGTCACAATATATAGTACATGTATAGGTGCAAATATGCAGGAAGCCCCCTAACATATGGGAAAACTATAATATACAAATATATACATCTAATAGAGAGTCGGCCATGTATTTACCCAAGCTTGACCAATGCCAACGAAAGAGTCCTCTTGTGAGTTTCTCCGAACTCCTTGTACTTTCAGCCATAGCTTGATGCACTTCAGTGTTTTCTAACGAGATAAATCCCCGAATATGAGATGCAGGCGTTGATTAAAAAAACATGCAGTTGGAACTCTCTTCCGTACCGCGTACAAATAAACTGTGGCAATCAATCCCTGACCTTCAGTAGGCCAGGGGAATGGCCTTTGTTCCTATCCGGCCGGCCCGCCATTTTTCTCCCGTCGTCGTTCCCCTCTAGCCGCCGTTCCCCTCATTCCGCCATTCACTTGTAGCGGATTATGATTTGGGGCAGGACATTGGAGGGGCGGACGCTGTAGCTTCAACCGGATTGCTCCAAGGGGCGGGAAATGGAGAGATGAGAGGGAGAGGAGGGCGAGGAAGACTCGCCTTAGCTGGGTTGTCGCTGCCTTGTTGCAGCACACGCGCGGTGTGCTCCCCTAGCGCGAGCTCCTCTTTTGTTCGAGCAGAGATGAACCGGTACGCAGGGGACTGTTTTCAAGCCTTTCCGAGCCTCCCCGCTCGGAAAATCGCGAGGCAAACTTACACGGGGTGCGGGCGGGCATGGAATTGCCTCAGCTTTCCAAGCCCCAATTCTAAAGCTAGCCAAACAACTAAATTTGGGCCGGCCATTTTCAAAAGCTTAATTCCAAGCCCTAATTACGAGTTTACCTACGACATCCAAACACAGTGGTAGGGGAAACATTTCCACAAATTAAATATGTTTCCTACTAATAAATAAATCTAGTAATCGCAAGCTTAGCATTAACTATTCACAAAAATAATCTTTAAGTACATAATGGGCTAAAACATATATACAGGTGTATCTTTTATAAAATAGAGTGCAATTTTACTTCTTCTTTTTTGCGGGGGGACAATTTTTTTACTTCATTGTCACATGATCATATACATGTGTGCACTTTGTAATGTTGGGTGAACCAAAATTATTTATATATACTAGTTTGGTCATAGAATATAAGAGAATTTTTTTTTTGGTTAAAACAAGACATTGACCAATAATTTTATACTCCAAGGCATTCACTTGTACTCTCTCCGTTCCGAAATATAAGATGTTTAAGTATATTTTCAAACGACATGTATCTAGATCATTTTTAGTTTGTAGATTCACTCGTGTTTACTCGTCACTCGTGTATATAGTAAAAGAAGTCTAGATACTTGTGTTTTAGAAAGAAAAAAAAGCTAAAACATTTTATATTTTGAGATGGAGGGGTAATTGTGAGTTTGTATAAAAAATATTAGTTGAGCAATTATCGGTAAGTGTTTTATCTTTCTAGAACGATGAAGTATACAAAAATAGAAACTAGATTTCAAATATATAATAATAAACAAGAAAAATGTGTCGGTGTTGGAGATATTGAACCAAGACCTCCAACTTCCCTACATGAGTAAGTTAATAATGAAATAAAAAGTAGTTCCACTACGTGAGTTCCATGTCACAATCAATAGAGCTATTGCTTGTCAATGAACCCGATTTAGCGGCTAACTAAAACTACGAATCCAGAGAAGTACATACTAGACTTTTTTATGAGAAATACATATTATAGTAGAACCAGAAATTAGTTGTTATCAGGAAAAGAAGGGGTGAATATTTGTGGATCATTTTCTTAAATCGAAAATCATGTTTTCAAGTTTTAAAAAATCTAAAAATAAAATAGGTATGTAGCCAGTAATGTATACTAAAGACATGCAAAATATCAATTGAAAATAATGTGTATTTTGAGCTACACAAAAAATGATAAAACTTTAGATCTAATTGTAGTGATTTTAAATCTAAAAGATAATCCAAACTTTGCCATTTTTATGTAGTACAGAATATAAAACATTTCGAATTGAGAATTTGAACGTTTGCGGGATACATCATTAGCTACTTTTAAGATTTTATTTCATAAGTTTTGAAATTTGCAAATTTAGTTTTAATTTTTTTAATATGCAGAGAGCATTGGAGGTTGGGAGTCAAAAGAACTTTCCGGAAAAGAAGACGCTTCACTGAGAATTATCTAAGAAGATTAATACTCACCCTATCCTGAATTAGATTTTATCAATTTTTTAGATCACACGTAACAATACACTAAAATGTATCTAAATAGATAAATCGGTGAAGTAATTCCGGGCAAAGAGAGTAGAAATATTCCGTTCGTGGCTAATGGACATTTGCGGCATTCTGTTAAAAAGAAAACAAGAAATAGAAATAATAGACTATCATAAATAAAAGAAAAATACAGGCTCAAATCAATCGCATATACACAGCTTAGTTCAAATTTGTATACACTCAAGACCAAGAACACTAGCACCCCTCGTATCCATCCCCTCCTCGAACGGCCACTCCGGGGCTCCCGCGTCTCATCGCCGCCATCCATAACTCCTCGTACAGTACAGTATGATCCATTCAACGGCCAGAAATTATCTCCGGCCGACTGATTCCAGCGGCTCGCCGAGTCACCCCGAACGACATCCCATGATCCCAATCCCAAGCCCGCGTACAAGGCACAACCATGAGCCGGCTTCTCAGAACGGCTTGCCCCAGTACATGAGGATGTCCTGGAGGAGCGGGTCACCGGCGGAGAGTCCGCTCGCCGGGTCGAGCTGCCCCGCCAGAATCGAGCCAGCCGGGTTGACGCCCGGGTCGGCGGTGGCGAAGGTGCGCTCCCACTCGGAGATCTTGGGCTGGCTCTGCACCTCCGGCCGGTCGCTCCCGCACGAGGCCGTGAGCACGTGGTCCGAGCAGCTCGAGTCCGCGTGCGCCCGCGGCATCGAGTCCGACGGCCGCACGTCGTAGTACGCCGCCAGGTCCGAGAACGGCGGCGGCGCGTATGGAGGCAGCAGGGCTGGCTTCTGCTCCGGCGGCGAGCCGACGGCCGCATGGCCGGGGCTCGCCTTGGGGGCGCGGTCGCCGGTGCTCGGCCACTCCTGCACGCCTTTCTTGTTGTAGATCCGGCACAGCACCCAGTCATCCAACTGTAACAACATCAAAAGGTTCAATCAAATGTTCGGTAGAAAAATCATTATCGTAACATTCCAATATATAAAACCTAGGTGGAGTATCAATTATAAAGCGATCGATCAATCACGAAGGGTTTTTATTTGTACTAAAATTTGAAGGGGCATCATTTGGCTGGATATTTTGCAGCGTAGATGCATGCGTCGCCATCGCAGCGACGCAAAGCGCGAGAAAATAATTGGCGGGTGGAGGAGATGACGCGCGCGCAGGCATCTCCAGCGTTCACACCTCCAAGAACGACAACGACCGTACATAATAATCAAGCCCCACTTATCTGATCGATACGTGACGATAACCAACTCCCTATCTGATCGTCTGATGAGATGATGATGCCGAAGAAGAGAAAAAAACAAATCGAAGATAATAATAATAACGCTTAATGTTGCACAGTTCGAGCAAAGTAGGTGTGCGCGTCAGATAGAGAGGAGTTTCAGGAGTAGGGCCGTCGATCGGGCACGTACCCTGAGGCTGTTCTTCTTGCGGGCGGAGCGATCGACGTCGGCGAGGCGGTACTCGTGCATGATCCAGTTGGTCTTGTCGCCCTTGGGCGCCTTGCCGGCGTAGAAGACGAGCGCCTTCTTGATGGCCACGGGCTTGGGCGTGCCCACCGGCTTGTCGGCGCCGGTGGCCTTCCAGTAGCCCGCGCCGGCCGACCGGTTCGGCCGCGACCCGTTGGGGTACTTGCGGTCGCGCGGGGAGAAGAAGTACCACTCCTTCTCGCCGTACAGCGCCATTCCTGCACACAGGGAGAACGATTAAGTACTTCATGCCACGTACGTGAGGTCGATCGATTCACGAGGGGGCATGGAATGGAAGACGTACTCGGGAGCTGCCAGGGGTCGAACTTGTAGAGGTCGACCTCGGCGATGATGGGGACGGAGATGGGCAGGCCG
Organism: Avena sativa; assembly: GCA_916181665.1. NCBI lineage: Eukaryota > Viridiplantae > Streptophyta > Magnoliopsida > Poales > Poaceae > Avena > Avena sativa. The sequence continues at coordinate 288,997,179 of OV702279.1, forward strand.
GCGCAGCGCTGGCACAGGTAGTGCATCACCAGCTCCTCGTCCGTCGGGTGGAACCGGAAGCCCGGCGGCAGGTGCAGGTCCTGCGACGCTGCCGATCCACCTCCTCCTCCGACGCTCATCTCCTCGATCGGTCCTTAATCCCAACCACGCGATCGATATATACGCGCCAACTGAAGCTCGTCTCTCTCTTGTTCGATCGCCAACCTCGCGGGAACTAGCTAGCTACACACCGCCGGGCGATCGCTCCTCGGGTATTTCTTCTAGCCTAGTCTAGTCCTGGAAAGAGGCGGGGAGCGAGAGCATGAAACCATGCGCTCTGCGGCACGCGCGCCATATATAGACCGTGCCCGCCCGCGCGCGCGCTGGGAATGCCGTTGGCGTCGAGACGTGGAGGGCATCTGACGGTGCGCGGATTTGGTCATTGCTTACGCAGGCCGAGGGGCGCTTGGACGCGCGCGCGCGCGCTCGAGGGCCAGGAGCGGCGAGGCGGCCGCGGGGTGGGGCCCGGAGCAACGGCGGCTCACGTGGACAGGTGTTCCGTTTCGGGTTAGTTTGGTGAGGCCCACGAGAGTGGACGTGCGTCCGTTGGCGGCGCGACACGCGGTGCACGGGGACGCCAGAGCGGAAAGGTACGGCGCTAGGTCCGGCCGGGGGGCGGACCAGCCTCAGAATGTACGGATCCCGATGGAGTCAGTTGGAGCCTATATAGAACTAATCTATCACTGTACTTTATTCTTGTATTGATTTTGCAACTTGATTTAGAGTACTGTATGTTGTATACGGTCGTATATAGGGTGGTGTGATCGCCTCTTCGGTGTCCCAAGGGCTGGGGGTATGCACGAGCTACACCTCGTCTGTTCGGCCAACGTTCTAGTGCCACTCGTGTCGTGTGCTGAGAAGAGCGCGAGAAGCTCGTGAGACATGATAATGTTGCCGACCGACACGACATTTTCTCCATGGTGCTCTCGAGCAGCAAACCCGGGGAACAACTGGTGAGATTGTCCTACTCCTCCAACCATATTAGTTGACTCTCCGCTCAAAAAAAAATTAGTTGACTCAACTTTGTCCAGATACGGATGCATCTAGACTAGATACGTAATTAGATACATATGAATCTAGACAAAGTTGAATCAACTAATATGGGCCGGAGGGAGTATTTAAATCCGTCCATGTTGCTCAATCCCTTGATAATTAAAGGACTACTCAATGTTCGCTTTTCTTATATGTTTGTGATATTTCCATCGGGAGGAATTATTCCCACTTACATTGCTTGGTCATAAAAAACACACATATGAAGAAATTAGTAGTTTAATACTAATCATTAATTTTGGCAGAATATACAAATAATGAAATAATGACTATTTTGAACAAACTAATACAAGATCAGGGTCTATGCATAGACCAGGCCTATGGTCCCATTTAAAAAAACAAATCATGACAACGTCACATGTACAGGTACTAAAGGTCAAAATACGCTCATCTAATAAAACATTCGGCATGTGTAGCAAAGCATCAAAAACAAGCCACATACGTATACAACAAAACAAAGAAAAGAAACGACATGGTAATACATAGCATTTGCAACAATACAAAACACATTTGAGACATGAGATCTATCACGAAAAAGACACATCTAGAACCACATTGCAAAACACAACTATCATGCTGTGTGCACAAGAACAACATGCATGCCCTGTTGTAGCACGTTGAAACAAACAATCGACATAAATAAAATCCCAAATTCACAGGTCTCTCGCCATCCATGTTGGAGAGGCAACAACTTTTGCAAATCACCATCGCCTCCACCGTCTAGACAATAAAGAGGACGCGCCAAAACCTAACAAATCGAACCATGGTTATATACTCGGACGAGAAATGTATGGCTGCTAGTCCTTGTTAACAAGTTGAAATGCAACAACAGAAGGTCTTCAAAAAAATCGGTTTTTACCTGCTGGTCTGTTTTGACAGATTTCTGCCATTATTTGCATTTGCCTCTTAATCAGTTTCTGTTTGAGTTATTCTTGATCACTTGAGCTTTTTAAAGGAATTGCTACAGTAGTTTGTGTTTTAATGGAAGTTTTACTTGTGTTGAAACTAAAACCAAAGGCCTATTCTTTTGAATGCACTAATGTTGCTAATGAAGATTGTGTGAAGTTTTGTATGAATAAATTTTTCAAGTGTAGGGGAAGAATGATGTGATAAAGAATGGACAAAAGCTCAAGCTTGGGGATGCCACCCTGTGTCACCCCAAGAAATATTCAAGAGGTACAAGCGTCAAAGCTTGGGGCATCCCCTTTTTCATCAATAAAAATCTCAGATCTCTTTCTAGACACTTCAATTTTATTGTTTCATGCACTATTGTGTTCTTCTTGGAGCGTCTTAGTTTTTGTTTTTGGTTTTATTTTGTTTAGTTTGCTTGAATAAATTATTTGGACCCCCGCATTGGCTATGTTGTTTCACAAAAGTTGATTGATGTTGGAAAAGAGTAGAAAGTTTCATCCTTTAGTGGTACAAAAGGGAGCTTGTTTTCACTATGGCTTAGACTTTACCATGTCATGCTAGATGTTGTTTTGACCTTATGCTTAGTGATTATTGCTGTAGCATGGCTTGTTCTAAACAATTGAGATTGCTTAATGTGCCTTAAAAGAATCATGCGTTGTTTTAGCATACAAAAGCATAATATTATGGTATTCTCCTTTGATGTTTTGTTTGGATTAACTTGGCGCATGCTCAAACTTAACTTGTGATACCACTTTATGCTTTGATTGATAATGTTTTATCACTCTGCATGATTATGACCATTATTGCTCTCTTAGTTGGTCGCTCCCTGTATTTTGCTAGTCTCCACTTGTATTGAGTAAGCTCTACTCATGCATCCAACTCCCAAGAAACCAAGTTATTCCAAAGAATCCACTATAAATTCCTATGTATGGTGTGTTACACCATTTCAAGTATATTCTTGTTTTATCTATTTTCCAAATTAAACTTGTTCTAAAAAAATTAGTAATTAAAGCTCTCACAAACTTGATGGCACACTTTATTTTTCTTGTCCCTAATAAACTTGAACCATTGTGTCATCTATGTTGTGTATGCTTGCACTTATAAGTTGGGAATTAGCAGAACCATGCTATCGTGGGGAACGCTTTCAACACTTGTACATATTACCCAGTTGATATCATGATCCTTTGTTTATGGATGTCGGGGTGTGAAATAAAAGGGGATCTTGTAAGTTCATGGAGTTTTGTATATGTGTTAGAGAAATGCCTAGGAGGCTAGCCTAAGGCATGCCTAATCATGGTGGAAAATTGCAGCATTACCATAGTGAGCAATCCATGAAGCATCCTCGGAAAAAATATAGAAAAAAAGAAGAGAAAAAAATATATGCACCATGCTCATGGTAAACTAAACCGTTGGGTACACTAAACCGTTGTGTCAAAAGAAATTAGACGAGTTTAAGCTTAATCTAAACCTCTTCCAGGTCTAGATTAAGGAGGGGTATTATAGACATATAATATGTGTTGGGGTTCGTAGCAAGGAAAACAAAAAATTTCTACCGCATACAAACAAACAAGCCAAGATCTATCTACTAGATTGTAGCAACGAGTCGATAGAATAACTCACCCTCGAAGATTCCAAAGTGTTTAATGAGAGCGGATTCTCGTGGGTGATGTAGTCGTACTCTTGCCGATCTCAAGATCGTGTAGACGATCCTTCCGGCGCTGCGTTCCGGCAGTGCTTCCGCAGTCGGTCACACGTTCGGTACTCGATGAAGACCTTCCTCTCCCTTGTTACAGCAGGTAGCAGAGGTTGTAGCACTCCCCTCGCGATTCCGGCAGCACGACGGCGTGGTACCGGAAGTAGAGGGGAGATCTCGCAGGGCTTCGCCTTAAGCCGGAGCGAGTATGGTGGACTATGAGAGAGGACTTGGCGATCTAGGGTTTAGAGGCACCAAGGAGAGAGGGCTAGGCCGGCGGCTAGGGCAAGGGGAGAGCCCCAAGTCGGCGGCTAGGGCAAACCCTAGGACGGCGGCGGCTGCAGGAGGGCCAGCGGCTAGGGTTAGGGTTTAGAGGAGATAGGTGTGTGTCTATTGGGGCAGCCATGCCCCTCCTTTTATAGGTGGGAGGGCGCCGGCCAGGGGAGGAGAGTCCTCCCCCAAGTCGGCCTCCAAGGCCGGCGGGTGGAGGGAGAGGAACTCCTCCCCAAGTAGGTTTCCTACTCTCCCTCCACCAAGCAAACTTGCCGTTTGACTTTTCAAATTGGCGTTTGACTTTTCAAACTAGGATTTGATTTATCCCTTTATTTTGCTCAGCGATGACACCTAGTACATGATGCAACCATTCCAACTTGTTATGACACATTCATGTACCCTTCCCCTCCGGAGTGTCGGACCTTCCGGACCCTTCTAGTACATTTCCGATGAAAACACCGGAATCATTCTCCAACTCCAAAACAGGACTTTCCTTATATGAATCTTATTCTCCGGACCATTACGGATCTCCTCGTGATATCCCGAATCCCATCCGAGACTCCGAACAACATTCGGTCTCTTACTCATCATTCCATATCTACTCAACAACATCGAATCCTTAAGTGTGTCTCCCTACGGTTCGTGAATTATGCGGACATGATCGAGACACTTCTCCGAACAATAACCAATAGAGGAATCTGGAAATTCATATGGCTCCCACATATTTCTACGATTACTTTGCGATCGAATGAACCACTTACATACGATACCAATTTCCCTTTGTCTCACGATAGTTTACTTATCCGAGGTTTTGATCATCGGTATCTCTGCATACCTAGTTCAACCTCGTTACTGATAAGTACTCTTTTCTCGTTCCCGTGATATGTGATCCCTTGTGAGCCAGTCACATGCTTGCAAGCCAATTGGATGACATTCCACCGAGAGGGACCAGAGTATATCTATCCGTCATATGGATGGACAAATCCCACTCTTGATCCATGTGTCTCAACCCATACTTTCTGAACACTCAATGCCACCTTTATAACCACCCAGTTACGGTGTGGTGTTTGATTTCATCAAAGCATCCTTCCGGTGATGGTGATAAGCATGATCTCATGCTCGAAGGAATTAGGTTACTATGTATCAGAAAGCATATAGCAATTGAACTATTAAAATGACTTGATCTTTATGCTACACTTATCTATAGGAGTATGTCCATCATACCATTCTCCTAACGATATGATCTTGTTGTTAATAACATCTCAATATTCATGATAGGGAAACCACAATCATTTATTAACCAACAAGCTAGTATTATGAAGAGGCTTTATTAGGGACTCTAATTTAGTTTACAAATCACACAAGTATTAATGTTTTCTTGTTAATACTGTTATAGCATGAATGTAAACATTTATCATAAACACAAAGATATAATAATAACTATATTTATTATTGCCTCTAGGGCATATCTCCAACAGTCTCCCACTTGCACTAGAGTCAACTAATCTAGATTACATGGTAATATACCCAACACCCATGGCAGTTTGGTGTTGGTCATGTTTTGCCCTCGGGAGAGGTTTAGTCAACGGATCCGCCACATTTAGATCTGTGTGTACTTTACAAATCTTTATGTCACCTCTTGGACATGTTCTCGAATAGCGTGAAAATGTAGCTTGATGCGCTTCAGCTTCTTGTGTGACCTTGGTTCTTGCGCATTGGCTATGGCGCCCATGTTATCACAGTAGATAGACATTGGGTCCAGCGCACTTGGAACCACACCAAGCTCTGTAATGAACTCCTTCATCCATATCGCTTCCTGTGAAGCCTCCGAAGCAGCTATGTATTCCGATTCAGTTGAAGATCTCGCCACAACGCTTTGCTTTGCACTCCTCTAGCTAACTGCTGCACCATTCAAAGTAAATACGTATCTAGATTGAGATTTAGAATCATCCGGATCGGTGTTCCAACTAGCATCGGTGTAACCATTAACAACGAGTTGTTCATCACCTCCATAAGAAAGAACCATATCCTTAGTTCTTCTCAAGTACTTAAGGATGTATTTGACCGCTGTCCAATGATCCACTCCTGGATCACTTTGATATCTGCTAGTCAAACTAACAGCATATGCAATGTCGGGTCTAGTACATAGCATGGCATACATTAGAGATCATATGGCTGAGGCATAGGGAGTCTTACTCATCCTTTCTCTATCTTCTGCCGTTGCTGGACTTTGAGTTTTACTCAAGGTTGTATTGGGCAACATGGGCAAGAACCCTTTCTTGCTATCTTCCATTCCAAACCTCTTGTGACAATGATATTAGGCGTCTCGATCTATCTCTATAAATCTTTATGCCTAATATGTAAGCTGCTTAGCCAAGATCTTTCATTAAAAAACTATTATTCAAATATTCCTTGACACTATTAAGAAGGTCTACATCATTCCCAATCAACAATATGTCATCCACATATAGTATTAAGAATGCTACAGAGCTCCCACTCACTTTCTTGTAAATACAAGCTTCTCCATAAGTTTGTATAAAACCAAAACTTTTGATTATCTTATCAAAACGTTGATTCCAACTTTGGGATGCTTGCTTCAATCCATATATAGACCGTTGAAGTTTGCATACCTTGTTAGCATCTTTAGGATCGACAAAACCTTTGGGTTCCATCATATACAACTCTTCATCAATTTCTCCATTGAGGAACGCTGTTTTGACATCCATCTGCCATATCTCATAATCATAATATGCAGCGATTTCTAACAAAATCCTCACAGACTTCAGCTTCGCTACTGGTGAGAAAGTCTCATCGTAGTCAACTCCTTGAATTTTTCGAAACCCTTTTGCGACAAGTCGAGCTTTATAGACAGTAACATTACCATCAGCATCTGTTTTCTTCTTGAAAATCCATTTGTTCTCGACAGCCTTCCGTCCATCCGGTAAGTCCACCAAAGTCCATACTTGGTTTTCGTACATGGATCCAATCTCGGATTTCATGGCTTCTTGCCATTTATTGGAATCTGGGCTCATCATCGCTTCCTCATATGTCGCAGGGTCATCGGTGTTGTCCACCAACATGACACTCATAACGGGATCATACCAATCAGGAGTGGTACGAGTTCTCGTTGACCTGCGAGGTTCTGTAGCAACTTCAACCGAAGTTTCATTATCATAATCATTAGCTTCCTCTCTTATTGGTGCAGGCACCACAGGAACTTCTTCCGGTGCTGCGCTACTCGCAAGTTCGAGAGAAGGTTCGACAACCTCGTCGAGTTATACTTTCCTTCCAGTGACTTCTTTCGAGAGAAATTCCTTCTCTAGAAAGGATCCATTCTTGGCAACGAAGATTTTGCCTTCGGATCTCTGATAGAAGGTGTACCCAATAGTTTCCTTTGGGTATCCTATGAAGACGCATTTTTCCGCTTTGGGTTCAAGCTTGTCCGGCTGTAACTTCTTTACATAGGCTTCGCAACCCCAAACTTTAAGGAACGACAATTTAGGTTTCTTCCCAAACCATAATTCATACGGTGTCGTTTCAACGGATTTAGATGGTGCCCTATTTAAAGTGAATGCGGCTGTTTCTAACGCATAACCCCAAAATGATAGCGGTAAATCTGTAAGTGACATCATAGAACGAACCATATCTAAGAGAGTTCGATTACGACGTTCAGACACACCATTACGCTATGGTGTTCCCGGCGGTGTCAATTGTGAAAGTATTCCGCATTTCTTCAAATGCTCGCCAAACTCGTAACTTAGATATTCACCTCCACGATCAGAACGTAGAAATTTAATCTTCTTGTTACGTTGGTTCTCCACCTCACTTTGAAATTCCTTAAACTTCTCGAAAGTTTCGTACTTATGTTTCATGAAATAGATATACCCATATCTACTCAAGTCATCCGTGAAGGTAAGAACATAACGATAACCACCGCGCGATGCTACACTCATCGGACCACACACATCGGTATGTATGATTTCCAATAAGTCCGTAGCTCGCTCCATCATACAAAAAATGGTGTCTTAGTCATTTTACCCATCAGACATGCTTCGCATCTTTCAAGTGATTCGAAATCAAGTGATTCAAGAAGTCCATCAGAATGGAGTTTCTTCATACGCTTCACTCCAATGTGACCAAGATGACAGTGCCACATATAGGTCGAGTTATCGCTCAATTTCAAATGTTTAGCTTCAATGTTATTAATATGTGTATTTCCACTATCGAGATTCAATAAGAATAGACCATCTATCAAAGGTGCATGTGCATAAAACATATTACTCATATAAATTGAACAACCATTATTCTCGGACTTAAACAAGTAACCGTCTCGCAATAAACAAGATCCCTATATAATGTTCATGCTTAACGCAGGCACCAAATAACAATTATTTAAGTATAAAACTAATCCCGATGGTAGATGAAGAGGTAGCGTGCCGACCGCGAACACATCAACCTTTGATCCATTTCCTACGCGCATCGTCACCTCGTTCTTCGCTAGCTTCCGTTTATTCTGTAGCACCTGTTTCGAGTTACAAATATGAGCAACCGAACCAGTATCAAATACCCAGGCACTACTACGAGTAATAGTGAGATACACATCAATAACATGTATATCGGATATACCTTTCTTCTTGATGTTGCCATTCTTCAAATCCGCCAAGTACTTTGGGCAATTCCGCTTCCAGTGACCCTCTCCCTTGCAGTAAAAGCACTCAGTATCCGGCTTAGGTCCAGCCTTGGTCTTCTTCATTGGTGCGGCAACTTTCTTACCACCCTTCTTGAAGTGTCCCTTTTGCTTAGACTTGCCTTTCTTGAATTTGGTGGTCTTATTGACCATCAACACTTGGTGCTCTTTCTTGATCTCCACTTTTGCAGATTTTAACATGGAGAAGAGTTCTGGCAACTGCTTGTTCATGCTTTGCATATTGTAGTTCATCACAAAGTTCTTGTAACTTGGTGGTAGTGACTGGAGGACACGGTAAATCCCCAAAGCATTAGGAATCACTATGCCCAAGCTTTGGAGTTTGTTTGCGTGCCCAAACATCTTAAGCACATGCTCACTGACGGAGCTGCCCTCTTCCATCTTGCAGTTAAAGAACTTTTCAGAAGCCTCACAGCTCTCAACTGCCGCGTGAGTCTCAAATATCAATTTGAGTTCACGGACAATATCATGTGGGTCTGAATTCTCAAACCTTTTCTGAAGCTCCGATTCCAAACCATACAAGATAGCACACTGAACTGTGGAGTACTGATTCTTCCGAGCGAGGTAAACATTCTTTACTTCATCGGTAGCATCAGCTGCAGGCGGGTCACCCAGCGGTGCATCCAGCACATAGGTCAAATTACCAGCATTGAGGACAATCCTCAAATTGCGGAACCAATCTGGGAAGTTGCTTCCATTGTTTTTCAACTTTTCTTTCTCTAGGAACGCATTAAAATTGATGGTAGGGGCCGTCATTGATCTACAACATATTTGCAATAGTTTAGACTAAGTTTATGACAATTGAGTACTAATTAATAGTTAAATTAATCTAGATAAACTCCCACTCAAAACAATATCTCTCACATTGTTTTAGTGATCACACGAATCAAATCCACCACATCAAAACCGATCATCATGAGAGTTGATGTAGCTTCAATGGCGAACAATCGACATGTTCATCATATCTACTATATGATTCATGCTTTACCTTTCGGTGATCCGTGTTCCGAGACCATGTCTGTACATGCTAGGCTCGTCAAGATCAAACCTTAGCTTCCGCATGAGCAAATCTGGCTTGCTCACGTTGTATACACTTGCAGAATCTAACACACCCGATCATCACGTGGTGCTTTGAAACAACAAGCTTTAGCAACGGTGCTTACTAAGGATGAACACTTTAGAACTTGAAATTTATGTGCATGAGGGATCATCTTATAATGCTACCATCGTTAACTAAGTAATACAAGATGCATAAAGGATTAACATCACATGCAATTCATAATATGTGATATGATATGGCCTTTCTTATTTGTGCTTCCGATCTCCATCTTCAAGCACGAACATGATCTCCATCATCACCAGCATTGCACCAAGGTCAATGACGCTGCTTCATGATTGTCGTCCACCAGCTTCAACTATTACAACTACTTTGAATAGACACGCGGGTCTTAACAGAAATTAAAGACAACCATATGGCTCCTGCCGGTTGCCAACTTACAATAAGGAACATTGCATACATCAAATATAATCACAATCATGGCCATATCACATCACAGCACACCCCCTGCAAAACAAAGTTAGACGCCTCTAATTTCTTTGCATATTTTACGTGGTTTGGGGCTTTCACTAAGTGTCGATCTAACTTACGAACAAGAACCACAACGTTGATGTTTGAACTATCAAGTGCCCGTTGTAAATTGGATCTATACTATAATGGGAGAGACAGACACCTGCAAAGCCACTTATGCAATACAAGTTGCATGTTGAGCGTGGAGCAAGTCTCATGAATGATGTCATGTAAGGTTAGCCCGGGCCGCTTCATCCCATCATACCGCAAGATGCAAAGTACACAAGAATCAATTGATAATAAAAGCACCACCGCCCACAATGACCATTGTGTTCTACTCGTGCAATAGATCTACATATAGACACGGCTCTGATACCACTGTTGGGGTTCGTAGCATGGAAAACAAAAAATTTCTACTGCATACAAACAAACAAGCCAAGATCTATCTACTAGATTGTAGAAACGAGTCGATAGAATAACTCACCCTTGAAGATTCCAAAGTGTTTAACGAGAGCGGATTCTCGTGGGTGATGTAGTCGTACTCTTGCCGATCTCAAGATCGTGTAGACGATCCTTCCGGCACTGCGTTCCGGCAGCGCTTCCGCAGTCGGTCACACGTTCGGTACTCGATGAAGACCTTCCTCTCCCTTGTTCCAGCAGGTAGCGGAGGTTGTAGCACCCTCCTCGCGATTCCGGCAGCACGACGGCGTGGTACCGGAAGTAGAGGGGAGATCTCGCAGGGCTTCGCCTTAAGCCGGAGCGAGTATGGTGGACTATGAGAGAGGCCTTGGCGATCTAGGGTTTAGAGGCACCAAGGAGAGAGGGCTAGGGCAAGGGGAGAGCCCCAAGTCGGCGGCTAGGGCAAACCCTAGGACGGCGGCAGCTGCAGGAGGGCCGGCGGCTAGGGTTAGGGTTTAGAGGAGATAGGTGTGTGTCTAGAGGGGCAGCCCTGCCCCTCCTTTTATAGGTGGGAGGGCGCCGGCCAGGGGAGGAGAGTCCTCCCCCAAGTCGGCCTCCAAGGCCGGCGGGTGGAGGGAGAGGAACTCCTCCCCAAGTAGGTTTCCTACTCTCCCTCCACCAAGCAAACTTGCCGTTTGAATTTTCAAATTGGCGTTTGACTTTTCAAACTAGGATTTGATTTATCCCTTTATTTTGCTCAGCGATGACACCTAGTACATGATGCAACCATTCCAACTTGTTATGACACATTCATGTACCCTTCCCCTCCAGAGTGTCGGACCTTTCGGACCCTTCTAGAACATTCCCGATGAAAACACCGGAATCATTCTCCAACTCCGAAACAGGACTTTCCTTATATGAATCTTATTCTCCGGACCATTCCGGATCTCCTCGTGATATCCCGAATCCCATCCGAGACTCCGAACAACATTCGGTCTCTTACTCATCATTCCATAACTACTCAACAACATCGAATCCTTAAGTGTGTCTCCCTACGGTTCGTGAATTATGCGGATATGATCGAGACACTTCTCCGAACAATAACCAATAGAGGAATCTGGAAATTCATATGGCTCCCACATATTTCTACGATTACTTTGCGATTGAATGAACCACTTACATACGATACCAATTTCCCTTTGTCTCGCGATAGTTTACTTATCCGAGGTTTTGATCATCGGTATCTCTGCATACCTAGTTCAACCTCGTTACTGATAAGTACTCTTTTCTCGTTCCCGTGATATGTGATCCCTTGTGAGCCAGTCACATGCTTGCAAGCCAATTGGATGACATTCCACCGAGAGGGACCAGAGTATATCTATCCGTCATATGGATGGACAAATCCCACTCTTGATCCATGTGTCTCAACCCATATTTTCTGAACACTCAATGCCACCTTTATAACCACCCAGTTACGGTGTGGTGTTTGATGTCATCAAAGCATCCTTCCGGTGATGGTGATAAGCATGATCTCATGGTCGAAGGAATTAGGTTACTATGTATCAGAAAGCATATAGCAATTGAACTATTAAAATGACTTGATCTTTATGCTACACTTATCTATTGGAGTATGTCCATCATACCATTCTCCTAACGATATGATCTTGTTGTTAATAACATCTCAATATTCATGATAGGGAAACCACAATCATTTATTAACCAACAAGCTAGTATTATAAAGAGGCTTTACTAGGGACTCTAATTTAGTTTACAAATCACACAAGTATTAATGTTTTCTTGTTAATACTGTTATAGCATGAATGTAAACATTTATCATAAACACAAAGATATAATAATAACTACATTTATTATTGCATCTAGGGCATATCTCCAACAATATGGACCTATACGATATGGTATAGTACACCAATCGTATAGGACCCCAACTCTGTATTATGCCACGGAAGGGGGCTTTTCTCTTCTATATCAACATGTACCCGATGGCCCCAGGGGGCACAATTGTTCTCTCCACCTATTACGACTTACACGTTTTTCTTATATGTTTGTGATATTTCCATCAGGAGGAATTATTTCCACTTACATTGCTTGGTCATAAAAAACACACATACATATAAAAAAATTATTAGTACTTTAATACTAAATCAATAATCATGGCGGAATACAAATAATAAAATAATGACTATTTTTGAGTAAAGTAATAAAAGATTGCATGCATCGTATCTATGCATAGACCAGGCCTACGGTCCCATTTAAAAAAAATCATGAGACAGCGTCACATGCACAGATACTAAAGGCCAAAATACGCTCATCTAATAAAATATTCGACATGTGTAGCAAAGCATCGAGATCAAGCCACATACCTATACAACAAAAGAAAGCAAAGAAACGATATGGTAATACATAGCATTTGCAACAATACAAAACACATTTTTGAGACATGAGATCTATCATGAAAAAGACACATCTAGAACAATTGCAACACAACTATCATGCTTTGTGCACAAGAATAACGTGCCCTGTTGTAGCACGTTGAAACAAATCGTCTACATGAAATAAAATCCCAAATTCACAGATCTCTCACCATCCACGTTGGAGAGGCAACAACTTTGCCGATCACCATCGCCTCCACCGTCCAAACAATAAAGAGGACGCCAAAACCTAACAAATCGAACCATGGTTATATACTCGGGCGAGAAATGTATGGCTGCTAGTCCTTGTTAACAAGTTGAAATGCAACGTGCCTACATATGATAAATCCGTATAACGGGAAAATGCAACGTGCCCACATAATGAATCGTGAAAAATGGAGAATTCAAGGAGGTGAAACTGAAACCACAGGAAGTCGTGCGTGCGTACGTGGTCCAGGGTAAACAATACTATTCTGACGGCCTCCCGGGGCAGCCGCGTCCGCACAGAGCCATGAAGATATGCATCGGCCACGTTACGCAGATGCCGTACGTATGTGTACGCTAGCTCGGACAGGGATATGCATCCACCGATCGACCGTCGTCGTGCCTATCTCGTAGCTAAGCTCCAAATTAACGAACGTGCGGGAAGCCAATCTTTTTTTTTTTTTGCCAATCAACGACGTACGAAACCCAAGAGATTAGGCTGGCGTTATTACGATGATCGGGTCTCTGCTAAACCGGTCAAAAAGCGCGACCATTTTTCAGCATCCAACGTACGTAAAGGCGCTTTCCGGTCGACACGCAATCTCGGCGAAGCCTATCCGGGCGGCATACTCCTGTTCGGACCCCGTACCTTTCACAGAGAACTAATCGACCAGCCGATCCGATCGACCTCGGGACGTCGATCGATCGAATTTACCGTGGCCGCACACGCAACTTGCTACCTTACACCGACGTACGGCATATTCTCGTCGGAAAGAATGTGCTACAGTGCAGCACACGTGCATCTCTGAGACCAGTGGCGCGGGCTCGCACAGATCGACACTGCACGCGTACGTACGTACGTACATACGTAGTGCGGGTCGCCACCGGCCGGCCGGCGGTGGCCCGGCCTAAGTTTAGCCGGCCGGCGGAGGTGTGTCAGCCGTCGGTCGCGCCCGCATGCGCATGTACCGGATGCTTCTTCCGTCGAGCTGGACCGATCGATCTCGATGTGTACGTACGTGCTGCTTACGGACAGCAACGTACGCGCGGGCAGGGCTCGTAATGAGCTGTCCGAAACGTACGTCTAACCGAACCCGCCCGAAAGTACAGGATCGACGCGCCGACCTGGCGCCATCCGCCACGTCGGGACACTGTCACGTAGGCGTCGTACGTACTGTACACGGTAGCTCCTACTGCTAGCTTTTGGCGTGCAAGCTGGTACGTGCGCCTCTTGTGGTCGATCGGGATCGACGATCTTTTTTTTTATTTTTTGGTGAAAGGAACAAGTACTATGGCTGGTAATAATACGCGCTATCTAAAAGCCCATCTCCTTTTGGCAGGATGGCTAAGCTTGCATTTTTAGTCTACTAGTGCTCCGTGATTCGAGCATATATTTGAATTCGTAGTGACCGTCAAGATCTAAGTCTAGCAAAAATGATATGGGCGAAAGTATATGGGATCAACGCATAGAAGCCAACAGGAAGTGTAAAGAACGAAAATCGTCCTATGTGGACTCGCTTTCGCTTGACAGGCCTACCGTCAACGCCAGAGAACCTTTGCCCTGCACGCGACTAACATCACGCGCCGTCGTCAATCTGTCGGCATGCCACGCCACGCTGTCAAGGCCTGCCATTTTCGACGTGGTAGAAGCCACATCGCTCCACCTCTAGACTTCTCTAGTCAACACATATTCCAAAAAGATGCCCTAGAGAGGAAGAAGAGCGCATGGGGACACCATATTCTGTCCTGGGAGACCCGAATTTAGGGTTCCCCTAGAGCAAACGACCCTCATGTTGAATCCATGTGGTGAGCCAACACCGTCATGCCTCCAAGTGTTCTCATCTTTCTGAATGAGCTCCAAGACAGTGTCTCCAAAGGACGTAAATGATGTCAGACAGTGCCAACGTCCAGTTAGACAAGCCAAACCTGAGGTTTCGCTCGGAGCTCGAAGGTACCGCCAGCATGACGATGCCCTCCAGGGAGGTCAACGACGCCCACATGTGTCACCGCATCATCCCCAACGAAATAGCCTAGCAAAGGATTTCTCCCTAGCGATAACTGCAGACATGAGAGCTGGAGGCACAGGATCTCAGCTTGTCGGAAACGCCCACCGACGCAGAACAAAGGGCCACCCAGACCGGACAAATCTAGGAAAATGGCCCAAATTCGTCAAACTGACTCAAACAGAGACGTCAACGGGGAAAATATCTAGACGCACCTTTCATGGATCTGCCACTACCACCTGATGTCTGATTACGCCATCCTCCATGGTCACAACCGTCGCAAGTTGTCACCCTGCTCTGCTCTCTATTGTTCATGAAGGAAACGACTGGAGGACCCGACCCAATGGGGACGAAGCACACCGCCATCGTAGGATGAGCCAGCTGAAGTGGCGGCAAGGGGGACGTGTGTGAGTGCTTTGCCCGCGGGAGAGGGTTTGGGCCCTCGGGTCGTCACCAAAGGGATTTACTTCTTTGAAAATATAAGGTTAATTTTAATTTATTGTGCCTACGAGGTAGACGCATAGCCTCCATCATGCAAGCTAGAAGAGGAAGGCATCGACAAGTCGCTTTTGCGAGCTAGTAAACGTGGATGCCCCCATCGCGTCTCGTCATCAAGCAAAAGCGGAGAAAACAACGGAGAGAGATAGAGACCATGAAAAAGAACATAAAAATATATAATAAAGATATTTGATCGATGATGACTGGTCCTATACTAATCACTGATGACTGCTCCACCTCTAGACCCCTCCAGTTAGCACATTTTACAAAAATGATGCCCTAGGGAGGGAGAAGAGTGCAGGGCGCCACCATCTTCCGATCCAGGAGACTCAGACTAGGGTTACCCTCATAGCAAATGACCCGCATGATGAGTCTACAAGGTGAGCCAACACCACCATGCCCCTGAGTGTTCATCTCTCTGAATGAGCTCCAAGACAGTGCCTCCAAGGAAGATAAATGATACCAGCCACCACCACTGTCAGGTTTGCCAAGCCAGACCTAAGGTTTCCCTATGAGCTCGAAGGGACCGCCACCATGACGATGCCATCCAAGGAGGTTAGCGGCGCTCAAAGATGTCATCGCATCATCCCCAACAAAAAACTCGGGCAAAGGATTTATCCCTGTGGTATCCTCGTAGACAGGAGAGTTGGAGGTACATGAGCTTAGCTCATCGAAAACATCGACCAACTCAGAAGAAAGGAACACCTCGGACATGACAAATCTATGCACATGTCCAAAGTTCATCAAATTGACCCAACTAGAGACACCGACAGGGAAATATTTCGGCGTGCCTACCATGGATCCATCGCCACCGCCTGATGCCCAGTCTCGCCGTCCTCGACGGTCACAACCGCTGCCATCAAACCACCAGGGCCGCCTCCCGGCTCTGATCTCTTCTGGTCGTGTAGGAAACAACCAGAGGACATGAGCCTTTGGGAATAGAGCGTGCCGCCATCGTTGGCGAATCCATCTACAGTGGCAGCAAGGTGAGTCATGTGGGTGCTCTTGTGTAGGGTTTCAGCCCTTGGGTCGCCACCCGAGGGTTCTACTTTCTAAAAAATATATAAGATCAATTTTAATTTATTGCGCCTACAAGGTAGACACATAGCCCCCATCATGCAAGCTAGAAGAGGAAGGCATCGGCATGTCTCTTTCGCGAGCTAGTGAACGTGGATGCCCCCATCGCGTCTCGGCATCAAGCAAAAGCGGAGAAAACAACGCGAGAGAAAGAGATAGAGACCACGCAAAACAACAAAAAAGATATATTGGAGATATTACGATCGATGATGACTGGTCCTATACCGATCACCGATGAATGCATGAGTCATGACTCATACCTGCACCGATGATCGCTCCATCTGTACGTTCTACAGTATACTTTTTTTTTCGCATCCGTGTATAGTACGTGCCTGCCTCTTGCCACGCGTGGGTACGTTACCTAGCTAATTAACTAATTAAGCCACCCTCCTGGAGTCTGGAGAATCGATCGATCGTCCAGTTTAGCCAGCGATTTGATTATCAAACTGCTAATGCATCATGTTGATTATTGAGCTCCTGCTGCATGCAAAAAGTCTCAGCTGTCTGTCTGTTGATTCTTCCCGCGGCACAAGCGTGTGACATGCTGACGGGACGCTCACCGTCCTTTTTTTCTTTTGGAAACCTTTGGGGTATTATATGCACTGAATCGATTACCTGTCTTGGCTAGCTAGCTTGTTAACGACTGCATGCATGTCTTGCCATTGCTTGCCGGTGCCAATGGCGGCATGGCCTACGGATCCGGTAGGTGCGACTGGAAAGAGGAACCGATCCACCTGGTATATGTCAAATCGTCAATCATACAGCAGGAGGATTTATTAGGTGTGATTTTTATAAACAAATTGGTTAATTCGACGCGCATGAAAGTGTACGCAGGTGGACATCTCACGCTGCCATTTACTATTTTTTTGGTTATAAAAAACGATTAGATTAGAGGTCTGCCTCACAGGTGTCCTGCTACGTGGTTACCAGGACTTAAGTCGAGGATCGATCTTCGGATTTTGTTTTCGAAAAGTAGTACTGTACTATAGAAGGAAAAGACATCCTTATGGTCTCGCGATGTCGTGTTTTTTTTTTTTGGGAATGGCGATTTTTGTTGGGCCTGGAAACTTGACATCTGGTGATATTTGTTTGTAAGTTCAGGCCCATGTCGTAGCAAAGTTCGGCCCACGCTATCTGTCAAACATATCCTGGCAGGGCTTTGCCAGTCCGGCCCTGGTTTGGGTTCCGACCTCCTGCCATGGCTCAACAACATAATCCGACCGAATCCTACCCAAACAGCCTTCCAAAATTCCTACTACTACCAATAAATTGCAATCTCACCTTACCACGGCGGCAGAGACAAACACGACGAACCCACATCCAGATCGACTCGCCGAGCAACTGAGCAAGAGCAAACGAGTTCACGTCTCGCCGACTGGACTGACGCCGCAACAGAACACGCCGGCGCACGTACTTACGTGCATCGATCGCCGGGTCGGGTTTCGCAGATCTGTACTCTCTGGTCCAAGCAGCGGCAGCTGATCGGCAACCATGGCGCCGTTCATCAGCCTCCTGAAGTTCATGTGCTTCCGTGGGATTGACGAGGAGGAGGACAAGAAACCCAAGTCGAAGCCGGCGGCGGCTCGAGCCGTGGCGAAGCCAAAGGCAAACCGGCCGGCCGTGGTCGCCACACCACCCAAGCGAGGCGGCCGCCGCCGCACCGTCAACAGTAGTCACGACGACGTATCTAGTTATGCTAGCAGCGTGATGTTGGCGTCCGCTACCGTCGCTGCGTGCATGACATAGTCTTGTCCTTTTTCTTTCTCCTACTATGTAGATTAACAGCTCGTAGTAGGAGCTCTAGCGGTGGGGAAAGTTCTAAGAAATTTATATTGGTATTTCAAACAGCTTCTGGTATTTTGGCTTTGTGTATGTGACCGGAAGGTGCAAGGTCTGTAATACTATAGGACATGACTTCACTTGTGCAATGTTCAATTGATAATGCTACCCTTTTCTATTATTTAGCACCGAAGCGAGCAACATATTCTACTAGATTCTAAACGCAACAGGTTGCTAAGTTCCAAGCATGGTGCTCTTGTTAACTTTAGTATAAGAAATAAAGATAGAGTTTTAATTCTTCTTGCAAACAAAAAGGGGTGGCGATAAACAAAACTGGGAGACTTATTTAGGATCGGAGGGAGTATAACATTCTACAGCCATAAAACATCAAGCTACAAAACTTGTAGCTATATGATCGCACGTTGCGCACGGTAGCGGATCTAGCTCGACACATCAGGATGGTCTAACCGTACAATTTTTTATTTAATTATATTTTAAAAAACAATTATAATATATAGGCTATGTAAAGGTCCATGCACCACCCTGGCCATCCTTTAGATCCTCCTATGGTTGCGCATATAGTTCCATCATCTAGGCGTATGATTGTCCACACCAATTTGAGAAGGCCATCCGCTTGAAGGTATTCTCCTCTCCCTCTCAAAATTCTTCTCACATTGTTTATACTAGTAAATTGTACGTGCTTTGCACGTTGACATTCGGTAGAAGAAAAACCTTTAAAAATGTATTCATATGAATAACTTGAGTTACTAGTAAATGTATTCCGAAAATGTGGATCTGCCATCTTTTGCTTCTCAAACTTGGTGGCTTGACTTCTCAACTCTGGAACCATGTCACAAATAGATCTAGGCCATCTAGCCGTGATCAACGCCATAGCATTTTCACCAACGAGATAAGCCTCACATGCATCCTGCTACGTGCTTGTCATGAATTAGATATATCCGAATCTAGGATCAACCTTTGGAATTAGTTTTTAAAGGTAGGAGAATAAGTCCTTATGATCTCACATGCATCTACTTTTTGAAATCAAGTTGTTAGCCTTTCAAGTTAGGGTTAGTCACCGCTCGTAAATTTTGCAAGACAGAGCATCAAACAGATGCCAAATATGAACCATCGACCAATTGCAATATTTGCTATGTGTGTATGTGTGTATGCAACATTGTTTGGCCAGCAAAAACAAACCAAAAGGAAGGAATCACTTTAATACCAATGGCGGAGCTATGTGCATGTCAGGGGGAACACCCCCTCCCCCCCCCCCCCCCCCCCCCGGCCCCCGCACACACACACCACAAGGTTTAGACCAATCTTTGGAGATTTTTTAGGAAGGGCTTAGAGTGAAGTTTATTTTAGCCTTTTGCCCCCCTCCCCAATATTTGTACACACTAGGGTTTTGCACTGCCGCAGTCTGCTAGGGTTTCAACTCATGTAGCCGAATTGTCCCGGCCGCTAGCCATTTCCTACCCCCCTATATAAATGCCTACATGGTTACAACACCACAAAACATCAATCCTTACAGTAACACACGAGCGAAAGCTAGCAGTACACTACTGTCGAGAGATCCTCTCTCTCTCCATGACCATGGCTCGGTCTGTTGCTCCTACAATCAGCCTCATCTCTCTTCTCCTCATGGAAGCATCAGGAGTAGTCCCTACACTTGGTAAGCAGCTAATGTCGTGATCGACTCCCACTCTTAAGTATTATGTGCATGCTAATGATCTGCTGTCCTCTCACTTTTCGCATTCGTTAAACACATGTAGACGAATGGAGGAACATCCCCGACACCGCCAAGCTGGCATATTGCCCAACATATGCCTGCCCTGCTGCCACCACACTGCTATGGGAAGGTATGGTGATCCTCAGCATCTTCGCCGTTGGAGGCGTCTGCTACGTGTACAAGGAAATCTTGCAGCGCGTCGGGGTCGCCGCAGCAGTGATACGTCGTAAATGTATCTATAATTTTTGATGCTCCATGCTTGTTTTGTACCAACTATCTTATGTTTTGTCTATACTTTGAGGCATTTTTATACATTTTCTGGAACTAACCTAATAACAAAATGCCACAGTGTCAGTTCCTGTTTTCTGCTATTTTTGGCTTCAGAAAAGCTAGTAAGGAAATATTCTCGGAATTGGACGAAATCAAAGCTAAAGTTTCTATTTTTTAAGACACTACACGGAGTCCGAAGGAGAGACGAAGAAGCACCACGAGGCAGCCGCACCAGGGGGCCGCGCGAGTCCACCCTAGGTCGCGTCGCCCTATGGTGTGGGCCGCGCAGGTCCACCCTAGGCCGCGCCGCCCTATGGTGTGGGCCCCTCGGGCGTCAACCGACCTTGCCCCTTTGCCTATATAAACCCTCCGAGCAGAAAACCCTAAGTACCCGATCAAAAATCCACGAAAAAGTCCGTAGCCGCCACCATCGTCCCTATATCGGGAGGGACCTAAAGCTCTTCCCGGCACCCTGCCAGAGAGGGGAGATCATCCCGGAGGCCTTCTTCATCACCATGCCAGCCTTCGGAGTGATGCGTGAGTAGTTCATCCTTGGACTATGGGTCCATAGCAGTAGCTAGATGGTTGTTTCTCCTCTTTTGTGCTATCATGTTTAGATCTTGTGAGCTGGCTATCATGATCAAGATCATCTATTTGTAATCCTACATGTTGTGTTTGTTGGGATCCGATGGATATTGAGTACTATGTCAAGATTGATTATTGATTCTATTATGTCTATGTTATTTTTTATCTTGCATGCTCTCCGTTGCTAGTAGTTACTCTGGCCAAGTATTTGCTTGTGACTCCAAGAGGGAGTATTTATGCTCGATAGTAGGTTCATGCCTCTAGTAATCTAGGGGAGTGACAGAAACCTCTAAGGTTGTAGATGTGTCGTTGCTACTAGGGAGAAAACAACAATCCTTTGTCCAAGGGCAATTGTATTGTTTACTTTACAAACCTTGCTTAATGCAATTATCTGTTGCTTGCAACCTAATACCCGAGGGTTGTTCGGATGATACCCCGGAGGTGGATTATTAGTCATAGATGTAGTTGGATTACGGTCTATGTATTATATTGTAATGCCCAAATGAATCTTATAGAAATCATCATGCCATGTACATGCATTGTTATGCATTCTCTATCTGTTAATTTCCCAACTGTAATTTGTTCACCCAACATGTTATTTATCTTATGAAGAAACACTCCTAGTGAACTGTGGACCCCGGTCTATTCCTTCCTACTGATATTCAATCTATTGTCTACTGTTTACTTTCTGCAATCACTACAAGCAATTACTACTTTCTTCTACACTATAAGTTTAATCCTTTATTTTTAGCAAACCGGTGAGCTTGACAACCTCACTGTAAGTCGGGGCAAAGTATTGTGGTTGTGTTGTGCAGGTTCCACGTTGCTAGCAACACCTTGGGAGTTGTTTCCTTTCTCCTACTGGTTCAATAATATTGGTTTCATAACTAAGGGAAATATTGCTGCTGTGCTCATCACACCTTGCTCTTGGGGTCTCCCAACAGGCTCTACAGTAACCGAGCCACATCAAGATTTTCTGGCGTCGTTGCTGGGGAGACACAGGACAGCTTCAGTCCCTTCCTCCCGTCAAAAAGCTTTTCTAGGAGAAAGAAGATTTCTGCAAGGGGGGTCTCTCACAACCAATCTATTTACTTTGTTTTTGTTTTGCTTAGTTTATTTTGCTTTGTTTGGTTTACTTTCTTTTTTATAAAAAACACAACAAAAAATAGTTCCTACTTCAAGTTGCTTTTATGTCTAGTTGTGTTTTGTTTAGTTTACTTTTGTCTAGTTTATTTTTTGTCTTGTTTTATTTTTCTTATATACTCGAAAATCCATAAAATTTTGAAAAACCAAAAATCTAAAAACTATTGTTATGGAAGAGAATGCTAGAACCTCTATGGAATATTTTATAAAGTATAGATAATCATATAAGGGTAAAGTCATGAGAGGCGTGTTAAAAAGGTTGGATCAAATTGCTAAAATTTTGCTTAAATGCCATGATATAAATTGTTGCTCTGAACAGGATACTAAACATCTTAAATTCCAATGTGGATTTAGTAAATAAGTTTTAATTGTGAACTATCATTGGAATAACTATATTCATCTTGGATTTGAAGAAGTAGAACAATTTGTTTTGTGTATGGGAGCTTCTGAAATATAATCCTTCATGTCTAAAAATTATGAAACCTGTGTTGCTTGTAAATACCTTAAAGATATGGTCTCTTCTATCCTTGATTATTGCATAGAAAATCTCAGCAATAATTTTTATATCATTGATTATAAAGAGAGACTCAGTTATGCACAAGAATGTGTCCACAATTTGCAGGAACCTGTGGCAGAAGAAATTGATGAACCTGAAAGCTCATTAGATGAAAAAGAGGAGAGTGATGAACAAAAGGAGGAAGAATGGATTAGCTACCCATGCCTACCTTCTAATGAGAGTAACTCTTTATCCCTTACATTATTTGATTGTCCCCCATGCTAACCAAAGGAGGATGAATGTTATGTTCCTGTGGATTCTTTTGAAATATCTACTATGGGTAAAACTTGTGATAATAATTATGCTCCTGTTATCTATGATAATCCATGCTATTTTGATAATTATTTATTTGTGCCTAACTTCTAAATGCATGGTATTAAAGAGTTTTTGTAACACCCCGTCCACTGGGCCCGGGGGGTGTCACTCCTAGTAGCTTAATAGGATATCTAAACTGGCCCCAAAGACCAACACTAGTCTTTTCTGCGCACTTTGTCCTCACTCATGCGTACCCGGTACCCACTTCCTGGTCGGTCACCCATCCTATACTTGCTCTAGGCCATGCACGCTTAACCTTAGAGTTCTTTTCGAATGAGCTTCCGGAAAAGAAGTTGCAACTTGTTGGTATGAGTATCCTATCAATCCTATTAAGCCATGTGTTGGATCTCACAGTTTTGCTTAGAAAATGTTTATGATAAAGCTCTAGATGATGGTCCTATATTGGTTGATAATATTAATTGTACTACTATTGAAAATAAGATTGGAGGGGTCTTGACTTTATCTTGGAACCCCATACCTCTTGAGAATGATCAGTCATATTATTATAAAATTGTTAAAAGTGGGTTTGAAGGTTTTAATCCCATTATTTTTGAAAATTATGTGTTTGTAGATCATGAATAGCATACTTTATGTGATAGTTATATTGTTGAGTTTATTCATGAGACTACTGAAAATTATTATGAGAGAGGAAAATAAGGTTATAGAAGTTTTCATGGTACTGAAACACCTCTCTATGTGCTGAACGTTTTGAAGTTACTCTTGTTTTATCTCCCTATGCCTGTCAGTTTGTTCTTTGTGAATTTAGTTGCATACAAGATTCCTATGCATAGGAAGTGGGTTAGACTTAAATGTGTTTTGAATTTGCTTTTTGATGCTCTCTTTTACTTCAATTCATATTTCTTATGTGAGCATCTTCTCAAACTATCAAGCCTAACTAAAAGGCATTAAAGAAAAGTGCTTATGGGAGACAACCCAATTTTTATTTCAGTAAGTTTTTCTTTTGTTGAGTCTTGGAAGTTATTGACTCTGTAATAACCTCTCCTTATCCTTTTTGTCTGGTTTTTGTGCCAAGAATAACCTCTAATAAGAGGAAAGTAAGATTTGGGGAAGTTGTTGTCCCGAAACATATTTATGTGCTTCAATGTAAAAAATTGTGAAAAATCCTAGTACGTCGGATTGAGCTGAAATTTTTGTGTGCATGCTCCTGGTATTTACCCAACTTTCGTTAGTTTTTCACTTTGAGCAACAGAAGATTTTATAAAAAAATCGATCTTTACCTGCAGGTCTGTTTTGACAGATTTCTGCCATTATTTGCATTTGCCTCTTAATCGGTTTCTTTTTGAGTTCTCTTTGATCACTTGAGATTTTAAAAGGAGTTGCTACAGTAGTGTATGTTTTATTGGATGATTTACTTGAGTTGAAACTGAACCCAAAGGCTTACTATCTTGAATACACTAATGTTGCTAATGAAGATTGTGTAAAGTTTTGTATGAAAGAAATTTTCAAGTGTACGGAGAGAATGATGTGATGAGATGAAGAATGGACAAAAGCTCAAGCTTGGGGATGCCACCCGTGTCACCCCAAGAAATATTCAAGAGGTACAAGCGTCAAAGCTTGGGGATGCCCAAGGCACCCCCTTCTTCATTAATAAAAATCTCAGGTCTTCTTTCAAGACACTTTATATTTATTGCTGCATGCACTACATGTTGTTCTTGGAGCGGCTTTGCTTTTGTTTTTTAGTTTTCTTTTGCTTTGTTTGCTGCAATAAGTTGGTCGGACCCTACTTATATTTTGTAGAAGTCACACCTAGTTCTTCATTGTCTGGAACACTCTAGTTTTCACTCCTATTGTTCTATGAGTGTTCTCTTTTGCTAGCACTGCGTGTAGCTTTAGTTTTCTTATTATTTTTGCTTAGAACTTTTTAGTTCTTCTTTGTAGTTAGGTGAGACAAGCTCTCTGGTATTTATTGATTATTATCTTTGTGAGTTGTTTCAAATAAGTCGATTGGTGTTGGAAAAGAGTAGAAAGTTTCATGCTTATGGTGGTACAAAGGAAAGCTTGTTTTGACTATGAATAAGACTTTATCATGTCATGTTGTATGTTGCTTTGACCATATGATTATTAATTATTTTGTAGCATGACATGTTTCAAACAATTGAGATTGCTTAATATGCCATTAAAGAATCATTCGTTATTTTAACATACAAAAGCATAATATTATGGTATTCTCCCTTGATGCTTTATTTGGGTTAACTTGGAACATGCTTACACCATGTTATGACTATGAACCAGTCACCTTAGCCTCTATGATCGTTTAGTTTTTGACTTGTGATATCACTTTATGCTTTAATTAATAATATTTTGTCGCTCTGCATGATTATGGCCATTATTTCTCTCTTAGTTGGTCGCTCCCGGTCTTTTGCTAGCCTCCACTTGTACTGAGTATGAGCTCTACTCGTGCATCCAACTCCCAAGAAACCAAGTTATTCCAAAGAGTTCACTATAAATTCCTATGCATGGTGTGTTACATCATTCCAAGTGTAAATTAATTTTTTGTTATGTGAAAATTAGTGATTAAAACTCTCACAAACTTGATGGAACACTTTATTTTCTTGCACTTAATAAACTTGAACCATTGTTCCCATCTATGTTGCTTATATGCTTGCAAATTATAAGTTGGGAGTTAGCAGAACCATGTTGTCATGGAGAACGCTTTCAACATTGTACATATCTATTCCAGTTGATATCATGTTCTTTTATTTATGAATGTCGGCGGTGTGAAATAAAAGGGAAACTTGTAAGTCCATGGAGTTACGTATATGTGTTAGAGAAACGCCTGGGCGGATAGCCTAAGCCATGCCTAATCATGGTGGAAACTTGCAGCATAACCATAATGAGAATTCTATGAAGCATCTTCGAAAAAAATAGAAAAAAGAAAAAACACCATGTTCATGGTAAATAAAAAGATCGCTGAGATGCTCATTGTCGGTTGCCTTTTCATTCTGATATGGGATAGCTCATGTGTCATGGGGCAAGTGGTATCCCGTTGGCGGTTCTCTATGATGCACATATATTTACAATGACAAGAACTTGCTTGTGACTAAAGTTGAGTAGCATGAGGAACGACCCTCGTACTCAAGGGGCATGAGATTTTCAACTTGTGATTTGTCAAGCATATAACTCATGTTTGTCTCACTTTAACCTTAATCACTTCAAGATGCTTATGATAGGGGCAATGAGAGCTCAAAGCTAGTAAGTACCATAATTTTTGGAAGCTCTTTATCAAACTTGAAATCCCTACTTCTCTCTGTGAATCGCCTTTATTTTTTACTTTTTGTTGAGTCTCCATCTTCTATATTTATGCACCAATTAAGAGAGCATAGTTGTCATTCTTAGTTCAATGTGCATTGTCCCAAAACTTGTTGATTGATTCATAATTATGATATTGCTTATTCTTAAATTATTTGTATCTAGTCATCCTTATGAACTTTGAAGGTGTCCTATGCGTTTATGTTTTGATATTCCATGAAGTGCAAGATGATTACCACTATCGCTATGTTTTCTATATGTGAAACAAATAAACGTCTTTCAATGCATTGTTATTCATGATCTTTTATTTGTGTAGTCTTTCGTGTTGCAACATAGTTGCTATGTCTTATTGTTAGAAATATATCTTTCATGCTTATGTTAGAGTACCTTGATCCCAGCTATCAATGCTTTACAATACCTTGATCAAGATTGTGATGGTGCATGTCACCTGAAAAATTATTCTTTTTATCACTTACCTACTCGGGGACGAGCAGGATTTAAGCTTGGGGATGCTTGATACGTCGTAAAGGTATCTATAATTTTTGATGCTCCATGCTTGTTTTATACCAACTATCTTATGTTTTGTCTACACTTTGAGACATTTTTATACATTTTCTAGAACTAACCTATTAACAAGATGCCACAGTGTCAGTTCCTATTTTCTGCTGTTTTTGGTTTCAGAAATTCTAGCAAGGAAATATTCTCGGAATTGGATGAAACCAAAGAAAGTTCCTATTTTTCCAGACACTACACGGAGTCCAAAGGAGAGATGAAGAAGCGCCACGAGGCAGCCGCACCAGGGGGCTGTGCGGGTCCACCCTAGGCCACGCCGCCCTATGGTGTGGGCCCCTCGGGCGTCAACCGACCTTGCCTCTTCGCCTATATAAACCCCCCGAGGAGAAAACCCTAAGTACCCGATCAAAAATCCACGAAAAAGTCCGTAGCCGCCACCATCGTCCCTAGATCGGGAGGGGTCTGAAGGTCTTCCCGGCACCCTGCCGGAGAGGGGAGATAATCCCGAAGGACTTCTTCATCACCATGCCATCCTCCGGAGTGATGCGTGAGTAGTTCATCCTTGGACTTTGGGTTCATAGCAGTAGCTAGATGGTTGTTTCTCCTCTTTTGTGCTATCATGTTTAGATCTTGTGGGCTACCTATCATGATCAAGATCATCTATTTGTAATCCTACATGTTGTGTTTGTTGGGATCCGGTGGATATTGGGTATTATGTCAAGATTGATTATTGATTCTATTATGTCTATGTTATTTGTGATCTTGCATGCTCTCCGTTGCTATTATTTACTCTGGCCAAATATTTGCTTGTGACTCCAAGAGGGAGTATTTATGCTCGATAGTAGGTCCATGCCTCTAGTAATCTGGGGGAGTGATAGAAACCTCTAAAGTTGTAGATGTGTTGTTGCTACTAGGGAGAAAACAACAATCCTTTGTCCAAGGGAAATTGTATTGTTTACTTTACATACTTTGCTAAATGCAATTATCTGTTGCTTGCAAGTTAATACCCGAGGGTTGTTCGGATGATATCACGGAGGTGGATTATTAGTCATAGATGCAGTTGGATTATGGTCTATGTATTATGTTGTAATGTCTAAACGAATCTCATAGAAATCATCATGCCATGTACATGCATTGTTATGCATTCGATATTTGTCAATTTTCCAACTGTAATTTGTTCACCCAGCATGTTATTTATCTTATGGAGAAACACCTCTAGTGAACTATGGACCTCGGTCCATTTCTTCCTACTGATATTCAATCGACTGTCTATTGTTTACTTTCTGCAATCACTACAAGCAATTATTTTCTTCCACATTATATATTTAATCATTTGTTTTCAGCAAACCGGTGAGCTTGAAAATCTCACTGTAAGTTGGGGCAAAGTATTGTGGTTGTGTTGTGCAGGTTTCAGTTGTTTTCTTTCTCCTACTGGTTCGATAACCTTGGTTTCATAACTGAGGAAAAACTTGCTGCTGTGCTCATCACACCTTGCTCTTGGGGTCTTCCAACAGGCTCTATAGTAACCGAGCCACATCACGCAGCTCCGTCACAATAGCTCATGGGGGCTCAGTTGTCCACGTGAGTTCAGCGTGCGTCACCCCCACCGCCACCGCCACAGCCTCTGCCTAGCCACTTCCATGTAGTTTCAGTCAGCACGGTATTAGTTCGATGTGAAGCTACATTAGCAGTTTTATTTCTATTAGACTATGCAGGTGGGAGAATAAATTCTTATGATCTCACATGCATCTACTTTCTAAAATCAAGTTGTTAGCTACTCAAAGTAGATTATGCAGGTTTGTAAAAGTGGGTCGCTCAGTTAGGGTTAGTCACTGCTCGTAAATTTTGCAAGGATAGAGCATTGAACAGTTGTCTGATTTGTGTCTAGCCTAGCATCACCTTGTAGGAACTACAACTAAGAGCATATTTTTAGCCATACACCTGTTTAATAAAATCTCCTTTTACATGCAAAAACTATGGATCATCCATAGCTGGCGTTCTGTACCTGGGAGGTGATGACAAGTCTCTTCCACCACACCTCCGCACTTGTGTCCTTAATGTCACTTTGTACTAATAATTACTAGTATTGGCAACCATCTTGATTGGATATGCCCTCGCAACTATGAAACACTAGTAATCAACGGCTTGAAAACCGGATCACCCACCTCAATTCACTCTTTAAAAGCCAACAAGCCACCACCGCAGTCCCATGCATATGGAGGAACGCCAGATTACATAAAGATCGTGGTCCATGCCACTGAAACCAAGATTATGAAGGGATGGCCCATGGCGGGGCAGATGGGCGCTCGCCCTGGACCCTCAAGGGATGGGGGTCCTGACCCAAGATTTATTTGTGTACTCAAATTAGTATCAAATATAGATATATTTAAGAAATTTTCTACAATAGAGGGGGGGTCATGGCCCCACTTAACCGTAGGATAGCTTCTCAACTATGAAGAAGGGGCCCTTGGTGTCATGTCACCCTAGGAGCTCCAAAATGTATGGATCGGCCATGAGATTATGTTTGGTTTCACTGTAAAGCTACTGAAACTAAGATTATGTCTGATTTTACTGTAAAGCTACTGAAACTAAGATTATGTTTGGCTCAATGCTATTGATTTAATAGTTGGTCAAACTTTGCAATATTTAACTTTGACTAAACTTAATATGCGGAGTAATATGAAATAGGAGAAATACATTTTATTAAATAAAATGAGTTAAATTGTTCTCTTTTTCAAAAAAAAAAAAGCTAACGAACCTCACTATTACTACGAAACTCAAACTCCGACAAAAACTACACACACATGCTCTTTTTTCTTTGCACCTATCTATCGAACATATCATCCGAGTAAAAAATCCAAACACAACATTTAATGGTCAATCATTGATCTGCTGACCAATCATTGTTAGGCTAGTCATAGTGCATAGTAACTTAGACTAGTAATATGTACCTTCATAGTGGAAAATAACTTAAGTGTGGTAACATGCAATGTCACAATAATTAGATTATAGACTCATTAGCTAGTTACTCTATCTATCTCTTTTCTTATTAACTCATTGCCATATAAGCAAAAATGTTGAGTTAGATTCTTAGTTACTAGTGAAGTTATCCCCACTATGACCAGCCTTAGCTCAGTATCCGGACGAAAGATGATTAATCCTACTCGAACACAGACAAAACAGGCGATCCAAATAGTACCAGGTGAAATCTGAAAACTGAACTCATAAAGAAGGAAATTTCATAATACGCAAAAAGAAACTTATAAACATCACAATAAAATTTGACATCCCGTTTGATCAGTCGGTCCTTTCCTTGGTGAGCAATGCAAATGCACGCACGAATCGTGCGTCCGTCGATACACATGATCACACATCAACTAATTCACACCCTTCCAAAAAAAAAAAGCAATGCACGCACCAATCGTGGAAACCAGCATGTTAGTTACACGTCAATAACGTCATACCCACCCAAAACGGCTCGATCGATCCTACATCGCCGCCACGCCGGCGCGGGCGCCATCGAGCATGCCCCGGCACCGGCACTGCGGCGACTCCTCGAAGTTGTCCGCCGTGAAGGCCTGCGAGAGCGGTCCGACGTAGAACATGAGGTGGTCGGCGTCGGCCATGAGCACCTGGTCGATGCCCCAGTTGACGAAGAAGATCTTGACCGAGACGCCCCGCAGGTCCCGGATGCTTCCGCCCGCCACGGTCCCGGAGATGGTCCGCTGGTAGGTGAGCTTGTACCCGCCGTCGACCTCGAACTCGCAGTCCCTGTCCATGAACACCTGGAACGCGCCGTCCGACCGCCGCAGCGTGTACCCGGTCACGCCCACCGGGAGGATGCCCTTGGGGAACCCGAACCGCTCCAGCATCTCATACGCGCTCGGCTCCGTCGCGTCGCCGACGACGACGGGGTATCCGGCGGTGGCGACCAGCACCGGCTCGGCGGGGACGTCGCGCGCGGCGGCGACGGGGGAGAGGACTGCGGCGCCGGCGAGTAGCGTGAGCAGGAGGAGGTGGAAGAGTCGCGTGGCGGCGGCCATGATGGCGTGTGTAGGATGATGTTCCTGGCTGTTGGGGAGCTCTGGGTTTGTTGTTGAGCGACCTTGGTTCTTTGTAGGTACGGTGGTTATTATTTGCTTGGTATTACGTGGGATTTTGTTGGTAAGGGGTTATTAGGGAACCGTGTGGGTATGGATTTGGAGTTAAGCTTGGCGTGAAGGTTGATCTGATGACTTGGGCTGGAAGATGGACAAGGAGGACTTGTAAGCCACGGACTCCGGATCAACTTGCGTAGGTATACCGGCTATCAACTTGCCGCCGCGTCCTCCACCTAGGGCCGACACCCTCCCTTTTGTCCTGCTCGCCGTTCCATCCACGGCGGCGGCCAACGGCGGCACCACTCTGTTTCCTCTTCCTCCACTCCTTCCTCTCCCTCAGATCATATTAACTAAAGACTGGCAACGGGCTACCACTACCAGACCATACAGGAACCAAACTTGTATCACAGCCAGTTCCAGACCAAAATCCTGGCCTGGAATTGCAACAAAGTGAACTGTCAAAACAGCATCACCGCGCTAAAAGCATTTTCTAACAGGGGGGAGGAGAGCAGAGCTACGCCTAAAAATACACACATTTGAACGCAATCTGGCATCAACCTCAGAAGTTAACTTATGGGTACGAAATACATCCATCCCAAGACCAAAAGGTGAGCCCGCGATGCAAAGTTGCAATCCATAAATACAGGCTAAACCTTCCTAGGATCAGGTAATGCTTACTGCCAAGTCTCTGACTGGCCCTGCCACCAGCCCACCATTATACTACTACGAGCGAAGTGGAGAATCCAGGAAAGGATATATTACAAGAATTAGCCCTCTTCCAGTCCGAGATAGCATCCGTCAGCAATCTTGCTATAACACGAGGACCCCAGAGTAGCCACTACCCATTCAGAGGTTCAGACCCAGAGCATCCGTGAGCAAAATGGCAGACTCGCAAGATTGGCCTGCTCTCCAGACTCTGAAGTCTGCGTCGAAGAAACTGGCTTCCTTCCAACCTCGCAGCTGCTCCATCGTGAACGGGCCTTGCTCGTCATCCTGAGGATCCGTGTAATACCACATTGACGTGTTCCTTGTCTCATGTTGCACTATACGAGTATCCCCTGATTTATTAGCATCCAGATCACCAGTGATGCTGGCACCTTCATCGTGCACAGAATCATCTTCATTGTCATCGATGATAATAACTTCACGTTTGATGCCAGCTGCGTTAGCTACATCAAACCATGTTTGATCGGGTTAAACAAAGGGATAGCAGTTAGCACCAACAACAACGCATGATAAGATTATATATCAGAAAATTAGCCCCAGAAAACATTTGGCATAATCATTTATAAAACTTGTGATCAACCTCATGGGTTTCGTTGAACTGCTTATAATGTGAAGGAAAATAAAATGTGAGCAACATGCATAACCATTCATTCACAGAACTGGGGTCGAATTAGGTTTTATCATTTGAGGGTGACTTTTAAGCTACTACATACTAGATCAAAAATTAAAACAAGAGGTGCCTCTAGAAGCTTACAACAGTAGTTTTTTTACCCTAACAAATAAATTGATGGTAAAGGGAATACCTTCAGTACCCTGCTTCTGCACATGCATTCCCAGTCTATTACCAGCAGCATTGTCTTTACTACCTGCATTGTTAAATATGAACAGTACAGATTCAGGTAGCTGAGAAAAGCTGGTACCTCAAAAGAATGAAAATGCAACAGAAGCTCGACAGAGGGCAGATGGCGAACCAATCCTCACAAAAGTAGCGCAATTAGTGAAATGACAGGTAGTGTGAGCAAACCTTGAGTACCCTGGTTTCGGAAATATGTTCTGGGTGTATCACCAGCAGCATTGGATTTAACTGCGTTGTTGAACATAAACGATAAGAAACAGGTAGAATGATAGGTACTTAAACAGAATGAAGGTATAATAAGGTGCCTCTAGAAAGTCACTACCTACTTTTTTTACCATAACAAATAAAAATGTTTTTTTTACCATAACAAATAAAAAAATGGTAAACAGAATACCTTCGGTACCCTGCTTCTGGACATGCTTTTCCAGTCTATCACCAGCAGCATTGTCTTTACAACCTGCATTGTTAAATATGAACAGTAGAAAGTCAGGTAGCTGAGAAAGGCTGGTACCTCAATAGGATGAAAATGCAACAGAAGCTTGACAGAGGACAGGTGGAGGACCAATCCTCAGTCAAATGACAGATATAGTAAGCAAACCCTGAGTACCCTGGTTTCCGGCATATGTTCTGGGTGTATCACCAGCAGCATCGAATTTAACTGCAACGTTAAACACGAATGATGAGAAGCAGATAGCTCAGAGTGGTAGGCTAACTGTTAGATAGAATGAAGGTATAACATCAACTGGAGTAAGGGCTTGGAAAAGACTAATAGGCTAACTGTTAGAAAGTGTAGCATGACTAGCGAAAGGAAGTGCAGTAAGAGCAAAACCTGCAATGGCCTGATTCTGAACACACGTTGCAGGTGTACAAGCATCAGCTTCAGTAGCTGCGTAATGTAACATGAACAATGAAACTAGGCAGGTGGCACAAAGAAGACTGCGAGATAAAAAGAAGTGATATGGGAATTCTGTAACATTCTTTTCTTCCAGCCAGGTTGAGTGAAACTGTTGCTTAGACATGGGGTTTTCTGAACCTCAGCTCAAATATATTTAGGGGTATAATCTATTCTATTTTTCTAACCCAAGTAAACTGTCAACCACCAAAGAGCCAACTTGTAACTGTTGATGTAGTGCTTATTAGAGGGCATTATTCTACAGCTGTAGTGGTTACCTTTTTCAAAAAGGAACTGTAACGGTTACATATTGACAGAAAATGAGGATATCACTTCTAGCTTGCCAAGTTTTCTAATCTAGATATGCATAGAATGATTTGAATGAAATCTTCTAGTGCTCTTTCAGTGAGGGTTCGCAGCAAAAGAAAATAGCAGTAACAGTGTCAAAATAGGTATAGCATCACAATTTACAAGTGTAAAACAAGTACCAACTCAAAACAAGTTATCCAACATCAAGTTATGTAAATTGGAAATACAATTCCATATAATCCAGCGAATTATTTCCTTAAACAAAAGAATCCAGCTTTTAAAAAAAAAGAGTCACAAGAGCACAGCCTCTTCATCGACTGATGCATATGGCTTTTATTCTATAAATAGAATCCAGCTGAATGCAGATTATATAAACACACCTTTAGGATTTTCTTCTGACCAGCTTTTGAAGCAAACAGTTTGCTCATTGGCACCTACAATAAAATCAGGAGTGTTATGTAACCTTTTCAGGACAATTTAGTGCATATTATGTCAGCAAACCTTCAGACTTTTCTTCTGAGCAACTTTTCAGGCGAACAGCTTTCTCATCAGCACCTACAAATATAGTCCGAGTGTTTTAACAGCAATTAGAATTTAGTGAGCATTATGTAAGGAGACCTTTAGATTTATCTTCTGAGAAACTTTCCAAGCAAGGAGCTCTCTCCTCACTGGCACCTACAAAATAATTAGCGAGTTTTACCAACATTCAAAAAAACATTACTGCACAGTATGTAATGAGACCTTTATACTTGTCTTTTGAGCAAGTTTTCCGAGCAAACAGATCTCTCATTGGCCACTAAACATAAATCAGTGTTTACCGCTATTCAAAACCATTCAGTGCACATTATGTAATCAAACAAACAGCTTTCTCCTCGTTGGCTCCTACTTCCTCCGTTTCAAAATATAAGATGTTTTAGGTTTGTGAAGAAAATGTATCTAGACTTTTTTTAGTGTGTAGATTCACTCCAAATCTGAGTGAACCTACATACTAAAAGAAGTCTAGATACATTTCCTTCACAAAGCTAAAACATCTTATATTTTTGATGTTTTAGGTTTGTGAAGAAAATGTATCTAGACTTTTTTTAGTGTGTAGATTCACTCCAAATCTGAGTGAACCTACATACTAAAAGAAGTCTAGATACATTTCCTTCACAAAGCTAAAACATCTTATATTTTGAAAGAGGGAGTACATAAAAACTCTCATGTTCAGGACTGAACGAATGCTCTATTATAAAACTAAATCTTCAATTCTTCCTTCTGGGTAATTTTTTCAGTAAACAAATATCAATATTTGTGCATAAGCTGAAAGAAAATTATAGAAGTGAACCTTTAGATATTTCTTGTGAGCAACTTTTCAAGCAAACAGCTCTCTCCCCACTGGCACCTACACAAAAATCTATATTTATCAGCTGATTCTGGACAACTTAAGAACAGCAACAAAAGAAAAAGGAGCAGCTTCTCTTGTGACGAAAAGGATTACAAATTGAAGATTGATATAATAGTGGTCATTAAACCATGTCACGAGGTGAATAAATACAAATACATAACTGGTAGTGACCATATAATCCATTGAAATGAACCGTTTCCTAGGTGGCAATTGTGAAAACCAAAGCAGCTGTTATCCTTGAGATCCCATTTCCAAACAGAAACTAGAGAACCAGCTCCGAGAGGAACAGTAAGCAGCCAGCAAAATCAACAAATAAGAAAACCGTCTCCATTTTGTTCCAACATAAATTATATCAGGTTTCCTGAATATAGTGAACTTCTCTTGTTATGTAGTTGTCTATAAAATTTAGGATGTTAGACAGGACCGAACCCAGAAAATGGATATAGCGGCAGGAGAGGGGGATTGATCAGAAGGGAGCACTAGCAAACTTATAATTACGAGAATAGAAGACTATATTTAACGGAAAGTATAACCACATAACATAAATTTATACGACCCATCACATAGCTTCCTATCATTTAGGAGGAATCTACATTAGTAGATCACTGAAAGATGCATTGGTCTAGTGCGAGTATACGTAACATAGCCAAGGGTCAGGGAAAAAAGCGAGAAAGGAATGAAAATCCTTTGATTGCTAAGAACAATAACCAATCGCTACTACTTCGTTAGTAATAGTAGAAGCATGCATGTAAGGTGTGAAGCAGGATCCGCCAGTATCCCACTTATAGTTAACACTCAAACTTTGAGACCAAAATTGAACTAGAATTCCCCAAATGAACTAGAAGCGGGATATTGGTGGGATCCCGCTTTCATCCCTACGGCATGGGGTGTGGGGCAGGCCCTTCTAAGTACTCCCTCCTCCATCCCCTGGTTACAGAACACACAGAAGGGGTGTTCACTATTTGTTTCAGAAAGCCATTGCCAAAACAACAGAAACCATGAAAGATTTAATGTATTTGTATTGGTGATCTATTGGTAGAAAACAGTACAGTAGATACATGCTGCACTAAGCCAGATATAATAAATGTAAAAAAGATAAGAAAGATCTGATAGATGAAATATAATATGCAAATAGAATGGTGAATTATGTTATCACGCAGTTGTTTCGCAGATTTTTTTGCAGAAGCTCAATGTGACACTAATTGGAATTTAGTAGGTATGTGGCAGCCCAGGTAACATGCTATGAAATCACCTTGTAAAACAGATGTATTTATCTGAAAAGACTTGTCTGGTGATGCAACTAATAATGCAGTGTCGTTATTATCTTCTAAATCTGGAATAACTTGAGGGACCTCTTCAAGAAGACGTTGCCTTTCGGATGGTGTGCGCAATAGCCGTCTCTTCTCAATAAATTCATGCATCGTAAAATCCAGTTAAGGATATAACTGTACAAAGTAGTACATCCGAAGATGGGTGTGTTTTGATATAAAGTATAAACATGAAAACAGGAAAGTATTTTTGGTAGCAAACATCATTGAATGACCAAAAGAATTTAATCTGGCAAGGATATTCGTAGCGCCAACCCTTTTCATTGGCCACTTCAATTAATTTTTCCAGTCTCTGAAGTTCTTTATCGATCCACTGGAATGGGGGAAAGGAAAACTTGGTTAACATTGCTAGGAGAATTATCAGGTAACCTAAAATAGGTGATGAAGGCCTAGACTCTAGACTATACCACTAAAGTAATGGTTTTGAATATTATACAATTACTACAAGAACGAAAACTACCTTCCTAACAGACTTACATGACTGATTATGTCGCTGTGTACAATTCTCGCCTTTTCCTCAAGCTCCGCCTATAAAAACAGCACATTCAGAGAGCTACAATGTTGCATGGAATCAAGTAAAAAAGAGACCCCAAATATCTGTAAGAATCGAGAATCCAGAAAAAAATCATGAACAGCGCTATTGGGTCAGGTCCCCATATAAAATGAAAACTGAAACTCCCAATCGATTATCTGTAAGACTGGCAGGGACATCTGGCAGATCCACAGATATCACAGGTTCACACCTGAGCACTGCAAGAGCGTCGGCATGTCATCTCTTATGCACTAAACGAAACACTTGTGACAAGGGAAAATAAATTACATCACAATAAGTGTGACAATATTGCAAATAGTATGTTAGATGGCAATCTCCAGATTCATTCCAAACCATACAGCAAATGCCAAGGGGACGGAAGCAAGAAAGGCTGTGGGGGTCAGCGGCGCTTGAAAAACGAATGAGTTAGTGCATTACGTGAAGGCGGTCGTGTATATCTATGGACATACGGTGAGAAACGTAAAACAGTTACATGCACAAGGTGTTGATAGTAAAATCATCATATTTAATGTTGCAATATCCTTTATTAGTCACATATAATGCTTGAGACTTATCTTTTTCCTATAAATTCTGCTTTTCTACAACTGAAATATTCCTTTTTTGGAACAAAAAATACATAGCCTGCATTGCATCTAACATTATCAGGACATGCGCATTTAGGACAACAGAAATTGAAAAAGGTTAAACTTACAACAGTATGCCTTTCAGAGTGTTCTTTCTTGACCAACAGACGAAGATGTTCACATTCATCCTGTTATTATCAACAAAAATAGTTTGAAAAACATATGCTTCAAAGACAAATATGAGCCCATATAAGAACCAATGTAAATAACTTATACATCATAAATGTACTTTGACAAACAGTCTATGAATTGCTTGATTGATGTCGGAACATTAAAAAAATACAACTCTCATATTAGAAAACATCATGCATTACCTCCTCAAAGTCTTCATCTGACAACATGGAAATTTTGACTGCAGACCAGTAGCCAGAAATACACAGCAACATATTTGTAGATACGTCTCTAATCTTGTATTCTTCTGAGGATTTCAGAATGCCTGTTATATATCTTTCATCAGCAAATAATGACCTAATGTGTCGCCATCAAAAGTTACACTATATGCTTTTCTCATGTCTTTGGAGAAATGAACTTTTTATGAAATTTATCTCATGTTGATGCATGAAATTCACTGCTATTTCTTATCTACTCACTGGAAGGTGGTATTGATTTCACAAGAACTAAACAATATGCATGCCAAACGAATCTAGTTCTATATTAGAGGAAGAGCATTAAGCCAGGCCAAAAGGAACATATAGTAGTCAAAGATCATATAAGGAATGTTAGCATTAAGCCAGGTTAAAGGAACATAGAGTAGTCAAAGATCATATAGGGAATGTTAAAAGTGAACATTACCAGTCACTTGTCCAAGTTGATGAAATAATTTAGGCCTAGGGTAGTCTTTGGGATCATTCTTTACTCTAACAAAACAGCCAATAACTTTATTTTCAAATATCTCTGGATGCTTCAGCAGATTCATAACCAAAGATTTCCTCAAATAGATCAGCTTAATGTTTTCACGAACAAGAGAAGCAAAGCATCTCCTGTGTCTTTCAGAAATTCCTTTTGGAGTACTAGACTCAGAGGTCATGGTCTGAGTTCTCTTTTTCCTAAACGAACCACTGTTATCCTCAGAACTAGAAAGTGTTTCATCCTCTGATGAGGCATTTGAAGCAATATGCTGTTCGAGCAGGCTATATATCTTGGTGAACTTAATCTCTTTTCTCTTAAACAAAGACTGGAGCTTGTCATCGCATGTTACATGTGTTTTCTTATCTTTTGTTGAAAGATTTTTCTGTCGAATGTACTCCTTGACAACTTCGGCAGCACCAAATTGATCTAGAGGTTTGGATGTATCTTTTTCTATTGATTTAAGGAATTCAATCAGCACTTTTGAACCCCAGCCATCATAGACATTCTTCTTTGATTTTTTCTGTTTTCTTATGGCTCTCACTTTGTTTGAGGTTCCATTATTAGATAGGCGAATTGCCTCATCCTCGCCATCATCAATATTGTCCAAGAAATCATCATCTGAGCTGTGCTTTTCTTTAGGAAAATGAGCTTCTTGAAGGTCATCCAATGTCAAGCCCTCTTTTTTCTTAACAATCTCCCAGTAATCTTTAAACAAAAATTCAACAGTTTCCCTGTCATTGAAATCAACCTTCGCCTACAAAATAAAGAGAATCTACTATCAGAACATGTGTAAAGAGGATACAGAAAATGAAGATTGAGGGGCCCAACACAATCGTCAAAAGAGTAACTCCCAACTACCATCAGAAAATGTGCACATAAGACAAATTTCATGTATATCAAATGGTATGGATTCTAGATGCCACATGCTACCTTGAATGAAAATTGTTCTTCAAACTTGAAACTGTACTCGAAAAATTGCTAGAAAGTAGAAATAATACAGGATTAATAATGCAAGGAAATAATAAGTAGCTAATGAGCTAAATCTCAGAGTTCCACAGAACTATACTGCGAGAAACAGGCATGTTAAACCGAAGTGCACAAACTGACTAGAGCTACATCTGACACAATAATTTCTATATACAAGGTTATCAAAGACTGCCAGATAAAAGGAAAAGTTAAGCCCCAATGATTAGTGGCATGTCAGTAATGTGAATGGATCCCCTAGAGTAGCCCCCACACCACTAAGTAGGTTTCAGCAGATCTCCACCATTTGTCGTTTCCTATTCAAAATCTATGTTCTTTTGTATAGGATTGCACTCGATTCTCGAACTACCAAGCACACAGCGACAACTGAAATGGCACAAGACTATATAACTGTGTGTTTGACCAAATTATGCCCTTCAGTCTGTTTCTATATACCCTTAGTTTCGTACATAAACATTTGGTTGGAGAAGGAAGATTTCTGGAAAACTTAGCTCATTAGTATAAAGAACATTGTTTCTATTATACCACATCACATTTCTGTCGATATTCCAGATTGAAAAGGCACCCATACCCTCTGCAAACAACGGATCTTCCTTTTCCTGACACCGATGCCTAGCTATCAAGGGTGTCCGTAAACACTTTCCAGCGACGGCTTGCCGACTTGCCACACCCACAACTAATTTAAGTAGACCAACATGTCAATGCCACCACGCTATCCACCGTCGAGTATTGAGGTATTCAAGACAGATCAGAGATTTTAGCTATTTCAGATCTCAATGGATAGATAAGTTGTAACATGGGGAGAAGAAAGGGTCGTAGTTCACGCGAATAAAAAAGAGTGGCTTAGGGTTATCTGGTCCATATAGAACAAGAGCCAGGATCAATCTGCTAAAATCTAGTTAGTGGCCACTCCAGGGGATCTGCACCTGGCAGTAAGGTGGACAAAATGCTCACAAGGATAGAGATCTAGTTATCCACTTACCCCATCAGAGTCAACTTCAACATTCTTCTCAATCATGATTGCAAACCTTAGACAGTCGGTACAGAATCCCTTTGTTTGCTTTCCAACTCGGAAAAAATCTGCTCGACTGTGGCAACCACGACATACTGAGTTATCCGGACAGCAGAGACACCGAAAATATGAACGGCCTTTACAGATAAAGCATGTGTGCCAGCCTGCCAGGTTTAGCAGTAATTAGTACGGTTCATAACCAATAGTACAACTGATTGATAACATCAAGTGGAATCAAAGACAATTTGAGCAACTGAAACTACTGTCAACAAAAACCAGGAGCCATGTTAGATTAATTGGCAATTTTAGGTATCATGCATTAGGAATGCTCGGTAAGTAAAATGCCATGTTAGATTAATTGGCAATTTTTTGTATAATTAAAAAGGTAAGTAAAATGATTTCAGGTTTCACAAAGCAATCCTGTTCAGGTACATAACCACAAGTGTTTCACGGCAATGGCAGTCATAGCAACTGTAAATAAAGAACGTGTAGATACTCACTGCAGATGAATTCGTCATCCGATTTGAGGAAACCTTCATCCTTCCCCACGCAGTTAGGATGGTAGGCCTTGTGGCAGTTCCTGGAAGATAGTCATGGCTATAAATACTTGCGGTGAACATGTCAGGGACTGCGGAACAACCGAACAATGCAATGGAGTAGAAACGCGCATAGCACAGAGAAACAAGTCGAAAACTCAAGCTAGGCAGATTCACAACCGAGTGCCTCTGTTTTGCCTGCACGACATACACGGGAAATGCATCACATAGTACTAACAAGTGCCCTGGTGTGACACCTACATCCAGGGGTGGCGGTGAACGCCCACTACCACTAGCACCACCACAGAACCAATCGACGGGGAATGGCAGCGCCACAGCGCGCGGACTTCAGAGGCCGCGCTAACAAATGCCCCTGTTCTAGCTTAAGAAAGCACGAGGTTTCGATCCTACGGTACTGTATCTGGGAGCTGGTATCCTTCCTCGGCGGACGCACATCACCAGCCAGCATTTCCCGTTTCTCCGCAAGCTACGGGCACGCGGTGGGTGGGAGTGGAAACCCCGAAAACGAGGGTTTCCGGCCGGGCAAGAAAGTGAAGCAACCTGTAGTCGCAGAGGCGGAGGTCGCCGCCGTCCTTGCAGTCGAAGCAGAAGTCCCCCTCCCCCTCGGCCTCCTCCTCCTCCTCGATCTCCGGCTCTGGCTCCGCCTCGCTCGCCGGCCGCGGCTCCCTCCGAACCTTACCCGCGCCGCTGCGGGACTTGACGGCTGGCTTCCTGCCCTTCCGCTTCCCCATCGCCCCGCTCGCTGACTCCGGGCCGGGCTGTGACGGCGGGAGTTGGTTAGGGATTCGGGGGGACCGGAATGTGGTGGGTGGGGGATCCAATGGAGGGGGATTTTGGCGATCGGGATCCCCTCGGAGTGTGGTAGTGGAGTGGTGAGTGGAGAGTTCGGGGGTTTAAGCTGGAAGGTTTCCGAGGAGAGTGGGTGCTCTGCTCTGCTCGCCTGCTACTTTTCCTGGGGCCTTGTGAGTGACACTGCGAGTCCCACATCTGTCGCTGTCCCCTCCGACTCCGAGAGAGGAAAAAGAGGAAGAGAGAGGGCGCGGGCCCCGCGGGCAGGAGTGACGGGCGGGTGGGCCCTGTTTATGTAGACCGTCCGATTGACCAGTGGAAATGGTTCATGCTTTTTTGATATTTTCAAAAGTGGCTGTAGAGTACGAAAGGCTGGAGTTGGAGCGCGGCGAAACTGGTGTGGTCCGTCGACCGTTCGGTCACAACCTTCAGGCGCGCATGGATATTCGCCGGGTTTTGGCAAAGTTAGCCAAATCTTGCTTAAAATGCTTGATTTTGTCGCTGACGTATGAAAAAAACGCATTAAGAACTTCGATGCGATAAACACCTAAAAATATATCCAAATGCTGTCAAAGATCACATTCAAGGAAACCTAGAAAGTGTAGTGAGTGCTGCCACTCGTTGAGATCCGTAAAAGAAAAAGGACAGTACTAGGCGTCCCCGCGGGATTTGGGTTTTTTATCCCGGATCCCAAGCCAACCACGTGTCCTCTTTTTGGGTCAAAATTCCACTTTTGCTACATAAAGTTCCGCTTTTGCTGCATGTAGCAAAAAACAGTTCAGTCCAGAAAATAAAATAACAGACTGGACCTCGTTGGAGATTTCGCCGGAGACCTCGCCAGAGACTTTCGCCGAAAGACTTCGTCAGAGACCATGTAGCAAAAGCTTTGCGCTAATGGAGCAAAACGATAAAACAGTTGTAGCAAATAAAATAGTTTATTATAGCAAATCCAACCTCGTCGAAGATCTCGCCGGAGATCTCGTAGCAAAATCTATATATTGATGTAGCGAAGCAATAAAACTTTTGTAGCAAAAAAATTATAGCAAAATTCAGCGCTACCGTAGCACCGTCGGAGGTCTCCTAGTGCCACCACCGGCTGCATGTAGCAAATGTGATGCCCGCTTATAGCACCAACACCAGCCGCATGCAGCAAACCCCCGACAGGCTTGTAGCATCACTGTCAGGCACACATAGCGTCGCCATTGGCCCATGTAGCAACCCTCAACGCCGTACGTAGTAGCGTCACCGACTACATGTAGCAAATCGCAACACGTAGTTGTAGCAGCCGTTGTCCCTCGCAGCATCAGCCCAAGAGAAATATGGCTCACCACAGAAGCTCGTTGGTGATGACAAGGGTTGTACCATAGCCATGGCGGAGAAACGTGGGTGTGGGATAGGACGAGGACAGAGCCCTGCCTCTGGCTCCGGCGATGGGCGGGCACTGTTTCAGGATGCGAAGACGGAGCACCGGGTGGTGGCCATGGCGCCGGGTGTCGGCAATGCCGGTGGCGGAATACCCATTGCTGCAGCCACACGGGACCTTCCATCTCCGGCGAAGACACGACGCTGGGAGGTATGGTGGCGGCGGCCTGCAAGGATCTATGGCGGGGTGCTGGGACAAGGACGGTGGCGGCTTGCACAGGATCTAAGGCGGCGGTTGAGAAACGACGACGGCATCCCATCGGGAGACAGCAGCGATGACTTAAAGACGATGGGGAATTGGTTTGAGAAGAACGTGTGTGGGGCCAGAGGACAGTATGTACGTATACGGAAAAAAGCCACCCGGGGGATTGATCCCCCGGGGGAACCGTATCATTTTCCAAAGAAAAATCGGCGTGATAGCATTGGTGCTATATATTTTTTGTCTAATACGGTATTTTTCAAAGCTACTTTAAATCAAGTTTATCTATTTGAAAAATTAACTTGCTGACATCTTCACAAAGACGTTATTATTACCTTAATTTGATGGCATCTATTTACCACTTATGTTACTCCCACTGCGAGCCGAAGTGAATATCCGTAATCTTATATGATATATTATAAAGAACGATTATACGTGTCCTATATAAGATGTCATTCTACTATCTGGCACACTGCCTAGCGTGTACATGCATGCCGCCACCACGCCGGTATGGGCAGGCATGGCCATACTTTGCATCTTCACTGCCAGAGGCGTTTGTTACATGTACAAGGAAATCTTGCAGTGCATCGGAACTATGGCCCAGTTGTCGTGCTGCACCTCTCCGCGCAGTCGCAGTTTAAGCATATGTTATTATTTTAAGTTACTATCTTTACAATGGATAGTGTCATAATGTGAGTAACATATCATTTATTAATTTATTTCATTTTGCATTAAGAAATATAATGTGATGGTAATATATTATGTTATTCTATTCACCTCTCTTCATTAATTGCTTGCCACATCATCTTTTTTTGCCTAGATGACATCTATGTTACTCCCACTATGAATAGTCTTATATGATATATTATAAAGAATGATTATACGTGTCCTATATAAGATTTCATTCTACTATTATTATTTATTGAAGAAATATATTTTTTATTGTGTTATTTACTATACTGAACCTTACCAATCTAGCTACCTATGATCTCAGAAATAACGAGGCGTTAGTTGGGCAAGGAGCGTCTGGTCAACCGCCTCACCCTGTCTATTTTGACTATCTGATTGACTAGTCAATGGTGGAGCCTTCGGACATTTTGGCTGTGAAAAAAAACCTCCCACCAGGTTGTAGGCAGGGAACTGCTGCCACTTGATTCACCGTGTAAATGGTTCATGCTTTTTGGATCTTTTCAAAAGTGATTGTAGAATACGAAGGCTGGAGTTGGAGC
This sequence comes from Avena sativa, assembly GCA_916181665.1. Lineage (NCBI taxonomy): Eukaryota > Viridiplantae > Streptophyta > Magnoliopsida > Poales > Poaceae > Avena > Avena sativa. The sequence continues at coordinate 289,042,006 of OV702279.1, forward strand.
TCGGCGAAAATTGTGTGATCTGTCGAGCGTTTGGTCACAACCTCCAAGCTCATGGATTCATATCATTCGCTAGGTTTTGCGCTAAGTGCATATCCACCATGGGCGACTGATTTCGGAGGGGGAATGACAGTGCCACAGCATGCTAACTTTAGAGGCCTCGCTAACAAATACACTTGTTCTAGCTTAAGAAAGCACGAGGTTTCGATCCTATGGCACTCTATCTAGGAGCTAGTTTCCTTGGCGCACATCACCAGCCAGCATTTCTGATTTCTCAGTGGGTGGGAGTGGAAAACCCGAAAACGAGGGTTTCCGGTCAGGCGAGAAAGTGAACCGACATGTAGTCATAGAGGCGGAGGTCGCCGCCTTCGTTGAAGATGAAGCAAAAGTCCCCATCCCCCTTGGCATCCTCCTCGGTCTCGGCCTCTGCCTCGCTCGCCGGCAAAGGCTCCCTCTCGACCTTACCCGCACCGCTGCGGGACTTGACGGCTGACTTCTTGCCCTTTCGCTTCCCATCAACCCCGCGCGCTGGCTCCAGACTGGACTGCGACAGCGAGACGGCGAGAGTTGGTTCAGGATTTGGGGGACCAGAATGTGGTGGGTGGAGGAGCCAATGGAGGGGGATTTCAGCGATCGGGATTCTCTCCGAGTGTTGTACTGGAGTGGTGAGTGGAGAGTCGGGGGTTTAAGCCAAGAGGTTTCCGAGGAGAGTGGGTGCTCTTCTCTACTCGCCTGCTGCTCTTCCCTGGGTCTTGTGAGTGACACTACGAGTCCCACACCTATCGTTGTCACCTTCGAGAGAGCAAACAAAGGAGGAGAGAGGGACAGGGCCACGCAGTCAGGAGTGACGGGTGGGTGGGCCCTGTCTATTTTGACCGTCCGATTGACCAATGGAAATGGTGTTGGGGTTCGAGGGCAGAAAACAAAAAAAATCCTATGAACGAAACCCTAAAACCAGGATCTACCTACTAGTAATGCAGCGGGAGGGGGTACGGTATTCATACCTTTAAAAACGAGAGCGGTTAACGTACCACGAGGAATGTGGTTGAAGAAGTCGTTTTGGCACTGACCTCGAGGTCACGAAGTCCAATGGCCCCAATAACTCCTAGGACGAAAGAACGACGCCGCCCGAGGGAGTCACACACGTACGATGCTTGACGACGACTCTCGCTTCTCTCCGATCCAGCTGAGATTGTGGAAATAGATCTCCCGGCTCCAAATCCCACAGCACGACGACGCTCCGGTGTGAATAAATCCTCGCTCGCATATCCCTGACAAGGTCGCCACGGTCGCAAGAGAGAGAGAGGGGGGATATAGGCTACACAGGTATTTTCTATATTTTCTGGTGTGTTTTAATCCTCATATGGCACCTCTATATATATAGGCGGATTGAGGGGCTCCCTCCATCTTAGGTGCCCCATGTGGGACTGAAAAACATAAAGAAAAGGGCAAATCCCGATCTCCCCCGTCGGCTAGGCCCTAAAGCAACCCGGGTGGGCCACCCGAGATCAACATAGCGGCAGGAGGCGGTGGCGGCTGGCCAGGGTGGGCCGCCTGCCCACCTCGCGGCCCAGTGCCTAGGCGGCGACGCGGTTGGCACCCCGCGGCCCAACACGCGTGTGCACAATGCCCATCTATCTGCCACCCATGTGCGTGGCAGGTTTCCTTTTGCCTTTTTCTTGCCGTTTCTTTTTAGATAAAATCCCTCCGGGGTTTTTGCGTAATAAGAAATATGCCTTTATAAATATTTATTTATAATATATTAATTAACTTACCATATAATAAATATATATTTAAATCACCATTTATCTGAAACTTCTTTCGGTCCCTTTTTCTTTATTCTCTCTCCGAACACCTTCGGATTTCTCTAGAGCCTTTCTGGTTTCTCTCTTCTCATTTCTTCAGTGATTCGAATATGCCTATAACGACCTCTAAGCTTTGTAAAGCCCTTAAGAATGCTACCCAATGCTCCAGGAAAACTCCAGACATGGTCAAGACTTGTCGTGGTATTGCCGACGAGTATGCCATGGAGGGTCCTCACAATGCATGTTTGGTGACATGGGGTAAGGCGGCGAGTTGGCGGGTACGAGGTAACATAGATTATCCAGGTTCATATCCCACAACAGTGGAGGAATCCTACTCCTGCTATAAATCACTATAATGGCAATATGCCGAGTCTAGAGATAGGTTCGCTATGCAAGGTGTGTATGTTATCGTGCCCTAAAGGCTCCCAAACGTTCGGCTTTAAAGGCATCAAAACCTAGGGTTACAGGGAAGAGTCATATCCGGACAGGTTACAGAGTCCTACACTAGTACTAATTAGTCTTTGTGTCTTGCACTCAAAGGCTTCGAGTATGTCGGTGACTCCACCGTAGCCTTTCTTTATCTGGCATGGGCATCCCTTCTAGATCCGTCTAACTAGGCCGCCCATCAGGCCATGGGCCTTGCTACCAACTGTGGGCCACCCGGGTTAGCCGGATTAGATGCATGCTATGGTGATACCCATTTAGCATATCCCCAACAAGACTCCTCTCTGACCAATAATCAACAGCGGGACCTGTATGCCCATGATGACCACCTGTGCATTCCACGAAACTTGTTGAACTATAAACGATGTATCTTATTACTTTTGTCTCTATGATACTTGTATTATCCGAGGCTTGATCAATGACATCACCATGTCAGGTTCAACCTCGTTACCGACAATAGCTACTTTACTCGATCTGATAAGTGATATCCCTCGTGACCTAGTCACATGTTGCGCAACTTATGGGTATAACTTATTCGAGTGGGCCCAGAGTATCTTCCATCACGCGGATGGACAAATCCCGCTTTTGACACATACGACTCTACTTGTTCCTTCAAATACCCAATGTCACCCTTATGATCGTTGTTCCACCGAGTGAAATTAGGTGTTATTAAAGTATCCTCGGGAGACAGTGATTAGATATGGTCTCATGGTCTAAGGAACGAGTCACTATGTTTCCTAATAACCTTAACTTGAACTCTGTGACATGATCATGATACGATGTTATAGATAGGGTATGTTCACCATATCATTCTCCAATGAGATGACTCCATTGCCAATTGTTGCCAAGGCACCAACATAATCAGGAAACCTTGATCATCCGTTGACCTAGTGATTAGAGTTTCACTAGGAACTTATGGTTGTTTGTATATCACACGTGCATTGACGTTTCCAATTAATACAGTTATAGCATGATATAAAACTTAATCATAAACTTTATGAATATGCTAATAATGAATATTATTATTTGTCTCTAGGGGATATTTCCTTCAAATGGTTCATGATTTTTGGATCTTTTTAGAAGTGGTTGTAGAGTACAAAGGCTAGAGAGTGGAGTTGGAGCACGGCAAAACTGGTGTGATCCGTCGACCGCTCGATCACAACCTCCAAGCGTGCATGGATTCGCCAAATTTTTGCAAAGTTAGACGAATTTTGCTTCAAATGCTTGGTTTTTTTGCTGACGTACGAAGAAAATGCATTAAGAATTTTGATGCAATAAACACCTAAAAATATATCCAAATGCTATCAAAGATCACATTCAAGGAATCCTGGAAGGTGTATCCAGTGCTGCCAATCATTGCGAGTTGTGATTCACATCAAATTTCTTTGATACGATAATATCGGTTACTGCATATATTTTGTATAATCATGTATTTCATGTTCGAATGAAACACATTAAAGTTGGCTATCATATTTTGAGAAAACGTGTTGCATGGAAGCTACTTCAAATCAATTTCATCTCTTCAAAGGATCAGCTTGCTCACATATTCACGAAGGCCTTATCACTATCTCAATTTTAGGGATGCCAGCGTAATCTTAAAAATTAAGAGAGAGTATTAGACTTTTTTATAGCTTCTGTATATACTTGTATATATGTATTTGTACACTTTGTGTACCTCGTATATAAAGAGATAGCCACACTCGGTTTAGGGTGTCAAGCGGTTCCTAAACACTACATGTCCCACACTTTCCATGTCACTGTATATTAGATCTGATCACTAAGAGGAATCAGAACAAGACGAGCTTCATGGTCACTACAAGGAGGACGACGATGATGAACTTGAGCTTAATCTCTAAGTCCTGAATTGCCCCTTCTCCTACAGTCATAGCTTGGATCATTGGCACATCTTGAACAACCATTGCTTGAAGAGTCATTGTTTGATCAGTCATACCCTCATCCACCAAGAAATTGTGGTACTCCTGCTGAAAGTGCAAAGGGCGCCTCCTAGAGGGTGTGAATAGGATTTTAAAAAAATACGGTTTAGGCTCTAATAAATACGGAATAAAAACTAACATTTAAGCACAAAATCTAACCACTAGGTTCACCTAAGTGCACCAACAACCTATGCTAAGCAATACAAGCAACAAGGTGATAGCAATATGAAATACTTCAAGCATGAAGGCTATCACAATGTAAAATGCATAAGTAAAGGGCTCGGTTGAGAGATAACCGATGGACACGAAAACGAAGATTTTTATCTTGAAGTTCACTTCCAAAAAAGCTACGTCACCACTGGAGAGGTGTGATGGTGCAATGCTCTCTGAATGCCATAAGTGGCTCACCTCGAGGTGTGGTGGCTTGATGCTCACCCAACGCCACACAAAGCCTCACCCCGGATGCGAAGGAACGCAACTCACCGACGCCACAACAGGCTCATCCTATTCTCCCGTGAGCTCGCCACAAAGGCCTACTCACGATCTACTAAGGGACACTTGAGGGCGATCACCAAACCCGTACAAGATTGGGTCTATCTCCACAAATCAATTGGATGTTCCCAACAACAATGCCACAAAAGGATACAAAGCCACAAAAGGCCACAAGCTTGAGGCCACTCCACAATGGAGGCCTCAAGAAGTCAACACACCGACCACAACCGTCTAGGGTTCCAAGAACCCAAGAGTAACAAGCCCACAAGCTTGTACTCGTCGAATCTCCATGGAGAACTCAAACATATGCAACAAATGCAACGACAAGTCCGTCACTCCAAAATTCCAACAGATCTATAAAAGCTATTGGGGGAATAAGGGAGAAAGAACACAAGAGAACACAAAACTCTCCAAGATCTAGATCCCAAGGATTCCTTCACAAAGAAGGATTTGGTTTGAGGGGGTTATAGATCTAGATCTCCTCTCTCAAATCTCTCAAAAAGATGCAATAATCATAGGGACAAAAGGGAGAGGTGCGGTGACCCAACATACCACTGCATGTGTAGTACACTATAGTCATTGACATGACATCCACAGAACACCGTTCCGTAAATATCACATCCCTCAGAGTGGTATAACAGAAACATTGCGGGTCCATATTACAAACATACACACATTACTTTTATTACAATACCAGAATTTCAAGACTTCGAGAAGATTCAACTTACAAACCAAAATATAAAGTGTTTCAGCAGAATTTAAAAGTAACAACTCCAACTAAGAGTTGAGCTTAGCAGATTATTCTATATGGTCATGCTGCTCGGCTCCATCGGTTACTATAAACAAGAGCACTAGTTTGACTCGTTGCCATCTACTCCATAGCGGATTTCGTAATCCACTCATTCAACACCTCCTGATAGGTCAGGCTCCTCGTAGAACACATCTTCTTGGCATTTTGCTGCATACATAGGCATATCTTCGGGATCTTTAGAGTCTAAGCAAGGGATCAAAGGAAAGGGTGAGTAACAGCGTTACCCAGCAGGTTCATTATATGCAAGGTGGGAAGTTTGATGCTCTATCTACCACCTTGGACTATAAGTCCTTGGTACTATGCAGTTTTGTAAATTTTTCTTCAAAGGTTGATTTTATTATGAAAATCTATGATCATCAGCCTTCACAGGTTGACCAGAACTTTCATGGAGTTCCTTTCCTGCCGCGTTCGTAGCTCCTTCTCGGAACAGGGAGTAACAAGTTACAGTTCTTACACTCTGCAGAGGTGCGTTACTTTATCCATGAGAGATTAACTCCTTGTTGCACAAACGGGTGTACGTTCCCGTCCACAATTCCATGATGTGGGGCCCAGTAGGTGATCCAAGCCAATCACTGCCCCCTTCACGACCTCGCATGCCTCCTTGGTGTACACCATGCCCACCCATTGAATTACGACAATGGTTTATACAGACCGTTAGATGCCAGAACTATCGTGGGACAATGAGGGTTCCTACCCATATGCTGCATATCCTCTACGAATTACCAATTAATATGCACGCTACGAGTGATATCATCCATGACCTGCACATCCGGATACATGCGAGAGGAAGAAGATACAACTGAATTCTCTGTCCCATTCCAAATCTCATGGTTAACGTGTAATATACGATGCTAGAATCACTGATGTCATGGGTTATTAAGTCCCTAATTGATCATCATTGTTGCAAATAGAAACCTAAGTTCTATTGCTCCATTATATTATCACTTAGGATGATACCTAAGATTTATTGGTTTGAGAAAATAATATTTTCTTTCTCTAGAACATAGATGATAACACACAATTTGCAAATACTTTGATAAAGACTCTTCAAAGGACATGAGAAAGTGATGAAATTGCCTTGTGATTGCAAGGTAGTGAAGTCGGATGCTTGCACTGGACCTTGAGCTTCTATGTCTACAAAACATCATTATTGTCTAGTAAGGACAATATTTAAAGAGGCAAAATGATTATGCAAAGTAATGTAATGCATTATTTATTTTTGTGTGTTCTACCCATTATTTTAGTTACAAAAAATCCTTTAAGTAGTAAAGGATTTATAAATATTAATTATTAATATTTATTGAATATTATATTTTTATTTTATTTTATTTATTTTTATTTATTTAATAATTCTTTTAATGATTAACATTTAAATAAAAGAATTTCTTTTTATGATACTAAACATTTATTTAGTATTTTTCTAAAATACTACAATATTAATTTATAATAAAAGTGATTTTTATTTATTTTTATCTTCTTTATTTAATTTTATAAAATTCCATAAGGAATACATATATTATAAAATTGTTGATCAAAAATTATATGCATAAAATTTTACTTCTTAATTTATTTAGATAGATTGGATTATTATGAATCCAAAAAAAAATTATTATAATTTTTAAATTGTTATTTTATTTTCTAAAATTTATTTAAGTTTAGGGGTATTTTGGTCTTTTCTTAATTATTACAACTTCTTTTAAGTTTTTGGGCTGGCTCTATTGGGCTTATTGGGCCGTTTTGGCCCAAGTGACCAAGACCAAAAAGGCTCCCCGAAGGCTGGCCCTCGCAGCCCACTCTCCATGTCCTTCTCTCTCATCCTCATCTTCTCTTCTTCCTCAACCCCGTGGTTGCCGACACCACCGCCGGGCGATTCACGCCGTCGTGGTCCTCTCCATCCGTCGCCGTGGTGCATGGCGTGGTTGTTGACCCGGCTCGTTCATCTGGTCCATTTGGATTTGTATTTGGGGCTCTCCCGTGGCAAGGCTGGCTTCGTCCTGAACCCTAGGGTTTGGGGTGGTGTTGTGGGGTTTTCCTATGTTGTTGTTGTGGTGCTGATCGCCCTCAAGCGCTGCTGTGGTCGCTGCCTCGGCTCGGTGCGGGTTGCAGTGCCCCTTGGGTGCTCCCCGTGCCGATGTGCACTCGTCGGGCCCTTTGATTCTTCTTCTAGATCACAGCTAGAACCTCCAGTAAGTTTGTTCTCCTTCCCTCTCGTACTCTCTATACTCTACCTCCCTATCATGTGTGCTTTTAGTGGCTATCCCTGATTAGGGTTCATGTCTTGATTAGGATACAACCCTTTGTTGTGGTTATATATGATGAATTGGAACTAGTAGTGATGATCTTTGAGGATGGTGATTATGTTGATCACTGTCTACAGTTAATTTTTATGATGCTAGTGGCTTTATTGGTCTGATTCCAATTGATAATTGGAAATGATTTGGTTGATATTGCTACTGTGAGACTATTACTTGTGGATTCTATTGATCTGGGAATTTTCTGCTGTCAAGATCTTAGTACTGACAGTACTGCATCTATAAATGTTAGCTTGTATGGTTATATACAGACTGAGATTAATCATTATATTCTAGTGATGCTCTAAAGATGTATAGATAATCTTGATGATGATTTTTGGTGTTTGGTTCCCGGAAAAATGATATTTAATAGCTTGCCAATTTTATTTGTGAAAGATTAAGTAAAGGTTTTGCTTGGCTTTTATAACTTGTTCTTGTGACACCATCTAAGAATGGCACACGAGTTTTTGGGTTCTACTACTGAGCTTAATTCTGACAGTGCTAGAAATTTGGTAAATGCCAAAGATATGTTGGAATCTACTTTTAAACTTCTTTGCCTATGATGTTGGTCTAAGGCATAATTGGTAGAATGATTGGTGTACTTCTTAAGTTATATGGATCCATAAGATCTAGGAATTCTAGGGTGCTACTCTTTTTTAAGAGATGTGCCCAGAATTCCAAATCTTGGCTATATTTATTCTTGGAGTATGGGATATAGCTTTATAGCCAGGATCAATGATGTTGTTCTGAGCCTGGTTTGATCTGTACAGTTTACTTCAGGCTTTTGGATTCAAAATCCTTTATGATGGATTCACCCCACTTGGGTGAATACTGAGAGATTAAATATGAAACAACACATGAATATCTATTTGGATATGATAGACAAATCATGTGAGGGTTTTATATAACTCACCACAACAGTTGGTTATTGTTGTGATTGCTGGTTGATCAGGTGACTTGATCTTGCTATCTTGTGCTGCTGGCCTGATCTTGTTCTTCTCCTAAAGCTGCTCCTGCTACTTCTAGCTCCTAGAAGCTTATCCTTGATCTTGCTATCCCCCTTCTGTTCCTGTAAACTTAGACTTGTCCTTGCTATCCACCTGTTCCACCCTCTCCTTATGTCACCATCAGGTGAGTCCTGGGATGATCTAGTGTGTGGTTGGGCTGATGGTTTGCTTAGCTCTGCTAAGCTTGGTGTGTTCCTGGTTTGGTGTTTGGAAGGTGAGAATGAGCTATTGTGAGCTTTGCCACGGCTGGATCTTTCCTTTTGCTTGTGTAGCTGCTGCTGTGATGACAACACATCCATGCATTTAGTTGTGTAAGCTGCTTGTGTGCATGCTACACCCTTGTGGATATGCTTAGGGAAATGATCTACCTTTTTTATCTGATTACCATTTATCTACCTGGTGAAACTTGCCCCTCTTACTGATTGGAATCATTTGACTTGTGGCTTATTTATGGTGAAAGATTTAATTCTTTCATATTGGTGAAACTTGCCCCATAAGATTTACTCCATGATGTAAAATGGAATAGTGCATCTCACTGTTCACTACTAAGAGTAAAATATTTAATAACTTACCTTTATTTTCTTTCGGTTTGATCTTTGTTTTGCAGGTACAAGGCTTGAAGATTCAAGATTAGAATATGTTTACTTTTAGATAGAATAGTTCCTTTGTAAACTTTATTTTATTCTATTGTAATCTTTATTTTATTCTTTTGTAAGAAAGATGTATTAGTTTAATAATAAATGTAATTTCCTCTTTTTGTAATTTCACTCTTGTAAAGATTCTGTATTAACTTTATAAGTTACATTTTGTAATTTATTAATGGAATGAATATATGAATTATTCATTTGTTTATTTATCAATCTTACATAGAGTTTTTTTGGTTACTATATATATTGTTTCTTAATTATGTATTATTACTAAATCATAACTCTTTTATTTTACAATGTAATTTCAACTCTTAAGTTTGAATTCAAATTCCTTTCCCCAAAACACACTAATCCATAAAGATCATGTCAAAGTTTATAACGATCATTCTCCAAGGCTATTCCTAAACTTAAAGAGTGAAAGAAACTTTGGTCACTCTAAGTTTTTATTTGGTGAAAAATTTACTCACATTTTTACAGATGAATGCATGCAATTGCACCGATTCCTAAATCTACCCTTCGTTAGTTCCTAAATGCTGGGATGTTAGAGACTTCCCCCCTTAAATTAAACTTCGTCCCGAAGTTTATGGAAGTGTACCTGAACAGTTCTGGATAGGCTTTTCTTAAATCATCTTCTTTCTCCCAGGTGGCTTCTATTTCGGGATGATGTTCCCACTGTACCTTGCAGTACTTGATTGCCCTGTTCCTCAACCTTTTCCAGTTTTCTTCCAAAATTTTACAGGGTTTTTCAACATAGGTCAGGTCTTCTTGTAATTCTATCTCTTGATGTGTGATTGAATCATCAGGAACTTTAAGACATTTCCGGAGTTGTGACACATGGAAAACATTATGAACCTGAGCCAATCTTGCGGGTAACTCTAAAGCATAAGCTATAGTCCTGTTCCGACTCAGTATTTTGAATGGCCCTATATATCTTGGACTCAATTTTCCTTTAACTCTGAAACTTTTAACTCCTTTCATTGGGCTTACTTTCAGATATACCATGTCTCCCACTTTAGGATGCCATGATCTTCGACTTCGATCAACATAAATTTTCTGCCTACTTTGAGCTATTTCTAATATGTCCTTGATTATATCAATGATATCTTGTCTTTCCTGGATATAGTCCGGCGCAAATTCTTTGCTACTTCCAGGCTCATACCAACATATTGGTGATCTACATTTTCTTCCATACAAAACTTGATATGGAGTTGCTTTCAGACTACTCTGATAGCTGTTATTGTAGGAAAATTTTGCCTACGGTAGATGATCTTCCCACGAACCTCCAAAATCTAATACACAAGCCCTTAACATGTCTTCCAGTATTTGATTGGTTCTTTCCGTTTGACCCCCTGTCTCCGGATGATAAGTTGTGCTAAAATCTAACTTTGAACCAAGTGCTTCATGTAGTTGCTTCCAAAATGCCGAAGTGAACATTGATCCCCTATCAGTTACGATCTTCCTGGGCACTTCGTGCTTACTTACTATCTCTTTGATGTAAACTTCCACTAACTTATCGGCATTATCCTTTTGATTTACCGGAATAAAATGTGTACTTTTACTGAGTCTATCAACAATCACCCATATCATATCCTTCCGTTTAGGTGTCATGGGCAATCATGTGATGAAGTCCATACCAATTTCCTCCCACTTCCATTCGGGAATTTCCAACGGTTGCAATGGTCCTACTGGACTTTGATGTTCAGCCTTCACCCTTTGGCAAGTATGACATTCTGATACATACTTTGCAATGTCTCTTTTCATGTTATTCCACTAGAATAACTCTTTCAGGTCCATGTACATCTTAGTACTTCCTGGATGTATGGAATATGGTGTTTCATGTGCTTCTCGGAGTATTACTTCATGAATCTTAGGCACATCTGGGACACAAATACGGTCTTGAAACCATAAAGACTCATAATCTGCTAGGCGAAAAACTGATGTTTGCCCTTGAGATATCCTCCGAATTTCTTCAGCAATGAAAGGACCTTCCGTTTGATGTCTAAATATTTCGTGCTTAAGATCACTATCCTGCTCTGCAACTACCTGCATAGTAGCTAATCCTCCAAGAGTCTTTGTTCCAATAAATTGAAGCTCTAATTTTTCCAAGTCCATCTGTAACTCTTTTGGTAACTCCCGATTGCTAGGCTGAATATCTGCACTTTTACGACTTAAAGCATCTGCTACAACATTTGATTTTCCTGGGGTATAGTTGATTGTTAAATCATAATCTTTGATTAGTTCCAACCAACGCTTTTGTCTCATATTCAATTCCTTTTGGGTGAAGAAATATTTGAGACTTTTGTGGTCAATGTATAACTCACATCTGGCACCATAAAGGAAATGTCTCCATCCTTTCAGAGCAAAGACTACTGCTACTAACTCTAAATCATGAGTTGGATAATTGACTTCATGTGGTTTCAGTTGTCTTGATCCATAAGCAATTACTTTTCGATCTTGCATTAACACACAACCCAAACCTTCTTTAGATGCATCACAGTATACTGTAAAGTCCTTCCCTATTTCTGGAACTGCTAGTATTGGAGCGGTAGTTAACCTGGTCTTTAACTCCTGAAAACTTGCTTCACACTTTTCATCCCAGATGAATGGTGTATTCTTCCTTAAAAATTTAGTCATTGGTCCAGCTATTTTGGAGAAACCTTCAATGACCTCCGATAATAACCAGCCATTCCCAAGAAACCTCGAATTTGTTTCACATTAGTTGGTGCAGTCCATTCTAATACTGATTGACCTTTGGATGGGTTTACAGCGATTCCATCTTTACTGATCATATGACCGAGGAATTCTACCTCATCTAACCAGAATTCGCATTTACTGAAATTAGCATAAAGCTTATGTTCTCTTAGGATCTGCAATGCTATTCTCAAATGATCAGCATGCTCTTCGTTATCCTTAGAATATATCAGAATATCATCAATGAAGACTATGACAAACTTATCCAAATATGGCATGAAGATTTTGTTCATCAGGTTCATGAATATTGCTGGTGCAATGGTCAAACCAAATGATACAACAAGATACTCATGATGTCCATACCTTGAGACAAATGTTGTCTTTGGAACATCTTCAGGTTTGATTTTTATTTGATGGTATCCAGATCTTAGGTCGATCTTTGAAAATACTCCAACTCCTTTCACCTGATCAAACAGATCTTGAATTCTTGGTAAAGGATACTTATTCTTTATGGTAACATTGTTCAGATTTCTGTAGTCCCCACACATTCTTCTTCCACCATACCTTTTATCCAGAAAGATTACCGGTGTTCCCCATGGGGATACACTTTCCTGAATGAATCCTTTTCTGGCTAACTCATCAATTTGTTATTTGAGTTCTTTTAATTCTTTTCGACCCATCTTGTATGATGCTTGAGCTATTGGTGTTGTTCCCGGAATTAGACCAATAGTGAACTCTATCTCCCGATCTGGTGGCATTCCTGGTAGTTCTGCTGGAAAAACATCTAGAAACTCATTTAATACATGAATACCTTCCAATTTAACCTCCTTCATTGAGTTCAACTAAAGATCCAATATGATATGATTGTGCTTGTCTGCTTGATAAACTATCCTGGATCCACTTGGAGTTTTGATTGAGACAGTTTTATCCTCACAATTAATCTGAGCTCCATGTTCAGTCATCCAATCCATGCCCAACACTACTGCAATTCCCTTTAAAGGAATCACATAAAGGTCTGCAAAGTATGTACAACCACAAATCGAGATGACCTGATCTTGTTTAATGTGGCGTACAATCACATTTCCCCCTGCCGTAACTACGGTCATAGGGTTTTCTAACGTTGCCCATCTAATCCCGAATTTTTCATAGAATTCTTCAGAAATGAATGAAGTAGTTGCACCAGTATCAAATAGAACCTTTCCGGGATTAGTAAGGATGTTGAGCGTACCTATTACATCATGCTCGGAGTTGTCCACCTCCTCCAAGGTTGCACAATTAAGCTTCCCTATGGGTCTGTTCCTCTTGCCATTGTTGTTTTTGACACTATTTCCTCCTTGATTGGGCTGTCCATTCCCTCCACTGGCTTGTCCTCCACCCTTGGTAGGCCAACCTCCTGGTGGTTTGCTCGGACAATCAGGCTTGATATGACCCTTCTGGCCACATCTGTAATAGATAACTACTGGCTTTTTGCATTCTCTCTCGAAATGCTCTGGAATTCCACAATTGTTACAGATAACATTCCTCCTAGGATTAGACTGATTTCCACCACTGCCCTTGTTATTGTTATTGTTGTTGTTGTATGCTTTGTTCCGAGGTTTGAACTCCAGATTGGGTTTAGGTTTACTTGCCTGAATCCTCTTAGTTTCCTTCTTGGCTCTCTTCCTCCTATCCTCTTGGACATTCTTGTAGTCATCTTCGAAAGTGATCGCTGCATCCAGCAACTACTGATAGGTTTGCTTATTAGCCAACCTTAACTGCATCCTCACAAATGGATTTAACCCTCGCAGGAAACGCTTCTTCCCCTTTTCTTCAGTATTGACTTCTTCCTCAGCATAACGAGACAATTGGCTAAACTCCCGAATATACTTCATGACACTAGTATATCCCTGCTGAAGCTCCTCAAATTCTCTCCGCTTCAACTCCATAACACTTTCCAGAACATGATATTCACGGAATCTCTGTTTGAACTCTTCCCAAGTATACTCACTTCCTGGCTGTTGCATGGCTAACTGATTTTCCCACCATTATGCTGCAAGTTCGGTCATAAGATGAGTTGTATACCTCAGTTTCTCCTCATCATTACAACCTACAGTCTTCAGCTTTCTTTCTGTATCTGCTAGCCAATCTTCTGCATCCATTGGTTCAGGGGCTGATGCAAAAGGTAACGGCCTTGCATTCTGGAAGTGAGAAAGACTCACTCCTCCACCTTCAGGTGCTCTCTGATTCCCAGCTCGTCCCAACAGCTCTTCCATGAACTTGTTTTGGTTTTCTTGCATAATTTGCATATACTGCATAAAGTGATGCTCCATCAACGACCTAATTGGTGGTGGTGGTGGTAATGTTCCCTGATTTCCTGCATCTGCATCGGCCTTCTCCTTGGCCTCACGTTCCATTCGCTGCTGCTCAGATTCGGTCTCTACACCCGTGTCCATGACCCCCTAGTCCTGCAACATAAAGCGAATACTCATAATTACATCATGCACATGTGTTCTGAGCTCGACTTTACGCATATAACTAGTCACACAATGAAAATCCAAATAAAATCCAAATATGCATTTCACATATTATACACTACAACATCTTAATAATACAAAGTCATTACAACATATACCATATAGGTACAATCACAACACTACCTTATTTATCTAGCAACATCATTTTTCTCGGATTACAATACACGATATACGATACTCCTAATACAGCGCCTGCTTCTAGTATTCACGACGCTCATTATACATGCCCGCAGTCCAACCGTGATGACGTGACGTTCGTCGCACAGTTTGTGGAACAAATGGCCTTCCAAAAGGAACATACTCAGTATCTGAAGTGTCAGGACTTGAGTCATTACTCAACCTGAGCGCATTGACTCCCTCTAGCTCACCTGAAAAGTCATCGGAAACATATTCAACATTATCACCCACTTGCATCTCCTGAGCTTCATTCCTTGAGTCGTCAACAGAATACGCAGATCCTTCTGCTCCCTAGGTGCTCTATTGGGCAAGATAGTTAAACATCGGATAATGTATATTCCCTAGGTTTTGAGAAGATGTTGATGATTCAAACACTCTCTCCTCAGGATCTACTTCTTCATCCTGATTATCTATAAATATGGTATTTCTACTACTGTTACTAGGATTAATTCTTGCACCCATCCAACTGGATTGTCCAACATTTGTCAGAACCATCTATGGACATCTGGTGTCCTTGGGATCCTTCGAATGATCCCATTCTCCAACCATCAGAATTCTCAATAGGAAGTTCTGAATCAGAATCTTCCTCTGAACCCTATGGTACTGCATACCTCATATCTAAAGTAGGATCATATATAGGTTCAGGCCTCGGTGAATAAGGATATGGTGTAAAATATTCAGATCTATAGGTATATCCTTAAAGATTGGTTTTGTACTACTATTTGCTTCCTTCTCCAACTGGAATGCTAACTGCTTCCTCCTTTCCGGATCAGTTAGATCCTCTAACATGTCATTTTTATCTTCAACAATAACTTGATGTGTCTTATAAAAAGACGCATCGAGTGTTCGGTATCTATCCATAAAATTGGAAGCTAGCTTAGGATGCTTCTTAACCAAAGTAAGATGATCCGGTACAGACTCCGAGTCTATAGAACCATGAGGAATCATAGAAAATGTGCTACCTTCTAACTCCTTGGCTTTATGCTCCCGGATATTATCTATTTCCTCCACAACAGCAACCTGATATGCTGCTAAGTGACTCCTACCTTCGCCTATAGGTAGATCGTGATATAATCCAAGCTCCTCTGGGAGTTGGATACTCACACGATACTTGGATAACATCCGACCATCATAATAGGTTATGGTATTCACTGGAATTCTAGTTGGACAACTAAAAATCTTTAAGAGTTGACGAAGTTGGTCCGTGAATGATCCTTGGTAATCATCGAGAGTCTCCTCTTTCCTTACCAAAGTCTGTTTTGGAAACTTTGGTGCCATAACTCTGTTTGTCAAAAAATATTTTTATTAGTAACCAATAATATATTGCATCATAACAAAGAATTATCGCACTAAAACATATAACGGAATATTCTCATTCGAATACCCATTATATTTCTTTTAGAGAATTCTCTATCATTGCTACACACTCCTACAGGTAATACCCTTTACTAGGTTTCCAACCTAAGGTCAAAGCAATTTGCTCTGATACCAACTGCGGTGACCCAGCATACCACTTCATGTGTAGTACACTATAGTCGACGACATGACATCCACAAAAACCATTCCGTAAATATCACATCTGTCAGAGTGGTACAACAGAAACATTACGGGTCCATATTACAAACATACACACATTACTTTTATTACAATACTAGAAGTTCAAGACTTCGAGAAGATTCAACTTACAAACCAAAATATAAAGTGTTTCAGCAGAATTTAAAAGTAACAACTCCAACTAAGAGTTGAGCTTAGCAGCTTATTCTATATGGTCATGCTGCTCGGCTCCATCGGTTACTATAAACTAGAGCACTAGTTTGACTCGTTGCCATATACTCCATAGCGGATTTTGTAATCCACTCCTTCAACACCTCCTGACAGGTCAGGCTCCTCGTAGAACACATCTTCTTGGCATTTTGCTGCATACATAGGTGTATCTTCGGGATCTTTAGAGTCTAAGCAAGGGATCAAAGGAAAGGCTGAGTAACAGTGTTACCCAGCAGGTTCATTATATGCAAGGTGTAAAGTTTGATGCTCTATCTACCACCTTGGACTATAAGTCCTTGGTACTATACAGTTTTGTAAATTTTTCTTCAAAGGTTGATTTTATTATGAAAATCTATGATCATCAGCCTTCATAGGTTGACTAGAACTTTCATGGAGTTCCTTTCCTGCCGCGTTCGTAGCTCCTTCCTAGAACAGGGAGTAACAAGTTACAGTTCTTACACTCTGCAGAGGTGCGTTACTTTACCGATGAGAGATCAACTCCTTGTTGCACAACCGGGCATACTTTCCCGTCCACAATTCCATGATGTGGGGCCCCGTAGGTGATCCAAGCCAACCACTGCCCCCTTCGCGACCTCGCATGCCTCCTTGGTGTACACCATGCCCATCCATTGAATTACGACAATGGTTTGTACAGACCGTTAGATGTCAGAACTATTGTGGGACGATGAGGGTTCCCACCCATATGCTGCATATACTCTATGAATTTCCAATTAATATGCATGCTACGAGTGATAATAGCCACGACCTGCACATCCGGCTACATGCGAGAGGAAGAAGATACAACCGACTTATCTGTCCCATTCCAAATCTCATGGTTAACGCGTAATATACGACGCTAGAATCACTGATGTCATGGGTTATTAAGTCCCTAATTGATCATCATTGTTGCAAATAGAAACCTAAGTTCTATTGCTCCATTATATCATCACTTAGGATGATACCTAAGATTTATTGGTTTGAGAAAATAATATTTTCTTTCTCTAGAACATAGATGGTAACACACAATTTGCAAATACTTTGATAAAGACTCTTCAAAGGACATGAGCAAGTGATGAACTTGCCTTGTGATTGCAAGGTAGTGAAGTCGGATGCTTGCACTGGACCTTGAGCTTCTATGTCTACAAAACATCATTATTGTCTAGTAAGGACAATATTTAAAGAGGCAAACTGATTATGCAAAGTAATGTAATGCATTTATTTTTGTGTGTTCTACCCATTATTTTAGTTACAAAAATTCATTTAAGTAGTAAAGGATTTATAAATATTAATTATTAATATTTATTGAATATTATATTTTATTTTATTTATTTTTATTTATTTAATAATTCTTTTAAGGATTAACATTTAAATAAAAGAATTTCTTTTTATGATACTAAACATTTATTTAGTATTTTTCTAAAATACTACAATATTAATTTATAATAAAAGTAATTTTTATTATTTTTATCTTCTTTCTTTAATTTTATAAAATTCCATAAGGAATACATATATTATAAAATTCTTGATCAAAAATTATATGCATAAAATTTTACTTCTTAATTTATTTAGATAGATTGGATTATTATGAATCCAAAAAAATTATTTATAATTTTTAAATTGTTATTTTATTTTCTAGAATTTATTTAAGTTTAGGGGTATTTTGGTATTTTGTTAATTATTACAACTTCTTTTAAGTTTTTGGGATGGCTCTATTGGGCTTATTGGGCCGTTTTGGCCCAAGTGACCAAGACCAAAAAGGCTCCCCGAAGGCTGGCCCTCGCAGCCCACTCTCCCTGTCCTTCTCTCTCGACCTCATTTTCTCTTCTTCCTCGACCCCGTGGTCGCCGACACCACCGCCGGACGATTCACGCCGTCGTGGTCCTCTCCATCCGCCTTCGTGGTGCATGGCGTGGTTGTTGAACCTGCTCCTTCATCTTATCCATTTGGATTTGGATTTGGGGCTCTCCTGTGGCCAGGCCGGCTTCATCCTGAACCCTAGGGTTTGGGGTGGTGCTGGTGATGCCGCCACCGCTGCGCCCGTGGCGCTGTGGGGTTTTCCTATGTTGTTGTGGTGGTGATGCTCGCCCTCAAGCGCTGTCGTGGTCGCCCCCTCGGCTCGGTGCGGGTTGTAGTGCCCCTTGGGTGCTCCCCGTGCCGCTGTGCACTCGTCGGGCCCTCTGATTCTTCTTCTAGACCACAGCTAGAACCTCCAATAAGTTTGTTCTCCTTCCCTCTCGTGCTCTCTGTACTCTGCCTCCCTATCATGTGTGCTTTTAGTGGTTATCCCTGATTAGGGTTAATGTCTTGATTAGGATACAACCCTCTGTTGTGGTTATATATGATGAATTGGAACCAGTAGTGATGATCTTTAAGGATGGTGATTATGTTGATCACTGTCTACAGTTAATTTTTATGATGTTAGTTGACATGGTTATACCCTACGGGTACACGACTTTAGCATACCTGGTCCAGCCCAAGGAAGGCCCATGAGAATATACGCGGCCCATGAAGATTTTTGGGTGGCCCAAAGCCCATGACGTCTTCGGATCCTTGGAAAGCAAGACTAGAACAAATTGAATATTCAAAGGGGCAAACCCTAAAACCTGTAACCGACTCGATCTGTGCCCAAGACCTGCCTACCTCTATATAAAGGCTAGGAGGGCACCACGAGGAGGGAACCTCTCATACCACCGCATACACACCTCCACGCCAGATTGCATCTATGCACCCTTGTAATTTTCGGTTCCGCCGTAATCAAGAGCAGACAAGCAGGAGTAGGGTTTTCCCTCCGGGGGCCTGAACCTGGGTAAATCTCATGTGCCCTGGTTGCTTGTCTATTAACCGTTCCGTGATCTCCAGCACCCCCATCTTCTCCAAAACCCAATCTCATAACAATGGGCATTGACGAGATCAAACCTCGTTAATTGGGGCCATCTGTGGGAACTGGGGGCGCTGATTGTGCGATCGTGACGGTCCCGACCAAAGCGATCTACAACTCCTTGGCGACGAAGAGCCATCTCCTCTTCGGTGATTTCGACTTCACCGCCCACTCGCTAGCCACCCTGAAGGACTTCGAGCTCGTTGGCGATGGGCTCGAGATCCTGTTCGGGAGCTTCTACTTCCAGGTGGGTCAGACCGACACTCTCCGCCTCCCAGAGCGGGTGCCCCTGCCATCGATCAGGCCCGCCTCATGGGACCCGCATCCCGTGCTATGCACATCACCATCGACAGATGAGTCATATGATAGTAGCAGCTGCAACTCACATCTGTGCGATCCACCGTCGGATGAAGGGACCTAGAGTTCCGGATCCGAAAGCTGCGGCAGCAGCGATCCGACCTACGGACGCTACCAATGTGCCTTGGTCATCCAGAGCGATGTGGATCAGCAACCACCTAACCCGCCACCCAACCCGCAGGGTAGAAACGGCGAAAATAGGAGACAACCGTCCCCCCCGCCCAACGAGGACGACCCCGATGCCACTCGAGTAATCCACCTCAGCGAGGAAGGATGGAACCAAGCACGCAAAGCCGTGGCGGGCAACAAGATCCTTCCTGTGGGTGCCTCATGGGACCTATTGATGGCGTACCACATGCTCCTCATTGATGAGCACAAAAATCAGGTGAAGATGCAGGAAGTACTCGACAAACGTAAGCAAGCGGCCTCGGAGTCTAGCGCGTGGCAAGATGTGCTCTCCGTCGTTGGCGGCTCCAGCTCACATGGCAACAATGCCAACAAGCATCGTTCTCACATAGAGAACATGGACCCCGCTGCACGTCGCGAGGTGACTCAAACCCTAAACACGTCCTTCATGGAGATGGACGCCAACGACAACATCACCCCGAAGACGCCGCAAGCTGCGATCATGGTAGCCACCACATACCTCGCGTCCCATCCACCTCTGGTTGGGGACCCAAAAAGGGCCATGCACAACTCCGCACTAGCCGGACTCGGGCTCGTTGGAGCTGCGCTCCATGGAGAAGCTCCCGCGGAGGCAAAAAAGAAGGTTGTGGTCCGATTCAACCGCAGTCCCACACCTTCATCCGACGAGGAAGAACACGACCTACCTCGACGGCACAAGAGCTCACGACGTTGCAGCCGCAACTACGACGCTCGAAGCGAACTCACCCAACGCAAGATCGACAAGGCACACGCCAAGTGCGTGTGCTTATTCGAATCCGAAGAGGATGACGATGAAGGAGAACTCTGCGGGGCTTGATGCTTCAAAAGATCTGTTCGGCGGATGCGGATGTCGAGGAACTTCAAGCTTCCTTCGGAGACTCCGAAGTTTGACGGCACGCAGGACCCTAAGGCATGGCTCAGCGACCACCTGTCGTCCATCAAGCTGCACGGCGGAAACAAAAACACCACCCTGCAATTCCTTCAGCTGTAGCTGACAGGCGCAACCTGGATCTAGCTCAGCAGCCTATCCTCGGGATCCATCCGAAGCTGGGAGGAACTAGCGTACAGTTTCATCCGAAACTTCAAGTTTACCAGCAAGAGGCCAGCCTCGATCGAGGAGCTACGGACCTGCACCCAATGAACGGGTGAATCCATTCGCTCGTACATACTACGCTGGTCCAACATCAAGAACTCCACGGCACACATCTTTGAGGAGAGAACAATCGACGCCTTCAAGGACGGTGTCAAATGCCAGGACTTCAAGGAAGAACTTGGGCGCGTCAAACCCAAGACACTCGACCACCTCATAGACATCGCCAACAGGTGGGCAGATGGTGAGGACTCCATCCACCTAGCACATTCGGAGGAGGAAGATGACTATGGCTGCCGACGCGAACGCCGTAGCAAATGAAGATCGCACGTCTATGACGATCGCGACGGACCCGACATGGTCGCGGCTGGCTACGCCGACCGTTGCAACGAAAGCAACCGCAGCAGCGACGGATACCGTGGAAACAATTTCCGCGATGGAGGACTGTCACATCCCAAGATTTTCCAAATCTTGTAATGTGAAAAATAAATAAACAAAATAAATAGTTGTTGAAAATTAGGGTGAAAAGAAACTTTTGTTTCTAATTAGAAACTTAAAATCCCATCTTGAACAAACTTTGGTTAACATTTGAATCCAACCAAATTCAAATCAAGTGGAATGCATTCTTCATAAATGCATCTGGAAATTTAAACACTTGGAAAATAAACCAAAACCCTAAAACCCTAATGGAAGAAAAACATTTCCAAGTTATCTCCAAGCCTATGGATTTGATCCATATAAAAATTGGTCATACAAACATTTCAAAATGATCAAGAATGACAAATGGAAATATTATAAAACCATAGGATTTGGTTTCACTTAATTTGGAACCATAAATAAAATCTTATGAAATTAATAAGACAAGGAAATTGAATTTCCAAAGCTAATAAAGCATCTATCTATAAATCCATACCAAATGGTGAGAAAATAATCCTAAATGTATTTAAAAGGATAAATAAATATTAAATAAGATTTTACAAATTGGAGTCACCAAGTTTGGATCTATAAATAAAAAAGATATGGATTTTATAAGAGAAAGACAGAAATATTAAATAAGAAATATTTAAAGACCAAATTAAATCTTGGCCTAATCCATTAAGCAAATGGAATGAATAGAAACCAAATCCAAATAAAATAAAAGGATAAAGAATTTCCAAATAAAATGGCATTAACCAATCTATCCCTATTTTAATAAAGACAAATCTCTAATAAGAATAATTATTTAATTCATGAGAAAATAGTATTTTGGAATTTACCCAAGTGGAATAAAAGTTGTTTAATTAACCTAAATAAAATTAAAGAAATCTTCCAAATAATATTTAGGGAATTAAACCTATATTTAATTCCATTGGAATTAAAACAAATACCCACGATTTATGAATCATATTAAATATATTCCAAATAATTCTAGGTGAATATTTTGACACCCTATTAAGTAAATAAAACTTACTGAAAGGTTTTGGAAGGATTTAGAATTCAAATGGATATTAAAAACATTATTAAATCTTGAATGAATCAATACAATGACCTACTTTAAATAATTAAAAAGACACTAAAGGAATAAAATATTTATTCTAAATTTGACATCAGAATGTGGTAATAAACAGTGTTTGATTATTCACAAAATTTGGCAAAGGTTTGAATTCAAATGAGTGTTTGAATTGTTTAATCAAAATCAAATCAGAATAAAATAAATGGAAAAAGAAAAAGAATCAGATTAAAAAAAATGAAAGGAGCAGCCAGCCCAATTAGCCCACTAAGCCAGCAGCCCACCTCTCCCTCTCACCCCCAGAGTGAACCGTTTTCACCCGTGAATCGACCCACACAGAGGCTGACAACTGGACCCCACCTCCTCCTCTCTCTCACTCGCTGTCAAACAGGCCCCATAGCCACGTCACCGTCTCCAACCTCGCGCTGACCACGCTCCTCTCTCCCTCTGCAGTTTCTGGTTCGAATCAAAGCAGGTAAATTCGAGTAAATGGCAGAGTGATTCCTCCCAGTAACGACGCTCACTTAAGCGCCTGCTTCCCCTCTCCATTTCCCCCTAATCCCCACACCACCGGAGCCCCTAGGCTGCCCGTATTGCTTGCGACAACCTCCCTGTCTCCGACGAACATCCGCGGCGATTCCGGCCAGCCCACGCCCCCCTTGCTCCCTGGCGCACCCGAGCTTGCTCCCCATCTCCTGGTGAACCTCCCCGTATCGCCAGCTCGCCCGCGCGTGCTCTGCAACGTCGACAATGTCCTCAACAGAACGCCGCCGCCGTTTACTTCAACTCCGGCGACGCCTCCCTGTAAGCCACGTCTCCCCCTCCATCTCTGGATGACCCTCCTACACTCACCACTCTCCCGCGCATCTAACCATGCTTTCCTTTTCCTCTGGCGCGCTCTGTAGCTTCGCCGTCAACGATGTCTGAGCGCAACCGACGGTGACCACGACTCCGGCGAGCAATTGTCGACCACCCCGTGCGCCCCTTGCCTCCTCGCGAGCACGTCGAGCATCAGTGACACCATGCAAACCTGGTGAGACATCCCTCTTATTCCCTTGCTTCCTGATTCGCTGAGACCGCCGCTAGCCGAGCGTCGCCGCCGCCAGCCACCGTCGAGCGCCGCTGATATTTGGTCAAGGTGCCCTGAGCCGCTGGATCGTGATACATTGGATGCGATTGATCCACTTATCGAAGGGGTGAGTAGTGCCCTGAGCTGCACGATTATACTTAGATCCAACACACCAGAATAAGCGATCCGCACGAACTGGTATGGGCGAATAGAATCGTGACGCGTGGCCAGTGTGTTATTTTAAAAATAGAATTTGATCTATTGTATTAGTAAACTTGCAAAATTCATAAATTTCAAACCACACGTCCACATTTTGCAAATTTTATATCAATGGATTCAGCAAAACAAGTACTTTCTGACCATGCACTTTGTTTAGTAAAATGTTTCTGTTAAATTGATTGTTTTTGCAAAAACTTATGTAGGCATATTTAGAATATAAAATTTGTTCTAAAATGATTTTTGAGATGAAACCTTTGGCAAATGGTTTGGTTTGAACCTACTAACCTTAGAAACCAACTCATGGATTTGAAAATATATTTGGTAAAGCTAAAGAATAAATCTTTGATTTAAACCATTTCTAGTCAAATAAAAATATTGTTTATTTGTTAAAAATGCTTTTTGGAGGAAACCTTTGGGAAATGTTTTGATTTAAACTCTCTGACCCTAAACACAAGGTTTTATGATTTGAAAAAATATTTTGTGAACCCTATAGATTGTTGCCTTATTAAAAGCATTTCTCCACCACATAAAATAATACTTGGTTTAAAAATGGTTTATAGGAAGAAACTTTTGCAAATAGTTTTGCCACTTTATAAAATGACCAATAAGTGTTTTAGAATTTTTATAACCTATTATAAACCACTTTTGTAAATAAACAAAGTTTGGCATGCTTGCATGCATTGTTTTTATACTATTATTTTATGTGATGTTGCTTGAATGGTAGATTGAAATATTGCTTGCTTGATTGAATTGTAGTGATTTGAAGAGTGTGAAAATTGCAAAGATCAAGGAGTGAATTTATATTCTCTACCAAAAAGGCAAGTAATGCTTCATACTTTTGTCCCATTATTTTCACTATGCATTAGTGATATTTCTAAGTAGGACTTGCATGGAATTTTTGCTAAGTATATACTATGCCATGGGAAATCCTAGTAGATGAAACCTTAGTAGAAATTTCCTAAGTTAAGGATCCTACTACTATCATGCTTAGCTTAGCTAGTAGAAAATAAGGGAGGATTATATTCATGCTATGGAATATTTCTAAGTCTTTGGACTTGTGTTTTGTTTAATAAAACAACTAAATGAATGAATCACCTGGGTGGAATGGAAGGAATGGTTTGTGTTGAGTGGTTCACAAGGCCCATCTCTATGGTTTACCTTGTGTATCTCACTTGTGGATGGCCACACAGGAACAAAGAGAGTTGAGATGTCAAATGTTGAGAAGCTTCAAGTGCAGCCACTTGGCATTATGGGCTCTGCCTGGATCATATAGGTTGCAATAACTTAGCCAAATGGACAGTTGGTGGTAGGGGATTGATAGGTTGGAACGCGCCCATTCTGGTCTAAGGGAAGGCTTCTGAAAGATCTTGTCTTGGGAAACCAAGTCTTGTGGGGAAAGTGCACCACCTCTGCAGAGTGAAAAATCTAAGTACTTAGCCATGTCCCTGGTAAAGGACAAATTGAGCATCAAGACATGGAAGCTATCAAGAATCTCCTGATCCCAATTTCTAAGTTAAAAACTTGTGGTTGAACAAGGGTTGAAGGATCCCCAATTTCTATTGGGAGATGCCTTGGGTGATTTTTGTCAAACAAAAACTTAGTGTTTTCAAATGATAAGCAAAATCTATTTTGAGCAAAGCAAGCCTAAGCTCCACCTAGCCAAATACATATAGATGATAGACTCCACTATACAACCATAATATCACTTGCCAATACAATTCAAATGTATTGACCCTTGTGGCTGTAACTTGTTATGTTGCAGGTTTGTTTGATATTATTGAAGTGTGTTGAAATAGGATTACAAGTCTACAACCAACATGTTTGCCTGTGGTACTTTGAAGATGAAGGACCCCATGCTATTGTTATATTCTGCTGCATTGTAATGATATAGCCAAATGAGCTATGCAAGATGTAATAAATTATGTTATTCCTGGTTATAAAGTTGTACTATGACCTTTGTTTCTTGATATTACATCTTAACTGTGGATGCTAGCTATTGGTCCAGGGAATAGCATTGTAAACACAGGGATCTCTACCTTATTAAAGGTTGGGAACCTTACAGATGGTATCAGGGCATTGTGTTGCCTGTAGGATTTGTAAACCTAGGATTGGACAAACCCCTTAGAAAAAATAGGAGTTGTATTTGTTCCAAAACTTCTTTACAAACAATCTTGTAAACTCTTTCCTCAACCATTTTGGTTTTGATTCTACACCTCTTCTATTTTCAAACTTGATAGATAAAGCCTTCACCATGAGAAAAGGACTTCACCAAACTCAAATGACTTCAACATCTTCAAGTGATTTCAACTTTATTTTCACAAAGACTTCAACCTTGGATATCACTAAGGACTACAAGTGAGACAAGAAATGTTACTCAAGACTTGAGGACTAAGGAAACACCACTTAGAAGGAATCATCATCACCTTTGAAGTTTTGTGACCAAGACACAAGTTTTTTTTCCAAAGAAACCATGACCTCATGCAAGAAGAATCAACCAAGAAGGAGGGAAAGATCTCAAGTGAACCATATAGTTGGACCACCATATTTAGTATAAGTCAAACCCACCAGCAAATGTAGGTAGCAAATATATTTTGTTACCTAAAAATGTGCTTAAACTTGTTGTTTGAGTGGAATGTTTGTTTGTGATTGCTTGCACATTGCTTGTGTGAATTGTGATGTGTGTGATTAGAATTATTCCCTTAGAAATATTTTGCCTATTCTAATCCCAATCCAACCCAAACAGATGACTACTCCAAGAAACTCCAACATCAAGGATGGTGACAACAACAACAACAACAACCAAGAGATCAACATGAGGGAACTCATAGTAACCCAAACCCAATTGAACCAAGTGACAACTCAATTTTTAGCCAACACCAGTGAGCTAGATCCAACCATGCAAAGGTTTTTGGAAACCCAAACCCAATTGCTGCATAAGGTGATAGATCAAATGATCAACATGGGAGACAACTCTTCCCGAGGAGCTTGTGACAACAAGGATGACAATGATGATATTCTAGAAGGAACCCAAGCTTGCAATGTTTGTGGGGACAAGGATCACACTTCCAAAGAGCATGAAGATCAATGCCCCAATTGTGAAGAGAAACATCCAACTAATCAATGCCTCACATCTCAAGCTACTTGTTTCCTATGTGAAGGAAATAATCATGTCCCTATCCAATGCCCCATCTATTCCATAGTTCAACAAAGGAAACAAGGTGGAGTGCAACAACTGATTGCAGACTACCATGAGAGAGCAACTTCTACCAAGAAGGATGGAGACAAAGGAAAATATCAGCTTGCACCTCCATGCAATATGACTCAATTTAAAGGACCAAAGAGGAGACATATGTATTATCCAAGGAAAAGATCAAGGAGACCAGGAAACTTTCCTACCTTTGAGATAAGATATGAAGAACATGAACTAGAAGCACTCCTAGCTTTGGAGAAGCCCAAGAAGAAGAAGGACAAAAGCCAAGTGCAGTGTTGCCATTGCAAAGAGATGGGACACTATGCCAATGAATGTCCAGAGAATAAGAAAAAGTATAAGGAGATTAGCCAAGTGTGGTGCAACAACTGCAAGGAGTTAGGCCATTATGTGTCAACTTGTCCACAGAAGATACGTGAAGAACTCAATCTTATCACATGTTACAATTGTGGTAACCAAGGACATTATGCAAGCAATTGTCCAGAAAAGATGAAGCACAAGATAAAGCCTATGAAGGATCTCAGCCTTGTCACATGTTTCAAGTGTGGAAACAAAGGACACTATGCAGATGTTTGCCCAGAGAGGTTTCAACAAGATCCCAAGCAAGCCAAGAAGTAATCTAGTTGGAAAATTTTTAAGGGTGGTAGTACCCTAGTTGCTTTGAGCCAACTTGTAACCCCTAGCCTTCCCAAATCTCGGGAAAAGATTTATTTTAAGGGTGGTAGCCTGTCACATCCCAAGATTTTCCAAATCTTGTAATGTGAAAAATAAATAAACAAAATAAATAGTTGTTGAAAATTAGGGTGAAAAGAAACTTTTGTTTCTAATTAGAAACTTAAAATCCCATCTTGAACAAACTTTGGTTACATTTGAATCCAACCAAATTCAAATCAAGTGGAATGCATTCTTCATAAATGCATCTGGAAATTTAAACACTTGGAAAATAAACCAAAACCCTAAAACCCTAATGGAAGAAAAACATTTCCAAGTTATCTCCAAGCCTATGGATTTGATCCATATAAAAATTGGTCATACAAACATTTCAAATGATCAAGAATGACAAATGGAAATATTATACAACCATAGAAATTGGTTTCACTTAATTTGGAACCATAAATAAAATCTTATGAAATTAATAAGACAAGGAAATTGAATTTCCAAAGCTAATAAAGCATCTATCTATAAATCCATACCAAATGGTGAGAAAATAATGCTAAATGTATTTAAAAGGATAAATAAATATTAAATAAGATTTTACAAATTGGAGTCACCAAGTTTGGATCTATAAATAAAAAAGACATGGATTTTATAAGAGAAAGGCAAAAATATTAAATAAGAAATATTTAAAGACCAAATTAAACCTTGGCCTAATCCATTAAGCAAATGGAATGAATAGAAACCAAATCCAAATAAAATAAAAGGATAAAGAATTTCCAAATAAAATGGCATTAACCATTCTATCCCTATTTTAAGAAAGACAAATCTCTAATAAGAATAATTATTTAATTCATGAGAAAATAGTATTTTGGAATTTACCCAAGTGGAATAAAAGTTGTTTAATTAACCTAAATAAAATTAAAGAAATCTTCCAAATAAGATTTAGGGAATTAAAACTATATTTAATTCCGTTGGAATTAAAACAAATACCCAATTCAAATGATTTATGAATCATATTAAATATATTCCAAATAATTCTAGGTGAATATTTTGACACCCTATTAAGTAAAGAAAACTTACTGAAAGGTTTTGGAAGGATTTAGAATTCAAATGGATATTAAAAGCATTATTAAATCTTGAATGAATTAATACAAGGACCTACTTTAAATAATTAAAAAGACACTAAAGGAATAAAATATTTATTCTAAGTTTGACTTCAGAATGTGGTAATAAACAGTGTTTGATTATTCACAAAATTTGGCAAAGGTTTGAATTCAAATGAGTGTTTGAATTTTTTAATCAAAATCAAAACAGAATAAAAGAAATGGAAAGAGAAAAAGAATCAGATCAAAAAAATGAAAGGAGCAGCCAGCCCAGCTAGCCCACTAAGCCAGCAGCCCACCTCTCCCTCTCACCCCCGAAGTGAACCGTTTTTCACCCGTGAATCGACCCACACAGAGGCTGACAACTAGACCCCACCTCCTCCTCTCTCTCACTCGCTGTCAAACAGGCCCCACAGCCACGTCACCGTCTCCAACCTCGCGCTGACCACGCTCCTCTCTCCCTCTGCAGTTTCTGGTTCGAATCAAAGCAGGTAAATTCGAGTAAATGGCCGAGTGATTCCTCCCAGTAACGACGCTCACTTAAGCGCCCGTTTCCCCTCTCCATTTCCCCCCAATCCCCACACCACCAGAGCCCCTAGGCTTCCCGTATTGCTTGCGACAACCTCCCTGTCTCCGACGAACATCCGCGGCGATTCCGGCCAGCCCACGCCCCCCTTGCTCCCTGGCGCACCCGAGCTTGCTCCCCATCTCCTGGCGAACCTCCCTGTATCGCCAGCTCGCATGTGCGTGCTCTACAACGTCGACAACGTCCTCAACAGAACGCCGCCGCCGTCTACTTCAACTCCGACGACTCCTCCCTGTAAGCCACGTCTCCCCCTCTATCAGGGTCCCAACCTTTAAATAAGGTAGAGTCCCCTGTGTTTACAATGCTAGTCCCTGGATCAATAGCTAGCATCCACAGTTAAGATGTAATATCAAGAAACAAAGGTCATAATACACTTTATAACCAGGAATAACATAATTTTATTACATCTTACATAGCTCATTTGGCTATTACATTACATTGCAGCAGAATATCTATAGCATGGGGTCCTTCTTCTTCAAAGTGCCACAGGCAGACATGTTGGTTGTAGACTTTGTAATCCTAATCAACACACTTCAGTAGGTTTTATTTGAGAATATAAAATACTTGGAAAACTTATTTAAAAATAAAATAATAAGTTTTAATGTTTTATTTAAAAGGGAAAGCCTTTACTTAAATAAAATTGGATATTAAATCCTTATTATTTTATTTAAACAAACCTTTATTCTTTTAATCATAACAAAAAAAATTTGTTTCAAAAACTTGGCCAAGGTTTAATTTGGCTCTATAAAATAATCTTTATTTATAAATCCACCTTTTCTTTTGAAAACCAAATCCTTTTATTAAAAGATCCAAAATAGTAATTTTAAATATTTAATATTTTCTTTATTAATTGTTTTATCTTTTTAAACCCCTTTAGGATTTTATTTGATCAAAATAGGTTTTCAAAGTTTCCAAATGGATTCAAAAAGTTTCTTCTCACCCTGAAAATCAACAAAGTTTTATTTTATTCATTTATTTTTCACATTACAAGATTTGGAAAATCTTGGGATGTGACAGGCTACCACCCTTAAAATAAATCTTGTCCCGAGATTTGGGAAGGCTAGGATTACAAGTAGGCTCAAAACAACTAGGGTACTACCACCCTTAAAATTTCCAACTAGTTTACATCTTGGCTTGCTTGGGATCTTGGTGTAACTTTCCTGGACAGAAGTTTGCATAGTGGCCTAGTTCCTTGCATTTGAAACATGTGACAAGGCTGAGATCCCTCATAGTCTTGTTTATCTTGTGTTTCATCTTTTCTGGACAGTTGCTTGCATAATGTCCTAGCTCTTTGCAGTTGTTGCACCACACTTGGCTAATATCTTTCTTTTCCTTTGGTATCATTTCCTCTTTTTTGTTTCCTTGGTTCTTCTTCTTTTCTGGGCATTCACTGGCATAGTGTCCCTTCTCTTTGCAATTGTAACATTGCAACTGGCTTATGTCCTTCTTCTTCTTTTTGGGTCTCTCCAAAGCTAGGAGTTCTTTTAGTTCATGCTCCTCAAAGGTGGGAAATCTTTCTCTCTTCTTGGGGCAGTTAGTAGAGATATGACTTTCTTCTTCTCCATTAGGGCATTGATCTTCATGCTCCTTGGGTGTATGATCCTTTTCTCCACAAATATTGCAAGCTTTGGTTCCTTCTAAAATAACATCTTTGTCATCCTTGTTATCATTAGCTCCTTGGGAAAAGTTTTCTCCCATGTTGATCATTTGAGTAACCAATCCTTGCAACAATTGGGATTGAAGTTTAAAAATCCTTTGTATGACTGGGTCTAGTCCATTGTTGTTGGCTAAAAGCTGAGTTGTCTCTTGGCTCAACTGGTTTTGGGTTGCTATGAGTTCTCTCATATTGTCCTCTTGGTTGTTGTTGTTGTTGTCATCAACCTTGATGTTGGAGTTTCTTGGAGTAGTCATCTGTTTGGGTTGGATTGGGATTAGAATAGGCAAAATATTTCTAAGGGAATAGTTCTAATCACACACATCACAATTCACACAAGCAATGTAAGCAATCACAAACAAACATTCCACTCAACAACAAGTTTCAAGCATATTTTTAGGCAACCAATTTTTTTTTGTTACACCACATAAGTTGGTGTGTTTGACTTAACTAAAATATGGTGGTCCATCTATATGGTTCACTTGTGATCTTTCCATCCTTCTTGGTTGGTTCTTCTTGCATGAGATCATGGTTTCCTTGGGAAAATTTCTTGGTCACAAAACTTCAAAGGTGATGATGGATCCTTCTTATTTTGCATTTCCTTAGTCTCCACATCTTGAGCAAGCTTTCTTTGTCTCACTTGTCCTTAGTGACATCCAAGATTGAAGTCCCTGGTGAATATGCTGAAGATGTTGAAGTCATTAGAGTTGAAGAAGTTGAAGTCATTAGAGTTGAAGAAGTTGAAGTCATTAGAGTTGAAGAAGTTGAAGTCATTAGAGTTGAAGAAGTTCTTTGCACATGGTGTAGTCTTTGGTCATGGGGTAGGTTTTTGCATTAAGTTGAAGTAGAAGAGATGTAGAGTTGAAACCAAAATGGTTAAGGAAAGAGTTTACAAGATTGTTTGTAAATAAATTTTGGAACAAATACAACTCCTATTTTTCTAAGGGGTTTTTGTCTAATCCTAGGTTTACAAATCCTACAGGCAACACAATGCTCTGATACCATCTATCAGGGTCCCAACCTTTAAATAAGGTAGAGTCCCCTGTGTTTACAATGCTAGTCCCTGGATCAATAGCTAGCATCCACAGTTAAGATGTAATATCAAGAAACAAAGGTCATAATACACTTTATAACCAGGAATAACATAATTTTATTACATCTTACATAGCTCATTTGGCTATTATATTACATTGCAGCAGAATATCTATAGCATGGGGTCCTTCTTCTTCAAAGTGCCACAGGCAGACATGTTGGTTGTAGACTTTGTAATCCTAATCAACACACTTCAATAGGTTTTATTTGAGAATATAAAATACTTGGAAAACTTATTTAAAAATAAAATAATAAGTTTTAATGTTTTATTTAAAAGGGAAAGCCTTTACTTAAATAAAATTGGATATTAAATCCTTATTATTTTATTTAAACAAACCTTTATTCTTTTAATCAAAACAAAAACTTTTTGTTTCAAAAACTTGGCCAAGGTTTAATTTGGCTCTATAAAATAATCTTTATTTATAAATCCACCTTTTCTTTTGAAAACCAAATCCTTTTATTAAAAGATCCAAAATAGTAATTTTAAATATTTAATATTTTCTTTATTATTTGTTTTATCTTTTTAAACCCCTTTAGGAATTTATTTGATCAAAATAGGTTTTCAAAGTTTCCAAATGGATTCAAAAAGTTTCTTCTCACCCTGAAAATCAACAAAGTTTTATTTTATTCATTTATTTTTCACATTACAAGATTTGGAAAATCTTGGGATGTGACACCCTCCATCTCTGGATGACCCTCCTACACTCACCACTCTCCCGCGCATCTAACCATGCTTTCCTTTTCCTCTAGCGCGCTCTGTAGCTTCGCCATCAACGACGTCTGAGCGCAACTGACGGTGACCACGACTCCGGCGAGCAATTTTCGACCACCCCGTGCGCCCCTTGCCTCCTCGCGAGCACGTCGAGCATCAGTGACACCACACGAACCGGGTGAGACATCCCTCTTGTTCCCTTGCTTCCTGATTCGCTGAGACCGCCGCTAGCCGAGCGTCGCCGCCGCCAGCCACCGTCGAGCGCCGCTGATATTTGGTCAAGGTGCCCTAGGCCGCTGGATTGTGATCCATTGGATGCGATTGATCCACTTATCGAAGGGGTAAGTAGTGCCCTGAGCTGCACGATTATACTTATATCCAACCCACCAGAATAAGCGATCTGCACGAACTGGTATGGGCGAATAGAATCGTGACGCGTGGCCAGTGTGTTATTTTAAAAACAGAATTTGATCTATTGTATTAGTAAACTTGCAAAATTCATAAATTTCAAACCACACGTCCAAATTTTGCAAATTTTATATCAATGTATTTAGCAAAACAAGTACTTTCTGACCATGCACTTTGTTTAGTAAAATGTTTCTGTTAAATTGATTGTTTTTGCAGAAACTTATGTAGGCATATTTAGAATATAAAATTTGTTCTAAAATGATTTTTGAGATGAAACCTTTGGCAAATGGTTTGGTTTGAACCTACTGACCTTAGAAACCAACTCATGGATTTGAAAATATATTTGGTAAAGCTAAAGAATAAATCTTTGATTTAAACCATTTCTAGTCAAATAAAAATATTGTTTATTTGTTAAAAATGCTTTTTGAGGAAACCTTTGGGAAATGTTTTGATTTAAACTCTCTGACCCTAAACACAAGGTTTTATGATTTGAAAACATATTTTGTGAACCCTATAGATTGTTGCCTTATTAAAAGCATTTCTCCACCACATAAAATAATACTTGGTTTAAAAATGGTTTATAGGAAGAATCTTTTGCAAATATTTTTGCCACTTTATAAAATGACCAATAAGTGTTTTAGAATGTTTATAACCTATTATAAACCACTTTTGTAAATAAACAAAGTTTGGCATGCTTGCATGCATTGTTTTGATACTATTATTTTATGTGATGTTGCTTGAATGGTAGATTGAAATATTGCTTGCTTGATTGAATTGTAGTGATTTGAAGAGTGTGAAAATTGCAAAGATCAAGGAGTGAACTTATATTCTCTACCAAAAAGGCAAGTAATGCTTCATACTTTTGTCCCATTAGTTTCACTATGCATTAGTGATATTTCTAAGTAGGACTTGCATGGAATTTTTGCTAAGTATATACTATGCCATGGGAAATCCTAGTAGATGAAACCTTAGTAGAAATTTCCTAAGTGAAGGATCCTACTACTATCATGCTTAGCTTAGCTAGTAGAAAACAAGGGAGGATTATATTCATGCTATGGAATATTTCTAAGTCTTTGGACTTGTGTTTTGTTTAATAAACAACTAAATGAATGAATCACCTAGGTGGAATGGAAGGAATGGTTTGTGTTGAGTGGTTCACAAGGACCATCTCTATGGTTTACCTCGTGTATCTCACTTGTGGATGGCCACCCAGGAACAAAGAGATTTGAGATGTCAAATGTTGAGAAGATTCAAGTGCATCCACTTGGCATTATGGGCTCTACCTGGATCATATAGGTTGCAACGTCAGATCCCAAGATTTTCCCAAATCTTGTTATGTGAAAAAAATAAACAAAAAAAATAAAAATGTTGAAATTCAGGGTGAAAAGAAACTTTTGTTTCTAAATGGAAACTTAAAATCCCATCTGGAACAAACTTTGGTTAATGTTTGGATCCAAACAAAAATTCAAATCAAGTGAAGTGCATTCTACATAAATGCATATGGAAATTTAAACACTTGAGAATTAAATCAAAACCCTAGAACCCTAATGGAAGGAAATCATTTTCAAGTTATCTCTAAGACTATGGATTTGATCCATATAAAAAATTGTCAAACAAATATTTCAAATTGATCAAGAATGATTATTAGGAATATTATAAAACCATATAATTGGTTTCACTTACTTTGGAACCATGAATAAAATCTTATGAATTTAATAAGATAAGGGAATTGATTTCCAAAGCTAATAAAGAATCTATCTATAAATCCATACCAAATGGTGAGAAAATAATCCTAAAGATATTTAAAAGGATAAATAAATATTAAATAAGATTTTAGAAATTGGAGTCACCAAGTTTGGATCTATAAATAAAAAGATATGGATTTTATATGATAAGGAAAGAAAATATTCAATAAGGAATATTTAAAGACCAAATTAAATCTTGGCCAAGACCATAAGCAAATGGAATGAATAAAATCCAAATCCAAATAAAAATAAAAGGATAAAGAATTTCCAAAATAAAATAAAATGGCATTAACCATTCTATCCCTATTTTAATAAAGACAAATCTCTAATAAGAATAATTATATAATTCATGAGAAAATAGTATTTTGGAATTTACCCAAGTGGAATAAAAGTTGTTTAATTAATTTAATAAAATAAATCTTCCAAATAAAATTTAGGGAATTAAAACTATATTTAATTCCATTGGAATTAAAACAAATACCCAATTCAAATGATTTATGAATCATATTAAATACTTTCCAAATAATTCAAGATGAATTATTTGACACCCTTTTAAACAAATAAAAACCCACTGAAAAGATTTGGAAGGTTTAAGAATTCAAATGGTGTTTTGAAGATATTATTAAATCTTATTGGAATTAAAACAAAGGCCTAATTAAATAATTAAAAGACCCCCAAAAGAATAAAGTTTTATTCCCAAAATTGACTTCAGAATATACTATTAATCAGTATTTGAGTCTTCACAAAATTTGGCAAAGATTTGAATTCAAATGAATGTTTAAATTGTTTAAACAAAATCAAAACAGAATATTAGAAACAGAAAAAGAAAAACAAAGCAGTACAAAAAATGGAAACGAACCCAGCCAGCCCAGCTATCCCAATAAGGCCCAGCAAGCCCATTCCCCACCCCACCCGCAGCGAATTGTTTTCACTCACGAATCAACCCGCTGAGTCTATGACAACCAGGCCCCACTCCTTCTCTCTCTCTCGCTGACGTCTCGACCCCACGCCACATCATCATCTTCCTCACCCCGCTGACCCCGCCCCACACTTCGCCGGCCATTGCAGTCGATTAAAGCTCGGCTTAATTCGCGTTAACGCCGCAGTAAAACCATCCCGCGACCATGCCTTCTTAATTGCCTGCGTCCCCTCTCTCTTTCCCCCCAGTCGTCGCCCCACCGGAACCCCCAGGCTGTCCCCAATTCCCCCTGCACCGCCCTCTGCTCCGGCGAGCTCCACCTTCAATTCCGGCCACACCTCGCCGCCCCTTGCCTCCTCGACCACGCTCACTTGCTCCCCACCTCCTGGCAAACCTCCCCGTAGCG
This sequence comes from Avena sativa, assembly GCA_916181665.1. Taxonomy (NCBI): domain Eukaryota; kingdom Viridiplantae; phylum Streptophyta; class Magnoliopsida; order Poales; family Poaceae; genus Avena; species Avena sativa. Next base: position 289,078,336 of record OV702279.1, read on the forward strand.
CCAGCTCGCCCGCGCGTGCCCCCCAGCATCGGCAACGACGACGACCAGCAGCGCTGCCGTCTGCCTTTTCTCCGACGAAGCCTCTAGGTAGTAACTGACCACCCACGTACCTCTCGTTGATGCATACATGATCGCAGACCCCGTACGCATCTAACGCTACCGTTATTTTTCCTTTCCATGGCCTGTAGCCTCGCCCCCGTCGACGTCTGAGCGCAACCGACGGTGACCACGACTCCGGCGAGCAATTGTCGACCACCCCGAGCGCCCCTTCGCTAGCAAGGACCACCTCGAGCATCTCCACGCCGCGATGAACTCGGTGAGCATCTTCCCTTGATTTCTCGCTTCCTGCATCGCCAGCACCGCCACCGTCTGACCACTCCGCCGCCACCTGCCGCCGCCAGCGCCGCCCATCTCTGGCAAGCATGTTACGCGCCGTCCGATCTCGATCTAGTGGCTAGGAAAGAAACTAACCAAAGGGGTAAGTAGTGCCTCTGAGCCATGCGATCTCACTTAAATCCTACGGCTTGTATCGCTCGATCCAAACGAAATGGTATCAGCGAGTAAGAAGCAACCACGTGGCCCTGACTGTTTTAATAAAAACAGAATTGTTCTATTTGATGTGCCAATTTTAAAAATTCATAACTTTCAAACCACACGTCCAAATTTTGCAAATTTTATATCAATGGAATGAGCAAGACAAGTACTTTCTGACCATGCCCTTTTTTAGTGAATTACTTCTGATAAAATGATTGTTTTTGCAGAAACTTGTGTAGGCATATTTGGAATATAAAAATTGTTCTAAAATTATTTTTGAGATAAAATCTTTGGCAAATGGTTTGTTTTGAACCTACTGACCATAGAAATCAATTTGTGGTTTCAAAAACATATTTGGTGAAGCAAAAGAATAAAACTTTGAATGAAAACATTTCTAGTCAAATAAAAATATGGTTTAATTGTTAAAAATGATTTTGGAGGAAAACCTTTGGGAAATGTTTTGATTTAAACTCTCTGACCCTAAACACCAAGTTTTATGAATTGAAAATGTATTTGGTGAACTCCATAAAGATTATTACTTTGCTAAAAGCATTTTCAACCACATAAAATAATGATTTTGGTTTAAAATTGATCTATAAGTAAAATCTTTTGCAAATGGTTTTGCCACTTTATAAAATGACCATTAAGTGTTTTAGAATGTTTTTAACCTATTATAAAACACTTTTGTAAATAAAACAAAGTTTGGCATGCTTGCATGCATTATTTTGTTACTATTATTTTATGTGATGTTGCTTGAATGGTAGATTGAAATATTGCTTGCTTGATTGAATTGTAGTGATTTGAAGTGTGTGAACATTGCAAAGATCAAGGAGTGAACCTATATTCTCTACCAAAAAGGCAAGTGATGCTTCATACTTTTGTCCCATTATTTTCACTATGCATTAGTGATATTTCTAAGTAGGACTTGCATGGAATTTTTGCTAAGTATAAACTATGCCATGGGAAATCCTAGTAGATGAAACCTTAGTAGAAATTTCCTAAGTTAAGATTCCTACTACTATCATGCTTAGCTTAGCTCGTAGAAAACAAGGGTGGAATGTATATTCATGCTATGGAATATTTCTAAGTCTGTGGACTTGTGTTTTGTTTAATAAAACAACTAAGTGAATGAATCACCTGGGTGGAATGGAAGGAATGGTTTGTGTTGAGTGGTTCACAAGGCCCATTTATATGGTTTACCTTGTGTATCTCACTTGTGGATGGCCACCCAGGAACAAAGAGATTTGAGATGTCAAATGTTGAGAAGCTTCAAGTGCAGCCACTTGGCATTATGGGCTCTGCCTGGATCATATAGGTTGCAATAACTTAGCCAAATGGTCAGTTGGTGGTAGGGGAATGATAGGTTGGAGCGCGTCCATTCTGTTCTAAGGGAAGGCTTCTGAAAGATCTTGTCTTGGTGAAACCAAGTCTTGTGGGGAAAGTGCACCACCTATGCAGAGTGTAAAAAATCTAAGTACTTAGCCATGTCCCTGGTAAAGGACAATTTGAGCATCGAGACATGGAAGCTATCAAGAATCTCCTCATCCCAGTTTCTAAGTTAAAAACTTGTGGTTGAACAAGGGTTGAAGGGTCACCAATTTCTATTGGGAGATGCCTTGGGTGATTTTGTCAAGCAAAAACTTAGTGTTTTCAAATGATAAGGAAAATCTATTTTGAGCAAAGCAAGCCTAAGCTCCACTTAGACAAATGCATATAGATGATAGACTCCACTATACTACCATAGTATCACTTGCCAATACAATTCAAATGTATTGACCCTTGTGGCTGTAACTTATTATGTTGCAGGTTTGTTGAAATTAGAGAAGTTTATTGATTAGGATTACAAGTCTACAACCAACATGTTTACCTGTGGCACTTTGAAGATGAAGGACCCCATGCTATTGTTATATTCTGCTACATTGTAATGAAATAGCCAAATGAGCTATGTAAGATGTAATAAATTATTTTATTCCTGGTTATAAAGTTGTATTATGACCTTTGTTTCTTGATATTACATCTTGACTGTGGATGCTAGCTATTGATCCAGGGACTAGCATTGTAAACACAGGGATATCTACCTTATTAAAGGTTGGGAACCTTGCATGCAATAACTTAGCCAAATGGACAGTTGGTGGTAGGGGATTGATAGGTTGGAACGCGTCCATTCTGGTCTAAGGGAAGGGTTCTGAAAGATCTTGTCTTGGGAAACCAAGTCTTATGGGGAAAGTGCACCACCTCTGCAGAGTGAAAAATCTAAGTACCTAGCTATGTCCCTGGTAAAGGACAAATTGAGCATCAAGACATGGAAGCTATCAAGAATCTCCTGATCCCAATTTCTAAGTTAAAAACTTGTGGTTGAACAAGGGTTGAAGGATCACCAATTTCTATTGGGAGATGCCTTGGGTGATTTTTGTCAAACAAAAACTTAGTGTTTTCAAATGATAAGGAAAATCTATTTTGAGCAAAGCAAGCCTAAGCTCCACCTAGCCAAATACATATAGATGATAGACTCCACTATACAACCATAGTATCACTTGCCAATACAATTCAAATGTATTGACCCTTGTGGCTGTAACTTGTTATGTTGCAGGTTTGTTTGATATTATTGACGTGTGTTGAAATAGGATTACAAGTCTACAACCAACATGTTTGCCTGTGGCACTTTGAAGATGAAGGACCCCATGCTATTGTTATATTCTGCTGCATTGTAATGATATAGCCAAATGAGCTATGCAAGATGTAATAAATTATGTTATTACTGGTTATAAAGTTGTACTATGACCTTTGTTTCTTGATATTACATCTTAACTGTGGATGCTAGATATTGATCCAGGGACTAGCATTGTAAACACATGGATCTCTACCTTATTAAAGGTCGGGAACCTTACAAGGACGCCCAGCGCAATCGTGGCAACGTCGTGGCCGCGACGATGAGCCCTCGGCATATGACAAGTTATCGGGCCCATGCACCATCCACTTCTACATCGACAAGCAGGATGCAAAAATAAGGCAAGCCACATGCTCAAAGACTGCCACGAGTTCCAAAAACTCAGCGAGAGCATGTCCCAGATGAGGCAGCAAGCCCCGAACCCTGGGTACGGACACGCACCCGCACCAGGTGATATCACCCATGGAGCTCCTCCACCACCACCCGTGGGACCCTCGAATCACCCATTCGCACCCGTGCAGAACAACAGCGGAAATGGGTACCCCGCGTCGAAAGGGTCATTGATGATCCAAAAGGGGCGCCAAACAAACATGGTGCAAAAGAAAATCACCCGCAAAGTCAGCTTGGCTATGACCGCTCCACCCGCCATCCCTGAGTACCTCAGCGGTTCGGAGTCCTGCATCACGTTCAGCCATTCGGATCACCCCCGCCTGATCCGTCGCCCAGGTCATGCTGCCCTGGTGCTCGAGGCGCAGATCGGAGGGTTCTAGATGAGCCACGTCTTTATGGACGGTGGAAGCAGCATCAATCTGATGTTCGCTAGCACCTTAGCAGCAATGCGGATCCCGCTGTGCAGCCTGGAACAATCGGACACAATGTTCCACGGCATCGTCCTAGGGAAGGGCATATCCCCTGGGAAAGATATGGCTCGACATCATCTTCGGCAAGCCCGATAACTTTCGGTGCGAGCGACTCGAGTTCGAAGTGGTGGATTGGCCATCACAATACCACGCCATCCTCGGGCGCGTGGCATTCGCACGGTTCCTGGAAGTACCACACTATGTGTACTTGCTACTCAAGATGCCAGGACCTAGGGACGTCATCACGGTCCACGGAAGCTTCACCCAATCGGATCACTGTGACAGGGACTTCAACAGAATCTCCCAGTCATTTGACATGCAGGAGGAGCTCATAAGGCTCCAAGAGGAGACAGACAATGGGGCACCCCCAGTCTTAAGGCAGAACGCACCTGACATGTCGTTCGACTCAATAGTCAACACGAAGAAGGTGCAGGTCCACCCGACAGATGCCTCCAAGACGGCGCTGATCGCCAACGACCTCAGCCCCGCATAGGAAAGCGCGCTCGTCGAATTCCTCTATGAGCGCTGGGAAATCTTCACCTGGTGTCCTACGGACATGCCAGGAGTTCCCAGGGAATTCGCCGAGCACGCACTCAACGTGTTTCCAGATACTAATCCCGTGAAACAGTCCATCCGACGATTGTCCGAGCCGCGGGCCGAAGCCATTGGAGTCGAAGTCAACAGACTTCTCGACGCCGATTTCATCAGGGAGATCAAGGAAAGCGAGTGGTTGGCTAACACCGTGATGGTCCCTAAAAAGGACACGGACATCCTGCGGATGTGCGTGGACTTCACCTCGCTGAACAAGCACTGCCCGAAGGATCACTTCCCTCTCCCTCGGATCGATCAGATCATTGGTTCGACTGCAAGATGCGAGAAACTCTCCTTCCTCGATGCCTATTCAGGCTACAACCAGATTCGACTGAAAGTCGAAGATCAGGAGAAAATGGTGTTCATCACGCCGTTCGGAGTGTTCTGCTACAACACAATGCCCTTCGGGCTAAAGAACGTAGGTGCCACGTACCAGCAGTGCATGCAAGCATGCCTGAAGAGCCAGATCGGCCGCAACATACAAGTCTATGTCGACGACATAGTAATCAAAACAAGGGAGGCCAAGACACTGATCGACGATATCCGCGAGACGTTCGACAACCTTGATCGATACAAGATCAAGCTGAACCCAGAAAAGTGCGCCTTCGGCATCCCATCAGGTCAACTGCTTGGCTACTTCATCTTCCAGCGAGGGATCTAGGCGAACCCGAAGAAAATCCGGGCCATAATGGCCATGGAGAAACCGAAAAACCTCAAGGGCGTCCAACAACTAGCTGGACGCATCGCGGCGCTAAGAAGGTTCATCAGCCGCAGGGGCGAAACAGACCTGCCTTTGTATCAGCTGCTACGCAAAGCAGACAAATTCGAGTGGACACCTGAAGCGGACGACGCATTCGAAGATCTGAAGCGGCTACTCTCCACCTCACCCGTCCTGGTTATGCCAAAAGGAACGCGAGCCTCTACTGCTATACATAGCAGCCACACACCAGGTGGTAAGCACCGTGCTCGTGGTCGAACGACCCGAATATGGCAATACCCATGGGGTCCAGCGCCCAATCTACTACCTCAATGTAACATCCCAGCATTAGAGCTTAGTAATAAGCTGAACCTAGATGTGTGCATTGCATTCATGCATAGAAAATCCGAATAATTTTCACGCTTTTAAATAATAAACCTGTCAAAGTGTTTGAAGCTTCTCTCAACTTGATGGAATTTAAGTAGATCATCAAGTTGGCTGCGATAAGTTTCAATATGACCTTTGTTAAAACCTTATCTTGGATAAGGGAGATTTGATCTAAGGGTAGATCAAATGTAATAAATGTTAAACCCTAATACATTACTTAATGATTTATATTTGATCCTTAAGTAGTCATATCCTAGTATTCAATATACAACTCATGAATACCAAGTTATAAACATAACTTAAGGAATAGGAAGGCAACAACTAAATCTTGATATATCTTAATCTCATCTACCTATATCATGAGTATCATGATAATACCTAACCCTACTTCTTTAGTGAGATTGAGTAGGAAAGAAACCAAATCCAGATCATTCACCTTATATATTTTTTCCATACCAATCTTTATCATTCCTATGTTAATCATATTCCAATGTCTGTTGTTCATCAATGTTGAGAAATCAACTATTGATTCACCAATTCTTAATCTATTAATTTCTGATCTATTGACTCTTGTCCTTATTGTAGCATTAACTTAAGTCCTATAAAGAAAGAAGTAGGAAGAGGTAAATAGTAATGCTAGTATTAGATATTATCTATAGGATGGGAGTGATTAAAGGAAATTAAGATCAATATAATACTTAATGGAGTTAACTCACTCCTTAATAGATAGAAGAGTTATGTAGAAGATATAGTTATATGTTAACAAATAGGACTATAAGGATGGATTCTGAAAATAGATACCAAGGAGTAATCCTAATTAATTAAGTAAGCATAGTTAATGAATAACATCCTTTAATCTAATTGAGATACTAAGAAGATAATTTCAATACAACTGTAATGTAGTATTGATGAAGCCTTGATTAGCCAACTGGAACCCTAAACCACAAAGGATTATAATGACCATGCCTTATTCACCAAAATTGAATGCTTATATCATGTATAAGTGACATTGGTGGATAAAACATGATTGAACCCTAGTATAGAAATGTTATTCTAGGTCATCCATGACAAGCCATATTAATTTAATGTGAGGTTGGAGTATCTGTTACTAGAGTTAAGTAGAGACAAGATAGTATGATTAAGATTATATTAGAGCAACATTGGATTAAAGAAGTAGTATTTTCCTCTTTGGAAATACTATCACTTAAGGTGAAGTAGGAATTGATGTATACATCTATTGAAATGATATTAGTGAAGGATGATAAGGGAAGAGCATGAATGGAAGTAACTGTAAACATTTGTTAGGTTGGAGGTTATCAGCAGTAGAGTAGTTGTTATAACCAAGTATGGACATAAAAAAGATTATGAAAGCTTCAGTGTCAAGCTCATTGGATTTATAAATGCATTTAGAAGAATAAAAAGTGGATACGAATATTTTGTGAAGTAAAGCTCATCATGTTAGCACATGATGATGGACATAGAGAAGTAATATATCTAGGAAAGGAATTCCTTAATCAGAAGTCCAGAATTATGAAGTATGGAATATAGGAATCCTTGTTAAACACTAAACCCTAAATCTAAGACCAAACCTAATATCCACTTTTTATGGTTGATCTATCATCTTGTTTCCACAATGCTTTATAGGAGTATTTTCCTATAACAACTCACTTAAGCACATCTTTGTTATTTTCAACCATCATTATCATAGGTGCTTAAGAACTATCTTTATCAATTCTTTCTCATAAGTTAGCCTAGAAAACAATCCCACTATTTAAATTCTAAATAGTTATATCATTCAAGATCTTTAACAGAAAGATAATATATTTTAACCATTCATCTTTATTCACAATTATCAAGGGATATAAAGATATTAAAACTCCCATAATTCATGGTAGACATTTATATCTCAAACCTTTAACTCTTAAGTTAGTTATAATAAATTATTTATATTGCTATTCCCTAAATTCATAGGAATAATATTAACCCTATTAGTACTTAGAACTTTATGTATCAAATACTTATGAAGGATCACTAAAAATAAAAATTGCCTTAATATTATGTATCAATGAGAATAAAATCTCATTAGTTAGTAGTAATATATTCTATAATAAGTTTATGATTTTTTGTCAAATTAAATTCATATTAAAGGCCCTCATAAATAGTAATAGGAAAAGTATCTATATAAAGAAAATAAAGAAACTCTAAACAATATATAATAAAAGTTCACAAAATGACTTTAAATACATTCATTATTGCTGCAATTGTTTAACAAATTAATTCTACAAAGAAAACTCAAACCATTTGTGCAAATTCACAGATAAAAACAAAACAGAATTTAGAAAAGGGATAGAATCAGGAAAAAACATAAGAACAACAAATCTGGCCCACGACCCACATCCTCACTATTTTATCCATTGCTCACGAGCAGCCAAATGCAACCCATCTGGCCCAACTGCGGCCGGCACTAGCCCGTACCCCTTCGTTGTCTTTTTCCCTATCGTCTTCCTCGCCGACGGATCGAGCAAGCAGCTCGCTGTCGAGCTCCGCCGCGCCGGCGTGCGCCAGGATTCGTGCCGCCGCCCGCCGTCGTCTACAAGACCCTCTACCTCGCCAAGGACAAACCCTAGCACGTCATTTCCTCTCCCCTCTTCTCCAACGCGCAAACTCTAACCCTAGAGCTCACAGACGCCGTCGAGCCCCGCCATCTCCGGCCGCCCCGAGCCTCGCCGTGGCTCCTGGAAGCTTTGCCTCACCGCGGTGAGCAGCCTCGCAGAAGGAATCGACGCAACGAGCTCCCAATCATCGACAAGGACACCGCCTTCCCGAGCTCCGGCCATCGCTTCCTCCCTCGATTCCGGCGTCTCCCGTGCTCGCCTCGCCTCGCCACCACCACCGTCATGCTCCTGGTGAGCCACCGGTGCTCAAGCACCTTTTCGCTTCCTCTCTCTCTCCCTCTGGATCTTCCTCCCTGCGAGAGCCTGACGCCGCCGCCGCTCGCCGTCGTTGCACCGCCGTCCCCGTTGACCATTTCAAGGCGGCGCCGACACTATCTTGCTCCCCACGACGCCCTCTTTCTAACCCCCACAACCACGCATTCAAGCGCGCTCAGAATCGGTGGATCGAGCATCGATCTGGGGGTGAGCACCATTGCTGACGTCGGCCAGAAATCAGCATGATGCAGTAACCCTATTTATTTTATTTAATTGTTTCTATAGTAAATTAAAATTATAGATATGACGTGGCATAGACCCCACCAGTCAGTGACTGGGGGTAAGTATCGACCTAGTAAGAAAAACTTTTCACCCCATGCTGACATCAGCAGTACATCATAAACTACTTAGTTTATTAATTCTAGAAATTAAATAAAATGATTCAATCTTATAAAATCAATAACTTTTGTTTTATAATTCAAAAAATATGTTTAATATATGAAAATTTTCAGAAAAATAAAATCTACAACTTAAAACTAATATAAAATATTATTATAATGATTATTTAAATAAATATTATTTAATAAAAAATTTATAAGTAATAATACTTTGATAAATTATATTTTAATATTGGTAAATGTTAAAAATATAAATAAAATAACAAAAATCTTAGAAAAATAAGAATTATAATTTTAAAACTATAATCATGCATTATTACTTCACTTAATCAAATATTTGTTATTTATTAAGTCTTTATAAAATAATAAGTATTGTAAAAATCATATCTTTTTATTTATAAATCATAAAAATAAATGTAATATACCAACACGATCACAAAAATAATACCTATATGTTAAAGATATAATATTCACATATAAGCAGTTCTTGAGTAGCACATCTCATTAGTAAATCTTATTGTTGTATGCCATTATGTTTACATGTTGTTTCACACACATTCACAAGCCTTAATAAGAAGCACATGTGTGAAACTTAATCTAAAAGGGAAACACATTCCAAGGAAAACATTTCCAGTATCCAAACCATAGAACAACGTTACCTTGGGATTCGAGTTTACGAAATTGCATTACATTACTTATGCATAATAGCATCTTGTTTCTTTAAACATTAGTCCTTACCGGACCAATGATGCTGATTTCAGATATTGGATCTTTTATATTGTCTTGAAGACCATGAGTGCATAATCTTGCAATCACAAAAGGCAAGTTCACACTTGCTCATGTCCTTTGATTATTTTCTGTAAAGTATTTTGCAAATCCAGTATTGTCATCACCTGCATTTGAAAAAGGTCAGAAAATTTTATTTTCATAATAATGTGGTTATAGGTTATTTACCATGAGGTAATAACCTACTATAAGAGTTCCGGTGGTAAAGGAACATATTATTTAGGATTTAACAACCAATGTCGCCAGTGATTCTTGTGCCGTATATTATGCGTTGACCATGAGATTTGGAATGGGACGGAGAAGCAGCTGTATCTTTTCCCTCTCGCATGGAGCCGGATGTGCGGGACGTGGCTGTTATCACTCGTAGCGTGCATATTAATTGGTAATTCATAGAGGATATGCAGCATATGGGTGGGATCCCTCAACGTCCCACAATAGTTCCACCATCTGAACGGTCTGTACAAACCATTACCGTAATTCAATAGGTGGGCATGGTGTACACCAAGGAGACATGCGGGGTCGCAGAGAAGGCAGTGATTGGCTTGGATCTTAGGTTGGGCCTCAAACCAAGAAAGTTTGAATGGGGACATACTCCCGGCCGTGCAACAAAACCTAAGGTCTCTCATGGGTAAGTGACGCACCTCTGCAGAGTGTAAGAACTGTAACTTGTTACTCCCTGTTCCGGGAAGGAGCTGCGAACGCGGCGGGAAAGGAACTCCATGAAAGTTCTAGTAAACCCGTGAAGGCTGACGGACATAGCTTTTCAGAATAAAAGCAATCTTTGAAGAAATGTTTATAAAAACCTGCATTGCCTACGACCTATGTCTGTGGCCGTAGATATAGTGCATCAAACACTCCTTTTCTAGTGAACTTGCTGAGTACGCTCGTACTCAACGTATCTTCTTAACCCTTGCTAGGTTCTAAAGCCAGTACAGACGATGTCTACATCAAATCATACTCCAAGAACCATCATCAAAAGCTAAAGCTCTTCAATGAAGTCAAGAAAGTCAACATATACATCAACTCAAGTGAAGACGAAGTTACTTAGTAGATAGGAATATAATCTCTAGCCATAGAACCTATTTCTGAAGTGTATTGCAATAGCAGCAATGCCAGACCATTACTTAAGATACTAGTCTTAATAGTATGATAGTTTTGGGGTTATTTATTTCTGAATCTTCTTTGTAAGAAGTTTCTTTCTCTCTCTCTTTAAACTAGAGTGTTCTCTGGATCTTGTGTAAAGAGTTGAGTTGTAACTTATAGTAATGTCTTGGACCTGTTGTGTTTCTGTTGTACCACTCTGAGGGATGTAATACTAGTGAACGATGTTTCATTGGTGTTATGTCAACGACTATAGTGTGCTACATCATGCAGTGGTATGTTGGGTCACCGCAGTTGGTATCAGAGCATATGCTTTGACCTTAGGATTAAAACCCTTTTAGGAAGATCTATAGGTTGGATAGTGACTATAGGATCCATCTTATCTAAACCCAATATTCTTATGACTTGTGATGAGTATCCACTCGAGGATAACCTTGTCACACTTAAGTTTGATGCTTTGGTCATCGTCCTAAAAAGTCATTATCTATATTTTCTCAGTATAGTGCTATTTATGTAGGGGTTCGTAGCATGGAAAAGAAAAATTTTCTACCGCATACAAACAAACAAGCCAAGATCTATCTACTAGATTGTAGCGACGAGTCGATAGAATAACTCACCCTCGAAGGTTCCAAAGTGTTTAACGAGAGCGGATTCTCGTGGGTGATGTAGTCGTACTCATGCCGATCTCAAGATCGTGTAGACGATCCTCCCGGCGCTGCGTTCCGACAGCGCTCCCGCAGTCGGTCACACATTCGATACTCGATGAAGACCTTCCTCTCCCTTGTTCCAGTAGGCAGCGGAGGTTGTAGCACTCTCCTCGCGATTCCGGCAGCACGACGGCGTGGTACCGGAAGTAGAGGGGAGATCTCGCAGGGCTTCGCCTTAAGCCGGAGCGAGTATGGTGGACTATGAGAGAGGCCTTGGCGATCTAGGGTTTAGAGGCACCAAGGAGAGAGGGCTAGGCCGGCGGCTAGGGAAAGGGGAGATCCCCAAGTCAGAGGCTAGGGTTTGCCCTAGGGCGGCGGTGGCTGTAGGAGGGCCGGCGGCTAGGGCTAGGGTTTTAGTGGGGCAAGGTGTAGGTCTAGAGGGGCAGCCCTGTCCCTCCTTTTATAGGTGGGAGGGCGCGACCAAGGGAAGGGGAGTCCTCCCCCAAGTCGTCCTCCAAGGCCGGCGGGTGGAGGGAGAGGAACTCCTCCCCAAGTAGGTTTCCTACTCTCCCTCCACCAAGCAAACTTGCCGTTTGACTTTTCAAATTGGCGTTTGACTTTTCAAACTAGGATTTGATTTATCCCTTTATTTTGCTCAGCGATGACACCTAGTACATGATGCAACCATTCCAACTTGTTATGAAACATTCATGTACCCTTCCCCTTCGGAGTGCCGGACCTTCCGGACCCTTCTAGAACATTCCCGATGAAAACACCGGAATCATTCTCCAACCCCGAAACAGGACTTTCCTTATATGAATCTTACTCTCCAGACCATTCCGGATCTCCTCGTGATATCCCGGATCCCATCCGAGACTCCAAAAAACATTCGGTCTCTTACTCATCATTCCATAACTACTCAACAACATCGAATCCTTAAGTGTGTCTCCCTACGGTTTGTGAATTATGCGGACATGATCGAGACACTTCTCCAAACAATAACCAATAGAGGAATCTGGAAATTCATATGGTTCCCACATATTTCTGCGATTACTTTGCGATCGAATGAACCACTTACATACTATACCAATTTCCCTTTGTCTCACGATAGTTTACTTATTCGAGGTTTTGATCGTCGGTATCTCTGCATACCTAGTTCAACCTCGTTACTGATAAGTACTCTTTTCTCATTCCCGTGATATGTGATCCCTTGTGAGCCAGTCACATGCTTGCAAACCAATTGGATGACATTCCACCGAGAGGGCCCAGAGTATATCTATCCGTCATATGGATGGACAAATCCCACTCTTGATCCATGTGTCTCAACCCATACTTTTTGAACACTCAATGCCACCTTTATAACCACCTAGTTATGGTGTGGTGTTTGATGTCATCAAAGCATCCTTCCGGTGATGGTGATATGCATGATCTCATGGTCGAAGGAATTAGGTTACTATGTATCAGAAAGCATATAGCAATTGAACTATTAAAATGACTTGATCTTTATGCTACGCTTATCTATAGGAGTATGTCCATCATATCATTCTCCTAACGATATGATCTTGTTGTTAATAACATCTCAATTTTCATGATAGGGAAACCACAATCATTTATTAACCAACAAGCTAGTATTATAAAGAGGCTTTACTAGGGACTCTAATTTAGTTTACAAATCACACAAGTATTAATGTTTCCTTGTTAATACTGTTATAGCATGAATGTAAACATTTATCATAAACACAAAGATATAATAATAACTACATTTATTATTGCCTCTAGGGCATATCTCCAACAGTCTCCCACTTGCACTAGAGTCAACTAATCTAGATTACATGGTAATATACCGAACACCCATGGCAGTTTGGTGTTGGTCATGTTTTGCCCTCGGGAGAGGTTTAGTCAACGGATCTGCCACATTCAGATCTGTGTGTACTTTGCAAATCTTTATGTCACCATCTTGGACATGTTCTCGAATAGCGTGAAAACATAGCTTGATGTGCTTCAGCTTTTTATGTGACCTTGGTTCTTGCGCATTGGCTATGGCGCCCATGTTATCACAGTAGATAGACATTGGGTCCAGCGCACTTGGAACCACACCGAGCTCTGTAATGAACTCCTTCATCCATATCGCTTCTTGTGAAGCCTCTGAAGCAGCTATGTATTCCGATTCAGTTGAAGATCTCGCCACAACGCTTTGCTTTGCACTCCTCCAGCTTACTGCTGCACCATTCAAAGTAAATACATATCCAGATTGAGATTTAGAATCATCCGGATCGGTGTTCCAACTAGCATCGGTGTAACCATTAACAACGAGCTGTTCATCACCTCCATAAGAAAGAACCATATCCTTAGTTCTTCTCAAGTACTTAAGGATGTTTTTGACCGCTGTCCAATGATCCACTCCTGGATCAATTTGATATCTGCTAGTCAAACTAACAGCATATGCAATGTCGGGTCTAGTACATAGCATGGCATACATTAGAGATCCTATGGCTGAGGCATAGGGAGTCTTACCCATCCTTTCTCTATCTTCTGCCGCTGCTGGACTTTGAGTTTTACTCAAGGTCGTATTGGGCAACATGGGCAAGAGCCCTTTCTTGCTATCTTCCATTCCAAACCTCTTTAGAACTTTGTCCAAATATGTACTTTGTGACAATGATATTAGGCGTCTCGATCTATCTCTATAAATCTTTATGCCTAATATGTAAGCAGCTTCGCCAAGATCTTTCATTGAAAAACTATTATTCAAATATTCCTTGACACTATTAAGAAGGTCTACATCATTCCCAATCAACAATATGTCATCCACATATAGTATTAAGAATGCTACAGAGCTCCCACTCACTTTCTTGTAAATACAAGCTTCTCCATAAGTTTGTATAAAACCAAAACTTTTGATTACCTTATCAAAACGTTGATTACAACTTTGGGATGCTTGCTTCAATCCATATATGGACCGTTGAAGTTTGCATACCTTGTTAGCATCTTTAGGATAGACAAAACCTTTGGGTGGCATCATATACAACTCTTCATCAATGTCTCCATTGAGGAACGCTGTTTTGACATCCATCTGCCATATCTCATAATCATAATATGCAGCGATTGCTAACAAAATCCTCACAGACTTTAGCTTCGCTACTGGTGAGAAAGTCTCATCGTAGTCAACTCCTTGCATTTGTCGAAACCCTTTTGCGACAAGTCGAGCTTTATAGACAGTAACATTACCATCAGCATCTGTTTTCTTCTTGAAAATCCATTTTTCTTGACAGCCTTCCGGCCATCCGTTAAGTCCACCAAAGTCCATACTTGGTTTTCGTACATGGATCCAATCTCGGATTTCATGGCTTCTTGCCATTTATTTGAATCTGGGCTCATCATCGCTTCCTGATATGTCGCAGGGTCATCGGTGTTGTCCACCAACATGACAATCATAACGGGATCATACCAATCAGGAGTGGTACGAGTTCTCATTGACCTGCGAGGTTCTGTAGCAACTACAACCGAAGTTTCATGATCATCATCATTAGCTTCCTCTCTTATTGGTGCAGGCACCACAGGAACTTCTTCCGGTGCTGCGCTACTCGCAAGTTCGAGAGAAGGTTCGATAACCTCATCGAGTTCTACTTTCCTTCCAGTCACTTCTTTCGAGAGAAATCCCTTCTCTAGAAAGGATCCATTCTTGGCAACAAAGATTTTTCCTTCGGATCTATGATAGAAGGTATACCCAATAGTTTCCTTTGGGTATCCTATGAAGACACATTTTTCCGCTTTGGGTACAAGCTTGTCCGGTTGTAACTTCTTTACATAGGCTTCGCAACCCCAAACTTTAAGGAACGACAATTTAGGTTTCTTCCCAAACCATAATTCATATGGTGTCGTTTCAACGGATTTAGATGGTGCCCTATTTAAAGTGAATGCGGTTGTTTCTAATGCATAACCCCAAAATGATAGCGGTAAATATGTAAGTGACATCATAGAACGAACCATATCTAAGAGAGTTCGATTACGACGTTCGGACACACAATTACGCTGTGGTGTTCCCAGCGGTGTCAATTGTGAAAGTATTCCGCATTTCTTCAAATGCTCGCCAAACTCGTAACTTAGATATTCACCTCCATGATCAGAACATAGAAATTTAATCTTCTTGTTACGTTGATTCTCCACCTCACTTTGAAATTCCTTAAACTTCTTGAAAGTTTCGGACTTATGTTTCATGAAATAGATATACCCATATCTACTCAAGTCATCTGTGAAGGAAAGAACATAACGATAACCACCGCGCGATGCGACACTCATTGGACCACACACATCGGTATGTATGATTTCCAATAATTCCGTAGCTCGCTCCATCATACCAGAAAATGGAGTCTTAGTCATTTTACCCATCAGACATGCTTCGCATCTTTCAAGTGATTCGAAATCAAGTGATTCAAGAAGTACATCGGAATGGAGTTTCTTCATACGCTTCACTCCAATGTGACCAAGACGACAGTGCCACATATAGGTCGATTTATCGTTCAATTTCAAACGTTTAGCTTCAATGTTATTAATATGTGTATTTCCACTATCGAGATTCAATAAGAATAGACCATCTATCAAAGGTGCATATGCATAAAACATATTACTCAAAAAATCGAACAACCATTATTCTCGGACTTAAACAAGTAACCGTCTCACAATAAACAAGATCCCGATATAATGTTCATGCTTAACGCAGACACCAAATAACAATTATTTAAGTATAAAACTAATCCCGATGGTAGATGAAGAGGTGGCGTGCCGACCGCGATCACATCAACCTTTGATCCATTTCCTACGCGCATCGTCACCTCGTTCTTCGCTAGCTTCCGTTTATTCTGCAGCACCTGTTTCGAGTTACAAATATGAGCAACCAAACCAGTATCAAATACCCAGGCACTACTACGAGTACTAGTGAGATACACATCAATAACATGTATATCGGATATACATTTCTTCTTGATGTCGCCGTTCTTCAAATCCGCCAAGTACTTTGGGCAATTCCGCTTCTAGTGACCTTCTCCCTTGCAGTAAAAGCACTCAGTATCAGGCTTAGGTCCAGCCTTGGTCTTCTTCGTCGGTGCGGTAACTTTCTTACCACCCTTCTTGAAGTGTCCCTTTTGCTTAGACTTGCCTTTCTTGAATTTGGTGGTCTTATTGACCATCAACACTTGGTGCTCTTTCTTGATCTCCACTTCTGCAGATTTTAACATGGAGAAGAGTTCTGGCAACTGCTTGTTCATGCTTTGCATATTGTAGTTCATCACAAAGTTCTTGTAACTTGGTGGTAGTGATTGGAGGACACGGTAAATCCCCAAAGCATTAGGAATCACTATACCAAAGCTTTGGAGTTTGTTTGCGTGCCCAGACATCTTAAGCACATGCTCACTGACGGAGTTGCCCTCTTCCATCTTGCAGTTAAAGAACTTTTCAGAAGCCTCATAGCTCTCAACTGCCGCGTGAGTCACAAATATTAATTTGAGTTCACGGACAATATCATGTGGGTCTGAATTCTCAAACCTTTTCTAAAGCTCTGATTCCAAACCATACAAGATAGCACACTGAACTGTGGAGTACTCATTCTTCCGAGTGAGGTAAACATTCTTTACTTTATCGGTAGCAGTAGCTGCAGGATGGTCACCCAGCGGTGCATCCAGCACATAGGTCAAATTACCAGCATTGAGGACAATCCTCAAATTGCGAAACCAATCCGCGAAGTTGCTTCCATTGTTTTTCAACTTTTCTTTCTCTAGGAACGCATTAAAATTGATGGTAGGGGACGCCATTGATCTACAACATATTTGCAATAGTTTAGACTAAGTTTATGACAAATTGAGTTCTAATTAATAGTTAAATTAATCTAGGTGAACTCCCACTCAAAACAATATCCCTCACATTGTTTTAGTGATCATAGGAACCAAATCCACCACATCAAAACCGATCATCACGAGAGTTGATGTAGCTTCAATGGCGAACAATCGACATGTTCATCATATCTACTATATGATTCATGCTTTACCTTTCGGTGATCCGTGTTCCGAGACCATGTCTGTACATGCTAGGCTCGTCAAGATCAAACCTTAGCTTCCGCATGAGCAAATCTGGCTTGCTCACGTTGTATACATTTGCAGAATCTAACACACCCGATCATCACGTGGTGCTTCGAAACAACAAGCTTTAGCAACGGTGCTTACTAAGGATGAATACTTTAGAACTTGAAATTTATGTGCATGAGGGATCATCTTATAATGCTACCGTCGTTAACTAAGCAATACAAGATGCATAAAGGATTAACATCACATGTAATTCATAATATGTGATATGATATGGCCTTTCTTCTTTGTGCTTCCAATCTCCATCTTCAAGCACGAACATGATCTCCATCATCTCCGGCATTGCATCAAGGTCAATGACGCTGCTCCATGATTGTCGTCCACCAGCTTCAACTATTACAACTACTTTGAATAGACACGCAGGTCTTACTAGAAATTAAAGACAACCATATGGCTCCTGCCGGTTGCCAACTTACAATAAGGAACATTGCATACATCAAATATAATCACAATCATGGTCATATCACATCACAGCATACCCCTGCAAAACAAAGTTAGACGCCTCTAATTTCTTTGCATATGTTACGTGGTTTGGGGCTTTCAATAAGTGTCGATCTAACTTACGAACAAGAACCACAACGTTGATGTTTGAACTATCAAGTGCCTGTTGTAAATTGGATCTATACTATAATGGGAGAGACAGACACCCGCAAAGCCACTTATGAAATACAAGTTGCATGTTGAGCGTGGAGCAAGTCTCATGAACAATGTCATGTAAGGTTAGCCCGGGCCGCTTCATCCCATCATACCGCAAGATGCAAAGTACACAAGAAGAAATTGATAATAAAAGCACCACCGCCCACAATGACCATTGTGTTCTACTCGTGCAACAGATCTACATATAGACACGGCTCTGATACCACTATAGGGGTTCGTAGCATGGAAAACAAAAAATTTCTACCGCATACAAACAAACAAGCCAAGATCTATCTACTAGATTGTAGCAACGAGTCGATAGAATAACTCACCCTCGAAGATTCCAAAGTGTTTAACGAGAGCGGATTCTCGTGGGTGATGTAGTCGTACTCTTGCCGATCTCAAGATCGTGTAGACGATCCTTTCGGCGCTGCGTTCCGGCAGCGCTCCCGCAGTCGGTTACACGTTCGGTACTCGATGAATACCTTCCTCTCCCTTGTTCCAGTAGGCAGCGGAGGTTGTAGCACTCTCCTCGCGATTCCGACAGCACGACGGCGTGGTACCAGAAGTAGAGGGGAGATCTCGCAGGGCTTCGCCTTAAGCCGGAGCGAGTATGGTGGACTATGAGAGAGGCCTTGGCGATCTAGGGTTTAGAGGCACCAAGGATAGAGGGCTAGGCTGGCAGCTAGGGCAAGGGGAGAGCCCCAAGTCGGCGGCTAGGGTTTTCCCTAGGGCGGCGGCGGCTGCAGGAGGGCCGGCGGCTTGGGCTAGGGTTTTAGTGGGGCAAGGTGTAGGTCTAGAGGGGCAGCCCTGCCCCTCCTTTTATAGGTGGGAGGGCGCGGCCAAGGGGAGGGGAGTCCTCCCCCAAGTCGGCCTCCAAGGCTGGCGGGTGGAGGGAGAGGAACTCCTCCCCAAGTAGGTTTCCTACTCTCCCTCCACCAAGCAAACTTGCCGTTTGACTTTTCAAATTGGCGTTTGACTTTTCAAACTACGATTTGATTTATCCCTTTATTTTGCTCAACGATGACACCTAGTACATGATGCAACCATTCCAACTTGTTATGACACATTCATGTACCCTTCCCCTTCGGAGTGCCGGACCTTCCGGACCGTTCTAGAACATTCCCGATGAAAACACCAGAATCATTCTCCAACCCCGAAACAAGACTTTCCTTATATGAATCTTATTCTCCGGACCATTCCGGATCTCCTCGTGATATCCCGGATCCCATCCGAGACTCCGAACAACATTCGGTCTCTTACTCATCATTCCATAACTACTCAACAACATCGAATCCTTAAGTGTGTCTCCCTACGGTTCGTGAATTATGCGAACATGATCGAGACACTTCTCCGAACAATAACCAATAGAGGAATCTGGAAATTCATATGGTTCCCACATATTTCTACGATTACTTTACGATCGAATGAACCACTTACATACGATACCAATTTCCCTTTGTCTCACGATAGTTTACTTATCCGAGGTTTTGATCGTCGGTATCTCTTCATACCTAGTTCAACCTCGTTACTGATAAGTACTCTTTTCTCGTTCCCGTGATATGTGATCACTTGTGAGCCAGTCATATGCTTGCAAGCCAATTGGATGACATTCCACCGAGAGGGCCCAGAGTATATCTATCTGTGATATGGATGGACAAATCCCACTCTTGATCCATGTGTCTCAACCCATACTTTCCAAACACTCAATGCCACCTTTATAACTACCCAGTTACGGTGTGGTGTTTGATGTCATCAAAGCATCCTTCCGGTGATGGTGATATGCATGATCTCATGGTCGAAGGAATTAGGTTACTATGTATCAGAAAGCATATAGCAATTGAACTATTAAAATGACTTGATCTTTATGCTACGCTTATCTATAGGAGTATGTCCATCATATCATTCTCCTAACGATATGATCTTGTTGTTAATAACATCTCAATGTTCATGATAGGGAAACCACAATCATTTATTAACCAACAAGCTAGTATTATAAAGAGGATTTACTAGGGACTCTAATTTAGTTTACAAATCACACAAGTATTAATGTTTCCTTGTTAATACTGTTATAGCATGAATGTAAACATTTATCATAAACACAAAGATATAATAATAACTACATTTATTATTGCCTCTAGGGCATATCTTCAACAATTTAAGTGTCTTTCGAAGGAGAAATAACCCACCAAGATACTGTAGGACAGTGTAAGACATCAATTGAATTAGTCTCAATGGTGTAGCCTAACCCTAGAGTTTAAGTAAGACAATGGAATCTTATGGTTAGTTGAAAACCAAAGATAAAATGATGAATATCATTAGGATAAATGTTGGTGCAATGAGTAGTAATCAGGTGGGATTCACTTGATAATTCTACGTGATGAAGTGAAATTACGTTAAGACTCAATGATAGTACAATGAGAAACAAAGTCATCATAGTGAGAGTAACTCCTAAATCATGATTTATAGGTAAAACATAATGAGATCATGGTGAGATCAGCTCTGAAACCATGATGTAAGTATAAATATGACAAGTATTTAGTGAATTATCTTGGAGTAGAAGTATGAAAATACCATGGTAGAGCTATGATAGAACTCATAAGTGCTAGAAAATTCTAATAATCTTTGGTTTAAGTTAGCAAATAGAATTTGATTAGTCCTTTGGAGTGATCATGTGAGGTTAGTTACTAAATAATGATAGGTTGGTTATATGAATCATTCTAAAAATGAGACTAAAGGTTAGTCAAAACCAAATTGAGACCACTTTGTTAAAAATTATCCTATTGCAATTGAGCAATTTGGGTAAATATTGAGACAAAAAATAGTTTGTCTCTATGTGCTAAGTATCACAATGTAAACCTATATGAGGAGGTGTCATATACTACACAACTAAGCCTAAATTCTAGAGATATTATACTCAACTACTATATTCCAGGCTTAGAGAAAAGTGTGTTATATGTACCACATTTGGATTTATTTGTTTTTCTTGGATCTTCTTGATTGACTAGATCTGTACATGAAGTTTGACTTGGTGTGCAAATGCATGTTGCAACATCCAGTTATTACTTGATGTCATAGACCTAGATAGAAACGGGAATTCGTGTAAGGGAGTGACGATTTTCAAAGACCAAGATGAAGACTTACATGAAGGATGAAGCAAAATATAAGAAGTATTAGCGTAGTTTGAAGGATGGATCAAGTTTAGATCATTACTAAACAGTAATAAGAAGGAAGATTAGTATAGAAGATATATGGAGCAACAAGAAGTGATGAATTTAAATTCACCCAAAGTAGGTAATGTTGCTAAGAAGTAATGGAGTAGTAGTACCAAGTTCATGGAAGCATCATGAAAAAAATGCAAATACGACGTTTCGGAGAAAAATGGTATTCAAGCTCTGACATTTCAGAGAGAATGCCAGAGGTATGTCGGAAACCATAGGGTAATACATACACTCTAGGATGGTTCGCAACTAGTAATTATCCGCAACTGGTATTTGATCCATAGCTAGTATTTGATCCACAGTTGGTATCTTGTCCGCAGCCGGTGATGGTTGACATAGTTAATCAGATCATCATAATGGTTGCATAAAGAGCATAAAACTTGGCTTAAGCTAAGTAAGACCTAAAGGATTATAACATTTTAAGCGATCATCTTTTGAGATTCTTTGTAAAATTGACCTATCAAAGCGAAAGTGTCCCAATAGTAAGTAAGACAAATAATGCTGAAAGATTCACTTCTGAGATCCACAATTGTGTGGATACACCGTACAATCTTTCATAAAATCCTAACTAGGCAGAGTATAAGCTAGATAGGGACCAATATCCTATTTATAAAATCAAGAAATACTTTATAAGGCAGTTTAGATACCATTAGTAAACCCTAAGGGGGAGAGTAAACAATTTGTGGAAGTATTGTTATCTGACTTTCCAAGTAAAGGTTGGAGAGGAAATACTAACCTATCCAACATTAAGCCTTATTTTCATAAGGTTAAAAGAAAGTCATAATTATAGAAGTACTTAAGATAGTAACAAAAGATTGTCTAAAAGCCTAATAAGGTAAAAGCTTGAAGTAATAAAATGGAATAGTCTTAACAGACTAATTCTAAAAGAAACAACTCTTAAGTGATCCTTAAGAGGTAATAGAGCACATCCATTTGGGCATGTGTGGAGAACAAGAAATTCCAATGGGTATGAACTAAATGTGTTCAAATCCAATCTTTGGAAGGACTACCAGTACAACTCATACAATGATAGATCAAAGATTAGTCTTTTAGCCTCAACTATTGTCTAACAAAAATTTAAAATCCTGTTTTAGTGAAATTTCCTAGACCTTGCATAATACAGTAAAGAAATTCAATGATCAAGTAAGGGAATTGGATTAGGACACCTAATTAGGGAAACGAACTAGATAAGAGACATCAATTAAAGAATTGTATACTAAGGAAATATTCCTAAGGGAGTAAAATAAAAGGAATTTTGAGTATTGGAGACAACAGGATTAAGATTGCAAAGTATGGTAGGAATTCAAGGAGAGGATCTGTATATGGGATATTACAATTATTCCCATTAAGGTTACCATGGAGTTGAGACTTATCGTAATCAATGCAAGACAATTCCTTACTCTGAAACGTGAAAGTATACGAACTTCGGGGACGAAGTTTATTTTAAGGGGGAGAGTCTGTAACATCCTAGCATTAGGGCTTAGAAATAAGCTGAACCAGATGTGTGCATTGCATTCATGCATAGAAAATCCGAATAATTTTCGCGCTTTTAAATAAAAAACCTGTCAAAGTGTTTGAAGCTTCTCTCAACTTGATGGGATTGAAGTAGATCATCAAGTTGACTGCGATAAGTTTCAATATGACCTTTGTTAAAACCTTATCTTGGATAAGGGAGATTTGATCTAAGGGTAGATCAAATGTAATAAATGTTAAATCCTAATACATTACTTAATGATTTATATTTGATCCTTAAGTAATCATATCCTAGTATTCAATATACAACTCATGAATACCAAGTTATAAACATAACTTAAGGAATAGGAATGCAACAACTAAATCTTGATCTATCTTAATCTCATCTACCTATATCATGAGTATCATGATAATACCTAACCCTACTTCTTTAGTGAGATTGAGTAGGAAAGAAACCAAATCCAAATCATTCACCATATATCTTTTTTTCCATACCAATCTTTATCATTCCTATGGGAATCATATTCCAATTTCTGTTGTTCATCAATGTTGAGAAATCAACTATTGATCCACCAATTCTTAATCTATTAATTTTTTATCTATTGACTCTTCTCCTTATTGTAGCATTCACTTAAGGCCTATAAATAAAGAAGTAGGAAGAGGTAAATAGTAATGCTAGTATTAGATATCATCTATACGATGGGAGTGATTAAAGGAAATTAAGATCAATATAATACTTAATGGAGTTAACTCACTCCTTAATAGATAGAAGAGTTATGTAGAAGATATAGTTATATGTTAACAAATAGGACTATAAGGATGGATTCTGAAAATAGATACCAAGGAGTAATCCTATTGAATTAAGTAAGCATAGTTAATGAATAACATCCTTTAATCCAATTGAGATACTAAGAAGATAATTTCAATACAACTGTAATGTACTATTGATGAAGCCTTGATTAGCCAACTCGAACCCTAAACCACAAAGGATTATAATGACCATGCCTTATTCACCAACATTGAATGCTTATATCATGTATAAGTGACATTGGTGGATAAAACATGATTGAACCCTAGTATAGCAATGTTATTCTAGGTCATCCATGACAAGCCATATTAATTTAATGTGAGGTTGGAGTATCTGTTACTAGAGTTAAGTAGAGACAAGATAGTATGATTAAGATTATATTAGAGCAACATTGGATTAAAGAACTAGTATTTTCCTCTTTGAAATACTAGCACTTAAGGTGAAGTAGGAATTGATGTATACATCTATTGAAATGATATTAGTGAAGGATGGTAAGGGAAGCACATGAATGGAAGTAACTGTAAACATTTGTTAGGTTGGAGGTTATCAGCAGTAGAGTAGTTGTTATAACCAAGTATGGACATAAAAAGATTATGAAAGCTTCAGTGTCAAGCTCGTTGGATTTATAAATGGATTTAGAAGAATAAAAGGTGGATAAGAATATTTTGTGAAGTAAAGCTCATCATGTTAGCACATGATGATGGACATAGAGAAGTAATATATCTAGGAAAGGAATTCCTTAATCACCCAAGTCCAGAATTATGAAGTATGGAATATAGGAATCCTTGTTAAACACTAAACCCTAAATCTAAGACCAAACCTAATATCCACTTTTTATGGTTGATCTATCATCTTGTTTCCACAATGCTTTATAGGAGTATTTTCCTATAACAACTCACTTAAGCACATCTTTTTTATTTTCAACCATCATTATCATAGGTGCTTAAGAACTATCTTTATCAATTCTTTCTCATAAGTTAGCCTAGAAAACAATCCCACTATTTAAATTCTAAATGGTGATATCATTCAAGATCTTTAACAGAAAGATAATATATTTTAACCATTCATCTTTATTCACAATTATCAAGGGATATAAAGATATTAAAACTCCCATAATTCATGGTAGACATTTATATCTCAAACCTTTAACTCTTAAGTTAGTTATAATAAATTATTTATATTGCTATTCCCTAAATTCATAGGAATAATATTAACCCTATTAGTACTTAGAACTTTATGTATCAAATACTTTTGAAGGATCACTAAATATAAAAGTTGCCTTAATATTATGTATCAATGAGAATAAAATCTCATTAGTTAGTAGTAATATATTCTATAATAAGTTTATGATTTTTTGTCAAATTAAATTCATATTAAAGGCCCTCATAAATAGTAATAGGAAAAGTATCTATATAAAAAATAAAGAAACTCTAAACAATATATAATAAAAGTTCACAAAATGACTTTAAATACATTCATTATTGCTGCAATTGTTTAACAAATTAATTCTACAAAGGAAACTTAAACCATTTGTGCAAATTCAAAGCTAAAAACAAAACAGAATTTAGAAAAGCGATAGAATCAGGAAAAAACAGAAGAAACAACAAATCTGGCCCACGGCCCACATCCTCACTATTTTATCCATCGCTCACGAGCAGCCAAATGCAACCCATCTGGCCCAAGTGCGGCCCGGCACTGGCCCGTACCCCTTTGTTGTCTTTTTCCCTATCGTCTTCCTCACCGACGGATCAAGCAAGCAGCTCGCTGTCGAGATCCGCCGCGCCCGCGTGCGCCAGGATTCGTGCCGCCGCCCGCCGTCGTCTACAAGACCCTCTGCGTCGCCAAGGACGAACCCTAGCACATCATTTCCTCTCCCCTCTTCTCCAGCGCGCAAACTCTAACCCTAGAGCTCATAGACGCCATCGAGCCCGCCGTCTCCGGCCGCCCCGAGCCCCGCCGTGGCTCCTGGAAGCTGCGCCTCGCCGCGGTGAGCAGCCTCGCAGAAGGAATCGACGCAAGGAGCTCCCAATCGTCGACAAGGACACCGCATTACTGAGCTCCGTCCACTGCTTCCTCCCTCGATTCCGGCGTCTCCCGTGCTCGACTCACCTCGCCACCACCACCGTCATGCTCCTGGTGATCGACCGATGCTCAAGAACCTTTCCGCTTCTTCTCTCTCCCTCTGGATCTTCCTTCCCGCGAGAGCCCGACGCCGCCGCCGCTCGCCATCGTTGCACCGCCGTCCCCGGTGACCATTTCAAGGCGACGCCGCCACTATCTTGCTCCTCGCGACGCCCTCTTTCTAACCCCCCACAACCACGCATTCAGGCGCGCTTAGAATCAGTGGATCGAGCATCGATCTGGGGGTGAGCACCATTGCTAACGTCGGCCTGACATCAGCATGATGCAATAACCCTATTTATTTTATTTAATTGTTTCTGTAATAAATTAAAATTATAGATATGACGTGGCATAGACCCCACCAGTCACTGACTGGGGGTAAGTATCGACCTAGTAAGAAAAACTTTTCACCCCATGCTGACATCAGCAGTACATCATAAACTACTTAGTTTATTAATTCTAGAAATTAAATAAAATGATTCAATCTTATAAAATCAATAACTTTTGTTTTATAATCCAGAAAAATATGTTTAATATATGAAAATTTTCAGAAAAATAAAATCTACAACTTAAAACTAATATCAAATATTATTATAATGATTATTTAAATAAATATTATTTAATAAAAGTTTTATAAGTAATAATACTTTGATAAATTATATTTTAATATTGGTAAATGTTAAAAATATAAATAAAATACCAAAAATCTTAGAAAAATAAGAATTATAATTTAAAAACTATAATCATGCATTATTACTTCACTTAATCAAATATTTGTTATTTATTAAGTCTTTATAAAATAATAAGTGTTGTAAAAATCATATCTTACTAGTTATAAATCATAAAAATAAATGTAATATACCAACATGATCACAAAAATAATACCTATATGTTAAAAATATAATATTCCACTTTTAAGTTAAATAAAAAGTTAAACACTTTAATAACTTGAATTTAGACCTATTTCTTTAGTTAATAAATCATATAATGTCAAATAAAATTTGTTAATATTTCTTAAACTAATCAATTAAATCTAATAAATAATATTAGCCTTAAATATTAATTTTATGAAGTCAAAATGGTTTAACACATTTTAAATATAATTTTATTAAATTATCCTTCAACCATAAATGCAAGTTCTTTTATAAGAGGATTCATATTTAATATAAAATCTCCAAGAATAATTGTAATGAAATAAAACCTATTCCTTTACTTTAACCACAAATTTATAAAGAAATCAAAACACTATAAGTGAGTTCATAAGTAGTAAATAATATTATTTACTTATTCACAAACCCTAACCACACCCTTATAGGGAGGTAAATCCTTTTATACATTCATAATGTAAAGAAACCACTACCAAACAAAAGTAATACCATTCTTAAGTAACTTTAAAGAAACATTATAAAGTGAACAAGGTATAAGTATAACAAGCATTTCACCTAAAGTCCATCTATGTCTTTAAAGTTAACTTTAGTTTATAATACTTTAAATAATGCTAAAGACTTTATTATATGCTTTATAGTTAACTTTGGTCTATTATAATTAAGTTATAAAGCATCTTAATACCAAACCAACCAAGTTAAAAACCAAGATAGATAAGTCTCAAATACTAATGCTGTCATTAGTCAAATGGAGTAATTCTTTCTTACTTAAAGACTGTAACTAGAAAGAACACCTCATAATATTAACTTAAAAGCTTAAATGCTTCTGGTTAGTTGAGTAAGATTTTCTTCAAATGTTATTCTTTTTGCCACTTCAAACATAAAATGACAATTAATAATAATCACATTACATTAAGCTTTACTTATATACCTAGGATTGTTAACACTTCAGTTCCTTATAAATGTCATCACTTGCAAGGTAAAACTTCAAGATAAGATAATTCACATATAAGCAGTCCTTGAGTAGCACATCTCATTAGTAAATCTTATTGTTGTATGCCATTATGTTTACATGTTGTTTCACACACATTCACAAGCCTTAATAAGAAGCACATGTGTGAAACTTAATCTAAAAGGGCAACACATTCCAAGGAAAACCTTTCCAGTATCCAAACCCTAGAACAACGTTACCTCGGGATTCGAGTTTACAAAATTGCATTACATTACTTATGCATAATAGCTTCTTGCTTATTTAAACATTAGTCCTTACCGGACCAATGATGCTGATTTCAGATATTGGATCTTTTATATTGTCTTCAAGACCGTGAGTGCATAATATTGCAATCACAAAAGGCGAGTTCACACTTGCTCATGTCCTTTGATTATTTTCTGTAAAGTATTTTGCAAATCCAGTATTTTCATCACATGCATTTGAAAAAGGTCAGAAAACACTATTTTCATAATAATGTGACTATAGGTTATTTACCATGAGGTAATAACCTACTATAAGAGTTCTGGTGGTAAAGGAACATATTATCTACGATTTAACAACCAATGTCGCCAGTGATTTTTGCGCTGTATATTACGCGTTGACCATGAGATTTGGAATGGGACAGAGAAGTCAGCTGTATCTTTTCCCTCTCGCATGGAGCCGGATGTGCGGGTCGTGGTTGTTATCACTCGTAGCATGCATATTAATTGGTAATTCGTAGAGGATATGCAGCATATGGGTGGGAGCCCTCAATGTCCCATGATAGTTCCAGAAACTGAACGGTCTGTACAAACCATTGCCGTAATTCAATAGGTGGGCATGGTGTACACCAAGGAGACATGCGGGGTCACGGAGAAGGAATTTTGAACCAGGTCCTCCTGAATTTCTCGTCCACTGGATGGAACTGCAGCTGCCGGACACCCCGGACATGACACAGTCATGGACGATGCACTTCGATGGCTCCAAACGCGAGGCTGGAGCAGGAGCCGGGGTCATACTGACATCCCCGCAGGGCGACAAGATGAAGTACGTCCTCCGGATGAAATTTCGAGCTTCCAACAACGAAGCCGAATACGAGGCCCTCATCCATGGCATGAGGATGTCCAAGATCCGCGGCGCAACACGCCTGGTCATCTACGATGACTCGAACCTTGTCGTCTAGCAGACGATGAACGAGTGCAACGCACGCGCCGCTAGCATGATCGCGTACCGCGCACTCTATAGCTCACTCGAAGGAGACTTTGACGGCTGTGAGCTTCGGCACGTTGGAAGAGAAAGCAACGAAGAGGCCGATAGACTTGCCAACATCGGCTCCACCTGTGCACGGGTGCCACCAGGTGTGTTCCTTGAACAGATCTGCGTGCCATCCATCAAAAGGAAATTCCCCAAGGGATCACCCGAAGAAGCAGATCACTCGGGGGCTGCGCTACCCGAAGGACAGGAAGGACCAGGAAAACTCGACACCGAGGTCGCAGTGGTCAACCTGATGCAGGTCATGGAAATCGAAGAAACATGGACGCAACCGTATCTGCGGTACCTGATAAACAGGGAACTGCCTGATGACCCGACAGATGTCCGACACATATCTCGTCGGTCCAAGGCCTTCACCATATGGCGAGTCGTACGAGCACAACATTTCGGGTCTACTCCAAAGGTGCATCACCATCTGTGACGGCAAAACTATCCTCCAAGACATCCATGAGGGCATCTGCGGCCATCACGCGGGCAGCCGCGCCCTCGTCGCCAAAGCTCTACGAGCTGGGTTCTACTGGCCAACGACCATGAACGATGCCAAGGACATCGTCCGAAGGTGCAAAGGGTTCCAGAAGTTCGTAGACAAACCGCATGCACCTGGATCGGAGCTCAGGCCCATACCCCTGGCCTGGCCCTTCGCCCAATGGGGCCTCGACATGATCGATAAACTACCCAAGTCCTCGAAAGGAGGCCACGTCTTCCTCCTGGTCGTAGTCGACAAATTCACCAAGTGGATCGAAGCCATGCCCGTTACATGCCAAAAGGGTAAAACGGCCGTGAAGTTCTTCGAATCCATAGTCTACAGGTTCGGCGTGCCTCACAGCATCATCACCGACAATGGGTCAAATTTCATCTAGAAAGAATTCCAGGACTTCTGCGAAGGCCTCGGGATCAACATTTCTTACGCCTCCGTGGCGCACCCGCAAACGAACGGGCAGGTCGAAAAGGCCAACGGCCTCGTCGGCGACGGCATCAAGAAACGCCTAATGAGCCCGCTCGAGCGACTTGCGGGAGCCTGGACAGAAGAGCTACCCTCCGTCCTTTGGAGCCTGCGCACAACGCCAAACAGCTCAACTGGCTACATGCCTTTCTTCATGGTGCACGGAGCCGAAGCCGTGTTGCCCGCAGAAGTTCGCCATAAGGCCCCACGAGTCGTCGCCTACAGCAAAGCCAAATCAACGGCCGCACTCGAAGACATCGTCGACACACTTGACGAAGCACGTGATATCGCCGCAGCTCGATCGACGGTCTACCAACAGAGCCTCCGCAACTATCACAGTCGTCGACTGCGCCCAAGGTCCTTCGTCAAAGGAGACCTAGTCTTACGACTCAAGCAAGAGCGACCGAAGAAGCTCGAGTCACCCTGGGAAGGACCCTACATCGTCACCGAAGTCATCCCAGGTGGCACCTATCGCCTCAAGCACGTTGAGTCTGGAGTCGCATACTCCAACCCATGGAACGTCGCACAACTGTGACGCTTCTACCCCTATCTATCCCCCTTTACTTTCAATAAGGCTACTCAGTCGAACAATGTACCTCCTCATTACGATATGAATAAAGCTAAGTGTCTTGCCCCAAAATTTATCTCTTACTCGCATTTATTTATGCTACAACACACTCGGGGGCTCCCTCTCACCTCACGACTTCGTCGACTGAGGATAACGCATGTACACCTGAGTAGCTGATCACGTCAGGCTAATGAAAAGGGCATGCATACAAACAAGCACCACATGCTAATACAATCAACCTTTACAGCAAAGGGCATAACACGCCCAGTCGAATACATACAAGTTTTTACATCTATCTTTTTACAGGTCCTACCTATTCTGAAGAATCACCTGCGCACGATGCTCAAAGAGATCTACAACTTGTTCGACATACTGCCTCACAGCCGCATAGTGTGGGCCGCATGTCCCACATGTCACCATATGGCCGAGGAGGCGGGCCAGCCTTAATAGCAGCAAGATCCGCATCAGGGCGATGTAGCCGCACGAGGGAAAGCGCGGCCTTCACCCCGGCAACCAACTGGTGCTGCACCAGCTCCCTGACGTGACGCATGTCTCGAAACTTTGCCAGCAAGCCCCAGAGAGTCGATGGCGCTTCATCCAGAGGAAACATGACGTGCAGAATCGACGCCAGTGAAGTCTTCACCTGCCGCAACACTCGTGACACCTGGTGAGCACGATCCTGCACAGTCGCAAGGACCATGGCACGATCGCGATCCATCCAGAAAAAGTGATCGGCTTCCATATCTTGCTGGGTCAAGCAATTGATCCAAACTGCAATGCGCTCCTTCTCCTCCCTAGGAACAAGGTTAGCACTTGCAACACCTACAAATTAAGATGACCAGCCAACAAGCGCTTCCGAAAATGAGCAACAGCTCAAAGAAACTTACACTGCAGCTGTTCGGCCAAACGCCACAGCTCCCCCATCAGAAATTCCTCTCTGGCGGCGCCTCGCTCCGCCTTCGAATTCCAAACGTCTGCATGGCCTCGGATGCGAAGCAACTCCTTCTCAAGACTGCGGACGCGGTCACGAAGAAATACAAGCTGCGAAGCATCATCCAAGGATGGTTGTGGCTGCAGAGCATACGAAGTATCAACGGGGTCATCACCCGAAGGTCCCTAGAGGAAAACAAACAAGTATATGAACAACACACGAATGGGCAACAGCTCGAAGGTTCATTATATACAACAAAAGCCACTGCGTTGCACATGAAGTGTTCATAAAGATATTACAACAAAAGGAGACGACAACTATCCTACAACTACAAGGCCTAAGCAGCTGTGTCCTGAGTGGCCTTGGAGCCAGATTGCCTGCTCTTGACCTCTTCCTGTTGCCTCACTGCGTACTCCGCCAACAGGTCAATCAGCTTCGGCCCATAGCGTTTACAGCGGGCAGCATAGAGAGCAAAGTCTACCTCGGATCCATCGGGAGCCGTTGGCATCTGGGAGGTGACCTGATGAAGATCCAACTCCGCCCCGGACGCCATGGCCATCGCCAGCCCCATGACGCGCCGATGCCCTTCTGCTTGCGCTTGTATGCCACGGGCGCATCGGCTGACAGCGCATCCGCCAACAAGTCGACATCCTCAAGGGCAACGCCCTTGGGGACGAGATCCTTGTAGAACCGCCCGAGAACCTCCTTGGCTTTGGCAAGAGAGCCAACCACAGTACTGCAACGGTCTTCGACTGCCGCAGTAGCATCGTCCAGAGCACTACCGTGCTCTAGGGCACTGCCGTCGAACTCAATGCCTATGGCAACTAGAAAAATAGAACACGTACAGTAAGAATCAAACAAAGCCAGAGGGACAAGACAGACGAAATGGAACATACAGGCGAAATTACTCACCCAAAATAGCCTTGGCAGCAGCCATCGGCTTCTCGGCTACCTCCTTCTCGCGCGAAGCTGCGGCGGTGGCGAGCTGCTCCTCGCGGTCCGTATCTTCCCGCCGCAGGCGCTCCTTGGCCGCAGCTGCATCAACTAGCTACCGCTTGAGGCGCTCCTTCACACCAACGGCGTCCTCGGCCTTTTTCTCCGCTCGCCCGAGGCTCTTTTTGAGAGCATCAAGCTCGCGGAGGGCAGTATTATTTTCATCTGCAGAAAGTAACAAGAACATGCATGAGCTTCATAAGCCAGCAAGCAGACGAAGAAGTAGAAGATCTAGCTAAGGATGTACCTTGAAGCCACTGCAGGCTGGCCTCCAACGCCAGATGCTACTTCACCAGCTGGTTGGCACCTTGCACAAAAGGCTGCAAGAAGAAGGAACTTGTCAGGAAAAAGGCTCGGGGGCTTCGCCCAAGAAACGAGCAAAAAGAAATCAAACACACGAAAAACGCTCGGGGGCTCCCCCCGAGACACGCACAAAATAGAAGCAAAGATCGACAGATCATACGAAAAATGCTCGGGGGCTCCCCCCACGGCAAGAACGGAAACACTTACATGATCAGACGGAGACTCCGAAGGTCCGGCTGCAGTCTTCTGGGAGACGATCACCTGAGCCTCCTGCGGAGAGGGGTTCGGAGCAAAGCCCCAGAGGTGGCCACGGCCTGAGAAGGAGGAGGCGTCATCTTCGACTCCCCCACCATCTCCTGAGTGGCATCGCTAAGCGAGCCCTCAGAGGAGTGGCTGCAAAGGAAAACACCACTCAAAGACAAGCAAGCAACAATGAAAGATAGCAAAAAGCATCCGAAGGAACTTACAAGTCTATATGTCTCAAGTTGAAAACAGGCAAGGCCCTCTTGCCCTTCTTCTCTTCCTTCTTCCGCTTCGCCGGCGGTTGCGCACTACAGCCCGCACAGGCACGGCCGGAATGGGGGAGGAAGAGCCACCATCACCTCCACTGTGACGAACAAGGCATGGAGGTTCCCTAGGCATTGGCGGAGTCGAGGCATCCGACAATTCGCTCGAGCTCCGTGCCCGCTTTCGGGTCTGCTCCTCGCTCGACTCGGGGGCTTCCTCAACCGGTGACTGCACCGAGGGAAGCTCAGACATGGAGTCCACTACCTCATTGTCCGGCGCATCCGGAAAATGTTCGGGTAGTGGAGGCACCATGCCAGGTACCTTGAACTCCTGCACAAAGATAAACAAACTTTCAGAACAAGGAAGTACAAGAAAACGCATATGGAAAAAGCGCTACGCGCACGTCCCAGATCTACACCTGCGGAACCGGTCGAGAGGCACTAAACGGAGGAGTCCGTGACTTCCCCGGAAGGTCCTCATCATCTTTGTACTTCATCAGCGGCCAAAGGACTCTGTCGAGGTCCCCCTTGGAGAGCTCCTCAACCACAACCCTCGTCGGATCGTGGCGGCCAGAATAAAGAAACATCAGGTGCGCTCTAGCCTGGAGCGGCTGCACCCGATGTTTGAGGAAGGTGCGGATGATATCTACATCGTTCACCTCCTTCTCCGAAATCACCTGGAGATCATCCACCCAACGATAGAGCTCCTCTATCTCCTCCACCTCACCCTCCAAGATGTGGTTCTTCTAGGACCTCTTCGGCTGGATTTTCTAGGTGGAGTAGAAAGGGGCAAGGCCGAAGTCCTGCCCATCCATTGTGGAATCGCGGATATAAAACCATCTCTTCCGCCAGTATTGGATGGACTTGGACATAGAAAAAGATAAGAAAAGAAAGTTGGATCAAAGAGAAATGATACAGCCACCAATCAGATAAACTCCGTCGGAGCCAGATTACCTCTTCATGGAATAGAGCTTTCGGAAGAGGACAAAGTGCGGCTCGATACCGATCCAGCACTCGCAGAAGGTGATGAAACATGCGATGTGGAGAAGAGAATTTGGTGAGAGATGGTGGAGTTGGATGTCATAGAAAAAAAGCAGTCCACGGAGAAAATCGTGGACTGGGAGAGAGAGGCCCCGAAGGACAAAAGCAACAAACATGACCCGAAACCCTGCGGGTGGACGAGGAATTACCTCGTCACCGGGAATCTTGACGGCCTCCTTGTCCTGCGGGATTAAACCCCGCTCACGAAGCTTGCGCAGGTCGCCCTCGCGCGTCTCCATACATCGCCACCCATCATCGGTGATGCGAGTTGCGGCGGTGCCTTTTTTGCCACCGGCAGCAGCGCTGGTGCCCGCCATGGTGGAGGCCTTCTTCGGCTTCCCCATTATAGTATGGCGATGGCGACGGTGTGAACGAAGAAAAGAGGACGGGAAAGATCGAAGAACTTCCAGCGCGCGGCGAGAAAAGCTCAAAAAGGTGGAAGAAGTGAAAAGCCAGTGGCTGCGGTGAAAACAAACAAAATTTTCCCCATAGTTATAAGGACGAAGATGATGAACAGGGACCGTTCATCGGGAATCCCTAGAGCCAGCATCAAATCCAACCGTCCATGTGTTAGCATAGCAGCGAACCGTCGCTCGCACGCCGTGCACTATGCACGGAAACCAAGGATACGCTGTAATTATTGCCACATCGCGCGTGACCAATCAACTCCAAGTCAGAAAGTGGGACCCACGTTTGTCCAGTCACATCACCTCTGGTGCCACAGATGCTTGAGGTCATCGATCATCAGCACTGACGTCATCAAAGTTATACTAGCAACGGTTACAAATTTTCGGCTAAACAGCTAAATTACTCACTCAAATCTACGATTCGAGCAACTACTCGGGGGGCTACTCCTATCAGGAGCGCTAGACACGCACCCGAAGCATGAATAGCGTACTACGCCAATGATTTATTTCTTCGAGTCCTATGTCGAGTCTACGACTCCACTACGGACTCAGGGGCTACTCCCATAGAGAGGATTGATTCAAGCATCCGAAAAAATTGTGTCCTACGGACCAGAAGCAAACAATGGCTGGATTGAAGTCCCTGCTCGAGTCTACGACTCAAACAGACACTCGGGGGCTACTCCCATAGGAAGCGCTGGTCGCGCACCCTATGAATTCTTCAACTGGGATCCTTCGGATCAGAATGCAAAAACTTTTTGGCAACTTTGCCCCAATCAACGCTAAGTGAGTAACATCCTCCTTGGCCACCCGAAACACCTCCGCGGTGGTAAACTTTCGGATGTTGTGTCTGCGATGCAAAGATAAGACCTACAGATACCATCTGATGGCCTGGTAACGCACCCGACTGCGCTCTGCTAGTAAAAATCCGTGCCAGCAGGCGCGATGAAAATCCTGACGGACGCGTTAGGTATATCATTCGAAAATTACTGGGATTCCACTCCTGTAAGTCCTCAACGGCCTGAGTCGAATTATGCCAGCATATGTTCCGGGTTCGAGTCGAGGGACTCGAATCTGAAGAAGATCGTGTTGTTTTGTCCTAAGACAGTTAACTGACCCTGATCTGCCGGGAGAGTCAGGCACACGCATCAACAATCCCTACACACTAGAATCATTCTCTAACGAACAAAGACAACTGCACCCAAGAGATTGAAGAGTCCTCAGCCGAATCTACGATTGGACTAAACACTCGCGGGCAACTGACATGGTTATACCCTACGGGTACACGACTTTAGCATACCTGGTCCAGCCCAAGGAAGGACCGCGAGAATATACGCGGCCCAAAGCCCAAGACGTCTTCGGATCCTTGGAGAACAAGACTAGAACAGATAGAAAATTCAAAGGGGCAAACCCTAAAACCTGTGACCGACTCGATCTATGCCCGATACCTTCCTACCTCTATATAAAGGCTAGGAGGGCATGACGAGGAGGGCACCTCTCATACCACCGCATACACACCTCCACGCCAGATTGCATCTGTGCACCCTTGTAATTTTCGGTTCCGCCGTAATCAAGAGTAGGCAAGCAGGAGTAGGGTTTTCCCTCCGGGGTCCTGAACTTGGGTAAATATCGTGTCCCCTAGTTGCTTGTCTGTTAACTGTTCCGCGATCTCCAGCACCCCCATCTTCTCCAAAACCCAAGCTCATAACAACGGGCATTGACGAGATTAAACCTTGTCACTAGTGGCTTTATTGGTCTGATTCCAATTGATAATTGGATATGATTTGGTTGATATTGCTACTGTGAGACTATTACTTGTGGATTCTGTTGATCTGGGAATTTTTTGCTGTCAAGATCTTAGTACTAACAGTAGTTCTGTCAGTGAGTGTACACTGCATCTATAAATGTTAGCTTGTATGGTTATATACAGACTGAGATTAATCATTATATTCTAGTGATGCTCTGAAGATGTATAGATAAGCTTGTTGATGATTTTTGGTGTTTGATTCCAGGAAAATGATATTTAATAGCTTGCCAATTTTATTTGTGAAAGATTAAGTAAAGGTTTTGCTTGGCTTTTAGAACTTGTTCTTGTGACACCATCTAAGAATGGCACACAAGTTGTTGGGTTCTACTACTGAGCTTAATTCTGATAGTGCTAGAAATTTGGTAAATGCCAAACATATGTTGGAATCTACTTTTAAACTTCTTTGCCTATGATGTTGGTCTGAGGCATAATTGGTAGAATGATTGGTGTACTTCTTAAGTTATATGGATCCATAAGATCTAGGAATTCTAGGGTGCTACTCTTTTTTAAGAGATGCGCCCAGAATTCCAAATCTTGGCTATATTTATTCTTGGAGTATGGGATATAGCTTTATAGCCAGGATCAATGATGTTGTTCTGAGATCCTGGTTTGATCTGTACAGTTTACTTTAGGCTTTTGGATTCAAAATCCTCTATGATGGATTCATCCCACTTGGGTGAATACTGAGAGGTTAAATATGAAACAACACATGAATCTATATTTGGATATGATAGATAGATCATGTGAGGGTTTTATATAACTCACCACAACAGTTGGTTATTGTTGTGATTGCTGGCTGATCAGGTGACTTGATCTTGCTATCTTGTGTTGATGGCCTGATCTTGTTCTTCTCCTAAAGCTGCTCCTGCTACTTCTAGCTCCTGGAAGCTTGTCCTTGATCTTGCTATCCCCCTTCTGGTTCCTGTAAACTTGGACTTGTCCTTGCTATCCACCTGTTCCACCCCCTCCTTATGTCACCATCAGGTGAGTCCTGGGATGATCTGGTGTGTGGTTGGGTTGATGGTTTTCTTAGCTCTGCTAAGCTTGGTGTGTTCCTGGTTTGGTGTTTGGAAGGTGAGAATGAGGTGCTGTGAGCTTTGCCATGGCTGGCTCTTTCCTTTTTCTTGTGTAGCTATTGCTGCTATGTTGACAGCACATCCATGCATTTAGTTGTGTAAGCTGCTTGTGTGCCTGCTGCACCCTTGTGGATATGCTCAGGGAAATGATCTACCTTTTTATCTGATTACCATTTATCTACCTGGTGAAATTTGCCCCTCTTACCGATTGGAATCATTTGACTTGTGGCTTATTTATGATGAAAGATTTAATTCTTTCATATTGGTGAAACTTGCCCCTTAAGATTTACTCCATGATGTAAAATGGAATAGTGCATCTCACTGTTCACTACTGAGAGTAAAATATTTAATAACTTACCTTTATTTTCTTTCAGTTTGATCTTTGTTTTGCAGGCACAAGGCTTGAAGATTCAAGATTAGAATAGGTTTACTTTTAGATAGAATAGTTCCTTTGTAAACTTTATTTTATTCTATTGTAATCTTTATTTTATTCTTTTGTAAGAAAGATATATTAGTTTAATAATAAATGTAATTTCCTCTTTTTGTAATTTCACTCTTGTAAAGATTTTGTATTAACTTTATAAGTTACATTTTGTAACTAATTAATGGAATGAATATATGAATTATTCATTTGTTTATTTATCAATCTTACATAGAGTTTTTTTGGTTACTATATATATTGTTTCTTAATTATGTATTATTACTAAATCATAACTCTTTTATTTTACAATGTAATTTCAAATCTTAAGTTTGAATTCAAATTCCTTTCCCCAAAACACACTAATCCATAAAGATCATGTCAAAGTTTATAACGATCATCCTCCAAGGCTATTCCTAAACTTAAAGAGTGAAATAAACTTTGATCACTCAAAGTTTTTATTTGGCGTAAAATTTACTCACATTTTTACAGATGAATGCATGCAATTGCACCGATTCCTAAACCTACCCTTCGTTAGATCCTAAATGCTGGGATGTTACAAGAGGTCATGCTCTTCAAGGTCAATAATGGAGGAGAGGGAGAAAGTCAAGAACCAAGAAAATAGCTAGTGTGCACGAAGGGAAGAGGAGTCCCTTTTAAAGGGCTCCTAGATCTGCGTGTTACGCACAGTTCCGAGCATGACCGGTTGTACCAGTGCGGGGCAGTATTACCACTAGCACCCAGCCAATGGTCAGGAAAACAACGATGCGAGAGATAGAAAAACGAGCATGGCCGGAACTTCCGCCGGCCCACCAAAACTTTTGCTGAGAATGTTACTACCGCCAGAAATTCCGAACGAAGTTCCAACAAAATAGAGCATACCAATTAGAGAAGTTATTGAGGCTGAGCAAAAATAGAGCTAGAATTTCACCCGGTACTACTGTCGGAAATTATGCCCGAGCAGTACTTTCGGTGCCTGGCCGGTACTTCCGGTGGGTCAGAACTACCACCTCAACTTTCGGTCAAAGTTCCGACAAATAGAACAAACATGATAGAAAATTTACTAAGATGAACTTAGGATGAGCAGAAGAAGCACCGGAGCTTCCACCGGAACTACCGGCGGCAAAATGCCCTAGGTGTACTGCCGGTGGCGGGCCAGAACTTCCGCCCAGGGAAATTCCAAAAACCATAACTGCAATAACTTTCGCATCCGAACTCCAAACGATATGAAACAAATTTTGTTGGAAATATAGAGACGAGTAGAATCCAACAAAATTGGTTTCATCTCGCTTGGAGTTCGGATGGAAATATTGGGTATCACCTAGGGAGAAAATACCATGAATATATATGTGAGATAACTCCCAAGGTGTGGAGCCAAAAAACTCACAAGATCAAAAACCACAATAAGATATGCAAGGGAAATTCCTATTTGATGAACTAGATCTTGTTATGCTAATAACCATAAGCTCTAGATCCTCTCATGTACAAGATCAAAGAAACAGCCAAGAAAAATGATGCTATGTATGCAAATGTTTGAGCTCTCTTTGAAAGATGCGATTGTCGTGGCATTGACGATTAGTACGCCTTGGAGGGGTCCTCACAGTGTATGTTTTGAGACGTGGGGTAAGGCAGCGAGTTGTCGGGTACGAGGTAACACAGCTTGCCCAGGTTCAGATCCCACAATGGTAGCGGAATCCTACTCCTACTATAAATCACTATAATGGGAATACGCCGAGTACAGAGATAGGTTCGATGTGCAAGGTGTGTATGTTATCGTGTCCTAAAGGCTCCCAAATGTTCGACTTATAAAGGCGCCAGAACCTAGGGTTACAGGGAAGAGTCCTAGCCGGACAGGTTATAGATCCCTACACTAGTACTAACTAGTTTTCGTGTCTTGCACTCCAAAGCTCCGAGTATGTCGGTGACTCCACTGTAGTCTTCCTTTATCCGACATGGGCCTCCCTTCTGAATCCGTCTAACTGGGTCAACCAGCAGGCCATGGGCCTTGATACCAACTGTGGGCCACCCAGGTTAGCCGAATTAGAAACATGCTATGGTGATACCCATTTAGCATATCCCCAACAGTAGCCCCAGAGAATTACGAGATCTTGCGCCGTCTTTCCTCTTCAATTTGAATGCTCCATCTAGGTGATGTCGGCAATTCATCAAGCAATATCTTTTAGTCCTCCAAAGAACCCTACAATATTCTCCCTCTTCAATTCGTAAGTCGGAGAACCATTGAGTCTTCCATCTTACTCTTCTTTGTAACCTGACAGGATCCATCCATGCCGGAATTTTCAGATGGAACCGTTCGTCTGCAACTGTTAGTAGGGTGACGTAGACTATAGCCAGTGTCACCTCGAAACTCACATATGCGGTAAAACATAATGATAGTGATTTTCCCACGCGATAAATCTGAAACATAGAGCGGCAGCAGTGGGAACATGGCGAAATCTCCGTGCACGCTCGCGCACGCATTGCCCACATGTCGACCGTTAGATCATCTTGCACGAATCTTGATGTCGGGGCTATATATTTTTAACTGCGTGGGTTAATTCCTTTTTACCCTCATTCGCTCCTGCATCATCTTCTTCTCTAGCCAAGATCCTCCTCGAGCTCCTCGCGCACCCCTTCTGAACTTCCAGTCCACCTCTTCCCCACCAATGGCAAGCAGCAGCAACACTCCTTCCATGGCGGTGTCTGGCAAGGCTTCGGCCAAGCCCTAAAACACGATGCATGTCCCGCCGGAGGGAGTGGTGGTACCATGTTCCGTGCTGGTGGAATCCACCGGCGGTGACCATATTCCAGCGACGCTCGAGCCGTTAGAACAAGAGGCGGACTCCCACAAGGGAGAGTGGTGCGGCTCGGACATCTCCGATGGCAACATCAAGGAGATGATCTCCGAGAGGTGCCTTCTAGCGACGGAGGGTCTGGACTGATGGGCGGCGCTGGCCGGCGAGGTCGTCCCTTATTCCCAAGCCAAAGAAAAGGTATACCTCAAAGCCCAGCTAGTGCATGGTGTGTCCCTGTCAATCTCTGCCTTCTGCATCCAAGTCCTCTAGCACTTCTAGGTTCAACCTTCGAACCTCTCCCCCAACATCCCAGCACTTAGCAACTATGCGGTTTTGTGCCCTAGGGATTAGGCCTAGGTTAGATTGTTTATCTATTTCTTCACCGTCAAGAGGGAAGCCAGAGTGAACAAGGAGGAACTTTGGAATTGCGAAACAATTAGCTTCAAGATCCGGCCTGGCTAGCGGTTCCGTGACATCATAGGACATGACTCCTGCAAGAACTGGCAGCGCAGCTACTTCTATGGCCCAGACATCCCTCTGGTCAGTCGAGAAAGCTCGTACCCGGACTTCATTGACGGGGCCGCCACCAAAGCCACCACCCGGAGGTCCCAAGCCATCCTTCCCTCTAACGATGAAGCCTACCGCGCCGTAAGGCGGATAGAGTAGCTCGTAGACACGGGTCTGACCGGCTTGGACCTAGCCTGTGCTGGTTCATATCGCGGATCCATCCTTTGCAGCACCACGAGAAGTTGATGTGTCAATACACGAAGAATAGGAAGGATACCCTCTGGATCTCCGAGGATAACTTTTCTAGTGACTCCATCAAGCTCTGCCTCAAGGACATTGTCAAGGTGAACGATCGCAAGCGCGGCTTCACCATCACCT
This sequence comes from Avena sativa, assembly GCA_916181665.1. Taxonomy (NCBI): domain Eukaryota; kingdom Viridiplantae; phylum Streptophyta; class Magnoliopsida; order Poales; family Poaceae; genus Avena; species Avena sativa. The sequence goes on from OV702279.1 coordinate 289,120,118, forward strand.
ATGACATGTTCGAGGACGATAAGTGACGAGGGTTCGACTCGTCAATGCCCGTTGTTATGGACTAGGGTTTTGGAGAAGATGGGCATGCTAGAAGTCCCGAGACGGTTAATAGGCAAGCAACACGAGGACACAAAGTTTACCCAGGTTCAGGCCCTTGGAGGGAAAACCCAATTCCTGCTTGTCTATCCTTGATTGATGGCGAGGCCGAAAATACAGGGGTGCGAGGTGATTTGGATCCTTCTCGCCGTACCCTCCTGGCCTTTATATAGATAGGCCAGGTCCCGGGATAGGTCGAGTCGGTTACAAATTAGGGTTAATACCCTTTGAAATTCTATCTAATCTAGACTTGTCCTCCAAGGAGTCGAATTCACCATGGGCTTGGGCCACCCAAAATATTCCTGGGCTGCAAGTCTTCACGTGGGCCTTCCTTAGGTTGGACCGGGTATGCCAGTGTTATGGACCCATAGGGTATATCCATGTCAGTAGCCCCTGAGTGTTCAGTCGAATCGTGGAGACTTCTATAATCTTTTGGGTGCATTATATTTGAACCTGTCTTTTAGGAAAAATGCTTAGTTCATAGGGATTGTTGATGCGTGTGCCTATCTCACCCGACGAATCAGGGCTAGTTAACTGTCATAGGACAAAACAACACGATCTTCATCAGATTCGAGTCCCGGGACTCGAATCCGGAACGAATGCTGGTGTGATTCAACTCTAGCCGCTGAGGTCTTATAGGAGTCGAATCCTAGTGTTTTTCAAATGATGTACCCAACGCGTCCGTCAGGATTTTCATCGTGCCTATTGACACGGGAATTTACTGGCTGAGCGCAGTCGGGTGCGTTTCCAGGCCATCAGATGATATTTGTAGGGCTTATCTTTGTATCATAGACACAACATCTGAATTTTTATCACCGTGGAGGTGTTTCGAGTGGCCAAGGAGACTGCTTCTCACTTAGCGTTAGTTTGGATAAACTTGCCAAAAGATTTTTGTCGTATTTGATCCAAAGGATCTCATTCGAATAATTCATAGGGTGCGCGACCAGCGCTCCCTATGGGAGTAGCCCCCGAGTGTCTTTTCGAGTCGTAGACTCGAGCAGAGACTTTAGTTCAGTCGTTTTCATTAGTTTCCATTATTAGTCCGAAGGACACATTTTTTCGAATGCACGACCAACGCTCCCTATGGGAATAGCCCCCAAGTCCGTAATGGAGTCGCAGACTCGACGTAGGACTCAAAGATCTCTTCGAAGTGCTTTTGTTTTTGTAATCTCTCAGGTGCGCGGCCAGCGCTCCTGATAGGAGTAGCCCCCGAGTACTTGGTTGAGTCGTAGACTCGAGTAAGTGCTTATGCTCAGTAGAAATCTTTGAGCCATTGCTGGCTTCGCTTTGATGAACTCATTGCTGACGATCGGTGAGCTCAACCATATGCACAGCAGAGACGATGCGACGGGACAATCGTGGGTCCCACACCCTGACTTGAATTTGACTATTCACGCATAACGTGACGAAATTTACGGTGTCTCCTCGATTTCCGTGCGTAGTGGACGGCATGCTCGTGACGGTTCAGTTTGATGGTGACACGTGGATGGTGAGATCCTAGGCACGCGTCAGGGCTTCTCAATCGACGGCTCTGCAGCATCGTCTTTGCCCTTTTATACCGTGGGGAAAACAGTGAATTTTACCCTTCGCCATTTGCATCTGCTTCTTCGCCATTGCCCCCATTTCTTGATCTTACTACGCACTGGATATCCTCCGCGTATATCCTTCTGCTTTTCTCTGCTCGCAGCGTCGCACTCGCCGCTCCGTGATGGGCAAGTCCAAGAAGGCTTCCTCCACTGCAGCGGGTTCAAGCGCCGCCGGCGCCGGGAAGAAAGCCGTTGCTCCGAGCCTCACCACCGATGGCGGGTGGTGGCGCATGGATATGTGTGACTTAGATTTGCGCAAATTGCGTGATGCCGGGATGATATCAAAGGAGAAGGACGACGCCATCCTCCCGGGTCAAGAGGTAATCCCTTGCCCACCCTAAGGGTTTTGGGTGATGTTTTACGCCTTTGTCATCTGGGGTCTTTCTTTGCCCGCCCACGAATTTCTTCGTGGGCTTATTTTCTTTTATGGGATTCAGCCGCACCATCTGTCTCCCGACTCTCTCCTCCATATTGCTTGTTTTATTACCCTTTGCGAGTGCTAGATAGGAATCGAGCCACACTTTGGCCTTTTCTGGAGACTCTACTCCGTGAAGAGGCAATCTGGCACCGGTGGTGTCTATCCACTGGATGGCTGAGGAATTTCTATCCGCTCCAGTGTCCAGTTCTTCTCCTTCTCCCTTTGCGAGTCCGTCTAGTATTGGTGCGGGAAGTGGTTTTACATCCTCGACATTAAGCTGGACAGTCAGCATTATGGGCTTGCTCCCTTTGACTCCAACCAAGAGATCATCCGAAAGAGGTCGTGGGGGAACGACATCTTGAAGGGTGAATCCGAAGAGGTGGAGAAGCTCTACAAGCGGGTGGAGGCTCTCCAGCCGGTGGCCGGCAAAGAGGTCAACGGTGTCGACATCATCCGCACCTTCCTCAAGCGTCGGGTGCAGGCGCTCCAAGCGAGGGTGCACCCGATGTTTTTGTATGCTGTCCCCAACGACCCGACAAGGGTGTTACGTGAGGAGATGTCCTCGAGTGACCTTGATAAGTCTCTTTGGCCTCTGCTGAAGTACAAAGCCGATGAGGACCTCCCGGGGAAGTCTCTGACTGCCCCTTTCAGTGCCAAGAAAGTTGTCCCCCAGGTGAAACTTGTAGTTGCACGTAGCGCTATTTAGAGTGTGTGCTATTTGCTATATGTACTTATAATTGTGCATCTCTTGTCTTCAATTGTAGTACCTCAAGGTAGCGGCGATGATGCCCCCTCTACCTAAGAAGTACAAGGATGCGCCGGACCATGAAGAGGTAGAGTCCGAATATGAGCTTCCTCCAGTGCAGTCTCCTTCCACGGAAGCCCCCAAGCCGAGCGAAGGGCAGACCTGAAAGCGGTCCCAGGGCAAAACCTTGGATGGGGCGATGCCACCAACATCGAAGGGTCCGTCCTTCCTCGAGCAGCATGGCGGGGATGAGGGTGCGACCTCTGTACCCTTTCCTGCTATGCCCATTCGAGCGGTGTCCCCGCAGCTGCCGGCCAAGAAGAAGAAGAAGAAGGAGAAGGATAAGGAGGCTCTTGTCTTTAACTTGTCAGACATACCATCGTAAGTTGCTTTTGGTCGAATTTTGTTACTTTATTGTGCTAAGCACTAGCTTGGTGTTGATTTGGTTCTTTGTAAGTGCTAGTAGTCATCACTCGGAGGAGTCCCTTGAGGAGGAGACCGAAGAGATGATCGCGGAATCGAAGCTGACTTCTTCGTTTCCCAAGGTGGTGGCCAACTCCGATGACGAGGATTCGAGCTCCGCGAGGCGGGAGGCTCATGCACTCGTTACGTGGAAGACGATATTTAAATATTCGGAGTCTACAGCAGACCACGTAAGTGTCCTTCTTTTCCGTGGGGGGAGCCCCTGAGCACTTTTATTCAGCGAGCTTGTTGTTTTCTTTGCACCCTTTTGTGGGCGACGCCAATCGCCTGATTGAGTGACACCTATTGCTGGAAGGCGAGCTCAAGCAGCTTCGATGTGTGTAGGTTTCCTGTGCTTTGTTTCGAGTCCTCCAAAGTTTGACTTGTATTCACCCTTTTGTTGCCCCATGTTGCAGATGAGAACAATGATGTTCTCCGCAAGATGAACTCTCTCGAAAAGAGCCTCGGCAAAGCTGATAAGCAGGCGAAGGATGCTGTAGAGGCCCTCCAGCACAAACAGAAGGAGGCCGAAGACCGTGAGCAGAAGCTCACGACCGTCATAGCGACCTGGGAGAAGGCCATGGCTAAAAATCTTATGGGTGCTGCCAAGGCTATCTCTAGTAGGCCACTTTGCAGTTCTTTTGAGTGTTTAAATGTTTCTATTGCGATTTCTTCCTCCTCATGTGATGAGTTTACCGTTTCCTTTGCATATGCTTCAGGTGTTGCATTCAATCGTGACGCCTTAGAGCACGGTGATCTTCTGGCGGATGTCGTTGTAGAGATCGAAGATCGTTGCACCTTGTCCGTGGGGGCACTTGATAAAGACAAGAAGGCGCTCACCCGCTTCTTGATACGTCCAAAACGTATCTACTTTCCCGAACACTTTTGCTATTGTTTCTCCTCTAAACTTGTGTGATTTGGATACAACTAACACAAACTGACGCTGTTTTCAGCAGAATTACCTGGGTGTCTAGTTTTTGTGTAGAAAATCAACTATCAGGAAAAATCCCGGAAAATATGCCAAAAATCCTATTTCACCAGAAGACTCACGGAGCCAGAATACGAGACGGATTGGAGGCCTGAGGGACCACACTCCCCTGCCGCGCGAGCCAGGCTTGGTCGCGCATGGAGGGGGTGTGGCCGCCTCAGGCACCCCCTCGGCCTCCCTCTTCGCCTATAAGTTGCCTTCTGACCTAAAAACTCAGGGGGGTTCGACGTTTTTCTAGAAAGAGTTCCATTGTGCCGCCACCACCAGAAACCGCCATTCGGAACTAGTAACTCCATTCTGTCACCGTGCTGGGACAGGGAATTTGGAGAGGATCATCGCCATCATCATCAACAACGCCTCTCCATCAACCATCCATGTTTCCCTCATCCATGAGTGAGTAATCCCCCACTGTAGGCTATGGGGTTGGTAGGGATTGGATGAGTTCTATCATGTAATCGAATAAGATTGTTAGGGCATGATGCCTAGTATCTCTATTAGTGCTATTTGACTTTGTTGCAACTTGTTGTGCTTAATGCTTGTCACTAGGGCCCGAGTGCCAAGATCTCAGGTCTGAACTTATTATTGATTCATGATGATAGTATTGTTTGTGCTCTTATCTGCAAGTTGTGTACACATATCATTGTCCGGATCCAAAGGCCCAAAAGTGACAGAAATTGGGACAACCAGAGGGAATGGCTATGATGTGAGGATCACATGTGTTCACGGAGTGTTAATGCTTTCCTCCGGTGCTCTATTAAAAGGAGCACCTTAATTGCCAGTAGTTCCCTTGAGTCCCCGCTGCAACGGGCTGCCAGGACAAAAGATGTTGTGCTAGTTATCATTGCAAGCACGCATGACTATATATGGAGCACATGTTGAAAGAACATTTTATAATCCCTAGTGTTTTGTGTGTTAGATAACAATATCAAGGATTATTTAATGTGTGTTGAAGTGTTGCAGCCACCTATGAGAAAAAGGGAAAGGATTCTGTTTTTTGGGGGTGGATAATCCGCCCCCACCAGGGGCGGATAATCTGCCCCTCCCTCTTCCCAAGCAGGCGCAAGCCCCAGAAGGGGGCGGAATTTTGGCCGGATTTTCTGGCCCCGCCGGATAATCCGCCCCTCAGGGGGGCCAGATAGTCCGCCCCCCTGATCATCACCAAGGCGCAAGCCCCAGAGATGGGGCGGAGTATTGGCCGGACTTTCCGGCCTGGCCGGATAATCCGCCCCTCAGGGGGGCCGGATTATCCGCCCCCAAGATCTTCACCAAGGCGCAAGCCCCAGAGAGGGGGCGGAGTTTTCCCCGGATAATCCGCCCTTGGGGCGGAGTTTTCCCAGGGGGCGGATAATCCGCCCCAAGTGGGGGGCGGATAATACGCCCCCAAAGTTGTGCAACGGCCAGATCTGGGGAGGGGGTATTTAAGCCAGCCTTCCCCCTCCTGCCAGAACTCTTGATTCATCTCGAAAAAGACCAGATCAGATCTGAAAGCTTCATCCAAGAGTGCTCCACCTAGATCCACCCAAAGGCCCCATCCCTTGAGGAATCGAAGGAGGAGAACTCGATCTTCATCATCAGCAATCAAGCGCTTCATCTCCTCTCCATTCATTTGGAGAACCCCCGATCTAGTATTTCTTGCAAATACCTAGATCCTTGTTTTGTTTATATTGATAAACCTTGTTCTTGTGGCAGCTTGTTGTCATCTCGGGAGCCCCCAATTCGGTTGTGGGTGTGTGCCCTCATAGTGTTGTAAAAGGCACCGGTTCCCGCCTCGAAGGGATACAATAGTGGATAAGGTGGATCAGGCCTCTCGTGGCGAGATCCATCGGAGAATAGGGTGAGGCCTATTGTGGCGTGGTGGTCTTAGAACCGCCCACCCCTCCAACGCAGATGTACTTCCCTTAACAAGGAAGGAACTGCGGTAAAACAAATCCCTGTGTCTCCGCGTGCTCCACTACGGTTTCCTTGCTCCTCTTTTACGTGCTTAGTAGTTAGGGTTACATATAGGGAAATTCTCGTAGTTGCATATCTAGAGAATTTACTTTGTGTCAAGCCTAAAATTGAAAAGGTATTAAAAATTGGTTAGCACCTATTCACCCCCCTCCCCTCTAGGTGCCCATACAATCCATTTCAATTGGTATCAGAGCCTCGGCTCTTATTTCGGGCTTAACCGCCTAAGAGAAGTATGGGTTCCAAGGGAGATGGGAGTGATGCTCCGGAGGTAGTCACCATGAACGATCTCAAGACGTTGGAAACAACCTTGGTGAGTTCAATGGAGGCTAAGATGGAAGAGATGCGTCAATTGATAATGCGTCTCTCCACATCCGCAGCATCACCTCCATCTAACTCTGAGGATACCACTCCGCAATCCAAGGAAACGGGTAAAACTGTTTCCGAAGATAACGAAGTGGTTGGTGATGATACTAGCAAGAGCTCCTCCTCGAAAAAGGATAGCGGTAAGGATGGATACAATGAGGTTTCTCACGTGTATTCCCCTGATCCGCCTATCCCTCACCCACATATACATAATAGGGGTGATCCACCCAAACTTGCTGCATCTACTTTCTCTCAATGGCAATTTTTGATGAAATCTCATGTGTGCAGTTCCTCCATAGAGTTGTGGAAGATCATCAAAAATGGTCTTCATGTTGGAAACCCCAACAATCTCACAAGAAGAGAAGTGGTCGATAGACAACTCAACGCTACAGCTCTACACATGATATAGCTTGGTGTGGGTGACAAAGACATGCCACACATTCAGCATCTTAGCACAGCTAAAGAAGCTTGGGATGCCCTCACCGAGCTCTTCATCGGAAATGAAAGTATGAGAAGGAATAGATATGATGCCTTGAGCAATGAAGCTGAAGGATTCTATATGCTGGATGGAGAAGACCACGAGGACATGTATAGGAGGCTCAAGGCAATAGCCACAACCTTTAGAAACCACGGTGCAGCTCATGTTGATGATGCTTGGATCAAGCGCAAGTATGTCAGTGCTCTTATGCCATTTGAGCCCACAGATTTGAAAAGTCTCCAAGGTAGGCATAACTATCACCTCATGTCATCCAATGAGGTAATGCAAGAAATGGCCGCTTTCAAAGTGGTTGCCAAGAATGCCGAAGATGCTCGTGCTCGAGCTATGGGGATGCAAAAGGGGGTCAACATGGCCTTGAAGACTAGTGTGATTGATCATGATGAATATGCGGTAGAAGGTCTGGACTGTCCCGAGGATATAAAAAGGATCCACGGACAATACTTGGCTCTTTATGCAAGAAACTTTTGGAAAGATCCAGCCAAGGCTAAAGCTGAACTAGATCGCAAGAGTGGAGCCTATGGAAGAAAGGAAAATGGTCCCAAGCTGAGAACATGCTTCAATTGTGGTGACCGTCTGCACTTCGTAGATGAGTGTCCATATCAAAGTAGAGAGGATAATGGAGGAAGACTCATTTTCAAGGACAAATCAAAAGCTCCACGTAAGAAACAGTTTGTAAAGAAGAATGCTCCCTTCAAGAAGCAACCAAAGATTGTTCTAGTGGATCAAGAAGAATATTCATCGGGGAGTGAAGATGAGGACGAGGACGATAGATCTCAAGAGGTGGCCGCTATAGCCACCACATCTACATCAACATCTCTCTTCGACTCTCCAAATGAAAACATCATCAACAAGAATGCTACTTGCCTCATGGCAAGAAGCTCCGAGGTAATTTCTTCTAACTCTTCTTTTCCCAAGGCTATGATAGACATGGATGATCCTACTAGTCTTAAGGTTAAAGAAGAGATTATTGCTTTGGATTATTTCTACACTAACTTGCAAGGTGAGCACAAAGTTCGTTTTGAAGCTCTTATGGATCAGCTGGCCCAAAACGAAGCACTCCTCGAAGAAAAGGGCAGAATTGAAAGGGAGGATGCAATATAAATTGCATCCCTAAAAATGCTCTTGAAGAAGAAGAAGCTCGGGTCTCTCTTGAAGAGAGGCTCGAGTCTATGGAAGAGTCACATGAAGAAATTGTGACTAAACTTGTTAAGGAACGTGACAATGCTGTCACCAAAGCAAAGAAGTTAAAGAAGGAAAGGATTGACTTTGGGGCAGCTCATGATAGACTCTCCGAGGAATTGGAAAAACTTGACAAGGCGTTGATAAACGAGTTCTCTATTCTCAATGAGTCACACGATCAGCTTCAAAGTCGATTGGCCAAATATGATACTCCTAGCTCATCCAACTCAACATGTAGTAACAAAGAAAATACTAGTGTGGAAAAAGAAGTGATCAAGGACATCACTACCAAGGACAAAGGTGTGCTTGATGAAGTCCTTAGCAAGCAAAGGTCAAATCATGGTAAAGAGGGACTTGGGTATGTCACCAAGTCCAAGAAGAAGAAAACCAAGAAGAACAAGACCAAGAATGTGAAATCAAAGATAAGCACCACTGAGAAGAATGTCACAAAAGACAAGACTAATAATATTGGTTTTGTAGGGGCTCACAATCCGAATTATGAACTCTTTTGTGATGACTATGGCGATGTTTATGCTTATTATGTTGGTCCTTTTGATGAATATATTGCTTGGTCTATTTTGGTCCCAAAGACCCTTGTTACTAACATGAAAGGACCCATTGAAAAATGGGTACCTAAAACCAAGAAGTAATTTTCTTGCAGGGCTATGATTTCGGTGGGTCAAAATGGGTGCTGGATAGTGGCTGCACTAGTCATATGACCGGAAGCAAGGAGATCATCACGGAGATGCGTCCAAATCATGATAATATCACAGTCTCCTATGGTGATAAGTCTAAATCTCAGGTATTGGGTCTTGGCAAGGTTGTGGTTGCCCACGATATCTCTCTCGTGGACGTCATGCTTGTTGAGACCCTCGGTTACAACCTTCTTTCTGTACGTGCCCTTGGCAAGATGGGTTTTGCTGTTTTTATCGATGATGATTTGGTGGTACTCTTGTGGAGCAAGTCTCTAAAGGTCGCTTTCATTGGATACGTCGAAAATGACCTGTATGTGGTGGACTTCTCGGGGAAAACCACTTCGGGTCCGATGTGTCTATTCGGAAAGGCCGACGTGGGCTGGCTATGGCATCGCCGTTTAGCCCATGTCAACATGAGAACTTTGCAAAGTCTCCAGAAGGGTGGCCACATCCTTGGACTAAAAGACAATGTCTCTTTTGCCAAAGATCGTGTTTGCAGGGCTTGTGTAGAAGGAAAAATGCATGACTCTCCCCACAAGAGGAAGACTATTGTGTCATCAAAGAGGATCTTGGAATTACTTCATGTGGATTTATTTGGTCCTCCTTCTTATGCAAGTCTTGGTGGGAAGAAATATTTCTTGGTCATTGTCGATGATTACTCAAGATATACATGGGTCTATTTCTTCAAGCTAAAAAGTGAGACTCAACAAACTATCATCGACTTTGCCAATGAAGTTCAACGTCAACACAATGTTCCTATCTTGGCAATTAGAAGTGACAACGGCTCCGAATTCAAGAACTACACTTTAAATGAGTTTCTTAGCGAAGAGGGGATTATACATCAATATTCCACTGCGTACACCCCTCAACAAAATGGTGTAGCCGAGAGGAAGAACCGGACTTTGATGGATATGGCAAGATCTATGCTAGCTGAATTCAAGTTTCCTTATAATTTTTGGGCTGAAGCCATATCCACTGCTTGTCACTCATCAAACCGGATCTACCTTCAAAAGATTTTGGACAAGACTCCATATGAAATCCTTACCGGTAATAAGCCCAACATCTCATACTTCAGGGTATTCGGGTGTAAGTGTTTCTTTCTTATTAAAGGTGTTTGTTTATCAAAATTTGAGTCCAAGGCTTTAGAAGGTATTTTTGTTGGTTACGGTGCCGAATCCCACACTTATAGAGTCTACAACAAGCTCACTGGGATTGTTGTAGAATCTTGTAGTGTTGAGTTCGATGAAAATAACGGCTCCTTTGTAGGGCAAGTTGATGTTTCTGATGCAGATGTTGAAATACCCCAAGATGCCATAAGAAGAATGGGCGTGGGATTTTTCCGCCCCATTGAGGAGCCCCTTGTGGCGGATCGGGAAGGACAATGCTCCACACATGTGGAGACCTCTTCTACACAAGATCAACAAGCTCCTACTGTTGGAGAAAATCCTGCATCAACACCGCAATCTGCTGAAGATCAACTGTCCCCTGGACAAATTGGTAGTCCCAGGCCGAACTATCCGCCCCCTCCAAGGGGCGGACAATCCGCCCCTGGCACTCCAACTCGTTCTAGTGGATCCGAAGGAGAAGTCAACAACTCTGAAGCTCCCAGGCCGGATTCTCCGGCCCCTGATGGCGGATTATCCGGCCCTGGGTCTCCAACTCCCGTCAGGCATTCTCAGGAAGATGGTTCTGGTACTTCACCTCCCAGGCCGGATAGTCCGGCCCCTCTAAGGGGCGGATTATCCGGGCCTGAAGAAAATGTTCAGCAACAATCTTCTGGCATTAACGGAGACCAAGATCAAGGGCAGGGCAGTAATCAAGACAAGGATACAACTATTGAATCAACTCCTCCTAGAAACAATAAGGACATTGAGGCTCGTTGCAAGGCCCGTGCTGATCGGAACCTTGAACTAAGAGGTCACACTCTTGACAAGGTTGTTGGTGATCTACCGCGAAGGGTATCCACTAGAAGAGAACTTGCAAGCTTCTGTGATCATCAAGCTCACATTTCCATGGTTGAACCGAACAAGGTTTTTGATGCTCTTGAAGACCCCGATTGGGTTGTTACAATGCATGAAGAATTAAATAACTTCGAACGCAACAAAGTTTGGAAGCTCGTAGAAAAACCAAAGGATTGCCGCAATGTTATCGGCACCAAGTGGATCTTCAAGAATAAACAGGATGAAAGTGGCATTGTTGTGAGGAATAAAGAACGACTCGTGGCTCAAGGATTCTCTCAAGTGGAAGGAATTGATTTTGGCGAGACTTATGCTTCTGTGGCTCGTCTTGAGTCCATCCGTATCCTTCTTGCATATGCAGCCCATCATAATTTTAAATTACAACAAATGGATGTTAAGAGCGCTTTCCTTAATGGTCCTCTACATGAGTTAGTATAAGTCAAGCAGCCCCCGGGGTTTGAGGACCCCAAATTTCCGAACCATGTCTACAAACTCGATAAGGCGCTCTATGGCCTTAAACAAGCCCCACGTGCGTGGTATGAGCACCTTAAAGAGCTTTTGCTAGACCGTGGATTCGAAGTTGGGCAAATCGATCCCACTCTTTTTACTAAGAAGGTTAATGGGGAGATTTTTGTATGCCAACTTTATGTAGATGACATTATTTTTGGCTCTACTAACTAAGCTTTTAACGATGAATTTTCAAAGCTTATGACTGACAGGTTTGAGATGTCCATGATGGCTGAGCTAAGGTTCTTTCTTGGATTTGAGATCAAACAACTTAGAGAGGGAACCTTTATTAATCAATCTAAGTACATCAAAGACATGCTCAAAAGGTTCAAGATGACGGATCTCAATGGCGTTGCTACCCCAATGCAAAGAAAGTGTCATCTTGAGCTCAATCCTAAGGGTAAAGACATGGATCAAAAGGTAACCGATCCATGATCGGATCTCTCCTTTACCTTTGCGCATCTAGGCCCGATATCATGTTAAGTGTAGGAGTGTGTGCAAGGTACCAAGCCGCTCCTAAAGAAAGCCACTTAGTGGCAGTCAAGCGAATCTTCCGATATTTGGTTCATTCCCCAAATTTTGGGTTATGGTATCCCAAGGGTTCAAGTTTCTCTCTATGTGGTTACACTGATTCAGATTGGGATGGTGACAAAGATGATAGGAAATCAACCTCTGGTGCATGCCAATTCTTGGGCAGGTCTCTAGTGTGTTGGTCATCAAAGAAACAGAATTGTATTTCACTCTCAACCGCCGAAGCTGAATATGTTGCAGCTGCAAGTGCTTGTACACAATTGTTATGGATGAGGCAAACTTTAAAGGAATATGGTGTCAATTGTGACAAAGTGCCTCTATTATGCGACAATGAAAGTGCTATCAAAATTGCTTACAATCCCGTGCAGCATACAAGAACAAAACATATAGAGATTCGCAACCACTTTATTCGGGATCATGTTGCTCGTGGTGATATTGCTCTATCCTTTGTGAGCATGAAGAACCAACTTGCTGATATTTTCACGAAGCCTCTTGATGAAGCAATATTTTGTTATTTGAGGAATGAGCTAAATATCATAGATTCAAGGAGCTTGGCTTGACTACCCTTGCACATTCACTTGCTCTTTTTCATGTATTTGGTTTATATGCGGGCATAGACATAGGGGGAGTGTGGTCCTAATTGATTGGGCCAACCCTCCCCCGATAATGCCGAAAGCAAGTAAAATCATTTCCCTTAATATCATTTTGTGATATGTGGGTCATCGATGAGCATTGGTTTTGAACTCAAGATACATCTTCGCGGTGTCATGCCATGCGCTCCAACATGGTGGCTTCGGCCACCGCCCTCTTCCTTGAGAAGAGTCATTTTTTCATGAGTCTCGTTGGATTTTCTTGCATATCTCATGTTCTTATGGAAAACACACTCAAATTTGGCTTTTTGTTGATTTGATTCTTGCAAATTTGGGTGTGTAGTACCATCTTAGTTTGATGCTCTCAACCCAAGCCTTTCTCTCCCCTCTTGAACCATCTATTCTTGCACACAAGTCCTCTAAAACACCATCGAGAGGTTTGCTAGGTTGCTCTGGCCTGATTCTGCATTTTACAGAATTTTTGGGGGGCGGATTATCCGCCTTAAGTGGGGGGCGGATTATCCGCCCCGGGCGAAATCGGCCCCTTATAGGCTGGGTCGGGGAGGGCAGGCTCAAACAGAGCAGCCAGTCCTCCCCCAACCCTACCACTGCCCCCCAGCCGCCGCCGGAGCATCTGCCTCTCCCGGAGTCGATTCGACCACCGGATTCTCCGGGCTCTCCCCGGATCTTCTTCACCTCGCCTCCGGGTATCTTCTCCTCCGTGATTTTCCTCCAACGAGTGAGGGTAACTCCCTCATCTCTCTCCTTTTGTATGGGATGTATTTTATTTGGTGGAAATCTCGTTGTAGAAGGTCCTTGGTGTTGTTCCTTACATGCTAGAATCAGTAGACTTGCAACCCTAGTATCCAATCTGTTTTGCCATGGTAGATCTGAGCTAATCCAGAAATTTTCTGCGGGGGGGGGGGGGGGCGGATTATCCGCCCCTGCCAGGGCCGGATAATCCGGCCTGGAGAGTAAAATCTGGTCTGTTTTGGTTCTGCTTCTGCAAATGCACATCATTGGTTATGGGGTTGCATTGCTACTCTTTCTTCGTGTTTTTCTCCTGGACTTGTGTGTATGCTTATCTCCATTCTATCCCTCTAATGCTTTTCACAAGTGGTTCCAAGCCTACCAAGACCTTCGCCTGTCGTTCCCGTGCCCGTTATCTCAAGCCCACTGCAGACGGGAAGTTCATTGACGAGACCGAGGTCAGCAGAGCAGCAAGAGAGGCTGAACGGATGGCAGAGGCAAGTAAGAAAACTAAGAGGACCGCATCTCGCAAGGGCAAACAGTCTCGGCCCAATTACAAGGCTATGGACAGTCTTCAGTATGCCACCATTCGTCAGACTGATTATTATGATGAGGCTGACAGTGATGGTCCCCCCGAGGACGAAATGTTTTGGAATGCCCACTTTCGGGTTATTCATGATGATGTCTATGATACTCTCAAGATTCGCCCCATGCGTCCCATCAATTTGACTGAGGCTCAATCCAAGAGAAGGCTCATTGAGGCACTCGCTGTGACCAACAAGATGGGGCTGCACCACCTCATGACTATCCAATGCAACTATGATTCCTCTATGGTGCGGTAGTTCTTCTCAACTCTGGTGATTTGCGGTGATGAGAGCCGCACTATGAAGTGGATGACAGGGACAACCATGATTCAGTCGGACTTTCTCACCTTTGGGCAGGTTCTTGGTTATGCATTCCATGGCCGTGACACTCCTTCGGGCCACCGTATCATTTCTCCTCTAAAGCCATCCAAGGATACTGCACTTGCTCCTTGCCTTTCCTCTGATGGGGTTGTTGGTACTTTCGCTGGTCTCTCTCCCTTGTATGCAGCCCTTGTTGGCATTTTTAGGGACTGCATCGCTCCTAGTGGTGGCAACAATTACAGGATCCGTGGCCACCTGGTTCTACTTCTTGCGTTTGCTCACGAGTGTGCCACTAACTCTGGATCAGCCACAGGTTACAAACTGGATGTCATGGACTATATTTATCATGAGATGACGGATGCTATGATCAACAGGCTCTCTATTCCTTATGCTCCGTTCATAATGATGCTCGTCAAGCATATGTTGCCACATGAGGATTTTGGCACTGCTCTGGATGGACTTCACAAGCCCAAGAAAATCTACAACAAGGCTCAGAAGACCCATCACCCTGAAGGGTTTCGCGGCATAGTAAATCAAAATTTTCTACGGATGCGAACAGAGGGAAAGCCAAGATCTAATCTAGGAGATGCAAACAACGAGAGAGATTGGATTAGATCTTCATACCCTTGAAGATTCGCACAGCGGAACGTTCGTCGGAACGTGGGTGATGTAGTCGTACTCGCTTCTCCTCCTCGCGATCCGATCCGATCTAGCACCACAAGTGGCGGTGCCTCCGTGAGATGCACACGTGCAGCACCTCGACGTCTCCTCCTTCCTCGGTCCAGCAAGTATGGTGGAGAGACGGATTGGATCTACAACACGACGGCATGGTGTATATGGTGGAGAATTTCTGCAGCAGGGCTTCGCCTACAAACAGTCGGGAGGGAGAGAGGAAGGGCAGCAGGGTGGCTAGAGTTGGAGGGGAAGGTGTAGGGGGTTGGTGCGCCCCCACCCCTCTTTATATAGAGGGGGGGCGCAGCCCTAGCCCCTCCCCCAAGCCCAAACCGGCGGCCCCAAGGAGGAGGAGTGGGGGGCAAGGAAACCCCCCCCCCCTTCTAGAAGCTCTATCTCGAGTTTAAAACTCTCTTGGCCGGGTGGGCCCTATGGGGCCTTGTGCCCCTGGCCCAATGCAGCCAGGGCACTCCCTCATAGGCCCATGCCCCCTCCCGGAAGGTGGGGCCACGTTGGTCCCCTTCCGGAAGGTTCTAGAAGCTTCCGGTACAATACCGATTAACCCGGAACAATTCCGAACTCCAAAAACTGCACTGCCTTATATGAATCTTATTCTCCGGACCACTCCGGAACCTCTCGTGATGTCCCGGATCCCATCCGAGACTCCGAACAAAAACTCATAAACCAATTATCCAATCTATCCTAGCGTCGAGACACGTTAAGTGTGTGACCCTGCGGGTTCGAGAATATGCAGACATGATCTTCTATCAATAATCAACAGCGGGGTCTGGAAACCCATATTGACTCCCACACATTCATCGATGATCATATCGGATGAACCACGATGCCAGGATTCAATCAATCCCATATATATATTCCCTTCGTCTCGCGATATTTTACTTGCACGCGATTCGATCGTCGGTACCGTCATACCTAGTTCAATCTCGTTCACAGCAAGTACTTTACTCGTTCCGTAATCCGATATCACTTTGTGATTAACTCCTTAACCACATGCTTGCAAGCGGTGTTGATATCGATTACCGAGTGGGCCCGAAGTATATCTCTCCGACTTGGGAGGGACAAATCCCATCTCGATACATACAACCCAACAGATACTTTCCGATCACCTGAGAGACACCTTTATGATCACCCTCTCATAGGATGACGTTTGATGACCTCAAAGCTTTCTTCCGATACCATGGAGTTGTATTATATCATGGTCTAAGGAATACAATATTTGACATAAGAAAAGCTTCGCAAATACGAACACGATGACACGATCTAATTGCTTCGCTTAGTTTGGGTCTGTCCATCATATCATTCTCCCAATGATATGATCTCATTATTAATCGACAACTCATGTCTATGGTTAGGAAACCTTAACCATCATTAATCAATGAGCTAGTCCATAGAGGCATACTAGGGACACGGTGTTGTTCACAAACCACACAAGTATTAAAGTTTCCGCTTAATACAATTCTAGCATGGAATATAAACTTTATCATGAACAAGAATTATAATAATAACATCTTTATTATTGCCTCTAGGGCATAATTCCAACAGTCTCCCACTTGCACTAGAGTCAATAATCTAGTTTACATTTGGCAACAATCTCACACCCATGGCACTGAGGTGCTGATCATGTTTTACACGTGGAAGAGGTTTAGTCAACGGATCTGCAACATTCAGATCTGTATGTACTTTGCTGATCTTCAGATCTCCATCTGCTATATAATCTCGGATTATATGAAACTTGCGGTTGATATGCTTGGTCTTTGGATGATATCTTGGTTCCCTAGCGAGTGCTATGGCGCCAGTGTTGTCACACAATATCTCCAGTGGGTCCAATGCACTTGGAACCACGCCAAGCTCAGTGATGAAGTTCCTGATCCAAACTCCTTCACTTGACGCTTCTGCAGCAGCCATGTATTCCGCTTCTACTGTAGATCCCGCGATCACGCTTTGCTTGCAGCTTCTCTAGCTCACAGCTCCTCCATTCAAAATATACATGTATCCTGTCTGAGATTTAGAATCATCCTTGTCGGTGTCAAAACTAGCGTCGACGTAACCTTTTACGATGAGTTGTTCATCACCCCCATAGACTAAGAACATTTCTTTAGTCCTATTTAGGTACTTTAGGATGTTCTTCACGGTTGTCCAGTGTTCCACTCCTGGATCACTTTGATACCTGCTCGTCAAACTAAGAGCATTGGACACATCCGGTCTAGTACACAGCATGGCATACATGATAGAACCTATGGCCGAGGCATAAGGCACTTTTCTCATAGCTTCCCTATCATTTACCGTAGCTGGACACTGAGCCTTGCTCAATATCTTACCTGACAACATAGGCACTGAACCTTTCTTTGCCTTATCCATTCTGAACCTTTTAAGAACTTTGTCTAGGTATGTACTCTGGCTTAAAGCTATCAGGCGTCTTTGTCTATCTCTATAGATCTTGATGCCCAATATATAAGCAGCTTCACCTAGGTCTTTCATTGAAAAACACTTGTTCAAATAACTCTTCACATCGTTAAGCATGTTGATGTCATTTCCAATAATCAATATGTCATCCACATATAGTACCAGAAACGTCACCGAGCTCCCACTCACTTTCTTGTAGATACAAGCTTCGTAGCAATTTGGAACAAATCCAAAGCTCTTGATCACTTGATCAAAACGAAGGTTCCAACTCCGAGATGCTTGCTTCAGTCCATAAATGGAACGCTGAAGTTTGCATACTTTATCAACATCCTTAGGATCGACAAAACCTTCGGGTTGCATCATATACAACTCTTCATCAATGTTGCCATTGAGGAACGCAGTCTTGACATCCATCTGCCATATTTCATAATCATGAAACGCAGCAATTGCTAATAAAATCCGAATGGACTTAAACATCGCTACGGGAGAGAAAGTCTCATCGTAGTCAACACCTTGAACTTGTCGAAAACCTTTCGCGACAAGCCGTGCTTTATAGATGGTAACATTACCATCCGCATCCGTTTTCTTCTTGAAGATCCATTTGCACTCAACGGCCTTTCGGTCGCTAGGAGGGTCCACCAAAGTCCATACTTGGTTTTTGCTCATGGATCCCAATTCGGATTTCATGGCTTCTAGCCATTTCTCAGAGTCTGGGCTCATCATCGCTTCCTCATAGTTCGTAGGTTCACTGTATTATACTAACAAGACAGTCAAGACAGGGTTGTCGTACCACTCAGGAGGGGCACGCGACCTTGTCGACCTGCGACGTTCAGTAGCAGCATCGTCCGAAGCTTCATGATCCTTGTCATTAGCTTCCTCTATTGTTGGTGCAGGCGACACTGGAACAATTTCAGGTGCTGCGCTACTCTCCAATTCAAGAGAAGGTCCTCCCACTCACTTCTTTCGAGAGAAACTCCTTCTCAAGAAAGGAACCGTTCTTTGCGACAAACACTTTGCCTTCGGTTCTGTGATAGAAGGTATACCCAATAGTTTCCTTAGGGTATCCTATGAAGACTCATTTCTCCGCTTTGGGTTCGAGCTTGTCCGGCATCAACTTCTTGACGTAAGCTTCGCATCCCCAAACTTTAAGAAACACAGTTCATATGGTGTCGTCTCAACGGATTTAGATGGTGCCCTATTTAAAGTGAATGCAGCGGTTTCTAATGCATAACCCCAAAATGATAACGGCAAATCAGTAAGAGACATCATCGATCGGACCATATCTAATAAGGTTCGATTTCGGCGTTCAGACACACCATTGCGCTGTGGTGTTCCCGGTGGCGTGAGTTGCGAAACAATTCCGCTTGCTTTAAGATGCGTGAGAAAATCATAACTCAAATATTCGCCCCCACGATCGGATCGTAGAAACTTAATCTTTATGTTACGATGGTTCTCCACTTCATTCTGAAATTCCTTGAACTTTTCAAATGTTTCAGATTTATGTTTCATTAAATAGATATACCCATATCTACTTAAGTCATCGGTAAAAGTGAGAAAATAGCGATATCCACCGCGTGTCGAAACACTCATCGGTCCGCATACATCGGTATGTATGATTTCCAACAAGTCCGTTGCTCGCTCCATCATACCGGAGAACGGGGTTTTGATCAGCTTGCCCATGAGGCATGGTTCGCATGTGTCAAATGATTCAAAATCAAGAGACTCCAAAATTCCATCAGAATAGAGTTTATTCATGCGCTTTACACCAATATGACCTAGACGACAGTGCCACAAATAAGTAGTATTATCACTATCTACTTTGCATCTCTTAGCCTCAATGTTATGGATGTGTGTTTCATCCCTTTCGAGATTTAGAAGAAATAAACCATTCACAACAGGTGCATGACCATAAAAGATGTTACTCATATAAATAGAACAACCATTATTCTCCGATTTAAATGAATAACCGTCTTGCAATAAACAAGATCCAGAAATAATGTTCATGCTCAACGCAGGCACATAATAACATTTATTGAGGTTTAAAACTAATCCCGAAGGTAAAACTAAGGAGAGCGTGCCGACGGCCATCACATCAACTCTTGATCCGTTGCCAACGCGCATCGTCACCTCATCCCTCGCAAGCCGTCGTCTATTCCGTAGCTCCTGTTTCGAGTTACAAATATTAGCAACTGAACCGGTATCAAATACCCAAGCACTACAACAAGGGCTAGTAAGGAAAACATCAATAACATGTATATCAAATATAACTTTGATGGTGCCAGCCTTCTTGTCCGCTAAGTACTTCGGACAGTTGCGCTTCCAGTGACCCTTGTCCTTGCAATAGAAACACTCAGTGTCCGGCTTAGGACCAGACTTGAGCTTCTTCTCAGCAGGGGCAGTGCACTTGTCGCCGCCCTTCTTGAAGGGCTTCTTTGCTCCCTTACCTTTCTTGAAGGTGGGCTTGTTGACCATCAACACATGATTATCCTTTTTGATGTCCACTTCCGCGGCCTTCAGCTTTGCGAAGAGCTCGGTGATCGTATCAGTGGAACCAATCTGATTGTGAGTCACTACAAAAATTTTGTAGCTGGGAGGGAGTGATTGCAGAACCCTGTCAATCTTGAGCTCCTCTGGAATCGTGCATTCCAGTTGCTCAAGGCGTTGAGTGTAGCCCGTCATCTTAATGGCGTGCTCACTAACGGAACTCCCTTCCTCCATCTTGCAGTTAAAGAACTTCTCAGAGATCTCATATCTCTCAGAACGGGCCTGAGTCTGAAACATGGTTTTTAGCTCTTTGAGAATCTCAAAGGCCCGGGATATTATTCAAAACGATTTTGAAGTTCCGGTTCCATAGAAAACAACATGGTGCTCTTAATCACACCATAATCATCTTTGCGCGACTGATAGACAGCTTTCTCATCAGCCGGCGCAGTTGCAGCAGGGGGGTCACCTAACGCTTTCCCAAGGACATAGTCCTTTTGACCGCCAGAGAGAATGATTCTTAGATTGCGGAACCAATTGGTGAAGTTAGACCCATTGTTTCTAAGCTTTTCCTTCTCAGCAAAAACGTTGAAGTTGAAGTTGGACTTAGCCATTTGATCTACAATATTTGCAAGTACAATTTAGACTATGTTCATGATAACTAGTTCAACTTTTAATCAAATTACTAGATGAACTCCCACTAAATTCAACATCCCTCAAGTTGTTTAGTGAACACGATCCAAATTCACCACACCTAATCCGATCTTCACGAGAAGAGATGTGGTTTCAATGGTGGACAACGAGGTGTCGATCATATCATTCATATGACTCATGCTTAACCTTTCGGTTCATGTGTTCCGAGGCCATGTCTGTACATGCTAGGCTCGTCAAGTTAGACCCAAGTATTTCCGCGTGTGCAAAACTGGCTTGCACCCGTTGTATGTGAGCGTAGAGTCTATAGCACCCGATCATCACGTGATGCTTGGACATGACGAACTTTCGCAACGGTGCATACTCGGGGAGAACACAGTTTTTATCTTGATCTTTACGTGAGGAATCATCTTATAATGCTACCGTCGCGATCTAAGCATAATAAGACACATAAAAGGATAAACATCACATGCATATAACTTTAATGTGACATGGTATAGCCAATCTTCGCGCAATGATCTCCATCTTGTGTGTGCCGGCATGATCTCCATCACTCCACCATGATTGCCTCCACCATGAATAGCAACTACAACTATTGCTAACTACTTAGCGATAAAGTGAAACTATTACATGGCGTATAAGAAGTTGACACACAGGTCATACACAATTATAAAGACAACCATATGGCTCCTGCTGGTTGTGTACTCATCGACATGCAAGTCGTGAAACATTACAAAACATGATCATCGCATACATTATACACATCACATCTTGGGCCATACCATATCACTGAAAACACTCCCTGCAAAAACAAGTTAGACGCCTCTACTTTGTTGTTGCATGTTTTACGTGGCTTATGGGAGTATGCTAAGAACGATTCTTACCTACGGAAAGCCACAACGGTGATATTATGGTTGCCAAACTCCGGTGTTAATCCCATGACAACTATAGTGATAGAAACTGACATCCACCAGCCGCATGTGTGGAACAAGCCAAACGTCAAGTGCGGAGCCGGTCTCGCGAACGACGTCGCGTAAGGTTGGCCTGGACCGCTTCAATCTCACTATCCCGCGTCATAAGAAGAACAAAAACAAGAGGCTTGCAACAGAAAACATCAACGCCCGCAACAACCATGTTGCGTTCTACTCGTGAAACACATCTACGCATAGATCTAGCTCTGATACCACTGAAGGGTTTCGCGGCATAGTAAATCAAAATTTTCTACGGATGCGAACAGAGGGAAAGCCAAGATCTAATCTAGGAGATGCAAACAACGAGAGAGATTGGATTAGATCTTCATACCCTTGAAGATTCGCACAGCGGAACGTTCGTCGGAACGTGGGTGATGTAGTCGTACTCGCTTCTCCTCCTCGCGATCCGATCCGATCTAGCACCACAAGTGGCGGTGCCTCCGTGAGATGCACACGTGAAGCACCTCGACGTCTCCTCCTTCCTCGGTCCAGCAAGTATGGTGGAGAGACGGATTGGATCTACAACACGACGGCGTGGTGTATATGGTGGAGAATTTCTGCAGCAGGGCTTCGCCTACAAACAGTCGGGAGGGAGAGAGGAAGGGCAACAGGGCGGCTAGAGTTGGAGGGGAAGGTGTAGGGGGTTGGTGCGCCCCCACCCCTCTTTATATAGAGGGGGGCGCAGCCCTAGCCCCTCCCCCAAGCCCAAACCGGCGGCCCCAAGGAGGAGGAGTGGGGGGCAAGGAAACCCCCCCCCTTCTAGAAGCTCTATCTCGAGTTTAAAACTCTCTTGGCCGGCTGGGCCCTATGGGGCCTTGTGCCCCTGGCCCAATGAGGCCAGGGCACTCCCTCATAGGCCCATGCCCCCTACCGGAAGGTGGGGCCACGTTGGTCCCCTTCCGGAAGGTTCTAGAAGCTTCCGGTACAATACCGATTAACCCGGAACAATTCCGAACTCCAAAAACTGCACTGCCTTATATGAATCTTATTCTCCGGACCACTCCGGAACCTCTCGTGATGTCCCGGATCCCATCCGAGACTCCGAACAAAAACTCATAAACCAATTATCCAATCTATCCTAGCGTCGAGACACGTTAAGTGTGTGACCCTGCGGGTTCGAGAATATGCAGACATGATCTTCTATCAATAATCAACAGTGGGGTCTGGAAACCCATATTGACTCCCACACATTCATCGATGATCATATCGTATGAACCACGATGCCAGGATTCAATCAATCCCATATATATATTCCCTTCGTCTCGCGATATTTTACTTGCACGCGATTCGATCGTCGGTACCGTCATACCTAGTTCAATCTCGTTCACAGCAAGTACTTTACTCGTTCCGTAATCCGATATCACTTTGTGATTAACTCCTTAACCACATGCTTGCAAGCGGTGTTGATATCGATTACCGAGTGGGCCCGAAGTATATCTCTCCGACTTGGGAGGGACAAATCCCATCTCGATACATACAACCCAACAGATACTTTCCGATCACCTGAGAGACACCTTTATGATCACCCTCTCATAGGATGACGTTTGATGACCTCAAAGCTTTCTTCCGATACCATGGAGTTGTATTATCTCATGGTCTAAGGAATACAATATTTGACATAAGAAAAGCTTCGCAAATACGAACACGATGACACGATCTAATTGCTTCGCTTAGTTTGGGTATGTCCATCATATCATTCTCCCAATGATATGATCTCATTATTAATCGACAACTCATGTCTATGGTTAGGAAACCTTAACCATCATTAATCAATGAGCTAGTCCATAGAGGCATACTAGGGACACGGTGTTGTTCACAAACCACACAAGTATTAAAGTTTCCGCTTAATACAATTCTAGCATGGAATATAAACTTTATCATGAACAAGAATTATAATAATAACATCTTTATTATTGCCTCTAGGGCATAATTCCAACACACCCTTCCACTGCCCCGGAGTCCTTCATGCGTGATGCTCGGGCTAGTGGTCGTCGTTCCACGGTGTCCCCAATAGCACGCGAGTTCAAGCAGCTTACTTGGTTCCAGCGGAACATTCTGTGCATGGGTATTGACATTCACAAGGGCCAATATGAGGCGTACCGCAGGGATCATGAGAGGGATCACACGCAGCAGCTTATCCTCCACCATGTCTCAGGTGCCAATTGCCATCCACCTCCTCCCACTGCTCCGGATCCGTATGCTCAGTGGAACACCTCAGGGATCAACTATGGCGAGCTCGAGAGTTGCCTCTTTCCTCCTCCAACGAGGGAACCCACTCCTCCAGATGATGACGATGATGATGAGTATGATGAAGAGGAAGGGGACGGGAATGACTACGACGAGGATGAGGAGGAGTGATCTCCAGGGGTGTTAGCATCGCTCTTCTTCCTTTTTGGCGTTTTGATGCCAAAGGGGGAGAAGTAGTTCTATTAGGTCTCGTGGATTTGCAAGGTTCGGGCACAAGCTTTTCTCTTTTAGTCATTCTTATTTGCTTGCTTGTGCATTTTCTAGCGTGAACTCTTTTGCTATTTGTGTTTGCCTATGTAAGACTATGTCGTACTCCACTATGTTTGGTACTATGTTTGGTATTCATGGAATTCTGGATTTATCTATTATGGACCTCATGGAATTCTGGAATTATGGAGCATATTTGATGGCATATGGATTCATGGGATTATCTATGTATGTTTTGGCTATATTCTCATCCCGGTGGTATGACCTTGTTTCACAAACCACCTCATTTCAATTATCTTGGTTATGGAAGTAGTGTTCTCCCTAGTGTGTGTATTTGTATTCAAATGCAAATCTTAAATATGCACACATCTAGGGGAGCGTCTTTCATTATTTAAGGTGGCATTTGCCGGTTTTATTGCAAATCCCAATATTGTCATCTAACACCAAAAAGGGGGAGATTGAAAGAACATTTTATAATCCCTAGTGTTTTGTGTGTTAGATAACAATATCAAGGATTATTTAATGTGTGTTGAAGTGTTGCAGCCACCTATGAGAAAAAGGGAAAGGATTTTGTTTTTTTGGGGGGGGGCGGATAATCCGCCCCTCCCTCTTCCCAAGCAGGCGCAAGCCCCAGAAGGGGGGCGGAATTTTGGCCGGATTTTCCAGCCACGCCGGATAATCCGCCCCTCAGGGGGGCCGGATAGTCTGCCCCCCTGCTCATCGCCAAGGCGCAAGCCCCAGAGATGGGGCGGAGTATTGGCCGGACTTTCCGGCCTGGCCGGATAATCGGCCCCTCAGGGGGGCCGGATTATCCGCCCCCCAAGATCTTCACCAAGTTTCACCAAGGCGCAAGCCCCAGAGAGGGGGCGGAGTTTTCCCCGGATAATCCGCCCTTGGGGCGGAGTTTTCCCAGGCGGCGGATAATCCGCCCCAAGTGGGGGGCGGATAATCCGCCCCCAAAGTTGTGCAACAGCCAGATTTGGGGAGGGGGTATTTAAGCTAGCCTTCCCCCTCCTGCCAGAACTCTTGATTCATCTCGAAAAAGACCAGATCAGATCTGAAAGCTTCATCTCAGAGTGCTCCACCTAGATCCACCCAAAGGCCCCATCCCTTGGGGAATCGAAGGAGGAGAACTCGATCTTCATCATCAGCAATCAAGCGCTTCATCTCCTCTCCATTCATTTGGATAACCCCCGATTAGTATTTCTTGCAAATACCTAGATCCTTGTTTTTGTTTATATTGATAAACCTTGTTCTTGTGGCAGCTTGTTGTCATCTCGGGAGCCCCCAATTCGGTTGTGGGTGTGTGCCCTGATAGTGTTGTAAAAGGCACCGGTTCCCGCCTCGAAGGGATCCAATAGTGGAGAAGGTGGATCAGGCCTCTCGTGGCGAGATCCATCGGAGAATAGGGATTGTTTAGTACTTGGATGCTTTATCTTATTTATCTGCAATTGCCCTAGATCTTGAAGTTACATGAATAGTCTCGTTCATGCAACGCCCGTCCATCCATCCCTATGCCTACCGCACTCATATCCTACTGTTTGCTACTACTGTTACTATTGCTCTTGTTTTACCGTTGATGTTACTTTGCTATTGCTACTACAAAACTGTTGCTATTGATAAACTTCTATGAGCAAGAACTTTTTCCAGGTGCAGCTGAATTGACAACTCAGTTGTTAAGGCTTATAAGTATTCTTTGGCTCCCCTTGTGTCGAATCAATAAATTGGGTAATACTACCCTCGAAGACTGTTGCCATCCCCTGTACTTGTGGGTCATCAAGACTATTTTTAGGCGCTGTTGTCGAGGACCATAGCTTTATTTGTAAGTTCACTTGGATCTATTATTGTTCATTGCTATTCCTTTCGTCATGGGGAAGCCTCGTGATGGAAAGTTTCCTATTTTACCATCCACTACAAGAAGAGGTACAGTCCTAAACACCTCTGCTTCTATTGATTCACCGTCTGTTATAAGTAAGCTTGTTAAACCACCACCACATACTCATGCCACATACACTGCTACTACTGCTGAATCTGAAATTGCTTCTGATACTCATGATGTTACTTCTACTGTGCTTGATGCGAGTGGTTCATTAGGTCCTTTCCTAGATGCTACTATTGCTAGAACTATTTTGGGAAACACTGAAACTCCTAGTGAAGATACTATTACACCTATTAGCTCACCTGAGTCTAGAGAGATATGATATTAGTGATGGTTATATTGAAATGACTGATGAATTTATTAAAGAGTACCAAAACACACATGGTGCTAGTGCTATTAGGAGTCTCCTTGAGAGACGTACCATTATTCCTAAACTGTCTTCTAATCCTAAGTTTGCTACTTCTCCCATAGATATTAAAGATAAATATTATGATTTCTCTCTTGATTTATCCTATATAGACATTGTTGAGAAAGAACCTTTTTGCTACTTCTCCCACTATGAGTGCCTTATTCTCTGATGATTTTAAGATGCGCAAGTACTTTGTTACTAAGATCTTCCCTTTTTCACTAAAAGGGGAAGCTAAAGCTTGGTTTAATAGATTACCTCCTGGATCCATTAATAGCCCTGATTGTTTGATTGCTTCTTTCTTCCAGAAATATTTTTCTCCCAGTGCTAGACATGCTGCTTTGTGGAAACTTTTTGATTTTAAACAGGGGAAGAAGATAAATTGCCTGAGTCATGGACAAGGTTATGTGCCTTGATTCATGCACATCCTGGATGTCCATTACCTAAAAATGAGCTTCTTGATATTTATTATAATGGACTAATTGATGATTTTAGGACATACCTAGATAGTTTTGCTGATTGTGTTTTCAGGAAAAGAACTCCTACAGATGCTGAAGAATTAATGGCTAAAATAAGCAAGAATTATGATGATTGGACTTCAACTGAGCTAAATACACCTGAGCATATTACTCCTGAACCAGTTGTGACTAAACCAGTTCCAACACCAACACCAAAGAAGAGGGGAGTGATTGCATTAAAAGATGAAGTGGTGAAATAATCTAAGAAATGTCTTAAGGAGAAAGGTATTAGGGATGAAGATGTGAAGAATCTACCTCCTATAGAAGAATTATGTAAGCCAACTCCCCACTCATCCACTATTGAGGTACACTCTCTCCACTTTAATGAAGGTGATATTTCCTATGGTAAACCTCCTGATCAATGCTTAGAGGAACTTGATGCTTTTATTGTTAAGAAAGGTAATTTTAATAAACAAGTTCAGAATCATTTGTTGGAAAACTCTAGATCTATTAATGAGTTGAAAGATATTGTGGAAAGAACTGCTAATGATGTTAAAATGCTTTGTAAACACTTTCAAAGGGTTCAAACCCAAATTGGTCAACTTGCTAAGGTACAAAAAGATATGCTAATTAGTGCCTCAGGAGATAAACATGCTTATGGAATTAGAACTAGGAGTGGTATAGCTACTCAAAACCCCTTATATCCTGAAGGACACCCTAAAATAATTGAGCAGGATTCTCAACAAGTTGAAAGTAGTGGTAGTCCTCATAAGAGAAAGAAAAAGAAATAGAAAATAGTTGAGGAACTACCTAAACCTGCTGTAGATCCTAATAGTATATCTGTCTCTGATGCTGAAACTGGAAATGGTAATGATAAAAATGATGCTCCTGATAAGGAAGAAATTGAGGAAGAACCTGAGAAGCACACTAAGAGCACTAGGTACACTAAGGAAGATTTTATTACTAATAAACATGGTAGTGAGAGAGAACCTTGGGTGCAGAAACATATGCCTTTTCCTAATAAGAAACACAAGTCAAAGGAGGAAGAACACTATAACAAGTTTTGTGAGTGGATGAAACCTTTATTTTTGAAAATTCCTTTGACTGATGCTATTAAGTTGCCTCCTTATTCAAAGTATATGAAGGATATTGTCTCTAATAAAAGGAAGATTCCTAATGAGGAAATTTCTAATTTGCTTGCTAATTATTCCTTCAATAGTAAGGTTCCAAAGAAACTTGGTGATCCAGGTATACCAACTATTTCTTGCTCTATTAAGAATAATTATGTTAGAACTGCTTTATGTGATTTGGGAGCTGGAGTTAGTGTTATGCCTTTTTTTCTTTCTACAAGAGACTCCAGCTAGAAAAGTTAATACAAACTGATATATCTTTGCAAATGGCTGATAAGTCTACCACTATTCCTGTTGGTATATGTGAGGATGTTCCTGTTCAAGTGGCTCATAATTGCTTGGTTTTAACTGATTTTGTTGTGCTTGAGATGCCTGAAGATGATAATATGTCTATTATTCTTGGGAGACCTTTTCTTTATACTAAAGGTGCTGTCATCAATTGTAATCAAGGAAAAGTAACTTTTAATATTAATGACAAAGAGCATATTGTATATCTCTCCAAGAAGGTTGATAAGAGCTATTGCCTGAATTCCATTGAAAATATTGAGAGCATCAAAGTTGGAGAAATATATTGTCCCATCCCACAAGAAAGTTTTGAAACTATTATGATTGGGACTATTGCTATCAAGTTTGAGGTAATATAATCACTTTGTGGAATGCAAAGTTTTGCTTCATATAAGATTGTTTTGGTAACAATACTTGATCAACCTTGTAAACAAAGGGCTTTTATGAACAAAATAATGCTTTCAAAGTGGTTATACTTTCTCACTTTTATTTTTCTCCTTCCTAGTCTTTGCTCTTCCTCTTGTTAGCTTTAGTTTTGCTAGTTGGAGTGTCTTAGAACTTCTTTAGTTTTGGTTTTTGTTTGCTTTTGCTTCTTCTAAAAAAATCTTTTTCTGCGAGAAAATCAATTTTCATACCCTGAAAATTGGCCAAAAATAAAGTTTCCCAAAAAATTCCAGAAAATTCATAATATTTTTTTCTCGAAAAAAGGGGTAGAGGGACACCTGGAGTAGCCCAGGGGGACCCACCATGCCAGCACACCCCCTGGTGGTGCGGCCAGCCCCGGGTGGCGCCTAGCATGGGTGGGGCCCACCTATGGCCCTCCAAGATGCCTCCTTCTAGCCACTTCTTTCTCTCTCCCGAAAAACACCGGAAAAATTTCTCAAGCTCGAGTTCCTGATGTTCTTGCTCCCTATTTTCGATCTCCTTGCTCAGCCCATCTTTGTTGCTGATTTTTGGAGGGATTGCTCCTTGGTATGTGCCTCCTCCGCTTGTCCTATTAGATTTGTGATTGGTAGATTGTATCTTGAGTATTTTTGCTGCTGTAGGTGACAGGTTGTGTGAGCTTGCATGCTTGTTCTATGCTTAGAGATTCCATTTTGATGCATGTTTAGCGCTCTAGCAAGTTCCTATAGTAGTTCCTCATCATTTATCAACTTGGAAATTACTTGGTTTGATGTTTGTCTAAAAATTTCAGAAAAAAGGATCATGGACAACCACACCTTTGGAGAAGTGTTTGAGAGTGATGCACCTAGGAGGAAGGCCTTCAATATCATCCTCCCGAGCTAGGCCATCATACAATGAGGATCTCATTACACCACATTTTGGCAACGAGAGAGATGAGGGGGATGCACACCCTTCTACCTTCCCTTGTCTTACCTTTTTGTAGGCTGCAGGGATTCTCAATGATTTCCTAACCTTGGTTCGAAGGATTGGACTAACTAGTTATATGCAGGATGAGAGTGTGTAATATTCTATGCTCACCAAAAGTTTTGTGGAGAGTTTCTCTTTTTCTAACAACCCTTTCAGGTTAGATGTGTCGTTCAAAATATATAATAGGCCTATCTCCATGACATTGAAGAAATTTTGTGAAATCTTGGGTATTGGCACGGCTGGGACGGTGAAGAAGATTCCAGCTCAGCCCATTGATTTGTTGGAGCTCTACCGCGGGGTAACTAATGATGATGA
Source organism: Avena sativa (assembly GCA_916181665.1). Taxonomy (NCBI): domain Eukaryota; kingdom Viridiplantae; phylum Streptophyta; class Magnoliopsida; order Poales; family Poaceae; genus Avena; species Avena sativa. Next base: position 289,149,837 of record OV702279.1, read on the forward strand.
CCGCAGAGCCCAGCGCGGAAAGATAGAAAATATTCAACTCCCATCTATTGAATATTTTGCTTATTATCTTGCCATTAGTATTCTTGGTAGGGAGAACACTATCAATATTTCCAACTATCATTTGGCCTTTCTAGATACTGCACTCAACAAAGAAACCAGGTACAATCTTGGTTCTCTCATTGCTCATCGCTTAGCTACTAAGGGACCCATTTATGGGGGTATTATTGTTGCACGTGTTGCTGCTTCCTTAGACCTTTCTGTTGATCCAAATGATACAATCTTGGCTCCTCGGAGGCTTGATTTAGCTGCCATGAAAGTGCATCACTTTGTCACTGCCGGCTCTACACTTGAGAGCTTTGTTTATACGATGATGTTTACTGACAGGGAAGAGAGAGAGAGAGAGAGAGAGAGAGAGAGATTCCTCTGCCCCAAACCACTGTGTTCAGTATTTGCCAGGGACCTTGGTCGCGCTCCAAGGAGGAGATGGATGAGCAGCTACGCATTCGTGGTTTCCACGGACACTACCAGGGGGACGCGCCCTCTTATGACCACTCTGTGCACTACACAGGGGCGTCCTCGAGGTCATACCAAGACTAAGGGGCCTCTTCGTCATATTACGGAGGTGCACCTTCTTGGTCACCATGGGGTTCATCCCCACTTAGGCCAAAAGCCTAAGCTTGGGGGGAGGTACACCGACATCACACTCATCTATATATCATATTTTGTCGGTTCTTTGTATATCCATGTTTTGCTTTGGTTTTGGTTTTTGTTTATGCTTTCCCAAAACACAAAAATACCAAAAATATTTTCGTTATTTCTCTTGGTTTGTTTCTTTGATTTTTAGCTTTGGTTTGCCTTAAAGAAAAATCCAAAAAGATTTTTCTTTGTTTGTTTTTGCTTTGTGTGCTTGCTTTAAAAAATCGAAAACACCAAAAATATTTGTTGTTCTTCTTTGATTTTGTGAAGTTCTTTGCAGGGTTCAGCAGTCCTCAATGGAGTTTGGTTTCATGTTATTATTCAAGCCACACAAGTGAAGGGCAATAATGAATATTAAGACAACTTGAGGTGTGGTAAGAGGCTGGTAACTAACTCTATTTGTTTTCATTTTTGTACATATACTCATCATTGTGGGCATGCTTAGTCTGTTCATGTAAGGTGTATGTTATTTATGGATGCTTAATAGTTCTTGCTTTCTTATGATTAGCTCCAGCTTGCTAATAGTTTTTAGCATGTCATATGAATGTTTGTTTGCATTGTTCTATTCATAACTTGGTATGATATTATGGTATCCTCCTCTGAATGTTTCATGTGAATCGGCTTGGCACATGCTCACGCATGCGTATGACTAAGCAATAGTCAATAAGCCTCGATGGTTTATTTTGCCTTAGAGTTCTTGTATCACTTTCATGCCATAATTAGTCCTATTTTGTTGCAAGCATGATTATGACAGTTATTGCTCTCTCGTTTGTTGCTCCCTTTCTATTGCTAGCCTTCACTTGCATTGAGTATGAGCTATACTCGTGTTTCCAACTCCCCAAAACCAATATTGCCAAAAGTGTCCACCATACCTACCTACTAGCATCATTTGATATTCAGTGCATATTTATTATGCCTCGTTTTATTTCAAATAAATGTTTGACTGTTTTGAGAAAGTTAGTTAGTAAAGCTCTCACGAACATGATGGCACACTTTATTTCTTGCACTTAATAAACCTGAACCATTGTGACTGTCCATGAAAATTATATGCTTGCAAATTATAGGCTGGGAGTTAGCAGAACCGTGCTGTCATGGGCAACGCTTTCAACATTGCACCTGTACTTTGTTCCCAGTTGATATCATGCTATTTTGTTTACGAATGTCGTCGGTGTTAAATAAAAGGGGAGCTTGTAAGTTCTTGGAGTTATATATATGTGTTAGAGAAATGCCTGGGCCGCTAGATTAAGCCATGCCCAATCATGGTGGAAACTTGCAGCATAACCATAATGAGCAATCTGTGAAGCATCCTCAATAAAAACCTATGCAAATAGCAAATAAAAAGATCACTGAGATGCTCATTATCTGCTTGTCTTGTCATTTTGATTATGAGATAGCTCTTGTATCAGCAAGGGGTACCCCATTGGCGGTTCTCTATGATATGCATGTATTTACTATGGCAAGAACTTGCTGGTAACTAAAGTTGAGTACCATGAGGAGCGGCCCTCGTATTCAAGGGACATGAGATTTCCATTTTATGGTCTGTCAAGCATATAACTCATATTGGACCTCACTTTCACCATTAACCATCTAAAGATTCCTATGATAGGGGCAATGAGAGCTCAAAGCTAATGAGTACCATACTTTCAGCATTTGGAAGCCTTTCAAACTTTTCAAAACCTTTTCACTTCCTTGTTGAGTCACCACTTATTCTATGAGCACCTTCTTGAGAGAATAGTTGTCATTCTTAGTGTAATGTGTTTGCCTCAAAACTTGGTTAATTATGTCATGACTTGTGTATCTCTGATATCTTTACTTCTAGTCTTCACTTGAACTTCAGAGGTGCCTTAGCATTTATCTTGTGCTCTACAAACAAAGGCAAGCGAGATACCACTCTATCATACCTTTTTATGAACATTGCAATGTTGCTTATGTTTATGTCTCATGCTACTTATTATTATTGAGTTGGAACCTCTTCATAGCTTGCAATGACTATTAAGTAGACTTAGTTGCATACTCCTTATTATGAATTGTCTAAGTATATACTCTTGTGCTGAGAATATTTACATCATATGAAGCAAATGTGTTCGTGAAAGTTCTTTTATCGCACTCAGTTTTCAACTGAATTGCTTGAGGACAAGAAATAAGCTAAGCTTGGGGGAGTTGATACGTCCAAAACGTATCTACTTTCCCGAACACTTTTGCTATTGTTTCTCCTCTAAACTTGTGTGATTTGGATACAACTAACAAGGAATGACGTTGTTTTCAGCAGAATTACCTTGGTGTCTAGTTTTTCTGCAGAAAATCAACTATCAGGAAAAATCCCGCAAAATATGCCAAAAATCCTTTTTCACCAGAAGACTCACGGAGCCAGAATACGAGACGGAGTGGAGGCCTGAGGGGCCCACACACCCCTGTCGTGCGGGCCAGGCTTGGCCACGCCTAGAGGGGTTGTGGCCGCCTCAGGCACCCCCTCATCCTCCCACTTCGCCTATAAGTTGCCTTATGACCTAAAAACTCGGGGGGGGGGGGGTCGACGTTTTTCCAGAAAGAGTTCCGATGCTTCGCCAGCACCAGAAACCATGACCCGGAACCAGAAAATATGTTCTGGCACCCTGTCGGGACGGGGAATCTGGAGAGGATCATCGCCATCATCATCAACAATGCCTCTCCATAAACCATTAATGTTTCCCTCATCCATGAGTGGGTAATCCCCCGTTGTAGGCTATGGGGATGGTAGGGATTGGATGAGTTCTATCATGTAATCAAATAAGATTGTTAGGGCATGGTGCCTAGTATCTCTATTAGTGCTATTTGACTTTGTTGCAACTTGTTGTTCTTAATGCTTGTCACTAGGGCCCGAGTGCCATGATCTTAGATCTGTACTTATTATTGATTCATGATGATAGTATTGTTTGTGATCTTATCTGCAAGTTTGTACACATATCATAGTCCGGATCCAAAGGCCCCAAAGTGACAGAAATTGGGACAACCGGAGGGGATGGCTGTGATGTGAGGATCACATGTGTTAATGGAGTGTTAATGCTTTGCTCCGGTGCTCTATTAAAAGGAGCACCTTAATTTCCAGTAGTTCCCTTGAGGCCCCGCTGCAATGGGCTGGCAGGACAAAAGATGTTGTGCAAGTTCTCATTGCGAGCACGCATGACTATATATGAAGCACATGCCTATGTTTGTTTAGTACTTGGATGCTTTATATTATTTATCTGCAATTGCCCTAGATCTTGAAGTTATATGAATAGTCTCGTCCATGCAACGCCCGTCCATCCATCCCTATGCCTACCACGCTCATATCCTACTGTTTGCTACTACTTTTACTATTGCTCTTGTTTTACTGTTGCTGCTGCTTTGCTATTGCTACTACAAAACTGTTGCTACTGATAAACTTCTGTGAGCAAAAACTATTTCCAGGTGCAGATGAATTGACAACTCAGTTTTTAAGGCTTATAAGTATTCTTTGGCTCCTCTCGTGTCAAATCAATAAATTAGGTAATACTACCCTCAAAGACTGTTGCGATCCCCTATACTTGTGGGTCATCACTTCTACAAGGAGATCAACCCCAAGGGTGTTGCCCTCGAAGACATCGACTCCCTTGTAGAGGCTCTGGTGGATGATACTCCTGCGAAGTACAAGCGCGCACAGAAGAGGGTGGGCGCTGCTATGGGGCTGGCTACGGCGCTGGCGTCTGGAGCCCAGCTTGATCTAACGCAGGTCACGTCCAGGATGCCGATGGCAGCGGATGGCTCTGAGGTAACTTTTGCCACCTTTGCCTCCCGCTGTAACCATTATGGGCCTAAGCTAATAGACCTCCTGGCCGACTACGCGGTAGAACATCAGCGGGTGGCCAAGAGTAGGCAGTCTGGCTCCGAAGCTGCTCCGGGTGCTGGCGCTTAGGCCCTTCTGCATTGTAGCTAGTCTTTTCTTCTCGGTTGTATGTACGACATCTTTTGGATGAACAAGTTGCACTCTGCCACATAGTGGCATTATTTTTGTATATAGAAATGCCTCTTTTGACTATTGTCAAATGTTATTGTATTGATGTTTGCTTGTGCACCCTTAGGGTCCTTCGGGTGCGGTCCCAGTGTCCACTCCTTCTCCTGTGCCTAGCGCTCGCCCCTCATTGAGCCAGTCATCGCATTTGCCTTTTTTGCGTGACCCTGTCCGGATTTTGGAGAAGGACATCCTTAGCATCCTCGGTCACACGGATGTGTGGAAGTCGAAGGCTGAGCAAGCCATTGCCAGGGAGAAGTTTTGGCAGATTGGCGAGCAACTCCTATGTAAGTTACCTAGACTCGTTGTCTTTTCGAGTGCACCAGTTGTTTTCTGTGAGCTTATCCATTGCTTGTGTGTAGTTGTGAATCTTCTTCCGAAGTAAGAGAGGACCGCTTAGCGATTCGAATGAATTCTTGACGCAATAAGAGCTAGAAGCCGGTGGTTTCTTCTAGATGGAATGTGATCGAGCGATCATCCTTGCGATGGTGCAATATCATGTCCACCAAGTTCTTCGGGTGCTGATGCGACTGAGGGCGTCACTCGCGGCGATTTGGGACACCATGTTCCCTTTAATTCTGCGCCTTCTAGATTTCTGGGCTTGCTTGGGAAGTTTCGGGATGCAGGTCATGTAAAGGAGCTGGTGCGCCACCAACTGGTGGCAGGCGTGAAGGAAACCTTGTCACTTATTCGACTGCATCGTCGTGACGTTAATCTTTGCAGATATAGCGGTTGGGCCACCTCCACCTCCAGATGGTATGGCGTGGTATATGCGTCCGCATTATTCGGCTGTGGCGCAGTATGGCGAAGAAATTGTAGATGTGTTTGAGGAGCGGACAAACGTTCTGCTCCAGCGTAGTTAAGTCTTGTAAAAGAAAACGAGATAATGTAAAGTCTGTATTTATTCGAGTGGGCTTGTAATGCCCTTTGTAAAGTTTATATGTATTGGCACGTAGTGCATTGTATGATTATGTAGTGTGCATATCCTTTTCGTTAGCCTGACGTGATCAGCTACTTAGGTTATATGCTTTGTTGTTAATCGATGAAGTCGTAAGGTGAGGCGCAGCCCCCGAGTGTGTTTTGCGATAAATAACGTTAGGATAAAAGAGGTTTTTGGGCCAAGGAACTTAGCTTTTATTCATCGTAAACGAGGAGGTATATTGTTTGGCTGAATAGCCTGACTGAATAGCCTTATTGAAAGTAAAGGGTAACTAGGGGTGAAGCGTCGCAATCGTGCGGCGTCCTAGGGGTTGGAGTATTTGACTCCTGATGCAACGTCCATGAGACGGTAAGCGCCACCTGGGATGACTTCGGTGACGATGTAGGGTCCTTCCCAGGGTGACTCGAGCTTCTTGTGCCCTTCTTGCTTGAGTCGCAGGACGAGGTCTCCTTCGACGAAGGACCTTGGATACGACCGATGGTTGTGGTAGTTGCGGAGGCTCTGCTGATACACCGTTGAGCGAGCCACGATGATGTCGCGTGCTTCATCCAGCGTGTCGACAGCGTCTTCAAGTGTGTCCGATGATTCGGCTTCGTTGTATGCGATGAACCGTGGGGCCTTGTAGCGTACCTCAGCTAGTAGCATAGTTTTGGCTCCGTGCACCATGAAAAAGGGCGTGTAGCCAGTTGAGCTGTTTGGAGTTATGCGCAGGCTTCAGAGAACTGAGGGTAGCTCGTCCGCTCAAGCTCCCGCAAGCCTTTCGAGTGGGCATAGTAGACACTTCTTGATGTCGTTGACGATGAGGCCGTTGGCCTTTTCGACCTGTCCGTTGGTCTGCGGATGCGCCACAGAGGCATATGATAGGTTGATTCTGAAATTCCCGCAGAAGTCTCGGGACTTCTTCGAGATGAAGTTCGAGCCATTGTCCGTTATGATGTTATGGGGCACTCCGAACCTATAGACAATAGACTCGAAAAAATTTGACGATAGTCTTGCCGCTTTGGTTGGTGACGGACATGGCCTCGATCCACTTGTAGATTGTCGACTGCTACCAGGAAGAAGACGTGGCCTCTTGGCGAGGACTTTGGCAGTAATGACAAGCATATCATACCAGTTCATGAATCCTTATAGCGCGGCAAAATTGCTGTAAGCATGGATGATTCAAATGAGTAAACTTTATTCCATATAATGTAATCAACTCATAAGCTTGCCTTTGAAAAATAAAATATAATCATGTAAAATTGAGTGTGAGAGTTCGTAAAGAAAAGCATATACACTAAAGTATCTCAATTCTTCCACATCAATAAATCAAAACTTTTCAAGCACTACTTTTCTATTTATTTTCCTTTAAGAATTTTAGTTTTTAAGTAATTAAGAGCATGCCAAAAAAATTATTAGTTTATCAGACTGTGATGGACACTCGTGGCATCACTAAGGTTTTTGTTCCTTTTGCATAATGATTACTCATATTATTCAGAGGAGTGATTCCATCATGAACACAGCTACCCGGGAGTGCCAAGAATCTTACCCATTATAGCATTGCTGCTATATATGTTTAATCAACTCATAGCCGAAATCTAGGAGTTTCCTCCATGAAGATCGTTTGTAGGCTAGCAGAGTTGTTGGCATCCCATAAAGTTTGACACGTACAAAACTATATCATTCTTATGGTTCACAAGTCAAACTTTGGCATGCTCAGAATTACCGCTAAACATTAATTCAATTGAAGAAATATTTTTAAAAAGAGATATCAAGTCAATCATTATTTTTTGTGGTGTTGAGTGTCTCTAGGAATAAGCTTTCAAGACTAAACACTACAACACCAAGCCTTTAATTGTAAGACTTTTTCTTATTTCAATTGTTTAGCAAATTTTTAGGCAAGACATGGTTAACTACAAGATCTGGAACAAAACATACTCAACTAAATACCCATAAAAACAGAATTTTACTATAATATAGATACTCACTCCACCGATATAATATCTTAACATTTACTACTAACTAGCATGGGTTTCTCAAACTTCAAAAGTGGTGAGTCATAAGGCATACCTCTCATATTTGGTTCCACTTCTCTCTTCCCTTTTGATTTGTTTCTTGGAAACTCGAAGTTGATCACTCTCCTGCAAATACATGAGAACCTCGTGGCGAAAAGAAAAGAAAGAGGGAAAACAAAGATAAATGAAAAAAAAACGTTTTGTTGTTTTTGAGAGCAGGAAATAGATAATAGAAAATTGGCGGCAAAGCTCGACTTGAAAATCTCAAAAACAAAATAAAATAACTAAATATAAAGTGTTGGGGAACCAACACGAGTGCTTGTAAACTCAAATAAAAAGCATAACCTCGAAAATAAAATAAATCAAATGAAAGCCAAATAAAAATAGATAGAAAACCTCTCCAAGCTTAGGCTTTTGCAAGCCCTTCAAATCATTGAGGTGGCGGGAAAAAGTTGTAACTCCAGTCCGCAAATTAAGTTGATAAGTTACTTGTTGTTTCTTGGAGGTTCACAGCAAGATTATGCATCCCCTCCACAGTCCCTCCAAGTTCTTGGAAGTCTTGGTATGTAGCGAACCGGTTCGGTGGCTGCTTCGCTTGATAAGGAACTTCTTGCTCCTCTTCTTGGTCCTCATCCTTGTCCGAAATATCCTCCTTGGGTTAATGTTTTTCAACCTGCACATCATATTGCAAACGTCCCTCCTCTATAGATAAAAGATCATTGGGCAAAGAAGCGGTGTAGAGATGCCCAACTCATGCAATATGCAAGTAATAAACACCACGTCTCCTAGTGAGCATTCCACACGCTTTTAAAGTAGAGAAACCAACACGTCGGTCACCTAGAACTGGTTGCAACTCACCTAGGTCGATGCCTAGGGCAATGGCAAGCACGGTGATGACGCCTTCACCTATGAGGGATCCTTGGCTTTGGGAGGACTGGTGCTCCAAATAGCGCACAAGAATTGCGTCCAAGTTGAGTGACAAGTTATTGAAAGCAGCTTTTGCAAGGACCAAGATGTCCTCTTCATTGAGTCTTGTAAACTCATTACATGCCTGCAAGGTGTTAGCAATGACATAGAACAAATAGCGGATATCAGGATGTTGAATATTCTTCCCCCTATTGACTTTAGAAGTAAAACTCATTCTATTGTAATAGTGATCTGGGGAAGGGTTCATGTCGATTAAGATGCACGCAGGGCATTAGCATCATTGTTTGGTAAACTAAGGCAATTGCACCATTCATCAAGTGTTAAGGTATAATTGTGGTTCATAAGTCGGAAAGAAATAGTGTCCTCTACTTGCCATGTTTTAACGGTGCTTTGCAATAAACTTAAAAATTCAAGAGTTAACCAGCGATAAGTAGGCACATTATGAAATACAAAGTTTTGTATGCCAACCATATTGCAAAGTAAATTGAAGTCATTAGAAATACCGAGTTGGTTTAATATGACGGGACAAGCCCACTTGGTTGCCTTCACTTCTCGGTTTTGATCTTGTCGAAGCAATCACGTTGGAGCTCATTTCTGAACCGTATCCCCGTGCGGTCCTAAGCTGCACTAGTAGCCTGAGAAAAACTCGCAGCGGCACGAGCACGCGTTTGACTCTTGTGTTCATCCTCTAAAAATAAATAAAAAGGACAAAAATAAAACTTTTTTATCCAACAATGGAGACTCTTCTTCGAGCTTGCTATCGCGGCCAAGTGGTGTCGCCCGGTGCCGACGAGAACGCCGTGGATCAATCGCGTGTTGTTCAGGCGGTGGCAGAGGACATGATCGTGTGTTCTAATTTTCATCTAGGATCCTGCGTGTAAAATTTAGGGATTGTCCTGTAATTTCTTATTTCTTGAGGTCCCTCTTGTAATTTGTACATGCACCACCGCGTGATTCTAAGAGAACAAAAACTAACAAGACGCTCGGCTCAAAAGGAAACGAATAAAATGCCCGGCATGTCGTATAAGTGCTCATAATAGAGAGAAAAGAAAAAGTCGTGGTCGGCAGGATTCGAACCTGCGCGGGCAAAGCCCACATGATTTCTAGTCATGCCCGATAACCACTCCGGCACGACCACATCTTGTCATTTCTCAGATTTTGTTTTTAAAGATACGGTAAAGTAATCTTGATAAGGGGCATTTCCTTGATCGTAAGCAAAGTCATTGGTGTTCTGTTTTGGCCGTTTCGTTTGTATATTTGTGTCGTGTATATATGATCTACATGAATAGCTGCAAAGATAGGAAAGTTCTACTTCATGCTTAATCTATGTACTCCCTTAGATGTCTTAAATTTGTCAAATTTTGGATGAATCTAGACACTATTTAGTATATAGATTGATGTAAAATTTTAAAAACCTAAGACATCTGGAGGGAGTATATAATCACGGTACTCCTTTCGTTAGGGATTATAAGGCCCAAGAGCTTTTTAAAAATGTTGCTCCCTCCGTTTCGGTTTATAAGACCTACGCGTATTTCTAGGTCGATAAATTAACCAACTTAGCATAAGGTACGTAAGATAAAAACTATACTATTAGAAACTTCAAATATTATATTTTCTAATGATATAATTTTTATATTATATAATTTATATTATATAGCTCATACGAACGATCTAGGTATACGCGTAAGTCTTATAAACTGGGATAGAGGTAGCAGGAGTTGTAAGTCCTCTCCTATTTATTAATCTCTCTCCTTCAATATATGTTCTTCTTTTTCTCTATCTTCTCTCATGATGTGTAACTATTGATGCATGTAGTAATCAATAGAGTAAGCTATTGATTTTCTTAATCCTATCAAAGTAGTCCATAGGCCTTATAAGCCCTAACAAAGTGAGTACGTAAGTTACTAACTACTGCAGAAATATTCTCTGAATAATTGATCGCGAAAGTGTTTTTTTATAGATCGAGCCAATAGTCAAACGTGCTAGCGTGAGGTGTCATTTCACAACCCGACCCAGAGACACCATAATTCCAGCAAAGACATGACTATGCACCACCAACATGCTGGAAGTCATGTCACAATCTTTGATGGCATCAAGCATTTTAGCGCAGACAGCATAACATTCCCAATATAACGGCCAAGAAATCGATGCAAGCACCAAACCAACAAGTAATACACAGATCATTCTGCTCAAGCAGAAACATCAAGATCGCACTTAAAACACACGACCCGACATCAAAACATACAGTACTGACATCAATGACTCAATAGCATAGAGAGAAAGCCATCACAACTTTGAAGATCTCAAGTTCATTGACAAGGGTGCATTCCAGAACGACCGCCACCTGGTGGTCAAAATGTGCGTACTGGGATTTTCCAGTGACAGAATCAAAAGCTTGTCAAAGATCTTTGCAACTAAGCCTAGTGATATGGAATCCATACCATAAAAATAATATTCAAAAGATAATTGTCTCGTGGACTGCACCCCGTTAAACCAGAGTGACTAGTACCGTCTAATCTTTTTATTAACTGTAAAACGAATTCTCTCATCCTGACAAGATCATGGCAGCGTTTCCTTTTAAGAGGAGGTGGCTTCCTTCAGGTACGCGATGAGATCAGCACGGTCCTGCGGCTTCTTCAGTCCAGGGAAGACCATCTTGGTTCCAGGAATGTACTGCATGGGAACAACAAGGTTTGTATTAACAAGATAGCATGCATGGGAATAACAAGGACGTGCTAGGAACTGAGGAGCATACAGATTTGCGCTAATTACACAAGGCAGAACGAATTAGCACAACAACAGCAGCCAGAATATGAATAAAGGTTTCCATCGAAAATGTAAGACAAGCTTAAAGCTCTCAATACATCAGAAACTGTGCATCATACAAATTATCATCACAGACGAAAACAGAACCAACAATCCCGATGTGGATCGAAGGATATCAGGTAGACTAGCTTCAGATTGGAATTGAAATGCCTGGACATAACTAACAATAACCAACTGTGAGGTGCTGTTTGGCTAGTGGAGTATGTCGTGACCAACATATTAACAGCCTAAATAGACACCAATAACATTTGTAATATCTTAGCTTCAACAAATTAGCAAACATGTATTGTCAAATATAGTAGTCCCTCCGATCCATATTACTTGTCACTGTATTCGATGTATCAAGACATGTTTTAGTGCTAGATACATCTATTTCAACGACAAGTAATATGGATCGGAGGGAGTAGACAATATATTCAGAAGTTGCCAACGCCAAGTATCTTCAGCTACTTCTGTAAGGTTATCTACAGTTTTGTAAGAGAAATAAACAACAGGCAGTGCACCTCAACATATGAAATCACAAATTCAATAACTGAAGTCCATATCTTAGCATACAGTATGAACACAAACGATCATATGGAATATAACTATTTCAGGCACACACATACAGAGGCTGAAGTGGGCAGTCATACAAATAACTTTCAGCAACTAAACGGTTCCCTGAGCTTCTATACAGTTTTGGAAGCAAGAGAAATCACAGTTCAAGAATAATTACCATCCTCAAACAAAAACAGAAATCAAAGTTAAAGAATATACTTCATATTGTCACCGTTAGATTGTAGTACATCCCAACATGTGAGATCACAACGAGCATTCCATAGTAAAGCACAACCAACACAAATGGAATTTGAGTAACTAAGTGATCATCAAACATACCTTCTTAGGATTAAGCAGGTAGTCATACAGAGTGTTCTCCTCCCAGTCCACAGCCTTGTTCTTGTTTGCCGCGGAGTAGGAGTAACCAGCAGTGGTACCCGACTGCCTCCCAAACAGACCATGCAAGTTAGGACCTGCAAAGAACAAACAGCTCTTATAATCAACTACACCAATCTACCAGCATATGCTTGTGTATCCATAGTAAGACAAGGATATCATCGAGGTTGCATTCTAAGCAGACCATCAATTTAACACATCAACTAATATGCATTGACAGGAGACACTATGCTACATAACTATCTTGAAAATAACCGTTAAAGCAACCGAACTAGTCCATTTCTGTCCTTGCACAATACCAAGACCAAATGTATACTCCCTCCGTTTGGAAATATAAGATGTTTTAGGTTTGTGAAGGAGATGTATCTAGACATGACACATGTCTGTGTCATGTCTAGATACATCTCCTTCACAAACCTAAAACATCTTATATTTCTAAACGGAGGGAGTACATGTGTCCACATCAACCCCAGAATAAGCAGATCCCTAACACCTTATATCATTAACAAGGAACAGCCAGCTAACTACATCAGAAGATTAGTCTCAAGCAGAGACATGGCACCAGCAGAAGTCTAAAACCAGAAAAACGAACTAATCAGGTGACTAGCATTTCAAAGCAAAAAACAATTCGAGGAGACATGCCCTGCTATACTAGATTTGAGCGACGAGTAAACTAGCAATCTCTAGGCACATACAAAATTCATAGTAATATAACTGTAGGCGCCAGAAGCCGTGAGCATAAGCAGCAGAAATCCGCTTGCTCAATCGACCACCCCATCACCAACCGGAACAGATCTAAAGCACTATTCCTCACAGCACGCGCAGATCTACCCGAACAACTCCCGATCTGATCCGAGCCGCCGTTCTACACGAGCAGATCGAACCCGAATCATCCAGATCCCCCGACGCCCGGCACAGGGCACGTCGAGATTAGACAGTCTTAAGGCGTTGGAGAAATCGGCGGGGACGGTCTCTGCTTACCTTGCTTGTGGCCGGCGCCCTGCTCGACGGTGTGGCACTGCGCGCACTTGGTCTTGAAGATCTTCGCGCCGGCGGCCGGGTTGCCTGGGGGAGCCTCGGAGAACGAAGCCATCGCCGCCGCACGCAAGCAGAGACTCGCCGGAGAGGGGACTCGAGGGGAGAGGCCAAGTGAAACTTTTGCTCGCCTTGCTGGCTCCTGGCGATTTCGTGGGGGCTGTGTTGTATAGGCCGGTCCAACGGCGGAGGTGGGGCGTGGAAGTACGATAGTGCCCCTTGGGTCCTGCGCGCGTCAGGCGCGTGGGTCAGGGGTGTTTCGGGGATATGGGAGGTTCGAGAAGGTTTCCGTGTCTTGGAGGAAAAGGAAAGGGGTCGGCGGCGCGTGGATGGTAAGCGTCAAAAAAACGTGGACACCAAACGCTCCGCTCGATGTAGGGCACCCACCTGCTAGGGCTTTCTGTGGACCGACCGCGACCAGGTCTTTTCTCGACGGTGCACCGGGTCTATCAACTGCTAATCCTGTCCGTCCTTGGGTAGGGTGTAGGTGTACGGATGGTCCTGGTTGAAATTAGGCAAATATTGCTGGCAAATCAGGGCACGCCACAATCTCAAATAGGAATACTTCCATTTTACTACAAAGGCAACATATCCTACATAACCAACAGCTATATAAAAAGTCAAAAAAAAGCTATATAAAGATCGCTTGAGATGACAAATGTCACAGGTAGAAATCAAGATAAAGTTGGTGAACAAGATTACTAAGTTCACCATCCGACCTCCCTTTTTTATGTTGATCAGCTTGTTGCATGCTGTGTCACCTCATCGAACCGACCACGAGTGTGCAATCAGTTCCAAATAGACAGGATGAACAGATAATTATCTATCAATCAAACAGCTGTTTCAGATGAGCACTGTCAACAGGTGAAGAAGAATCACCCCCCTCAACTTCTGAACCTCCTGGGTGTCAGTGTTCATCAGCTAAAGCTCCATTTATTTCAGGTATATACAATGTTCTAAGGTAATTCTTAGGCGGTAGAACAACGGCATTAGTGGATATGATACACGTAGGTACATACGCTACTACGGTTAAGAAGCGACAAAAGTGGTGGTAGCTAACGCAGCATAGCATCGACCGTGGGCACGGGGAATAGCACGGATGATGCTTCAGCTGCGCAGAGAGCGCTGAAATTCTTCGCAGGTTCAAAGATATCTTGTTTCTGCGGCAGCCTAGAGACCGAGACATGAGGCTGGGTTAGTGCCAGTGTGGAGTAGAAGCCCTGCATTGAAACAAGATTCATGTCTTATAAGTCGTATGCAGATGCGAGATGACAATATTCAGCGTCTTGCTAAGGCAAATGTTTTTGGTGCTCGTTATCAATTGCTTACTTCGGCTTTCTTCCACCAACAGACAATTTATTGGGTTCTGGCTTGCTACCTGTCTGAGATGGCCGGCGTGGCGGCGGCGGAGGTGCTGGTGGCTGCAGATAAAGTTAGCAAAAGGTCAAAATCAATGTCAAGATATAAGCCTTCAATTATGCATCCAATCATGAATACTTTATTCAAATTCCAATGGCTATACACGTACATTTGGTGCCCTTGTCTTCAGGCTTCCAGTCTGCAAAGAAGTTGTGTTCTTTGATGCAGATACTCGAGATCCAACTGTCTCCTGAATGCCCTACAAAATAATCATAATAATAATTTTATCTTTGGTGTTTATTCTTGATCTTCTATTCTCCGTTAGATTATTTTGTATTTGTCAAAGAAATGATTACGATCGTTATTATGATGTACCATGGGAGACTCTAAAGTCTATTCAAAGTCTCATAATAGGTGTAATAGCACAAGTTACAAATTTCTGGGCTCCTACTGACAACTAATTTCTGCTCAAAGAAGAATTGTTAGCATATAGTCGTAAGTAAAGAGAGAAGCATTCAGGGTATGGGGACAACACATCATGCAATCATAGCAACAAGGTAATCAAAATGATGTAACAGAAATGACCAAGGAGAACAGCAATCTGGATCTATTAGCAGCTACCACTGCCACTCTACATGCATGTATATGGACCAATAGCACTGAACGAAAACAAGTTCACAGTTCTTTACCTGCTTATTTGGCTTTCTGACGTTCTCCACAACTCGATTGGCTCTCACATTCGAAGTCAAGATTTTTCTTGGAGGCAGATTTACAGAACTACACAATTAATAGATGTTGTTATAGCAGTATGACTAAACCAATTCTGACAATCCAAAATATTACAGCTCGATAATAAAATTAGCACCTTGATTTTTGTTTCCCAACAAATTGAAGTTCCAACCTTTCCTGCGCATAGCTGCCAAATAATGCGAAACGAAGCTATCAAAATATGGTACAAAACAATTATTTTGAGCATATCTAACAAGTTTGTAACAGTACCTTTTCATTTCTGGCTTGCTAGCCCTAGCAAGATTTGGAGTACATGCCTTTTTGGGAGTAGCCTGCATGAGGAACAGAGAGAAGAAATAGTCAGAAACAAAGAGTTAACCCCTTTCAGCATATTTAAGAAAATACAATTAAGACATGTTATGCTAAGAGAAGGGACTGAAACATACTTCAGTGGTCATAGCACCATTGTAATTGCCCAGCATTCCTCTCAACCTTATAGGTGTTTTTGGATCTGATTTCAGGGTATTCTCTTTGGCAGTAGGGCGTCTTTCTCCTGTTGAAGGACGACAAGGGGTGATGGCAACATCAGCATGCTTTGGTGCACTTCCCCTGCTGAGGCGTCGTTCAGGAGTGGAAGGGCAACAGGGGTTGCCAACATTAACATGCTTAAGCACAGAGTCACTGGCAACAGGGCGTCTCTTGGGAGTTGAAGGCCTGCGAAGAGGAATAACATCGGCATGCTTTGGTGCAATTTCTCTGGCAACAGGGCGTCTCTCAGCGGTAGAAGGCCTGCGAAGAGGAATAACATTGGCATGCTTTGGTGCGGTTTCTCTGGCAACAGGGCGTCTCTCAGCAGTAGAAGGCCTGCGAAGAGGAATAACATCGGCATGCTTTGGTGCAGTTTCTCTGGTTATGGGGCGTCTCTCGGCAGTAGAAGGTCGACACAGGCTGACAACTTCAGCATGCTTCTGTGCAATCCCTCTGATGACAGGGCGCCTTTCGGCACTAGGTGGCCAACATGGATTGGCAATACCAACAAGCTTTGGTGCAATCTCTCTGGTAGGGCGCCTTTCGGCAGTAGAAGGCCGTTGTGGCGTAGCAACATTGGCGCGCTTTGGTGTTAGCTCTTTGGTGGTAAGGCGTCTATCAGGAGTACATGGTCGACGTGGGGATGGAATGTTGGCATGCTTTGCTGCCGACTCTTTGGTGATAGGGCGCCTGTCAGCAGTAGATGGCCGACACGGGCTGGCAATGTTGGCATTCTTTGGTGCAAGCTCTTTGGTTAAAGGGCGCCTATCAGCAGTAGATGGTCGACGTGGGCTACCAATATTAGTTTGATTTGCTGCCAGCTCTCTTGTCGCAAGGTGTCTTCCAGCAGTGGAGGGGCGACATGGGCTAGCCATACCAGCAGGGTCCTGTGAACCATCTTTGATGACAGGTCGCCGTTCCCTAGTGGAGGGCCGTTGCGATGCTGCTGAGGAAGGTCTTCTAAGAGCTATAACACCAGAGTCTTCTCTTCCCACAAGTTTGCCTCTTCCTGTGGTGGTGCCAATCACATTGCTTGTTGCTGCTTTTGGCTTTCGCAATGATTGAATATTTCCAGGCTTGGTTTTCTGGTTTATCACAATAGGGGCTGATTGAGGTCCCTGAAATGTTCATGAAAACTATATTATTAGTTTACGGAAAAAGTTCTGTCATGAGGCATATCAGAAGTTCAGGTCTTTATTTTATGCCTTGCATGATTGAGCAGTTGGTCATCATTATGTGGTCCAGGACATATGCTAGATATCAGAAAATAAGGCAAAACTAGATAGCAGCAATATTTGTGAGTTCTAGCAAGATATACACCAGATCACGATGAAGAAGTCAATAAATTTTCCAGATAGTGTGTCATTACCTTATTGACAAGTGGGTGATCAGGAATACAACTAGAAGTCATCTTAACCGTCTTTGGAATAATTTTTGAGGCTGGACTAATCGGGGAGCATTTCTCAATAGTTCTCTTAAGATTTACGGTAGTCTCATGGGGCATCACCAGATCATCTTGACTACATTTAGCATTTTGCTGCAACGTATACATCCTCTCTGAACAATTTTCACCACTTGCATTTTCTGTGGATTCTTCACCAATTATCTGTAAGCCTTCAACTAATGTAGAATGAGTCCCTGACGAAATTACATTACTTAGCCTCTCATTAAGATCATTATAGCATCCCAGTCCATGCTCAGATGTGGCCTGAGGTGCTATTTGTCCCATGGACTCATCAACATGTGTTCCAGATCCAGAAGGAGATGCAGGCTTCGCAACTGGTTCGTCTTCTCCTGTCTGACTAGAATCACTACCATCACCACTGTACTCTAGATTAAGTTCAGTTTGTTGGTTCTGTTGTTGTAAAGCCTTTAGCTCTCTAATCCTCTTGAAGTATTCTTCAAAGTATGCCTTCTTCTTAGCAACTAATCCATTGAATTTAACAAACTCCTCAGTACGCCTGTCATTGGTAAAAACAGACCACTTCTCCCATGCTAGCGATTCCAAATCAAATCTTCCA
Source organism: Avena sativa (assembly GCA_916181665.1). Taxonomy (NCBI): domain Eukaryota; kingdom Viridiplantae; phylum Streptophyta; class Magnoliopsida; order Poales; family Poaceae; genus Avena; species Avena sativa. The sequence continues at coordinate 289,167,831 of OV702279.1, forward strand.
AAAGATATGGAACCATGGTCAAACACTTGCGTTGTTCCCTAGGAAAGAAATAACACCGATAAGAAAAAAGAGTGAGATTAAGGTGGTGATTTTTCACTTACAGAAGGCAATTAGCTCCTAAAGAAGCATAGTTCGGATTACTAACTAATACAGAGATGTCTGACAGTAGTTAGCATAGACTTTTAGCAATTTTAGTTGCATCAGGTAGATAGGAAACTCTTAGTCTATTATCAAACTTCACTTTGACTGAAAATCATATACGCTAAAAAAAATAACGGTTACTTATAACACACAGATATACCTAATATACAATATAGTAATTACCAGAGAATGATTGGCCATTTTATTATATTATTAGGTAAATTCTTTGTCTAAGATTATACATATCATGAGAGAGGCATTACCTGAGAACTATCCTGCACGGGTGATTCCTCATGTGGCCATGCAAAACAGTTTTGATTGACTTCTGTCGCCATAGTATATTTTGCCCGTCTAATGCATTACAGTTGTAAATTTTACTACCAAACCCTGTAAAATAAAAGCAGCCATAATCATAATAAGTATAAAGCCATACCTAAAGTTTCATTTAGACAGTCAAATAGAAGATTACTACTCCCTCCGATCCATAATAAGTGTCACTGATTTCTAAAACAGTGACACTTATTATGGAAATCAGTGACACTTATTATGGATCGGAGGGAGTAACAAAATGTATCTACTGTTTTTTAGAACTATCCTGTGTTTCTTTCCAGCAAATTCAGGAGTCAAATATCTTGAGCTATGTCTACTAGAAAATCTTTAAATCCGACTTACGGCCATGGTTTTAATCCAACTAGGGGCGTCTCTGATAAGAAGAAGTGCTGTTTAGCAAGGAAGAATGCATCCTTGCCGTGAGTAGCACCTTTAATTGGACCAACATTTAGTAAAAGGCTATAAGCGCAAAAACACTAGTATCACAATTCATTCTGCAGGTAAGGTGGTGTAAATTCCCCCAAAGTCCCACTATCTTGGAGTCAATTAATTTCCATCGCAAATTAATTCACGAATCGTGGTCACTTCCAACTACAGCGTTGGGCCCTTAACACCTGTCTCACCACACCTAACCTCGGAAGACAACATGTCACCAACACGAAATTTCTGAAATAATATATACATCCGACAACTAGTCAAACAAGCAAACGTAACCCCACGGAAAATGATTGCACTGTTTTATCCCTAACCAAGATAAGTTCTTGAACAGCTAAAAAAAAGATAAGTTCTTGAAAATGGAGCTGCTGAGTGATAAAATTGAAAAGAATTGCGCAGAGAACACACAAACAAAGCACCTACAGAGAGCCGCAAGAACGAATGGTCGTTCAGCTACTGAAAAACCCAAACTCTTTCGCCCCCCGATGTGGTGTGGACTTATAGGAAAATCACGAGCAAATCTAGGAACTTTTGAAAGGAATTTCGCCGAAATCACGCCCTAGATGACGCGCTTGCCAAGTTAAGGGCGGATCTAGACGGCGTGCAGGGTATGCGACCGAAATTTGCGGAGATCAGTCTGGGTTTTAAGCAAAGGAAGTAATCACCGGACGAGTTAAAAAAGAAAGAAAGCTCATACCTCAAAGACCCGTCCAAGATTGCGGACGGAGTGGGAGACAGGCGACGATGTAGAACGGAACGGGACGGCACGGCGGCTGCCGCTCTAGGGCACAGCGGCGGTACGCTCCAGGGGAGATTCTAGACCCGCATTGGCCCGGGGTCGGAGCTGCGGGGTAGGCCAGAGCAAGAGGAAAGGTACAGGGTGGCGGTGGAGTACGAGATGGTGGTTCGGATAGACTGGCAGCCCCACCGTGGAGCACGGGCCGGGACGTCGCCCCCCTGGCTGGAACCTGCCCGGAAGGCGATCCGGCGAGCGGGGCGCCTCAGATCCGGGGAGGGAGGAAGTGTTGCCTCGCACTGTCACCTTCTTGTTCCGGTGGCGAGGGACGAGACCCCCGTGCTCTCTGCTCTGGCTTTGCCCTACGGTTGGGCGTACCGAGAGGGAGGTAGCTGTCCCCGATTTTGATTTGTTTCTTTCAGCCGCGGCTTCGGCTGGTGGTGGCAATGTACGGCGGCGTTATTGCGACGGGGAGGGAGGGGAGCGGGGAGCGTGGGGAGGGATTCTTTCCTTGCGTACTTCGGGCCGGATTAGGTGCGGGAGCGAGAGAGGGGAGTGTGAGTGTCAAGTTACTAACCGTTGCGGCTGAAGAGGCCACTCGCTTTTTTTTTATTAGAACTGGCTACTCCTACTCCCCGCTACCAGCGACAAATGTATTTCTTTTTTATTCATGTATAATATAATGTGAACGTCAACGCTTCCTGATGGGGATATGTCTACCGGGGTATACCCAGCAGGACGTTTTCGACTGGCCCAAGAACCGGCGAGTGGGCCTGCAGAATAGCGAGTGGATTGAAGCCCAGCGAGGAACCGAGCGACTGGAAGCTGAAGCCCAGGCGAGTAGATAGGCCCAGTCGGATTATTAGGTTAAACGACTACCGAAACTTTAACTGAATCGGTTGAGATATGTAAACCCTAGGGGAGGTGAGCCTATATAAACCTCCCTATAGGGCGAGTAGAGATACGTTCCCTCATACACCCAAGCGACTCGCTGCTTAACCGCCGAACTCGCCCATTGTAACACCTCCATAATACAATCTAGCAGGAGTAGGTCTTTACCCTCCGGGGGGCCGAACCTGGGTAAAACTCTATGTCTTTGCCCTCATCTCGCACCGCAGATGGCTGGCCGTCCTTGCCCCTCGTTTTACTACTCGCTGCCGATTGCAGCATCTGCCGTGACTATTCCCACGACAGTGGCGCCCACCGTGGGGCCTGGCCGGTTCGGCCGGTGTTCTGCGGCGAGATCCAATCTGCCCATCAACGAGACGGTCGCCACCGGCCGCATGATAGCGATCGGCGAGATGCTCCAAATCTTGCCGAGCAGCTACGTCCCGGCGGCGCGACCCGTCACGCACAGCGTGATCCTGCCGATCGGCACGATCAGCCTCTTCGTCGGTCTCACCGACGTCATCGTCTCGGAGGATTCGGCTCGCATCCGCGAGTCGCCGCCACGCGATCGGCTCTCCGAGAGCCAGATCCGCATGATCCATCGCCTCGCCTCCGAGTACAACTCGGCCCACAGCAACGTGGCCGAGAACTCAGCGGCCGCAGAGGATGCGGCCCTCACCGACGACGCCGACTCGGCAACCCCGGCGTCACTCGCCGGATCCATCACCGCGGCTTCATCCGCGGGCTCCATCGCCCAGGTCTCCAACGCGGGAGACTTCGAGGACCCCTCCATCCTCGGGTTCTTCGAGTTCGACTCCGGGTCGGAGAACTCCGCCGACCTCCGCGGCGGAACCGGCCGCCACACCGCGACCTACATGGCGACCGGCACCGATCCGCCAGAGGATCCGTTCTCCACCCCAATCCCTCCTAACGCTACGGCAACGGAGGTCGAGGAACTCCGCCTGAAACTGGCGGAGGCGATACGCAAGGAGCAAGCCGAGCGCGAAAAATTTCGCCTCGAGCAGGTGACGGCGCAGGAGCTATCACGCTACCACCAACAGCGGATCAGGTCACGCCTGAACCCCATCGTTCAGGGGCGTGCCCTGAACTTCGACGACGAAAACGACCCGGCCCGCGTGGCCGAGCGCGCGATCTGCGAGAACGCGCCACCAGGAGGAAGCGTCCGCCCCCGCCAGGATCAACGGCAATGGGTGCCCCACCTCCACCCAACCGCACCCCTCCCAGGGACCAGCCGCGGATAGTAGTCTCCTCACGGGAGCGAGACGCAAACGGCCTCCCACTGTTCTCCACCCCGATGGACAACCTCGTGGCAGGCCGAGCAGCAGCCGACAGCATCACGGCCACCGGCAACGGCGCCCTACAGATCCAATACGTCAAGGCCCTGCTTGCAAAGGCCGTCGAGCAGCAAAGAGCGGGCGCCGACTCGCAAGGACGAGTATACTCGCGTTCCTCGGGAAGCAGAGCGGCCTCCAGCGGCCGCCCCGCGGCGGCAAACACCCTCAATTGCCCGCCACCAGAGCCACTGCAGCTCCAACACCGACCCGCGAACGCGGCACTCTCCACCAACGACCCCAGGCCGGCAACCAACCTTGTCGCCGCCAACGGGCAACCCATCGACGCCCGCACCCACATCATCAACAACCAAAGTTGGCGCGCACGCCAGCCCGACGACCTGCGACATACCCTAACCAATCGCCGCGACGGTGAGCCCATGGGGTCGCTCGGTCGGCTCGGACCCAAGTGCTTCGGACCAATGATCCGAGGCGAGAAGTACCCGCCAAACTTCAAGGCGCCGAAAGAGATAGAAAAGTACGACTCCTCGTACGACCCCGCCGTCTGGCTCGACACATACCTCATGGCGATGGGGATCGCAGGCCACACTGACCTGCTAGCTGCCCGTTACCTCCCCCTGATGATGGAGGGGACGTGCAGGCAGTGGATCAACACCCTCCCCCAGGACAGTATCGATTCCGGGGAGGAGATGCGCGATGCCTTCGTTAGGCACTTCGAGTGCTCCTACACCCGCGCCACCACTATCGAGGACCTGGAGCGGTGCGTCCAGGGACCCCGCGAGTCGACCCGCAACTGGGTCCAACGGTGGCAAGAACTTTGGTACAACGCGGTCGGCATCCACCCGGACACCGCGATCCATTGCTTCAAGACCTCGTGCCGCTACGAGCCCCTGGTCGCCAAGCTCAAGCGACACTCCCGCACACTCGACAACATCCCCGACCTCCTCGAGATCGCCAAACGGTACGCCGAGGAAGATCCAAACCAGGAAACTGACGACGAGTCAGGAGGTCAACGCCGCACGAGCGGCAACGACGGCGGACGCCGATCCGACCTACGCTACAGCAGCACTCGCCTCACCGGCAAGCGCCGCAGTGACGGGCGAGTCGACTTCGTCGCCAACGCCGGGCACGCGCAACGCGAGCCCAAGAGCTTCCGCCGCGACGGAGGACAACGCCGCGACGGCGGCAACTACAAGAACAAGCCAAGGTTCGACCCTGCGGCCCTCCTTAACCAACCATGTGCGTTTCATAGCAGGGAAGGGAAGCCCGCAACGCACACCACCGCCGACTGCCACACCCTCAGGGAAATCGAGAAGGCACAGCGAGCGCGGGAGGACCCTGACAACGACCCGCCAAACGGCGGAAAAATCGGCAAAGTAGCCGGCTCGCTCCACACCTTCACAGGCTTCAACACGAAGCGCGAGAAGAAGGTCATCGCCCGCGCTGTCGCCGTCAACGCGGTGGCCCAGGTGGACGTTCCCCAGTTCCTAAACTGGTCGGAGCAGCCCATCACCTGGAGCCGCCAAGACCACTCGCCACGCATCGAGTACCCAGGACGGGTCGCCCTGGTGGTCAAGCCCAAGGTCGGCGACTACTGGCTCCCCAAGACATTGATGGACAGCGGCAGCTCCATCAACATCCTGTACCTCGACACCTTCAGGCGGCTGCGGCTCCCGCAGTCAATGATCGAGACGACTCACACCACATTCCACGGCATCGTCCCCGGTCGGAAGGCGTACCCGATCGGCAAGGTCACGCTGCCAGTAACCTTCGGCACACCGGCAAACTTCCGCACCGAGCGGATCGTCTTCGAGCTGGTGCCCTTCGACAGCCCCTACCACTGCGTCCTGGGGCGCCAGGCGTTCGCTAAATTCATGGCAGCGCCCCACTACGCGTACAACGCGATGAAGCTCCCCGGGCCGTGCGGCGTCATCACCATCCACGACGACCCCGACATGGCCGCCGAGTGCGAGGCCAAAGGAGCCGAGCTCGCTGACGCCGTCATCGCGGCGGAGACCAACCACGTCGATGAGCTCGCCAAGTACGCGAGCGGAGTCAACAACGACGACCCCACCATACTCAAGAATCCCAACTCAGAGGGCGCAAACACCTCAACCTTTGAGGCCACGACGCACACCCGCACCGTCGAGCTGGTCCCAGGCGACTCCAGCCAGACGGTGACGATCGGGACGGGCATGAGCCCAGCATAGGAAGGCGCGCTCATCGAGTTCCTCCGTGACAACAGGGACATCTTCGCATGGAAACCCTCCGACATGCCCGGTGTCCCCAGGGAGCTCGCTGAGCACAAGCTAAACGCCGACCCCAAAGTGCGACCTGTCAAGCAGTCGCTGTGGCCCTTCAATGAAGAATGCCGTCGAGCAATCGCCGAGGAGGTGCAGCGTCTACTCGCTGCCGGCTTCATCCGGTCAATCAAGTACTCCAAGTGGCTGGCAAACCCAGTCCTGGTCGAGAAGAAGAACGGGACCTGGAGAATGTGTATCGACTACACAAACCTGAACGACGCCTGCCCAAAGGAGCAGTTCATCCTCCCGCGGATCGACTAGATAATCGATTCAACCGCGGGCTCGGATTCGCTCTGTTTTCTCGACGCCTACTCTGGGTACAACCAGATCAAAATGGCTGTCGAAGACGAGGAGAAGACGGCGTTCATCACGCCATTCGGAGCCTTCTGCTACACCGCCATGACCTTCGGCCTCAAGAACGCCGGGGCGACCTACCAGCGGTGCATGCAAGAATGCATCGCGAGCCAAATTGGCCGCAACATCCACGTCTACATCGACGACGTGGTCGTGAAATCAGCTCGCCAAGGCGACCTACTCGCCGACCTGGCGGAAACATTCGCCAACCTGCGAAGATACAAGATAAAGCTCAACCCAGGCAAATGCACCTTCGGTGTACCCGCCGGACAACTACTGGGGTACGTCGTCTCCAAACGAGGGATCGAGGCGAACCCCACAAAGATCGACACGATCGCCTGGCTCGGCAAACCCGAGTGCCTGCGCGACGTCCAGAAGCTGGCCGGGCGAGTAGCGGCTCTCAGCCGCTTCATCCCCCGCCTGGGCGAAAAGGCGATGCCCCTATACCGCCTGATGCGCAAGAACCCCACCTTCCAGTGGGACAAGGAGGCGGACGACGCGCTCCGCGACCTCAAAAAGGTGCTACTCGCCGCACCATTGCTCGCTGCCCCCGCCGACAAAGAACCCATGCTGGTCTATGTCGCGGCTTCCGAGCGCGTCGTCAGCGCCGTGATGGTCGTCGAGCGACCGGAGGAAGGAAAGGAGCGCCTAGTCCAGCGGCCGGTGTACTACATCAGCGAGGTCCTCACCGAGTCGCGCTAGCGGTACCCACGGTACCAAAAGCTAGTATACGTGGTCTTCAGAGCTCGACGGCGCCTGCCGCACTACTTCCAGGAGCACCCGATCACGGTCGTCTCATCAGCACCACTTCAAGACATCATCCGCAACCGCGAGGCGACCGGGCGGGTCGCCAAGTGGGCCGTCGAGATCGGCGTCCACAACATCAAATACGAGCCACGAAAAGCGATCAAGTCGCAGGCACTGGCAGACTTCATCGCCGACTGGGAGGAGGCCCAGCAGCCAGAGAAGCTTCCGTACCTCCATTACTGGAGCCTGCACTTCGACGGCTCCAAGAACGCGGACGGTGCAGGCGCAGGGATAGTGCTGACTTCACCAAAGGGCGACAAGCTCCGCTACATCCTCTGCCTCGACTTCACGCCCTGTACCAACAACATGGCTGAGTACGAGGCCCTACTCCACGGCATGCGAGCTGCCAAGGAGATGAACGTCAATCGCCTCCGCTGCTACGAAGATTCTGACCTTGTCGCGGGGCAAGTCGCTGGCACCTGCGACGCCGTCTCCCCTACCATGGCAGCGTACCTCCAAGCAGTGGACAAGCTGGGCGGACACTTCACCGGCTACTCCGTTGAGTGGATCGACAGACGGAAAAACGAGGAGGCCGACACACTCTCACGCATCGGGTCGGCTCGACTCGCACCACCCGCCGGCGTTTTCCTCGACACGATCACCAAGCCATCAGTCTCTCCCCCGAGGGAGATCGACATTGGAGTCCCACTCCAACCAGAGGCAGCCTTGGTCGCACTCGTCAACGAGCCAGACGACTGGACCAAGCCCTACATCGCCTATCTGGAAGCCGGCACCCTGCCGGCAGACGAGACGGACGCTCGAATGATCGCTCGTCGATGCAAGTCCTGTTGGAGATATGCCCAAGAGGCAATAATAAAGTGGTTATTATCATATCTTCATACTTATGATAAATGTTTACATACCATGCTATAATTGTATTAAAAGGAAACATTAATACTTGTGTAATTTGTAAACATAAAAGAGTCCCTAGTAAAGCCTCTTGTTAAACTAGCTTGTTGGTTAATATATGATCATGGTTTCCTGATCATGAACATAGAGATGTTATTGACAATAGGGTCATATCATTAGGAGAATGATATGATGGACATACTCCTATAGTTAAGCGTAGCATAAAGATCAAGTCATTTAATATAGTTCATTTGCTATTAGCTTTCTGATACATAGTAACCTAATTCCTTCGACCATGAGATCATGCATATCACCTTTACCGAAAGGATGCTTTGATGACATCAAACACCACACCGTAACAGGGTGGCTATAAAGGTGGCATTGAGTGTTCGGAAAGTATTGGTTGAGACACATGGATCAAGAGTGGGATTTGTCCATCCATATGACAGATAGATATACTCTGGGCCCTCTCGGTGGAATGTCATCCAATTAGCTTGCAAGCATGTGACTGGCTCACAAGGGATCACATATCACGGGAACGAGAAAAGAGTACTTATCGGTAACGAGGTTGAACTAGGTATGCAGAGATACCGACGATCATAACCTCGGATAAGTAAACTATCGTGAGACAAAGGGAAATTGGTATCGTATGTAAGTGGTTCATTCGATCGCAAAGTAATCTTAGAAATATGTGGGAGCCATATGAACTTCCAGATTCCTCTATTGGTTATTGTTCGGAGAAGTGTCTCGATCATGTCCGCATAATTCAGGAACCGTAGGGAGACACACTTAAGGATTCGACGTTGTTTTGAGTAGTTATGGTATGATGAGAAAGAGACCGAATGTTGTTCGGAGTCTCGGATGGGATCCGGGATATCACGAGGAGATCCGGAATGGTCCGGAGAATAAGATTCATATAAGGAAAGTCCTGTTTCGGAGTTGGGGAATGATTCCGGTGTTTTCATCGAGAATGTTCTAGAAGGTTCCGGAATGTCCGGCACTCCGGAGGGGAAGGGGTACATGAATGTGTCATTGCAAGTTGGAATGATTGCATCATGTACTAAGTGTCATCTCTGTTCCAAATAAAGGATTAATCGAATCCTAGTTTGAAAAGTCAAATAGCTAAACTGAAAAGTCAAACGGCTAAATTTGGAAAGTGGAAAAGAGGAGGAGGAGGTGAAACCGAGTTGGGGAGGGAGTCCTCCTCCCCAAGCCGGCGCACCACCCAAGCCGAGTTGGGGAGGGACTCCACTCCCTCCCCTTGGCCGCCGGCCCCTCCACCTATATAAGGAGGGGCAGGGCTCCCTCCTAGCACACACAAGTACCTCTCCTCCAAACCCTAGCTTGGCGCCTACCACCATAGCCGCCGCCCCCTAGGGTTTTGCCCTAGCCGCCGACTTGGGTGCCCCAAACCCTAGCCGCCGGCTCTAGCCTCTCCTCCTTGGTGTGTCTAAAACCTAGATCGCCGAGGAGCTCTCTCATACTCCACCATACTCGCTCCGGCTTAAGGCGAAGCCCTGCGAGATCTCCCCTCTACTTCCGGTACCACGCCGTTGTGCTGCCGGAATCGCGAGGAGAGTGCTACAACCTCCGCTGCCTGCTGGAACAAGGGAGAGGAAGGTCTTCGTCGAGTACCGAACGTGTGACCGACTGCGGGAGCACTGCCGGAACGCAGCGCCGGAAGGATCGTCTACGCGATCTTGAGATCGGCAAGAGTACGACTACATCACCCACGAGAATCTGCTCTCGTTAACCGCTTTGGATCTTCGAGGGTTAGTACTCTATTGACTCGTTGCTACAATCTAGTAGATAGATCTTGGCTTGATCATAGATTAGATCTTGATTGTGTGTTCATGCGGTAGAAATTTTTTGTTTTCCATGCTACGAATCCCAACAGTGGTATCAGAGCCGTGTCTATATGTAGGTCTGTTGCACGAGTAGAACACAATGGTCATTGTGGGCGTTGATGCTTTTGTTGTCGATTGCTTCTTTTGTACTTTGCATCTTGCGGGATGGTGGGATGAAGCGGCCTGGGCTAACCTTACATGACATCGTTCATGAGACTTGCTCCACGCTTGACATGCAACTTGTATTGCATAAGTGGCTTTGCGGGTGCCTGTTTCTCCCAACATAGTTAAGATTCAATTTACAACGGGTGATTGACAATACTAGTATCAATGTTGTGGTTCTTGTTCGTAAGTTAGAACGACACTTATTGAAAGCCCCAAACCACGTAAAATATGCAAAGAAAATTAGAGGCGTCTAACTTTGTTTTGCAGGGGTGTGCTGTGATGTGATATGGCCATGATTGTGATTATATATGATGTATGCAATGTTCCTTATTGTAAGTTGGCAACCGGCAGGAGCCATATGGTTGTCTTTAAATTCTGTTAAGACCCGCGTGTCTATTCAAAGTAGTTGTAATAGTTGAAGCTGGTGGATGACAACCATGGAGCGGCGTCATTGACCTTGATGCAATGCCGGTGATGATGGAGATCATGTTCGTGCTTGAAGATGGAGATCGGAAGCACAAAGAAGAAAGGCCATATCATATCACATATTATGAATTGCATGTGATGTTAATCCTTTTATGCATCTTGTATTGCTTGGTTTATGACGGTAGCATTATAAGATGATCCCTCAAGCACACAATTTCAAGTTTTAAAGTGTTCATCCTTAGTAAGCACCGTTGCTAAAGCTCGTTGTTTTGAAGCACCACGTGATGATCGGGTGTGTTAGATTCTGCGAGTGTATACAACGTGAGCAAGCCAGATTTGCTCATGCGGAAGCTAATGTTTGATCTTGACGAGCCTAGCATGTACAGACATGGTCTCGGAACACGGATCACCGAAAGGTAAAGCATGAGTCATATAGTAGATATGATGAACATGATGATTGTTCGCCATTGAAGTTACATCAACTCTCGTGATGATCGGTTTTGATGTGGTGGATTTGGTTCGTGTGATCACTAAAAACAATGTGAGGGATATTGTTTTGAGTGGGAGTTCAACGGCAATATGATTAAAAGTTGAACACTATTTATCATAAATTAAATCAAAGTGAATTTGCATAATTGTTGTAGTCATTGGCATCCGTTTACCACCTTGCGCTTAGTTATAATTGAGATGATAGAACTATAGAATTCTGGCTAGTTACTTTACGAACTGGTATCGTATTGTTTTTGAAGTGTTAATCTAAAATTTAAAAGTCCTATTGCAAACTTTCAGTAAGTTCCGGTTACTCCATGAAGTTTAATAATTGGTATTAAATCAAGAGTGACAATTCCAAGAGTTAGTGTATGAGTATCATGTTTGTTTCCATGATTCTTGATATTTAAAGAATTGTCTTAATATCAAGGTTATCTAGGATCTGAAAGAGTTATTTCAGAAACCATGATGTATGGAAGATATTGTGATATCTGAAACGAAGTTTTGGTTGCAACATGATAGAGTATAATATGGCAAAAGTCATATTCTCATATTTGATGATAATTTGCAAAAGGTTGGAGACACTAGTTGTCCTAATCCTCCAAAAGGTTTTGGAGAGCAACATTATACTCGCGATTCACCACAATAAGCTAAAGTAGATTGATCATGAATAATTCCATGGTAAGGGTGAATATTTGATGTAGGTAAAATGTTTACTACACCAAGAGATTACTAAAGAAAGGAATTTGAAAGAACACCAAACATTTGATAATGGTGATCTACTTCAAAGTGCAAGTACAAAGACATTGGTATTTAACTATACACGCTTTGGACTATGTGTCATGTGTATGGCTCCACTATTGATGTTGATAGATTCTTTCAAACAGAAAAGGAAACACTGAAAGAGAATCTCATAAATATATGGCAGAAAAGAAAAGACTAGAATTGTTCAGTTTAAGTATATAGATGATATACATGTTATGGCTATATTCTTTGCTTATTAAACAATGTGGTTCTTAAGTATTTGATACTGAATTTGTTGATGTGAATCGTCATACGAAACAACACAATTCATGAACTACAATGGCCTAAGTAACTAGCAAAAGAATATGTGATGATGTTCATCGAGAACAAATAAAGGGTTATTGTGTTGCTCGTTAAACATCAAAGCTTGCCTTCAAGATTTGTTTTATCAGGTATTATGAGAACAAAAGGGTTGTTCAAATAATTACCGTAATCCATAAAAGATGGATGATTCACAAATCTCGTTGGAGAAATCACATCCATAAAACTAGTGCTAAAAACGTCGAAAGACAAATTGATTGAAAGATCACTTGGGAAGTGACATCGCCGTTTAAATTATATTGGAAAGAAAACATGAAGAAACTCCATGTGGATGGAATTTTGGAGTCTTTTGATTTTTGATCAAATGACGCTTGTGAAACTTTCCTAGAGATAATTAAAACTTCGTTCATAGGCCAAAAGAGAACGAATGACTAGCTTATTGGAACTTGTACATATTGTTGTACGAAATCCATTATGTGTAGTCAAGAGCGATGGATTTCAACTTCATATGCTTTCTCCGAAAATTTGAGTGAATATATGAATACTTACTTAATAAGGATGAAGTGTGAAATATTTGAAAAGTTCAAAGATTTTCAAGATGAAGTGCAAAATCATTGTAACAAGGATATAAATAGTTTATGATAAGATCATAAAGGAAGATATTTGAGTTACAAGTTTAGCATAATACCTAAGATTTAAGGAATCGTTCCGTGGATTTGCATTTTCCCGAAACACCATAAGAGTATGGAGCGTTCGAGATATGTAATTAAACCTTGTTTGACATGGTAAGATCGAAGGTGTAATTCATAAAACTGCCATTGTATTTTAAAGATTAAAAGCTTTAGAGATTACCGTTTTTCCACTAAAAAGAGCTCCATCATAATCCGTTGAAATGACACCATATAAAGTTATGGTTTGGGATTAAACCCAAGTAGTCCTTTCTTAAACATTGGTATGCTATGCATAAAAAGGATGTTTGCAACCAAAGTCGGATGAACCTGTCTTTGTATGTTATTTCGAATAACTGTTAAGTATTCCTCCATAAACACCGGAGACAAAAGTGTTTGTCGCTTAGAACGTCAAGTTTCTTTGAGAAGAAATTTTTCGTGAAAAGATAAGTGGGAGGACAATAGAACGTTGATAAGGTTAAAGGAACCTTAGCTATATGTGCAAAGTTGCGCAGCGCCGAAAAGTGTTCCGGAGGCAGCAACAATGCTCATGGCTCACGTGCCTCAAAGGTTGTGGTTACGAAGGTCAAAGTTTCTATTGAACCAAGTAGGTCGAGTAAACAATCAAATACCAAGATTTGAGGGTTGAATCATTATTTGAGAATAATGAACGGACTACATGCAAAGAAGTGATGATGGGCCCTGACTCCGTCAAATGGCTTGAAGCCATAAAATCCGTGATAGTTCCATACACGAGAAATCAAGTTTTGAACTTGAAGGACCCTCGAGAAAGGTGTAAGACCTTACAGTTGTGTTTGGATCTATAAAGAAATAGACATGGATGTTTCACATCTATGAAGTAGTCGAAATGTTGGGAAAGAGTTCACAACAATGTTCAAAGGTTGTATATGACAAGATTTGATCTTTCATAGAGATATTTAGTCTAGACGGATTAATATAGCAACCACTACATATAATTTTGTTATATGGTAGTTGAATAAATAAAACAAGTTCTTCTAACAGAATTGTTACCTAGGACGTGTGCATGACACGGTCCATAGGGTTTTGTTAATTCAAAGGATGCTAAAAGCATATGCAAAACTTCAATGGTTGAAGTGAGCATCGCGGAGTTGGAATCTTCACTATGATGAAACTGTTAAAGGAGTTTAAATTCATCAGAGACAATGAAGATGCTTGCGTTTGCAAGAAATTAAGTGGGAGTGCTAAGACATGTTTCTAATACATTATGTGGAAGACATATTGTTGATTGGAAATGATGTATCTTTTATTAACACATATTAAGAATTTCATCTCGATGAAAGATTTCGGCAAAACCCAAATATTTGGCATCAATATCTATATAGATAGATTGAGACACTAATATGGTTGTGCCGAAAGTACATAGATGATATATTGAGTGAGTTCAATATAGAAACTACAAGAAAGGTTCTTGTCGCACAGAAAGGATTGAATGAATTCAATATTGATGATATATTCAAGTGTATTGACATTTGGTAAGTGAAAGAAAGATTCAAGTATAGATTGATACTTGATGTATGAAATCACAAAGACTATTTATATCAATCATACTGTGATATGTACAAATCCAGATATGTCCTATGCTCTAAATGTTATGAGCATATACCAGAATGATTCATAAGTTGATCATTGGACAATAGTAAGGATATTCTTATGATCTTTTGGAAGAACTAAGAGTATATTATTTGTAGAAGTGACAAATAGATGGTTAGTTCATTGTAAAAGTACTACATTGATACTAGTTTTGTCGCAAAGTACAAATTAAGTTTATCTCAGTCTAAACTAAGGGTGGCACAATATAATGGAAAGTAAGTTCCATAATGGATTTGGATGAGTTCCAAAATTAAGACATTGTGACAGATACTACAACAAAAGGCTAAGTATATAACTGCTATAATAGCAGCTAAAGAGGGCATTTGTGTCAAGTAGTTTGTTATCAAACTAGGTGTGGTTCACAGTGGGATAATACTATGAAGATATATTGTACGACAATATTATCAACATGTTTTTACCCCAAAAGAACTAAAGGTCTCACCAAAGGACCAAAATTATACAAAGCCATCTCATTAGAGAATGAGTGATGCGTAGAGACGCAAAGACATGCAATTACACACGGACCTGGAAGTGTCAGATCCGGAGATCAGTTAACCACTAGCAATCGTGTACATACAACACCAGAAAGCCATAGGTGTTGAATACACAAAGGTTTGGAACTAGATTATTGACTCTAGTGCAAGTGGGAGACTGTTGGAGATATGCCCAAGAGGCAATAATAAAGTGGTTATTATCATATCTTCATACTTATGATAAATGTTTACATACCATGCTATAATTGTATTAAAAGGAAACATTAATACTTGTGTGATTTGTAAACATAAAAGAGTCCCTAGTAAAGCCTCTTGTTAAACTAGCTTGTTGGTTAATATATGATCATGGTTTCCTGATCATGAACATAGAGATGTTATTGACAACAGGGTCATATCATTAGGAGAATGATATGATGGACATACTCCTATAGTTAAGCGTAGCATAAAGATCAAGTCATTTAATATAGTTCATTTGCTATTAGCTTTCTGATACATAGTAACCTAATTTCTTCGACCATGAGATCATGCATATCACCTTTACCGAAAGGATGCTTTGATGACATCAAACACCACACCGTAACAGGGTGGCTATAAAGGTGGCATTGAGTGATCGGAAAGTATTGGTTGAGACACATGGATCAAGAGTGGGATTTGTCCATCCATATGATGGATAGATATACTCTGGGCCCTCTCGGTGGAATGTCATCCAATTAGCTTGCAAGCATGTGACTGGCTCACAAGGGATCACATATCACGGGAACGAGAAAAGAGTACATATCGGTAACGAGGTTGAACTAGGTATGCAGAGATACCGACGATCATAACCTCGGATAAGTATACTATCATGAGACAAAGGGAAATTGGTATCGTATGAAAGTGGTTCATTCGATCGCAAAGTAATCGTATAAATATGTGGGAGCCATATGAATTTCCATATTCCTCTATTGGTTATTGTTCGGAGAAGTGTCTCGATCATGTCCGCATAATTCACGAACCGTAGGGAGACACACTTAAGGATTCGACGTTGTTTTGAGTAGTTATGGTATGATGAGAAAGAGACCAAATGTTGTTCGGAGTCTCGGATGGGATCCGGGATATCACGAGGAGATCCGGAATGGTCCGGAGAATAAGATTCATATAAGGAAAGTCCCGTTTCGGAGTTGGGGAATGATTCCGGTGTTTTCATCGGGAATGTTCTAGAAGGTTCCGGAATGTCCGACACTCCGGAGGGGAAGGGGTACATGAATGTGTCATTGCAAGTTGGAATGATTGCATCATGTACTAAGTGTCATCGCTGTTCCAAATAAAGGATTAATCGAATCCTAGTTTGAAAAGTCAAATAGCTAAATTGAAAAGTCAAACGGCTAAATTTGGAAAGTGGAAAAGAGGAGGAGGAGGAGGTGAAACCGAGTTGGGGAGGGAGTCCTCCTCCCCAAGCCGGCGCACCACCCAAGCCGAGTTGGGGAGGGACTCCACTCCCTCCCCTTGGCCGCCGGCCCCTCCACCTATATAAGGAGGGACAGGGCTCCCTCCTAGCACACACAAGTACCTCTCCTCCAAACCCTAGCTTGGCGCCTACCACCATAGCCGCCGCCCCCTAGGGTTTTGCCCTAGCCGTCGACTTGGGTGCCCCAAACCCTAGCCGCCGGCTCTAGCCTCTCCTCCTTGGTGTGTCTAAAACCTAGATCGCCGAGGAACTCTCTCATACTCCACCATACTCGCTCCGGCTTAAGGCGAAGCCCTGCGAGATCTCCCCTCTACTTCCGGTACCACGCCGTTGTGCTGTCGGAATCGCGAGGAGAGTGCTACAACCTCCGCTGCCTGCTGGAACAAGGGAGAGGAAGGTCTTCGTCGAGTACCGAACGTGTGACCGACTGCGGGAGCGCTGCCGGAACGCAGCGCCGGAAGGATCGTCTACGCGATCTTGAGATCGGCAAGAGTACGACTACATCACCCACGAGAATCTGCTCTCGTTAACCGCTTTGGATCTTCGAGAGTTAGTACTCTATTGACTCGTTGCTACAATCTAGTAGATAGATCTTGGCTTGATCATAGATTAGATCTTGATTGTGTGTTCATGCGGTAGAAAATTTTTGTTTTCCATGCTACGAATCCCAACAAGTCCTACACCATCATCGACGGCGAGCTCCACAAGCGCAGCATCACCGGCGTGTTCCAACGCTGCGTCCAACCAGCGGAAGGACGCAAGATCCTCCACGACATCCACTCCGGTGACTGCGGCCACCACGCCGCCGCTCGTTCCCTGGTCGCCAAGGCTATGCGCCATGGCTTTTACTGGCCCACCGCACACGCCGATGCTATCGATATCGTCCAGCGGTGCGCCGGGTGCCAGAAGTACGCCAACCAGACGCACGTGCCGAGCTCGACGCTGAAAACAATCCCCATCACCTGGCCATTCGCTGTGTGGGGCATGGATATGGTAGGCCCCTTCAAGAAGGCCCCCTCCGGCTACACCCACCTGCTAGTCGCCGTCGACAAATTCACGAAATGGGTGGAGGCCAAGCCAGTCCGGAAATGCGACGGGAAGACCGCCACTAAATTCCTACGCGAGCTCATATATCGCTACGGGTTCCCAAATAGCATCATCACGGACAACGGCACCAACTTCGCCAAGGGAGCCATGGCCGAATTCTGCGAAGAGCACCACATCCGGCTCGACCTTGCGTCAGTCGCCCACCCGGAATCCAACGGCCAGGCGGAACGGGCCAACCAAAGCATCCTCCACGGCTTGAAGCCGCGACTCCAAGTACCACTCGAGCGCACCGCCGGGTGCTGGGTCGAGGAGCTGCCCTCTGTCATCTGGGGGATCCGCACCTCAGTCAACAGATCGACAGGATTCACTCCATTCTTCATGGTCTACGGCACCGAGGCAGTAATGCCCACCGACCTCGAACACGACTCGCCGCGGGTCGTCCACTATACGGAGGCTGCAAACGAGCTTGCCCGCCAAGACGGGATCGACCAACTCGATGAAGCACGTGACCTCGCCCGGTCACGCACCGCCATCTACCAGCAGGGACTCCGCCGCTACCACAGCCGGCGGGTGAAAGCTCGCACCTTCCAGGAAGGCGACCTGGTGTTACGCCTGATCCAGGACAAGAAGGGCATGCACAAGCTCTCCCCTCCGTGGGAAAGCCCATTCGCTATCGGGCGCGTACTCGGCAACGACGCCTACTACCTCATCGACGTCCGCGGGGACGGCAAACTTGACGTCAAGCGACCATGGAATGTAAACCTCCTACGGAAGTTCTACTCCTAGAACCCCACACATGTACTCTCCAGTCGCTATGAAATAAAAAGAAACAGTTACCGCAACTTGCGCCTACTCTCCATGACTCGTGCCACTCGCACTCGTAATAACAGCGTTACGCTAACCGCAGAAGTCAACCTTTGGCACAGCGATCGGCACGGCTAAGTAGTGCGGTGTAAGAGCACTGAACAACCTCAGGTCTTGCATCGTCCATGAAAAACGCCTACCCGGAGCCCCATTGGAGTCGCCTAGCTCGACTAGCTCTACGAGCCAAGACAACTGCCCTCGCTTCTCACAGCAACCTCGGTCCTCCGCATCCTCGGCATAGCGACTCGAACGGCTAAGTACCACGCTCGGGGACTGAAAACCAGTTCATCGCGAGCGGTCAGGGAAAACTGTTGGAGATATGCCCTAGAGGCAATAATAAATATAGTTATTATTATATCTTTGTGTTTATGATAAATGTTTATATTCATGCTATAATAGTATTAACAAGGAAACATTAATACTTGTGTGAATTGTAAACTTAAATTGAAGTCCCTAGTATAGCCTCTATACTTCACTAGCTTGTTGGTTGATTAAATGATTGTGGTTTCCATATCATGAACATTGAGATGTTATCAACAACAAGATCATATCGTTAGGAGAATGATATGGTGGACATACTCCTATTGATAAGCGTAGCATAAAGATCAAAGTCATTTCAATAGTTCAAATTGCTATATGCTTTCTGATACATAGTAACCTAATTCCTTCGACCATGAGATCATGCATATCACCTTTACCGGATGGATGCTTTGATGACATCAAACACCACACCGTAACTGGGTGGCTATAAAGGTGGCATTAAGTGTTCGGAAAGTATTGGTTGAAACACATGGATCAAGAGTGGGATTTGTCCATCCACATGACGGATAGATATACTCTGGGCCCTCTCGGTGGAATGTCATCCAATTGGCTTGCAAGCATGTGACTTGGTCACAAGGGATCACATATCACGGGAACGAGAAAAGAGTACTTATCAGTAACGAGGTTGAACTAGGTATGCAGAGATACCGACGATCATAACCTCGGATAAGTAACATATCGTGAGACAAAGGGAAATTGGTATCGTATGTAAGTGGTTCATTCGATCGCAAAGTAATCGTAGAAATATGTGGGAGCCATATGAATTTCCAGATTCCTCTATTGGTTATTGTTCGAAGAAGTGTCTCGATCATGTCCGCATAATTCACGAACCGTAGGGAGACACACTTAAGGATTCGACGTTGTTTGAGTAGTTATGGTATTATGAGAAAGAGACCGAATGTTGTTCGGAGTCTCGGATGGGATTCGGTATATCACGAGGTGATCCGGAATGGTCCGGAGAATAAGATTCATATAAGGAAAGTCCCGTTTCGGAGTTCGGGAATGATTCCGGTGTTTTCATCGGGAATGTTCTAGAAGGTTCCGGATTGTCCGGCACTCCGGGGGGGGGGGGGGAGGGTACATGAGTGTGTCATTGAATGATTGCATCATGTACTAAGTGTTCTTGCTGTTCCAAAAACATGAAAGTCAAATTGCCAGTTTGAAAGTCAAACGGCTAAAACAGGAAACTGTGGGAAACAGGAAACTGTGGGAAACAAGCAAGAGGAGTTGGAACCAACTTGGAGGAGGAGTCCCACTCCTCCAAGCCGGCGCCCAGCCCAAGGCAGACTTGGGGAGGGACTCCCCACCCCTGGCCGCGCCTCCCCACCTATAAAAAGAGGGGCAGGGCTCCCTCCTAGAACACACAAGTTCCTATCTTCTACCTCCGGTTTAGAGCCGTTTTGGTTTAGAGCTTCTAATTGCTTTAGCCAGCGGTTTAGAGCCTTCTAGTTGGTTTAGAGCCTTCTAATTGGTGTGTCTAATTACTAGACCACTAATAGCCTCTCTCATAAGCTCCACCATACTCGCACCGGCTTAAGGCGAAGCCTTGCGGGATTTCCCCTCTACTTCCGGTACCACGCCGTTGTGCTGCCGGAATCGCGAGGAGAGTGCTACAACCTCCGCTGCCTGCTGGAACAAGGGAGAGGAAGGTCTTCGTCGAGTACCGAACGTGTGACCGACTGCGGGAGCGCTGCCGGAACGTGGCGCCGGAAGGATCGTCTACACGATCTTGAGATCGGAAAGAGTACGACTACATCACCCACGAGAATCTGCTCTCGTTAAACGCTTTGGAATCTTCGAGGGTAAGTTATTCCATCGACTCGTTGCTACAATCTAGTAGATAGATCTTGGCTTGTTTGTTTGTATGCGATAGAAAAATTTTGTTTTCCATGCTACGAACCCCTACAGTGGTATCAGAGCCGTGTCTATATGTAGACCTGTTGCACGAGTAGAACACAATGGTCATTGTGGGCGTTGATGCTTTTATTGTAGATTGCTTTTTGTGTACTTTGCATCTTGCGGTATGTTGGGATGAAGCGGCCCGGGCTAACCTTACATGACATCGTTCATGAGACTTGCTCCACGCTTGACATGCAACTTGTATTGCATAAGTGGCTTTGCAGGTGCCTGTTTCTCCTATCATAGTTAAGATCCAATTTACAACGGGTAATCAACAATGCTAGTATCAATGTTGTGGTTCTTGTTTGTAAGTTAGAACGACACTTATTGAAAGCCCCAAACCACGTAAAATATGCAAAGAAAGTAGAAGCGTCTAACTTTGTTTTGCAGGGGTGTGTAGTGATGTGATATGGCCATGATTGTGATTATATTTGATGTATGCAATGTTCCTTATTGTAAGTTGGCAACCGGCAGGAGCCATATGGTTGTCTTTAATTTATGTTAAGACCCGCGTGTCTATTCAAAGTAGTTGTAATAGTTGAAGCCGGTGGACGACAACCATGGTGAAGCGTCATTGACCTTGATGCAATGCCGGTGATGATGGAGATCATGTTCGTGTTTGAAGATGGAGATCGGAAGCACAAAGAAGAAAGGCCATATCATATCACATATTATGAATTGCATGTGATGTTAATCCTTTATGCATCTTGTATTGCTTAGTAGACGACGGTAGCATTATAAGATGATCCCTCATGCACATGAATTTCAAATCATAAAGTGTTCGCCCTTAGTTAGCACCGTTGCTAAAGCTTGTTGTTTCGAAGCACCACGTGATGATCGGGTGTGTTAGATTCCGCAAGTGTATACAACGTAAGCAAGCCAGATTTGCTTATGCGGTGGCTAAGGTTTGATCTTGACGAGCCTAGCATGTACAGACATGGTCTCAGGAACACGGATTACCGAAAGGTAAAGCATGAATCATATAGTAGATATGATGAACATGATGATTGTTCGCCATTGAAACTATATCAACTCTCGTGATGATCGGTGTTCATGTAGTGGATTTGGTTCGTGTGATCACTAAAACAATGTGAGGGATGTTGTTTTGAGTGGGAGTTCACCTAGTTTAATTTCATTAATTAATTTGAACTCAATTTGTCATAAACTTAGTCTAAACTATTGCAAATATGTTGTAGATCAATGGCAGCCCCTACCATCAATTTTAATGCGTTCCTAGAGAAAGAAAAGTTGAAAAACAATGGAAGCAACTTCGCGGATTGGTTCCGCAATTTGAGGATTGTCCTCACAGCTGGTAATTTGACCTATGTGCTGGATGCACCGCTGGGTGACCCACCTGCAGCTGATGCTCCCGATGAAGTAAAGAATGTTTACCTCGCTCGGAAGAATCAGTACTCCATAGTTCAGTGTGCTATCTTGTATGGTTTAGAATCGG
Organism: Avena sativa; assembly: GCA_916181665.1. Classification (NCBI taxonomy): domain Eukaryota; kingdom Viridiplantae; phylum Streptophyta; class Magnoliopsida; order Poales; family Poaceae; genus Avena; species Avena sativa. The sequence continues at coordinate 289,189,804 of OV702279.1, forward strand.
AGCTTCAGAAAAGGTTTGAAGAGTCAGACCCATATGATATTGTCGAGGATCTCAAATTAATTTTTGAGACTCATGCGGCAATTGAAAGTTATGAAGCTTCTGAAAAGTTCTTTAACTGCAAGATGGAAGAGGGCAGCTCCGTTAGTGAGCATGTGCTTAAGATGTCTGGGCACGCAAACAAACTTCAAAGCTTGGGTATAGTGATTCCTAATGCTTTGGGGGTTTACCGCGTCCTCCAGTCATTGCCACCAAGTTACAGGAACTTTGTGATGAACTACAACATGCAGAACATGAACAAAGAGTTGCCAGAACTATTTGCTATGTTAAAATCTGCAGAAGTGGAGATCAAGAAAGAGCACCAAGTGTTGATGGTCAATAAGACCACCAAATTCAAGAAGGGCAAGTCTAAGCAAAAGGGACACTTCAAGAAGGGTGGTAAGAAAGTTACCACGCCGACGAAGAAAACCAAGGCTGGACCAAAGCCTGAAACTGAGTGCTTTTACTGCAAGGGAGTAGGTCACTGGAAGCGGAATTGCCCAAAGTACTTGGCGGATTTGAAGAACGGCAACATCAAGAAGAAAGGTATATCTGATATACATGTTATTGATGTGTATCTCACTAGTATTCGTAGTAGTGCCTGGGTATTTGATACTGGTTCGGTTGCTCATATTTGTAACTCGAAACAGGTGCTGCAGAATAAACGGAAGCTAGCAAAGAATGAGGTGACGATGCGCGTGGGAAACGGATCAAAGGTTGATGTGATCGCGGTCGGCACGCTACCTCTTCATCTACCATCGGGATTAGTTTTATACTTAAATAATTGTTATTTGGTGCCTGCGTTGAGCATGAACATTATATCGGGATCTTGTTTATTGCGAGACGGTTACTTGTTTAAATCTGAGAATAATGGTTGTTCTATTTATATGAGTAATATGTTTTATGCACATGCACCTTTGATAGATGGTCTATTCTTATTGAATCTCGATAGTGGAAATACACATATCAACAACATTGAGGCTAAACGTTTGAAATCAAGCGATAATTCGACCTATATGTGGCACTGTCGTCTTGGTCACATCGGAGTGAAACGTACGAAGAAACTCCATTCCGATGGACTTCTTGAATCACTTGATTTTGAATCACTTGAAAGATGCGAAGCATGTCTGATGGGTAAAATGACTAAGACTCCATTTTCTGGTATGATGGAGCGAGCTACGGACTTATTGGAAATCATACATACCGATGTGTGTGGTCCAATGAGTGTAGCATCGCGCGGTGGTTATCGTTATGTTCTTACCTTCACGGATGACTTGAGTAGATATGGGTATATCTATTTCATGAAACATAAGTCCGAAACTTTCGAGAAGTTTAAGGAGTTTCAAAGTGAGGTAGAAAATCAACGTAACAAGAAGATTAAATTTCTACGTTCTGATCGTGGAGGTGAATATCTAAGTTACGAGTTTGGCGAGCATTTAAAGAAGTGCGGAATACTTTCACAATTGACACCGCCGGGAACACCACGGCGTAATGGTGTGTCCGAACGTCGTAATCGAACTCTCTTAGATATGGTTCGTTCTATGATGTCACTTACAGATTTACCGCTATCATTTTGGGGTTATGCATTAGAAACAGGCGCATTCACTTTAAATAGGGCACCGTCTAAATCCGTTGAAACGACACCGTATGAATTATGGTTTGGGAAGAAACCTAAATTGTCGTTCCTTAAAGTTTGGGGATGCGAAGCCTATGTAAAGAAGTTACAGCCGGACAAGCTTGAACCCAAAGCGGAAAAATGCGTCTTCATAGGATACCCGAAGGAAACTATTGGGTATACCTTCTATCATAGATCCGAAGGCAAAATCTTCGTTGCCAAGAATGGATCCTTTCTAGAGAAGGAATTTCTCTCGAAAGAAGTGACTGGAAGGAAAGTAGAACTCGACGAGGTTGTCGAACCTTCTCTCGAAATTGCAAGTAGCGCAGCACCGGAAGAAGTTCCTGTGGTGCCTGCACCAATAAGAGAGGAAGCTAATGATGGTGATCATGAAACTTCGGTTGAAGTTACTACAGAGCCTCGGAGGTCAACGAGAACTCGTACCACTCCAGATTGGTATGATTCCATTATGAATGTCATGGTGGTGGACAACACCGATGACCCCGAGACATATGAGGAAGCGATGATGAGCCCAGATTCCAATAAATGGCAAGAAGCCATGAAATCCGAGATTGGATCCATGTACGAAAACCAAGTATGGACTTTGGTGGACTTACCGGATGGCCGGAAGGCTGTCGAGAACAAATGGATTTTCAAGAAGAAAACAGATGCTGATGGTAATGTTACTGTCTATAAAGCTCGACTTGCCGCAAAAGGGTTTCGACAAATTCAAGGAGTTGACTACGATGAGACTTTCTCACCGGTAGCGAAGCTAAAGTCTATGAGGATTATGTTAGCAATCGCTGCATATTATGATTATGAGATATGGCAGATGGATGTCAAAACAGCATTCCTCAATGGAGACATTGATGAAGAGTTGTATATGATGCAACCCAAAGGTTTTGTCGATCCTAAAGATGCTAACAAGGTATGCAAGCTTCAACGGTCCATCTATGGATTGAAGCAAGCATCCCGAAGTTGGAATCAACGTTTTGATAAGGTAATCAAAAGTTTTGGTTTTATACAAACTTATGGAGAAGCTTGTATTTACAAGAAAGTGAGTGGGAGCTCTATAGCATTCTTAATACTGTATGTGGATGACATATTGTTGATTGGGAATGATGTAGACCTTCTTAATAGTGTCAAGGAATATTTGAATAATAGTTTTTCAATGAAGGATCTTGGCGAAGCAGCTTACATATTAGGCATAAAGATTTATAGAGATAGATCGAAACGCCAAATATCATTGTCACAGAGTACATATTTGGACAAAGTTCTAAAGAAGTTTGGAATGGAAGAAAGCAAGAAAGGGTTCTTGCCCATGTTGTCCAATACGACCTTGAGTAAAACTCAAAGTCCAACATCGGCAGAAGATAGAGAAAGGATGAGTAAGACTCCCTATGCCTCAGCCATAGGATCTCTAATGTATGCCATGCTATGTACTAGACCCGACATTGCATATGCTGTTAGTTTAACTAGCAGATATCAAAGTGATCCAGGAGTGGATCATTGGACAGCGGTCAAAAACATCCTTAAGTACTTGAGAAGAACTAAGGATATGGTTCTTTCTTATGGAGGTGATGAACAGCTCGTTGTTAATGGTTACACCGATGCTAGTTGGAACACCGATCCAGATGATTCTAAATCACAATCCGGATACGTATTTATTTTGAATGGTGCAGCAGTTAGCTGGAGGAGTGCAAAGCAAAGCGTTGTGGCGAGATCTTCAACTGAATCGGAATACATGGCTGCTTCGGAGGCTTCACAAGAAGCGATATGGATGAAAGAGTTCATTGCAGAGCTGGGTGTGGTTCCAAGTGCGCTGGACCCAATGTCTATCTACTGTGATAACATGGGCGCCATAGCCAATGCGCAAGAACCAAGGTCACACAAGAAGCTGAAGCATATCAAGCTGCGTTTTCACGCTATTCGAGAACATATCCAGGATGGGGATATAAAGATTTGCAAAGTACACACAGATCTGAATGTGGCGGATCCGTTGACTAAACCTCTCCCGAGGGCAAAACATGACCAACACCAAACTGCCATGGGTGTTCGGTTACCATGTAATCTAGATTAGATGACTCTAGTGCAAGTGGGAGACTGTTGGAGATATGCCCTAGAGGCAATAATAAATATAGTTATTATTATATCTTTGTGTTTATGATAAATGTTTATATTCATGCTATAATAGTATTAACAAGGAAACATTAATACTTGTGTGAATTGTAAACTTAAATTGAAGTCCCTAGTATAGCCTCTATACTTCACTAGCTTGTTGGTTGATTAAATGATTGTGGTTTCCATATCATGAACATTGAGATGTTATCAACAACAAGATCATATCGTTAGGAGAATGATATGGTGGACATACTCCTATTGATAAGCGTAGCATAAAGATCAAAGTCATTTCAATAGTTCAAATTGCTATATGCTTTCTGATACATAGTAACCTAATTCCTTCGACCATGAGATCATGCATATCACCTTTACCGGATGGATGCTTTGATGACATCAAACACCACACCGTAACTGGGTGGCTATAAAGGTGGCATTAAGTGTTCGGAAAGTATTGGTTGAAACACATGGATCAAGAGTGGGATTTGTCCATCCACATGACGGATAGATATACTCTGGGCCCTCTCGGTGGAATGTCATCCAATTGGATTGCAAGCATGTGACTTGGTCACAAGGGATCACATATCACGGGAACGAGAAAAGAGTACTTATCAGTAACGAGGTTGAACTAGGTATGCAGAGATACCGACGATCATAACCTCGGATAAGTAACATATCGTGAGACAAAGGGAAATTGGTATCGTATGTAAGTGGTTCATTCGATCGCAAAGTAATCGTAGAAATATGTGGGAGCCATATGAATTTCCAGATTCCTCTATTGGTTATTGTTCGAAGAAGTGTCTCGATCATGTCCGCATAATTCACGAACCGTAGGGAGACACACTTAAGGATTCGACGTTGTTTGAGTAGTTATGGTATTATGAGAAAGAGACCGAATGTTGTTCGGAGTCTCGGATGGGATTCGGTATATCACGAGGTGATCCGGAATGGTCCGGAGAATAAGATTCATATAAGGAAAGTCCCGTTTCGGAGTTCGGGAATGATTCCGGTGTTTTCATCGGGAATGTTCTAGAAGGTTCCGGATTGTCCCGCACTCCGGGGGGGGGGGGGGGGGTACATGAGTGTGTCATTGAATGATTGCATCATGTACTAAGTGTTCTTGCTGTTCCAAAAACATGAAAGTCAAATTGCCAGTTTGAAAGTCAAACGGCTAAAACAGGAAACTGTGGGAAACAGGAAACTGTGGGAAACAAGCAAGAGGAGTTGGAACCAACTTGGAGGAGGAGTCCCACTCCTCCAAGCCGGCGCCCAGCCCAAGGCCGACTTGGGGAGGGACTCCCCTCCCCTGGCCGCGCCTCCCCACCTATAAAAGGAGGGGCAGGGCTCCCTCCTAGAACACACAAGTTCCTATCTTCTACCTCCGGTTTAGAGCCGTTTTGGTTTAGAGCTTCTAATTGCTTTAGCCAGCGGTTTAGAGCCTTCTAGTTGGTTTAGAGCCTTCTAATTGGTGTGTCTAATTACTAGACCACTAATAGCCTCTCTCATAAGCTCCACCATACTCGCACCGGCTTAAGGCGAAGCCCTGCGGGATTTCCCCTCTACTTCCGGTACCACGCCGTTGTGCTGCCGGAATCGCGAGGAGAGTGCTACAACCTCCGCTGCCTGCTGGAACAAGGGAGAGGAAGGTCTTCGTCGAGTACCGAACGTGTGACCGACTGCGGGAGCGCTGCCGGAACGTGGCGCCGGAAGGATCGTCTACACGATCTTGAGATCGGAAAGAGTACGACTACATCACCCACGAGAATCTGCTCTCGTTAAACGCTTTGGAATCTTCGAGGGTAAGTTATTCCATCGACTCGTTGCTACAATCTAGTAGATAGATCTTGGCTTGTTTGTTTGTATGCGATAGAAATTTTTTGTTTTCCATGCTACGAACCCGTACAAAAACGCCAAGTAAGAGAGCATGCCCAGGACTCGCCACGCTACTGACCCCACGGGCCAGGCAGGAGTGACGCGCTCAAACCAACGCGCTAAGTCCTCAACCACCCTCGAGTCGCGCCTAGAACAACCAAGTACCACGCTCGGGGACTCGGCCACCCGACCTCGCTCGCGCAAGGGAAAACGGTAAAGTACAGAGCACTCAAGGGAGTCGCCTAGCGACTGGCTCTTCGAGCTCGGGCGAGTCGACCAAAATAACAAAACACATAACAATAACACATATATCGCATACAAGGTAAACCCCACAAAAAGGGCGGACGCGCCCGGGCACTCGTTCAAAAATCAATCACAAGCACACAACAAATACCAAAATAGACACGATGTTTCATTCAATTGCATATCGCATTGTTTCATACTACAAAATATGCCAGCATGGCAGACCTGCTGCTAATACCACAAGGCAAACTATCCTACTCTGCAGGCTTTGATGATGACTCGCCAACATCCCGACGATTGCGGATAAACGACGTGTACGGGTTCGACGGATACGTCGTCAGCTCACCTGCCATTGCTGCGCAAAAAGGTTGCTCGACCTTGAAGTCACGATGCGGCGGCTCGGGGTCGTTCGGCGCGACGACCGTCTCCTGGTACGGAAGGAGGTCGCCCATCGCCCAGACACGTTCTGAGTACGTGGCGGCACGGTCCTGCAACTTGAGAACCTCGGACAGCTCCACCGCGCCAGTCGACGATGGATATCCACTCGTCACATCGTCGATGTCGAAGTCTTCGGGGAAGTGGGCAAGTCCAAGACTAAGTGCCGTCGACGCTCCGCGCCGAAACGCAGATCGCGTCATGAACTCAACGACCGCGGGCGCCTTCTCCAAATACTTCCACACCTCAACGAGGTCGCTGGGAATCACCTCCGTGGGAGATATCTCTTGGAGATAGGCGCGGATGCACGTCGCCGACAACGTTGCCGAATCGACAAGCATGCTTACACATTGCCTCGCGTCGAACGAGCTCGCCTCTTCCTCGCTATCGATGATGCGACCTGCGAGTAGAAGACAATAATGAGTACGACGGACACCACAAAAGAAACAACCACCTGAAGGGGCAGATGTACTCACCAAGCAGCGGGCGGGCGAGTTCCGCGATGAAGCACTGAAGCGATGTATGGTCGTCCTGAAGCCCAGCAATAAGGACTTCCGACACTTTGCGATCCTCCTCAGCGGCTGCAACGGCGGCCTTAGCTCGCCCGTCAGCCGAGCTCGCTTCTTCCTTCGCCTCCCGCAGCTCGCGCTCGAGGTTGGCGATCTGCTGTTCAGCGGCACTCAAAGCCGATTGCGCTGCCGCCAATTCACCAGCGGGGACAAGCCCCTGGCGAGATTCCTCTGCCTTCGCGGCAACAGCCTGAAGCCCTTTGTTCGCTTCCTGAACGATGGCCAGCTCCCTCTCCGCGCGCTGCTTCGTGGCCAATCGGTCAGCCGACTCAAGCTGCAGACCCTGCACATCACCAAAAAGGTTAATCAAAGTAAAATTCCTAAGTGCTCACCCGCTGAAATTCAGCGAGTGCGCACTCGAGGACTGGCGATCAAGAAATTCCTAAGTGCCCACCCGCTGAAATTCAGCGAGTGCGCACTCGGGGACTGGCGATCAAGAAATTCCTAAGTGCCCACCCGCTGAAATTCAGCGAGTGCGCACTCGGGGACTAGATGCGAAAAATAAAAAGATGAGAAATTATAAGAATCAGGCCGCTGCAAAGCACCGACCTGATCCTCGGGGACTGGATGTACCTGGATGGCTGCGCCAAGCATGCCGTGGAGTTGTATCGCGTCCACGGACGCGAGGAGCGCCGGTGTATGCCCATGACATTGGTCAACTTCAGCATCGGCAGTCCCAGGAGCGTGGCTTGAGGGCGAAGTCCCACTCGCCGCGGCCGCCTTGGTCACGAAGCGTGGGAAGGTAGCGATAGAGGCACCCGCTCCAAGAGAGGTCGGCTCCACCGTTCCAGGCAAGGGAGCGCCATCCTTCGTAGACGCGGCTGCCTCCATCACGGGCCCGGCTGGTGCAACCGCCGTGTCATCAGAGATAGTGACGGTGTCGCCACCCTTGGCCTTCTTGCTGCCATCCGCCGAGACGACGACCTCATCCGCCTTCCTCTTGCGGGAAGGATCCTCCTCGCTAACGGCAGGCGGCACCTTAGCCACGGTCGGATGGCCCATCCTCTTCACTCCGGTCCTGTGCATCAATCGAATAAGCAAAAATAATTGAAGTAACTATGAAAAACAAGGAAGGGTGAGTGCACTCACTTGGCGACTGGGATAAAACGTAGCCCCGTACGGAGGCCGACTGGTTTTTCCAGTTCAGGGCCCAGTCAGCGACTGAGCCCCATCTCCAGGACGTCGCGTGCCCAAGACACGGACGGCTTCTTCGTCGTTGAGGCCGCAGCTGGAGCCTCTGGGATATCTTCGGCAGGAGCCTCCTTGCGAGGCGAAGCCGCTGTAGCCGGAGCCTCCTTGCGAGGCGAAGCCGTTGCAGCCGGAGCCTCCCCCAGCCCAGAGACTGGGGCGAATGGCAGAGGTATTGAAGCCAGCGGCACTTCCACGGTCGCCGCGTCCAGCACGGCTGTCGCTGGTGGCGCGTCATCACCGGCTGGGCTGGGAGCATCAGAGCTGCTCGCCGAGTGCGGCGGCGAGGCCGGCTTCGACGGCTTCGTCTTCTTCTTCGGGGGGGGGGGGGGGAGGGGCTTGCCTCCCTTTCCTTCTTCTTCTTCTTCGACGGAGTGGCTTGACGGCGCGAGGTGGTCTCTGGGAGCTTGTCGTCGTCATCATGACGCTCGAGGCTTCTGCTTGCCTCGATCTCGCGCTGTCGTTGTCCGCGGGTCTTTCGGACCAGTGGGGCGACCTCCTCCTCGGACTCGTCATCGTCGTCCTCGTCGCCCTTAGCAGGCGGCGACTCGCCTACGTCCTGGGCGGACGAGCCCGAGTTCTCGTCGTCCGAAGGTGGGAGCCACCCTTCCACCACTTGGAATAGCTGCGACGAATACAAAATGGAATCAGAATTACCGCGACTGCATAAACTGCGACTGCGAGCAAGGTAAAGTGATTACCGTTGGAGCCGGACGCTTCGCGGTATAGGGGGCGACCCCAGCCTGCGCACCCAGGTACACCGCCTGGGTAATCTTCTTCAGCGCTGGGAGATAGTCCTCCAGCTTCCACTCGTCGAGGCAGGCCTTCGTCGAGTCTCCCCGGCCCGTGTACTGGTACATGTAGTGGTCGCGCTGGGCGAGCGGGACGAGCCGCCACCCGAGCCAACAGTTGTACAGGTTTATCGTCTCGAGGCCCTTCTTTTTCAGACCGCGGATGGTCTGGAGCATCTCGTCGACGACCATCCGCTGGTCGTTGGGGAGCTTGCCGACTTGGAGATGGCGCGGCTCGGACCGATTGGCGGAATACCGCGGGATCGCCACCTCGTCCTCTGGGGTCGCCTCGGCCACGTAGAACCACGACTTCTTCCAGTCGCTCGCTGCCTTGGCGGGCAGCATCAGATCGAAGAATGAAGCTTTGGACTTGAGCTGGAACGTCAAGCCGCCCGCGGCTAGCATTGGGCCGCCTGCTTCCTCGCGGCTGATCCGTCCGTGGAACAGATCTTGCCACAAGGGGAAGTAGGGCCGGCAGCCCAAGTAGCATTCGTAGAACGCCACGAAGATGGCGAGCTGCTCGATGCTGTGGGGACCCAGATCTGAAGGCTGGATCCCGTAGTAGGCGCAGAAGCGCCGGAAGAACAGGGACGTAGGAAACCCTAGCCCCCGCTCGAGATGACTGGTGAAACAGATGAATTCCCTCTCTCGCGGGTTCGGGGTCGTTTCTCCGGCTGCGGGAATATGCCAACAGCCGGCTCGCAGGATCCCGGCCTCCTCGAAAGAGGCCAGCTGCGCCCTCGTGCATTTGGATCTACCCCACGGTTCGGTGGAAAGGGCCATGGCCGAGGGGTTGGTTGGGGGTCGGAGGATTTCGGGTCGGCTGGATCGCGATGCGAGGGAAGGAAAATGCGTGCAGTCGGAAGAAGTGGTGAGAAGTTGGCTCCACGATCGCCTGCCATTCCCCTTATATAGTGGGTGTTACCCGCCAAATCAGGGAGCCGTTACCGCGCGATGATTACGCCAAAAGTTACCGTTGGATTACCCCAACGGCTAGTTTGACCACGCTCGACGGTCCAACTACGGCCACTCGGCTCGCCGACCCAATCACTATGACGGTGTTTCGCCGACTCGACTCGCCAAAGCTGCGACCTGGATCACTGGTTTCCTCCTTTATACAGGAGCCCGCCGACGATTCGACTGGATGCCTACTCTGAAGCTGTATACTCCGACTGCCGGCAGCCACCTACGCCTAATCGACGACGGCCTCGGGGACTACTGATGGGGATATGCCTACCGGGGTATACCCAGCAGGACGTTTCCGACTGGCCCAAGAACCGGCGAGTGGGCCTGCAGAACGGCGAGTGGATTGAAGCCCAGCGAGGAACCGAGCGACTGGAAGCTGAAGGCCCAGGCGAGTAGATAGGCCCAGTCGGATTAGGTTAAACGACTACCGAAGCTTTAACTGAATCGGTTGAGATATGTAAACCCTAGGGGAGGTGAGCCTATATAAACCTCCCTATAGGGCGAGTAGAGATACGTTCCCTCATACACCCAAGCGACTCGCTGCTTAACCGTCGAGCTCGCCCATTGTAACACCTCCATAATACAATCTAGCAGGAGTAGGTCTTTACCCTCCGGGGGGCCGAACCTGGGTAAAACCCTGTGTCTTTGCCCTCATCTTGCACCGCAGATGGCTGGCCGCCCTTGCCCCTCGTTCTACTACTCGCTGCCGATTGCAGCATCTGCCGTGACTATTCCCACGACACTTCCTTCGATCTATATTAATAATCTTAACTTTATCTAGATTCACATGACTCTTCTTCGATCTATATTAATTCTATATTAATGATCTTAACTTTGTCCGGATTCATAAAGTTGAGACTATTAATTTGGATCGGAGGAAGTACTATATACATAGAGAAATAAAGTATGGTAAGTACGAAAATAAACTGAAGTCGAATGGGATGTTTGTCATATATAAACCATGTGGGTCATAAAATCACCAGAATAGATTTTATTTACAATTTTGCTCCCTAGGGTTATTGTGGGAGCTCCTCATCTTTCTCTAAAACCGGTGGGTGTTAATGTTATGTTTGAGACCAGCTCAGTCTGTAGGGGTTGTCGAAAACAGCCGACATAATCTATGAATACTTCTAAGTGCTCTTGACGATGTCTTTTGAACCACCCGTGGGGTCCAAGAGAAAGGAGTGATCATCATAGTTTCTTCCTCGGCTAAATAGAACTCGAAGAATGTTGATTGTCTCTTGTATCAAGCTTACCGTGGTAGACGGATCAATAAGATCGTTACGGGCACATAGATGAGATCGAAACTATGAACTCGCCGACACACACCCACCACTCCTAGAGACCAATAGAACGTGGGTAATATGGAGGTTCACGGCCTTGACGTCGAGCACCAAACCTGGTTTTGATGGAGGGCCTCTTGAATCTTGATCCACATAGGATGAGAAAGGGAACCGATCGCCGCCATTCCCTCTCTATTTTAGTTTTTGTGTAGTATTGCGAAATAGATCAAGAGACGAGGTTTTGTCGATGGAGCACCATTACAATATGAAAACCTCCATGGAAGAAAGGAAGTGAAAACCCTTAGGGCTCCTTTGGAGGAGACGTGGAGGGCATAGAAGTATTTTTGAGATGCGCTACCGTTCATACCAATAGAACTTTTCCTTCGGATCTCACATTCATAGCAAAATGTAGAGGAAAAGAAAAAGAGGCCCCGAGTGTTATTCCTTTGAGTTGGCAACTTTGTGTCGATTCAAATTTATGTTGGCACTTATAGACCAGGAGTATTATATGTAGCACACCTATGATTAAATAGACTAGATCGTCTTGCCTTTTCTAGTGTTCACTTTATTTTAAGATCATGAGCGGCTCGCTGTCTCCCTTTCCGAAGCTTTCTGAAAACATGTTTGAAAAATTGCACTGCTATCTAGTATTCTCTAATAGATTATCGAACGCTTCTTTTCGAGCTAGAATAACATACAGACAACTTTATAGAGACTAGAAAAAGGACTAGGAGATGGGTTTCCAATTGCTTTCAGAAAAGAAAAAAAGATGGATTTTATTTTCCCGGGGATAAGGAAATCAGCAGGAGCACGTGCGAGGAGCCAACGACTGCCTTCCGTCAAATTATTGAGTTCTTCCATTCCGATGGCCATGGGTGGGGCTGGGAACTGGAGATGGAGACAAATAGTAGTAACAAGTGCACAGCCTTTCATTCATGGTGTTTTCTCCTACGTACTGTACTATAATCAATCATCCTCGGCCGACCTTCCTTTTTATTTATTCTAGTTTTATGTTGGGAGAATATATAGTAATGTGTTTTCCGTACTATACTAATTAGTTGGGGACATTTTCATCTGGTGAAGAGTTTCTCTTGTCATTCTCCTAGCCCTAATAATAAATAAGGGCCACATACGATGGCCCATCCTCTGTGGTAGATGGCCATGGACCATGTACGCACGACACGACACGAGGATCGATCGCAGGTACTACTAGCTGGCTAGCAATTTGTACTGTTCCACGCGTCTTATTATGCTCACAAGTTGCATGCATGTAGATCAGTAATCATAGTATAAGATAAGATGGAGTAACTGTTGTTAGCGCAGCTACATGAGCTCGGATCATCTAGCTAATTAACCTACTTGTATGCATGTAGAATCAATCAAAGGAGAGAAGGATAGCATACTGGATCCGCTTTCCATGGGCGGCTCGGCTCGGATCGGATCGATCGGGGTACGTCTCACAGAGACTCCGTGCCAACGACACGGATACATACACGGCCGGCCCGGCCGGCCGGTCGAGCGGCGCCGCTCAGTAAATACGCCCACATGCATGCAACGACGCAGCCAGAGCATCGACGACGCGCAGGCGCAGATGAGAGACCCTTCATCAGGAAGAAAAAAGAAAAGGGGGAGGTGGTAAAAAGGGGGAGTACGCATCAGGCTGCACGTTGGCATGTCGTATGGGCACATGATGCACCCCTCTCCTCTCGGATCTGCATCTGCGTGCTCGCGAGTCGCTAGTACATCAGATCAGATCAGATCAGGCCGGACCAGATCTCCGACAAGGAGAAGAAGCCGCACCACGCGAGGAGGTCACGTACCGTACGTACGCGCGCCTCTACTCGTAGTAGTACTCCCGCATGACATTCCCTTGTTGCACTTTGCCGTCTGCCTGCCCCTTGGTATATTCCTCAGCTCGTACTCCTGCTACTACTAATTCGTTGCTTGCTTGGCAAGTGCGTGCGTGCCTGGGAGGCCTACTAGGTGGGTAAACCTGACCTCACATGGCCTCTGTCTGTCTTAGAATACTCCATCAGGATCACCGGCCGGAACGTCAAAGGAACCTTGGTTCCTTGTCTGAACGTAGGCTAGTTTAAGCTTATTAGAACTGACATGTCCCAGCGTCCAAGGAACGGACGAGCATTTACCCTTGGGAGTTTGTGTCACGGCGAACTACTACTATCTTACGGTCACCCCCTCTAAAGATAATCCCTCCAGAAGATAATGCATAGTACTCCCTTCGTTTTAAAATATAAGATGTTTTAGCTTTGTGAAACAAATGTATCTAGACTACTTTTAGTATATAGGTTCACTCATGTTTGGAGTGAATCTACACACTAAAACAAGTATAGATACATTCTCTTCACAAACCTAAAACATCTTATATTTTGAAACGGAGGGAGTATATGTTATCAAAAGGGTGCGGCATTATGCAAAAACATCACTCACATGTCACAACTCACATCATAGAACTCATCCACAACATTAGACACAATCCCTTTTTTTAAACTACGCCGGGCCAAAGCCAGCCTAAAACATTTTATTTCGGACAATGCTAAAAGTCACATTACATAAGAGAGGGGTAACATGACAAGTCAAACTCAAGGCGGAACAAACGAATTGCACCCAAAAGAATTAAGAAGTCTTTAATGGGTGGAGCATGGCATTGGTAGAGACCAAAGTCGAACATCTTCCGCGCACCACCTAGTGTCCAAGAGAGAGATATAGCTCGTCGGTGCTATTGGAAATAACTATGTTCCGTCGCTTCCAGATGCTCCAATCAATGAATGTACTTCTAGCTTTTGTCTAAATCAAATTTTATTAAATTTGACAAACCTTATAGATAAATATAACAACATATATTATATAAAATTGTCATATTATGAAACTAAATTTGAAAAAAAATATAGTGGTACCCAATTTAACCATAAATATTGCTACATTTATTTTATAAAGTTAGTCAAATTTTACTAAGTTTGATTTAGGATAACGATAGAAGTACACTTATTTGCGTACGAAGGGAGTATGTTTTTAACCACTAGAATTCTAGAGAACATCACACCACCAATCCAATGGTTCTAATGCTTAGTCGTGTACTCTCACATATGTAAATATCTGATTTTACATGAATATTTTGAAACTTCTCGGTAACTTTGAAGTAAAAATGTGTATGGAGCTCAAGAGCCAAAAGCAATTACCGGGTCACATGAGTATTACTCCCTCTGTTTATAAATATAAGATGTTTTAGGCTTGTGAAATAAATGTATCTAAACATCTTTTAGTGTATAGATTCAAATAAATCTACACGCTAAAAAAATGTTTAGATACATTAGTTTCACAAATCTAAAACATCTTATATTTCTAAACGGGTGGAGTATTTTTGAAGGCATGGCCTGATAGCTGAACCGTAGATCGAACCCTACCGCTACGCTGTGGTGCGCTAGCCTGTGAAGCGTATAAACTTTGTTTGAGCTTCGCAATGGCTTGGTTCGTAAACGGCATATTTTGTACTGTATTGTTTATGCGCAAAATTTCTGAATCAGGTCAGAGCACTCGGTGTATCCGCAACGGCTATCTGACATTATCCAAGCAAGTCAAATTACTCCATGATGTAGTATTACTACTTAACACCATTTTAGCTTGGCCTATACCATAATGTGTTCTTAGAAAATGATCACGGTGGCTGCAGTCAGTGTGCAGTCTTCGATTAAGCATGGAATAGGTCCAGCCATCGGGCCCACATGCAAGCGAGAGCTATCAGACAAAGCGATTAGAGGTCCGTACATGATGCGTGGGGTTCAGGACTGTACCCCGCCACATGGTTTGGCAATTATAGATGCACGGCATTCATATACGTGGAACTTAACGTTGGGATCTTTGGAGAAAGACCAATTAATTAATTAATTAATTAAGAAGGACAAAGCTCATGATGGCATATGGCCGAAGCAATACAGCATGCAGGAAAGAGACGACGCTGCCATGACCATGACCAAAAACTGACCAAGTGTCCTTCTGGGAGAAAATTAGTGACGATCGATACAGTCTACTGGTTTTTTTTTTTTCCAAAAGAACCTACTACTGGTTAGAGGTTAATTTGAACAACCGAATAATAGCACATCTTTTATGTCGGACAGGCCTTCCTAGCTAACCAACCACCGGAAGCATAGATGCCTGCAACCGCAAAGCAATGCATGTCGACCGGGAACTCAAAGCGCGGAAGTCCAACTTTGGTAGTAGTAGTAGTACAGAAGAAAGGGGGTTTAGCGTTGCACGAGTGCCGTATCATTGGGGGATCCAATCCAATCATCCAAACATGGACCAACCACGTACGTGACCGGTGCTCGATCGATCGATCTCCGGCTTTAGGTTCTCTTTCGCTTTCAGTTCATCATTTGTACTACCTGCTGCTGTTAGATTGCTGAGAGCAACGGCACGGCGCCATGATGATGGATTTGCAAAGCCCTCCAAGGCTAACTAATTAGGCGGGCAAATTAAGGCCGGCCGGCGACGTGCACCTAAGAACCGAGCTCAGTTCATGACAGCCAAGCAAAATGGCATACTAGCCCCAGTGGCTCGGGCCAGGCTTGATCTGCTGTGGTTTGGGCTAGAATATTGGAGCGTTGGCCCAGTTCAAATCCCGAAAAGCGACATACCTAATTTTTGAGAGGACAAAATACTAAAGCTCACGTGCTCTTACAATGAACCAAAAAACAAACTCGTAAAATGTACTCTAAATTTTTTTTTTTGATCTTTTGCAGCATGTACGTACATGTTTTCGGTTGCAGTGTGCATGTGAATTTTCACAACGAGACGCTATTAACAAAATCAAAGCAAAAAAATGTTACTAATGCTTTTAAGTGCTACAGTAAACGTTTCTTTTCTTCACGAAAGTTAACGTGCAAAAAGACAAGGCAAAGCAATATATATATATATATATATATATATATATATTGCACTTTTTTGCCAATACAAAAAGTTTTCTCCAGAGCACGAGGATGTTCTACACGGTGTACAACATTGAAGTACGTATTTGACTCCTCAATAAATTTAGCCTCGAAACCTGATCCTACAACCACTCAATACGTATATTCATTTCCATGCGGGTCACCATTTGTCCACCTTCATGGAAATCGTTAAAGTAACGAAACCATATCATATACTCCGTACAATTCTCAACAGGACTTTTAGGACGGTATTGCCACAGGGATGGTGACGGGTCGTGCATGTGGCCAAAACGAACTTGAATATGTGATGCAAAATTGCTTTTTTGAAGGAAAACGATCCGTATCCCCCGACGATGGAATCGTCCGGATCAGCACCGCACGCAACGTGGTAGGTCCCACCAGTCCTTAACCCCTTATTATCCTTTTCACGCCTTCTCCTTTGTGGCCAAAACGAGCCCGCGGATGAGCCGCCCGCTCCAGCTGTTTTTCCTCCACCGACGTGCGCGAGACCGCGCTGCTCCTCTGTCGACGCGCCCTGCCCTCGTGCCGCTGCTTCGCCGGCTCGCCGGCCCACGCTGCTCCTCTGTCGGCGAGCGCCGCCCTCGCAACGCCGGTCCGCCGGCGCACCGGCCCGCGCTGCTAGCTCTTCACCGGCGAGTTTTCCTTCTCTGCTAGCTCCTCCACGCGTGAACCCCTAGCTGTTGGCTCCCTAGCATGTCCCGCCAAGCACCGCTGCAAGGAACGACGGCCTCCTAGCCTGTCCTCATTGGAGATGCCGGCCTCCTCGGTAGTCGTGGTTGCTACCGATGACCGACGGTGCTGCTGCAAGGGGTACGAGGGGCTGCTAGCAACGGCTGATGTTGTTGCTACATGTATGGCGACGAATTTTTGCTACCGACGGATGGTGTCGTCGCTACCGACGGTCAATGGATTTGCTACAATAGTATAAATATTTCGCTACAATCGTTCTTCTATTTTTCTTTGCTATGCGACATCCCCGGTGAGGTCTCCGACGAGGTGTCTAGAAAAGTCTCCGGCGAGGTCTCCGGCGAATTTAGTTTTTTGCTACATTATAAGAATTTTTTTGCTATAACCGTCTTATGGTTTTGCTACAACAGTGTCAACTTTTTGCTACAAGGTCTCCGACGAGAGTCACCGGCGAGTTTTTCCGACGATGTCTCCGGCGAAGTCGTTTTTGCTGCATTAGTATAATTTTTTTGCTGCATGGTCTCCAGCGAGGTCTCTGGTGAGGTCTCCGGCGAGATGTTCTATTTCTGAAACGAACCGTTTTTTTTTGCTTCGGAAGCAAAAGCGGGGACATATGTAGCAAACGCAGGATGATTTGCAGCAAATGGACACGTGTCAGCACGGGAAGCAGGACGATGGAAGCTTCCCCATCGTCCGAGGGACGCTTAGCACTATCCTTTTTCGAAACCAGATTAATTAGGGGGGCAATGTATGTTGTGTCGATATAAATGAGTTCCTACCGTCCATGGTTGTTGGCGTGCACGGGTCCACCATGTATTATGTCCGGAGACTAGTGTGACTCGACTTTTGCCGATACACAATGAAATATGATGACAAATTATGTTACAGGACCATGATGACTCTGCTTCGGATCTAAGGGTCTTCTCCGCTGAATGTTAATCAGAAATTTCCTGCACTCCGTTCCATTCGTTGATGACTCTGCTTGCTCAGTAGTCCAGAATTTTGATGTTACCCTCTTCTCTTGGTCGACTCGGGCAGCCCGCTAGAATAAGGGGGACATGATCGCTGATTTGACCGGGCAGATCAGATGAGCGAGATTGATTGAAAGCGCTGTGCCAACTTGCGTACAAGATTTTTAGACTCATGGCGTGACTAGAATAAACCACACTGAAGAAACATTATGTATCATTCCGAAACATAACAAGCTTCAACAAAGGTTTAGAAAGAACACGGTACCAATCTCAAAGCATGAACGGACGATGTACAAATCTCAAAAGCATGAATGGGCGATGGATACATTGCAATGGCAGAAAGTCCACTCTCTCCAAAGGTAAGTGTTTTAAGGGGATAACAACGAAGCCAATGCTAGAGCAGATCCAACGGCTGCGATTCACGCGACATAGAACGTCCGTGGCCTGGTTGCACCTCTGTGCGGCCGACATCACAGGTCAGACACGACTTCCTATTTCATCTCTCGCCTTTGGCGGCCACGCAAATAATCCACCGCGCGAACAGTTCAGCTTCAGCTTCAGCCACGAAGACGAAACCACCGCGCGCGAGAATTACTGCACACACACACTCGGTCACTCACTCACGCACGCCTCACGCCTCACCCGGTCGCCATTGTCTCCAGTTTGACCATTGAATATGTTGACCGTGACTAACGAGACACAAAGTTGGCGGGAGATCAGCTGTAAACTCCACATGTGCTAATTAAGCATCTGGGGGATGGACTTGACCAAAACAAGCATCGCTGCCCGGCCTCTCGTCTCGATATTTTATTCACACACAAATAATGTCAACCCCCCCAGTGGCGCTGACTTTGCACCGATCGACACCTATAAATACGCGCGGCCATGCGCACGAACGATCCAGAACCTCTCGAAGCAATAAGCGCCTCCCTCGTAGTCGTAGCTGTGCTCAAGACTCGAGAGATTGACGATCGGCGCAGTCAGAGGCAAGAGATCGGTTCGCCGGCGTGTGCTTAGACGGATAGCATGAACCGGCAGGCGGCTTGCGGCGGCGGAGGCGCAGGGGACGCACACGCCCCGCGGCCGTGCCGGTACAGGGGCGTGAGGCGGCGGCAGTGGGGGAAGTGGGTGTCGGAGATCCGGGTGCCCGGGACGCGGGAGCGGCTGTGGCTCGGCTCCTACGCCACCGCCGAGGCGGCCGCCGTCGCGCACGACGCCGCCGTCTGCCTCCTCCGCGGCGCCGGCGCCGGCGGCCTCAACTTCCCGGGCCGCGCGGCCGCCTACGGGCACGTCCTCCCTCTGGCGCCGCCGCGGGGCCAGGCCGGCCAGCAGCAGCTGTCGCCACGCTCGGTGCAGCGCGTCGCGTCCGACGCCGGCATGGCCGCCGAAGCGCAGCTTGTGGAGCTGCGCGAGCGCGCTCCCGGGCCCAGGCCGCCTGCAGGACAGGAGGCGGTGGCCGCCGCCGGCATTGTTGGCGCCGCACGGGGTGGTGCAGGTGCAGTGACATATGGGGGGTGGAGGAGCAGCAGCAGCAGCAGCAGCAGTGGAAGCGAGCAGCAGCTTGTTTACGGAGATCTGAGTGTAGACGACATAGAGATCGTGATGTTGTAGCCATTGTAGATCGTCAGAAATTTGCAGATCAATAGCGTTTGCAAAAAGGAGGTTCATTTCACGGGTAAATATTGAGCAAGTATATACACACCTGCTAGTAGAGCAGTAGGGCAGTAGTACAATACAAGGTATGATTATGAAGAGAACGCATACAATCATATTATTAAGAGGAAACAACAATATTTCAATATTCATCTTTGTCTCCGGGCTTTGACCAAACCTAGACTTGGGAGATTGGTCATCAAAACCGATGCACATAAGAGAGAGAAGGCTCACTCGGAAGTGAAAGTTCGATCAAACTTCAAATGATGCTTTCGGCAAGGAAATACTGTTCAAATGTCGCCGTTGCCAGGTCTTTTTTGTGTGTGTGCACAGGTCAGGTCTAACATGTGAATGCCTGACCTGGGTTTTCAAGTTGAGCTTAGAACTAATGTCGGCCCCCACTTCACTTGCCGAGGACGCACCGTTAGATTTTGACAAATTGTAGCAAATCACGAATGATGAAAACACCCGACACAAATCAAGAGCAGACGCACTACGGGCAGTGAGAATTACAATGATACCATGTGCACAATCCGAGTGCACATTTGAAGGGAGACTCCAAGGGCAAAAAACCTTTTTTTGAAAAGATTCAAGCAAGCATCCTAGCAAAACGATCTTTTGACAATGGGCTCTGACCTCCCAAAGAGAGGCCTGCTACGCCAAAAGCGAGAAAAACTCCATCCCTTTCCTTTTGACATCCACAAGCAGGAAACTATGTTAAGAAGCTGATCCGAATACAGATACAAGGCCCCCACTCATAACAACGAACGGTGAGCTTTCCCACTAGCCTTCACAGGAGCAGCACAATCATGGCCAAAAACAAAACAAAAAAGATCGTAGTACGAGAGAACCAATGGCATTTATCTATTCTAAGTAGTTTCTTCTTTTCTTTTTAGAGGATTCCAGATCAAAATGATCCCAAACGAATGGATTTAGCTTGCCGAAATCATTCAATCGGTACAACCCAGGAATATTTGGACAATCTTATCTTATTAAAAAGAAAGGAAATGTTTGTTCGGTCAGCGAGATTCACACGTTCATCAATAAAGCCAACACCCAACTGAGGGCACACTTGATCAAGGAGATATGATGGCACAAGCACAAGCCAATACACCAAGCTCGGTACGCACCTGCCATGAATAATGGGTCAGAAAGATCCATATTTAACCTACCGGGATCGTCGTCGACCACCACTTCATTGCAACAACCACCCAAAAAGTGTAGAATCTAGATCCAACCAGCCAATCGATGTTGCCAAGCCATAAGAACCACCACACACCGACATTAGGCATGCCGTCAAAGGACACTAGACAACAATCCTAGGACACTGGCAGCGCCTCTTTGCAAGAGGAAGAAGAGTAACACGAGAATGGTGGGGATCCAAGAAGAGCCTCATTGCAATTCACGACATAGCATTTCTTTCGACAAGGCGATGTAGGATAGAGCAGATGGAGAAGGTGAATGGAAGCGAAGAAATGGAGAAACCATCCCATGAAAACTATTTTTATTGTGGAAACATGCGAACAAGGATATAAAACGTCATATTGACAAAGTTGTTCTAGATCACACTTTTGTCCCTTGCACAGGTTTTACAATATCCTCCCCTATGTCCGCGTTGTTGATGTTTTACTAAGGTTATGATGAGGTTACAATTAGTTTCCAAAAGGTCTAATGGAGATTTGACATATACCCAAGTAAAACTCAAACTTGTTTGAAACCACGTAAGAAATCTAAATGAAATGATTAGACTTTAGCGAACTTCACAAAAGGCCATATGAAGCATACATTAATGATCCGAGCTATGAAATCCATCAACACACATAATCAACCCATGGAACCAAGATGAAACCAACTCCAAACATAGGAAACTTGAATCACCGAAAATTTGTTTCGGCTCGTCAATGTTTTAGTTGAGTTTCAAAACATGCAAGTTTTAAATTTGTAAGTATACCCAACATTGCTCTTGTTTGTGAGATCTCGTCAAGGTATAAACTATGATAAAACATAGACCCAAGATCAGACGCCGGGTTCAACATATATGGTCCTATTCTAGTTTGAACAAAAAAAAAAGCAAGGCATAATGGACAGGAGGGACGTGGATTGCGGGTTGATTTCAGCAAACTAGAGATACTAGAGGCATCTTACAATGCAAGGTGCTTAGGAAAGTGCTTTACAATAATAAACTGAATTTTTTAATCTCTAGGACAGGCACTGAGCCGCACATTTGCCTTGTATAAATAAAATAAGTAAGGGAGATGCATAAGTAAAAAAAAAAAAAGATACTATTTTTTCTTAGCATCTTGCACCGTACATGCCTCATCTACAAAATTGTATGTGAGAAAAACGATGCGATTATTATCTTGCCCAAGCATATTTGGATTCTACAGTCCATAGCTTAGTTTTCGGTTTTTCCTACGAGGATGGGTTTTCGTCGGATAGTTTCTTGAAACTGGGACCCGCAGTTCGGAGTAGCGTAAGACCAAGTCCAGATGAGCTAGAGGAAAGCAGTTGGGATGAAGTGCACTTGCATTTTGACCACCTGACCTGAGGAGTGCCCGAGGAAGATCTTGCGATATAACACATGGTCAATGGCGTTAGAACTTGTAGTGTGTGATTAGGGGCCGGGCTACACATGCATGGTGGGTGTGCGCGTCAATGCGTACGTGTTTACACTTTCTTTTCCTTCCAGCTTGAAATGACCGCAAACAAAAGGAGAACAGGGAGAGCGAAGCGTTCAGTGCCCCATCCGGCATGCTGTTCGTTTCCTACAGAGACGTGCACTAGAAAAGAGAAGGTGTGGTCTGTGTGGCTGTGCTGTTCTCTCCATCTGGTATCCGTTGCCTGCTCGGCTGAAGGGATATCCTGACCACTTCGGAACCTTTGGTTCTGAAGCCCATCGCAGTTGCAGACCCTTTGGACTGACTTACTGTGGGTCAGATGGATTGGTTCTCCCAATCATGCTCGGGTCCAAAACAATGAGCATTTCGTGGACTGGAAAGAGACCCTGGTTTCTGGAACCTTCTGCTGTGTCAAACAGAAGGTCAAAAGGCTATGCCACCTTGGGCTGTGATATTGAAGGCGTTGACAGTTTCTGTCAGCTTAGGTCTAGGTCTAACTGATAATTAATTTAATCCACCGAGTGCGTGCGTCTCATGACTCGTTCTACGCCTGGTTCATGAACTTGCTGACTGCCAGCGAGCCGGCGAAAAGATTGTAGCACTCCGGAACAGGGAGATGGAAATGATCATCTCTACAGGTGTACTGTACGTAGTACGTTTGGACAGCAAAACTTGATAGAACCGCATGTATGATTGGCCCAAGAGCTCTCGGCGAGGAATTTAGAAACACATACTCCAGCATCAACTGTATGCAGAAGATGGCATGGCCTTTTGACCTTCTGTTTGCAGAATTTGCTTCCAGAGCCGCCGATACAGTACTATCATCTGCAGATTCTCTTGGCTGTGAACGGAACATACAGACCAACAACATAGAGCTTATTCGAGTAGGAACAAACCATACATTTACGACCATAAACGAGTTCAATGCGAGATGTACATGTACACTGTTTCCAATTATGTACAGATTGCCTACAACACTACCTGCCGCAGTGGTGCATGGGGGGAACAAACATCTACGCGCTGTCCTGCTGCTTCGGTTTCTGGCTGAGCTCCGAGTAGTGCCCTCCCATCAGCTGCAGTATCTCGGTCCAGAGGTGAGAAGGGTCGGTTGACACCGCGTCGCTGATCAGCTCCGTGCTGCAGGAAGCGACGGCCCAGTACCCCGCCCTGATCTCGCTCAGCAGCTGCTCGTAGTCCCAGGCCGCATGCCCCACGAAGAATCTCAGGTCCTCGGTCCTGATCGCGCCGCTCTTCATCAGGACCCCGGCCTTCTCCAGCTCGGTCCGGAAGCCGAAGCAGATACCTGGTATCACCTCCTCGAACCCCTTGAGTCGCGAGCTGTCTTTGGTGCGTACCAGGAACATGCTCATGTCTACGGGGCCTCCGAAGAAGAGGGCGCAGTCGCCGAAAGGGGTTGTTTGGTCTCGGAATGATGACGGATTGACATTCTTGATCTTTGTATAGAGTGGACGGTTCAGGATGACTCCGAATGGACCGTCGAAGGTGCCTCTTGACCCAAGTCTGAGCAGGAGAATAACAGTTCTCTCGAAGATGCTGTCGTCGTCGAGCACCTCGGTAGCCACCAAGACACACCCTGCCTCTGGCATTGTGATAGGGTGAGCCCACTTTTGTGGAAGCTGGTGTGCTGGTTCTCCGGAGGACGCCTTTGCCTCTGCAGGAACACTTGGATCTACCAATAGCTCCTGAGCCAAGGATTTAAATAGTAAAGCAGACAAGAAATAGACAGATAGTATGATATAACCCAAGTTGGTTAGAAAGTACTTGCGTTGCTTCACTTTTCTTTTCAAAAACTTTATCTCTGCTAATAACATTTCGGAACAAACTTGAAAGAATATTTAAAGTAAATGTAACAAGGTTTGAGAAGAAGGCGCTTATGTAATGAAAATCTTGATATAATAGAGAACTGCATAAGGTGCCAGAGAGGATCCATTTGCAGAATGCTTTTAAAACTTTTTGGCCAAGATATTTTTGGAACCTTACTTTTGAACACCAATATATCAACAGAAAGCATACATTTCTAGAATAATTCATGTTATAATGCAACGCCTAAATGGAAGAGATTGTGCATTGGATCTTCTTTGGAATATACTAGTATAGCACTATGCTAGCATTAACAGCAGCCATAACAGATGTTGGTATTAGTATTGACACAAATTTTATATTATTATTGCTATATCCAGCAAGTGAAACTAGCTATGATCGATGCACTGTTCCTAATTTTCTTGGCAGATAGTGGGTAATGTCAGGGAGTGATCGTAAATGTCTAGGTGACCTAAATGCATGCCGAACTGTAGATAATTTGAACCTAAAGAAAAACTATGAGCTCTACAGACTGTCACTACAAACGTGTCACCCTCACCTGTTCCCGTCGCACAAGGTTTGCTCTGACATCTCTCCAGTAATTGCTGTTTGAAATATTAATAGGCTCAGTGAGTTTCGATTCATTAGGTGGTTCGTTCGATCCATCAGAGCTATCTCCTGTCGGAACAGATGCATCGCCACTTCCTGCATGAAGAAGGCACAACTGAGGCCAAGCCATCATTCTGGTTCACACTTTTTGCTACACTACACGAAAGTACAACACCATGAATGAACTCTGATTTATATAGGCAATACTTGAGAATCTGAAGTTTCCCTGTCCACTGGTTTCACTCGAAACTTAGCACCTGATGATGTTTTACTTCCATTAGTTTACTCAAAGTAGCCCAGCTTTCGAAGTATATTGACAATATAACATTGCAATTGGGGGAACCATCCAAACAATAGCAGCCCATCTCAGAACTCAACAAGTAGCTCAGTTCTACAATTCTAAAGACTCAACTACCCCTAGGAATACACAATGGTTCCAACCTTCATCCACTAGTTAAATTAATACCCGTTCTCCCAATATCCATCTGAAGCCACTACTATCAGCAATAGCTAGCAACTACTCTTCCATTTTGCCTGCTAGAGAGAAATCCCGACCTCTCTCTTGTCGGACAAATTCACCAAAACCATCACCAGCGTGCAAATTGGCACCTATCGAAGAATCGCTTTCAAACCCCCCAAATGGCTTGATCCTTTCCACATCCTAATTGCGCGAAGACCACACAATTCCGTCTCTAGCTGCACCAGTTCGCATCGGGAACATCAGCTACTCAACGGAGAGGGCCTCACCTGACGAGGATGCCTTGCTCTTGGATTCCTCGTCGTCGCCGCCACTAGCCCTGTCGCTGCCTCTCCTCCCCGAAGCGCGCACGGCCACGAGCGGCCTCACCGCCGGGCCACGTCTCCGCCACGCGGACCACGGGCCCGTCCTGCCGGCGGCGGCGAGGGGCGTCCCGGCCCGAGTGGCGGGGGCGGGGCGAATCGGCGTGAGGCACGGCCCGCCGGTCTTCATGTTGAGGGCCCACATGTCCGTGGGAGGGAACGGTGCCTCCGTCGGGTCGGAGTGGAAACGGAGAAGTGTGGAACTGCACGAGCACCGAGCCTGGTCGAGCGGATTGATAGATGTTTCTTGGTGCCGGAGGCGGATTTCTTAAGCATAGAAAGCGACTTTCATTTTCTCAAAAAGATTCTCTCGGAGCGAGTCTCTCTCTCAAAGAAAAAAAAATACACAAGCTACAATATTCGTCTTTTTCTTTAAGAAAAACTAGTTGAATGCCATATGGGTCCTCAAAATTTCTTTCCCGTCACGCATGTAACCAGATGCGTCCACATGAATATTCAAAATTTTGATAGGAACACGGTCTATTCGGGTTACTCAAAATACATATTTTGATCATTGCTTTTGTCATTCCAGGAATCGATTACCAAACCTGTGTTCCCAATCAAAATTCCCTCAACCCATGAGTGCATTTTGTTGTCGAAATAGAGGGGATGGGAAAGAACAACACTTGCTAGCACCAAGGAGAGGGGGGAGCACCACCGAAGAGGACGTGTGGAAGGACCGATAGGAGCGACTAGAGGGGGTAAATAGGCGCAACCAAATTTTATATCTTTTTGAAGTTTAGGATTGACAATGGTAAATTCTCTAGATAAGAAACTAAGTGAAATTTCTTATATAAAACGAAAGCATACAAGGAATGTAAACAACAATACAACAAGGTAAAGGTAGGAGATAACCGCTACTAGACATGAGGATGTGATTCCCAGGGTTTCTTCCTTATAGAGGGAAGTACGTCTTCGTTGGAGAGGTGTTAGGGCTACACGGTCACCCAAGCGCCACTAAGCTCACCTTCTTCTGCCGAGAAAGCACCACAGAGGTGGGTACTCATCCACTATGCGAGGGATCTTTTGGGTATCCAATGTAACCTCGCACAAAGCTCTCGGGGCTTGATACGCCCAATTTGCATCACCATTCTATATCATAATTTACCTCTATTCATTGATATTTGTCTTATTATGAGGTATTACTTATGGCTTTGCATCTGTTTATGCATGTTGGATGATTCTTGGAGGATGGACTGTCGGAGTCTGGATTCTGATAGAAAAGAAGGTGTTTCGGTGCAATTTCGCGAAGATCAGAAAAATACCAGAAAAATATGGAAACATATTATTTTACCAGAAGACGAAGGAAGCCGGAAGGAGGGACGAAGAGGGGCCTCAGGGGGCCCACCCCCCTAGGCGCGAGCCCACCTAACCCCGTGCATAGGGCAGGTGTGGCCCACCTGCCCGGCCTCCGACTCCGCCCCTTCGCCTATATCTTCCCTTCGAAACCCCAAGGCTGAGGGAGCGACCACAAATAGATTTGCACCTCCTCTGGGGGCGGAAAACATCGAGAGAGAAGATCTCTCCGGCAGACAGATTTCTGCCAGGGGAATTCCTTCCCGGAGAGGGGAGACCGTGTAGGGGTTCGTAGCATGGAAAACAAAAAATTTCTACCGCATGCACACAAACAAGCCAAGATCTATCTACTAGATTGTAGCAACGAGTCGATAGGGGAACTCACCCTCGAAGATTCCAAAGCGGTTAAAGAGAGCAGATTCTCGTGGGTGATGTAGTCGTACACTTGCCGATCTCAAGATCGTGTAGACGATCCTTCCGGCGCTGCGTTCCGGCAGCGCTTCAGCAGTCGGTCACACGTTCGGTACTCGATGAAGACCTTCCTCTCCCTTGTTCCAGCAGGCAGCGGAGGTTGTAGCACTCTCCTCGCGATTCCGGCAGCACGACGGCGTAGTATCGGAAGTAGAGGGGAGATCTCGCAGGGCTTCGCCTTAAGCCGGAGCGAGTATGGTGGACTATGAGAGAGCCCTCGACGATCTAGGGTTTAGACACGCCGAGGAAGAGGTGCTAGGGCCGGCGGCTAGGGCTTGGAGGAGCCCAAGTCGGCGGCTAGGGGAGAAACCCTAGGGGGCGGCGGCGGCTATGGAGGGCGGCGGCTGCTAGGGTTTAGAGGTGGGGATCTTCTGTATTAGGAGGGGAGCCCTGCCCCTCCTCTTATAGGAGGGAGGCGCCGGCCAAGGGGAGGGGAATCCCTCCCCAACTCGGATCCCAAGTGGGCCGGCGGTGGAGGAGGGACTCCTCCCCAACTCGGTTTCCACCTCCATCTCCACTTCCCAAAAATAGCCGTTTGACTTTCAAATTGGCGTTTGACTTTTCAAACAAGGATTTGATTAAACCCTCTATTTTGTTCAGCGATGAAACTTAGTACATGATGCAATCATATCAACTTGATATAACACATTCATGTACCCTTCCCCTTCGGAGTGCCGGACATTCCGGAACCTTCTAGAACATTCCCGATGAAAACACCGGAACCATTCTCCAACCCCGAAACAGGACTTTCCTTATATGAATCTTATTCTCCGGACCATTCCGGATCTCCTCGTGATATCCCGGATCCCATCCAAGACTCCTAACAACATTCGGTCTCTTACTCATCATTCCATAACTACTCAACAACATCGAATCCTTAAGTGTGTCTCCCTACGGTTCGTGAATTATGCGGACATGATCGAGACACTTCTCCGATCAATAACCAATAGAGGAATCTGGAAATTCATATGGCTCCCACATATTTCTATGATTACTTTGCGATCGAATGAACCACTTACATACGATACCAATTTCCCTTTGTCTCACGATATTTTACTTATCCGAGGTTTTGATCGTCGGTATCTCTGCATACCTAGTTCAACCTTGTTACTGATAAGTACTCTTTTCTCGTTCCCGTGATATGTGATCCCTTGTGAGCTAGTCACATGCTTGCAAGCTAATTGGATGACATTCCACCGAGAGGGACTAGAGTAGATCTATCCGTCATATGGATGGACAAATCCCACTCTTGATCCATGTGCCTCAACCCATACTTTCCAAACACTCAATGCCGCCTTTATAGCCACCCAGTTACGGTGTGGTGTTTGATGTCATCAAAGGATCCTTCCGGTGATGGTGATTAACATGATCTCATGGTCGAAGGAATTAGGTTACTATGTATCAGAAAGCTTATAGCAAATGAACTATATTAAATGACTTGATCTTTATGCTACGCTTTAACTATAGGAGTATGTCCATCATATCATTCTCCTAATGAGATGACCCTGTTGTTAATAACATCTCTATGTTCATGATCAGGAAACCATGATCATATATTAACCAACAAGCTAGTTTAACAAGAGGCTTTACTAGGGACTCTTTTATGTTTACAAATCACACAAGTATTAATGTTTCCTGTTAATACAATTATAGCATGGTATGTAAACATTTATCATAAGTATGAAGATATGATAATAACCACTTTATTATTGCCTCTTGGGCATATATCCAACAGTCTCCCACTTGCACTAGAGTCAATAATCTAGTTTCAAACCTTTGTGTATTCAACACCTATGGCTTTCCGGTGTTGTAAGTACACGTTTGCTAGTGGTCAACTGATCTCCGGATCTGACACTTCCAGGTCCGTGTGTAATTGCATGTCTTTGCGTCTCTACGCATCACTCATTCTCTAATGAGATGGCTTTGTATAAATTTGGTCCTTTGGTGAGACCTTTAGTTCTTTGGGGTTTAAAACATGTTGATAACATTGTCGTACAATATATCTTCATAGTATTATCCCGTTGTGAACTACACCTAGTTTGATAACAAACTAATGGACACAAATGCCCTCTTTAGCTGCTATAATAGCAGTTATATACTTAGCCCTTTTGTTGTAGTATCTGTCACAATGTCTTAACTTTGGAACTCATCCAAATCCATTATGGAACTTACCTTCCATTATATTGTGCCACCCTTAGTTTAGATTGAGATAAACTTAATTTGTACTTTGTGACAAACTAGTATCAATGTAGTACTTTTACAATGAACTAACCATCTATTTGTCACTTCTACAAATAATATACTCTTAGTTCTTCTAAAAGATCATAAGAATATCCTTACTATCGTCCAATGATCATATTATGAATCATTCTGGTATATGGTCATAACATTTAGACTACAGGACATATCTAGATTTGTACATATCACAATATGATTGATATAAATACTCTTTGTGATTTCATACATCAAGTATCAATCTATACTTGAATCTTTGTTTCACTTACCAAGTGTCAATACACTTGAATATATCATCAATATTGAACTCATTCAATCCTTTCTGTGCAACAAGAACCTTTCTTGTAGTTTCTATATTGAACTCATTCAATATACCATCTATGTACTTTTAGCATAACCATATTAGCGTCTATTGATGCCAAATATTTGGGTTTTGCCTAAGCCTTTCATCGAGATGAAATTCTTAATATGTGTTAATAAAAGATACATCGTTTCCAATCAACAATATGTCTTCCACATAATGTATTAGAAACATGTCTTAGCGCTCCCACTTAATTTCTTGCAAATGCAAGCATCTTCATCGTCTCTGATGAATTTAAACTCTTTTAACAATTTCATCATTGTGAAGATTCCAACTCCGCGATGCTCACTTCAACCATTGAAGTTTGCATATGCTTTTAGCATCCTTTGAATTAACAAAACCCTATGGACTGTGTCCTGCACACGTCCTAGGTAACAATTCTATTAGAAGAACTTGTTTTGTTTATTCAACTACCATATAACAAAATTATATGTAGTGGTTGCTACATTAATCCGTCTAGACTAAATATCGCTATGAAAGATCAAATCTTGTCATAGTCAACCTTTGAACATTTTTGTGAACTCTTTCCCAACATGTCGACTATTTCATAGATGTGAAACATCCATGTCTACTTCTTTATAGATCCAAACACAACTGTAAGGTCTTACACCTTTCTCGAGGGTCCTTCAAGTTCAAAACTTGATTTCTCGTGTATGGAACTATCACGGATTTTATGGCTTCAAGCCATTTGACGGAGTCAGGGCCCATCATCGCTTCTTTGCATGTAGTCAGATCATTATTGTCAAATAATGATTTAACTCTCAAATCTTGGTATTTGATTGTTTACCCGACCTACTTGTTTCGATAAGAACTTAGACCTCCGTGACCACAACCTTTGAGGCACGTGAGCCATGAGCATTGTTGCTGCCTCCGGAACACTTTTCGGCGCTGCGCAACTCTGCACATATAGCTAAGGTTCTTTTAACCTTATCAAAGTTCTATTGTCCTCCCACTTAACTTTTCACGGAAAATTTCCTTCTCAAAGAAACTTGACGTTCTAAGCGACAAACACTTTTGTCTCCGATGTTTATGGAGGAACTGTTATTCGAAATAACATACAAAGACAGGTTCATCCGACTTTGGTTGCAAACATCTTTCTTATGCATAGCATACCAATGTTTAAGAAAGGACTACTTGGGTTTTATCCCAAACCATAACTTTATATGGTGTCAGTTCAACGGATCATGATGAAGCTCTTTTCAGTGGAAAAACGGTAGTCTCTAAAGCTTTTAATCTTTAAAATATAATGGCAGTTTTATGAATTACACCTTCGATCTTACCATGTCAAACAAGGTTTTAATTATATATCTCGAACGCTCCATACTCTTATGGTGTTTCGGGAAAAATGCAAATCCACGGAACAATTCCTTAAATCTTAGGTATTATGCTAAACTTGTAACTCAAATATCTTCCTTTATGATCTTATCATAAACTATTTATATTATTGTTATAATGATTTTGCACTTCATCTTGAAAGTCTTTGAACTTTTCAAATGTTTCATACTTCATCCTTATTAAGTAAATATTCATATATTCACTCAAATTTTCGGAGAAAGCATATGAAGTTGAAATCCATCGCTTTTGACTACACATGATGGACTTTGTACAACAATATGTACAATTTCCAATAAGCTAGTCATTCGTTCCCTTTTTGGCCTATGAACGAAGTTTTAATTATCTCTATGAAAGTTTCACAAGCGTCATTTGATCAAAAATCAAAAGACTCCAAAATTCCATACACATGGAGTTTCTTTCAATATAATTTAAACGGCGATGTCACTTCCTAAGTGATCTTTCAATCAATTTGTCTTTCGACATTTTTAGCACTAGTTTTATGGATGTGATTTCTCCAACGAGATTTGTGAATCATCCATCTTTTATAGATTACGGCAATTATTTGAACAACCCTTTTGTTCTCATAATACCTGATAAAACAAATCTTGAAGGCAAGCTTTGATGTTTAACGAGCAACACAATAACCCTTTATTTGTTCTCGATGAACATCATCACATATTCTTTTGCTAGTTACTTAGGCCATTGCAGTTCATGAATTGTGTTGTTTCGTATGACGATTCACACCAACAAATTCAGTATCAAATACTTAAGAACCACATTGTTTAATAAGCAAATAATATAGCCATAACATGTATATCATCTATATACTTAAACTGAACAATTCTAGTCTTTTCTTTTCTTCCATATATTTATGAGATTCTCTTTCAGTATTTATTTTCTGTTTGAAAGAATCTATCAACATCAATAGTGGAGTCATACATATGACACATAGTCCAAAGCATGTATAGTAAAATACCAATGTCTTTGGACTTGCACTTTGAAGTAGATCACCATAATCAAATGTTCGGTGTTCTTTCAAATTCCATTCTTTAGTAATCTCTTGGTGTGGTAAATATTTTACCTACATCAAATATTCACCCTTATCATGGAATCATCCATGATCAAGCTACTCTTAGCTTATAATGGTGAATCACGAGTATAATGTTGCTCTCCAAAACCTTTTGGAGGTTTAGGACAACTAGTGTCTCCAACCTTTTGCAAATTCTCATCAAATATGAGAACATGACTTTTCCATATTATACTCTATCATGTTGCAACCAAAACTTCGTTTCAGATATCACAATATCTTCCACACATCATGGTTTCTGAAACAACTCTTTCAGATCCTAGATAACCTTGATATTAAGATAATCCTTTGAATATCAAGAATCATGGAGACAAACATGATACCCATACACTAACTATTGGAATTATCACTCTTGTTTTAATACCAATTATTAAACTTCATGGAGTAACCGGAACTTACTGAAAGTTTGCAATAGGACTTTTAAACTTTAGATTAACACTTCAAAACAATACGATACCAGTTCGTAAAGTAACTAACCAGAATTCTATAGTTCTATCATCTCAATTATAACTAAGCGCAAGGTGGTAAACGGATGCCAATGACTACAACAACTATGCAAATTCACTTTGATTTAATTTATGATAAATAGTGTTCAACTTTTAATTATATTGTCGTTGAACTCCCACTCAAAACAATATCCCTCACATTGTTTTAGTGATCACACGAACCAAATCCACCACATCAAAACCGATCATCACGAGAGTTGATGTAGCTTCAATGGCGAACAATCATCATGTTCATCATATCTACTATATGACTCATGTTTTACCTTTCGGTGATCCGTGTTCCGAGACCATGTCTGTACATGCTAGGCTCGTCAAGATCAAACCTTAGCTTCCGCATGAGAAAATCTGGCTTGCTCACGTTGTATACACTCGCAGAATCTAACACACCCGATCATCACGTGGTGCTTTGAAACAACGAGCTTTAGCAACGATGCTTACTAAGGATGAACACTTTAAAACTTGAAATTGTGTGATTGAGGGATCATCTTATAATGCTACCGTCGTAAACTAAGCAATACAAGATGCATAAAAGGATTAACATCACATGCAATTCATAATATGTGATATGATATGGCCTTTCTTCTTTGTGCTTCCGATCTCCATCTTCAAGCACGAACATGATCTCCATCATCACCGGTGTGGCGTCAAGGTCAATGGCGCCGCTTCATGGTTGTCTTCCACCAGCATCAACTATTACAACTACTTTGAATAGACACGCGGGTCTTAACAGAATTTAAAGACAACCATATGGCTCCTGCCGGTTGCCAACTTACAATAAGGAACATTGCATACATCATATATAATCACAATCATGGCCATATCACATCACAGCACACCCCTGCAAAACAAAGTTAGACGCCTCTAATTTTCTTTGCATATTTTACGTGGTTTGGGGCTTTCAATAAGTGTCGTTCTAACTTACGAACAAGAACCACAACATTGATACTAGTATTGTCAATCACCCGTTGTAAATTGAATCTTAACTATGTTGGGAGAAACAGGCACCCGCAAAGCCACTTATGCAATACAAGTTGCATGTCAAGCGTGGAGCAAGTCTCATGAACGATGTCATGTAAGGTTAGCCCGGGCCGCTTCATCCCACCATCCCGCAAGATGCAAAGTACACAAGAAGCAATCGACAACAAAAGCATCAACGCCCACAATGACCATTGTGTTCTACTCGTGCAAGAGATCTACATATAGACGCGGCTCTGATACCACTGTAGGGGTTCGTAGCATGGAAAACAAAAAATTTCTACCGCATGCACACAAACAAGCCAAGATCTATCTACTAGATTGTAGCAGCGAGTCGATGGGGGAACTCACCCTCGAAGATTCCAAAGCGGTTAACGAGAGAAGATTCTCGTGGGTGATGTAGTCGTATACTTGCCGATCTCAAGATCGCGTAGACGATCCTTTCGGCGCTGCGTTCTGGCAGCGCTTCCGCAGTCGGTCACACGTTCGGTACTCGATGAAGACCTTCCTCTCCCTTGTTCCAGCAGGCAGCGGAGGTTGTAGCACTCTCCTCGCGATTCCGGCAGCACGACGGCGTAGTATCGGAAGTAGAGGGGAGATCTCGCAGGGCTTCGCCTTAAGCCGGAGCGAGTATGGTGGACTATGAGAGAGCCCTCGACGATCTAGGGTTTAGACACGCCGAGGAAGAGGTGCTAGGGCCGGCGGCTAGGGCTTGGAGGTGCCCAAGTCGGCGGCTAGGGGAGAAACCCTAGGGGGCGGCGGCGGCTATGGAGGGCGGCGACTGCTAGGGTTTAGAGGTGGGGATCTTCTGTATTAGGAGGGGAGCCCTGCCCCTCCTCTTATAGGAGGGAGGCGCCGACCAAGGGGAGGGGAATCCCTCCCCAACTCGGATCCCAAGTGGGCCGGCAGTGGAGGAGGGACTCCTCCCCAACTCGGTTTCCACCTCCATCTCCACTTCCCAAAAATAGCCGTTTGA
Organism: Avena sativa; assembly: GCA_916181665.1. Classification (NCBI taxonomy): domain Eukaryota; kingdom Viridiplantae; phylum Streptophyta; class Magnoliopsida; order Poales; family Poaceae; genus Avena; species Avena sativa. The sequence goes on from OV702279.1 coordinate 289,224,325, forward strand.
CTTTCAAATTGGCGTTTGACTTTTCAAACAAGGATTTGATTAAACCCTCTATTTTGTTCAGCGAAGACACTTAGTACATGATGCAATCATATCAATTTGATATAACACATTCATGTACCCTTCCCCTTCGGAGTGCCGGACATTCCGGAACCTTCTAGAACATTCCCGATGAAAACACCGGAACCATTCTCCAACCCCGAAACAGGACTTTCCTTATATGAATCTTATTCTCCGGACCATTCCGGATCTCCTCGTGATATCCCGGATCCCATCCGAGACTCCGAACAACATTCGGTCTCTTACTCATCATTCCATAACTACTCAACAACATCGAATCCTTAAGTGTGTCTCCCTACGGTTCGTGAATTATGCGGACATGATCGAGACACTTCTCCGATCAATAACCAATAGAGGAATCTGGAAATTCATATGGCTCCCACATATTTCTACGATTACTTTGCGATCGAATGAACCACTTACATACGATACCAATTTCCCTTTGTCTCACGATATTTTACTTATCCGAGGTTTTGATCGTCGGTATCTCTGCATACCTAGTTCAACCTTGTTACTGATAAGTACTCTTTTCTTGTTCCCGTGATATGTGATCCCTTGTGAGCTAGTCACATGCTTGCAAGCTAATTGGATGACATTCCACCGAGTGGGCCCAAAGTATATCTATCCGTCATATGGATGGACAAATCCCACTCTTGATCCATGTGCCTCAACCCATACTTTCCAAACACTCAATGCCGCCTTTATAGACACCCAGTTACGGTGTGGTGTTTGATTTCATCAAAGCATCCTTCCGGTGATGGTGATTAACATGATCTCATGGTCGAAGGAATTAGGTTACTATGTATCAGAAAGCTTATAGCAAATGAACTATATTAAATGACTTGATCTTTATGCTACGCTTTAACTATAGGAGTATGTCCATCATATCATTCTCCTAATGAGATGACCCTGTTGTTAATAACATCTCTATGTTCATGATCAGGAAACCATGATCATATATTAACCAACAAGCTAGTTTAACAAGAGGCTTTACTAGGGACTCTTTTATGTTTACAAATCACACAAGTATTAATGTTTCCTGTTAATACAATTATAGCATGGTATGTAAACATTTATCATAAGTATGAAGATATGATAATAACCACTTTATTATTGCCTCTTGGGCATATATCCAACAGTCTCCCACTTGCACTAGAGTCAATAATCTAGTTTCAAACCTTTGTGTATTCAACACCTATGGCTTTCCGGTGTTGTAAGTACACGTTTGCTAGTTGTGGCATCCCGCAAAACCACTACTAGAAAATCGCGTTGTTTTTGTGCATTGCATCATCATGATCGCATGCTCATGTCATCATGCCGCATTGCATTTGAGCATCGTCATCATCTTGCATTTGCGTGTACAAAACTATTTACAGAAAAACCTAGTTTTTTTTTCTAGACGCCCCGCCTTTGTTCAACACGCAAACCCGGGTCGCCGGAATATTTTGTTCTGTCTGCTATTAGTCTGCATAAGTCTTGTTTAAAACAAATAAAATTTTATATTATTTTTTTAGTGGGGCAGTCGAACGGGCCGGATAGACCCGAACGACCACCCCAGTACAATCGTTCCAGATCGGTTCAAAACGGTCCACCCCTTGTTCCTAAACCTACCCCATCCTAATCTACCCACCCAGCCTCCACCTCACCCCCACCTATCCCAGGCTGCCACATCACCTTGTCCATTTCCCCCTCCAACCAAAATCTGCCACTTGGCCCTCTCTTCCTTTCCCCTCTCTCTCAGCACACAACCCACCGCCACCTGCCCACACCCCAACACCACCTGGCCCCACCCGAACCACACCTGCCCACCTCACACCACACGCGCATCACCCAACGCGCGCCCATCTCCCTGGACCCGCTCAGCCCCAGCCCCACCACGCCCCGACAGCCTCGGCACGCGCGCCTCCCTCCACTAGATCCCACCGACGCCCGCTCGCTCCTCCTGCCTCACCTCCCCTCCGTCCCGCTCCCGGCCGGCCGTCGCCCCGCCCCTTCTTCCTCCTCTCCGGCGCCGCCCAGTACCCCCCGAGCGCCCCGCCCGCCTCTGCTTCGGCCCGACGCCGCCAGTGCCGCCTCGCCTCCCTCCTCCGTCCTCCGTCCGCGGCCGACGACCACCTCCACCGTTCCCCGTTCTCCGCGCCGCTGGCCCCCCCTCTCCCGAGCCTGCGCCGCCGCCCTCCCTGGCGACCTCGCCCGCGTCCCCGAGCCCCGTCGGCCCGAGCTCCGCCCCCTCGAGCTCCTCTCGTGTCGCCGGCGCCGCACCTCCTCTCCGGCCACCGCGCTCGGTCCCCGCCTCCCCAGCGAGCGCGCGCACCTCCGAGCACCTCCTCGCCGGCCGCTCCCCCCGTCGCCTCCGTGGATCCCCCGAGCTCGCCTGCGTCTAGCCTATCTCCAGCTTCACCGGTGGCCGGCCGCCGCGAGGAGGGCTGCGGCCTCCTTCTCGTCTGCGCCCACCTTCCCCTTCCCGAGGCCTGGCTCGGCACCACCGCCTCCGGACCCTCATCTCCTCCGGCGCCCTGACCCGCGGGCTCCCTTCCCGGCCCTGCATCACTCGTCTGTGCTGCATCCTGTGCTTCCTCGAACCACGCCAACGCCGCGTCCACCCCTGTTCCAGGAGCTCGCTGCACCGCGCGCGTGTTTGAGTACCTGACATCTGGGCCATGCGTGCTTCGTGCCTGGTTCCTGACTCGTGTACCCTGTTTAGCAGACGCCAAGAGCCGCAACGACATCGAACCGACAAGTCAAGTTCGTCCGCAGACATGACCGACATGAGGTCCCCGACAAGATCTCCTTCGCGGGTCCGCAGACCCTGAGCCTAGCGTCCGAAGACCGTTCCGAAGACCGAACCCCCGGAACCAAGATCGCCCACACGAGTTTGCCATCGACAACAAAGTCGGAGTCCAAGCTTTCCTTCACGGAAGCCAAGCACACCGAACCCGGAGTTCGCCACACAGATGCCAAGATCTCCTGACGCCGAGACTCAAGTCCGACACCGACAATCGAAGCCAGAACCGACAATTTTGCCTACCCGGACACCGTGCGACAAGTACTCCTTCCCTCGGACGCCGAGCCCGGACCCGATGACCGCCAAGATCGCCACCGGAACGACGAGCACTTCGCCGCAGAACGTCAAGATCTGCATCCCGAACGCCAAGACCGATCCGATACACGGACCCGACCAGGTCTTCGCGACGACAAGAACGGCACCGACCAGAACGAGTCCGATGCGCCCCGACGCCAGACCAAGTGCTTCCTCCCGGGACGCCTAGATCTACTCCGCAATCCGAGAACGATCCGTCGAACCCTGGACCCTGAGACCGGCCTCGAACCCCGGAACCCCAAGATCTGCCGAACCCTAATGTGTGACCCCTTTTCCTCGAGACCCTATTTTTATAAATGATATTAAACTTGTTGCATTAATCATTCATGTTGCATGCATATTGTCATGTGGTTTGGGGGCCTTAGGCCGATTCACCTCATAATTAAATATGGGGCCCATATGCGGGCAAATCTAGTCTCATATTGGCCTCATTTAAATTTGTGTAGCGAACCGGTAACTTATCTTGCCTTGTTAAGTCAACAATTAAATTGCGGGGTATCTAAATAACTTGAACCATCTAATTAATTGTCGGGAACCCCGGTTCTGCTTAATCTTGCCGAATTGCATCGCACCTTTGCCATGCCATACATCATACATGCATCATGCCCGATCTTCTGCCGTAATCTTAAATATTGCATCCGGTGCTTCTTCTAGTGTTTTGCTTCTTCGCGGATAAGGCCGTTGAGTTGATGTGAGCTTCGCCCCGATCTTCGGATGAACCTTCGACAATGTTTTCAGGCGAGCATCTCCCCCTTTCTACCTATCTTCCTTTTATAGTATTTATTCCCTCCTGTTGATCTATTGCTATCTGTGTTGCGATGCTCTAGTTTTTCGTACCCGTGATATCCCTCGCAGCCTTATATTGCCTTGGACACATCCTATTACCTGTTGTTTGGTAGATAGATGGACTTGCGCGTCGTAGTCGCTTGCTCAAATGTTGTTGCGTGCCGTCAAGTACCACAGTTGTTGGAGAAATGCCGCATGTTGATGTTGGAGATGATCATGGTTTTACTTATCGTTCACTTTAATTCCTGTTTAACAACTAAAATTGAAGTAAGCAGAGGCATCGGTGGGTGATATATAATATTTGGTTTCCGAACGCCCACTTGTGTCCCGTAGGACCCCGAGTACTTGATACCTGTTCCTTGATTTATCGCGCTATCCACATCCGGGAGGTATATGGGACCCTCCTGAGCCAGAGCTTGATTCAGTCTTATTTCTTGGGGCCACAAACTAGTTTGAGGTTTTATTTACGATCCTGTACTTATGCCATGCTTTACTGCTTTATTTAAATTGTGCGACAGATAGCTTCTGTACTGTTTAGGATCGGGACACGATTCCGCGGTGTCGACAAGCCCAGTTTTGGGTTCCCAGTCGTTCACAGCCGTATACCCAAACCTTGAGTCCGTCTCGGAGCTTGCTTACTTCGTTGCGGGTAGCTTAATGGGGTGCCCCCCTGAAATATTTCCGAATCCTGTGATTGCTTTGTCGTGAAAGCCTCGTTGGGTTTTGATTTGGTTTTTCCGAGGTTGATCGAGTGTGTGTTGCTATTGGTGCACCCCGGCCGGGTAAAACTTTCTGAAAGCCGTGTCCGCGGTTATGGACGACTTGGAGCACAGTATCTCGACCATAGACAAGCATAACTAAAGTTTACTGCTATAAATTTGACTTTATAATGACTAGTAATCAGCTTCACTATAATGGAATGGCTAATTAATACTGCCCACAATTGCTTGTTTGGGGTGTCGCTTGCGACCATTGTACCTGACTAGTAATTATGGCAACTACAACGGAATGGCTGAATAAAAGTACCAACAACTGCTGGGTTTTTGGGTTATCTCATGCTAATTGTATCGGATTAGTAATTGTTGCAACTACAACGGAATGATTAACTAAAAGTTCCCACTGCTTATTTTATCAGGATGACTATCTACACCTGACTAATAATTGATGCAACTATAACTGAATAAATAAAACTGCCAACGGTGTGAGTTCCTCGGTTGACTTCCTCGTTTGGTCTCGAGGGGGAAACACCAGGATGGGTTTGTTTGGTGTTAGTATCAGTCGGGTTCCGAATAGGTCTTTCTTACCCCTCTCTGATTGCCGCCAGTTGTATCGAGTCTCTATAGGTTGTTTAGTGCATGCTGCCGCTGCCGCTTCAGTCCACCATACCTATGTAGGCGAGGACCGCCGAATTCTAGTCTCGCCGTGTACTGGCCTCAGTACTGACGCTCCTCTTTTTCCTTTGCCCTTTGTCGGCACCCCTTTTGTTTAAGCAGGTTTTGAGATCGACGTCGTTAGCAGGGTTACCCTTCCGGCTTGGCCTGGGCAGGGTTATGGACGCCATTGGTTATTCTTCAGGGCTCTTAGCCCCATTTTCATCTTGTCCGTAGTCGGGCGCTCTATCATTTTCAAGGTGATTTGGATCTTTGTATATTATATCTGTATTCTTGACTCATTGAGTCGCTGTTATATATATATCTGTTCTGTGGGTCACATCGAGGACTGTTGTGTAATGTTATTACTTCGTTTTCCACCCGCACGAAAGTGCCTGGTGGGCACCTTTGAATCGTTTCTAAGCGGGTTTTGGCGGGAAGCGCTGAAACTTGCATAGGGTCGATTCTGAGGGTGTTACACTAGTGGTCAACTGATCTCCGGATCTGACACTTCCAGGTCCGTGTGTAATTGCATGTCTTTGCGTCTCTATGCATCACTCATTCTCTAATGAGATGGCTTTGTATAAATTTGGTCCTTTGGTGAGACCTTTAGTTCTTTGGGGTTTAAAACATGTTGATAACATTGTCGTACAATATATCTTCATAGTATTATCCCGTTGTCAACTACACCTAGTTTGATAACAAACTAATGGACACAAATGCCCTCTTTAGCTGCTATAATAGCAGTTATATACTTAGCCCTTTTGTTGTAGTATCTGTCACAATGTCTTAACTTTGGAACTCATCCAAATCCATTATGGAACTTACCTTCCATTATATTGTGCCACCCTTAGTTTAGATTGAGATAAACTTAATTTGTACTTTGTGACAAACTAGTATCAATGTAGTACTTTTACAATGAACTAACCATCTATTTGTCACTTCTACAAATAATATACTCTTAGTTCTTCTAAAAGATCATAAGAATATCCTTACTATCGTCCAATGATCATATTATGAATCATTCTGGTATATGGTCATAACATTTAGACTACAGGACATATCTAGATTTGTACATATAAAAATATGATTGATATAAGTACTCTTTGTGATTTCATACATCAAGTATCAATCTATACTTGAATCTTTGTTTCACTTACCAAGTGTCAATACACTTGAATATATCATCAATATTGAACTCATTCAATCCTTTCTGTGCAACAAGAACCTTTCTTGTAGTTTCTATATTGAACTCATTCAATATACCATCTATGTACTTTTAGCATAACCATATTAGCGTCTATTGATGCCAAATATTTGGGTTTTGCCTAAGCCTTTCATCGAGATGAAATTCTTAATATGTGTTAATAAAAGATACATCGTTTCCAATCAACAATATGTCTTCCACATAATGTATTAGAAACATGTCTTAGCGCTCCCACTTAATTTCTTGCAAATGCAAGCATCTTCATCGTCTCTGATGAATTTAAACTCTTTTAACAATTTCATCATTGTGAAGATTCCAACTCCGCGATGCTCACTTCAACCATTGAAGTTTGCATATGCTTTTAGCATCATTTGAATTAACAAAACCCTATGGACTGTGTCATGCACACGTCCTAGGTAACAATTCTATTAGAAGAACTTGTTTTGTTTATTCAACTACCATATAACAAAATTATATGTAGTGGTTGCTACATTAATCCGTCTAGACTAAATATCGCTATGAAAGATCAAATCTTGTCATAGTCAACCTTTGAACATTTTTGTGAACTCTTTCCCAACATGTCGACTATTTCATAGATGTGAAACATCCATGTCTACTTCTTTATAGATCCAAACACAACTGTAAGGTCTTACACCTTTCTCGAGGGTCCTTCAAGTTCAAAACTTGATTTCTCGTGTATGGAACTATCACGGATTTTATGGCTTCAAGCCATTTGACGGAGTCAGGGCCCATCATCGCTTCTTTGCATGTAGTCAGATCATTATTGTCAAATAATGATTTAACTCTCAAATCTTGGTATTTGATTGTTTACCTGACCTACTTGTTTCGATAAGAACTTAGACCTCCGTGACCACAACCTTTGAGGCACGTGAGCCATGAGCATTGTTGCTGCCTCCGGAACACTTTTCGGCGCTGCGCAACTCTGCACATATAGCTAAGGTTCTTTTAACCTTATCAAAGTTCTATTGTCCTCCCACTTAACTTTTCACGGAAAATTTCCTTCTCAAAGAAACTTGACGTTCTAAGCGACAAACACTTTTGTCTCCGATGTTTATGGAGGAACTGTTATTCGAAATAACATACAAAGACAGGTTCATCCGACTTTGGTTGCAAACATCTTTCTTATGCATAGCATACCAATGTTTAAGAAAGGACTACTTGGGTTTTATCCCAAACCATAACTTTATATGGTGTCAGTTCAACGGATCATGATGAAGCTCTTTTCAGTGGAAAAACGGTAGTCTCTAAAGCTTTTAATCTTTAAAATATAATGGCAGTTTTATGAATTACACCTTCGATCTTACCATGTCAAACAAGGTTTTAATTATATATCTCGAACGCTCCATACTCTTATGGTGTTTCGGGAAAAATGCAAATCCACGGAACAATTCCTTAAATCTTAGGTATTATGCTAAACTTGTAACTCAAATATCTTCCTTTATGATCTTATCATAAACTATTTATATTATTGTTATAATGATTTTGCACTTCATCTTGAAAGTCTTTGAACTTTTCAAATGTTTCATACTTCATCCTTATTAAGTAAATATTCATATATTCACTCAAATTTTCGGAGAAAGCATATGGAGTTGAAATCCATCGCTTTTGACTACACATGATGGACTTTGTACAACAATATGTACAATTTCCAATAAGCTAGTCATTCGTTCCCTTTTTGGCCTATGAACGAAGTTTTAATTATCTCTATGAAAGTTTCACAAGCGTCATTTGATCAAAAATCAAAAGACTCCAAAATTCCATACACATGGAGTTTCTTTCAATATAATTTAAACGGTGATGTCACTTCCTAAGTGATCTTGCAATCAATTTGTCTTTCGACATTTTTAGCACTAGTTTTATGGATGTGATTTCTCCAACGAGATTTGTGAATCATCCATCTTTTATAGATTACGGCAATTATTTGAACAACCCTTTTGTTCTCATAATACCTGATAAAACAAATCTTGAAGGCAAGCTTTGATGTTTAACGAGCAACACAATAACCCTTTATTTGTTCTCGATGAACATCATCACATATTCTTTTGCTAGTTACTTAGGCCATTGCAGTTCATGAATTGTGTTGTTTCGTATGACAATTCACACCAACAAATTCAGTATCAAATACTTAAGAACCACATTGTTTAATAAGCAAATAATATAGCCATAACATGTATATCATCTATATACTTAAACTGAACAATTCTAGTCTTTTCTTTTCTTCCATATATTTATGAGATTCTCTTTCAGTATTTATTTTATGTTTGAAAGAATCTATCAACATCAATAGTGGAGTCATACATATGACACATAGTCCAAAGCATGTATAGTAAAATACCAATGTCTTTGGACTTGCACTTTGAAGTAGATCACCATAATCAAATGTTCGGTGTTCTTTCAAATTCCATTCTTTAGTAATATCTTGGTGTGGTAAATATTTTACCTACATCAAATATTCACCCTTATCATGGAATCATCCATGATCAAGCTACTCTTAGCTTATAATGGTGAATCACGAGTATAATGTTGCTCTCCAAAACCTTTTGGAGGTTTAGGACAACTAGTGTCTCCAACCTTTTGCAAATTCTCATCAAATATGAGAACATGACTTTTCCATATTATACTCTATCATGTTGCAACCAAAACTTCGTTTCAGATATCACAATATCTTCCACACATCATGGTTTCTGAAACAACTCTTTCAGATCCTAGATAACCTTGATATTAAGACAATCCTTTGAATATCAAGAATCATGGAGACAAACATGATACCCATACACTAACTATTGGAATTATCACTCTTGTTTTAATACCAATTATTAAACTTCATGGAGTAACCGGAACTTACTGAAAGTTTGCAATAGGACTTTTAAACTTTAGATTAACACTTCAAAACAATACGATACCAGTTCGTAAAGTAACTAACCAGAATTCTATAGTTCTATCATCTCAATTATAACTAAGCGCAAGGTGGTAAATGGATGCCAATGACTATAACAACTATGCAAATTCACTTTGATTTAATTTATGATAAATAGTGTTCAACTTTTAATTATATTGTCGTTGAACTCCCACTCAAAACAATATCCCTCACATTGTTTTAGTGATCACACGAACCAAATCCACCACATCAAAACCGATCATCACGAGAGTTGATGTAGCTTCAATGGCGAACAATCATCATGTTCATCATATCTACTATATGACTCATGCTTTACCTTTCGGTGATCCGTGTTCCGAGACCATGTCTGTACATGCTAGGCTCGTCAAGATCAAACCTTAGCTTCCGCATGAGCAAATCTGGCTTGCTCACGTTGTATACACTCGCAGAATCTAACACACCCGATCATCACGTGGTGCTTCGAAACAACGAGCTTTAGCAACGGTGCTTACTAAGGATGAACACTTTAAAACTTGAAATTATGTGCTTGAGGGATCATCTTATAATGCTACCATCGTAAACTAAGCAATACAAGATGCATAAAAGGATTAACATCACATGCAATTCATAATATGTGATATGATATGGCCTTTCTTCTTTGTGCTTCCGATCTCCATCTTCAAGCATGAACATGATCTCCATCATCACCGGTGTGGCGTTAAGGTCAATGGCGCCGCTTCATGGTTGTCTTCCACCAGCATCAACTATTACAACTACTTTGAATAGACACGCGGGTCTTAACAGAATTTAAAGACAACCATATGGCTCCTGCCGGTTGCCAACTTACAATAAGGAACATTGCATACATCATATATAATCACAATCATGGCCATATCACATCACAGCACACCCCTGCAAAACAAAGTTAGACGCCTCTAATTTTCTTTGCATATTTTACGTGGTTTGGGGCTTTCAATAAGTGTCGTTCTAACTTACGAACAAGAACCACAACATTGATACTAGTATTGTCAATCACCCGTTGTACATTGAATCTTAACTATGTTGGGAGAAACAGGCACCCGCAAAGCCACTTATGCAATACAAGTTGCATGTCAAGCGTGGAGAAAGTCTCATGAACTATGTCATGTAAGGTTAGCCCGGGCCGCTTCATCCCACCATCCCGCAAGATGCAAAGTACACAAGAAGCAATCGACAACAAAAGCATCAACGCCCACAATGACCATTGTGTTCTACTCGTGCAAGAGATCTACATATAGACACGGCTCTGATACCACTGTAGGGGTTCGTAGCATGGAAAACAAAAAATTTCTACCGCATGCACACAAACAAGCCAAGATCTATCTACTAGATTGTAGCAACGAGTCGATGGGGGAACTCACCCTCAAACATTCCAAAGCGGTTAACGAGAGAAGATTCTCGTGGGTGATGTAGTCGTACACTTGCCGATCTCAAGATCGCGTAGACGATCCTTCCGGCGCTGCGTTTCGACAGCGCTTCCGCAGTCGGTCACACGTTCGGTACTCATGAAGACCTTCCTCTCCCTTGTTCCAGCAGGCAGCGGAGGTTATAGCACTCTCCTCGCGATTCCGGCAGCACGACGGCGTAGTATCGGAAGTAGAGGGGAGATCTCGCAGGGCTTCGCCTTAAGCCGGAGCGAGTATGGTGGACCATGAGAGAGCCCTCGATGATCTAGGGTTTATACACGCCGAGGAAGAGGTGCTAGGGCCGGCAGCTAGGGCTTGGAGGTGCCGAAGTCGGCGGCTAGGGGAGAAACCCTAGGGGCGGCGGCGGCTATGGAGGGCGGCGGCTGCTAGGGTTTAGAGGTGGGGATCTTCTGTATTAGGAGGGGAGCCCTGCCCCTCCTCTTATAAGAGGGAGGCTCCGGCCAAGGGGAGGGGAATCCGTCCCCAACTCGTATCCCAAGTGGGCCGGCGGTGGAGGAGGGACTCCTCCCCAACTCGGTTTCCACCTCCATCTCCACTTCCCAAAAATAGCCGTTTGACTTTCAAATTGGCGTTTGACTTTTCAAACAAGGATTTGATTAAACCCTCTATTTTGTTCAGCGATGACACTTAGTACATGATGCAATCATATCAACTTTATATAACACATTCATGTACCCTTCCCCTTCGGAGTGCCGGACATTCCGGAACCTTCTAGAACATTCCCGATGAAAACACCGGAACCATTCTCCAACCCCGAAACAGGACTTTCCTTATATGAATCTTATTCTCCGGACCATTCCGGATCTCCTCGTGATATCCCGGATCCCATCCGAGACTCCGAACAACATTCGGTCTCTTACTCATCATTCCATAACTACTCAACAACATCGAATCCTTAAGTGTGTCTCCCTACGGTTCGTGAATTATGCGGACATGATCGTGACACTTCTCCGATCAATAACCAATAGAGGAATCTGGAAATTCATATGGCTCCCACATATTTCTACGATTACTTTGCGATTGAATGAACCACTTACATACGATACCAATTTCCCTTTGTCTCACGATATTTTACTTATCCGAGGTTTTGATCGTCGGTATCTCTGCATACCTAGTTCAACCTTGTTACTGATAAGTACTCTTTTCTTGTTCCCGTGATATGTGATCCCTTGTGAGCTAGTCACATGCTTGCAAGCTAATTGGATGACATTCCACCGAGTGGGCCCAAAGTATATCTATCCGTCATATGGATCGACAAATCCCAATCTTGATCCATGTGCCTCAACCCATACTTTCCAAACACTCAATGCCGCCTTTATAGCCACCCAGTTACGGTGTGGTGTTTGATGTCATCAAAGCATCCTTCCGGTGATGGTGATTAACATGATCTCATGGTCGAAGGAATTAGGTTACTATGTATCAGAAAGCTTATAGCAAATGAACTATATTAAATGACTTGATCTTTATGCTACGCTTTAACTATAGGAGTATGTCCATCATATCATTCTCCTAATGAGATGACCCTATTGTTAATAACATCTCTATGTTCATGATCAGGAAACCATGATCATATATTAACCAACAAGCTAGTTTAACAAGAGGCTTTACTAGGGACTGTTTTATGTTTACAAATCACACAAGTATTAATGTTTCCTGTTAATACAATTATAGCATGGTATGTAAACATTTATCATAAGTATGAAGATATGATAATAACCACTTTATTATTGCCTCTTGGGCATATATCCAACAGTCTCCCACTTGCACTAGAGTCAATAATCTAGTTTCAAACCTTTGTGTATTCAACACCTATGGCTTTCCGGTGTTGTAAGTACACGTTTGCTAGTGGTCAACTGATCTCCGGATCTGACACTTCCAGGTCCGTGTGTAATTGCATGTCTTTGCGTCTCTACGCATCACTCATTCTCTAATGAGATGGCTTTGTATAAATTTGGTCCTTTGGTGAGACCTTTAGTTCTTTGGGGTTTAAAACATGTTGATAACATTGTCGTACAATATATCTTCATAGTATTATCCCGTTGTCAACTACACCTAGTTTGATAACAAACTAATGGACACAAATGCCCTCTTTAGCTGCTATAATAGCAGTTATATACTTAGCCCTTTTGTTGTAGTATCTGTCACAATGTCTTAACTTTGGAACTCATCCAAATCCATTATGGAACTTACCTTCCATTATATTGTGCCACCCTTAGTTTAGATTGAGATAAACTTAATTTGTACTTTGTGACAAACTAGTATCAATGTAGTACTTTTACAATGAACTAACCATCTATTTGTCACTTCTACAAATAATATACTCTTAGTTCTTCTAAAAGATCATAAGAATATCCTTACTATCGTCCAATGATCATATTATGAATCATTCTGGTATATGGTCATAACATTTAGACTACAGGACATATCTAGATTTGTACATATCACAGTATGATTGATATAAATACTCTTTGTGATTTCATACATCAAGTATCAATCTATACTTGAATCTTTGTTTCACTTACCAAGTGTCAATACACTTGAATATATCATCAATATTGAACTCATTCAATCCTTTCTGTGCAACAAGAACCTTTCTTGTAGTTTCTATATTGAACTCATTCAATATACCATCTATGTACTTTTAGCATAACCATATTAGCGTCTATTGATGCCAAATATTTGGGTTTTGCCTAAGCCTTTCATCGAGATGAAATTCTTAATATGTGTTAATAAAAGATACATCGTTTCCAATCAACAATATGTCTTCCACATAATGTATTAGAAACATGTCTTAGCGCTCCCACTTAATTTCTTGCAAATGCAAGCATCTTCATCGTCTCTGATGAATTTAAACTCTTTTAACAATTTCATCATTGTGAAGATTCCAACTCCGCGATGCTCACTTCAACCATTGAAGTATGCATATGCTTTTAGAATCCTTTGAATTAACAAAACCCTATGGACTATGTCATGCACACGTCCTAGGTAACAATTCTATTAGAAGAACTTGTTTTGTTTATTCAACTACCATATAACAAAATTATATGTAGTGGTTGCTACATTAATCCGTCTAGACTAAATATCGCTATGAAAGATCAAATCTTGTCATAGTCAACCTTTGAACATTTTTGTGAACTCTTTCCCAACATGTCGACTATTTCATAGATGTGAAACATCCATGTCTACTTCTTTATAGATCCAAACACAACTGTAAGGTCTTACACCTTTCTCGAGGGTCCTTCAAGTTCAAAACTTGATTTCTCGTGTATGGAACTATCACGGATTTTATGGCTTCAAGCCATTTGACGGAGTCAGGGCCCATCATCGCTTCTTTGCATGTAGTCAGATCATTATTGTCAAATAATGATTTAACTCTCAAATCTTGGTATTTGATTGTTTACCCGACCTACTTGTTTCGATAAGAACTTAGACCTCCGTGACCACAACCTTTGAGGCACGTGAGCCATGAGCATTGTTGCTGCCTCCGGAACACTTTTCGGCGCTGGGCAACTCTGCACATATAGCTAAGGTTCTTTTAACCTTATCAAAGTTCTATTGTCCTCCCACTTAACTTTTCACGGAAAATTTCCTTCTCAAAGAAACTTGACGTTCTAAGCGACAAACACTTTTGTCTCCGATGTTTATGGAGGAACTGTTATTCGAAATAACATACAAAGACAGGTTCATCCGACTTTGGTTGCAAACATCTTTCTTATGCATAGCATACCAATGTTTAAGAAAGGACTACTTGGGTTTTATCCCAAACCATAACTTTATATGGTGTCAGTTCAACGGATCATGATGAAGCTCTTTTCAGTGGAAAAACGGTAGTCTCTAAAGCTTTTAATCTTTAAAATATAATGGCAGTTTTATGAATTACACCTTCGATCTTACCATGTCAAACAAGGTTTTAATTATATATCTCGAACGCTCCATACTCTTATGGTGTTTCGGGAAAAATGCAAATCCACGGAACAATTCCTTAAATCTTAGGTATTATGCTAAACTTGTAACTCAAATATCTTCCTTTATGATCTTATCATAAACTATTTATATTATTGTTATAATGATTTTGCACTTCATCTTGAAAGTCTTTGAACTTTTCAAATGTTTCATACTTCATCCTTATTAAGTAAATATTCATATATTCACTCAAATTTTCGGAGAAAGCATATGAAGTTGAAATCCATCGCTTTTGACTACACATGATGGACTTTGTACAACAATATGTACAATTTCCAATAAGCTAGTCATTCGTTCCCTTTTTGGCCTATGAACGAAGTTTTAATTATCTCTATGAAAGTTTCACAAGCGTCATTTGATCAAAAATCAAAAGACTCCAAAATTCCATACACATGGAGTTTCTTTCAATATAATTTAAACGTCGATGTCACTTCCTAAGTGATCTTTCAATCAATTTGTCTTTCGACATTTTTAGCACTAGTTTTATGGATGTGATTTCTCCAACGAGATTTGTGAATCATCCATCTTTTATAGATTACGGCAATTATTTGAACAACCCTTTTGTTCTCATAATACCTGATAAAACAAATCTTGAAGGCAAGCTTTGATGTTTAACGAGCAACACAATAACCCTTTATTTGTTCTCGATGAACATCATCACATATTCTTTTGCTAGTTACTTAGGCCATTGCAGTTCATGAATTGTGTTGTTTCGTATGACGATTCACACCAACAAATTCAGTATCAAATACTTAAGAACCACATTGTTTAATAAGCAAATAATATAGCCATAACATGTATATCATCTATATACTTAAACTGAACAATTCTAGTCTTTTCTTTTCTGCCATATATTTATGAGATTCTCTTTCAGTATTTATTTTCTGTTTCAAAGAATCTATCAACATCAATAGTGGAGTCATACATATGACACATAGTCCAAAGCATGTATAGTAAAATACCAATGTCTTTGGACTTGCACTTTGAAGTAGATCACCATAATCAAATGTTCGGTGTTCTTTCAAATTCCATTCTTTAGTAATCTCTTGGTGTGGTAAATATTTTACCTACATCAAATATTCACCCTTATCATGGAATCATCCATGATCAAGCTACTCTTAGCTTATAATGGTGAATCACGAGTATAATGTTGCTCTCCAAAACCTTTTGGAGGTTTAGGACAACTAGTGTCTCCAACCTTTTGCAAATTCTCATCAAATATGAGAACATGACTTTTCCATATTATACTCTATCATGCTGCAACCAAAACTTCGTTTCAGATATCACAATATCTTCCACACATCATGGTTTCTGAAACAACTCTTTCAGATCCTAGATAACCTTGATATTAAGACAATCCTTTGAATATCAAGAATCATGGAGACAAACATGATACCCATACACTAACTCTTGGAATTATCACTCTTGTTTTAATACCAATTATTAAACTTCATGGAGTAACCGGAACTTACTGAAAGTTTGCAATAGGACTTTTAAACTTTAGATTAACACTTCAAAACAATACGATACCAGTTCGTAAAGTAACTAACCAGAATTCTATAGTTCTATCATCTCAATTATAACTAAGCGCAAGGTGGTAAACGGATGCCAATGACTACAACAACTATGCAAATTCACTTTGATTTAATTTATGATAAATAGTGTTCAACTTTTAATTATATTGTCGTTGAACTCCCACTCAAAACAATATCCCTCACATTGTTTTAGTGATCACACGAACCAAATCCACCACATCAAAACCGATCATCACGAGAGTTGATGTAGCTTCAATGGCGAACAATCATCATGTTCATCATATCTACTATATGACTCATGCTTTACCTTTCGGTGATCCGTGTTCCGAGACCATGTCTGTACATGCTAGGCTCGTCAAGATCAAACCTTAGCTTCCGCATGAGCAAATCTGGCTTGCTCATGTTGTATACACTCGCAGAATCTAACACACCCGATCATCACGTGGTGCTTCAAAACAACGAGCTTTAGCAACGGTGCTTACTAAGGATGAACACTTTAAAACTTGAAATTGTGTGCTTGAGGGATCATCTTATAATGCTACCCTCGTAAACTAAGCAATACAAGATGCATAAAAGGATTAACATCACATGCAATTCATAATATGTGATATGATATGGCCTTTCTTCTTTGTGCTTCCGATCTCCATCTTCAAGCACGAACATTATCTCCATCATCACCGGTGTGGCGTCAAGGTCAATGGCGCCGCTTCATGGTTGTCTTCCACCAGCATCAACTATTACAACTACTTTGAATAGACACGCGGGTCTTAACAGAATTTAAAGACAACCATATGGCTCCTGCCGGTTGCCAACTTACAATAAGGAACATTGCATACATCATATATAATCACAATCATGGCCATATCACATCACAGCACACCCCTGCAAAACAAAGTTAGACGCCTCTAATTTTCTTTGCATATTTTACGTGGTTTGGGGCTTTCAATAAGTGTCGTTCTAACTTACGAACAAGAACCACAACATTGATACTAGTATTGTCAATCACCCGTTGTACATTGAATCTTAACTATGTTGGGAGAAACAGGCACCCGCAAAGCCACTTATGCAATACAAGTTGCATGTCAAGCGTGGAGCAAGTCTCATGAACTATGTCATGTAAGGTTAGCCCGGGCCGCTTCATCCCACCATCCCGCAAGATGCAAAGTACACAAGAAGCAATCGACAACAAAAGCATCAACGCCCACAATGACCATTGTGTTCTACTCGTGCAAGAGATCTACATATAGACACGGCTCTGATACCACTGTAGGGGTTCGTAGCATGGAAAACAAAAAATTTCTACCGCATGCACACAAACAAGCCAAGATCTATCTACTAGATTGTAGCAACGAGTCGATGGGGGAACTCACCCTCAAACATTCCAAAGCGGTTAACGAGAGAAGATTCTCGTGGGTGATGTAGTCGTACACTTGCCGATCTCAAGATCGCGTAGACGATCCTTCCGGCGCTGCGTTTCGACAATGCTTCCGCAGTCGGTCACACGTTCGGTACTCATGAAGACCTTCCTCTCCCTTGTTCCAGCAGGCAGCGGAGGTTATAGCACTCTCCTCGTGATTCCGGCAGCACGACGGCGTAGTATCGGAAGTAGAGGGGAGATCTCGCAGGGCTTCGCCTTAAGCCGGAGCGAGTATGGTGGACCATGAGAGAGCCCTCGATGATCTAGGGTTTATACACGCCGAGGAAGAGGTGCTAGGGCCGGCAGCTAGGGCTTGGAGGTGCCGAAGTCGGCGGCTAGGGGAGAAACCCTAGGGGCGGCGGCGGCTATGGAGGGCGGCGGCTGCTAGGGTTTAGAGGTGGGGATCTTCTGTATTAGGAGGGGAGCCCTGCCCCTCCTCTTATAAGAGGGAGGCTCCGGCCAAGGGGAGGGGAATCCGTCCCCAACTCGTATCCCAAGTGGGCCGGCGGTGGAGGAGGGACTCCTCCCCAACTCGGTTTCCACCTCCATCTCCACTTCCCAAAAATAGCCGTTTGACTTTCAAATTGGCGTTTGACTTTTCAAACAAGGATTTGATTAAACCCTCTATTTTGTTCAGCGATGACACTTAGTACATGATGCAATCATATCAACTTGATATAACACATTCATGTACCCTTCCCCTTCGGAGTGCCGGACATTCCGGAACCTTCTAGAACATTCCCGATGAAAACACCGGAACCATTCTCCAACCCTGAAACAGGACTTTCCTTATATGAATCTTATTCTCCGGACCATTCCGGATCTCCTCGTGATATCCCGGATCCCATCCGAGACTCCGATCAACAATCGATCTCTTACTCATCATTCCATAACTACTCAACAACATCGAATCCTTAAGTGTGTCTCCCTACGGTTCGTGAATTATGCGGACATGATCGAGACACTTCTCCGATCAATAACCAATAGAGGAATCCGGAAATTCATATGGCTCCCACATATTTCTACGATTACTTTGCGATCGAATGAACCACTTACATACGATACCAATTTCCCTTTGTCTCACGATATTTTACTTATCCGAGGTTTTGATCGTCGGTATCTCTGCATACCTAGTTCAACCTTGTTACTGATAAGTACTCTTTTCTCGTTCCCGTGATATGTGATCCCTTGTGAGCTAGTCACATGCTTGCAAGCTAATTGGATGACATTCCACCGAGTGGGCCCAAAGTATATCTATCTGTCATATGGATGGACAAATCCCACTCTTGATCCATGTGCCTCAACCCATACTTTCCAAACACTCAATGCCGCCTTTATAGCCACCCAGTTACGGTGTGGTGTTTGATGTCATCAAAGCATCCTTCCGGTGATGGTGATTAACATGATCTCATGGTCGAAGGAATTAGGTTACTATGTATCAGAAAGCTTATAGCAAATGAACTATATTAAATGACTTGATCTTTATGCTACGCTTTAACTATAGGAGTATGTCCATCATATCATTCTCCTAATGAGATGACCATGTTGTTAATAACATCTCTATGTTCATGATCAGGAAACCATGATCATATATTAACCAACAAGCTAGTTTAACAAGAGGCTTTACTAGGGACTCTTTTATGTTTACAAATCACACAAGTATTAATGTTTCCTGTTAATACAATTATAGCATGGTATGTAAACATTTATCATAAGTATGAAGATATGATAATAACCACTTTATTATTGCCTCTTGGGCATATATCCAACAGTCTCCCACTTGCACTAGAGTCAATAATCTAGTTTCAAACCTTTGTGTATTCAACACCTATGGCTTTCCGGTGTTGTAAGTACACGTTTGCTAGTGGTCAACTGATCTCCGGATCTGACACTTCCAGGTCCGTGTGTAATTGCATGTCTTTGCGTCTCTACGCATCACTCATTCTCTAATGAGATGGCTTTGTATAAATTTGGTCCTTTGGTGAGACCTTTAGTTCTTTGGGGTTTAAAACATGTTGATAACATTGTCGTACAATATATCTTCATAGTATTATCCCGTTGTGAACTACACCTAGTTTGATAACAAACTAATGGACACAAATGCCCTCTTTAGCTGCTATAATAGCAGTTATATACTTAGCCCTTTTGTTGTAGTATCTGTCACAATGTCTTAACTTTGGAACTCATCCAAATCCATTATGGAACTTACCTTCCATTATATTGTGCCACCCTTAGTTTAGATTGAGATAAACTTAATTTGTACTTTGTGACAAACTAGTATCAATGTAGTACTTTTACAATGAACTAACCATCTATTTGTCACTTCTACAAATAATATACTCTTAGTTCTTCTAAAAGATCATAAGAATATCCTTACTATCGTCCAATGATCATATTATGAATCATTCTGGTATATGGTCATAACATTTAGACTACAGGACATATCTAGATTTGTACATATCACAGTATGATTGATATAAATACTCTTTGTGATTTCATACATCAAGTATCAATCTATACTTGAATCTTTGTTTCACTTACCAAGTGTCAATACACTTGAATATATCATCAATATTGAACTCATTCAATCCTTTCTGTGCAACAAGAACCTTTCTTGTAGTTTCTATATTGAACTCATTCAATATACCATCTATGTACTTTTAGCATAACCATATTAGCGTCTATTGATGCCAAATATTTGGGTTTTGCCTAAGCCTTTCATCGAGATGAAATTCTTAATATGTGTTAATAAAAGATACATCGTTTCCAATCAACAATATGTCTTCCACATAATGTATTAGAAACATGTCTTAGCGCTCCCACTTAATTTCTTGCAAATGCAAGCATCTTCATCGTCTCTGATGAATTTAAACTCTTTTAACAATTTCATCATTGTGAAGATTCCAACTCCGCGATGCTCACTTCAACCATTGAAGTATGCATATGCTTTTAGAATCCTTTGAATTAACAAAACCCTATGGACTATGTCATGCACACGTCCTAGGTAACAATTCTATTAGAAGAACTTGTTTTGTTTATTCAACTACCATATAACAAAATTATATGTAGTGGTTGCTACATTAATCCGTCTAGACTAAATATCGCTATGAAAGATCAAATCTTGTCATAGTCAACCTTTGAACATTTTTGTGAACTCTTTCCCAACATGTCGACTATTTCATAGATGTGAAACATCCATGTCTACTTCTTTATAGATCCAAACACAACTGTAAGGTCTTACACCTTTCTCGAGGGTCCTTCAAGTTCAAAACTTGATTTCTCGTGTATGGAACTATCACGGATTTTATGGCTTCAAGCCATTTGACGGAGTCAGGGCCCATCATCGCTTCTTTGCATGTAGTCAGATCATTATTGTCAAATAATGATTTAACTCTCAAATCTTGGTATTTGATTGTTTACCCGACCTACTTGTTTCGATAAGAACTTAGACCTCCGTGACCACAACCTTTGAGGCACGTGAGCCATGAGCATTGTTGCTGCCTCCGGAACACTTTTCGGCGCTGGGCAACTCTGCACATATAGCTAAGGTTCTTTTAACCTTATCAAAGTTCTATTGTCCTCCCACTTAACTTTTCACGGAAAATTTCCTTCTCAAAGAAACTTGACGTTCTAAGCGACAAACACTTTTGTCTCCGATGTTTATGGAGGAACTGTTATTCGAAATAACATACAAAGACAGGTTCATCCGACTTTGGTTGCAAACATCTTTCTTATGCATAGCATACCAATGTTTAAGAAAGGACTACTTGGGTTTTATCCCAAACCATAACTTTATATGGTGTCAGTTCAACGGATCATGATGAAGCTCTTTTCAGTGGAAAAACGGTAGTCTCTAAAGCTTTTAATCTTTAAAATATAATGGCAGTTTTATGAATTACACCTTCGATCTTACCATGTCAAACAAGGTTTTAATTATATATCTCGAACGCTCCATACTCTTATGGTGTTTCGGGAAAAATGCAAATCCACGGAACAATTCCTTAAATCTTAGGTATTATGCTAAACTTGTAACTCAAATATCTTCCTTTATGATCTTATCATAAACTATTGATATTATTGTTATAATGATTTTGCACTTCATCTTGAAAGTCTTTGAACTTTTCAAATGTTTCATACTTCATCCTTATTAAGTAAATATTCATATATTCACTCAAATTTTCGGAGAAAGCATATGAAGTTGAAATCCATCGCTTTTGACTACACATGATGGACTTTGTACAACAATATGTACAATTTCCAATAAGCTAGTCATTCGTTCCCTTTTTGGCCTATGAACGAAGTTTTAATTATCTCTATGAAAGTTTCACAAGCGTCATTTGATCAAAAATCAAAAGACTCCAAAATTCCATACACATGGAGTTTCTTTCAATATAATTTAAACGTCGATGTCACTTCCTAAGTGATCTTTCAATCAATTTGTCTTTCGACATTTTTAGCACTAGTTTTATGGATGTGATTTCTCCAACGAGATTTGTGAATCATCCATCTTTTATAGATTACGGCAATTATTTGAACAACCCTTTTGTTCTCATAATACCTGATAAAACAAATCTTGAAGGCAAGCTTTGATGTTTAACGAGCAACACAATAACCCTTTATTTGTTCTCGATGAACATCATCACATATTCTTTTGCTAGTTACTTAGGCCATTGCAGTTCATGAATTGTGTTGTTTCGTATGACGATTCACACCAACAAATTCAGTATCAAATACTTAAGAACCACATTGTTTAATAAGCAAATAATATAGCCATAACATGTATATCATCTATATACTTAAACTGAACAATTCTAGTCTTTTCTTTTCTGCCATATATTTATGAGATTCTCTTTCAGTATTTATTTTCTGTTTCAAAGAATCTATCAACATCAATAGTGGAGTCATACATATGACACATAGTCCAAAGCATGTATAGTAAAATACCAATGTCTTTGGACTTGCACTTTGAAGTAGATCACCATAATCAAATGTTCGGTGTTCTTTCAAATTCCATTCTTTAGTAATCTCTTGGTGTGGTAAATATTTTACCTACATCAAATATTCACCCTTATCATGGAATCATCCATGATCAAGCTACTCTTAGCTTATAATGGTGAATCACGAGTATAATGTTGCTCTCCAAAACCTTTTGGAGGTTTAGGACAACTAGTGTCTCCAACCTTTTGCAAATTCTCATCAAATATGAGAACATGACTTTTCCATATTATACTCTATCATGCTGCAACCAAAACTTCGTTTCAGATATCACAATATCTTCCACACATCATGGTTTCTGAAACAACTCTTTCAGATCCTAGATAACCTTGATATTAAGACAATCCTTTGAATATCAAGAATCATGGAGACAAACATGATACCCATACACTAACTCTTGGAATTATCACTCTTGTTTTAATACCAATTATTAAACTTCATGGAGTAACCGGAACTTACTGAAAGTTTGCAATAGGACTTTTAAACTTTAGATTAACACTTCAAAACAATACGATACCAGTTCGTAAAGTAACTAACCAGAATTCTATAGTTCTATCATCTCAATTATAACTAAGCGCAAGGTGGTAAACGGATGCCAATGACTACAACAACTATGCAAATTCACTTTGATTTAATTTATGATAAATAGTGTTCAACTTTTAATTATATTGTCGTTGAACTCCCACTCAAAACAATATCCCTCACATTGTTTTAGTGATCACACGAACCAAATCCACCACATCAAAACCGATCATCACGAGAGTTGATGTAGCTTCAATGGCGAACAATCATCATGTTCATCATATCTACTATATGACTCATGCTTTACCTTTCGGTGATCCGTGTTCCGAGACCATGTCTGTACATGCTAGGCTCGTCAAGATCAAACCTTAGCTTCCGCATGAGCAAATCTGGCTTGCTCATGTTGTATACACTCGCAGAATCTAACACACCCGATCATCACGTGGTGCTTCAAAACAACGAGCTTTAGCAACGGTGCTTACTAAGGATGAACACTTTAAAACTTGAAATTGTGTGCTTGAGGGATCATCTTATAATGCTACCCTCGTAAACTAAGCAATACAAGATGCATAAAAGGATTAACATCACATGCAATTCATAATATGTGATATGATATGGCCTTTCTTCTTTGTGCTTCCGATCTCCATCTTCAAGCACGAACATTATCTCCATCATCACCGGTGTGGCGTCAAGGTCAATGGCGCCGCTTCATGGTTGTCTTCCACCAGCATCAACTATTACAACTACTTTGAATAGACACGCGGGTCTTAACAGAATTTAAAGACAACCATATGGCTCCTGCCGGTTGCCAACTTACAATAAGGAACATTGCATACATCATATATAATCACAATCATGGCCATATCACATCACAGCACACCCCTGCAAAACAAAGTTAGACGCCTCTAATTTTCTTTGCATATTTTACGTGGTTTGGGGCTTTCAATAAGTGTCGTTCTAACTTACGAACAAGAACCACAACATTGATACTAGTATTGTCAATCACCCGTTGTACATTGAATCTTAACTATGTTGGGAGAAACAGGCACCCGCAAAGCCACTTATGCAATACAAGTTGCATGTCAAGCGTGGAGCAAGTCTCATGAACTATGTCATGTAAGGTTAGCCCGGGCCGCTTCATCCCACCATCCCGCAAGATGCAAAGTACACAAGAAGCAATCGACAACAAAAGCATCAATGCCCACAATGACCATTGTGTTCTACTCGTGCAAGAGATCTACATATAGACACGGCTCTGATACCACTGTAGGGGTTCGTAGCATGGAAAACAAAAAATTTCTACCGCATGCACACAAACAAGCCAAGATCTATCTACTAGATTGTAGCAACGAGTCGATGGGGGAACTCACCCTCAAACATTCCAAAGCGGTTAACGAGAGAAGATTCTCGTGGGTGATGTAGTCGTACACTTGCCGATCTCAAGATCGCGTAGACGATCCTTCCGGCGCTGCGTTTCGACAACGCTTCCGCAGTCGGTCACACGTTCGGTACTCATGAAGACCTTCCTCTCCCTTGTTCCAGCAGGCAGCGGAGGTTATAGCACTCTCCTCGTGATTCCGGCAGCACGACGGCGTAGTATCGGAAGTAGAGGGGAGATCTCGCAGGGCTTCGCCTTAAGCCGGAGCGAGTATGGTGGACCATGAGAGAGCCCTCGATGATCTAGGGTTTATACACGCCGAGGAAGAGGTGCTAGGGCCGGCAGCTAGGGCTTGGAGGTGCCGAAGTCGGCGGCTAGGGGAGAAACCCTAGGGGCGGCGGCGGCTATGGAGGGCGGCGGCTGCTAGGGTTTAGAGGTGGGGATCTTCTGTATTAGGAGGGGAGCCCTGCCCCTCCTCTTATAAGAGGGAGGCTCCGGCCAAGGGGAGGGGAATCCGTCCCCAACTCGTATCCCAAGTGGGCCGGCGGTGGAGGAGGGACTCCTCCCCAACTCGGTTTCCACCTCCATCTCCACTTCCCAAAAATAGCCGTTTGACTTTCAAATTGGCGTTTGACTTTTCAAACAAGGATTTGATTAAACCCTCTATTTTGTTCAGCGATGACACTTAGTACATGATGCAATCATACAAACTTGATATAACACATTCATGTACCCTTCCCCTTCGGAGTGCCGGACATTCCGGAACCTTCTAGAACATTCCCGATGAAAACACCGGAACCATTCTCCAACCCTGAAACAGGACTTTCCTTATATGAATCTTATTCTCCGGACCATTCCGGATCTCCTCGTGATATCCCGGATCCCATCCGAGACTCCGATCAACAATCGATCTCTTACTCATCATTCCATAACTACTCAACAACATCGAATCCTTAAGTGTGTCTCCCTACGGTTCGTGAATTATGCGGACATGATCGAGACACTTCTCCGATCAATAACCAATAGAGGAATCCGGAAATTCATATGGCTCCCACATATTTCTACGATTACTTTGCGATCGAATGAACCACTTACATACGATACCAATTTCCCTTTGTCTCACGATATTTTACTTATCCGAGGTTTTGATCGTCGGTATCTCTGCATACCTAGTTCAACCTTGTTACTGATAAGTACTCTTTTCTCGTTCCCGTGATATGTGATCCCTTGTGAGCTAGTCACATGCTTGCAAGCTAATTGGATGACATTCCACCGAGTGGGCCCAAAGTATATCTATCTGTCATATGGATGGACAAATCCCACTCTTGATCCATGTGCCTCAACCCATACTTTCCAAACACTCAATGCCGCCTTTATAGCCACCCAGTTACGGTGTGGTGTTTGATGTCATCAAAGCATCCTTCCGGTGATGGTGATTAACATGATCTCATGGTCGAAGGAATTAGGTTACTATGTATCAGAAAGCTTATAGCAAATGAACTATATTAAATGACTTGATCTTTATGCTACGCTTTAACTATAGGAGTATGTCCATCATATCATTCTCCTAATGAGATGACCATGTTGTTAATAACATCTCTATGTTCATGATCAGGAAACCATGATCATATATTAACCAACAAGCTAGTTTAACAAGAGGCTTTACTAGGGACTCTTTTATGTTTACAAATCACACAAGTATTAATGTTTCCTGTTAATACAATTATAGCATGGTATGTAAACATTTATCATAAGTATGAAGATATGATAATAACCACTTTATTATTGCCTCTTGGGCATATATCCAACAGTCTCCCACTTGCACTAGAGTCAATAATCTAGTTTCAAACCTTTGTGTATTCAACACCTATGGCTTTCCGGTGTTGTAAGTACACGTTTGCTAGTGGTCAACTGATCTCCGGATCTGACACTTCCAGGTCCGTGTGTAATTGCATGTCTTTGCGTCTCTACGCATCACTCATTCTCTAATGAGATGGCTTTGTATAAATTTGGTCCTTTGGTGAGACCTTTAGTTCTTTGGGGTTTAAAACATGTTGATAACATTGTCGTACAATATATCTTCATAGTATTATCCCGTTGTGAACTACACCTAGTTTGATAACAAACTAATGGACACAAATGCCCTCTTTAGCTGCTATAATAGCAGTTATATACTTAGCCCTTTTGTTGTAGTATCTGTCACAATGTCTTAACTTTGGAACTCATCCAAATCCATTATGGAACTTACCTTCCATTATATTGTGCCACCCTTAGTTTAGATTGAGATAAACTTAATTTGTACTTTGTGACAAACTAGTATCAATGTAGTACTTTTACAATGAACTAACCATCTATTTGTCACTTCTACAAATAATATACTCTTAGTTCTTCTAAAAGATCATAAGAATATCCTTACTATCGTCCAATGATCATATTATGAATCATTCTGGTATATGGTCATAACATTTAGACTACAGGACATATCTAGATTTGTACATATCACAGTATGATTGATATAAATACTCTTTGTGATTTCATACATCAAGTATCAATCTATACTTGAATCTTTGTTTCACTTACCAAGTGTCAATACACTTGAATATATCATCAATATTGAACTCATTCAATCCTTTCTGTGCAACAAGAACCTTTCTTGTAGTTTCTATATTGAACTCATTCAATATACCATCTATGTACTTTTAGCATAACCATATTAGCGTCTATTGATGCCAAATATTTGGGTTTTGCCTAAGCCTTTCATCGAGATGAAATTCTTAATATGTGTTAATAAAAGATACATCGTTTCCAATCAACAATATGTCTTCCACATAATGTATTAGAAACATGTCTTAGCGCTCCCACTTAATTTCTTGCAAATGCAAGCATCTTCATCGTCTCTGATGAATTTAAACTCTTTTAACAATTTCATCATTGTGAAGATTCCAACTCCGCGATGCTCACTTCAACCATTGAAGTATGCATATGCTTTTAGCATCCTTTGAATTAACAAAACCCTATGGACTGTGTCATGCACACGTCCTAGGTAACAATTCTATTAGAAGAACTTGTTTTGTTTATTCAACTACCATATAACAAAATTATATGTAGTGGTTGCTACATTAATCCGTCTAGACTAAATATCGCTATGAAAGATCAAATCTTGTCATAGTCAACCTTTGAACATTTTTGTGAACTCTTTCCCAACATGTCGACTATTTCATAGATGTGAAACATCCATGTCTACTTCTTTATAGATCCAAACACAACTGTAAGGTCTTACACCTTTCTCGAGGGTCCTTCAAGTTCAAAACTTGATTTCTCGTGTATGGAACTATCACGGATTTTATGGCTTCAAGCCATTTGACGGAGTCAGGGCCCATCATCGCTTCTTTGCATGTAGTCAGATCACTATTGTCAAATAATGATTTAACTCTCAAATCTTGGTATTTGATTGTTTACCCGACCTACTTGTTTCGATAAGAACTTAGACCTCCGTGACCACAACCTTTGAGGCACGTGAGCCATGAGCATTGTTGCTGCCTCCGGAACACTTTTCGGCGCTGCGCAACTCTGCACATATAGCTAAGGTTCTTTTAACCTTATCAAAGTTCTATTGTCCTCCCACTTAACTTTTCACGGAAAATTTCCTTCTCAAAGAAACTTGACGTTCTAAGCGACAAACACTTTTGTCTCCGATGTTTATGGAGGAACTGTTATTCGAAATAACATACAAAGACAGGTTCATCCGACTTTGGTTGCAAACATCTTTCTTATGCATAGCATACCAATGTTTAAGAAAGGACTACTTGGGTTTTATCCCAAACCATAACTTTATATGGTGTCAGTTCAACGGATCATGATGAAGCTCTTTTCAGTGGAAAAACGGTAGTCTCTAAAGCTTTTAATCTTTAAAATATAATGGCAGTTTTATGAATTACACCTTCGATCTTACCATGTCAAACAAGGTTTTAATTATATATCTCGAACGCTCCATACTCTTATGGTGTTTCGGGAAAAATGCAAATCCACGGAACAATTCCTTAAATCTTAGGTATTATGCTAAACTTGTAACTCAAATATCTTCCTTTATGATCTTATCATAAACTATTTATATTCTTGTTATAATGATTTTGCACTTCATTTTGAAAGTCTTTGAACTTTTCAAATGTTTCATACTTCATCCTTATTAAGTAAATATTCATATATTCACTCAAATTTTCGGAGAAAGCATATGAAGTTGAAATCCATCGCTTTTGACTACACATGATGGACTTTGTACAACAATATGTACAATTTCCAATAAGCTAGTCATTCATTCCCTTTTTGGCCTATGAACGAAGTTTTAATTATCTCTATGAAAGTTTCACAAGCGTCATTTGATCAAAAATCAAAAGACTCCAAAATTCCATACACACGGAGTTTCTTTCAATATAATTTAAACGTCGATGTCACTTCCTAAGTGATCTTTCAATCAATTTGTCTTTCGACATTTTTAGCACTAGTTTTATGGATGTGATTTCTCCAACGAGATTTGTGAATCATCCATCTTTTATAGATTACGGCAATTATTTGAACAACCCTTTTGTTCTCATAATACCTGATAAAACAAATCTTGAAGGCAAGCTTTGATGTTTAACGAGCAACACAATAACCCTTTATTTGTTCTCGATGAACATCATCACATATTCTTTTGCTAGTACTTAGGCCATTGCAGTTCATGAATTGTGTTGTTTCGTATGACGATTCACACCAACAAATTCAGTATCAAATACTTAAGAACCACATTGTTTAATAAGCAAATAATATAGCCATAACATGTATATCATCTATATACTTAAACTGAACAATTCTAGTCTTTTCTTTTCTGCCATATATTTATGAGATTCTCTTTCAGTATTTATTTTCTGTTTGAAAGAATCTATCAACATCAATAGTGGAGTCATACATATGACACATAGTCCAAAGCATGTATAGTAAAATACCAATGTCTTTGGACTTGCACTTTGAAGTAGATCACCATAATCAAATGTTCGGTGTTCTTTCAAATTCCATTCTTTAGTAATCTCTTGGTGTGGTAAATATTTTACCTACATCAAATATTCACCCTTATCATGGAATCATCCATGATCAAGCTACTCTTAGCTTATAATGGTGAATCACGAGTATAATGTTGCTCTCCAAAACCTTTTGGAGGTTTAGGACAACTAGTGTCTCCAACCTTTTGCAAATTCTCATCAAATATGAGAACATGACTTTTCCATATTATACTCTATCATGCTGCAACCAAAACTTCGTTTCAGATATCACAATATCTTCCACACATCATGGTTTCTGAAACAACTCTTTCAGATCCTAGATAACCTTGATATTAAGACAATCCTTTGAATATCAAGAATCATGGAGACAAACATGATACCCATACACTAACTCTTGGAATTATCACTCTTGTTTTAATACCAATTATTAAACTTCATGGAGTAACCGGAACTTACTGAAAGTTTGCAATAGGACTTTTAAACTTTAGATTAACACTTCAAAACAATACGATACCAGTTCGTAAAGTAACTAACCAGAATTCTATAGTTCTATCATCTCAATTATAACTAAGCGCAAGGTGGTAAACGGATGCCAATGACTACAACAACTATGCAAATTCACTTTGATTTAATTTATGATAAATAGTGTTCAACTTTTAATTATATTGTCGTTGAACTCCCACTCAAAACAATATCCCTCACATTGTTTTAGTGATCACACGAACCAAATCCACCACATCAAAACCGATCATCACGAGAGTTGATGTAGCTTCAATGGCGAACAATCATCATGTTCATCATATCTACTATATGACTCATGCTTTACCTTTCGGTGATCCGTGTTCCGAGACCATGTCTGTACATGCTAGGCTCGTCAAGATCAAACCTTAGCTTCCGCATGAGCAAATCTGGCTTGCTCATGTTGTATACACTCGCAGAATCTAACACACCCGATCATCACGTGGTGCTTCAAAACAACGAGCTTTAGCAACGGTGCTTACTAAGGATGAACACTTTAAAACTTGAAATTGTGTGCTTGAGGGATCATCTTATAATGCTACCCTCGTAAACTAAGCAATACAAGATGCATAAAAGGATTAACATCACATGCAATTCATAATATGTGATATGATATGGCCTTTCTTCTTTGTGCTTCCGATCTCCATCTTCAAGCACGAACATTATCTCCATCATCACCGGTGTGGCGTCAAGGTCAATGGCGCCGCTTCATGGTTGTCTTCCACCAGCATCAACTATTACAACTACTTTGAATAGACACGCGGGTCTTAACAGAATTTAAAGACAACCATATGGCTCCTGCCGGTTGCCAACTTACAATAAGGAACATTGCATACATCATATATAATCACAATCATGGCCATATCACATCACAGCACACCCCTGCAAAACAAAGTTAGACGCCTCTAATTTTCTTTGCATATTTTACGTGGTTTGGGGCTTTCAATAAGTGTCGTTCTAACTTACGAACAAGAACCACAACATTGATACTAGTATTGTCAATCACCCGTTGTAAATTGAATCTTAACTATGTTGGGAGAAACAGGCACCCGCAAAGCCACTTATGCAATACAAGTTGCATGTCAAGCGTGGAGCAAGTCTCATGAACGATGTCATGTAAGGTTAGCCCGGGCCGCTTCATCCCACCATCCCGCAAGATGCAAAGTACACAAGAAGCAATCGACAACAAAAGCATCAACGCCCACAATGACCATTGTGTTCTACTCGTGCAACAGATCTACATATAGACACGGCTCTGATACCACTGTAGGGGTTCGTAGCATGGAAAACAAAAATTTTCTACCGCATGCACACAAACAAGCCAAGATCTATCTACTAGATTGTAGCAACGAGTCGATGGGGGAACTCACCCTCGAAGATTCCAAAGCGGTTAACGAGAGAAGATTCTCGTGGGTGATGTAGTCGTACACTTGCCGATCTCAAGATCGCGTAGACGATCCTTCCGGCGCTGCGTTCCGGCAGCGCTTCCGCAGTCGGTCACACGTTCGGTACTCGATGAAGACCTTCCTCTCCCTTGTTCCAGCAGGCAGCGGAGGTTGTAGCACTCTCCTCGCGATTCCGGCAGCACGACGGCGTAGTATCGGAAGTAGAGGGGAGATCTCGCAG
Source organism: Avena sativa (assembly GCA_916181665.1). NCBI lineage: Eukaryota > Viridiplantae > Streptophyta > Magnoliopsida > Poales > Poaceae > Avena > Avena sativa. Next base: position 289,256,201 of record OV702279.1, read on the forward strand.
GGCTTCGCCTTAAGCCGGAGCGAGTATGGTGGACTATGAGAGAGCCCTCGACGATCTAGGGTTTAGACACGCCGAGGAAGAGGTGCTAGGGCCGGCGGCTAGGGCTTGGAGGTGCCCAAGTCGGCGGCTAGGGGAGAAACCCTAGGGGGCGGCGGCGGCTATGGAGGGCGGCGGTTGCTAGGGTTTAGAGGTGGGGATCTTCTGTATTAGGAGGGGAGCTCTGCCCCTCCTCTTATAGGAGGAGAGGCGCCGGCCAAGGGGAGGGGAATCCCTCCCCAACTCGGATCCCAAGTGGGCCGGCAGTGGAGGAGGGACTCCTCCCCAACTCGGTTTCCACCTCCATCTCCACTTCCCAAAAATAGCCGTTTGACTTTCAAATTGGCGTTTGACTTTTCAAACAAGGATTTGATTAAACCCTCTATTTTGTTCAGCGATGACACTTAGTACATGATGCAATCATATCAACTTGATATAACATATTCATGTACCCTTCCCCTTCGGAGTGCCGGACATTCCGGAACCTTCTAGAACATTCCCGATGAAAACACCGGAACCATTCTCCAACCCCGAAACAGGACTTTCCTTATATGAATCTTATTCTCCGGACCATTCCGGATCTCCTCGTGATATCCCGGATCCCATCCGAGACTCCGAACAACATTCGGTCTCTTACTCATCATTCCATAACTACTCAACAACATCGAATCCTTAAGTGTGTCTCCCTACGGTTCGTGAATTATGCGGACATGATCGAGACACTTCTCCGATCAATAACCAATAGAGGAATCTGGAAATTCATATGGCTCCCACATATTTCTACGATTACTTTGCGATCGAATGAACCACTTACATACGATACCAATTTCCCTTTGTCTCACGATATTTTACTTATCCGAGGTTTTGATCGTCGGTATCTCTGCATACCTAGTTCAACCTTGTTACTGATAAGTACTCTTTTCTCGTTCCCGTGATATGTGATCCCTTGTGATCTAGTCACATGCTTGCAAGCTAATTGGATGACATTCCACCGAGAGGGCCCAAAGTATATCTATCCGTCATATGGATGGACAAATCCCACTCTTGATCCATGTGCCTCAACCCATACTTTCCAAACACTCAATGCCGCCTTTATAGCCACCTAGTTACGGTGTGGTGTTTGATGTCATCAAAGCATCCTTCCGAAGATGGTGATTAACATGATCTCATGGTCGAAGGAATTAGGTTACTATGTATCAGAAAGCTTATAGCAAATGAACTATATTAAATGACTTGATCTTTATGCTACGCTTTAACTATAGGAGTATGTCCATCATATCATTCTCCTAATGAGATGACCCTGTTGTTAATAACATCTCTATGTTCATGATCAGGAAACCATGATCATATATTAACCAACAAGCTAGTTTAACAAGAGGCTTTACTAGGGACTCTTTTATGTTTACAAATCACACAAGTATTAATGTTTCCTGTTAATACAATTATAGCATGGTATGTAAACATTTATCATAAGTATGAAGATATGATAATAACCACTTTATTATTGCCTCTTGGGCATATATCCAACAGACCGTTGCCATCAACACCGTCACCCAAGCTAGGCTTCATCAGGATCATCATCATCATCTGCACCATCATCTCCACCAGCACCATCACCACCACTCCGTCCCACTGTAACAATTGTGTTGGATATTGCTTTAGTTCTTAGGGGAAACTTTCACGGTGTTGATTACTATTGTAGTTGACGCTTGTGAGTGGAACCATTGGATTATTGTTTATGTTCATATTGTTATCCATTACCATATCATCTTTGATCTTGATCTGTGGCGCCCCGCAAAAACCACTACTAGAAAATCGCGTTGTTTTTGTGCATTGCATCATCATGACCTCATGCTCATGTCATCATGCCACCTTGCATTTGAGAATCATCATGTCATCTGACATTTGTTTACATAAAACTATTTTCGAGAAGCCTGGTTTTGTTTTCTAAACGCCCCGTCCTTCATTCAACGTAAAACCCGGGTCTCCGGATTATTTTGTTTCGTCTACCAATGGATTTCAAAAGCCCGTTTTTAAATAATAAAATATTTATTTTATTTTTCAGGGAGCATCCGTACCGGGCCGATCCGACCCAGTCGGCCACCCCCAGTACAAAAACCAGAGCCACCCCAAACCTTTTCCTACCCCACCCTATCCTACCCACCCCCAGCCACATCACCCCGACCAATCACCATCCGCCACCTCACCGCATCCCTCCACCTCACCACTCCCTCTCCCCATTCCAGCCGCCACCTCATCCCACCATCCACCCTGCAGCCGCCCCACCAACCGCACGCCAGCCCCACCCCGGCCCCACCTGCCCACTCCCGTCGCCCGGTCCCACCACCTGGGGCAATCCCGAGCCGCCTGTCCCTCTCTCTCTCTTCCCCCGCCTCCTCCCAGGCGCCCGTCGCTGCCGTCTCTCCTCCCCCGTCCCCGCTCCCTTTTTACCCGTCGGCTCCCTCCCCTCGCAGAGCCCCGCGCCGCGATCCCTTTATCTCCTCCCTCGCGTCTTCCCTCCTCTGTAAATCCCGCCGCCGCCTCTCCCGGCTTCCTCCTCACCACCGCGCCGCCGTCTGGCCGCCCTTCTCCTCGTCGCCGCCACCCGCGCGCGGCCACGCGTTCTCCTCGCCGCCTGCTCTCTGCCGTTCGACCTCCTCCGGCCGCCCCGTCCTCGCTCACCGGAGGCCGTCTCCACCGACGCTCCTGGCGGCCCCTCCTCCCCGCCGCTGTTCCTCCCGATCCTCCTCCGGCCGTCCTGCCCTGCGCCTCCCCGCGTCGACCACGCGTCCTTATCCGCGACCGCCGCCGCCTCCGGCCATGGGTCGCGTCGCCCCACCTCCTTATCGAGCTCCGAGGCCGCTGTCGATGCCGCCCTCGGTCTCACCTCCGCCCGAGCCCTCCCCGGCCTCACCTGCGCTTGCCTCGCCACCACGAGAGCCTCGCGTCGGCCAGCACCTGCGCACGCCGGTCCCCTCCCCGCCTAGGACATCATCGCCAAGGTCCCTACAGCGCATGCGCTAGTGCCGTCTCTACTTGGTGCTAGCGCTGGGTGTTCTGTTGTTCGCGTGTGTCTTCTGTTTCAGGACACGCACAAGCCTCTTTGTTTTGATTCTCCCGTAGCTCTCTGATCTACTCTCGGGGCTGTTGTTCGGTAGCGATGCTACTCCATTTCTGGTACAAGCTGGTGATGTTGCCCGAGTCCTCCCTGGTGGACAAGATCTACACTTTGGGAAAGTACCTGCCAGGGCCACCGCGATGCCAATCGAAGACCTTTGGTGTCATTCCAAGTTCGTCATCGACAAACAGCGCCGAGACCCTAGACGCAAGTTCTCCTCTTGGACCCCGATGCCTAGACCCGAAGACCGATCCCCGGTGAGACCGAACCAGAACCACATCGAACCCCAAGATCTTCGATCCAATGTGTGACCCTTTCTCTTGAGCCCTATTTTATAAATTGCTACCTATATGAATTGTTGCATATTAAATTGTTCATGCATGCATACTTGTCTGTGGTTTGGGGGCATTATGCCAATTCATCTCATAATTAAATATGGAGTCTATATGCGGGATATCTTTGTCTTATTCCGGACTTCATTTAAATTGGCATAGCGAACCGAAGCCATGTTTTGTCTTGCTAATCCAACATTTAATTTGCGGGGTAGATAAATAGCTTGAACCGTTTAATTAAATGTCGGGACCCCGGTTCCGCTTAATATTGCCTAGTTGCATCACATCTTTGCCATGCCATGCATCATGCCCGATCTTTTGCCGTATGTGGCATCCCGCAAAACCACTACTAGAAAATCGCGTTGTTTTTGTGCATTGCATCATCATGACCGCATGCTCATGTCATCATGCCACATTGCATTTGAGCATCGTCATCATCTTGCATTGGCTTGCATAAAACTATTTCGGAAAAACCTATTTTTGTTTTCTAAACGCCCCGTCTTTGTTCAAAACCAAAACCCGGTCTCCGGATTAGTTTGTTTTGTCTACCAGTGTTTTGCAAAGTCCCGTTCTAAATAAATAAAATATTTAATTATTTTTAGTGGGGGCAGCCAAACCGGGCCGATCCGACCCAGTCGGCCACCCCCAGTACAATCGGTCCACCTAAAATCCTTTTATACCTAGACCTAATCTACCACCCCTCCAGCCACATCACCCCCTCCTATCGCGAGACGCCACCTCACCTCTCCTTTTCCCTCCATCCAATCCCTTGCCGCCACATCAGCCCCTGGCCCCACCTCCTCTCCACCCCACCAACTCCACACCGACAGTTCCCCACCCACCTGCCGCCGCCACCTGCACGTTCCCCACCCCACCTGGTCGCTCCCCTCGATGCCACACGCACTCACGCCACACACCCGGACCTGGTCCAACCCGCGCGCCTGGAACCACTCACCACGCGAGCGGCAGCCCGCAACCCCGCCTGGCCCCGGCCCCACCTTGACCCTTCCGCCCACGCCTCTGCTCCGCCCATCCCCAACCTCCCGCTCTGCTCGATCCCACCAACCCTGCCGCCTCCCTCTGCTTTTCCCCGCCGCCTCGGCCTCCAGGGAGACCGGCGTCGCCGCCGCGCTTCCCCGTGGGTGGCCCCCGCCGCCGTTGCCCTCCTCGTCACCATCCCGTTGGCCTCCTCGTCCACGGAGCCTGCCACCGCCGCGGCGGTTCCCCTCGCCGCTATCCCCTCCGGCCGCCGTCCCGGACCCCGCTGGCCGCGCATCCGCGTCCTCCCTTCGATCCCCTCGCGAGCCCCACCTTTCCCCGTCGCCCTCCTCCTACACCCGCGTGAGGCCGCCTCCGCGTCGCCACGGTTCTCCTCGGCCTTCCCGTGGTGCCCCCCCGGCAGTCTCCGACCCCGCGCGGCTCCGGCCGCTCTACGTCGAGCCCGTCCCCGAGCCACCGTCGCCTAGGCGGCCCCGCCCTGCAGGCCCCGTCCTCCCTCGCACGGACCCCGTCACCCTGGATCTCCTCTGCACCGGCGCCTTCCGCCTCCTCGCTCCCTCCCGCGTCGCGCGGCTCCACCAACGTCCTCCGCCTCGAGACCGTTATGCCTCCCCCTCACCCTCGGGCCGCCGCCACGCGCGGGAACCCAAGCTCGGGCGCCCTTCCGGCGGCCTCTTGTCGCCCTTTGTCGCCGCCACCGTGGTTCCTGGAAGCTCCGGCCGTCTATGCTCTGTGTGCACGCTTGGTACCGACGAGTTCTTGATGCTCTGGTTGCGCACAAGCACAGATGCTGTAATTTTTGTTTGGTGCCACGTTGTTCTATCTGTGCCTCTAGATCCTCTCTGTCTTAGGGATGGCTCCGTACCCGTCAAGATCTCCGTGTGGTACCCAAATACGAGCATGCCTTCGCCAAGGTCTTCTGCTGGACAAGAGAAAGTCGGACCGAACACGGTGTCCCCCAAGACCGCCGGTATCCAAGGGGTTTCGAGAAGACACGCAAGATCTGCTGCATGGACCAAGAAGATCTCGACTGTAGGGGTTCGTAGCATGGAAAACAAAATTTTCTATCGCATACAAACAAACAAGCCAAAATCTATCTACTAGATTGTAGCAACGAGTCGATGGAATAACTTACCCTCGAAGATTCCAAAGCGGTTAACGAGAGCAGATTCTCGTGGGTGATGTAGTCGTACTCTTTCCGATCTCAAGATCGCGTAGACGATCCTTCCGGCGCTGCGTTCCGGCAGCGCTTCCGCAGTCGGTCACACGTTCGGTACTCGACGAAGACCTTCCTCTCCCTTGTTCCAGCAGGCAGCGGAGGTTGTAGCACTCTCCTCGCGATTCCGGCAGCACAACGACGTGGTACCGGAAGTAGAGGGGAGATCCCGCAGGGCTTCGCCTTAAGCCGGAGCGAGTATGGTGGAGTATGAGAGAGGGATATTAGTGGTCTAGGGATTAGACACACCAATTAGAAGGCTCTAAACCGCAGGCTAAAGCAATTAGAAGCTCTAAACCAAAACGGCTCTAAACCGGAGATTAGAAGATAGGAACTTGTGTGTCTAGAGGAGGAGGCCCTGCCCCTCCTTTTATAGGTGGAGGGGCTGGCGCGCCAGGGGAGGGAGGGGAGTCCCTCCCCAAATCGGCCTAGGCTGGCCGCCGGCTTGGAGGAGAGGGACTCCTCCTCCAAGTTGGTTTCAACCTCCTCTTGCTTGTTTCCCACAGTTTCTTGTTTTAGCCGTTTGACTTTCAAACTGGACATTTGACTTTTCTGTTTTAGGATTCAATTTAATCCTTTATTTGGAACAGCAAGAACACTTAGTACATGATGAAATCATTCCAATATGTAATGACACATTCATGTACCCCTTCCCCCCCCGGAGTGCCGGACATTCTGGAACCTTTTAGAACATTCCCGATGAAAACACCGGAATCATTTCCGAACTCCGAAACGGGACTTTCCTTATATGAATCTTATTCTCCGGACCATTCCGGATCACCTCGTGATATCCCGGATCCCATCCGAGACTCCGAACAACATTCGGTCTCTTTCTCATAATACCATAACTACTCAAACAACGTCGAATCCTTAAGTGTGTCTCCCTACGGTTCGTGAATTATGCGGACATGATCGAGACACTTCTCCGATCAATAACCAATAGAGGAATCTGTAAATTCATATGGCTCCCACATATTTCTACGATTACTTTGCGATCGAATGAACCACTTACATACGATACCAATTTCCCTTTGTCTCACGATAGTTTACTTATCCGAGGTTATGATCGTCGGTATCTCTGCATACCTAGTTCAACCTCGTTACTGATAAGTACTCTTTTCTCGTTCCCGTGATATGTGATCCCTTGTGAGCCAGTCACATGCTTGCAAGCTAATTGGATGACATTCCACCGAGAGGGCCCAGAGTATATCTATCCGTCATATGGATGGACAAATCCCACTCTTGATCCATGTGTTTCAACCAATACTTTCCGAACACTCAATGCCACCTTTATAGCCACCCAGTTACGGTGTGGTGTTTGATGTTATCAAAGCATCCATCCGGTAAAGGTGATATGCATGATCTCATGGTCGAAGGAATTAGGTTACTATGTATCAGAAAGCTTATAGCAATTGAACTATTGAAATGACTTGATCTTTATGCTACGCTTACCTATAGGAGTATGTCCATCACATCATTCTCCTAATGATATGATCCTGTTGTTAATAACATCTCTATGTTCATGATCAGGAAACCATGATCATATATTAACCAACAAGCTAGTTTAACAAGAGGCTTTACTAGGGACTCTTATTTTAGTTTACAAATCACACAAGTATTAATGTTTCCGGTTAATACAATTATAGCATGGTATGTAAACATTTATCATAAGTGTGAAGATATGACAATAACCACTTTATTATTGCCTCTTGGGCATATCTCCAACAGTCTCCCACTTGCACTAGAGTCAATAATCTAGTTTCAAACCTTTGTGTATTCAACACCTATGGCTTTCCGGTGTTGTATGTACACGATTGCTAGTGGTCAACTGATCTCCGGATCTGACACTTCCAGGTCCGTGTGTAATTGCATGTCTTTGCGTCTCTACGCATCACTCATTCTCTAATGAGATGGCTTTGTATAAATTTGGTCTTTCGGTGTGACCTTTAGCTCTTTGGGGTTAAAACATGTTGATAATATTGTCGCACAATATATCTTCATAGTATTATCCCACTGTGAACTACACCTAGTTTGATAACAAACTACTTGACACAAATGCCCTCTTTTGCTGCTGTAGGGGTCCCAACCTTTATATAAGTTAGGTTCCTCCTGTGTTTACAATGCTAGTCCCTGGATCAATAGCTAGCATCCACAGTTAAGATGTAATATCAAGATACAAAGGTCATAATATAAATTTATAACCAGGAATAATATAAGTTTATTACATCAAACATAGCTCATTTGGCTATTACAATACATTGCAGCGGAATAATTAAAATCATGGGTCCTTCATCTTCAAAGTGCCACAGGCAGATGTTGGTTGTAGACTTTGTAGTCCTAGTCAATCAAACAATCTTCATTTAAAAACAATTAAACCTGCAACATTACAGTTACAGCCACAAGGGTCAATACATTTGAATTGTATTGGCAAGTGATACTATGGTAGTATAGTGGAGTCTAACATCTATATGCATTTGGCTAAGTGGAGTTGAGGCTTGCATTGCTCAAAATAGATTTTTCTTATCATTTTGAAAATACTAAGTTTTTGCTTGACAAAATCATTTTTCTCAATCAAAGATTTCAAGATCCTTGTACCAAGCCATCTCTCCATCAATGATTGAAGAATTCAAACAACCCTTGTTCAAACCACAAGATTTTAACTTAGAAATTGGAATGATGAGATTCTTGATTGCTTCCATGTCTTGATGCTCAAATTGTCCTTTACCAGGGACATGGCTAAGTACTTAGGTTTTACACTCTGCAGAGGTGGTGCACTTTACCCACAAGACTTGGTTTCCCAAGACAAAATCTTTTAGAAGCTTTCCCTTAGACCAATATGGACGCGTTCCATCCTATCAAACACTACCACCCACTGTCCATATGGCTAAGTTCTTGCAACCTATATGATCATGGCAGAGCCCATATTGCCAAGTGGTTGCACTTGAAGCTTCTCAACATTTGACATCTCAAATCCCTTTGTTTCCTGGGTGGCATTCCACAAGTGAGATACACAATCCAAGTCCATGGCCTTGTGAACCACTCAACCATTCTCCACCAAGCTATTCCATTCCACCCAGGTGATTCATTAACTTAGTTGTTTTATTAGACAAAATCACAAGTCCTTAGACTTAGAATATTTTTCCATAGTGTGAATATATATATTCCACCCATGTTTTCTATTAGCTAGGCTAAGCTTGGTAGTAGTAGGAATCTTAACTTAGGAAAATCCTACTAAGGATTCATCTACTAGGTTTCCTATAGCAAGATCTATACTTAGCAAAATCCATGCAAGTTTATTTAGCAAAATCACTAATGCATAGAGAAAGTAATGGGACAAAAAGTATGAAGCATCACTTGCCTTTTTGGTAGGGAATGGTGGTTCACTCCTTGATCTTTCTAGTCTCACACTTCACTACAAATCAATCAAGCAAACACAAATTCAATTCACATTCCAAACCAAAGCCAAACAAACAATTCTTCACACACACAAAGTAATGGAATCTAAGTCATGCATGGGAGCATGCACAAGATAGTTTTACTTTGCAAAGGGGGTCTCTATGGGGTTTCTAGACTTTGTAATATCCAAATTGGTCATTTACCAAAGTGGCAAAGTCATTAGTTAGAGGGTTTTGCCTAAAACCATTTTTAAATTCATTCATTATTTCATGTGGTGAAAAATGTTTTTATCAAGGCAAAACTATTAAGTTGTTCACCAAATGAGTTTCTATTGCAAAGCTTGGTGTTTTTAGGTCAGTAGGTTTGGTCCAAAACATTTCCTTAAAGTTTTCTTTTCATAAACATTTTTATAACAAAAACCATTCTTTTTATTTGGCTAGAAAATGACTAAGTCAAGTAATCTAACCTAAATTTTACAAAAAGCATTTCTATCACCAAGGGTTGGTTCCTAGGGTCAGTAAGTTTACAACAATCCAATTTGCAAAGGTTTTAATCCAAAAATCATTTTTAAACAATTTTTATACTCTAAACAAGCACACAAAAGTTTCTGCAAATTCAACCAAGCTAGCAGATACTATTTTCTAAACTAAGGGCATGGTTGGCTAGGGCTTGTTCTCCTGAATCCATTGATATAAAATTTGCCAAATTTGGACGTGTGGATCAAAAGTTATAAGGGTTTGAAAATTACCAACAAATCTGTTTTCAATTTCTGTTTTTAAACAGACAGGTGACACGCGGCGTTATCTTACTGGGCGATACCGGTTCGGCCGGATCGGGCGACGCTGGCTGTTGGATTTAATTATCATCGCGCGGCTTAGATCATTCGATACCCCTTCGGTTAAGTGAGTCTATCATGCTCGTTGGATCTAGATCGCACGGTGCTGGCGAGTTTGACCTAAAATGGGCGGCGCTGACGCGGCGGCGACTGGCGGCGCGGTCAGGTGAGGATGGTGCCGGTGGTCTAGGAAGCGAGCGAGGAGGAGAAAAGGCTCACCGGGTTCAGGAGGTCACGGTGATGCTCGAGGAGGTGTTGGTCGGGCGAGGGGCGCTCTGGTCTTGGTAGTATTTCTCGCCGGAGTGGAGAACGGCGTCGGGTGGTCTCAGTCGTGGTCGAGGACGTCGCTACAAATCACGAGAAGGCCAACCGAGGTTATGGTTAGACGCAGGGGTTCACGGGGGTGCTGTGAGCGTGAACGAGAAGGAGAGGGGCGGTCTGGTTTACCGGGGAGTCGTCGTCGGAGCAGAAGCAGACGGCGGCGGTACTGGAAGTTGTTGTTGGCGAGGCTCAGGGGCGTCCGCGGTCGAACTGATGGTACGGGGAGGTGTGTCTAGGAGTGGGGAAGCTTGCTAGGGCGCTCTCGAAGGTAGGGGTGGCGTGTACTAGCTGGGATTGGAGATGGAAGCTCGTCGGAGCAGCGGCGGTGCAGGAGTGATTGGCGACAGCCTAGGGGCGAAGAGGGAGTGGCGCAGAGGAAAAAGGAGGGGGAGGTGCTGGCGCTTAAGTACGCAAGGTCAGAGGCGGGATTAACGCAGCCATTATGAAGAATTAAGCGCGTGGATTGATGACAGGGAACGGCAGCGCGGTTTGGGGAAGAAGGGGTCGCGCGGGTGAGGACGACGAACAGGAGCGGTGGGGTCCACCTGTCAGTGGGAAAAGAAACGAGGAGGAGGTCCACCTGTCATACTCTGCGCGGGTCTGTTAGTGGGTGTGAACCGTTTTCTTGCGGGGTGATGATACTGGGCTGGTGCTGGGCCTGTTTTGGCTGTTGGGTTGGGTTGGCCCTTTTCCTATATTTTTTTCTTCCTGCAATCTTTTTCCATTTCTATTTTGCTGTTTTGGTTTTCAAACAATCAAACAAGTTTCAATTAAATTCAAACAACACCCAAACTTTGTAAATTTGACTTGGTTCTGTTCAGTAGCCTGAACCTAAATCTAAAATCCATAATTTTTAAATAATAAAGTCCATTATTAATTAAATAAATGCCCATTGCTAATTAATCAAATTAGGATTTGATTTATTTCAAACTCAATTTAAACCCATATATTCTCCAAAACCAAAATAGTGGGTTGTATTTGAAATAAGGTATATTTAGAAAGCTTTGTTTAAAATAACTAACAATTTTGTTAAAGGTTCCATTTATAATTTAAATAAATGGATCATGGTTTAATAATATAGGGTTTGGTTCATTAAATAAAATCTTCTTTGAAATCCAAATATTTTCAAAATCAAATCAGTAGGTTTTATTTGAAAATACCATTCATTTGGAAATCTTGTTTTAAAACAAAATAACATTTTATTTTAGAGTCCATTATTAATTAAATAAAATAGACTTTCATTATTAATTCAACTAGGGTTTGTTTTATTGAGAAGGTTTATTTTAAAATCTAAAATAAAGACAAAACACTTTAGTAGGTTTTATTAGAGAATATAAAATACTTGGAAAACCTATTTAAAACAAAATAACAAGTTTTGGTGTTTATTTAAAATGGGAAAAGCCTTTACTTAAATAAAAATTGGATATTAAATCCTCATTATTTTATTCAAATAAACCTTTACTAATTTTATCAAAACAAATTGTTTTAATCAAAGACTTGGCCAAGGTTTAATTTGGCTCTATAAAATAATATTTATCTATAAAACTTTTATTTCAATTGAAAACTAAATCCTTTTATTTTAATGATCAAAAATAGTATTTCCAAAATATTTTGTTTTCCTTTATTTAAAATGTTTATCTTTTTAAATCCCTTTAGGACTTTATTTGATTCAAATGGTTTGAGGTTCCATTTAAATTCAAAAAGTTTCTTCTGGCCTTGAAAATCAAACAAAGTTTTGTTTTATTCATTTATTTTCACATTATAAGATTTGGAAAATCTTGGGATGTGACAGGCTACCACCCTTAAAATAAATCTCGTCCCGAGATTTGGGAAGGCTGGGGTTACAAACAAGTTCAAAACAACTAGGGTACTACCACCCTTAAAAATTTTCAAACAAAAAATTACATATTGTCCTTCTTGGGGTCCTGGAAAACTTCTCTAAGTAAATTTTTGCTTTATTTCTACACTTGACTCATGGGCCAAGGTTGAGTTTCTCCATAGGCTTGTTCAACTTGTTTTTCATCCTTTCTGGACAGTTGCTTGCATAATGTCCTGGATTCTTGCAGTTGAAACAATGAATGTCCTTGAGTTCTTTGCGTTGCTCTTGTGGGCAAGTTGCTACATAGTGGCCTGGTTCTTTGCAGTTGTTGCACCACACTTGGTCAATCTCTTTATTCTTCTTGTTATCTGGGCATCCACTGGAGTAGTGTCCCATTTCTTTACATTTACGACATTGCACAAGACTCATGTCTTGCTTGGGATTCTTGATTTTCTTTGATCCTTTGAACTGGGTTGTCTTGTTTGGATGTAGGAGTGGTCCTTTTCCTTTGGTAGACTTGGATCCTTCTTGTTTCCTTTGTTCCACCATGGCATAGATGGGACATTGGTTAGGGATATGATCACTTCCTTCACAAAGGTAGCAAGTAGCTTGAGAGGTGGGACATTGTCCAACAGGATGATCTTCTTCACAATTGGGGCATTGTCCTTCATGCTCCTTGGAAGTATGATCCTTGTCTCCACAAATATTGCAAGCTGGGGCTCCATCTAGAATAACATTCTTATCATTCTTGTTATCATAAACTCTTTTGGGATAGTTTTCTTCCATGCTAATCATTTGATTAGTCACCTTAAGCATCAGTTGGGATTGTTCCTCCAAAAACCTTTGTAGTGCTGGATCTTTATCACTATTGTTGACTATGAACTGAGCTGTCAGTTGGTTCAACTGGTGTTGGGTTGCTATGAGATCTCTCATGCTGTCAGCTTGGTTGGTGTTGGTGTCATCAACCTTGGAGTCCTTTGGGGTAGTCATCTGTTTGGGTTTGAAGGGAGATTTAGAATAAGCAAGATATTTCTAAGGAAATATTTCAAATCACACATATCACAATTCACACAAGCAATGTTCAAGCAATCACAAACAATCATTTCACTCAAACAACAAAGTTCAAGCACATTTTTAGGCAACAAAATATTTTTGTTACACCACATAAGTTGGTGTGTTTGACTTAACTATAAATGGTGGTCCATCTACATGGTTCACTTGTGATCTTTTCTTCCTTCATGATTCTTCTTACTTGAGACCATGATTCCTTGGGATAACTCTTGGTTACAATACTTCAAAGTTGTTGATGGCTTCTTTTTATTTTGCATTCCCTCAGTCTCTAAATCTTGAGTAAGATTTCCTTGTTTCACTTGTGGTCCTTAGTGATATCCAAAGTTGAAGTCCTTGGTGATTATGCTGAAGATGTTGAAGTCATTAGAGCTGAAGATGTTGAAGTCATTAGAGCTGAAGATGTTGAAGTCATTAGAGTTGAAGATGTTTAAGAAGTCTTTTGCACATGGTGTAGTCTTTGGTCATGGGGTAGGTTTTTCCATCAAGTTGAAGTAGAAGAGGTGTAGAGTTAAAACCAAAATGGTTGAGGAAAGAGTTTACAAGTGTTTTTGTAAATAAGTTTTGGAACAAAATACAACTCCTATTTTTCTAAGGTTTTTGTCCAATCCCAGGGTTTTCAAATCCTACAGGCAACACAATGCTCTGATACCATCTGTAGGGGTCCCAACCTTTATATAAGTTAGGTTCCTCCTGTGTTTACAATGCTAGTCCCTGGATCAATAGCTAGCATCCACAGTTAAGATGTAATATCAAGATACAAAGGTCATAATATAAATTTATAACCAGGAATAATATAAGTTTATTACATCAAACATAGCTCATTTGGCTATTACAATACATTGCAGCGGAATAATTAAAATCATGGGTCCTTCATCTTCAAAGTGCCACAGGCAGATGTTGGTTGTAGACTTTGTAGTCCTAGTCAATCAAACAATCTTCATTTAAAAACAATTAAACCTGCAACATTACAGTTACAGCCACAAGGGTCAATACATTTGAATTGTATTGGCAAGTGATACTATGGTAGTATAGTGGAGTCTAACATCTATATGCATTTGGCTAAGTGGAGTTGAGGCTTGCATTGCTCAAAATAGATTTTTCTTATCATTTTGAAAATACTAAGTTTTTGCTTGACAAAATCATTTTTCTCAATCAAAGATTTCAAGATCCTTGTACCAAGCCATCTCTCCATCAATGATTGAAGAATTCAAACAACCCTTGTTCAAACCACAAGATTTTAACTTAGAAATTGGAATGATGAGATTCTTGATTGCTCCCATGTCTTGATGCTCAAATTGTCCTTTACCAGGGACATGGCTAAGTACTTAGGTTTTACACTCTGCAGAGGTGGTGCACTTTACCCACAAGACTTGGTTTCCCAAGACAAAATCTTTTAGAAGCTTTCCCTTAGACCAATATGGACGCGTTCCATCCTATCAAACACTACCACCCACTGTCCATATGGCTAAGTTCTTGCAACCTATATGATCATGGCAGAGCCCATATTGCCAAGTGGTTGCACTTGAAGCTTCTCAACATTTGACATCTCAAATCCCTTTGTTTCCTGGGTGGCATTCCACAAGTGAGATACACAATCCAAGTCCATGGCCTTGTGAACCACTCAACCATTCTCCACCAAGCTATTCCATTCCACCCAGGTGATTCATTAACTTAGTTGTTTTATTAGACAAAATCACAAGTCCTTAGACTTAGAATATTTTTCCATAGTGTGAATATATATATTCCACCCATGTTTTCTATTAGCTAGGCTAAGCTTGGTAGTAGTAGGAATCTTAACTTAGGAAAATCCTACTAAGGATTCATCTACTAGGTTTCCTATAGCAAGATCTATACTTAGCAAAATCCATGCAAGTTTATTTAGCAAAATCACTAATGCATAGAGAAAGTAATGGGACAAAAAGTATGAAGCATCACTTGCCTTTTTGGTAGGGAATGGTGGTTCACTCCTTGATCTTTCTAGTCTCACACTTCACTACAAATCAATCAAGCAAACACAAATTCAATTCACATTCCAAACCAAAGCCAAACAAACAATTCTTCACACACACAAAGTAATGGAATCTAAGTCATGCATGGGAGCATGCACAAGATAGTTTTACTTTGCAAAGGGGGTCTCTATGGGGTTTCTAGACTTTGTAATATCCAAATTGGTCATTTACCAAAGTGGCAAAGTCATTAGTTAGAGGGTTTTGCCTAAAACCATTTTTAAATTCATTCATTATTTCATGTGGTGAAAAATGTTTTTATCAAGGCAAAACTATTAAGTTGTTCACCAAATGAGTTGCTATTGCAAAGCTTGGTGTTTTTAGGTCAGTAGGTTTGGTCCAAAACATTTCCTTAAAGTTTTCTTTTCATAAACATTTTTATAACAAAAACCATTCTTTTTATTTGGCTAGAAAATGACTAAGTCAAGTAATCTAACCTAAAATATAGAAAAAGCATTAATATCACCAAGGGTTGGTTCCTAGGGTCAGTAAGTTTACAACAATCCAATTTGCAAAGGTTTTAATCCAAAAATCATTTTTAAACAATTTTTATACTCTAAACAAGCACACAAAAGTTTTTTAAAATTCAACCAAGCTAGCAGATACTATTTTCTAAACTAAGGGCATGGTTGGCTAGGGTTTGTTCTCCTGAATCCATTGATATAAAATTTGCCAAATTTGGACGTGTGGATCAAAAGTTATAAGGGTTTGAAAATTACAAACAAATCTGTTTTCAATTTCTGTTTTTAAACAGACAGGTGACACGCGACGTTATCTTACTGGGCGATACCGGTTCGGCCGGATCGGGCGACGCTGGCCGTTGGATTTAATTATCATCGCGTGGCTCAGATCATTCGATACCCCTTCGGTTAAGTGAGTCTATCATGCTCGTTGGATCTAGATCGCACGGTGCTGGAGAGTTTGACCTAAAATGGGCGGCGCTGACGCGGCGGCGACTGGTGGCGCGGTCAGGTGAGGATGGTGCCGGTGGTCTAGGAAGCGAGCGAGGAGGATAAAAGGCTCACCGGGTTCAGGAGGTCACGGTGATGCTCGAGGAGGTGTTGGTCGGGCGAGGGGCGCTCTGGTCTTGGTAGTATTTCTCGCCGGAGTGGAGGACGGCGTTGGGTGGTCTCAGTCGTGGTCGAGGACGTCGCTACAAATCACGAGAAGGCCAACCGAGGTTATGGTTAGACGCAGGGGTTCACGGGGGTGCTGTGAGCGTGAACGAGAAGGAGAGGGGCGGTCTGGTTTACCGGGGAGTCGTCGTCGGAGCAGAAGCAGACGGCGGCGGTACTGGAAGTTGTTGTTGGCGAGGCTCAGGGGCGTCCGCGGTCGAACTGGTGGTACGGGGAGGTGTGTCTAGGAGTGGGGAAGCTTGCTAGGGCGCTCTCAAAGGTAGGGGTGGCGTGTACTAGCTGGGATTGGAGATGGAAGCTCGTCGGAGCAGCGGCGGTGCAGGAGTGATTGGCGACAGCCTAGGGGCGAAGAGGGAGTGGCGACAGAGGAAAAAGGAGGGGGAGGTGCTGGCGCTTAAGTACGCAAGGTCAGAGGCGGGATTAACGCAGCCATTATGAAGAATTAAGCGCGCGGATTGATGACAGGGAACGGCAGCGCGGTTTGGGGAAGAAGGGGTCGCGCGGGTGAGGACGACGAACAGGAGCGGTGGGGTCCACCTGTCAGTGGGAAAAGAAACGAGGAGGAGGTCCACCTGTCATATTCTGCGCGGGTCTGTTAGTGGGTGTGAACCGTTTTCTTGCGGGGTGATGATACTGGGCTGGTGCTGGGCCTGTTTTGGCTGTTGGGTTGGGTTGGCCCTTTTCCTATATTTTTTTCTTCCTGCAATCTTTTTCCATTTCTTTTTTGCTGTTTTGGTTTTCAAATAATCAAACAAGTTTCAATTAAATTCAAACAACACCCAAACTTTGTAAATTTGACTTGGTTCTGTTCAGTAGCCTGAACCTAAATCTAAAATCCATAATTTTTAAATAATAAAGTCCATTATTAATTAAATAAATGCCCATTGCTAATTAATCAAATTAGGATTTGATTTATTTCAAACTCAATTTAAACCCATATATTCTCCAAAACCAAAATAGTGGGTTGTATTTGAAATAAGGTATATTTAGAAAGCTTTGTTTAAAATAACTAACAATTTTGTTAAAGGTTCCATTTATAATTTAAATAAATGGATCATGGTTTAATAATATAGGGTTTGGTTCATTAAATAAAATCTTCTTTGAAATCCAAATATTTTCAAAATCAAATCAGTAGGTTTTATTTGAAAATACCATTCATTTGGAAATCTTGTTTTAAAACAAAATAACATTTTATTTTAGAGTCCATTATTAATTAAATAAAATAGACTTTCATTATTAATTCAACTAGGGTTTGTTTTATTGAGAAGGTTTATTTTAAAATCTAAAATAAAGACAAAACACTTTAGTAGGTTTTATTAGAGAATATAAAATACTTGGAAAACCTATTTAAAACAAAATAACAAGTTTTGGTGTTTATTTAAAATAGGAAAAGCCTTTACTTAAATAAAAATTGGATATTAAATCCTCATTATTTTATTCAAATAAACCTTTACTAATTTTATCAAAACAAATTGTTTTAATCAAAGACTTGGCCAAGGTTTAATTCGGCTCTATAAAATAATCTTTATCTATAAAACTTTTATTTCAATTGAAAACTAAATCCTTTTATTTTAATGATCAAAAATAGTATTTCCAAAATATTTTGTTTTCCTTTATTTAAAATGTTTATCTTTTTAAATCCCTTTAGGACTTTATTTGATTCAAATGGTTTGAGGTTCCATTTAAATTCAAAAAGTTTCTTCTGGCCTTGAAAATCAAACAAAGTTTTGTTTTATTCATTTATTTTCACATTATAAGATTTGGAAAATCTTGGGATGTGACAGCTGCTAAAATAGCAGTCATATACTTAGCCTTTTGTTGTAGTATCTGTCACAATGTCTTAACTTTGGAACTCATCCAAATACATTATGGAACTCACTTTCCATTATATTGTGCCACCCTTAGTTTAGATTGAGATAAACTTAATTTGTACTTTGCGACAAAACTAGTATCAATGTAGTACTTTTACAATGAACTAACCATCTATTTGTCACTTCTACAAATATTATACTCTTAGTTCTTCCAAAAGATCATAAGAATATCCTTACTATTGTCCAATGATCATCTTACGAATCATTCTGGTATATGCTCACAACATTTAGAGCATAGGACATATCTGGATTTGTACATTTCACAGTATGATTGATATAAATACTCTTTGCGATTTCATACATCAAGTATCAATCTATACTTGATTATTTGTTTCACTTTACCAAATGTCAATACACTTGAATATATCATCAACATTGAACTCATTCAATCCTTTCTGTGCGACAAGAACCTCTCTTGTAGTTTCTATATTGAACTCATTCAATATCTTGTCTATGTACTTCTGGCACAACCATATTAGCGTCTATTGATGCCAAATATTTGGGTTTTGCCTAAGTCTTTCATCGGGATGAAATTCTTAATATGTGTTAATAAAATATACATCTTTTCCAATCAACAATATGTCCTCCACATAATGTATTAGAAATATGTCTTAGCGCTCCCACTTAATTTCTTGCAAACGCAAGCATCTTCATTGTCTCTGATGAAATTAAACTTTTTTTAACAGTTTCATCATAGTGAAGATTCCAACTCCGCGATGCTCACTTTAACCATTGAAGTTTGCATATGCTTTTAGCATCCTTTGAATTAACAAAACCCTATGGACCGTGTCATGCACACGTCCTAGGTAACGATTCTATTAGAAGAACTTGTTTTGTTTATTCAACTTCCATATAACAAATTATATGTAGTGGTTGCTACATTAATCCGTCTAGACTAAATATCGCTATGAAAGATCAGATCTTGTCATAGTCAACCTCTGAACATTTTGTGAACTCTTTCCCAACATGTCGACTATTTCATAGATGTGCAACATCCATGTCTATTTATTTATAGATCCAAACACAACTGTAAGGTCTTACACCTTTCTCGAGGGTCCTTCAAGTTCAAAACTTAATTTCTCGTGTATGGAACTATCACGAATTTTATGGCTTCAAGCCATTTGACGGAGTCAGGGCTCATCATCGCTTCTTCGCACGTAGTTGGATCATTATTGTCAAATAATGATTTAACTCTCAAATCTTGGTATTTGATTGTTCATCCGACCTACTTATTTCAATAGGAACTTAGATCTCCGTGACCACAACCTTTGAAGTACGCGAGCCATGAGCATTGTTTTCTAACTCCGGAACACTTTTCGGTGCTGCGCAACTTTGCACATATAGCTAAGGTTCCTTTAACCTTATCAAAGTTCTATTGTCCTCCCACTTAACTTTTCACGAAAAATTCCTTCTCAAAGAAACTTGACGTTCTAAGCAACAAACACTTTTGTCTCTGGTGTTTATGGAGGAATACTTAACAGTAATACAAAGACAGGTTCATCCGACTTTGGTTGCACACATCTTTCTTATGCATAGCATACCAATGTTTTAAGAAAGGACTACTTGGGTTTTATCCCAAACCATAACTTGATATGGTGTCATTTCAACGGATTATGATGGAGCTCTTTTCAGTGGAAAACGGTAATCTCTAAAGCTTTTAATCTTTAAAATACAATGGCAGTTTTATGAATTACACCTTCGATCTTACCATGTCAAACAAGGTTTAATTACATATCTCGAACGCTCCATACCCTTATGGTGTTTCGGGAAATGCAAATCCACGGAACGATTCCTTAAATCTTAGGTATTATGCTAAACTCTGTAACTCAAATATCTTCCTTTATGATCTTTATCATAAACTGTTTATATTCTTGTTACAATGATTTTGCACTTCATCTTGAAAGTCTTTGAACTTTTCAAATGTTTCATACTTCATCCTTATTAAGTAAATATTCATATATTCACTCAAATTTTCGGAGAAAGCATATGAAGTTGAAATCCATCGCTCTTGACTACACATAATGGATTTCGTACAACAATATGTACAAGTTCCAATAAGCTAGTCATTCGTTCCCTTTTGGCCTATGAACAAAGTTTTAATTATCTCTAGGAAAGTTTCACAAGCGTTATTTGATCAAAAATCAAAAAAGACTCCAAAATTCCATCCACATGGAGTTTCTTCATGTTTTCTTTCCAATATAATTTAAACGGCGATGTCACTTCCGAAGTGATCTTTCAATCAATTTGTCTTTCGACATTTTTAGCACTAGTTTTATGGATGTGATTTCTCCAACAAGATTTGTGAATCATCCATATTTTATGGATTACGACAATTATTTGAACAATCCTTTTGTTCTCATAATACCTGATAAAACAAATCTTTGAAGGCAAGCTTTGATGTTTAACGAGCAACACAACAACCCTTTATTTTGTTCTCGATGAACATCATCACATATTATTTTGCTAGTTACTTAGGCCATTGTAGTTCATGAATTGTGTTGTTTCGTATGACGATTCACACCAACAAATTCAGTATCAAATACTTAAGAACCACATTGTTTAATAAGCAAAGAATATAGCCATAACATGTATAACATCTATATACTTAAACTGAACGATTCCAGTCTTTTCTTTTCTGCCATATACTTATGAGATTCTCTTTCAGTATTTCCTTTTCTGTTTGAAAGAATCTATCAATATCAATTAGTGGAGTCATTCATATGACACATAGTCCAAAGCGTGTATAGTTAAATACCAATGTCTTTGGACTTGCACTTTGAAGTAGATCACCATCATCAAATGTTTGGTGTTCTTTCAAATTCCTTTCTTTAGTAATCTCTTGGTGTAGTAAATATTTTACCTACATCAAATATTCACCCTTATCATGGAATTATCCATGATCAAGCTACTATTAGCTTGTAACGGTGAATCGTGAGTATAATGTTGCTCTCCCAAAAACTTTTGGAGGTTTAGGACAACTAGTGTCTCCAACCTTTTGCAAATTCTCATCAAATATGAGAACATGACTTTAGCCATATTATACTCTATCATGTTGCAACCAAAACTTCGTTTCAGATATCACAATATCTTCCACACATCATGGTTTCTGAAACAACTCTTTAAGATCCTAGATAACCTTGATATTAAGAGAATCCTTTGAATATCAAGAATCATGGAGACAAACATGATACTTATATACTAACACTTGGAATTGTTACTCTTGATTTAATACTAATTATTAAACTTCATGGAGTAACCGGAACTTACTGAAAGTTTGCAATAGGACTTTTATACTTTAGATTAACACTTCAAAACAATACGATACCAGTTCGTAAAGTAACTAACCAGAATTCTATAGTTCTATCATCTCAATTATAACTAAGCGCAAGGTGGTAAACGGATGCCAATGACTACAACAACTATGCAAATTCACTTTGATTTAGTTTATGATAAATTGAGTTCTAATTAATAATTAAATTAATCTAGGTGAACTCCCACTCAAAACAATATCCCTCACATTGTTTTAGTGATCACACAAACCAAATCCACCACATCAAAACCGATCATCACGAGAGTTGATATAGCTTCAATGGCGAACAATCAACATGTTCATCATATCTACTATATGACTCATGCTCTACCTTTCGGTAATCCGTGTTCCTGAGGCCATGTCTGTACATGCTAGGCTCGTCAAGATCAAACCTTAGCTTCCGCATGAGCAAATCTGGCTTGCCCACGTTGTATACACTTGCGGAATCTAACACACCCGATCATCACGTGGTGCTTCGAAACAACAAGCTTTAGCAACGGTGCTAACTAAGGGTGAACACTTTATGACTTGAAATTCATGTGCATGAGGGATCATCTTATAATGCTACTGTCGTCTACTAAGCAATACAAGATGCATAAAGGATTAACATCACATGCAATTCATAATTTGTGATATGATATGGCCTTTCTTCTTTGTGCTTCCGATCTCCATCTTCCAGCACGAACATGATCTCCATCATCACCGGCATTGCATCAAGGTCAATGACGCCTCTCCATGGTTGTCGTCCACCGGCTTCAACTATTACAACTACTTTGAATAGACACGCGGGTTTTAACAGAAATTAAAGACAACCATATGGCTCCTGCCGGTTGCCAACTTACAATAAGGAACATTGCATACATCATATATAATCACAATCATGGCCATATCACATCACTGCACACCCCTGCAAAACAAAGTTAGACGCCTCTACTTTCTTTGCATATTTTACGTGGTTTGGGGCTTTCAATAAGTGTCGTTCTAACTTACGAACAAGAACCACAACATTGAGACTAGTATTGTTAATCACCCGTTGTAAATTGGATCTTAACTATGCTAGGAGAAACAGGCACCCGCAAAGCCACTTATGCAATACAAGTTGCATGTCAAGCGTGGAGCAAGTCTCATGAACGATGTCATGTAAGGTTAGCCCGGGCCGCTTCATCCCAACATACCGCAAGATGCAAAGTACACAAGAAGCAATCAACAATAAAAGCATCAACGCCCACAATGACCATTGTGTTCTACTCGTGCAACAGATCTACATATAGACACGGCTCTGATACCACTGTAGGGGTTCGTAGCATGGAAAACAAAATTTTCTATCGCATACAAACAAACAAGCCAAAATCTATCTACTAGATTGTAGCAACGAGTCGATGGAATAACTTACCCTCGAAGATTCCAAAGCGGTTAACGAGAGCAGATTCTCGTGGGTGATGTAGTCGTACTCTTTCCGATCTCAAGATCGCGTAGACGATCCTTCCGGCGCTGCGTTCCGGCAGCGCTTCCGCAGTCGGTCACACGTTCGGTACTCGACGAAGACCTTCCTCTCCCTTGTTCCAGCAGGCAGCGGAGGTTGTAGCACTCTCCTTGCGATTCCGGCAGCACAACGGCGTGGTACCGGAAGTAGAGGGGAGATCCCGCAGGGCTTCGCCTTAAGCCGGAGCGAGTATGGTGGAGTATGCGAGAGGGCTATTAGTGGTCTAGGGATTAGACACACCAATTAGAAGGCTCTAAACCGCAGGCTAAAGCAATTAGAAGCTCTAAACCAAAACGGCTCTAAACCGGAGATTAGAAGATAGGAACTTGTGTGTCTAGAGGAGGAGGCCCTGCCCCTCCTTTTATAGGTGGAGGGGCTAGCACGCCAGGGGAGGGAGGGGAGTCCCTCCCCAACTCGGCCTAGGCTGGCCGCCGGCTTGGAGGAGAGGGACTCCTCCTCCAAGTTGGTTTCAACCTCCTCTTGCTTGTTTCCCACAGTTTCTTGTTTTAGCCGTTTGACTTTCAAACTGGACATTTGACTTTTCTGTTTTAGGATTCAATTTAATCCTTTATTTGGAACAGCAAGAACACTTAGTACATGATGCAATCATTCCAATATGTAATGACACATTCATGTACCCCTTCCCCCCCCCCCGGAGTGCCGGACATTCTGGAACCTTCTAGAACATTCCCGATGAAAACACCGGAATCATTTCCGAACTCCGAAACGGGACTTTCCTTATATGAATCTTATTCTCCGGACCATTCCGGATCACCTCGTGATATCCCGGATCCCATCCGAGAATCCGAACAACATTCGGTCTCTTTCTCATAATACCATAACTACTCAAACAACGTCGAATCCTTAAGTGTGTCTCCCTACGGTTCGTGAATTATGCGGACATGATCGAGACACTTCTCCGATCAATAACCAATAGAGGAATCTGGAAATTCATATGGCTCCCACATATTTCTACGATTACTTTGCGATCGAATGAACCACTTACATACGATACCAATTTCCCTTTGTCTCACGATAGTTTACTTATCCAAGGTTATGATCGTCGGTATCTCTGCATACCTAGTTCAACCTCGTTACTGATAAGTACTCTTTTCTCGTTCCCGTGATATGTGATCCCTTGTGAGCCAGTCACATACTTGCAAGCTAATTGGATGACATTTCACCAAGAGGGCCCAGAGTATATCTATCCGTAATATGGATGGACAAATCCCACTCTTGATCCATGTGTTTCAACCAATACTTTCCGAACACTCAATGCCACCTTTATAGCCACCCAGTTACGGTGTGGTGTTTGATGTCATCAAAGCATCCATCTGGTAAAGGTGATATGCATGATCTCATGGTCGAAGGAATTAGGTTACTATGTATCAGAAAGCTTATAGCAATTGAACTATTGAAATGACTTGATCTTTATGCTACGCTTACCTATAGGAGTATGTCCATCACATCATTCTCCTAATGATATGATCCTGTTGTTAATAACATCTCTATGTTCATGATCAGGAAACCATGATCATATATTAACCAACAAGCTAGTTTAACAAGAGGCTTTACTAGGGACTCTTATTTTAGTTTACAAATCACACAAGTATTAATGTTTCCGGTTAATACAATTATAGCATGGTATGTAAACATTTATCATAAGTGTGAAGATATGATAATAACCACTTTATTATTGCCTCTTGGGCATATCTCCAACATCGACGCCCAAGACCAAGATCTCCGTCTGCCCGCGTGAATATTGAAACGCAAAGATCTTCGGCTCGAACCCGAAGATCCCGGGGATCCGAAGACCGATCCCAGAACCGCTCGGAACCCAAGATCTCCTTCTCGGACCCAAAGACCACCGATGAGACAAGTACTCCTTCCCGGATCTGATGCCGAGAACCCGGACGCCCAGGTCGCCGACACGGATACGCCAAGTACTTCCTCGAGGACGCCAAGTTCTTCACCCCGAATGCCAAGACCGACGCGATGGCGCGGACCCGACAAGATCTTCGCAACGACAAGATCGGCACCGACCAGGACGAATCCAGTGCGCCCCGACGCCGAACCAAGTCCTTCTTCGCGGAACGCCAAGATCTACTCTGTTATCCGAGAACAATTCTGCCGAGACCGAACCCCAGATCTGAACCTCGAGACCGTTCCCGTCGAACCCCGGAACCCCGGAACCCCGGAACCCCAAGATCGCCGAACCCTAATGTGTGACCCCTTTTCTCGAGCCCTATTTTATAAATGAAATATAAACTTGTTGCATATTAAATTGTCATGCTCGCATCATATCATGTGGTTCGGGGCATTAGGCCGAGTCACCTCATAATTAAATATGGGGCCCATATGCGGGCAAATCTAGTCTTATATTGGCCCCATTTAAATCTGTGTAGCGAACCGGTAACTTATCTTGCCTTGTTAAAACAACATTTAAAATGCGGGGTATCTAAATAACATGAACTTATTAAGTAATTGTCGGGACCCCGGTTCCACTTAATATGACCTAATTGCATCGCATCTTTGCCATGGCATACATCATACATGCATCGTGCCCGATTTTCTACCATAGTATTAAATATTGCATCCGGTGTTTATTCTAGTGTTGTGCTTCTTCGCGGATTGGGCCGTTGAGTTGATGTGAGCTTCGCCCCGATCTTCGGTTGAACCTTCGACAATGTTTTCAGGCGAGCATCTCCCCCTTTCTACCTATCTTACTTTTATAGTATTTATTTCCCTCCTGTTGATCTATTGCTATCTGTGTTGCGATGCTCTAGTTTTCGTACCCGTGATATCCCTTGCAGCCTTATATTGCCTTGGACACCTCCTATTACCTGTTGTTTGGTAGATAGTTGGACCTGCGCGTCGTAGTCGCTTGCTCAAGTGCTGTTGCGTGTCGTCAAGTACCACAGTTGTTGGAGTATTGCCGCATGTTCAATGTTGGAGATGATCGTGTCTTTAATTATTGTTCACTTTAATTATTGTTTAAACAACTAAAATTGAAGTAGGTAAGCAGAGGCACAGGTGGGCAATAGATGTTATTTGGTTGTTAACCGTCCACTTGTGTCCCGTAGGACCCCGAGTACTTGATACCTGTTCCTTGATTATTCGCGCTATCCACATCCGGGAGGCTTATGGGACCCCCCTGAGCCAGAGCTTGATTCCGTCTTATTTCTTGGGGCCACAAACTAGTTTGAGGTTTTATTTACTATCCTGTACTTATGCCATGCTTTACTGCTTTATTTACGATTGTGCGAGGAGCACACTGTACTGTTTAGGTAAGCGGAGTGTTTTCGCGGTATCGACAATCCCAGTTTTGGGTTCCCAGTCGTTTACAGCCATTGTCGCAAACCTTGAGTCCGTCTCGGAGTCAGCTAGCTTCGTTGCGGGTGTACTCCAAGGGGTGGCCCCCTGAAATATTTCTGAATCCTGTGATTGCTTTGTCGTGAAGGCCTCGTTGGGTTTTGATTTGGTTTTTCCGAGGTTGATCGAGTGTGTGTTGCTATTTGTGCACCCCGGCCGGGTAAAACTTTCTGAAAGCCGTGTCCGCGGTTATGGACGACTTGGAGCACAGTATCTCGATCATAGACAACTATAACTAAAGTAGTATTATAAATTTGACTTTATAATGACTAGTAATCAGCTTCACTATAATGGAATGGCTAACTAAAACTGCCAACAATTGCTTGTTTGGGTTGTCGCTGGCGACCATTGTACCTAAATAGTAAGTATTGCAACTACAACGGAATGGCTAAATAAAAGTACCAACAACTGCTGGGTTTTGGGATATCTCCTGCTAATTGTATTTGACTAGTAAGTGTCGCAACTACAACGGAATGGTTAACTAAAAGTGCCCACTGCTTATTTTATCAGGATGATTATCTATACTTGACTAGTAATTGCTGCAACGATAACTGAATAAATAAAACTGCCAACGGTGTGAGTTCCTCGGTCGACTTCCTCGTTTGGTAACGAGGGGGAAACACCAGGATGGGTGTGCTTGGTGTAGTATCAGGTTGGTTCCGAATAGGTCTTTCTTACCCCTCTCTGATAGCCGCCAGTTGTATCGAGTCTCTATAGGTTGTTTAGTGCATGCTGCCGCTGCCGCTTCAGTCCACCATACCTATGTAGGCGAGGACCGCCGAATTCTAGTCTCGCCGTGTACTGGCCTCAGTACTGACGCTCCTCTTTTCCTTTGCCCTTTGTCGGCACCCCTTTTGTTTAAGCAGGTTTTGAGATCGACGTCGTTAGCAGGGTTACCCTTTCGGCTTGGCCTGGGCAGGGTTATGGACGCCATTGGTTATTCTTCAGGGCTCTTAGCCCCATTTGCATCTTGTCCGTAGTCGGACGCTCTATCATTCTCAAGGTGATTTGGATCTTTGTTCTGTATATCTGTATTCTTGACTCATTGAGTCGCTGTTGTATATACATCTGTTCTGTGGGTCCCATCGAGGACTGTTGTGTAATGTTATTACTTCGTTTTCCACCCGCACGAAAGTGCCTGGTGGGCACCTTTGAATCGTTTCTATGCGGGTTTGGCGGGAATCGCTGAAACTTGCATAGGGTCGATTCTGAGGGTGTTACAGAGTGGTATCAGTGCTCAGCAGTTGCGATACCCCACAAGTCCAGCCTGTAGGATAACCTAGCTAATGGCCGAAGTAGAGTGTCAAAACTATTTTTGCAAAATCGGTGGAATAGTTCTGATTAGGTCTGATTTTACTCCTTACCCCTCTGCTATTCTTTCTTACCACTGCGTGTTTTGAATCCGCTCTCTCCTCTCTCTTCGAGTCCAGGATTTCTCGTGGTTGGG
Source organism: Avena sativa (assembly GCA_916181665.1). NCBI lineage: Eukaryota > Viridiplantae > Streptophyta > Magnoliopsida > Poales > Poaceae > Avena > Avena sativa. The sequence continues at coordinate 289,283,969 of OV702279.1, forward strand.
TTCCGTCGTACCTTCAGGGTTTCGCTTCCTCCTTTGATAACGGTGTTCTACCATCCGGACTTCATGCTATCTGAGTGATCCTTTATCTGTGGTACCATCCTTTGTTCCTTGTTTGTGCCTTCCGGTGTTTTCCGACGCGACGACATCATCTACACCAGATCCGATGCAGAGTCTGCATCCCTCGTTTGTTTCTGAACCTCGCTTGTCGAGATCTTCAGTCTAATTCCGAGAATGGTTGCACGCTTTCTACTGATTGTGCGGAGTAATAGTTTGGGTGCGTGATGGATTGGCCCCCATGCCGACTACCCCTTCTATTCGCTTTTGTACGTTGAAGTAGATGAGAATGCATCGGTTCCCTCTTTCTATCGAAGATAGAGGTGGCTTTATTTGTGGATACCTCTACCTTCGACCTTTTGTTTCCGGAGTGTTCTCTCGCCGATCACGGACAACGACCTCTTGTTAGTGGTGTCGCGAGGATCTACACGAAGCGAGAAGACGCAGATCGCCGACCTTCCTTCCGGTACCATGAGGCGGATCTCGAGGGCGAGATCCATTGTTAGTGGTGTCGAATTGTGGCATCCCGCAAAACCACTACTAGAAAATCGCGTTGTTTTTGTGCATTGCATCATCATGACCGCATGCTCATGTCATCATGCCACATTGCATTTGAGCATCGTCATCATCTTGCATTGGCTTGCATAAAACTATTTCGGAAAAACCTATTTTTGTTTTCTAAACGCCCCGTCTTTGTTCAAAACCAAAACCCGGTCTCCGGATTAGTTTGTTTTGTCTACCAGTGTTTTGCAAAGTCCCGTTCTAAATAAATAAAATATTTAATTATTTTTAGTGGAGGCAGCCAAACCGGGCCGATCCGACCCAGTCGGCCACCCCCAGTACAATCGGTCCACCTAAAATCCTTTTATACCTAGACCTAATCTACCACCCCTCCAGCCACATCACCCCCTCCTATCGCGAGACGCCACCTCACCTCTCCTTTTCCCTCCATCCAATCCCTTGCCGCCACATCAGCCCCTGGCCCCACCTCCTCTCCACCCCACCAACTCCACACCGACAGTTCCCCACCCACCTGCCGCCGCCACCTGCACGTTCCCCACCCCACATGGTCGCTCCCCTTGATGCCACACGCACTCACGCCACACACCCGGACCTGGTCCAACCCGCGCGCCTGGAACCACTCACCACGCGAGCGGCAGCCCGCAACCCCGCCTGGCCCCGGCCCCACCTTGACCCTGCCGCCCACGCCTCTGCTCCGCCCATCCCCAACCTCCCGCTCTGCTCGATCCCACCAACCCCGCCGCCTCCCTCTGCTTTTCCCCGCCGCCTCGGCCTCCAGGGAGACCGGCGTCACCGCCGCGCTTCCCCGTGGGTGGCCCCCGCCGCCGTTGCCCTCCTCGTCACCATCCCGTTGGCCTCCTCGTCTGCGGAGCCTGCCACCGCCGCGGCGGTTCCCCTCGCCGCCATCCCCTCCGGCCGCCGTCCCGGACCCCGCTGGCCGCGCATCCGCGTCCTCCCTTCGATCCCCTCGCGAGCCCCACCTTTCCCCATCGCCCTCCTCCTACACCCGCGCGAGGCCGCCTCCGCGTCGCCACGGTTCTCCTCGGCCTTCCCGTGGTGCCCCCCGGCAGTCTCCGACCCCGCGCGGCTCCGGCCGCTCTACGTCGAGCCCGTCCCCGAGCCACCGTCGCCTAGGCGGCCCCGCCCTGCAGGCCCCGTCCGCCCTCGCACGGACCCCGTCACCCTGGATCTCCTCTGCACCGGCGCCTTCCGCCTCCTCGCTCCCTCCCGCGTCGCGCGGCTCCACCAACGTCCTCCGCCTCGAGACCGTTATGCCTCCCCCTCACCCTCGGGCCGCCGCCACACGCGGGAACCCAAGCTCGGGCGCCCTTCCGCCGGCCTCTTGTCGCCCTTTGTCGCCGCCACCGTGGTTCCTGGAAGCTCCGGCCGTCTATGCTCTGTGTGCACGCTTGGTACCGACGAGTTCTTGATGCTCTGGTTGCGCACAAGCACAGATGCTGTAATTTTTGTTTGGTGCCACGTTGTTCTATCTGTGCCTCTAGATCCTCTCTGTCTTAGGGATGGCTCCGTACCCGTCAAGATCTCCGTGTGGTACCCAAATACGAGCGTGCCTTCGCCAAGGTCTTCTGCTGGCCAAGAGAAAGTCGGACCGAACACGGTGTCCCCCAAGACCGCCGGTATCCAAGGGGTTTCGAGAAGACACGCAAGATCTGCTGCATGGACCAAGAAGATCTCGACGCCCAAGACCAAGATCTCCGTCTGCCCGCGTGAATATTGAAACGCAAAGATCTTTGGCTCGAACCCGAAGATCCCGGGGATCCGAAGACCGATCCCAGAACCGCTTGGAACCCAAGATCTCCTTCTCGGACCCAAAGACCACCGATGAGACAAGTACTCCTTCCCGGATCTGATGCCGAGAACCCGGACGCCCAGGTCGCCGACACGGATACGCCAAGTACTTCCTCGAGGACGCCAAGTTCTTCACCCCGAATGCCAAGACCGACGCGATGGCGCGGACCCGACAAGATCTTCGCAACGACAAGATCGGCACCGACCAGGACGAATCCAGTGCGCCCCGACGCCGAACCAAGTCCTTCTTCGCGGAACGCCAAGATCTACTCTGTTATCCGAGAACAATTCTGCCGAGACCGAACCCCAGATCTGAACCTCGAGACCGTTCCCGTCGAACCCCGGAACCCCGGAACCCCGGAACCCCAAGATCGCCGAACCCTAATGTGTGACCCCTTTTCTCGAGCCCTATTTTATAAATGAAATATAAACTTGTTGCATATTAAATTGTCATGCTCGCATCATATCATGTGGTTCGGGGCATTAGGCCGAGTCACCTCATAATTAAATATGGGGCCCATATGCGGGCAAATCTAGTCTTATATTGGCCCCATTTAAATCTGTGTAGCGAACCGGTAACTTATCTTGCCTTGTTAAAACAACATTTAAAATGCGGGGTATCTAAATAACATGAACTTATTAAGTAATTGTCGGGACCCCGGTTCCACTTAATATGACCTAATTGCATCGCATCTTTGCCATGGCATACATCATACATGCATCGTGCCCGATTTTCTACCATAGTATTAAATATTGCATCCGGTGTTTATTCTAGTGTTGTGCTTCTTCGCGGATTGGGCCGTTGAGTTGATGTGAGCTTCGCCCCGATCTTCGGTTGAACCTTCGACAATGTTTTCAGGCGAGCATCTCCCCCTTTCTACCTATCTTACTTTTATAGTATTTATTTCCCTCCTGTTGATCTATTGCTATCTGTGTTGCGATGCTCTAGTTTTCGTACCCGTGATATCCCTTGCAGCCTTATATTGCCTTGGACACCTCCTATTACCTGTTGTTTGGTAGATAGTTGGACCTGCGCGTCGTAGTCGCTTGCTCAAGTGCTGTTGCGTGTCGTCAAGTACCACAGTTGTTGGAGTATTGCCGCATGTTCAATGTTGGAGATGATCGTATCTTTAATTATTGTTCACTTTAATTATTGTTTAAACAACTAAAATTGAAGTAGGTAAGCAGAGGCACAGGTGGGCAATAGATGTTATTTGGTTGTTAACCGTCCACTTGTGTCCCGTAGGACCCCGAGTACTTGATACCTGTTCCTTGATTATTCGCGCTATCCACATCCGGGAGGCTTATGGGACCCCCTGAGCCAGAGCTTGATTCCGTCTTATTTCTTGGGGCCACAAACTAGTTTGAGGTTTTATTTACTATCCTGTACTTATGCCATGCTTTACTGCTTTATTTACGATTGTGCGAGGAGCACACTGTACTGTTTAGGTAAGCGGAGTGTTTTCGCGGTATCGACAATCCCAGTTTTGGGTTCCCAGTCGTTTACAGCCATTGTCGCAAACCTTGAGTCCGTCTCGGAGTCAGCTAGCTTCGTTGCGGGTGTACTCCAAGGGGTGGCCCCCTGAAATATTTCTGAATCCTGTGATTGCTTTGTCGTGAAGGCCTCGTTGGGTTTTGATTTGGTTTTTCCGAGGTTGATCGAGTGTGTGTTGCTATTTGTGCACCCCGGCCGGGTAAAACTTTCTGAAAGCCGTGTCCGCGGTTATGGACGACTTGGAGCACAGTATCTCGATCATAGACAACTATAACTAAAGTAGTATTATAAATTTGACTTTATAATGACTAGTAATCAGCTTCACTACAATGGAATGGCTAACTGAAACTGCCAACAATTGCTTGTTTGGGTTGTCGCTGGCGACCATTGTACCTGAATAGTAAGTATTGCAACTACAACGGAATGGCTAAATAAAAGTACCAACAACTGCTGGGTTTTGGGATATCTCCTGCTAATTGTATTTGACTAGTAAGTGTCGCAACTACAACGGAATGGTTAACTAAAAGTGCCCACTGCTTATTTTATCAGGATGATTATCTATACTTGACTAGTAATTGCTGCAACGATAACTGAATAAATAAAACTGCCAACGGTGTGAGTTCCTCGGTCGACTTCCTCGTTTGGTAACGAGGGGGAAACACCAGGATGGGTGTGCTTGGTGTAGTATCAGGTTGGTTCCGAATAGGTCTTTCTTACCCCTCTCTGATAGCCGCCAGTTGTATCGAGTCTCTATAGGTTGTTTAGTGCATGCTGCCGCTGCCGCTTCAGTCCACCATACCTATGTAGGCGAGGACCGCCGAATTCTAGTCTCGCCGTGTACTGGCCTCAGTACTGACGCTCCTCTTTTCCTTTGCCCTTTGTCGGCACCCCTTTTGTTTAAGCAGGTTTTGAGATCGACGTCGTTAGCAGGGTTACCCTTCCGGCTTGGCCTGGGCAGGGTTATGGACGCCATTGGTTATTCTTCAGGGCTCTTAGCCCCATTTGCATCTTGTCCGTAGTCGGACGCTCTATCATTCTCAAGGTGATTTGGATCTTTGTTCTGTATATCTGTATTCTTGACTCATTGAGTCTCTGTTGTATATACATCTATTCTGTGGGTCCCATCGAGGACTGTTGTGTAATGTTATTACTTCGTTTTCCACCCGCACGAAAGTGCCTGGTGGGCACCTTTGAATCGTTTCTATGCGGGTTTGGCGGGAATCGCTGAAACTTGCATAGGGTCGATTCTGAGGGTGTTACACCGTAGTATTAAATAGTGCATCCGGTGTTTCTTCTAGTGCTTTGCTTCTTCACGGATTAGGCCGATGAGTTGATGCGAGTGTCGACCCGATCTTCGGATGAACCCTCGGCAATGTTTTCAGGCGAGCAATCTCCCCCATTCTACCTATCTTACTTTTATAGTATTTATTCCCTCATGTTGATCTATTGCTATCTGTGTTGTGTTGCTCTATTTTTCGTACCTGTGATATCCCTTGCAGCCTTATATTGCCTTGGACACATCCTATTACCTGTTGTTTGGTAGATAGTTGGACTTGCGCGTCGTAGTCGCTTGCTCAAGTGCTGTTGCGTGTCGTCCAGTACCACAGTTGTTGGAGTGTTGCCGCATGTTTAATGTTGGAGATGATCATGGCTTTAAATACTGTTTAATAACTAAAATTGAAGTAGGTAAATGCAGAGGCACCGGTGGGTAATAGACAATATTTGGATTTTAACCGCTCACTGGTGTCCCGTAGGACCCCGAGTTCTTGACACTTGTTCCGAGATCGAGCGCGCTAACCACAGGTGGGGTGTGTGGGCACCCCCATCGATTAGTACCTGATTTCAAAGTATTGTACCGGGGGCCACAAGTAGTTTGGGGCTTTCTTACTATCCTGTACTTATGCCATGCTTTACTGCTTTATTTACGATTGTGCGAGGAGCACCTGTACTGTTTAGGATCGTGACACGTTTTCGCTGTATCGACAAGCCCAGTCACACTTTCGGGTTCCCGGTCGTTTACAGCCGTCTACACAAACCCTGAGTCTGTCTCGGAGACCGGCCGACTTCGTTGCGGGTAGCTTAGTGGGGTGGCCCCCATTTACTTGCTTTGGGTCTGGGAAACGTCATGACTTAGGCCCCGCCGACATACCGATGGGTGTATGTTAACTGATCTGGCAAAAAGGGTCGAAGTGCGTGTGGATACTTTGGTGCACCCCTGCAGGGTTAAATCTTTTCGAAAAGCCGTGTCCGCGGTTATGGACGACTTGGAGCACAGTTCTCGATCATAGACAACTATAACTAAAGTTTACTGTTATAATTTGACTTGTATCCGATATGACTAGTAATCAGCTTCACTGCAACGGAATGGCTAAATAAAAGTACCAACAACTTCTGGGTTTGGGATATCTCATGCTAATTGTTACTGACTAGTAAGTGATGCAACTACAACGGAATGGTTAACTAAAAGTGCCCACTGCTTATTATATCAGGATGACTATCTATACCTGACTAGTAATTGATGCAACGATAACTGAATAAATGAAACTGCCAACGGTGTGAGTTCCTCGGTTGACTTCCTCGTTTGGTCTCGAGGGGGAAACACCAGGATGGGTATGTTTGGAGGTAGTATCAGGTTGGTTCCGAATAGGTCTTTCTTACCCCTCTCTGATAGCCGCTATTTGTATCGAGTCTCTATAGGTTGTTTAGTGCATGCCGCGCTGCCGCTTCAGTCCACCATACCTATGTAGGCGAGGACCGCCGAACTCTAGTCTCGCCGTGTACTGGCCTCAGTACTGACCGCTCTCTCTTTTTCCTTTGCCCTTTGTCGGCACCCCTTTTGTTTAAGCAGGTTTTGAGATCGACGTCGTTAGCAGGGTTACCCTTCCGGCTTGGCCTGGGCAGGGTTATGGACGCCATTGGTTATTCTTCAGGGCTCTTAGCTCAATTTGCATCTTGTCCGTACTCGGACGCTACATCGTTTTAAAGGTGATTTGGATCTTTGTATTGTATATCTGTATTCTTGACTCTTTGATTTGTTGTTGTATATATCTGTTCTGTGGGTTCCATCGTGGACTATTGTGTAATGGTATTACTTCGTTTTCCACCCGCACGAAAGTGCCTGGTGGGAACCTTTGAATCGTTTCTATGCGGGTTTGGCGGGAATCGCTGAAACTTGCATAGGGCCGATTCTGAGGGTGTTACCAGTTAACCTATTCTGTCAGCGCATCTTCTTCAACAGGAATCCTTACTCGTAATGTTGATCTTTCAAAGAGCGTTGAGCTCAGAAAGTGTTTCGAGCATTTGTTCGTTCTCCCGCCTCTTGAACTTGGTATTCTGGGAATATCTTGTTAATCCATGGTGGTATATGTTGATAATATGCTTACCTATTCGATATCTATGGAAGGACATGGAAGATCATCTGTGTCTCTTTCTCTCGAGCTTCGTGAGCACTGCCTGTGTGCAAAGTCTCAAAGTGAGAATTCTGACTTTTTGAAGTCACATATCTCGACCACGTCCTTCTGCTAAATACATTACTTCAACTCTGGAATCAGCAAGTCCATTGTTAACTCCATCCTCCATCTTCAACCAATCCGGAGTTGTTCCTTGTTGGCAAGTTATCATCGTCGTTCCGCTGAAGATTTCCTCAAGGCTGCTAAATCTCTCTCAATCATTTCAAGAAGAACATGGAGTTCTTTCACCTCAATCTCGTTAAGTAATCTCTTGAAACCCTCTCGCTCTATCGTCTATGCTCAATCCACCGGAGGCCATGAAGACCTTCCAGATCTTGTATTCCTTCTGTTCAAGTGGTGCTATCTTTTTCTATATCTGTGAAATTTTGCAGTTATCTCCGTGATCTTCCTTTATATCTTTCCGGTGGCTTGGTACTTCCGACATGACGACAACATCATCATCTTTATCTATCTATGAATCCGGCGAATCGTTTGCATCTATCCTTGTTTTCTAACGGAGTTCTATGAGTTTTTGCCAACACCTTCAGTCTGTTTCGGTAGTTGGGTTGCATGATTTTCTTATTCATGTGCGGGGTAATGCTTTCAGTGCGGGATGGAGTAGCTACCATACCACTACTCTTATCATTCGCTCTTGTACATTGAACTGGTGAATTAATGTGATTTCACTCATTCCACGGAAGTTAGAAGTGGCCTTTATCCCTCGATGCTTTTACTTCCGTCCTTGTTTTTCCGGAGTGCTCTCTCGAAGTAAGTAATCAATAATCTCTTGTTGGTGGTCTGTCTATTCTAGATGGAGCAAAATCTTCAAGTATCTAGTGGAAACAAACGCAAACTCCTTTTCTGTCCTCATCATTCTACCGATGCTCGACATCCCCAAACAAGATTAAAGGAAACTATCTGTCTCTTTGTTTCATCAATTCTTTTTCTGTGGTAAAGCCAATTATGGTTGATGCCATCAGCCGCAAATCTATTGCGTTAGCCTCAAGGCTAAAGAAAGCAATAAGTATCTCTACAATAAACTCCAGATCCTCCATATTCTTTGCTTCTCGGGATTCCACCATGATCTGGCTTCACATCCATCTCTGGAAGTTATATCTGCGCACCTAAATTGCGTGATCCTTGGTTCTTACCGGCGCAACAAGAATCTAATCCGACGATGTCTAACTAAATGTTTCTGTTGTTATCAAGGGACTCTATTGTTTGAAGGCAATATTGTTTCCGAACTTCTTTTCTCAAATCCGAGAGAAGATACGATACTATTGTAATAGTGGTTCAAAACCTCTCCAATCTAGCTCCTTTCTTCCGGCGAGACAAAGATTCATCCTCTCTCGTATCGGTAAATCTTTAATCTTAATGGTGTGTCTTTCTTTATCCATGATACATCATCTTCTCCTTTTCTTTCACAAGTGGTTATATTCTTTTATCATGATTCTTGGGAAAACCGGAGCTATGCCCATCCTATCCTTCTTGTCTCACGACAATCCTTCAACTCTTCTAACCCGTTGTTTCTCAAGCAAAACGCAAGACTCGCAACAAGTCTAGCAAGTTTTGCAAGGTGTAGTGGTCGCACCATTCCGTTGTTCATCAACTTGGGAACGTGAGGGTCACCTTCGTTCGAACACCCGCCTCTCCTTGTGTTGTTTTCTTTTTCCTAGGAATCTTGGGGCAAGATTCTTGTTTAGTGGGGGAGAGTTGTAGCATCCCAATTGTCTAACAATTGCAATGCTACTAGCCTAGTCTATATAAATGCTACTTCCTATATATAATTGTTGCATCATAATTATATCATGCTCATGTCATCATGCCACCTTGCATTTGAGCATCATATAAAACCCTTTTTGGTTTGGTTCTTCTGTCATATGCATTGTTAATTGTATTTGCCTCTTGATATTGTATTTGGTTATTGATACATTGTTTAAATGCCCAAGTTGAGTTGGGGGCATATCTTTTATTCAACTCCATCACCTTTCTCTGCCACCACCATATAATTCCACCATCCAACTAAATATGAGCTTTGCACTTTATTTGGTTTTACCTCTAGCTCATGTGGGTTGGGATGGATCCAATTCTATCTCAACATGCTCTCATATATGCACCATTTTGTTTTCACATTATTGGTTTGTAAGAGCCACATGGCCACCTTAGCATGCCTTGTGGGTGGAACCCTTTTCTAGCTTCCCTATGTGTTGTTTTGGGGTTATTATCATGTTGGGATATTTTTGGGCTTACTAAATGCCTAGTGGCACATACACACTAGCATGTCCCATTTTATTCAAATATGGTCATCTCCATCTACTCCACATGGGGCATCCTTTCACTTCTTTTAGCTTGGCTTATTCCATATTTTTGGAATGCATATGTATAAATGCTATGGATATTTATTTTGTTTTCACAAGATGAAACCTAGCATTAATGTTCATGCATGGGCCATGCAATCATAACCCTTGGCCTTCTTCTCTTTGTTTTGTTTTATCTTGGTTTGAGCCTTGCTTTTAATTCAAACTAGATGTTTCTTTGTTTTTGAATCTCTTAAACCATAATATAAACCTACCCTTTGGTTTGGCTAAACCAAACCATCCCTAAACCTAACACCCCCTCTCTCCAAACCCAAGCCATTCCCCTCCTCCTCTAACCTAGCTAACCCAAAACCCTAAACCTAACACCTCATCTAATCTAACCCTAGTTACACCCATCTCCCACTCACCTCACCTCTCCTCTCACCAACCCGAGCCACCCCCTAACCTAAACCAAAAACCCTAACCAAGCTACCCTCTCTCTCGGCCTCTCTCCTCCCTCTGCCTAGCAGGCCCCACCTGGCCACCCTGGCCCCACCTAGCTACCATCCACCCCAAGCCCTAACCCGAGCCACTACTCCTCCTCCTAACCTAGCCGAGCTACCCCACCCTAATAGCCCGAGCCTCTCCCTCCTCCTCTCTCTTGTTCCTTCTGCCAGCTGCCCCACCCGAGCCTCCTCTCCGACCTCACCTACGCCTGGCCCCAGCTGCAGCCCTGCCCAAGCCGGACGAGCACGTGAGGAGGAGAAGGTAAAAGGTGGCCGAAGCCACCTTTATCTCCAACCTGCTCCCACACGGCACCCACGCCTCTCCCTCACTTTTCCCTCCTCCCACACGCCTCCTCTGGCCTCTCCAGATCCGCCCGAGCCTGCCTCCTCTCCTCCCTTTCTTCTCCACCGCCACCAGCTACCCCATCGTCGGCCACCGTCGGTCTCCACCGTTCCCCCCTCCTGCAGCCGGTGGCGAGGTGTTCTGGGTGTCGAGGAAGACCGAGGACCCTCCCCTGCTTCGTCCTGTACGTACCAGCGAGGAGGAGGAGGACCAGAAGCCCCAGGACCATCACCGCTAGCCGAAACCCTAGATCGCCGGACCGCCAGCCTCGTCGTCGGTCCGCTGCTCCTCTGCCCGATCCGACCGCACCAACCACCTCCCGGTGAGCTCCTCCCTCTCCCTGACACCTCCGTTCTCGCCGTGGCTCCCTGTGCTCGCTGAACCTTTCGTCGAGCGGCCTCTGAGCGTCGGCGTGCACGCGCGTCTGCTTGTTGCGCGCCACGGTAGCTACACCTAGCCGTGCCGCGCTTACCCTGCATCAACCCCCGCCTAGCCCAGTGGTCGCCGCCGTCTGCGCGCGCGCCCCAGGTCGCGTGTTCGAGCCTCGCGCGCCGCGCTCTGCCGCTGTCGTGCACCGACACATCGTCAGAGATCAGAGAAGAAGCATAGTGCCGCCGTGCGTTTTTGCGGAACCCCCCCTAGCTTTTTAATCCTAACCCGCGCTCCTAGAGGCCCCACCCGTCGATCACCCTGGCGTTTTCACGAATCGGTCCCTGGTTTTTCCACAGCCTCAGCCCGCACTCCCTCGGATCTGCCGCGTGTCACGCCCCGGCTGGCGCGCCCGCGTGTCGGCCCGCGTGTTCTCCGGCCCCATCTGTCAGTCTCGCGGGCTAGCCACACCTGCGGTAGGAAAAGCCCCGCGCAGCCGCTGCGCCCCACCTGCTGCTGAGTCAGCGCAAGGCCCACCCGTCAGCGTCAGTGGCTGGATCTGCCTGAGTACAAAAAGGATTTTTCTGTTTTCTGTTTTGATTTAAACCTTTTCAAATTAATTTAAATTCAAATTTAAATCTGTTTTAATATATCTTTTAAATTATAAATCCAAGTTAAACATGTAATATATGTTTTGAAATCAGAAAAATGTGAGGAATTCAAATATGCCCTTCAAAATAATGTTTGAGCACTTTAAATTTCAAGTTGATTAAAATTACAATAAATTGCCCTTTTCCCTTAATTAATTAATAACTTTTGTTTTATAACTCCAAATTTAGCAAATAATATATCTAAATCGATCAGCTCGACGAGACCTTTCTGTTTATGCATTCCATGTTCTGAATTGCAGCATGCATCATATAAATATAAAGTATACAACAACTTATTTGAGTATGAAATATGATTAAAACCCCATAAAATGTTTATTTCTTGTATTCCACACCTCACCCATGCCATGCTACTTTATTGCCATGCAAATTGTGCATCATTCATCATGGCATGATTGTTTGCTTGTCGCATTTTATTCATATGCTTGTGCACTTTATTTATGTTGGCCCTTGTTTGTTTGGTTCTTCTTCGAATAGACGCTGAGCAGGGGATATATCAAGAAACCCAGGAGCACTACCCAGATCCTTCTCTTGCTTCAACTGAGCTGCCAGGCAAGCACTACCACATGCTTGCATACATATAGTACCTATTGCCTCTATCTTATTCTTGCATCATTGAGTCGCGATCGCATTAAACTGAATCCCAAGTACTGCATAGCCTTTACTTTTAAACCCCACCGAAGCTTGTTCCTCCATCCCATGAGCCATTACTACAGGAGTTGTTTGAGCCATGCGGGTCGTAGAACAGCATGTGTAGGGTATGTGAGTGTCTGATGGATAATGAGGTACCTATACAACTTAACCTGAGTAGTAATGGGATAACTAATGAAAGTGGCACCGGTGAGCAATATCTGCTATTTGGTTTTTCATGCTCACTTGTGTCCCGTAGGACCCCGAGTACCTGATTCCTGTTCCTTGAATATTCGCGCTATCCACATCCGGGAGGCTTATGGACCCCCCTGAGCCAGAGCTTGATTCATTCTTATTTCTTGGGGCCACAAAGTAGTTTGGGGCTTTATTACTATCCTGTACTTATGCCATGCTTTACTGCTTTATTTACGATTGTGCGAGGAGCACCTGTACTGTTTAGGTCCGTGACACATTTTTGTTGTATCGACAAGCCCAGTCACACTTTCGGGTTCCCAATCGTTTACAGCCGTCCACACAAACCTTGAGTCCGTCTCGGAGCTGGCCAGTTTCGTTGCGGGTAGCTTAATAGGGTGGCCCCCTGAAATAATTCTGAATCCTGTGATCGCTTTGTCGTGAATGCCTCGTTGGGTTTTGATTTGGTTTTTCCGAGGTTGATCGAGTGTGTGTTGCTATTTGTGCACCCCTGCAGGGTAAAACTTTCTGAAAGCCGTGTCCGCGGTTATGGACGACTTGGAGCACAGTTTCTCGATCATAGACAAGTATAACTAAAGTACCGCTTTTAATTTGACTAAGTCACTGACTAGTAAATAGTGCAACACTCATGGAATGGATAATAAAACTGCCAACGGATGGGGGGTGTTCGTCCGCTTCCTCGTTGGTAAGCGAGGAGGAGGATGGATCTGTTAATATTACTGTTATAACTGTTGTTATTAATTCACAGACATCCGTCTATCTATGGTTAGGCGGATGGTTAGCGAGTATCTATAGAATTGTTAGGTATTATATTTTTCTGCAATTGCGTCACCCAGGTTGTGTCCCCTTTAGAGGCATAAAGACTTGCTGAGTACCCCTAGGGTGTCACACGATAAATTGTTTGATTCAGATGAACAGGTAAACTCGCAAGATGGATACTGGGTGGAGGAAACGGACGATGTGGACAACGATCATTCGGTGTAGAGATTCCGGGAACGAGGATCCGTGAGATCTGTGGGCGGGATGTGTTTATTTATGGGGCATCTTATGCCGATTTGCTTCTTATCCGTACTCGGATCTTGTTTTCCGCTTCCGCCTGATACTCTGATGTTTGATGTATGAGGAGATATCCTAAACTATATATCTATCTAGGATATTTGGATCTTGCCGTATGGCGTTGCAATATTTCTATTTCTTTTAGATGGAATGGCTCTGAGGACTGTTGTATGGTGGCTTGCATACATACTCATTTGTGTATGTAGTTGATCCCTTCGCCTGCCGATTACGCCGCCCGTTCTTGTCCCGATGTTTGGAAATGGTTAGGATGGCCGAAAGGTCTACCTGTGAGTGGCATTTGGGCCCCACCGTACTATTTTAACCATTTCCGCTCGTCCAGGCTTGTAACTAGGAGCGTAATTCACCGAGGTAGTTACAATTGGTATCAGACGGCTTTTCGAAAAGATTTAACCCTGCAGGGGTGCACCAAAGTATCCACACGCACTTCGACCCTTTTTGCCAGATCAGTTAACATACACCCATCGGTATGTCGGCGGGGCCTAAGTCATGACGTTTCCCAAACCCAAAGCAAGTACATGGGGGCCACCCCACTAAGCTACCCGCAACGAAGTCGGCCGGTCTCCGAGACGGACTCAGGGTTTGTGTAGACGGCTGTAAATGACTGGGAACCCGAAAGTGTGACTGGGCTTGTCGATACAGCGAAAACGTGTCACGGTCCTAAACAGTACAGGTGCTCCTCGCACAATCGTAAATAAAACAGTAAAGCATGGCATAAGTACATGATAGTAATAAAGCCCCAAACTACTTGTGGCCCCCGGTACAATACTTGGAAATCAGGTACTAATCGATGGGGGTGCCCACACACCCCACCTGTGGTTAGCGCGCTCGATCTCGGAACAGGTGTCAAGAACTCGGGGTCCTATGGGACACCAGTGAGCGGTTAAAATCCAAATATTGTCTATTACCCACCGGTGCCTCTGCATTTACCTACTTTCAATTTTAGTTATTAAACAATAATTAAAGCCATGATCATCTCCAACATTAAACATGTGGCAATACTCCAACAAATGTGGTACTTGACGACACGCAACAACACTTGAGCAAGCGACTACGAGGCGCAGGTCCAACTATCTACCAAACAACAGGTAATAGGATGTGTCCAAGGCAATATAAGGCTGCAAGGGATATCACGGGTACGAAAACTAGAGCATCGCAACACAGATAGCAAAATATCAACAGGGGGGAATAAATACTATAAAAGTAAGTAGAAAGGGGGAGGTGCTCGCCTGAAAAACATTGCCGAAGGTTCATCCGAAGATCAGGTCGACACTCGCATCAACTCATCGGCCTAGTCCGTGAAGAAGCAAAGCACTAGCAGAAACACCGGATGCACTATTTAATACTACGGCAAAAGATCGGGCATGATGCATGTATGATGTATGACATGGCAAAGATGCGATGCATTTAGGCCATATTAAGCGGAACCGGGGTCCCGACACTTAATTAATAGGTTCAAGTTATTTTAAACCCCGCAATTTAAATGTTGGATTAGCAAGACAAAACATGGCTTCGGTTCGCTATGCCAATTTAAATGGAGTCCGGAATAAGACAAAGATATCCCGCATATAGACTCCATGTTTAATTATGAGATGAATTGGCATAATTCCCCCAAACCACGGACAAGTATGCATGCATGAACAATTTAATATGCATCAGTTGATAATGTCATATTACAAAAATAATGGGGTCTCGGATAGGGAATCACATTAGGGTTCGACGAACTTGGGCTCCGAGGGGTTCGGGGTTTGACAGGGTTCGACGGGGGCGAGGTTCGACGGGATCGGTCTCGGACAACGGAAGTAGATCTTGTCGCATCCCGGAAGAAGGACTTGGTTCGGCGTCAAGGGCGCATCGGATTCGTCCTGGTCGGTGTCGATCTTGTCGTTGCGAAGATCTTGTCGGGTCCGTGCCATCGAGTCGGTCTTGGCATTCAGGGTCAAGAACTTGGCGTCCTCGAGGAAGTACTTGGCGCATCCGAGGTCCCGGTGTCCTCGGATCCGAGAGGAAGATCATGGCGGTCCGGGGGGAACGGCCTTCGGGTTCCGGGGAAGAGCTCGGTGTTCGTGAAGAAGATCTTGCATGGCTTCTCGAAATCCCTTGATACTTCTTCAAGCGTCGAGGACCTTCGGGTGGCACCATGTACATCCCTAAGAACCATCGGCATCGAGCCGGTCTTGTCGGTGAGGAATATCTTGTTATTCTAGTTTCTCCGAACATAGTCAGACTTGGAGTGCCTTGTCGGTCCGATCTGTAGGTGCCCTTGTGGTACATTCATGCCACACGGTCACCACTTGAGATAGCGTTGCTAGAGCTGGTCATAGAGGAGCCGAGAGCATCTGTAGCGCATGGACTTCACCTCGGCATTGAGGGCACCGCTGCACATACACCACATCGCCAACACCAGGACGGAACAACAAGGACCCACGAAGAGAGGTGCCGTCGTGGCCATCGGAAGGCGAGGTGGACCGGGGCGGATACATGGCGGCGATGCGGAGGCCAAAGGGAAGACGGGGCCTCGCGCCAGAGAGGCGGGTGCCCGGTGCAGGAAGACGGCGCAAGGGCCTCCTCTGTGCCCGAGCGGGCGGCCGCAGAGGGGAGAAGGGAGGAGGCCGGTCGCGGGGGTGATGCCGGCCAAGGAGGAGAGGACGCAGAGGAAGGGGAGGAGAGGGACGAAGCGAGGGAGGGCGCCGGGGCGGCGGAGGATACGGCGGCAGAGGAGGTAGCGGAGGCCCGCGTGGCCCAGGCGAGGCCGGGCTCGGCGGCGACAGAGGAGAGCTCGGGGGACGCGGGGTCGGTGAGGATGGGGTGGCGCGGCAGAGGAAGGCCGACGGCGGTGCTGATTGACCCGGGCGATGGGCGGAGGACAGGGTGGAGGCGGCGACTCCCGGCGGCCGGCGAGGCGGGGCGAGGAGTAGGAGCAGAGGGCGGTGGTGGAGGGGACGCCGGCGGCGGGGTCACGCGGCCGTGGAGGCAGGGTCGGTCGGTGGTGGGGATTGCGTCGAGGAAGGGGAGGCCAGGAGCGGGTCGCGGGCGAGACGGGTGGTGGGGAGCGGGGTCAGGTGGTGGGGATTGCGTCGAGGAAGGGGAGGAGATCCCGAGGCGGTCGGGCGGTTTGGTGGGTGTCGGTGTGCGTGTGCTGTGTGGGCTGGGCTGTGTGGGTGAGTGGGTGGCGGGCAGGGCCAGGGGTGAGGTGGCAGGCGGCGATTGGTGGGAGGAGGGATGATAGCTGAGGTGGCGAGCACCGATTGGGTGGGATGAGGTGGAGGAAGGTTGGGTGGATTAGGATTGGGTAGGAAAAGATTTAGGTAGTCCGGTTTTATACTGGGGGTGGCCGACTGGGTCGGATCGGCCCGGTACGGCTGCCCCTAAAAATAAAATAAATATTTCAATATTTAAAATGGGGCTTTTGAAAACCGTTGGTAGACAAAGAAAAATATTCCGGAGACCCGGGTTGTCTGTTTCAATAAAGACGGGGCGTTCAGAAGACAAAAATAGATTTTTCGAAAATAGTTTCAGACAAACAAATGCATGATGATGACGATGCTCAAATGCAATGTGGCATGATGACATGAGCATGCGGTCATGATGATGCAACGCACAAAAATAACGCGATTTTCTAGTAGTGGTTTTTGCGGGGCGCCACAATTTGAGCATCGTCATGTCATCTGACATTTGTTTACATAAAACTATTTTCGAGAAGCCTGGTTTTGTTTTCTATACGCCCCGTCCTTCATTCAACGTAAAGCCCGGGTCTCTGGAATATTTTGTTTCGTCTACCAATGGTTTGCAAAAGCCCCGTTTCAAATAATAAAATATTTCTTTTATTTTTAGGAGGCAGCCCGCCAGGCCCGAAAGCCTGACCGGCCACCTCCAAAATTCCTAAAACTACCCAATCCTAGTCTACCCAGCCCCCTCCACATCACCACAGCCACTCACGGCTCGCCACATCCCCCTAGCCCAAAATTCCACCCCATCAGCCGCTGCCACCTACCCTAACCCCCCAGTCGACCAGGCCCTCCTAGGCACGCTTCCCCCCGGCCTTGGAACCGATCCCCATGCCCTGTGTCTCCACCAACACCGCCCGGCCCCACCGCTCCCCACCACCTGCCCCTCCTCAATCCAATCCCACCACCCGACAACCCCTGGCCTCGATCCCTCACCCCTCTCTCTCTTCCCTGGCCCCACCCCGACCCCGCTCTCTCCCCTGGCTCTCTTCTCCCCCGCGTCCGCCCGCGACCCGCTCCTGGCCTCCCCTTCCTCGACGCAAATCCCCACCACCGACCGACCCCGCCTCCTCCTGGCGCCCGCTGCCGCCGTCTCTCCTTCCCCGTCCCTGCTCCCTCTTTCCCCGTCGCCTCCCTCCCCTCACGCAGAGCCCCGCGCCACCGCCTCGGGGTCCTCCTCTCCGCCTCTTCGGCCAACCGCCGCGCCACCGGTCGCCTCCTCGTCGGCCGTCGTCCGCGTCTCCGTGCTCCCCGCCGAGCCCGGCGCCGTCTCGGGTCCCCTCCGCTCCGGCCACGCCGTCGCGGGCCTCGGCCGCTCGCCGGCCCTCCCGCGTCTCCTCTGGCCGCTAGGGCGTGGTCCACCTCCCGCTGGCGCGCCTCACCGAGCCCTCGCCGCCGTCCTCGTCGTGCCCGTCGCCAGTACCAGGTGGTGCTGCTCAGTTTTGGGGAGCCTCTCTGTTTCCTCTGCCTCGGGTACCCGTGTGTAGTCGGGTATGACCTTGTACATCACCCAGTACATGTTGTATGAACAACATCTAGTCATATTCGCTACATGCTTGAATTCTCCTTTGTTTCTGTTGATGTCTTGTTTTTGTTTTGTTTAATATGTGGCTTACCAACACCATGTACCGGTATCGAGTGGAGGAAGTACCGAGATGGGACCGAAGAATCACCGAAACCCGTATATCGTCGACATGGGCCCGATGACCGCCAGGACCGCCACATGGAACGCCATGCCTTTCTTCACGAATGCCGAGACCCCGAACCCGAGTACCGTTCCCCCGGATCGCCATGTTTTCCACCCCAGATCTGAAGATGCCAAAGACCCCCGATCCATGGACCCGATGATCGAGACCCTGAGGACATCTTCCTCTCGGACCCAAGGAACCCGGATCCGAAGGCCGATCCCGAAGACCGATCCCGGCGCCCGAACCCCTTCGAAACCAAGATCGCCGATACCCTAATGTGATTCCCTATCCGAGACCCCATTATTTTTATAATATGACATTATCAACTGATGCATATTAAATTGTTCATGCATGCATATTTGTTTGTGGTTTGGGGGCATTATGCCGATTCACCTCATAATTAAATATGGGATCCATATGCGGGCAAATCTAGTCTTATATTGGTCCCATTTAAATTTGTGTAGCGAACCGATGACATAATATCGCCTTATTAAGACAACATTTAAATTGCAGGGTAGCTAAACAACTATAACCATACACTTAATTGTCGGGACCCCGGTTCCGCTTAATATTGCCTAATTGCATCGCATCTTTGCCATGTCATACATCATACATGCATCATGCCCGATCTTTTGCCGTAGTATTAAATAGTGCATCCGGTGTTTCTTCTAGTGCTTTGCTTCTTCACGAACTAGGCCGATGAGTTGAAGCGAGTGACACCCGTTCTTCGGATGAACCTTCGGCAATGTTTTTCAGGCGAGCAATCTCCCCCTTTTTACCTATCTTACTTTTATAGTATTTATTCCCTCCTATTGATCTATTGCTATCTGTGTTGCGTTGCTCTAGTTTTTGTACCCGTGATATCCCTTGCAGCCTTATATTGCCTTGGACACATCCTATTACCTGTTGTTTGGTAGATAGTTGGACTTGCGCGTCGTAGTCGCTTGCTCAAGTGCTGTTGCGTGTCGTCCAGTACCACAGTTGTTGGAGTGTTGCCGCATGTTTAATGTTGGAGATGATCATGGCTTTAAATATTGTTTAATAACTAAAATTGAAGTAGGTAAATGCAGAGGCACCGGTGGGTAATAGACAATATTTGGATTTTAACCGCTCACTGGTGTCCCGTAGGACCCCGAGTTCTTGACACCTGTTCCGAGATCGAGCGCGCTAACCACAGGTGGGGTGTGTGGGCACCCCCATCGATTAGTACCTGATTTCAAAGTATTGTACCAGGGGCCACAAGTAGTTTGGCTTTCTTACTATCCTGTACTTATGCCATGCTTTACTGCTTTATTTACGATTGTGCGAGGAGCACCTGTACTGTTTAGGATCGTGACACGTTTTCGCTGTATCGACAAGCCCAGTCACACTTTCGGGTTCCCGGTCGTTTACAGCCGTCTACACAAACCCTGAGTCCGTCTCGGAGACCGGCCGACTTCGTTGCGGGTAGCTTAGTGGGGTGGCCCCCATTTACTTGCTTTGGGTCTGGGAAACGTCATGACTTAGGCCCCGCCGACATACCGATGGGTGTATGTTAACTGATCTGGCAAAAAGGGTCGAAGTGCGTGTGGATACTTTGGTGCACCCCTGCAGGGTTAAATCTTTTTGAAAAGCCGTGTCCGCGGTTATGGACGACTTGGAGCACAGTTCTCGATCATAGACAACTATAACTAAAGTTTACTGTTATAATTTGACTTGTATCCGATATGACTAGTAATCAGCTTCACTGCAACGGAATGGCTAAATAAAAGTACCAACAACTTCTGGGTTTGGGATATCTCATGCTAATTGTTACTGACTAGTAAGTGATGCAACTACAACGGAATGGTTAACTAAAAGTGCCCACTGCTTATTATATCAGGATGACTATCTATACCTGACTAGTAATTGATGCAACGATAACTGAATAAATGAAACTGCCAACGGTGTGAGTTCCTCGGTTGACTTCCTCGTTTGGTCTCGAGGGGGAAACACCAGGATGGGTATGTTTGGAGGTAGTATCAGGTTGGTTCCGAATAGGTCTTTCTTACCCCTCTCTGATAGCCGCTATTTGTATCGAGTCTCTATAGGTTGTTTAGTGCATGCCGCGCTGCCGCTTCAGTCCACCATACCTATGTAGGCGAGGACCGCCGAACTCTAGTCTCGCCGTGTACTGGCCTCAGTACTGACCGCTCTCTCTTTTTCCTTTGCCCTTTGTCGGCACCCCTTTTGTTTAAGCAGGTTTTGAGATCGACGTCGTTAGCAGGGTTACCCTTCCGGCTTGGCTTGGGCAGGGTTATGGACGCCATTGGTTATTCTTCAGGGCTCTTAGCTCAATTTGCATCTTGTCCGTACTCGGACGCTACATCGTTTTAAAGGTGATTTGGATCTTTGTATTGTATATCTGTATTCTTGACTCTTTGATTCGTTGTTGTATATATCTGTTCTGTGGGTTCCATCGTGGACTATTGTGTAATGGTATTACTTCGTTTTCCACCCGCACGAAAGTGCCTGGTGGGCACCTTTGAATCGTTTCTATGCGGGTTTGGCGGGAATCGCTGAAACTTGCATAGGGCCGATTCTGAGGGTGTTACAGAGTGGTATCAGAGCTCAGCAGTTGCGATACCCCACAAGTCCAGCATGTAGGATAACCTAGCTAACGGCCAAAGTAGAGTGTCAAAACTATTTTTGCAAAATCGGTTGGATAGTTCTGATTAGGTCTGATTTTACTCCTTACCCCTCTGCTGCTCTCCTCTCACCTCTGCGTGTTTTGAATCCGCTCTCTTCTCTCTCTTCGAGTCCAGGATTTCTCGTGGTTGGGTTCCATCATACCTTCAGGGTTTCGCTTCCTCCTTTGGTAACGGTGTTGCTACATCTGGTCTTCATGCTATCCGAGGAATCCTTCGTCTGGTGGACTTCTCTTTGTTCCTTCTTGTGCCTTCCGGTGCTTTCTGACGCGACGACATCATCTACGCCAGATCCGATGCAGAGTCTGCATCACTCCTTTGTTCCTGAACCTCGATTGTCGAGATCTTCAGTCTGATTCCGAGAATGGTTGCACGCTTTTCTACTGATTGTGCAGAGTAATAGTTTGGGTGCGTGATGGATTGGCCCCCATGCCGACTACTCACTCTATTCGCTTGCGTACATTGAAGTGGATGAGAATGCATCGGTTCCCTCTTTCCATCGAAGCTAGAGGTGGCTTTATTTTTTGATACCTCTACCTTCGACCTTTTGTTCCCGGAGTGTTCTCTCGTCGATCACGGATAACGACCTCTTGTTAGTGGTGTCGCGAAGATCTACACGAAGCGAGAAGATGCAGATCACCGACCTTCTTTCCGGTACCATGAGGCGGATCTCGAGGGCGAGATCCATTGTTAGTGGTGTCGAATTGTGGCGCCCCGTAAAAACCACTACTAGAAAATCGCATTGTTTTTGTGCATTGCATCATCATGACCTCATGCTCATGTCATCATGCCACCTTGCATTTGAGCATCGTCATGTCATCTGACATTTGTTTACATAAAACTATTTTCGAGAAGCCTGGTTTTGTTTTCTAAACGCCCCGTCCTTCATTCAACGTAAAGCCCGGGTCTCCGGAATATTTTGTTTCGTCTACCAACGGTTTGCAAAAAGCCCCATTTCAAATAATAAATTATTTCTTTTATTTTTAGGAGGCAGCCCGCCAGGCCCGAAAGCCTGACCGGCCACCTCCAAAATTCCTAAAACTACCCAATCCTAGTCTACCCAGCCCCCTCCACATCACCACAGCCACTCACGGCTCGCCACATCCCCCTAGCCCAAAATTCCACCCCATCAGCCGCTGCCACCTACCCTAACCCCCAGCCGACCAGGCCCTCCTGGGCGCGCTTCCCCCCGGCCTTGGAACCGATCCCCATGCCCCGTGTCTCCACCAACCCCGCCCGGCCCCACCGCTCCCCACCACCTGCCCCTCCTCAATCCAATCCCACCAGCCGACAACCCCTGGCCTCGATCCCTCCCCCCTCTCTCTCTCTTCACTGGCCCCACCCCGACCCCGCTCTCTCCCCTGGCTCTCTTCTCCCCCGCGTCCGCCCGCGACCCGCTCCTGGCCTCCCCTTCCTCGACGCAAATCCCCACCACCGACCGACCCCACCTCCTCCTGGCGCCCGCCGCCGCCGTCTCTCCTTCCCCCGTCCCTGCTCCCTCTTTCCCCGTCGCCTCCCTCCCCTCACGCAGAGCCCCGCGCCACCGCCTCGGGGTCCTCCTCTTCGCCTCTTCGGCCAACCGCCACGCCACCGGTCACCTCCTCGTCGGCCGTCGTCCGCGTCTCCGTGCTCCCCGCCGAGCCCGGCGCCGTCTCGGGTCCCCTCCGCTCCGGCCGCGCCGTCGCGGGCCTCGGCCGCTCGCCGGCCCTCCCGCGTCTCCTCTGGCTGCTAGGGCGTGGTCCACCTCCCGCTGGCGCGCCTCGCCGAGCCCTCGCCGCCGTCCTCGTCGTGCCCGTCGCCAGTACCAGGTGGTGCTGCTCAGTTTTGGGGAGCCTCTCTGTTTCCTCTGCCTCGGGTACCCGTGTGTAGTCGGGTATGACCTTGTACAGCACCCAGTACATGTTGTATGAACAACATCTAGTCATATTCGCTACATGCTTGAATTCTCCTTTGTTTCTGTTGATGTCTTGTTTTTGTTTTGTTTAATATGTGGCTTACCAACACCATGTACCGGTATCGAGTGGAGGAAGTACCGAGATGGGACCGAAGAATCACCGAAACCCGTATATCGTCGACATGGGCCCGATGACCGCCAGGACCGCCACATGGAACGCCATGCCTTTCTTCACGAATGCCGAGACCCCGAACCCGAGTACCGTTCCCCCGGATCGCCATGTTTTCCACCCCAGATCCGAAGATGCCAAAGACCCCCGATCCATGGACCCGATGATCGAGACCCTGAGGACATCTTCCTCTCGGACCCAAGGAACCCAGATCCGAAGGCCGATCCCGAAGACCGATCCCGGCGCCCGAACCCCTTCGAAACCAAGATCGCCGATACCCTAATGTGATTCCCTATCCGAGACCCCATTATTTTTATAATATGACATTATCAACTGATGCATATTAAATTGTTCATGCATGCATACTTGTCTGTGGTTTGGGGGCATTATGCTGATTCACCTCATAATTAAATATGGGATCCATATGCGGGCAAATCTAGTCTTATATTGGTCCCATTTAAATTTGTGTAGCGAACCGATGACATAATATCGCCTTATTAAGACAACATTTAAATTGCAGGGTAGCTAAACAACTATAACCATATACTTAATTGTCGGGACCCCGGTTCCGCTTAATATTGCCTAATTGCATCGCATCTTTGCCATGTCATACATCATACATGCATCATGCCCGATCTTTTGCCGTAGTATTAAATAGTGCATCCGGTGTTTCTTCTAGTGCTTTGCTTCTTCACGGACTAGGCCGATGAGTTGATGCGAGTGACGCACGTTCTTCGGATGAACCTTCGGCAATGTTTTTCAGGCGAGCAATCTCCCCCTTTCTACCTATCTTACTTTTATAGTATTTATTCCCTCCTGTTGATCTATTGCTATCTGTGTTGCGTTGCTCTAGTTTTCGTACCCGTGATATCCCTTGCAGCCTTATATTGCCTTGGACACATCCTATTACCTGTTGTTTGGTAGATAGTTGGACTTGCGCGTCGTAGTCGCTTGCTCAAGTGTTGTTGCGTGTCGTCCAGTACCACAGTTGTTGGAGTGTTGCCGCATGTTTAATGTTGGAGATGCTCATGGCTTTAAATACTGTTTAATAACTAAAATTGAAGTAGGTAAATGCAGAGGCACCGGTGGGTAATAGACAATATTTGGATTTTAACCGCTCACTGGTGTCCCGTAGGACCCCGAGTTCTTGACACCTGTTCCGAGATCGAGCGCGCTAACCACAGGTGGGGTGTGTGGGCACCCCCATCGATTAGTACCTGATTTCAAAGTATTGTACCGGGGGCCACAAGTAGTTTGGGGCTTTCTTACTATCCTGTACTTATGCCATGCTTTACTGCTTTATTTACGATTGTGCGAGGAGCACCTGTACTGTTTAGGATCGTGACACGTTTTCGCTGTATCGACAAGCCCAGTCACACTTTCGGGTTCCCAGTCGTTTACAGCCGTCTACACAAACCCTGAGTCCGTCTCGGAGACCGGCCGACTTCGTTGCGGGTAGCTTAGTGGGGTGGCCCCCATGTACTTGCTTTGGGTCTGGGAAACGTCATGACTTAGGCCCCGCCGACATACCGATGGGTGTATGTTAACTGATCTGGCAAAAAGGGTCGAAGTGCGTGTGGATACTTTGGTGCACCCCTGCAGGGTTAAATCTTTTCGAAAAGCCATGTCCGCGGTTATGGACGACTTGGAGCACAGTTCTCGATCATAGACAACTATAACTAAATTTTACTGCTATAATTTGACTTGTATCCGATATGACTAGTAATCAGCTTCACTACAACGGAATGGCTAAATAAAAGTACCAACAACTGCTGGGTTTGGGATGTCTCATGCTAATCGTATCTGACTAGTAAGTGTTGCAACTACAACGGAATGCTTAACTAAAACTGCCCACTGCTTATTATATCAGGATGACTCATGCCATCTTTATTTGACTAGTAATTGCCGCAACTATAACGGAATGAATAAAACTGCCAACGGTGTGAGTTCCTCGGTTGACTTCCTCGTTTGGTCTCGAGGGGGAAACACCAGGATGGGTATGTTTGGTGGTAGTATCAGGTTGGTTCCGAATAGGTCTTTCTTACCCCTCTCTGATAGCCGCTAGTTGTATCGAGTCTCTATAGGTTGTTTAGTGCATGCCGTGCTGCCGCTTCAGTCCACCATACCTATGTAGGCGAGGACCGCCGAATTCTAGCCTCACCGTGTACTGGCCTCAGTACTGACCGCTCTCTCTTTTTCCTTTGCCCTTTGTCGGCACCCCTTTTGTTTAAGCAGGTTTTGAGATCGACGTCGTTAGCAGGGTTACCCTTCCGGCTTGGCCTGGGCAGGGTTATGGACGCCATTGGTTATTCTTCAGGGCTCTTAGTCCCATTTGCATCTTGTCCGTAGTCGGACGCTGTATCATTTTCAAGGTGATTTGGATCTTTGTACTGTATATCTGCATTCTTGACACTTTGAGTCGTTGTTGTATATATCTGTTCTGTGGGTTCCATCGTGGACTATTGTGTAATGGTATTACTTCGTTTTCCACCCGCACGAAAGTGCCTGGTGGGCACCTTTGAATCGTTTCTATGCGGGTTTGGTGGGAATCGCTGAAACTTGCATAGGACCGATTCTGAGGGTGTTACATCAACTGTGGTACTTGATCCATATGATGTCTTGTGAGTTGTTCGTTTAGTTCTTGAGGACATGGGAGAAGTCATGTTGTTAGTAGTGAATCTGTGTTAAGTTATTATTCAATGGTTTGGTATTTAAGTTGTGGTGCTATTCTTCTAGTGGTGTCATGTGAACGTCGACTACATGATACTTCACCATTTATGGGCCTAGGGGAATGTATTGTGTATTTGGCTACTAATTGTGGGGTTTCCTGAGTGACAGGAACCTGAACCCCCGTTAGGACACCCTTGCACAAGGGAGCGTAGGATATCAGAGTTTAAGGTTGTGGTTAGATTTATATCTTAATTACTTTCCTGTATTTACGGATGTTTGTAGGGGGTTTAATCACAAGTATTTATTAGTCCTAGGAAGGGCGGTATGTTAGCACAGGTTCACCCACACAACACTTACAAACACCATAGAAGAGTACTCAACTATTTGAAGCGAAAGCACTTGGCAGAATTCCCATGTGTCCTTGAGAACGTTTGGTACTTATAAGTATTTCCACCGGCTTGTGCTTTGCTAAGAAAGGATTGGTCCACTTGCTCCGTTTGTTCGTTACTTCTGTTACTTGCTCCTTGTTTTGTTGCCTTGTCAGAAAACCACTAAAAACTCGTTTGCTAAGTATTCACAGAGATTTCCTGCTCCATACCACTGTTCAGCACCTTCTGCTCCTCGTTGGTATCGACACTCCTATTTATCGAAAGTACTAAGATACACCCCCTATACTTGTGGGTCACCAAGACTATTTTCTGGCGTCGTTGTCGGGGAGTGAAGCGCTATTGACGAGTGGAACTGGTAAGGGAAACTTTTACTATAAGTATTTATTTTGTTACTGCTTGTTACTTTGTTTCCAATATGGATAACACACTTGGTTTTCTGTTTGGGAAAACTACTACCACTGCTAGGGTAGTAGATGAACCACCTCCTATTGAGATAGATCCTTTTAAGATACCTACAAGTATTGTTAATCGTGTTATGGATAATTATTATTTTGGGGATGGAACTGTCAATCCCGGTGATCACTTGCTTTTTATACATGAATTATGCGTGTTGTTTAAGTGTGCAGGTATAACAACTGAACAGGTGAAGAAGAAGTTACTTTTCATATCCTTTAAAGGGAGAGCTGAAGAATGGTATAAGCTGCTGAAGAATGGACAATCCATGGAATGGGAGGAGATGACATCTCTCTTTTACTCTAAATTTTATCCTCCCAGTGAGATTCATAAGGATAGAAATCTTATATATATAACTTTTGGCCTCTTGATGGAGAGAGTACAACTCAAGCTTGGGGGAGATTGAAGTTACTAATGCTTAAATGTCCTATTCATGAACTCCCTAACAATATTATTCTCAATAACTTTTATGCTAGGCTTTATATTCATGATAAAGATTTACTAGATGCTTCTTATGTTGGATCATTCACACGTATGAAGGAAGAAGCTAAATGGGATCTTCTAGACCATATTCAAGAGAACACTGAAGCTTGGGAGAATGACAAAGGAAGAAAGTCAGGTATCAACTATGATTATGAATGCATTAAATCTTTTATGGGAACTGATAGCTTCCGTGATATTAGCAATGAGTTTGGTCTTGATCCTCAAGTTCTTGCAAAATGTTTTAATGCTTTTGCCTCTTATATTGAGATTCCCAAGAAAGAGAGGGACAAGTACCATGCTCCATATAGACATTGTTACCCATGTTCCCGCTAGCACAGAGGTTTATACTGTTGATCCTATTTTGCCTGAACCTTATGTTGAGAAGATCCCTTTTCCCTCCAAGGTAAGGGAACATTCTATTATGGCTAATGTGGTTATCAAAAGCGCAAAGAAAACTATAGGGTCCGATGAGCTTATTGATATTGAGCCTGTGGTAGCTATTGTGAAAGATCTTGTCACTAGAAATATAGAGGATGAGCATATTGTCTTCTGTGAAGACGCTACTAATATTGTTTCTCATCCTAAGAAAGTTAGAAAAGCTAGTGTCCTTGTGCTTTCTGTTAAAATTGGTAGTCATAGCTATTATGGGTTATGTGATATTGGTGCTAGTTCCAGTGCTATTCCTTATGAGCTCTACAGGGAAATTATGCATGAGATTGGTCCTTGTGAGCTTGAGGACATTGATGTGGTTATTCACCTTGCTAATAGAGAGCAAGTTTTCCCCATTGGAATTGTAAGATATGTGGAGGTCCTTTGTGGTAAGATTAAATATCCTGCTGATTTTCTAGTACTTGGTAAAGAAGCTAGTAAAACCTATCCTATTATCTTTGGTAGACCCTTTCTGAATACTTGTGGGGATATCATATATTGTAGGAAGGAAAAAGTTTTGACTAAGTTTGCTGGAGAGTCTTATGAGTTTAATTTTTCCAAATTTGCCAAAACTCCTTATGAAAATGAACTGCCTGATGAGGATTTCAGGGTTGAACAACTTTCTGCTATTTCTCTTGCTCCTAACAATGCCTTGTAGCAGTTCATGGAAGATCATGAAAGTGATGCCTTCATGAAGGAAAGAAATGAGATTGACGAGGCTTTCCTTCGCCAGCCTGAGTTACTTAAGCATAATATACCTGTGGAAGATTTGGGTACCACACTACCACCTAAAGGGGACCCTGTTTTCGAATTAAAACCTTTACCTGATGATATTAAATATGCTTATCTTGATGATAAGAAAATTTATCCTGTTATTATTAGTTCTAAACTTTCAGGCAAGGAAGAAGAAAGGTTATTGGAGATATTTAAGAAACACCGAGGAGCTATGGGCTATACTCTTGATGATTTATAGGGGATTTCTCCTACTATATGTTAGCATGCTATTAATATAGAGCCTGACGCAAAACCAGTTGTTGAGCACCAACGCCGTCTAAATCCTAAGATGAAGGATGTGGTAAGAAATGAGGTATTAAAACTCCTTGATGCTGGTATTATTTATCCTATTGCTGATAGTAAATGGGTTAGACCTTTTCATTGTGTTCCCAAGAAAGGGGGAATAACTGTTGTGCCTAATGAGGATAATGAGCTTATACCTCAAAGAGTAGTGGTTGGGTATAGAATGTGCATCGATTTTAGAAAGATTAATAAAGTTAATAGGAAAGATCATTATCCTTTGCCCTTTATTGATCAAATGCTTGAGATGTTGTCCAAAAAGACTCACTTTTGTTTTCTCGATGGTTATTCTAAGTTTTCTCAAATTGCTGTGAAAGCACAGGACCAAGATAAAACTACTTTCACTTGTCCTTATGGTACTTATGCTTATAGCCGTATGCCTTTTGGTTTATGTAATGCTCCTGCTACCTTTCAGAGATGTATGTCTGCTACCTTTCATGGTTTTTGTGAAGAAATTGTAGAGGTTTTCATGGACAATTTTTCTATCTATGGGACTTCTTTTGACAACTGTTTGCACAACCTTGATAAAGGTTTGCAGAGATGTGAAGAAACCAACCTTGTTCTTAATTGGGAGAAATGCCATTTCATGGTTAATGAGGGGATTGTCCTTGGACACAAGATCTCTGAAAGAGGCATTGAAGTTGAGAGAGCCAAAATTGAAGCAATTGAGAAGATGCCTTTTCCTAGAGATATCAAAGGTATTCGTAGTATCCTTGGTCATCCTGGTTTCTATAGGAGGTTTATTAAAGATTTCTCCAAAATTTCAAAGCCCCTTACTAATCTTCTTCAAAAAGATGTACCTTTTGTTTTTTATGATGATTGTAAGGAAGCTTTTGAAACTTTGAAGAAAGCTTTGACAACTGCTCCTATAGTCCAACCACCTGATTGGAGTTTACCTTTTGAAATTATGTGTGATGCTAGTGACTTTGCTGTGGGTGTTGTTCTTGTACGACGTGTTGACAAGAAGTTGAATGTTATTCATTATGCTAGCAAGACTCTGGATGCTGCTCAAAATAATTATGCTACTACTGAAAAAGAGTTCTTAGCTGTAATCTTTGCTTGTGATAAGTTTAGACCTTATATTTTTGATTCTAAGGTTACTATTCACACTGATCATGCAGCTATTAAGTACCTTATGACAAAGAAGGACGCTAAGCCTAGGCTTATAAGGTGGGTGTTGCTTTTGCAAGAGTTTGATCTGCATATTATGGATAGGAAAGGTGCTGATAATCCTGTTGCGGATAATTTATCTCGTTTGGAAAACATTTCTTTTGACCCTTTGCCTGTTAATGATAGTTTTCCAAATGAGCAGTTAGCCGCAATAAGGGTAAGTCCGCATGAGAGTCCTTGGTATGCTGATTATGTTAACTTTATTGTTTCCAAGTACTTGCCTCCAAACTTTACAGCTCAGCAAAGAAGGAAGTTCTTTTATGATCTAAGGCATTACTTTTGTGATGACCCACACTTATATAAAGAGGGGGTAGATGGTATTATGCGTAGATGTGTTCCAGAATTTAAACAACAAGAGATATTGAGAAAATGTCATGGAAGTGCTTATGGAGGACATCATGCTGGGGATAGGACTGCATAAAAGGTTTTACAATGTGGATTTTATTGGCCTACCCTTTTTAAAGATGCAGGGAAGTTTGTCTTATCATGTGATGAATGCCAACGAGTAGGTAACATCTCTAGACGCAATGAAATGCCTATGAATTATTCCCTTGTTATTGAACCTTTTGATTGTTGGGGATTTGACTTTATGGGGCCTTTTCCTCCTTCAAAAGGGTATACTCATATTCTTGTTGTTGTTGACTATGTTACAAAGTGGGTATAAGCCATACCTACAAATAGTGCGGTTGGTAAGACCTCTTTGAAAATGCTTAAAGATGTCATTTTTCCTAGGTTCGGTGTGCCTAGATATCTCATGACTGATGGAGGCTCTCATTTTATTCATGGGGTTTTTAGAAAAACTATCGCTAAGTATGATGTAAACCACATAATTGCCTCAGCTTATCACCCCCAAACTAGTGGGCAAGTAGAACTTTCCAATAGGGAAATTAAATCTATCTTGAAGAAGACTGCCAATAGGTCTAGAAAAAATTGGGCAAAAAAGTTGAATGACGCTTTGTGGGCTTATAGAACTGCTTATAAAAATCCTATGGGGACGTCTCCTTACAAAATGGTCTATGGGAAAGCTTGTCACTTGCCTTTAGAATTAGAACACAAAGCTTATTGGGCAGTGAAAGAGTTGAATAGAGACTCTAGATTTGTCGATGAGAAAAGACTGCCCGACTTAAGTAATCTAGATGAGTGGAGAGGTGAAGCTTATGAAAATGCTAAGCTCTTTAAGGAAAAAGTGAAAAGATGGCATAATAGGAGAATTTTCAAAATGGAGTTCCATGTTGGTGAGAAAATTCTTTTGTGTAGGTCTCGTCTCAGATTTTTTGCAGGGAAACTACTCTCAAAATGGGAAGGACCTTTTGTTATCAAGGAAGTGTACCGTTTAGGTGCCATCAAAATTTCTTCTCTGAAGGATGACACAACACAAGTGGTGAATGGTCAAAGACTAAAACATTCTATTTCTGGAGATTCTTATAACAAAGATGTGGATGTTATTCAAATGATAACTCCAGAAGAATTTATCAGAAGCCAAACACCAAAAACTCTAGAGTTCGTCTTTGAATAGGTAAAAATGGTGAAAATAGAAGGTTCGTGAAACTCCAATCTTTTTATATTTTTGATGTTTTTAATACATAAGGGAAGTTACGAGAC
Source organism: Avena sativa (assembly GCA_916181665.1). Classification (NCBI taxonomy): domain Eukaryota; kingdom Viridiplantae; phylum Streptophyta; class Magnoliopsida; order Poales; family Poaceae; genus Avena; species Avena sativa. The sequence goes on from OV702279.1 coordinate 289,315,312, forward strand.
GGAATTGAAGAGGAAACGGAGCCCGGGGTGGACAAACCCACCTCAGGCACGAGCCCAGCCTGGTGGCGCCTGAGGAGGGTGTTCCACCCGCGAGCTCTGACTCCGCCTCATTTCCGTGTCAAAACCTTCCTTATACATTGAAAATTCGTAATATATAACCCCCCGGGTTCCCCGAGGTTCTTGCATCGTGTTATCGTTGTGTTTTCGTTTTGATCTGTTTTTGTCAGGAAAATTCTCAGATTTGGAGCCTCAATGTCTTCCTCTGGATCGCCCACAGAGGATTCCTCTGCGGACGTCCTCAACCCGTACATGTAAGAGTTGAGGATTCATCCCAAAGAGTTGATCCTCAAAGAGGGGAAGGTACATATGAAAGAAGTTCAAGGCCCTAAAGGAGAGGGCAGTCTGGAAGACCGGATGGAAGCGTTGGAACAAGAAGTTTTCAGGTACAAGAAGATGGCGGAACACAAAGTGGATGTTATTCACAAGATAAGTTCAGAACTCATCACCAAGCACGAGGGAGAAGTTGCTGAGCTCCGAGAAGAGATCTTCTCACTCCATCGGACCACCAATCAATTGCAAGCACAACTCTATGACATACAGAATCAAAACTGTGAGTATGAGGCTAGATTTGATCGCATAAGCTCTACTGCTAGTTTCAGGATTGCAGAGACAAGGACATCCTTTTTGATGGGGAACCATTGCCTTGGAAGTTTTATGATGACAAGAGAACACCACCACCACCAAAGGAGTAATTCGTCATCAGGTTTGGCATCCCCTTGGCTTGTTCCAAGCTTGGGGGAGTGCCGCGGTATCACCACCATTATCTTTTAGCTTTTACCTTTTTAGTGGATTCATATCTGTGGTAGAGAGTTTATCTTATATTTTGGTTTGCATGTGGAAGTATCTCTCCTTTAGTTGATCATCTATGTATCCCTTGGTGTGAGTGCCTTTATTGAATATTAATGAGAAGTCTCATCTTTTACTTTTTGCACTTCTTATTTTAGTTGGCAATCTCTATTATATGATGGAACTTGTTGATCAGTATTGGCACCACTTTGGGATCATCAAGTGGATCTAAATTGGTTTTGGCAAACCAAGTTCTGGTCAGTGGCATTAGTTTGAAAGAAAAAGAAAAAAAGAAAAAAAAAAGCTTATAGGTATTTTGTATCATTTGTTTTCTTTCTTGTTGGCTCATAAGCTTAGTATTCTATATTTGAGATTATTTTGTGTCTTTAAGAAAGATTGCATGTTTGGCTTTATTACTTGTATGTTTGCTTGTTTCTTTCAACTCTCCTTCTTGCTACCCAGCCTTGCTAGCCAAAAACCTGTTTTGAGAAGGCATACTTCTCATGTTTCCAAAACCCTTTGAACCCAAAATTTTTGCCACTTGTGTCCACCATATTTACCTAGTAGCTTTTGCTATTCCAAGCAAATTCTCAAGCTTCATCTACCTTCCGAATTAAAAAGTATTCTGTTATGTGAAAACTAGTTAGTAAAGCTCTCACGAACTTGATGGCACACATTATTTCCTTGCCCCTAATAGACTTGAACCATTGTGAACATCGAAGTTGTATATGCTTGCATCTATACGTTCGAATTAGCAGAACCGTGCTGTCAGGGGGAACGTTTTCAACATTGCACTTGTACTCTATACACAGTTGATATCATGCTCTTTTGTCAATGGATGTCAACGGTGTGAAATAAAGAGGGAACTTGTAAGTCCATGGAGTTTGTATCCTGTGTTAGAGAAACGCCTGGGCCGCTAGCCTAAGCCATGCTTAATCATGGTGGAAATTTGCAGCATCACCATAGTGAGTCATCTATGAAGCATCCTCAATAAAAAGCTATACACATAGTAAATAAAAAGATCACTGAGATGCTCATTGTCTGCTTGCCTTGTCATTTTGGTTATGGGAAAGCTCATGTACCATGTGCAAGGGGTACCCCGTTGGCGGTTCTCAATGATATGCAAATACTTACAATCACAAGAACTTACCTGGGCCCAAAGTTGAGTATGCATGAGGAGTGGCCCTCATATTCAAGGGACATGAGATTGCCAACTTATATTTCGTCAAGCATATACTCCATCTTTGTTCACTTTAACCTTAACCATCTCAAGATGCTTATGATAGGGGCAATGAGGGCTCAAAGCTAGTAAGTACCATAATCTTTTGGAAGCTCTTTATGACTTGTAATCCCTGCTACCCTCTAAGAAGGGACCTTTCTCCTAGTTACCAGTTTGAGTCAGTAAACCTATTTCCTCTCTATCTCCAGCAAGCATTTGAGTTGTTGTGTTTCAAGCATTCATGTGGTGATTTATTCAATCATGTTCTTTATCTTCCTTGTTTGCACAAAACTCTTATCTATTGAGTATTACTTTGAAAGCCTTCACTTGTGAAAAACTTTTTTGAGCAAAGAGTGCTCCTGTTTTGAAACCTCTACAAAAAGCTTTTGTGAAACTGTTTACCAGGTGTTCTCTGGCCAAGAACGAGTTTGCCAATTCCAATTATGATTTATCTTTATGCATCTCTATTGTGACTGTTGTACTTAATTGCAAGCTAAGTTATATAATGGTGAGTTGCTTTCTTCTATGAGTTGTGCAATGGTAAGTGTGATGCTTCTTGTTCGTATTCTTTTATCGACACTTCACTCCATAAACCTGTGGACATGTTTACTGAGCTCAGTATTCGCTTGGGGACAAGCGAAGTCTAAGCTTGGGGGAGTTGATACGCCCAATTTGCATCACCATTCTACATCATAATTTACCTCTATTCATTGATATTTGTCTTATTATGAGGTATTACTTATGGCTTTTCATCTGTTTATGCATGTTGGATGATTCTTGGAGGATGGACTGTCGGAGTCTGGATTCTGATGGAAAAGAATGTGTTTCGGTGCAATTTCGAAAAGATCATAAAAATATGGAAACGTATTATTTTACCAAAAGACGAAGGAATCTAGGAGGGACGAAGAGGGGCCTAAGGGGGCCCACACCCCCTAGGCGCGAGCCCACCTGACCCCGTGCGTAGGGCAGGTGTGGCCCACCTGCCCGGCCTCCGACTCCGCCCCTTCGCCTATATCTTCCCTTCGAAACCCCAAGGCTGAGGGAGCGACGACAGATAGATTTGCACCGCCTCTGGGGGGCGGAAAACATCGAGAGAGAAGATCTCTCCGGCAGACAGATTTCTTCCAGGGGAATTCCTTCCTGGAGAGGGGAGACCGTCGCCATCAACACCGTCACCCAAGCTAGGATTCATCAGGATCATCATCATCATCTGCACCATCATCTCCACCAGCACCATCACCACCACTCCGTCCCACTGTAACAATTGTGTTGGATATTGCTTTAGTTCTTAGGGGAAACTTTCCCGGTGTTGATTACTATTGTAGTTGACGCTTGTGAGTGGAACCATTGGATTATTGTTTATGTTCATATTGTTATCCATTACCATATCATCTTTGATCTTGATCCATATGATGTCTTATGAGTTGTTCGTTTAGTTCTCGAGGACATGGGATAAGTCATGTTGTTAGTAGTGAATTTGTGTTGAGTTATTATTCAATGGTTTGGTATTTAAGTTGTGGTGCTATTCTTCTAGTGGTGTCATGTGAACGTCTACTACATGATACTTCACCATTTATGGGCCTAGGGGAATGCATTGTCTATTTGGCTACTAATTGTGGGGCTGTCGGAGTGACAGAAACCTGAACCCCCGTTAGGACACCTTTGCACAAGGGAGCGTAGGATCTCAGAGTTTAAGGCGGTGGTTAGATTTATATCTTAATTACTTTCATGTAGTTACGGATGTTTGCAGGGGGTTTAATCACAAGTATGTATTAGTCCTAGGAAGGGCGGTATGTTAGCACAGGTTCACCCACACAACACTTACAAACACCATAGAAGAGTACTCAGCTATTTGAAGCGAAAGCACTTGGCAGAATTTCCATGTGTCCTCGAGAACATTTGGTCCTTATAAGATTTCCACCGGCTTGTCCTTTGCTAAGAAAGTATTGGGCCACTTGCTTTGTTTGTTCGTTACTTTTGTTACTTGCTCTTTGTTTTGTTGCCTTGTCAGAAAACCACTAAAAATCTGTTTGCTAAGTATTCACAAGGATTTCCTGCTCCATACCACTGTTCAGCACCTTCTGCTCCTCGTTGGGATCGACACTCTTATTTATCAAAAGTACTACGTGTAGGGGTTCGTAGCATGGAAAACAAAAATTTTCTACCGCATACAAACAAACAAGCCAAGATCTATCTACTAGATTGTAGCAACGAGTCGATAGAATAACTCACCCTCGAAGATTCCAAAGTGTTTAACGAGAGCGGATTCTCGTGGGTGATGTAGTCTTACTCTTCCCGATCTCAAGATCGTGTAGACGATCCTTCCGGCGCTGCGTTTCGGCAGCGCTTCCGCAGTTTGTCACACGTTCGGTACTCGACGAAGACCTTACTCTCCCTTGTTCCAACAGGCAGCGGAGGTCGTAGCACTCTCCTCGCGATTCGGCAGCACGACGGCGTGGTACCGGAAGTAGAGGGGAGATCTCGCAGGGCTTCGCCTTAAGCCAGAGCGAGTATGGTGGACTATGAGAGAGCCTCGGTGATCTAGGGTTTAGACACACCAAGTAGAGGAAGCAAGGCCGGCGGATAGGGTTTGCCCTAGGCGGCGGCAGCAGGAGGTGGCGGCGCCGGCGGCTAGGAGCTAGGGTTTGCGGGGGGCAACTTGTGTGCTTGGAGGGGCAGCCCTTCCCCTCCTTATATAGATGGAGGGCGGCGGCCAAGGAGAGGGGAGTCCCTCCCCAACTCGGCTTCCAAGGCCGGCGGGTGGAGGGAGAGGAACTCCTCCCCAAGTAGGTTTCCTACTCTCCCTCCACCAAGCAAAATAGCCGTTTGACTTTTCAAATTGGCGTTTGACTTTTCAAACTAGGATTTGATTTATCCCTTTATTTCGCTCAGCGATGACACCTAGTACATGATGCAATCATTCCAACTTGTTATGACACATTCATGTACCCTTCCCCTCCGGAGTGCCGGACATTCCGGAACCTTCTAGAACATTCCCGATGAAAAACACCGGAACCATTCTCCAACCCCGAAACAGGACTTTCCTTATATGAATCTTATTCTCCGGACCATTCCGGATCTCCTCGTGATATCCCGGACCCCATCCGAGACTCCGAACAACATTCGGTCTCTTACTCATCATTCCATAACTACTCAACAACGTTGAATCCTTAAGTGTGTCTCCCTACGGTTCGTGAATTATGCGGACATGATCGAGACACTTCTCCGAACAATAACCAATAGAGGAATCTGGAAATTCATATGTCTCCCACATACATATGGATGGACAAACAATAACCGATCGAATGAACCACTTACATACGATACCAATTTCCCTTTGTCTCACGATAGTTTACTTATCCGAGGTTTTGATCGTCGGTATCTCTGCATACCTAGTTCAACCTCGTTACCGATAAGTACTCTTTTCTCGTTCCCGTGATATGTGATCCCTTGTGAGCTAGTCACATGCTTGCAAGCTAATTGGATGACATTCCACTGAGAGGGCCCAGAGTATATCTATCTGTCATATGGATGGACAAATCCCACTCTTGATCCATGTGTCTCAACCAATACTTTCCGAACACTCAATGCCCCCTTTATAGCCACCCAGTTACGGTGTGGTGTTTGATGTCATCAAAGCATCCTTCCGGTGATGGTGATAAGCATGATCTCATGGTCGAAGGAATTAGGTTACTATGTATCAGAAAGCATATAGCAATTGAACTGTTAAAATGACTTGATCTTTATGCTACGCTTATCTATAGGAGTATGTCCATCATATCATTCTCCTAACGATATGATCTTGTTGTTAATAACATCTCAATGTTCATGATAGGTAAACCACAATCATTTATTAACCAACAAGCTAGTATTATGAAGAGGCTTTACTAGGGACTTCAATTTAAGTTTACAAATCACACAAGTATTAATGTTTCCTTGTTAATACTATTATAGCATGAATGTAAACATTTATCATAAACACAAAGATATAATAATAACTATATTTATTATTGCCTCTAGGGCATATCTCCAACAGTCTCCCACTTGCACTAGAGTCAACTAATCTTGATTACATGGTAATATACCGAACACCCATGGTAGTTTGGTGTTGGTCATGTTTTGCCCTCGGGAGAGGTTTAGTCAACGGATCCGCCACATTCAGATCTGTGTGTACTTTGCAAATCTTTATGTCGCCATCTTGGACATGTTCTCGAATAGCGTGAAAACGTAGCTTGATATGCTTCAGATTCTTGTGTGACCTTGGTTCTTGCGCATTGGCTATGGCGCCCATGTTATCACAATAGATAGACATTAGGTCCAGCGCACTTGGAACCACACCAAGCTCTGTAATGAACTCTTTCATCCATATCGCTTCTTGCGAAGCCTCCGAAGCAGCCATGTATTTCGATTCAGTTGAAGATCTCGCCACAACGCTTTGCTTTGCACTCCTCCAGCTAACTGCTACACCATTCAAAGTAAATACATATCCAGATTGTGATTTAGAATCATCCGGATCGGTGTTCCAACTAGCATCGGTGTAACCATTAACAACGAGTTGTTCATCACCTCCATAAGAAAGAACCATATCCTTAGTTCTTCTCAAGTACTTAAGGATGTTTTTGACCGCTGTCCAATGATCCACTCCTGGATCACTTTGATATCTGCTAGTTAAACTAACATCATATGCAATGTCGGGTCTAGTACATAGCATGGCATACATTAGAGATCCTATGGCTGAGGCATAGGGAGTCTTACTCATCCTCTCTCTATCTTCTGCCGTTGTCGGACTTTGAGTTTTACTCAAGGTCGTATTGGGCAACATGGGCAAGAACCCTTTCTTTCTATCTTCCATTCCAAACCTCTTTAGAACTTTGTCCAAATATGTACTTTGTGACAATGATATTAGGCGTCTTGATCTATCTCTATAAATCTTTATGCCTAATATATAAGCTGCTTCGCCAAGATCTTTCATTAAAAAACTATTATTCAAATATTCCTTGACACTATTAAGAAGGTCTACATCATTCCCAATCAACAATATGTCATCTACATATAGTATTAAGAATGCTACAGAGCTCCCACTCACTTTCTTGTAAATACAAGCTTCTCCATAAGTTTGTATAAAACCAAAACTTTTGATCACCTTATCAAAACGTTGATCCAACTTCGGGATGCTTGCTTCAATCCATATATGGACCGTTGAAGTTTGCATACCTTGTTATCATCTTTAGGATCGACAAAACCTTTGGGTTGCATCATATACAACTCTTCATCAATGTCTCCATTGAGGAACGCTGTTTTGACATCCATCTGCCATATCTCATAATCATAATATGCAGTGATTGCTAACATAATCCTCACAGACTTTAGTTTCGCTACTGGTGAGAAAGTCTCATCGTAGTCAACTCCTTGAATTTGTCGAAACCCTTTTGCGACAAGTCGAGCTTTATAGACAGTAACATTACCATCAGCATCTGTTTTCTTCTTGAAAATCCATTTGTTCTCGACAGCCTTTCGGCCATCCGGTAAGTCCACCAAAGTCCATACTTGGTTTTCGTACATGGATCCAATCTCGGATTTCATGGCTTCTTGCCATTTATTGGAATCTGGGCTCATCATCGCTTCCTCATATGTCGCAGGGTCATCGGTGTTATCCACCAACATGACACTCATAACGGGATCATACCAATCAGGAGTGGTATGAGTTCTCGTTGACCTGCGAGGCTCTGTAGCAACTACAACCGAAGTTTCATGATCATCATCATTAGCTTCCTCTCTTATTGGTGCAGGCACCACAGGAACTTCTTCCGGTGCTGCGCTACTCGCAAGTTCGACAGAAGGTTCGACAACCTCGTCGAGTTCTACTTTCCTTCCAGTCACTTCTTTTGAGAGAAATTCCTTCTCCAGAAAGGATCCATTCTTGGCAACGAAGATTTTGCCTTCGGATCTATGATAGAAGGTATACCCAATAGTTTCCTTTGGGTATCCTATGAAGACGCATTTTTCCGCTTTGGGTTCAAGCTTGTCCGGCTGTAACTTCTTTACATAGGCTTCGCAACCCCAAACTTTAAGGAACGACAATTTAGGTTTCTTCCCAAACCATAATTCATACGGTGTCGTTTCAACGGATTTAGATGGTGCCCTATTTAAAGTGAATGCGGTTGTTTCTAATGCATAACCCCAAAATGATAGCGGTAAATCTGTAAGTGACATCATAGAACGAACCATATCTAAGAGAGTTCGATTACGACGTTCGGACACACCATTACGCTGTGGTGTTCCCGGTGGTGTCAATTGTGAAAGTATTCCGCATTTTTTCAAATTCTCGCCAAACTCGTAACTTAGATATTCACCTCCACTATCAGAACACAGAAATTTAATCTTCTTGTTACGTTAATTCTCAACCTCACTTTGAAATTCCTTAAACTTCTCGAAAGTTCAGACTTATGTTTCATGAAATAGATATACCCATATCTACTCAAGTCATCTGTGAAGGTAAGAACATAACTGTAAGGTCCCTCCTTTGTAAAGGAAAAGGATCCCTGTGATTGCAATGCTAGTCCCTGGATCAATAGCTAGCATCCACAGTTGAGATGTAATATCAAGAAACAAAGGTCATAATACAACTTTATAACCAGGAATAACATAATTTATTACATCTTACATAGCTCATTTGGCTATTACATTACATTACATTGCAGCAGAATATCTATAAGCATGGGGTCCTTCATCTTCAAAGTGCCACAGGAAGACATGTTGGTTGTAGACTTTGTAATCCTAATCAACACACTTTACTAAATCAATCAAACCTGCAACATAACAAGTTACAGCCACAAAGGTCAATACATTTGAATTGTATTGGCAAGTGATACTATGGTAGTATAGTGGAGTCTATCATCTATATGCATTTGGCAAAGTGGAGTTGAGGCTTGCATTGCTCAAAAATTAGATTTTTCCTTATCATTTGAAAACACTAAGTTTTTGTTTGGCAAAAATCACCCAAGGCATCTACCAATCAAAGATTGAAGATCCTTTAACCCTTGTTCAATCCACAAGTTTTTAACTTAGAAATTTTGATTATGAGATTCTTGATAGCTTCCATGTCTTGATGCTCAAATTGTCCTTTACCAGGGACATGGCTAAGTACTTAGATTTTACACTCTGCAGAGGTGGTGCACTTTCCCCACAAGACTTGGTTTCACCAAGACAAGATATTTTAGAAGACTTCCCTTAGACCAAATGGACGCGCTCCATCCTATCATTCCCACTACCACCAACTGTCCAAATGGCTAAGTTCTAGCAACCTATATGATCCAGGCAGAGCCCATAATGCCAAGTGGCTGCACTTGAAGCTTCTCAACATTTGACATCTCAAATCTCTTTGTTCCTGGGTGGCCATCCACAAGTGAGATACACAAGGTAAACCATAAAAATGGGCCTTGTGAACCACTCAACACAAACCATTCCTTCCATTCCACCCAGGTGATTCATTCTCTTAGTTGTTTTATTAAACAAAACACAAGTCCTCAGACTTAGAAATTTTTCCATAGTGTGAATATATTTCCACCCTTGTTTTCTATTAGCTAAGCTAAGCATGATAGTAGTAGGAGTCTTAACTTAGGAAATTTTACTAAGGTTTCATCTACTAGGTTTTCCCATAGCATGGTTTATACTTTAGCAAAAATTCCATGCAAGTTTTACTTAGAAAAATCACTAATGCATAGTGAAAATAATGGGACAAAGTATGAAGCATCACTTGCCTTTTTGGTAGAGGGTATAAGTTCACTCCTTTTCCTTGCAACAATCACACTCTTCAAGTCACTACAATTCAATCAAGCAAGGCACAATCTCAATCTACCAATCAAGCAAAACATCACATAAAATGATAAAGTCAAAGTAATGCATGCAAGCATGCCAAGCTTTGTTTTATTTGAAAAAGTGGTTACTAATGGGTCATAAACATTTGAAAACACCTAATGGTCATTTTATAAAGTGGCAAAGTCATTTGCAAAAGATTTCACTTCATAAACCATTTTCAAAACAAGGTATCATTTTATGTGGTGTAAAAATGTTTTGGTAAGGCATTAATCTATAGGATTCACAAAATATGTTTTCAAACCATAAAACTTTGTGTTTAGGGTCATAGAGTTTAAAACAAAACATTTCCCAAAGGTTTTCCTTCAAAACCATTTTTAATAAATAAACCATATTTTTATTTGACTAGAATTGATTTTAAATCAAAGATTCATTCTTTTGTTTCTCCAAATACATTTTTGAAACCACAAAGTGATTCCCATGGTCAGTAGGTTCAAAACAATCCATTTGCCAAAGATTTTATCCCCAAAATCATTTTTGAACAATTTTTATAATCTAAACAAGCATACATATGTTTCTGCAAACACAAACAATTTAATAGAAACTTTTTACTAAACAAATGGCATGGTTGGCTAGGGATTGTTCCACTGAATCCATTGATATAAAATTTGCAAAATTTGGACGTGTAGAACTAAAGTTATGGATTTTTCAAATTTGTATACCAAATTAGATTCTAATTCTGTTTTAAATCAAACTTCGTCCACGTGGCTGTTTCTGATTCGTCCATACCGTTTCGCTCGGATCAGCTACAGGGTGCGTTGGATCTAAGTGAGACTGAACGGTGGAGATTAGCTCGTACCTCTTCGCTTAAGTGGTTCTGTCTATGCCACAGGATGAGGATCCAACGGCCCACGTGTGTTTGACCAAAGGTTGGCGGGGCAGCGACGGTGGCTGGCGGCGGCGCGGTCAGATGGTGGCGGTGCTGGTGAAGCAGGAAGCGAGAGAGGCTAGGGACATGCTCACCGGGTTCGCAGGGCTGCGCTGATTCTCGACGTGGTCTCCACAAGGTCAGGGGCGCACGGGGTGAGGACAATGGCTCGCCGGAGTTGCTCCTGGTGACGGGTACGCTCGGGCGTCGTCGACGGTGATGCTACAAGGAGTGTCAAAGCAAGGTAGAGGTCGCATTAGATGCACACGAGAGAGGGGAGTATGCGAGCATCAATGAAAGAAGGCGGCGCGGTCAGAAACTACCTGTGGAGCTCGTCGGAGTTGGAGCGAACGGCGTAGTCGTTCAGTCGAAGACGGAGTCGACGCTACCGGGCACGCGCGAGTGAGGGAAAGGCACTGGCAGGTGCAGGAGATGATGGCGAGCAAGCTCGTGTGCTCTGGAAGCAGTGGGGCTGGCGGTGGTGGCCGGAATTTGAACGTGAGCTCGCCGGAGACAGTGGGGTTCGGGCTTGCGATTCGAGCAGCCTGGTGGCGATGAGGGGTTGGCGTTTGAGGGGAATAGTAGAGGGAAGAGAGGCGCTTATGAGGGCGAGGTCGCGGGGCTGTTTAATCACGGCGTTTACTGCGAATTTACGCCGGCAATCAATCGGCAGCAACGGCCGGGGAGGGCGTGGTCAGCGGCGGGTGAGGACGATGCTTACGTGGCGTGGGCCTATGTCGTCAGCGAAGGAGAGAGAGGGGGTGTGGGTCCTGCTAGTCAGCGATTGCGCGGGTGCGTGTCTGAGTGAGAAAACGTTTCGGAAGAGGGATTGCATGTGGGCTGCAAGTTGGGCTTAGTGGGCTGGGCTGGTTGGGTCGAGTCCGTTTCATATTTTTTTGTTCAGATACTTTTTCCTTTTTCCATTTCTTATTTCTGTTTTGAAATTCAACCAAACCATTCAAATAACAAATCAATTCAAAACTCCTCCAAACTTTGCATTGAGTTTTGGTTCTGTTTAACAACACAATTCCAAGTCCCAAAATAAAATAATATTTTTATTCTTTTTAGGATCTATTTAATAATTAAATAAAATAGACTTTATTTATTAATTCAAATAGGTTTTGATTTATTTATTTAAAATCTCCATTTGAAATCTAAATATTATCAAAACCAAATCAGTAGGTTTTATTTGAAAATATAAAATACTTGGAAAACTTGTTTAAAATAAAATAACATGTTTTGATGTTTAATTAAAATGGTAAAACCTTTATTTTAATAAAATTGGTTTAATAATAAACTCTCCTTATTTTTATTTAAATAAACCTTTACTCTTTTAATCAAAACAAAACATTTTATTTCAAAAGCTTGGCCAAGGTTTAATTTGGCTCTATAAAATAATCCTTATTTATAAATCTACCTTTTCTTTTGAAAACCAAATCTTTTATTAAAAGATCCAAAAATAGTAATTCCAAATATTTTTAACTTTATTGTTTATTTAACTTTTTAAATCCCTTTAGGATTTTATTTGATCCAAATAGGTTTTGAAAGTTTCCAATTGGATTCAAAAAGTTTCTTCTCAACCTGAAAATCAACAAAGTTTTATTTTATTCATTTATTTTTCACATTACAAGATTTGGAAAATCTTGGGATGTGACAGGCTACCACCCTTAAAATAAATCTCGTCCCGAGATTTGGGGAGGCTAGGGGTTACAAGTTGGTTCAAAAGCATCTAGGGTACTACCACCCTTAAAATATTTTCCAACTAGATTACATCTTGGCTTGCTTGGGATCTTGATGTAACTTTTCTGGACAAACATCTGCATAGTGTCTTTTGTTTTCACACTTGAAACATGTGACAAGGCTGAGATCCTTCATAGGCTGGTTTATCTTGTGCTTCATCTTTTCTGGACAGTTGCTTTCATAATGTCCTGGTTCTTTGTATTTGAAACACATCACTTGGCTATTATCTTTCTTCTTCTTTTCTGGACATTCATTGGCATAGTGACCCATTTCTTTGCAAGTGTAACATTGCACATGGCTTTTGTCCTTCTTTTTCTTGGGTTTCTCCAAAGCTAGGAGTGCTTCTAGTTCATGATCTTCATATGTTATCTCATAGGTAGGAATGTCTACTGGTTTCTTTGACCTTCTATTGCTCCTTGGATAATTCATATGTCTCTTCTTTGGTCCTTTAAATTGGGTCATATTGCATGAAGGTACAAGTTGAATTTTCCTTTGTCCTCATCCTTCTTGGTAGACTTGGCTTGATAGTCTGCAATCAGTTGTTGCACTCCACCTTGTTTCCTTTGTTGAATTATGGAATAGATGGGGCATTGGGTAGGGACATGACTATTTCCTTCACATAGGAAGCAAGTAGCTTGAGATGTGGGGCATTGGCCAACTGGATGTTCCTCTTCACAATTGGGGCATTGATCCCCATGTTCCTTGGAAGTGTGATCCTTGTCTCCACAAATATTGCAGGCTTTGGTTCCTTCTAAAATAACATCTTTGTCATCCTTGTTGTCATAAACTCCTTTGGAAGAGTTGTCTCCAATGTTGATCATTTGAGTGGCCATCCCTTGCAACAATTGGGATTGAAGTTTCAAAATCCTTTGTATAGCTGGGTCTAATCCATTGTTGTTAGCTAAAAGATGGGTTGTCACTTGGCTCAACTGGGTTTGGTTTGCTAGTAGTTGTTCTCTCATGTTGTTCTCTTGGTTGTTGTTGTTGTTGTCATCATCCTTGATGTTGGGGTTTCTTGGAGAAGTCCTCTGTTTGGGTTGGATTGGGATTAGAATAGGCAAAATATTTCTAAGGGAATAATTCTAATCACACACATCACAATTCACACAAGAAATGTGCAAGCAATCACAAACAAACATTCCTCTCAAACAACAAGTTTCAAGCATATTTTTAGGCAACCAAAAATATTTTTGTTACACCACATAAGTTGGTGGGTTTGACTTAAACTAAATATGGTGGTCCATCTATATGGTTCACTTGAAATCCTTCCATCCTTCTTGGTTGACTCTCCTTGAACAAAATCTTTGTATCCTTGGATAAAATTTCTCATGTCTTGGTCACAAATCTTCAAAGGTGATAATGGCTCCTTCTAATTGGTGTTTCCTTAGTCTCCAAACCTTGAGCAAGATTTCTTGTCTCACTTGTCCTTAGTAATATCTAAGGTTGAAGTCCTTGGTGAAAATGCTGAAGATGTTGAAGTCATTAGAGTTGAAGTTGTTGAAGTCATTAGAGTTGAAGAAGTCCTTTGCACATGGTGAAGTCTTTGGCCATGGGGTAAGCTTGTCCATCAAGTTGAAATAGAAGAGATGTAGAGTCAAAACCAAAATGGTTGACGGAAGAGTTTACAAGATTGTTTGTAAATATGTTTTGGAACAAAAACAACTCCTATTTTTCTAAGGGGTTTTGTCCAATCCTAGGGTTACAATCCTACAGGCAACACAGTGCTCTGATACCATCTGTAAGGTCCCTCCTTTGTAAAGGAAAAGGATCCCTGTGATTGCATGCTAGTCCCTGGATCAATAGCTAGCATCCACAGTTGAGATGTAATATCAAGAAACAAAGGTCATAATACAACTTTATAACCAGGAATAACATAATTTATTACATCTTACATAGCTCATTTGGCTATTACATTACATTACATTACATTGCAGCAGAATATCTATAAGCATGGGGTCCTTCATGACACCTAATCCTCATCAGAACCACAATGTTGATGTTTGAACTATCAAGTGCCCGTTGTAAATTGGATCTTTACTATAATGGGAGAGACAGGCACCCACAAAGCCACTTATGCAATACAAGTTGCATGTTGAGCGTGGAGCAAGTCTCATGAACAATGTCATGTAAGGTTAGCCCGGCCGCTTCATCCCATCATACCGCAAGATGCAAAGTACACAAGAAGCAATTGATAATAAAAACACCACCGCCCACAATGACCATTGTGTTCTACTCGTGCAACAGATCTACATATAGACACGGCTCTGATACCACCGTAGGGGTTCGTAGCATGGAAAACAAAAAAATTCTACCGCATACAAACAAACAAGCCAAGATCTATCTACTAGATTGTAGCAACGAGTCGATAGAATAACTCACCCTCGAAGATTCCAAAGTGTTTAACGAGAGCGGATTCGCGTGGGTGATGTAGTCGTACTCTTCCCGATCTCAAGATCGTGTAGACGATCCTTCCGGCGCTGCGTTCCGGCAGCTCTTCCGCAGTTTGTCACACGTTCGGTACTCGACGAAGACCTTCCTCTCCCTTGTTCCAGCAGGCAGCAGAGGTCGTAGCACTCTCCTCGCGATTCCGGCAGCACGACGGCGTGGTACCGGAAGTAGAGGGGAGATCTCGTAGGGCTTCGCCTTAAGCCGGAGCGAGTATGGTGGACTATGAGAGAGCCTCGGTGATCTAGGGTTTAGACAAACCAAGTAGAGGAAGCAAGGCCGGCGGATAGGGTTTGCCCTAGGCGGCGGCTTGCCCTAGGCGGCGGCAGCAGGAGGTGGCGGCGCCGGCGGCTAGGAGCTAGGGTTTGCGGGGGGCAACTTGTGTGCTTGGAGGGGCAGCCCTGCCCCTCCTTATATAGGTGGAGGGCGGCGGCCAAGGGGAGGGGAGTCCCTCCCCAACTCGGGTTCCAAGGCCGGCGGGTGGAGGGAGAGGAACTCCTCCCCAAGTAGGTTTCCTACTCTCCCTCCACCAAGCAAAATAGCCGTTTGACTTTTCAAATTGGCGTTTGACTTTTCAAACTAGGATTTGATTTATCCCTTCATTTCGCTCAGCGATGACACCTAGTACATGATGCAATCATTCCAACTTGTTATGACACATTCATGTACCCTTCCCCTCCGGAGTGTCGGACATTCCGAAACCTTCTAGAACATTCCCGATGAAAAACACCGGAACCATTCTCCAACCCCGAAACAAGACTTTCCTTATATGAATCTTATTCTCCGGACCATTCCGGATCTCCTCGTGATATCCCGGATCCCATCCGAGACTCCGAACAACATTCGGTCTCTTACTCATCATTCCATAACTACTCAACAACGTTGAATCCTTAAGTGTGTCTCCCTACGGTTCGTGAATTATGCGGACATGATCGAGACACTTCTCCGAACAATAACCAATAGAGGAATCTGGAAATTCATATGGCTCCCACATATTTCTACGATTACTTTGCGATCGAATTAACCACTTACATACGATACCAATTTCCCTTTGTCTCACGATAGTTTACTTATCCGAGGTTTTGATCGTCGGTATCTCTGCATACCTAGTTCAACCTCGTTACCGATAAGTACTCTTTTCTCGTTCCCGTGATATGTGATCCCTTGTGAGCCAGTCACATGCTTGCAAGATAATTGGATGACATTCCACCGAGAGGGCCCAGAGTATATCTATCCGTCATATGTATGGACAAATCCCACTCTTGATCCATGTGTCTCAACCAATACTTTCCGAACACTCAATGCCACCTTTATAGCCACCCAGTTATGGTGTGGTGTTTGATGTCATCAAAGCATCCTTCCGGTGATGGTGATAAGCATGATCTCATGGTCAAAGGAATTAGGTTACTATGTATCAGAAAGCATATAGCAATTAAACTGTTAAAATGACTTGATCTTTATGCTATGCTTATCTATTGGAGTATGTCCATCATATCATTCTCCTAACGATATGATCTTGTTGTTAATAACATCTCAATGTTCATGATAGGGAAACCACAATCATTTATTAACCAACAAGCTAGTATTATGAATAGGCTTTACTAGGGACTTCAATTTAAGTTTACAAATCACACAAGTATTAATGTTTCCTTGTTAATACTATTATAGCATGAATGTAAACATTTATCATAAACACAAAGATATTATAATAACTATATTTATTATTGCCTCTAGGGCATATCTCCAACACTACGATACACCCCTATACTTGTGGGTCATCAGGGGTAGCTCAACAACTCAATTGGAGGCTCTCAACACCGACCTCAAAGCTCTTATAACACCAAGAACGAGCTTTGGGGAAGACTTCTGTCGGCTAGGGTTCCAAGAACACAAGAGTAACAAGTTCCTCAATAGAAAGACGATGGAATTCAAATCCCTTTGGTGAGTGAGTATATGTAGGCATCCTCCATTGGTACCCAAAAGGGCAACAAATTCTATTGGCTACATAAGGAGATCTATGAGATTGGAGCTTTGCAACAATAGTGAAGAATGAGTGAAAGCCACAACCAGCTCTTAGGGGAGGATGTATTATATATATGTCCTCAGAAAGAGCCATTGGAGCTGATTAACCCTGGAGTCTACGGGCTCAACATATTGGAGTCTCCGGCTATGCCTGAGTCTCCGGAATAGCAAAGATAGAGTCTCTAGCGGGGGCGGAGTATCCGACTTGAGACTCTAGACCAACTTCCATGAGTCTCTAGTTTTGACACTCTACTGCGGCCGTTAGCTAGGTTATCCTACAGGCTGGACTTGTGGGGTATCGCAACTGCTGAGCTCTGATACCACTCTGTAACACCCTCAGAATCGACCCTATGCAAGTTTCAGCGATTCCCGCCCAACCCGCATAGAAACGATTCAAAGGTGCCCACCAGGCACTTTCGTGCGGGTGGAAAACGAAGTAATAACATTACACAACAGTCCTCGATGGGACCCACAGAACAGATATATATACAACACGACTCCATGAGTCAAGAATACAGATATACTATACAAAGACCCAAATCACCTTGAAAATGATAGAGCGTCCGACTACGGACAAGATGCAAATGGGGCTAAGAGCCCTGAAGAATAACCAATGGCGTCCATAACCCTGCCCAGGACAAGCCGGAAGGGTAACCCTGCTAACGACGTTGATCTCAAAACCTGCTTAAACAAAAGGGGTGCCGGCAAAGGGCAAAGGAAAAAGAGAGAGCGGTCAGTACTGAGGCCAGTACACGGCGAGACTAGAATTCGGCGGTCCTCGCCTACATAGGTATGGTGGACTGAAGCGGCAGCGCAGCATGCACTGAACATCCTATAGAGACTCGATACAACTGGCGGCTATCAGAGAGGGGTAAGGAAGACCTATCCGGATCCTACCTGAATCTTACCCCAAACAATCCCATCCTGGTATTTCCCCCTCGAGACCAATCGAGGAAGTCCACCGAGGAACTCACACAGTTGGCAGTTTTATTTATTCAGTTATTGTTGCAGCAATTACTAGTCAGGTATAGATAATCATCCTGATAAAATAAGCAGTGGGCCGTTTTAGTTAACCATTCCGTTGTAATTGCGACACTTACTAGTCAGATACAATTAGCATGAGATAACCCAAAACCCAGCAGTTGTTGGTACTTTTATTTAGCCATTCCGTTATAGTTGCAATATTTACTAGTCAGGTACAATGGTCGCAAGCGTCAACCCAAAACAGGCAATTGTTGGCAGTATTATTTAGCCATTCCATTATAGTGAAGCTGCTTACTAGTCATTATAAAGTCAAATTTATAGCACTACTTTAGTTATAGTTGTCTATGATCGAGATACTGTGCTCCAAGTCGTCCATAACCGCGGACATGGCTTTCAGAAAGTTTTACCCGGCCGGGGTGCACAAATAGCAACACACACTCGATCAACCTCGGAAAAACCAAATCAAAACCCAACGAGGCCTTCACGACAAAGCAATCACAGGATTCAGAAATATTTCAGGGGGGCCACCCCTTGGAGTACACCCGCAACAAAGTTAGCTGACTCCGAGACGGACCCGAGGTTTGGGTGGACGGCTGTGAACGACTGGGAACCCAAAACTGGGCTTGTCGACACCGCGAAAACGTGTCCCGATCCTAAACAGTACAGGTGCTATCCATCGCACAATTTAAATAAAGCAGTAAAGCATGGCATAAGTACAGGATAGTAAATAAATCCTCAAACTAGTTTGTGGCCCCAAGAAATAAGAATGAATCAAGCTCTGGCTCAGGGGGGTCCCATAATTCCCCGTATGTGGATAGCGCGAATATTCAAGGAACAGGTATCAAGTACTCGGGGTCCTACGGGACACAAGTGGACGGTTAACAACCAAATAACATCTATTGCCCACCTGTGCCTCTGCTTACCTACTTCAATTTTAGTTGTTAAACAGTAATTAAAGTGAACGATAAGTAAAGCCATGATCATCTCCAACATCAACATGCGGCAATACACCAACAACTGTGGCACTTGACGACACGCAACAGCACTTGAGCAAGCGACTACGACGCGCAAGTCCAACTATCTACCAAACAACAGGTAATAGGAGGTGTCCAAGGCAATCTGAGGCTGCGAGGGATATCACGGGTACGAAAACTAGAGCATCGCAACACAGATAGCAATAGATCACAGGAGGGAATAAATACTATAAAAGTAAGATAGGTAGAAAGGGGGAGATGCTCGCCTGAAAACATTGCCGAAGATTCAACCGAAGATCGGGTCGACACTCGCATCAACTCAACGGCCTTATCCGCGAAGAACCAAAACACTAGAAGAAACACCGGATGCACTATTTAATACTATGGCAAAAGATCGGGCATGATGCATGTATGATGTATGACATGGCAAAGATGCGATGCAATTAGGCAATATTAAGCGGAACCGGGGTCCCAACAATTAATATATGGTTCTAGTTGTTTAGACACCCCGCAATTTAGATGTTGTTTTAACAAGGCAAAATATATCACTGGTTCGCTACACAAATTTAAATGAGGCCAATATAAGACTAGATTTGCCCGCATATGGGCCCCATATTTAATTATGAGGTGAATCGGCATAAGGCCCCCAAACCACATGACAATATGCATGCGAGTATGACAATTCAATATGCAACAAGTTTATATTTCATTTATAAAATAGGGCTCGAGAAAAGGGGTCACACATTAGGGTTCGGCGAACTTGGGGTTCCGGGGTTCGGGGTTGGTCTCAGGGTTCAGGGTTCGACGGGATCGGTCTCGGCGGGATCGTCCTCGGATAACGGAGTAGATCTTGGCGTTTCGGGAAGCAGGACTTGGTTCGGTGTCGGGGGCGCATCGGTCTCGCCCTGGTCGGTGTCGATCTTGTCGCTTTCGTGGTCTTCGGGTCCGTGTAGACGGTCATGGCGTTCAAGGTGGCGAACTTGGCGTTCCGTGGCGATCTTGGCGTCCCGTGGCGATCTTGGCGTCAGGGTTCTCGGTCATCGGTAGATCTTGTCATCGCTCTGGTGTTGGTCTCGACACATACGATGGAGATCTTGGGGTTCGATCTTGATTATCGGAGGCGAACTTGGGGCTCGACACCGGGGTCTTCAGGGTTCCACGAGTTCCGGCAGAAGATCTTGGGGTCCATGCCGAGGTTACTAGCGGACCGTGTTGGAGATCACAACGGTCGTCTTTCTTCCATGGCGAACTTGGCAGATGGTCTTTACCACTCCAGGATCGACCTTGTTCAACCAAAACAATCTTGGCGTCTGTGTCGGATATCTTCGGTTTCCATGTCGACGGCCTTCGGGGTTCTAGCTTCGGTCGCTCTTGGCATGATATGAATACTTCGGGGATCTTGGCGTTGGTATAGTTTCCGCTGTTAGCTCGTCGGGTGCTTGTGCAGGTCACATGAACGCCAAAGGAACCCGGCAATGCACCTGACGCCGTTGATCTTGAACATGACGATGGGGCAGAGGCAGCACCAACAGGAGGCCACGGGCGGCTGCTAGAGCATGTGCAGCAGGCTCCAAGATGGGGAGGATGCAGGGAGGCGGCAGGCAGGGCCGACCCGCGGTGGTCGCTGGCGGGAGCGGCGCGAGGCAGGCGGGGCGGAGCTCGCTACCGGAGGAAGGAGGCCGGGGGGCGCGGCTCGGTGGCGGGGCCGACGCCGGGGTGCGCGGGCGGCAGGTCGCGAAGCGGAGAGAGGCCGGGCTCG
Source organism: Avena sativa (assembly GCA_916181665.1). Taxonomy (NCBI): domain Eukaryota; kingdom Viridiplantae; phylum Streptophyta; class Magnoliopsida; order Poales; family Poaceae; genus Avena; species Avena sativa. The sequence continues at coordinate 289,336,044 of OV702279.1, forward strand.
CAGAGGTGGAGGCCGGCGGCGAGGGTGGCGTCCGGCGGCGCGGGGCCGGCGAGGAGGCTCCGGCGGCGAGGAGAAGAGGGGCGAGCAGCGGCGGGGAGCGGGTGCTGCGGGAGGGAGCGAGGGCGGCGGTGGCGATGGAGGGGGCGGCCGCGGCTGCCGGAGCAGGCGGTAGGTGGGGGAGGGGCGAGCTGGTGGCGGTGGCCGGAGAGGCCGAGGGGGGAGGATGCGGGGAGGCGGTAGAGGGGAGGGGGTCGTCGGCGAGCGCGGAGAGGTGGGGGGCGAGGAGGGACGGGGGCGGGTCGCCGGCGGCGAGAGAGAGAGAAGGAGGGAGCGGGGCGCGCGGTGGCCGGAGAAGGGAGGAAGGTGGAGGCGGCGAGCGCGTCGGGGAGGGCGGAGCGGCAGGAGAAGGCGGTGGCGCGGAACCGGCCGGAGGCGGGGAGGAGGATGAGGCCGGCGCCGTGGGGGAAAGGGAGCGAGGCGGGAGGTGGGAGAGAGAGAGGAAGGAGACGGGAGGGTTGGTGGGTGGTGGGACCGGGGTGGGCCAGGGCTGGAGAGTGGGGTTGACCGGTTGGGTGGAGGGAGTGGCTGACGAGTGGGCCGGCGCGGGTGGGGCCCAGGGACAGGGAGAGGGAGAGAGAGGGGTAGAAGGGGGTTGTGTGCGAAAGAGAGAAAAGGGGTGGTGGATTGGTGAGGTGGCAGGGTGGGTAGGGATTGGGGGAGAGGGTGAGGTGGCGAGCTGTGAGAGGTGGGTAGGATAGATTTGGGTGGGAATAGATTTAGGTTTAGACATTTGACTAGGGTTTTATAATTTAATTTAAAAGCCTTTTGCAAATTGTTTTTAGACAACTGAGATATCCGGAAGCACCGGTGTTAATTTGAAATAAAAGGGAGGGGATTAATATAGAAAGTAAAATAGGGTTCTTAGCAAAATAGTTTGAAACAAAATGTGTATGATGATGTCATGATGATGCAATGCGCAAAATTCAACGCGATTTTCTAGTAGTGGTTTTGCGGGATGCCACAGTGGGTGCATATGAGTATGTGTAGGTGATTTGAATTCCCATGAACCTTCCACTAACCAACCCCCTCTTGATAGTCCAGGTTTCCTATCAAACAAAAGGGTTGGTAAACCTTATCGATCATTCTTCAATCTTTTCACTTTTGAGGGGTCGATCATCGTCTCGTGATTTTCATCTTACGACCTAGAACATGCTTGGCACACGATTAGTATCACACATGTTGTCAACAAACACACAAAACACACTTAGGGAGGGAAATGCACTTTCAACATTGAAGCACAACATCGCCATCGTACTCTACCACCACCACCTCCATCTCCCCTTCCATCTTTGCTACCTATCTTGCCCAAAGACCCCACTTTGCTAGTCTACCACACCAAATCCTCTAATATCCACATCGCCTTCTTCTCCAGTGTCACGACACACACTTGAAACCATAAATACGGAGACGACGAACCCGATTCTCCTACCCTTAAGTTTCTTCTGAGCCTATGTCAGTGTCATCGCATAGACCCCTACTTCTGATAAATCATGACTCATTAGAGCTTTTTTTGTTCTGTTGATGGCTTCGGCGAGGCCATATGATGGCACCAAAACATGTGGATACAAAAATGTTGGGACTCCAAGCGAAAATTAATGTAGAAAGGGTGTTCTTCCCACAAAGATAACTTAGGGTTTAATATCGAACTCTTGGGAAATAGTATAACTCTTTCCCTCCCCTCTTCTAGAAACCTGCAAAACAAGATAATTTGCCTTATGTCTCCAACTCCACCGTTTGGTTGTTAAGAAGAAGGTTTGGTATTAGAATTGGAAAGAAATAACAAATAAAATAAACTAAGCATGCAAGCAATGAAAGTAAACTAATCTATATGCAAAGCTAAAACTAAATGAATGGCAATAGTAGTGTGTTGGGTTTTGGATGGTAAATGAAACAAGTAAAAATATTTTTGGACTAAATAAATATAGAAATAAAAGATCTTGCGAATGCAAGTAAGCAGTGCTTCTTATGATTAAAAAAGACTGGCGTTCATGGGTTCACTTGTGTACTCTCTCATAAACTTGGTAGATTAAAAAGAACTTTAGAGATATCATAAGTCTTGATGGAACTTGCATGTAAGTGTTTGGTTCGCATTTATATGCGCATCACATTCTAAAATGAAGATGATCCATGTCAACACCCGGATTTTTAATCCCAGATGCCTGTTATGCCATACATCGCAATCCCAGGATTACCATTTTTGTGAGACATAACAGAATTGGATACCATAGTACATCATCCATTACAAACCATACATAAGTTCTTACACAAATAGGGATCTCATGATCCAGTTCTTAATACAACTTCAAGCAGCGGAATACGTAATAATAACGGTAACATAGGCGGAGCTCCATCTTCGGGGTCACAGGAAATGCTGACGATGGGAGATGATCCTAGTTGTCGTAACCTTCTTGGGATCCATCCTCCAGGTACTCCTCTTCATATTCTGGCCACGGGAATAGCCAGGGACAAAGCCATGAGTACTCTTTAAGTACTCGCAAACTAATACTAACAAGTGGAAGGGGTTTTTGATAATAGGACACTAGGCTCTAGGGTTGTTTTGCAAGAAGCCAGATTTACATCTACTAAGTTTAGAAGCAACGAATGCTAGTTGAAGTTTTATAACACCTAAGTGGGAACTTGTATCTCATGTAACAACTCTGTTGTGGTCAAGTCAAAGTCTCACTTCCTTTCACAAATCATTTTGAAAAGTCTGACGGGGGAACAATATGGCCACTCCAACTGTCCATAACCGCGGACGCGGCTATTCGAATAGTTTGACACTCTGCAGAGATTGTAAACTTTCACCACAACATTTGATACATCCGTCAGGAACAAATCCTGAATTCACCATACTCAGTATGCGGATATTGAATCCTAACCTTTCAATTACACGCCCTAGTATAAGCACCTCTCCTGTGAGTTTGGCCTCCCAACCATGACCAACTGTCGTCTTGGGTACTGCACAGGTGGACAATCTTCACAAGGTAGCCTCAGCTCAGACCTTGGCCGTGAGGGAACGAATACTAAGGTATATAAGTTTCCAGTCAAGCCCTACCCAATTCTCGGGTATTGTGGTTGTACGATAAAATTGGAATGGTATCGCATCCAGACAACCATCAGTTTTATAAAGGGCTAAGGCTCATGCCTCAACATTTTCATCACCAAAATCATCTGATGTTCGGAAACACATGTTAAAACATCTCAGTAGAATGATCCATCATTCTAAGGTTTTCATAACCATTTTCACCAAGTATTCCCATCTAAAGTTGATCAAGTTTTATGCTTAGCACTAGCATCTACAAGTGGGGGTAAGTACTAATGAGGGGTGGTAAACAAGTGGAGTTTCAACTAAGTTCAATCTCATGTCTTAGGATGACATAAAGATTATCTAGCTTAGGCCAAGTTTTATGCTCTTTATGCAACCTTCAATTATCTTTCTAGTATCTACAATTCACTGAAGTAAACTCTAGGTAATAGCTTTGATAAAGAAATAAAGTGATAAGCTTGCAAGTAAAACTAGGATTGGGTGTCATCAAATGTATCTAACCAAGCATGCTTAGTGCATTGCATAAGTTATTTAACTCTCATAATTGCAAGTGTTAGCTTGCATTGGTCCACTTGGTTAGTAAAGCTTGCCTTGTGCAGAGCAGTGGTTGAAGTTCTCCTCGGCTTCTTCTTCGTAGTATCCTCCTTCCTCCTCGTATCCTTGGTCGGTACTAGCGTCTATGAATAAATACGAGGTACACAATCACCAAACAATACTTAACTACTTGCATTCATCACACACAAGGGTCCTATAGATGATCTAGCCTCATCACTAACATTACAAGATTAAAGCTTGGTTTAATTCCTTTTATTTTTAGAAAAGTAATTTCTACTCATTGAAAGACTACATAAGATTTAATATTCTCCAAACCAAACATGGGATCATGTTGACACATGTCATCACCACATATTTTAGTCCATGGGAATGTGATTTAAAGTGGCGTCACAATTTAATAAGGTGTTTCTCTTTTATTTTAATTAATTAAAGTGGCTAGAAATGCCTATGTGGCATTATTTTATTACTTGGTCATTATTTCTGTAAGTAAACCTATATATTTTTATATATTCTGAAAGGTATGGTTAAATGTGATTTTTGAGAGTTGGAATCAACTCAAAAGATATTATGGTTTTAATTTGAAAAATGTTTGAATGCAGAAAAGCTTCTTGCTTGTTATTTTTACCAAGGATGATCTACAGATCCAAATGACTTGAATCCAACGGGCTTGGATTCAGCATTCCCAGACCTTTCTAACCAAATTGGTTTCATTCAATTTGGTTCACTGAATCGACCTAGGTTAATTTTTGAAACTGGGTACATAAGTGTGTTTGAAATAAAATGGAAAAGGTTAATTTCAAATGACTAGGCTGCGCGGGAAGCGATACTGGGCCGGCCTGCTAAGCACAGCGCTTACGCGGGCTGGTTAAGTGGCTGTCCCCATGCGTCAGGGAGACGAGGGGGTGCGAAGCGGTATGGGGCGATGTGGGGCGTTTGATCTGGTTCTAATCCAACGGCTGAGGGTCATCGTCGACGTTGGGCAACGCCGGCGAGACAGAAACCTAGCGCGGCCAGTGGGGGTCGTTGGGGGCTCACCGGGGTTCAGGCGAGGGTCAGCGAGGCGGGCGAACGACAAAGTCGACGACGGCGAACCTCCTGGTACCGGTAGCTTCTCCTGGGGTGGATCCAATCGCTGGCCCCCTTCTTCTCCAGCAGCGGCAGACTTCGGTGAAATTCCGGCGAAGTGCTGCTCGCCTTGCTCCGGGAACGGGGTGGCACGATCAGTGAGGAGAGGGGAGTGAGATGGTGTGCTCAATTCGGCTGGGGGTGGCCTCTATTTATAGTCGCGACGATGAGACCGAACGGGATGGGCAGGCGACGGTGGCGACATGGCTACGTGCTGCTAGAGGCATGGCCGGTGGTGGCGATCGCTTGGTGGTCTCCTGGCGATGCTCTACGGCTTTAATGCGCATGTAGGGGCGGTGCGGTTTGGTCTGGAACGCGCGACGCTCTGCGCGGCAGAGGTGGCGTCTTCGACGGTGAGTGGTGGCTGTGCGTCATGGGGCAGCGAACGGTGATGTCTGGCGGTCTCCTGGGTTGGTGGCGATCATGTATGCACGCGGCGAGCGGCGCGCGGTCTGTGGGCGCGGTTCATGCGTGTGGTCCAGGGTTTGGCAACGCTCGCGGCTGGGACAGGGAGTGGCGATGGATGGTGGGCTGCCTCCTAGACAAGGTTGGCACGGCTAAATCTCCTCCTAGCTTGCCGTCTCCACTGGGGTGGCATGGTGAGCTTCGGCTGTTCACCATTGATGTCATTGCCCAGCTTAAAGTGAGTCTAGTGCTTGGTTTAACTTGCTAGATGATCTACTAAGATGGTTGTGAGCTAGAGAGGGAACAAGTTAGGCTTCAATCACTGCTCACAATAGTGTTTAAGATTTTGATGATTTGTGTCTGCAATGTGTTTGATAAAATGGCCGCAAGAATTCAAGTTTTGAATTTTGAAAAGATTTTTGGTGGGTGTGCTAGGTTGGTGCTGGTGAGTCTGCAGATGCTTGGGTTTTGAAAGTTGAGCTTGTTTGAGTGGTTTTTGAAAAAGTGGGATCTTCCCATATGATAAAGATTCAATTTTGAACTGTCCTTTAAACTATGAATTTGAATGTTTCTGGATGATCACAAAGTGGGCCTTGATACTTTGTTATGAGTACAATCAAGGGGTGCAAAGGTCCAGAAAAGTTTCTGTTAAGTTCTGAAAGTTTGAGATAGCCAAAGTAGGCATGGGAGTTAAATTGGTCAAAATGACCATTCCCTTATTTTATTTGTTTTGATTTACTTGTCTTTGAGAAAAGTTTGGGAATTGTTTAGATGATGTTTATTTCACCTAAGCATCCATTTACAAGCAAAGGAACACACAAACAAGTTGGTTCAAAAGGATTCAAAATGAAATGCATACTCACATGCATGCATTCATATTTTTATTTAGCAAAGTTTTTGTTATCCCTAAATTTGATGATTAGAGTTTGATGATCCAAGTTTAGTATTTTTGGGATGTTACAAACCTTCCCCCCTTAAAAAAAATCTCGTCCCGAGATTTGAAAAAGGACGAAAAATATTACCTAGGATTTGAAGAGATCAGGAAACTCCGTCCTGATGTGATCTTCGCGCTCCCAGGTAGCTTCCTCTTCTGTGTGGTTGCTCCACTGAATCTTGAGAAACTTGATGCTTCGGGTTTGGGTAGTTCTGAAAGCTTCTTCCAAAATATAGATGGGTACTTCGGGATAGGTCAGGTCATCGTTGATCTCTATGGTCCGGTGATCGATGTTTTTGAACACTTCGGTCTTCTCTGGGACTTCGAGACACTTGCGAAGTAACGATATATGGAACACATTGTGCACGGCTGACATCTCTTTGGGTAGTTCCAATTGATACGACACTTCTCCTCGACGGTTCAGAATCTTGAAAGGTCCGATATATCTAGGGGATAACTTTCCTTTGAGTTGGAAACGCTGCATTCCCTTCAATGGCGACACTTTCAGATAAACAAAATCTCCTATGTTGAAGGCGAGGTCTCTACGTCTCTTGTCGGCGTAACTCTTCTGTCTGGACTGGGCAGTCTTGAGGTGCTCACGAATCTTGTGAACTTTCTCTTCTGCTTCTCGTAGGATGTCGGGTCCGAAAATCTGACTCTCTCCTACTTCCGACCAGTTCAAAGGGGTGCGACACTTCCTTCCGTACATAAATTCAAATGGGGCCATTTGCAAACTGGCTTGATAACTGTTGTTGTATGAAAATTCTGCAAATGGCAGACAATCTTCCCACTTAGATCCATATTCTAACACACATGCTCTCAGCATATCTTCGAGTATTTGATATACTCGCTCTGTTTGTCCATCGGTCTGAGGGTGATATGCGGTGCTGAAATCTAGGCGGGTTCCTAAACCTTCTTGGACTTTCTTCCATAATCTCGAGGTAAACTGATTTCCTCGATCTGATACGATGTTCTTAGGGACTCCATGCAAACTAACTATTCTAGCGATGTATAACTCCGCTAGCTTCGAACTTCTATATGTGGTCTTGACGGGTAAGAAATGGGCGACTTTGGACAATCGGTCCACTATGACCCAGATAGAGTCATTTCCCCTACTAGAAGTAGGCAATCCGGTGATAAAGTCCATTCCAACGGAATCCCATTTCCATTCCGGAATCTGCAAGGGTTGCAACAATCCAGCGGGTCTTTGATGTCCTGCCTTGACTCGCTGGCATATATCACACTTGGCGATATAGCTCCCGATTTCTCTCTTCATCTTATGCCACCAAAATTGCTCTTTCAAATCTTGATACATCTTAGTTCCTCCGGGATGGATAGAATAAAGAGTATCATGAGCCTCCTTCAGAATCACTTCTTTCAACTCAGAATCTGCTGGTACACAAAGGCATCCTTTGTACCACAGAACTCCTTCTTCGTCTTCGGTGAATCTGGGTACTTTGCCTGTACCGATACGACGCTTGATTCCGTCAATACTAGCATTTCCTTTCTGCGCCTCTTTGATCTGGCTGATCAAAGTGGGTTGAAGTTCTATGCTAGCCAAAAATCCTTCACTCACTAATTCCATTCAAAAATCTTCCATCTCTTTGTGCAAACTTGGTTGCTCCTTCAAAATCATGGAGTTCAAGCGGCACGGCAATCTGCTAAGGGCATCTGCTACCACGTTGGCTTTACCGGGGTAATAGTGAATGTCCAGATCATAATCCTTGATTAGCTCAATCCATCTTCTCTGCCTCATATTCAACTCCTTCTAAGTGAATATATACTTCAGGCTCTTGTGATCCGAATAAATTTCACAATGGTTTCCCATCAGGTAATGCCTCCATGTCTTCAGGGCTAGAACTACGGCTGCGAGTTCGAGTTCATGGGTTGGGTAATTTTGCTCATGTTGTTTCAGTTGTTGAGATAGATAAGATATAACTTTGCCTTCTTGCATTAGCACACATCCGAGACCGATTTTTGATGCGTCACAATACACGTCGAAGGGCTTCGTGATATCCGGCATGATCAAGATTGGGGTTGAAATCAATCTCCTCTTGAGTTCTTGAAAACTCGCTTCACATTTGTCGGTCCATTCAAACTTCTTGTCCTTCTTCAGCGATTGGGTCATGGGTCTGGCGTTACTCGAGAATCCTTCTACGAACTTGCGGTAATATCCCGCCAATCCGAGAAATGCACGAACTTGGGTTTGAGTGGTTGGGGCTTGCCAAAATTCTACATCTTTCACTTTTGCAGGGTCAACGGCAATTCCTCCGGCTGATACAATGTGACCGAGGAATCCTACCTCTTGTAACCAGAATTCACATTTGCTAAACTTGGCATACAACTGATGCTCTCTAAGGGTTCCAAGAATGGTCCTTAGGTGTATCTCATGTTCTTCTTCCTATTTGGAATAAATCAGAATGTCATCGATGAAAACAACGACAAACTTATCCAGGAAGTCCATAAAAATCTTATTCATGAGATTCATGAAATAAGCGGGGGCATTGGTTAATCCAAAAGACATGACTGTATACTCGCACAATCCATATCTGGTGGTAAAGGCAGTCTTTGGAATATCCTCTGCGTGAATCTTGAGTTGATGATAGCCAGTTCTAAGATCAATCTTAGAAAACACTTTGGCACCGGTCAACTGATCAAACAAATCTTCTATCTTGGGCAAGGGGTATTTGTTCTTGATGGTGACATCATTCAACTTCCGATAATCCGTATACAAATGGTTACCTCCATCCTTCTTGTCCACGAACAAGACAGGTGATCTCCATGGTGACGCACTTGGTTGAATCAATCCAATTTCCAGCATGGCATCCAGTTGCTTCTTCAATTCTGCTAGCTCAGACGGGTTCATACTATATGGTCTCTGGGCTATGGGTCCGGTTCCGGGGATTATTTCGATGATAAACTCGATATCCCGATCTGGGGGCATACCGGGCAAAACATCTGGAAATACATTGGGGTATTCACAGACTATCCGGACTTGGTCAATGGTAGGTTGGGCTATACTCTTGTTGCACTTGAATTGACGAGGTAAGGTTTCAGATATGTGCTCGACTGATATTCCGGCTGTACTGCTCATGGTTATGGCTTTCTTGGCATAGTCAATCAATCCTTTATGTTTGGACATCCAATCCATTCCTAGTACTACTTCCAAACCTTTAGTTCCGAGTACTATCGGATTTGCATAAAAATCTATGCCATGGATTCGTATAGGGACGGCTTTGCAAATTTGCCTAGCCTTGGTGGTTGTTCCGGGAATTTGAACAATCATAACATGCTTCAGTTTGGTTGGTTGAATTTTACTAGTGCATGCAAATTCTTCGGTGACAAATGAGTGCGATGCACCAGAATCAAACAACAATCGTGCAAGTACTGAATTAACAGAAAACATACCCAGCACGACGTCTGGCGCTTCCTGAGCTTCTTCAGGATGCATGAGGAAAATACGGCCATTGCGGTTGAGCGAATTCCCCGGGGCAAACCTTCTTCCGGGCTGAACACGACGCTGCTGCTGAGCTGGGGCATTTGCATTGGGTGCTGCGGCATTCTTCTTGTTGGGGCACTCGTTCGAGTAGTGACCCTTATTTCCACAGTCATAACAAGTCACCTGCGACTTGTCTTTTGCTGCTACAGGCACATCATTGCTTCCAGTCCTCGGGGCAGTGTTGGTGTTGACGGTAGAATTGTTGTTGTTGAACTTGGGTGGGGAACGGTTGAAATTGCTAGAGTTGTCGGGGTTGTTGTGATTTCCTCCGGGCCATGGGTTTCCACGGTTGGGATAGGTCGGATGGTTCATCGGGGGTCTGTTGGTTCTTGGGGAAAATCTGGAGATGGGTTAGGGCGATACTTTGGGGTCTGATGGGTTCCTGGCTGATGCATCATGCGACGCTTGCGGTTCTCATTGGCTTGGTTGATCTTTCCTTCCATCTGGATGGCAGAGTCGACAAGGGCTTCAATATCAGCAAAGGGGATATTGACTAACACTGTCTGCATCTCATCATGCAGACCATTCAGGAATCTTTCTTTCTTCTTGGCTTCGGTGTCGATCTCATCCGGGGCATACCTAGCTAATGACAAAAATTTGTCATGGTATTCCACTACGGTCATCCTTCCTTGCTTCAGTTCTCTGAACTCGTCTCTCATCCTCTTGATCAAACCCGGTGGCACATGGGTTCTACTGAACTTGACCTTGAATTCCTCCCAGGTCATCATCTGGCCTCCGGTCATTGCGCGAACACTATTCCACCATGCCCTGGCATCTCCGGCTAGATAGTGGGTGGCGAACAGAACTTTCTCGTTGGCTTCCACTCCAGCGACTTCTAGGTTATTTTCCATGGTCTGCAGCCAATCATCGGCGTCTAGGGGTTCTTCTGACTTAGTGAAAACAGGTGGGTTGGTATTCTGGAAGTTCTTGAGCTTAGATCCATGGTTGTCCTGATTTCCGTGGCCTTGGTTGTTGTGGGATAGCTGAGCTATCTGTTAGAGGGTGGCTAGGTTGGCTTGACGTTCCGCTCTTTCAGCTTCGCGGTCAGGGGTCAACATTTGCAGGATCTGCAACATCGGGTCCGGGGATGAACCACTTCCTCCGCGTGGCATCTGAAGATTGAGATAGATCATGAGAAAAGAGGGAAATTTATAAGGTTCTGGGATTTTGAAAAGTTTTCAAAGTTTGACTCAGATTTTCTAGTAACTTGCTTTTCATTCATTCATTCATAGCACACGGTACAACGCACACCACAACAAGAAAAACAGATGGTTTCAAGAACCATTCTGAAAACTACGATACAGTGGGACCGAATACTACTCACTACGCTAGTGCTCAAGTGGTACTACTCCTCGGAATCTGTGGCTTCATCATCCTCATCATCATCGATGAAGGAGAATTCATCCTCATCGGTGAAGAAGTCCATAGCCTGATCCTTCAGAAAATCATCGTCATCGCTGAGATAGGATTAGGGGTCTCCACGAAGATCCTCTCCGGCATTCTCCCTTTCCTCCAACTGCATGTCTCTCTCGTGGATGGTCTCCTCCAAAGATGAGATACGGTGGCGAAGACGGGCAATGATGCGCTCCTTCTTGTCGAGCTGGCGGTGGCGAGACTTGCGATCCTTTGCTAGCATGGAAATGGTTTGGTCCTTCGTCTTGATGATGGCAGACTTGTGGTTGGAGTAGTCACGGCAGTTATCCAACTCCTGCTGATGATCGTACATCATGAAGCTGAGGTGGTTCACTTGGGTCTTCAGCTCGTGGTGGTATAGGGCTTCCAGTGGTTGTCCATTTGCATCACGCCTTGGGCAAAACTCAAAGCGGCTTCCCTTGATCTGATTGATGCTCTGCCCACACAGACGGGAAAGAGCTTCCTGCATGGCCCTGGCAAGTCTGTCGAGCCAGTTGTTCTCTCTTAAGGTAAACTGAATTTGCTCAGCAGTGGGAGGTTCAATCTTTCCTCGGAGACTTGCAACAATTAGCCACTGCAGATCTTCTCCTCCTTGATCATTGAGCCGAGCTCCGAAGAACTCGGGGTGCGGACGCTCCAGAAGTTCTGAAAGCTGGTCCAAATCCCTCTCAAAGATAAGGTCTCCTCCATTCCCCAATTGATAAAACTTGCTGTACTTCACGTCCATCTATAAGAATATAGGATGAGTAAGTTAGTAGAGTGATTAAGCGTGTCAATATTTTATGTATTTTGCAAGAGTTTTTGAGGAACATGAATTTTCATGAAAGAATCAAAGGGATAAGAATGAGAATAAGTTTTTGTAAATATTTGTTTTCTTTGGTTTTGAAACTAAGTTTTTGATTCAACGTCTAGTCTAACTAGGGTCTCCTATGGTCAGGATGGCTCTGATACCAACTTGTCAACACCCGGATTTTTAATCCCAGATGCCTGTTATGCCATACATCGCAATCCCAGGATTACCATTTTTGCGAGACATAACAGAATTGGATACCATAGTACATCATCCATTACAAACCATACATAAGTTCTTACACAAATAGGGATCTCATGATCCAGTTCTTAATACAACTTCAAGCAGCGGAATACGTAATAATAACGGTAACGTAGGTGGAGCTCCATCTTCGGGGTCACATGCAATGCTGACGATGGGAGATGATCCTAGTTGTCGTAACCTTCCTGGGGTCCATCCTCCAGGTACTCCTCTTCATAGTCTGGCCACGGGAATAGCCAGGGACAAAGCCATGAGTACTCTTTAAGTACTCGCAAACTAATACTAACAAGTGGAAGGGGTTTTTGATAATAGGACACTAGGCTCTAGGGTTGTTTTGCAAGAAGCCAGATTTACATCTACTAAGTTTAGAAGCAACGAATGCTAGTTGAAGTTTTATAACACCTAAGTGGGAACTTGTATCTCATGTAACAACTCTGTTGTGGTCAAGTCAAAGTCTCACTTTTTGAAAAGTCTGACGGGGGAACAGTATGGCCACTCCAACTGTCCATAACCGCGGACGCGGCTATTCGAATAGTTTGACACTCTGCAGAGATTGTAAACTTTCACCACAACATTTGATACATCCGTCAGGAACAAATACTGAATTCACCATACTCAGTATGCGGATAATCAGTCCTAACCTTTCAATTACACGCCCTAATATAAGCACCTCTCCTGTGAGTTTGGCCTCCCAACCATGACCAACTGTCGTCTTGGGTACTGCACAGGTGGACAATCTTCACAAGGTAGCCTCAGCTCAGACCTTGGCCGTGAGGGAACGAATACTAAGGTATATAAGTTTCCAGTCAAGCCCTACCCAATTCTCGGGTATTGTGGTTGTACGATAAAATTGGAATGGTATCGCATCCAGACAACCATCAGTTTTATAAAGGGCTAAGGCTCATGCCTCAACATTTTCATCACCAAAATCATCTGGTGTTCGGAAACACATGTCAAAACATCTCAGTAGAATGATCCATCATTCTAAGGTTTTCATAACCATTTTCACCAAGTATTCCCATTTAAAGTTGATCAAGTTTTATGCTTAGCACTAGCATCTACAAGTGGGGGTAAGTACTAATGAGGGGTGGTAAACAAGTGGAGTTTCAACTAAGTTCAATCTCATGTCTTAGGATGACATAAAGATTATCTAGCTTAGGCCAAGTTTTATGCTCTTTATGCAACCTTCCATTATCTTTCTAGTATCTACAATTCACTGAAGTAAACCCTAGGTAATAGCTTTGATAAAGAAATAAAGTGATAAGCTTGCAAGTAAAACTAGGATTGGGTGTCATCAAATGTATCTAACCAATCATGCTTAGTGCATTGCATATGTTATTTAACTCTCATAATTGCAAGTGTTAGCTTGCATTGGTCCACTTGGTTAGTAAAGCTTGCCTTGTGCAGAGCAGTGGTTGAAGTTCTCCTCGGCTTATTCTTCGTACTATCCTCCTTCCTCCTCGTATCCTTGGTCGGTACTAGCGTCTATGAATAAATACGAGGTACACAATCACCAAACAATACTTAACTACTTGCATTCATCACACACAAGGGTCCTATAGATGATCTAGCCTCATCACTAACATTACAAGATTAAAGCTTGGTTTAATTCCTTTTATTTTTAGAAAAGTAATTTCTACTCATTGAAAGACTACTTAAGATTTAATATTCTCCAAACAAAACATGGGATCATGTTGACACATGTCATCACCACATATTTTAGTCCATGGGAATGTGATTTAAAGTGGCGTCACAATTTAATAAGGTGTTTCTCTTTTATTTTAATTAATTAAAGTGGCTAGAAATGCCTATGTGGCATTCTTTTATTACTTGGTCATTATTTCTGTAAGTAAACCTATATATTTTTATATATTCTGAAAGGTATGGTTAAATGTGATTTTTTAGAGTTGGAATCAACTCAAAAGCTATTATGATTTTAATTTGAAAAATGTTTGAATGCAGAAAAGCTTCTGCCTTGTTATTTTTACCAAGGATGATCTACAGATCCAAATGACTTGAATCCAACGGGCTTGGATTCAGCATTCCCAAGACTTTATAACAAAATTGGTTTCATTCAATTTGGTTCACTGAATCGACTTGGGTTGATTTTTAAAACTAGGTACAGAAGTGTGTTTGAAATAAAATGGAAAAGGTTAATTTCAAATGACTAGGATGCGTGGGAAGCGATACTGGGCCGGCCTGCTAAGCACAGCGCTTACGCGGGCTGGTTAAGTGGCTGTCCCCACGCGTCAGTGAGACGAGGGGGTGCGAAGCGGTATGGGGCGATGTGGGGCGTTCGATCTGGTTCTAATCTAACGGCTGAGGGTCATCGTCGACATTGGGCAACGCCGGTGAGACAGAAACCTAGCACGGCCAGTGGGGGTCGTTGGGGGCTCACCGGGGTTCATGCGAGGGTCGGCGAGGCGCGCGAACGACGATGGCGAACCTCCTGGTACCGGCAGCTTCTCCTGGGGCGGCTCCAATCGCTGGCCCCCTTCTTCTCCAGCAGCGGCAGAATCCGATGAAATTCCGGCGAAGTGCTGCTCGCCTTGCTCCGGGAACGGGGTGGCACGATCAGTGAGGAGAGGGGAGTGAGATGGTGTGCTCAATTCAGCTGGGGGTGGCCTCTATTTACAGTCGCGACGATGAGACCGAACAGGATGGGCAGGCGACGGTGGCGACATGGCTACAGGCTGCTAGAGGCATGGCCGGTGGTGGCGATCGCTTGGTGGTCTCCTGGCGATGCTCTACGGCTTTAATGCTCATGTAGGGGCGGTGCGGTTTGGTCTGGAACGCGCGACGCTCTGCGCGGCAGAGGCGGCGTCTTTGACGGTGAGTGGTGGCTGTGCGTCATGGGGCGGCGAACGGTGATGTCTGGCGGTCTCCTGGGTTGGTGGCGATCATGTATGCACGCGGCGAGCGGCGCGCGGTCTGTGGGCGTCGGTCGAGCGTGGCGCTCTGGCGCATGCTCGACATGGTTGCTGGCGAGCTGGGCGCGGTTCATGTGTGTGGTCCAGGGTTTGGCAACGCTCGCGGCTGGGACAGGGAGTGGCGGTGGACGGTGGGCTGCCTCCTAGACAAGGTTGGCACGGCTAAATCTCTTCCTAGCTTGCCGTCTCCACTGGGGTGGCATGGTGAGCTTCGGCTGTTCACCATTGATGTCATTGCCTAGCTTACAGTGAGTCTAGTGCTTGGTTTAACTTGCTAGATGATCTACTAAGATGGTTGTGAGCTAGAGAGGGAACAAGTTAGGCTTCAATCACTGCTCACAATAGTGTTTAAGATTTTGATGATTTGTGTCTGCAATGTGTTTGATAAAATGGCCGCAAGAATTAAAATTTTGAATTTTGAAAAGATTTTTGGTGGGTGTGCTAGGTTGGTGCTGGTGAGTCTGCAGGTGCTTGGGTTTTGAAAGTTGAGCTTGTTTGAGTGGTTTTTGAAAAAGTGGGATCTTCCCATATGCTAAAAATTCAATTTTGAACTGTCCTTTAAACTATGAATTTGAATGTTTCTGGATGATCACAAAGTGGGCCGTGATACTTTGTTATGAGTACAATCAAGGGGTGCAAAGATCCAGAAAAGTTTCTGTTAAGTTCTGAAAGTTTGAGACAGCCAAAGTAGGCATGGGAGTTAAATTGGTCAAAATGACCATTCCCTTATTTTATTTGCTTTGATTTACTTGTCTTTGAGAAAAGTTTGGGAATTGTTTAGATGATGTTTATTTCACCTAAGCATCCATTTACAAGCAAAGGAACACACAAACAAGTTGGTTAAAAAGGATTCAAAATGAAATGCATACTCACATGCATGCATTCATATTTTTATTTAGCAAAGTTTTTGTTAACCCTAAATTTGATGATTAGAGTTTGATGATCCAAGTTTAGTATTTTTGGGATGTTACAATCCAACACATATCCCTCATATACTCCTCTAGTAAGATAAAACCTCGCAAACTAGATTTAAGATAAAAAGGAGCATATCATTAAGTACTTTGATATGATGTTGAATAACAAATATGCTACATCAAATAAACAAGATCATATTCTCTGTTACTAGATGATAATAGAATAAGTATTCCATTCTCCCTAGCGAGGCAACAAAGGAAATATAAAAACCATAGTAGACCCACATTTTCTGTCACTATTTAGTTAGTACTACTCGTTGCTCCATTAATGCACACTCGCCCCTTACCTGGCTAGCATAATACTTTTATCAAAACATGTATACAAGACGGGATAGTCATATGCATCTACCAAACACAGACTAAAATTTTTGCAACATTATACAATTATCTCATAAAACAAAGATCAACCGCAAATGAATTACATAGAGACCATAATCATGTCGGGTAGCTCATATGATTCTAAAACAATCATAGCACAAGAGAGAGAGAGAGATAGAGAGAGAGAGATCAAACTACTGCCACAAAGCCATAGTCGGGGATAGGACTACTCCCTGTTCATCATGGAGACCACGATGGTGATGTTGGAGATGAAACCGGGGATGACTCTGATAGGGTTTCCCCTTCCAATTTCCAAGGCCCATGCATTTGTATCTAGTTTTGTATGTTTTCATCTTTGTGCTCTGCCTCTTTGAGAGACCATGAAAGGGGGGCATATATAGTCAACTTTAGGTCAAGATGAAGAGATCGACATGACAGCATCAAAGCAATGAGACGAAGTAGGCCCCCCACGGAACGGCCTACCCCCACCTTGGGTGGATCCTATTTGGGTCCAAGTTCTCCAGGTTTTGTTTTTAATAAAAAAACTTCCATACAAAAAATCACATGTCCGTTTGAGTTTGTGATGCATGTAAAATACATACATGAACTTTATAGTCCGTTAACATGTTCATCCACATATTTGCATCATATATAATGTTATATCCATGTTTTACATTGGGGGGGGGGGATTTACCAATGATCCCCTTTATTTGGGCTATAACCCGGTAGGGCGAAAAAATCATGTTTTTAATGTTTTCGATGTTTTAGGACCTGTACGAAGTCAAATGGACATGAGATTTTGGGGATGTCAATATTTATCCACGAGAAACATCTGAAGCGCAAGAACCTCACCTGGGGGTCTAGGAGGCCCAAAAGAGACTGAGTGGCACGCCTAGCCTAGGTGGGCGCGCCACCTACCCTCTTTTCCTCCTCGATCGTCCGATCGCCTTGATTCTTTCGCTTACGGAGTTCTCTTGACCTAAAAACCTCTATATAAGGATCCCTCGGGGAGTCCTCGACACAGATCACACCATAAATGAAAACATCACCAAATAGAGTCAAATCCAACGAAGATTGGAGAGGGAAACTCCATCGGAGCAGCCTCCGAGGAGATCTCCATCCTCTCCAACATCTCCGGCATCATCACCATGATGAAGAGGGAGTAGTCCACCTCTATACTATGGGTTTGTGGCAGTATATTGGTCTATTTTTTTCTCTTGTTCTTCATAGATCTAGTACCATATGAGCTTCCCAACATGATTATGGTCATATATGTAATTCCTATGTGGTGGATCTTTATTCTATGATTTGATATATGAGATTGGAACCTATTTTGTGTAAGATGTATTGGTAGATGCATATCATGTACCCCATTCTTAATTGCTTATTTTGATCCAACTTGTATGCAAGAACTTGTATGGGATGAAGTATGTATTAGATGGAGTAACATGGTGGTAGTGATTGAATTGTGACAACAATATTCAAGATCTACTTTGGTTTTTACCTTTGTTTTGCTGCCTCACTAGGGATAAAGTGAAATCATGTACTATATTCATCATGTGACAGTGAGATAATCTTGTTAGATCAAGATAGCATATTTGTATTTCAAACATCATGTTATATCACTTAAAGCTATACTCTGATTTGTTATTAATTCAAGATTGCATGGAGTTTCCCTTTCTTAGGAGTATAAGAGAGATGTCTGTCATCTCTATGTTAGAATGTAATGCCCATATGAATGATTGTCATACACATATAGAAGTTCCATGAATATTTATCATTGATGAATTGTTTTATGATCACTACAACTTAAAAAGAGAGTAGACAAGTGAACCCATGAACCCCGGTCCAATTTTAATCATAATAAACATCTACTACCTTTTATATTTTTTGCAATTTATTATTTCAAAAATACTTTCCCTACTTGCAATCACTCATAAAACCCAAAAACAACTCTATTATCTTCCATATCATCTAGTTTGCATTATTTTACTTTACTTACTTACTTTATTTATTTTAGTTTACTTTATATTTTATTTCATATTACTAATACAAAACCTTGTGTTTGGCAACCACTTGGTGGAGTTAGGAACACAAGAAAAATTATTTTACTTTACATGTTGCTTGAAGAGGAGAAGACAAATAAAACTTCCACAACCAATTCCTCGCGAGTTCGATATAAGCCCTCGAGTCACCCTTGTTGGGAAAAGAAGCTTGCTAGAACACTCTGCACTTGGAGTTCCAACAAAAATTGGCCACGATCGTTGCCATCAATTTGCAAAGGTCCCTGAAAGTTAAATACGCAAAACATGATTTCCCGGTTATGACCCAAATAAATGGGATCTTTTGAAAAATCACCAATATCAATATAAAACATGAATATAACAATAAATAAGATGCAAATATGTTGAATATAACACAATAAATTTCATATATGCATTTTACATGCATCACCACCTCTCCTACTCTGTGTTTCTCTCGAGCTTCATCGATGTGGGATGGGGGAGTAAAAGAGGAGGTGGGATGGGGAAGAAGGAGGTTGAGGACGGGTGGTTGAAGAGACAAGAGGTAATAAGGATGTTCATGAGCCCTACCATAGATGCCCGCTTGGTGAATGAACTCCTTTGGTTTGAAAACTACTATGCGGAAAGTTTTGTCTAGTACGGATTAGCACGAGAAATATAGTTTAAGGTCCGTTCGGAACAAAGAAAATTTGTAGGAAAACCAAAGGAACCCGATTCCTGTAATATTTATTTTCTTTACTGCGTTCGGAATGAAGGAACGTTGAACAGTAAAACGCAGGAAAGTTTCCCTTTTCTTCAGGTTTCCTGCAGATTTCACGGGAAAACAAAAATAAGGTGTGAGCTCATTTTTTTCTCCGCCCTTCGCGTAGGAACGAGGCGAGAGATGCTGCCCCTTCTTCACGCACGCAGAAACCAGCCCCTCCTGCTACTGAGAGCTGGTCCTCATTCTTTGTAGGGCCCACTTTTTTAGATTTCCGTGTATGAGTAGATTTTCATCAAGTGCAACTCTGCCAAGCAGGTTTGGTTCACTGTTTTTAATCTTTCCACCGTTCCTATGTTTCGTCCTACCGTCCAAACACCACAACTCTTTTCTAATCCTTCGTTTTGCATTCCTTTGAAAACCAACTACTATCCTTTTTCCATTCGTATGATTCTACCGTTCCTACGTTTTCTTATCCTTTGTCCTGAACGGGGCCTTAAAGTGTTTATTATTAGTGTACGTGAGTTAGTTTTTCAGTTTTTTTATATAATCCGTACTTCCTTCGATCCATATTACTTGTCACTAAAGTGGATGTATCTAGACATGTTTTATTGCTAGATATATTCATTTTAGCGACAAGTAATATGGATCGGAGGGAGTACCATGATGAAAATATTGGAATGTGCAAGACACTACTTTTTTACCCAACTTGACCTATTCCATAAGTAACCTGGTAATCTCGTATATTTGACCAAGAGAAAAGATTTGTAAGAACAAAGAGTAGCCCAAGAAACTTTTACCCTAACATGGCCTGCCTTTACCGTGTGCAAAGCAGAATAGACACATAATTGATGGGTAGAAAACGTGAAGGAACATTTAATATTGTGGTATATTTTAAGAACGAAGTGCATATTTTTTGTACAGAAAAATACATGAAAGGTTATAAGAGTTTTTAAAAAAGCATGAAAAAAAGGGCCTACTACTAGCGAGTGCAAAGCAGCATAGACTTAAAACTTTCGTGATGCGTAGAAAGATAATGAAATGAAAACATTAATAAGGTGACAGGTTTCAGAATCGAAATACATTATTCTGTAAAAAAAGTTGAAAGAATTAAAAAAGCATGAAAAAAAGGGCCTACTACTAGCGAGTGCAAAGCAGCATAGACTTAAAACTTTCGTGATGCGTAGAAAGATAATGAAATGAAAACATTAATAAGGTGACAGGTTTCAGAATCGAAATACATTATTCTGTAAAAAAAAGTTGAAAGAATTAAAAATGATGCAAACGTGAAGGAACATTTAATATTGTGGTATATTTTAAGAACGAAGTGCATATTTTTTGTACAGAAAAATACATGAAAGGTTATAAGAGTTTTTAAAAAAGCATGAAAAAAAGGGCCTACTACTAGCGAGTGCAAAGCAGCATAGACTTAAAACTTTCGTGATGCGTAGAAAGATAATGAAATGAAAACATTAATAAGGTGACAGGTTTCAGAATCGAAATACATTATTCTGTAAAAAAAAGTTGAAAGAATTAAAAATGATGCAAACGTGAAGGAACATTTAATATTGTGGTATATTTTAAGAACGAAGTGCATATTTTTTGTACAGAAAAATACATGAAAGGTTATAAGAGTTTTTAAAAAAGCATGAAAAAAAGGGCCTACTACTAGCGAGTGCAAAGCAGCATAGACTTAAAACTTTCGTGATGCGTAGAAAGATAATGAAATGAAAACATTAATAAGGTGACAGGTTTCAGAATCGAAATACATTATTCTGTAAAAAAAAGTTGAAAGAATTAAAAATGATGCTCCCGGCGGGGCTCGAACCCGCGACCTTCGGCTCATAAGACCAACGCTCTAACCAACTGAGCTACGGGAGCTTTGATGTCCCAAATACGTACGAGACCTATTTATACAGTTAGCAATGTACATTATGTTCAGTTTTTCTCGTGATTCTGCATAAACACCTTCGGGCTTCGGAACATATTTCTAGCTTTCTCCTTCGAAATAGAGTTGTCGAGATGCATATACTGATGTAATACGTATACGTATGCGAGTTGCACGACCCAGGTTCCCCCAAGTTCCAAAAGGAGCATGCATGCATCGTCTATTCTATAGTATTACGTACGTATGCAGAGAGGAACAGCACGCAGAAACGAGCCATAAAAAACCACAACCACAGTAGCAAATTTATTATATTGTTGGGAACGCAGCAGATACTGTACACATCGGGTCGTCAGTAATTAAAAGCCCCGTGCCGTGTACTGTGTATCGATCCGATCTAAGCCATGCACGCGAGTCGGGTCCGTATGCTGTGGCCTCTAGCTAAGTTAAGCCAGATACATGCACGTACGCATGCAGAGTTTGCGCGTCTTGGCGTAACTGAGTTGCATCAGCTTAATCTCTAGTTCAGTGACTTCAGTCGATCTGCGCGTTACACGCGTTAGTACGGTTTCAGGAAGAACCCAATTAAACGCATGAACGATGCACGGACGATCACCGCGGCACGATATATAGATGAGAGGTTCTGATAATAACTAATTTACCATTAGAACGACGAAAGCCACAATCATCACATCGATCTCTCTTACATGTACTACGCACGTACTACCAATCCACTACAACACACTGCTTATGACCATCGATCCCTCAAAAAAAAAACGAACAAATTAACACTGCAACACACAGTACGTGGCTAGCTAATTAATAGTAAGAGATATAGTTCCAGTCCTCCTACGGCTGCCAGGCGGCGAGCTGCTGGATGTTCATGGGGTAGACGAGGTCGGTCCCGCCGGAGTATGCCGCCTTGCCGAGGAGCACGTTGACCCTGTCCGTCGGGTGGAAGGCGTCCCAGAAGATGTAGGTCTGCCGGTTCGGGCACGGCCGCAGGAGCGGCAGGCAGGTGATCACCCCGCGGTTCCTCCCGATCCCGCAGCACCCGCGGTCCACCACGCTGAACCCTGCACCACCATATGCACAAGCTCCGGCCATCAGTCACATTAATTTTCACCACCATGTTCTTGATTCGTGACCATAATTCGTTGTAAGCAGTACGCACCGTAGTTGAGCGGGTTCCTGAGGATCTCGGAGATCATCTCGAAGTTGTCGATGTAGATGAACCTGGCTTGCGGGAGGTTGACGTTCAGGGTGTTCACCATGCCCTTCACCTTGCTGTTGAAGGGCGCGATGAGCTCGTCCACGTCCGGCGAGCACATGTTCGTGGGGCTCCTGGCCCGCATGTTGGGGATGCACGCCATCGACCCCACCCCCGCGATCACGAACCGACGGGCACCCAGGTTGTACAGGCTCTGCATGTTCATGTTCAGTTATTTATCAGTAGTGGACTCCGTGCCTGCCTGTAATCGAAAGGTGGATCGCTTAATACTAAGTAGCTTACGGTGAGCTGCTTGGTGTAGTGCTGCACGAGGAGCGTGGAGTACTGGTCGCCGTTGTACTCGTTCCGGGTGTTGTAGTTGGGCATCAGGTAGTTGTTCAGGTAGTCGTTGCTGCCCATGCCCACGTAGAAGATGCTGCGCCCCAGCGACGACGACAGCTTCCCCGCGCCCATCTTACCCTTGATCTGGTTCAGAGTCGTCTGGAAGTTCTTGATCTGCTGGTTGAACGGGATGCGACCAACCTGCATAACAACAACACCACGCGTTTTAGCTGTAAATCTGCTAGCTGCTACACAGAGTAGTACGGGTCCAGGAGCAGGGCGCGTACAAAGTTCTGGCCCGTGTTGTCCAGGATCCCGGCCGCGGCCGAGGCGTAGTTCACGCCTTGGAGGGCGCCCACGCCATTGTCGCCGCTGGAAGCCTCGGTGTTGGATGGCAGCAGGGGCAGCCCGAGAAGCTCAGCTGCATCCGATGCACAACACAAAGAGATTTGAGATTGAATTAATCAATGAAGCTCTACTCATAACTAATTAGCTAACCTAACCACGTACTTCATCCAGATGTGTTCGGGTTTGGTGATGTAATCATGTCTGTACTGTAAAATAAGATTTTACTACTACAGAGTTGTAAGTCTGTTTTGGTGGTGAATTATCGGCGGGGACACTGCATGCAGGCAGACATGCATTTAATTACCACCGTAGTACTAACAAAATTAAGCGTCATACTAGTAGGAGCCCTGGCTAGGATCACATGGAAACATTGACGCCACCGTAGTGGTACCATACTCGTTTTCACTAGCTGAATTCATCGCATCATGTGCACTCTGTGTGCTGATCAATACTACGTACTAGCAATGCATTATGATCCCCGGAGGAAATGGAGTACCGCTGTGCTACACTATTGCTACTACTGCATGTACTGCTGTGGAGTCTCTCCCTCTCTCCACAGGACACTACTCTCTCTCTCTCTCTCTCTCTCTCTCTCTCTCTCTCTCTCTCTCCCTCCATCTACACACATGCACCTTCTCTCTCTCTCTACACGTACACACATTCTCCCCCTCCCCCTCTCTCACATCAACTTGAATGTGCACATGGAGGAGGCCGGTCAGTAGTTATTACCACGATGCAGCGGTACTACTCACTAGTACTGGTACTAGGCTACAAGCTATGCTACTATTCTAGTATCTCAGTGCTTGTAGCTAGAGTGATCTAATCGATTCAGAGTTGTTTGCATGGACTATGGACTATGCACTATGCAAGCTTTGCTTGGATTCCAAATGAAAGATGTGAGGAGGGGAGTTAGGAGTACATGCAAGCATTGCTTCTTCAAGGAAAACAAGCATAGAAGCTAGCTAGCCTAACCTTGGAGAAAGAGAAGAAAAATTCCATGCTACTCAATAATTATTGACTGAGTATATACTATACTCCACACTCTAGATCTAGCAACCCTGAGAAAAGGTACCCATATCCAATTATATCGAACCGGCTGCTAAAGTTGATTAAAGTTTCTAAGGATCTTGCATTCATAGCAAGTTAATTACTAGTGTATGCAACTTGCATGCATAGATTCTGAAACAAGCAATGAGATGGTTTGGATTTAATAGTATTATGGTCAACACAAACAAATCTAGCTTTATGAGTAGAAGGACATTCTTCCATGAAGAAATAGACTAAAAATTAAAAAAAAGACTAAAAAAACACAGCAATATTCTTTTTTTGTATGCAAGTCTAACATGGGAAGGCCCGAAATCCAACCTAGCTTGTGGTGTACCATACCAGTATGGCATAGTACCACGCGCTAGATCATGGGTTTCCTGACGCTCTAGCCTCATTGCATTATTTGCCATATGACAAGCTCATCTTGGGATGTACTAAAATTAGCAATTATGCTCAAAAGAGGCACAGTACTTTGTTAGCTGATTTACTACTTCTATAAGCAACAAAATAGTTCTATTTGTACGTGAAATAATACATCATATTTTATGCAAATAGCAGTGATTTTTATGGCTTTATTTTTTATCTAGAGGAAATTACTTGTAAGGCTGTAGCTAGCTCTGAAGGACCCAAGAAACACTAGCAGAGAAAACGCACACCAGAGCATGCTGCATGCTGCAGAAGGAAGCATGCGCGCCCGGGGAGTAGTAGCTAGCATACGCACCTATGGTGTCGACCATGGTGTAGCCGTTGGAGAAGCGGCCTGTGGGCCCGCCGGCGAAGTCGATGCCGTAGGGTAGGTAGTTGGCCTTGGCGAACGAGTTGAGGTCGTTGTTGTTGCCGTTGTCCGTCAGGGAGTCGCCGAAGACGAACATGGCCGGCACCGACGGTCCCCCGCCAGTCGTCGCCCCGCTCCCGCCGGTGTCGCCGGGCCCCGTCGGGAGAGTGAAGTTCCACGGCGCGCGCGGGAACAGCGGCCGCGGGAACACCTGCGCCGTGGCGCCGCCGCACGCGAGGAGCAGCAGGAGGAGCACCGTCGTTGCCGTGGAGGAGGCCATGGCTTTGGCAGGTCGGCGGCTAGCTAGCTAGGTGTGGCAGGAGGAGAAGAGCAGTGTGGGTGACCAGGAGCGCAGCAGGCAGCGTCGTATATAGAGGGAGAGTGAAGGGGAGAGGGTTTTGGGGGCAGTTGGTGGATGGATGAGGAAAGAGTAAATGTGGCTCCTGCCATTGCTTGCTGCCATGGAGATGTAGCAGTAAATGTGGCTCTGTTGGGGCGCGTGCTCGCGACTACGCGAGGGTGGTGGAAGCAGAAAACAATGGCCGACCGCAGCTGGCGAGGTGCAGTACACTGGTGATTTGCCTGGCGAGGCCGAGGAAAAGTAGGCCTTGGCTGATGGAGGGCCTGCCGGGCGCGCGGCAAAAGATCAAAAGGCCCGCTCCGTGATCGTTAGAAAATACTACTCCGTAGTAGAAATTACGAGTATCTAGGCCGTTTGGCCCTTTGGAATCTATGGTGGGCTGACACTGCCTGAACTGAGGAAATATTCTCCCGATATTGTCTCGCCTAGTTTGTAGTAGTACCACTGAAGGGTTTCTACATGGGCAGCTCCTAATCGGCCTAACAGCAAGGACTCGCGAACCGACCTAGCACCTCAGGAGGCGACTAGGGTTTCCTGACTCCACCGCCGATCTCTCTGGCTTGGAGTTCATCTCGCCCCTGATTCAAGTCCGTGCCACGGCGTGGTTGCTGATCGGGGTCTCCTTGGCGCTCAGCTCAAGACCGTGGTCCTGCGTTCGTGTAGGGTTTGCTCTTCTCTGTAGATCCCATCATGGAGACAGCAGGGTCGAGTTCGTCAGAAAACGCGGGTAACGCTGGGGGAAAGAAGGTAGAACGCATAGGCGCTATGCTACAAAGACTTGGGATCGAAGATGATGAATTCGATGATCTAATTTTTGAGGAAGAAGATGAAGCGCCGAAACAAGGTCTGAAGTGGATGGCTCTTGCTAGGGTGCACAGCCAATTTTTTCAGTCCCCAAACCTTTGAACAGCATATGAAGGTAGCGCGGAGCCCCGCACGCGACATACAATTTCAGCATCTTGAAGGTAACTTGTTCACGGTGCAATGCTTTTGTCTTGGGGATTGGTTGAAGGTAGAAAAAGGAGGTCCTTGGTTGTTTCGCCAACTAGTTGAATACCCGTGCGTTGCTACGGTTTAATAATTTAGAATATGTCAACATGTCATGTTGTTGTTGCTATACTCGATGCAACGCCATTGAACCGTTTGGGATGGTAGTCTTCAAGAATCAACTTCAATGGCTACCGATAAGTAAAGGAAGTTTCAAATGTGTTGTCGAAAGGTGTATGTCTCTCTCTTCGTGTCTAATCTCGTATAAGAATACAAGCCTTATCTACTTCCTCTCATGGTTGTCTTCGCTATCACATTGGATCCATTTCCTGGTAGTTGGGACCAATTTCTGGACAATCGCACGGAAAGAGTTTGACATAGCCGCAAAAAGAATGGTCGGATGCTTCGGCTAGTTTGACGCACGCCCGAAAAAACAGCAAAAGAGGGTGCTAATAGTTTTTTTATATTGGTTGTTGAATGGCTTCACCTTCTTAGTTGACCCGTGAGATGCTTATTTTATGTATCTTTGGACAAACTGAAGCGCTTGACGAGAATTATTAGCGCGTGAATAAACATCCTGCCATAGAAAAAAGCGGGTGCTTGATATTCCTTTCAATTTCTGTTATTTATATTTGTTTAAGAATCTAGCATTGATATGCTCATTAGCATCTCTATTTTTCCTTTACACATGAAAGAGAAGTTGTTGATTGAGTGATGGTGTGACACACATTTGAATCCTTCCACATCAACATCAGCCCTTTCACGGTTTTTACGTGTCCATTTATGGACCCATACTCACAGGCTAAGATACTAAGCACATATATCTAATCAACCAATTTTCCTAATAATCTTAAAATATAAAACAATATCCCTATACTGCCGATCTTGAGTCCACATTCTCTCTCCCCGCCCACGACACTTAGCTACTTGCATGGACGATAAAACACATGTCTTGGTTACAATCTAGCTTCGTGAACGGGTCTTCCTTCATGATCTTCCTTTGATGCTTCTTCGTATGGGTGAAGAAAAATGTACGATAATTTGTATAATATTGATATGTTTATTGTCTGGTCGTTTAGATCTTGCAGTACACTAAAAAATATCAGACTCGCATAATTATACGACGACCATGGTTACCTTTTCTGTTATCATTTGTGCAAAGTTCGGGATCTCTGGGAAGGCACATCCTTACACAAAGTTCTGCTCTTCTCTTACTTCTGTCCTTTGGAATGTTTGGAAAACAGGAATACAAAAATATGTAAAGATGTGTAAAGCAAATTAACAAACCTGTACCACTCCATTTTGAAAAAACAAACCTGTACCACTTAGCCCCCCTTCTCGGTTGTTTGAAATATGTGTAGACGACCTGTTTATTTAGGTAAATAGATATGTAAAGCAAATTCACAAACTAATTCTTCAAAATTGGGCCGCCATGTATTACCACTTAGCCCCCCTTCTTAGATCTTTTAACTCCTTTTTATTTTATTTTGTTTTGCGGAAAGGACCCTGGCATTAAAAGAAACATCCGACAATTTAAAGCACCAAACTAAAATTACAACGAAATTCTTGAGATGCCCTTCGTCTTCAACCTCCAGACCGTGTCGACGTCACGCCACCAGTGCCTCTCCTCCTTGAGCCGGGCTGACGTTGTTGGTTGCGGACGGGAAGTTGCCGAATGGTTATAGAAGACCACATCCCTCCAGGAGACGACGAAGAAGAAGTAACCATTGATAAAGATCCTTGATGATCCGTAGATCCCCACGGCTAGAAAAAGTCCCCATAAAAGACACATCAAGTGCCAAGATCCAAAGAGAACCAACAGATCTGGCGACGCTAACCCTCAGGGGCCCTTCGTTGATTCCGAATCGGATACCCATGATGTAGGGAGAAGCCGCATAGACGTTATTCCAACATGCCATCGTCGCATCCACCTCGCCGACGTCGCTAAGAAACAAAACCAAGAAAGAACAGACCTACAAAAAAGAAAACAATAAAAATGGCAGATCCCCACTCCTCTATCCGCCGGCGTGGCCGCCAGACCGTGGAGAGAAGGGGACCAGCGAGGCGAGATCTCGGTGGCGGCGGCTCTGGCGTGTAGATAAAAGAAACGTACGTAAACCTAGGGCTTTGTTGAGTTCCAACATTTAACTTCTTTTTATTTGACTCAGCTGGCAATTGGATGGTGGGGTCTTTTTGATTTTTTTTTGTTTTGTAATATAATATGTACTATTCGAGTATTAAAATATGAGTTTAGGCTGGCTTTGAGCCCGTCATAGATTAAAAAAAAGTGTTTAGACTTCCCGTATAAATCCATGGTCAAGTGAGCCCCCACTGAAGCAAATATCTACCAATTAAAGAGCGCAGCATGCTAGCTAAATGTGGGAATGTTGTACTCAGCACACGGTGTTCATGGCGAGCCATTCTACTTGAACTGATTGCGATAGACATTGACTATTAGCCTCATAGTCTAGCTTTGCGAGGAGGCTTCTCACTAAGGTTGATATACAACAACTTCCTACTCATTGCCATTTCCGACTGATAGACAAGGAAGACCACATGCGCCAAGAACGCGTAGCTCGTCTTTCATGTGGACGATGGGATAAGTGGATATTGCAAAGGGAAAAGAACAGGCTCGTCTTTCGTGCGCCAAGGCCGCATATCTCGTCTTTCATTTTGAGAGTAAAAAGAATTTTATTAATACTTATTGTAACCATGTGGATTTTATGAGGACGTCGGACATGTAAGAGACAAATGACCGTGGGAACCGATGACTTGATTAGTCTTGAAATCACAGCGTTCCAATCACAATGAGTTAATAGCTTGACGAGCTATAGTATAGAACCAATGAATTGACCCGTCTTGAAATCGATCAATTTGATTAGATTAAGATGGATACAGTGGACTAAGGACTAAGTACAAGAACCTATACTATTAACCTGATCAGAGACTTGATTCGGCAAATCGCTGGCAGGCTCAGCACCGACTGATGGTCAAGGCGTGGCCGCGCGGTGAAATCAGGGCGTCACCATCGTCGCTCACGAAGGACTTCGCAGGCGACGCCGAGCCCTGCTGTTCATCTCCGTCTAGTCTCAATACCGTAGTCCTCTGCGAGAATTGATAGGTTCATCTACAGGCGACAACGCAGACGTAAATCAAAAGTTAAACCGATGAAACATCCGCATACACGCGCACACATGCCTGATACACGTACATGTGTGTTACGATATGTAATTGGATTGAGAAAATTACAAAAAATATCATAATTGGGGCTAGGATTTCAGAAGACCACCATATTTTTTAAAATTTTTAAAAAACACCAGATTTGGGACAAGAGATTGCAGATAGCACTAATCCGATTTTGACCCGGTTCTAATAAGAAATCTGACGGGTAGAGCCGGTGGTTAGGTCAACATTGCAAAAGTAATAGCCAATAGGTACTTACATATTAGAAGTTCTAAACTTTATGTTTTTTTTGTAAATTTGCATCTTCAATCTATGCCCCTCTCTTCGTCGGCGAGCTCCGGCTAGGGTCCTCCGCCTGCCCGTGACCTCGCCATTCGCTCCACCGCAAGTCATCGCCCGTCCTCCTCTCCTTCGGCCAACGAGAGGGGGGAGGGGGGGTGAGTTCCAGCCAGGGTCAACGCGAGCTCCGTCGTGCCCGTGCTTCTCGGCCTCCGCCCGCCCACGACCTCGTTGGCCGCTCCATCGTCGAGTCGCCTCCCTTTCCCCCTCTACTCTAGCCAATAGGGGCGCGGACGAGCGCTGGCCAGGTGGAGTCGCCGGCGAGCTGAGCTCCGACCAGAGTCAACACGGCTCCGCCGCGCCCGTGCTTCTCGGCCTTCGCCCAGCTATACCTGGCCGCGCCTGGCTGCGCCCGTGTGCTAGTCCACTGCTCGGCGCTCGTCCGTGGCTGCTCCCGATCGGCGACTGGTGGCTCCGCCCGCGTGGCCGCGTCGTCCCGCCCTGGCTGCGCGCCCCTACATGCTGCGCTCGCTGGTTCCCACGTCCGCGACGCCGCTCGACATCTCCTGGCGTTCGGCGTGCCATGGGGGCAGCCTCCTCAATGATTAGAAAAATAAATAAATAGAAAAATAGAAAAAAGGACCTAAGATTAGAACTTATAATATGTTGATGTGTTTTGGTAAATAAACACGGCCATGTCGGCCTGACCATCAAGTCCTACCCATCAGATTCGTCATTAGAACCATGTCAAACCAGATTAGTGCTATCTGCAACCTCTTTCCCTAAAACCGGTGCTTTTAAAAAAATAATTTTTTGGTGTTTTTTTAAAACCTTAACCCTAATTAGGATAGTTTTTTGTAATTTTCTCAGTCGGATTTTTCACCGACACGTCCGGCCAGGCGCAGCCGTACAGCTTTTCGTTTTCACTCACGCCTAACCAAATCTGAACTAATTGGGGACCTAATTTTTGTTAGATTTTTATTTTTTTATGCTGTTAGTCGATTTTATAACAGAACTCGGTGTGGCGTGTTGGACTGTTACATGTACGTGGGAAGCTTGAAAAACAATAAGATTAATGTTGTTAACCACTCCTTGCATGCATGTAGATGGATATAATTTGTTAACAACATGTGAGAAGTTTGAGGATTGTTTGTTTCCACGCGGTGGAATATGAGCTAAGATATAGGACGTGTTATGTTTGGTTGTTGCGGGTATGGCATTTCCGTAATATTAGTGAAGTGTGACACCATGTGACACCACCGTTTTGCTTTTAATAGTAAAGATCAGTGGTCTGCATTGAGAAGTATGACGGTCTTAGTGACCCTGAAACCATTGACCTGGATTTTTCTCCACTTGGATTCAGATCCATAAGCTCCCTGTGGGGTATAGAAATAAGCCACTAATCACAAATCTGATAGAAAGGAAAGTGGGGAAAGTGTCGGAGGTACAAACTGATGTGCAATGTGCATGTAATTTTGTTAGAGCTCGTGTGAGGCTGGATGTGCGAATTCCACTAGATCGGTTTGTGTCTCTGTCCCGTGAAGGCCAGCGAGAAATTTATCAAATAAAGTTTGAAAAGATGTCGCGGTTCTGTGGGGCGTGCGGTATGATAGGGCATTATCATCTGGAGTGTGGGACGGGAGAATTTGAAGAAGACAAATTAAAGTGGGGTGAATGGTTAAAAGCTTATTGGGATTCCTGGCATGGCCGGAGTTTTGGAGGTGCACGCGGGGGCGGACGGTCGGGTCGCTCCGTCAAGAACGGACAAGGAGGAAGGGGTCAGGACTATGGTTTTGGACGGAGCCGAGGCCGAGGTCCTGGAGGTGAAACTATGAACACAATTTGGAAACTAGTAACCGACATGAGGAGGAACTTGCAGACACGGGTACAAGCCCAGTTAAGAGAGCAGATACAGTGATGGATGAGCGTGAAAGTACTGATTCTGGTGCTAAGAGAAGACTGGCGCTGGAATTACCATTGGACAGTAATGAATTTAATCCTGAAACTGGGCTAGTTCCTATGATGACTGATGGACAACAAGGAAGTGCAGAGGTGGCTGAAACTGAGCATAGTAAACGCTCTAAGAAGGATGTAGCTGACTCCCCTTCAATAGGATCGGCGGACTCCCGAGAGGAGTCTGTCCGTTCGCAATGAGGATATTAGGTCTGAACTGTCAGAGTTTGGGTAACGCCCGACAGTTCGTGCGCTTTCGAATCTTCGGAAGCGGTGTAACCCCGAGGTTATGTTTTTGTCCGAGACACATCTCGATACTTATCCAGCATATTGTCTCAGAAGGAGACTAAATATGGACTGCAAAATTGTTAACCCAAGTGATGGACGAAGTGGTGGCGTGTTACTGTTCTGGAAAAAGGAGTTCAATATTCAGTTAATCTTTTCAGCTCCAAAATATATAGATGTAAAGATTATTGAATCACCAAATAAAATTTGGAGGTTTACAGGAATTTATGGAGAGCCTAGATGGGAAGACAAGCACAAGACTTGGGATAAAATCAGAGAATTGAAGCACCACTCCAACCTTCTTTGGATTATACCGGGAGATTTTAACGAAATTCTTTTTTCACATGAAAAAGAAGGAGGCAATCCAAGATACCAGGGAAGAATGCAAGCCTTTCGTGAAACTTTAACATATTGTGGGTTGGAAGACATTGGTTATTCGGGCGATATTTTTACCTGGAAAAGGGCGGCTAGATCGTGGAGTTGCTAATGGTGATTGGTTTACCATGCACCCCAACGCAACATTTACCCACCTGGAGTATACTCGCTCAGATCACAGACCGTTACTCCTAGAAACTGATACTCCGTTTGATCCAGGTCCGCGGAATAGGGGACCGAAAAGATTTGAGGGCAAGTGGCTAAAGGAGAAAGGTTTCAATGAAGAAGTGAATCGTGCATGGAAAGCGATCGGTGCTGCTACGTCTGGCGGGGTTCTCGAGAGATTAAATCATATGCATGCTGCTCTTCACGCATGGGACACGGAAATCTTCAAGAAGCCGAAGCGTCGTCTCAAAAAGGCACAGAAAGAACTCGATAGAGCTATGACGGGTCCTATGATAGATGATAAGGAAGCTAAGGCAAAATAATCAGCTAATTTGATCGAGATTCTTCTCGAACAGGAAGAAGTGCACTGGTTACAACGGGCGCGTGCGAACTGGCTGTATTTGGTGGATCGGAATACTTCTTTTTTTCACAACTTTGCATCAACTCGACGCAAGAAAAACTTCATCAAGAAATTGAAAAAATAGCAATGACGATTGGGTGGAAGGTATGGAGCCTCTGAAACCTTTAATTAGTGAGTATTTTATTAACCTATTTACATCTGAGGTACAGACTACAGATGAGGCGTTGTTGGGAAAAATCCAACCCAGAGTTACGGATGAGATGAATGAGAAAATTTCGAGGCCTTTTATTCCGGATGATGTGAGAAAAGCAGTTTTCAGTATTGGGGACTATAAAGCCCCGGGCCCTGATGGATTTCATGCTGTTTTTTATAAAAAGTTTTGGAGTATCCGTGGATGATAGACTTCATGCTGTTTTTTATAAAAAGTTCTGAAGTATCTATGGAGAGGAGATCACACATGAGGTATTGAGTGCTCTAAATACCGGAGTAATTCCTTCAGGCTGGAATGATACAACTATGGTCCTAATCCCAAAAGTTGATGATTCGGAGTTGGTCACACAATTTAGGCCAATAAGCCTATGTAATGTCATCTACAAAATTATCTCCAAAATGCTAGCTCTCCGGCTAAAGGACACCCTCCCAGAGGTAATTTCTCCCATGCAAAGTGCTTTTGTCCCGGGTCGGCTGACTAAAGATAATGTTATGGTCGCTTATGAATGTGTACATTCAATCAAAAATAAGAGGTGTGGTTCGATTGGCCATTGCGCGATCAAGCTTGATATGCATAAAGCATATGACCGAGTGGAATGGTCTTTTTTTGGAGAATATGATGAGAAGATTGGGTTTTGCAGAAAGGTGGATTAATCTGATGATGGCTTGTGTGAGATCTGTTCGTTACCAAGTAAGGTTTAATTCACAAGAACCAGAGATGTGTGTCCCTTCTAGGGAACTTCGGCAGGGTGATCCTCTATCACCCTATTTGTTTCTTATTTATGCAGAAGGTTTGTCTAGTCTCTTGATGTATAAAGAAGAGGTTGGTGGCATCGATGGGGTAAGAGTGTGTAGGAATGCACCATCAGTTTCATATCTTTTATTTGCTGATGATTCTCTTATTCTCATGAAAGCTGATACGACAAATGCAACCTCCTTACAACAAGTGCTTGATACTTATTGTGCAAATTCTGGACAGTTGGTTAGTTTGGCAAAGTCGAGTATTTATTTCTCTCCGAATACTCATGTGTTGATTAGAGCTGATATTTGTCAAATTCTGCACATTGATACTGAAGCTGTTTCTGATAAGTACCTAGGCCTACCTGCTATTGTGGGTGCTGATAGAAGTGATTGTTTCCTACATTTTGTGGAGAGAATAATTCAGAGGATTAACGGTTGGAAAGAGAAGCAATTGTCTATTGGGGGCAAGGAAATATTACTTAAGGCTGTTGCTCAGACGATTCCAGTTTATGCCATGTCAGTGTTTCAGATACCAAAAAATGTTTGCAAATGGATGATGGATGCTATCTCACAATTTTGGTGAGGAGACGATGAAAATAGTAACACAATGCATTGGTTAGCATGGTGAAAGTTGTGCTACCCCAAGTGTGATTATTAAATGAACCCAATTCATTATGTGCACGTGTACTCCGGGCGAAGTACTACCCAGATGGTGATTTACTAAAAGCAGGTCCTAAATCGGGGTCTTCATTTACGTGGCAGAGTATCCTTGCTGGACTGCCGACGCTCAAGAGAGGTATTATTTGAAGAGTTGGTGATGGAGAATCCATCAACATCTGGTGTGCTCCATGGATTACGTCAAGTCCGGATCGGAAAATTTTGACCCCTCGAGGTAATGCCGTTGTCACCAAAGTTAGTGAGCTAATATGTCCATACTCTGGTACATGGGACACACAAGTATTTTCAACACAATAGATGTCACTACTAGGAAAACGGCTATAGGTAATCAGCACATCCGTGGCTCACATGGTTGAAGTGCCCCACGGCTAAAACAGGCGTGGCTCACCTGTGGGCAGTGCCCTACTAATAACTAGAACAACCGTGGCGCACATGACTATAGTGCGCCACAGATGTGTGTGGGCCAGGGCCCTGTTGGCCACACGCCAAACATCTGTGGCGCACTATAGTCATGTGCGCCACGGTTGTTCTAGTTATTAGTAGGGCACTGCCCACAGGTGAGCCACGCCTGTTTTAGCCGTGGGGCACTTCAACCATGTGAGCCACGGATGTGCTGATTACCTATAGCCGTTTTCCTAGTAGTGACATCTATTGTGTTGAAAATACTTGTGTGTCCCATGTACCAGAGTATGGACATATTAGCTCACTAACTTTGGTGACAACGGCATTACCTCGAGGGGTCAAAATTTTCCGATCCGGACTTGACGTAATCCATGGAGCACACCAGATGTTGATGGATTCTCCATCACCAACTCTTCAAATAATACCTCCGCCAAACATCTGTAGCGCACTATAGTCATGTGCGCCACGGTTGTTAGGGTCATCTGTGGCGCACGTGTGCCTGGTGCGCTACGCCTAAGCGCATGCCCCCCTCTGCTCTGAAACGGCCACAAACTTCTGTGGCGCACTCCGCCTAGTGCGCCACAGGGACTAGGAGCATCTGTGGCGCACTCGGCCTAGTGCGCCACAGAAGTTTGTACTCCCTGTGGCGCACTGGGGCCGTGTGCGCCATGGATGTGTCGATTCTTTTAGGACAGCACTTTATGTGCACATGTGTGCCCACACATCCACCACCCACACTTCACTTTCCCCTTCTTCTTCCTCCTTAGATCTAGTCGGGATCTTCTCCTTCCCACCTCAATTTCTCCATACATTCACCATTTTTAGCATGTAAAACTTGCTTTGGATGTTACATAAGTAATAGAGGAGGTCTCCGGTCTCTCATCTATCCGTCTCCGGTCGACGCGCGCACCTCTCCTTTCCATCTTTCTCGCGATCGGTCTCTCATCTCGGTAAGTTGTCCATGTAAGGATGTGTTCATGTGTATATGGATGATGCATGTGCTCATATGTATGTAGATCGATGCTCATGATGTGTGTATGTGTGGAGAGGATCGATGGTCATATGTGTGTGTATATGGAGAGTATCGATGATGCTCATGCATGTGTGTATGGAGAGGATAATGATATGTTCATGTGTGTATGGATCGGTCTCTCTCTCTCTTGTGTTTGTATGTGAACAAGTTGCCATTTGTTTTGCCAAAATGTTGATTCATTTCCATTTTGGCAAGACTTTGGCATTTCGCAAAGGTCCTAATTTTAGGATAGGTCATGCCGAAATTTTCTATCGACCATTGCATGCATGCATTCATTATGTGGTTCTAATAGACTTCAAAATTGTACCGTGTACATCGTGCAGGCAAAAATGGTCCGCATAATGAGCGAAGGCATTGTGGCTAGATTTTTGAAATGTGCGACGACCGACATGATACGAAATAACAAGACAGATATAAGATGTCCGTGCAGAAGATGCAAACTCAACTGGGTGATCGACCCAGATTCCGGGAATCTGCAGGCGCACCTGCTCCGCCATGGTTTCATGGATGGATACACTCGTTGGATAAGCGATGGCGTAGATGATGGAGACGGTGAAGAAGGTGGCCAACATGACGATGATCATCATCATGGCGAGAACGGGCGAGATGATGAAGAGGCTCCTGGAGATGGTGAAGGTGCGGAAGCAGACCGGGATGATGATGATCTAGATGCCGGAGGAGCAGACGACGATGGAACAACGTCAGGCTGGGTGCGGGACCCTTATGTGCAAGAGCTGCTTCTCAAGCAGACGAGTAACGCCAGGGCTGCCGCTAGAGAGAAAGCCAAGCTTGCGCAACTTGAGAAAGACGCGGTTACTCCATTGTATGAAGGATGCAGGCCGGATGATACCCGGTTGAATGTAACGCTCAAGGCTATGGAGATGAAGGCAAAGCACAAATTGAGCGACGCAAGCTTCGACGATATGATGGCATTCTGGCACGATCGTCTCCCGGAGGGGAACACATGTCCAACTAGTATCGAGGATGCCAAGAAAATCGTCTGTCCTCTCGATCTACCGCACGTTAGATATCACGTATGCATCAACGATTGCATCATTTATCGGGGCGAGGACGCGGAGAAAACCACATGTCCGGTGTGCGGCGTGAGTCGATACAAGAAAGGGAAGAAAGCACCTCGAAAAGTGGTATGGTACTTTCCTATCACCCCTCGTCTGCAGCGCTATTTCGCGGACCCTAAGGAAGCGAAGCTCATGCGATGGCATGCGGAAAGGAAGAAGCCAGGAGATGATGATGACCCCGAAAAGGATGAGCTGCTGACGCACCCTTCAGATGCTAGCCAGTGGAAAGCATTGGACCTCGAATTCCCAGAATTCGGTGGAGATTCGAGGAACATCAGGCTTGGTGCGAGCACCGATGGACTCAATCCGTTCGGTAGCCAGAGCAGCACGCACAGCACTTGGCCCATGTTTGTATGGATGTACAACCTCCCTCCATGGTTGTGCATGAAGAAGAAGTACATACAAATGAGTATGCTAATTCAAGGGCCGAAACAACCTGGTACCGACATCAATCTGTATCTCGGGCTGTTGAAAGAGGAGCTAGCCACGTTATGGGAATCTGGAGCCAATACTTACGACGCCGTCGCACAAGATTATTTCACTATGAGAGCCGCGTTGGTCACTACGGTGCAAGACTATCCAGGTTGCGGGTATATCTCGGGGCAGGTTATCCAAGGATTCTGCGCATGCGTTAGGTGCATGGATAACACAAGCTATCTCCAACTAGAGAAAGATCCAGGGTCATCGAAAACCGTGTTCATGGCGCACCGGAGGTGGCTCGGCAAGAATGATCCATGGAGAAAACGTGGAGCCCTGTTCGATGGCAAATCAGAGACCCGAGGAATCCCAGAGCGTAGGAGCAGCGAAGAAGTGGAAGAGTTGCTGAAAAACTGGAAAGATTGTCCTAAGCCTGGAAAGAAGCGAAAGAGGCAGCAACAAGACAAGCCGCTGATGAAGGTATGGAAAACAAGGTCTGTTTTCTGGGAGTTGCCATACTGGAAGTTTCTCCGCACGCCTCATAGCCTCGACATCATGCATATCACGAAAAACGTGTGCGAGAGTCTGGTCACCACCATAATCAACATGCCAGATAGGACGAAAGATGGTCCGAAAGCAAGGCACGACCTGATATGCTTGGGTATCCGGAAGGAGCTTCACGGAGGACGCACTACTCCTGATGATCAGGAAGATGACGATGATCATGAGTCGGAGACGACACAAGGTCGTCGGAAGGGTAAAAAGTTCAAGAAGAACGAATATTACTGCCCTCCTTCTTGCTTCACTCTAAGCCAGGATGAGATCAAACAGTTTTTCAAGTGCCTTCTAGGAGTCAAATTTCCTTACGGCTACGCGGGCAAGATAAGCAGATACCTAGACGAGGCGAAGCAGAGGTTCAGTGGCATGAAGTCTCACGACTGTGCCGTGCTAATGACGCAGGTACTTCCGGTCGCACTAAGAGGGATAATGGACGAGCACGTCCGTGAAACGTTATTTGGCCTATGCAAGTTTTTCAACGTCATCTCTAGGAAGTCGATTGGCTTGAATCAGCTCGGAAGGCTACAGGAGGAGATCGTGGTGATACTATGTGAGCTTGAGGTCTACTTCCCACCCGCATTCTTCGACATTATGGTGCATCTGCTGGTCCATGTCGTGGAGGACATCGTACAACTCGGGCCGATGTTTCTCCGCAGCATGATGGCATTCGAAAGGATGAACGGACACATCAAAGGATACGTTCGCAATAGGTCCCGTCCAGATGGAAGCATAGCCAAGGGCTTTCTGGCCGAAGAGTGCATCTCTTTCTGCACGAATTATCTAGACATCGAGAACCCTGTCGGTCTTCCCGTCAACAGACACCTTGGCAAGCTCGACGGATCTGGTCACCGAGAGGGTCGTCGCATA
Organism: Avena sativa; assembly: GCA_916181665.1. Taxonomy (NCBI): domain Eukaryota; kingdom Viridiplantae; phylum Streptophyta; class Magnoliopsida; order Poales; family Poaceae; genus Avena; species Avena sativa. The sequence continues at coordinate 289,374,619 of OV702279.1, forward strand.
CTGCATGCAGACTTCGATTTTCGACGCGCAGACTTTGATCGAGCAAACCTCGTCACGCTACAGCATTTAGAACTGGTCGATCCTTGGGTACAGAAGCACAAAAGGTTAATCGAGAAGAAGTACAGTGACCGGGGCATACAGAGGACGCAGGGAGAAATAATCAAAGAGCACAACTCAGATTTCACGCGTTGGTTTAGGCAGACGCTCCTTGATAATCCCCCGCGCTCGCATTCTTCTGACACGGAAAAGATCATATTCACCTTGTCGCAGGGACCGATGCAAAACCTGGTGACCTATCAGGCGTATGATATCAACGGCTACACATTCTACACGGAGGAAAAGGACAACAAGTGTGATTATCAGAACTCAGGCGTAACGTCGGAATTCTACACCGATGACAACGTGAAGGAAAGATTCTACGGAAGAATCGAGGAGATCTGGGAGCTCGACTAGTGTGGAGAAAAGGTGCCGATGTTCCGTGTCAGATGGGCAAAGAGCGTCGAAAGAGAAGACCGGTATTTCACAACCATGGTTATACCCGAAGCAGCCAAATCCAAGGCCGCCGGTGCAAACGTGGCCGCAAAAAATGAACCGTGGGTACTGGCTACCAAAGTGGACCAATGTTTTTTCATTACCGACCCGACAAAGCCTAGCCGTGTTGTCGTGAGGAGAGGAAAAAGAAACATCATCGGAATGGATGGAGTCGCCAACGAGCAAGACTTCGACCAGTACGGCGATCCAAAGATTGAAGATGACGATGACTACGATGCAGCAACATACATCACAAGAAGAAAAAGGACAACCCTACCCAAAAAAGGTAGCCCGTTCGAAAGAAGAAACATTAAAGTGCCGGAGCTAAATTATTCAACCGCGACAAAGAAGGGAAAAAAGATTGTAAAACGCTAGCTCAAAAAATATTGTAAACGCGTGGTCAAAAAAGATTGTAATATTCATGAACAAAGTATTATGAAATTTAGTTATACTTTAAATCATATTTTTGGGCATTTTTGGAATATTATTACTTTTGGGCATTTTTGGAATATTTAAAAGTATTTTAAAATCAAAATAAAACTTCTATGGCATATATCACCACTTTTGGGCATTTTTTGGAATATTTAAAAGTGTTTTTAAAATCAAAACAAAAAATTGGGGCACCAGGATTCGAACCTGGGTGCTCTCAGGTTTAGAATAGAGTAGTGGGCAGAACCAGTGGGATAGGCTAGTATAGTTGTTAGCTAGTGGGTCTGTAGTTCTCTTATCCAGTAGTTAGAAGCCGATAGGCGTAGCGCACTAGCCCGTAGTGCGCTACAGATATCCCTAGCACACTATGGCTCAGTGCTCTACGCCTAAGTGCCTTTATCCACACGTGTGGCGCCCGACCCCCTCTCTCATCCCCATCTCTCCATCTCTTAGCCCGAAGCCGAAGGACCGCCGCCGCCGCTCTCGATCCGCCGCCGCTGCGTCTGAGGAGGAGGAGGCCTGCCCGCGCCCGAGGTGGAGGCCGCCGTCGTCCGCCCGTCGTCGTCCGCCCGAGGAGGAGGAGGAGGTGTCCGAGGAGGAGCAGCCGCCGCGCGCGTCTCAGGAGGTGGAGGCCGCCGTCGTCCGCCCGTCGTCGTCCGCCCGAGGAGGAGGAGGAGGTGTCCGAGGAGGAGCAGCCGCCCGCGCGTCTCAGGAGGTGGAGGCCGCCGTCGTCCGCCCGTCGTCGTCCGCCCGTCGTCGTCAGAGGTGAGCATCTCCTCTCCCCTCTCTCCCTCTCTTCCTGCGGCGCCTATGACATGATACTCGGCGAGGTCTCTTCCCCTTATCCAATGATTTCCTAGAGGCGCTGCAGGGAGATGCCTGTGGCAGCATGGCTCTTCCCTTAGGACTGAAGCCAAGGTCTTATACTGCTGTTGGCCTATTGCTTTACAAGCTGCTCTAAGGTTAACTGACCATGCTGTAGATGATGTAGTTCAGTGGTTATTTTGCAAGCTGCTCGCTGGTATATATGGTGGATGATGGGTGTTCGGTGTTCCCATGCTCGCCGTGAAATGTGTTACGGAAGGTTTTAACTTGGGTGCTCTGTTACTTCCCGTGCATCCGAGCAATTGTCTGAAATCTGAACTTAGTATGTTGGTTACTGTGCATTCTATTAACTGCTCTGGTTTTCAACTTGTAATGTGGTTGTTTTTGTGGCTATGAAAGATATTGCATCGTTGGTAATCTCTATCTTTGGCATGGTGGTCTCTTTATTTTTTTGTGATGATTTGGCATGGTGGTCACTTTCCTTTTCTAGTACTGCTGTTGTGTTGCTAGTGTTGGTTGATGGAGTTTGAATAATCTGATATGCAGTCACAGTTAACTTCCTGGTCCCCTTTCACCGTACATCAATACATTTCATCGCTTGGATTTGAAAGACACAAAACTGGGCTGGTTTGTAATTGCTTATCATGCCTGCCACACAATTGACAAGCACAAACTTAACTTCGAAAGAAAATAGGAATTCTTCTAGGAAAGTAGTACTCTTTTGATGTAATGTTACACACTGTATAGATTCATTTCTTACTGGTCTGTATAATTCTTTTGATAGATATTTTTGTTCTGCAAATAAAATATTAACACGTATTTCCAAAAATAAATCCGGTGCAGAACATTTTTATCCAGAACAGATACAAGTTTTAAAAGTCATGTTAGAATTTTTTAATTTACACATTTGGTTACCTAAAAGCTTCACATAGGATCACTAGGAATGTTGCCTCAGATCAAAGCCTCTGTTCTTTCAGGATGCAGAGTTCAGTGATATCAGCCTGGGAAGGATGCCACGCTGAATTCTTAGATCACCGTTATTATCACCCTGGAAGGTTGCCAACAGTAACAGCTTAAGTACATCAACAGATCACCGTTACTTTGAATTCTTAGCTTCTTTGTATAACAGTAACAGCTTAAGAAAATATTCGTGTATCTGATCAACATCTTGCACTCCATATAGGTGGATTATAATACTAATGATGGTTGATAAGTGGTGGAGTAATTAGAAAGAGAGTAGAAGTAGTGGCATGAATTAGCATCTGGGAACTAAAAGAATAAGTTATTTTCTCTGTTCAGGTTATTTCCATCATATGAGCACAACTGAATGATATTTTCTTTTTTCAAGAGACCTAGCAGGCTTTAGTTGACAGAAACATGTATCCTTGGGTTTTAGTTGCTGCTGTGTATGCTCATATGTGTTATTTTCTTTTTTCAAGAGACCTAGCAGGTTTTAATTATTTTCTTTCCATCATATGCTTGGTGCCTGGTGAATCCAGATGATAACTGTAATAAAAGCCCATTGCTTGATGTGGCTGGGCATGTTGATGCATTCTTAACCAATGTGTTTTCTACCTAGATGTTTATGTGTTGGTTGTGTTGGCCAGATTATCTTATGTGACCAGATTATGTGCTGGCTGTGTTGGCCATTTATTGTGTGCTGGTTGTGCTGGCTATGATGGCCATTCATTGTGTGCTAGCTATGCTGGCCATATATATGCAGGTTCTTGTATGAAATGAGTCCCGATTTTTGCCGGAATGTTGATTAACTTCCGTTTCGGCAGAAATCGGGCACTCCTAGTTTAAGAAAATTAGCAAAGGTCATGCCGGATTTTTCCGTGCATTTAACCAATTATTTGTTTTTTATTAGTGCAAAGATGTGTGACAACGACGAGGCTGGATGTTCTAAGCGCATCAGCGCTGAAGGAGAACTCAGACCTCCGAATAAACAATTGACATTCTGGGAGGCGGCCCAGCGTCTAGAAGACGATGAAGAATACCATCCTTCGGAGAGCGAGGATGATGAGATGGAAGACGCGGAGGAAGAAGCCGAAGGAACGGCGGACGATGAAACCACTGATGGCGGCGAGGGCACAGGGAGTGGTAGCAACCCTCCTAAGAAGAAGAAGCCGAAGGACCGGCGCCCGAACACGGTCGGCACGGCCAGGGAGGAAATTACCGAAGTGAGCCCATCAGGGGTTCCTTTGGAGCCCGCCCTTGTCATCAAAGGGTACGGTGGGCAAGTGGCGGCGATCACCCGGACAACCATCTCGATCAACACCGAGAATCTTCGGCATAAAGATAATGGCCACTTGAGCACACTCCTCTTCGAGAAGCTGCACGCAAGATACAAGTTCCCCGCTAAGTATCAAAACACAAATTATCATGGGAACGAAGTAAACAAATCCGCCCTCACAAAGATGAGCACCGCCCTGGCCAGCTGGAGAACCCGGATAAAGAAGAAGATCTATAAAGAAGGCAAAAGTCTCGAGGAGATCCAGAAGATTGACCCGCAGATAACCGAAGATCAGTTGCGGGAGTTCAAGGAGAGGTGTGAATCCGAAAGAGCCCTGGCCAATAGTAATCGGGGAAAGGTGCTGCAGGCGATGAATATAGGTCATCACCATCTCGGATCTGGTGGATACAGAACCGCGGAGGCCAAATGGAATAAGGAGGACGAAGAGTATAGATCCAAGGGGATAGAAAACCCCTTTGCTAAATTCGAACCCGGGCAGGTTCGAAACTTCATCAGGGCCCGTTACCATGTGGACCCAAAAACAAAAAATACATCTGTGACGCACATGGTCTACCTTCTGTGGCGCACTACACCTAAAGCGCACCATGGATGTTTAGTGGCGCACTAGGTAGTGCGCCACAGAAGATCCAAGGGGTAGCGCACCACGCCAAACTTCTGTGGCGCACTAGGAGGTGCGCTACGCCTATCTCTACACAACCGTGGCGCACTAGGCAGTGCGCCACGGCTGAGAGATAGCCGTAGCGCAAGGCCCGTGGCGCACTACAGGTGCGCCACGGATGGGCCTTTTAGGTGCGCCACAGACGACCATTTTCCTAGTAGTGTGTGGGCCGCATCTTGCAAATTCCAATTAACACGCAAGGCTTCAGCGATTTTATAGCGTGACACTTCATCAAGAACGGTCGGTATGTTGTTCGGTCCGGATATCACCTCCAATGGAAACATCAATTTGGGCCAAGAGCTTCTCAGCTTGCTTTACCTGGGAGCTCGGCAACTAATCCGGTTTGGAAAATTCTCTGGAATCTTAAGGTACCTAGCAAAGTTAAAATCTTTATGTGGAGAGCGTTACATGGTATTTTACCCCTCAAGTGTATATTGGCCAATCGACATGTTGGTAATAATGAGTCCTGTCCTATCTGTAATCTAGCTGCGAAAGATAGTCTGCATCTTTGCTTCCAATGCCAGCCTGCAAAAGATAATGTGGAGAAGACTAGGGGTTTATGGAATAATTGAGGATGCAATTCAAGTTGACAGAGCAGGTTTTGCTGTTATTGAACATTTGTTCCGACACGAGTACCTGGGTATAGTCATATTAACCTGAAGGAACTTATGTCTGTCATTTGCTGGTATCTATGGTGGTTGCGTCGCCGTCGGACACATAATGAAGATACCCCGCCTCCGTTTAAGTGTATGATGTCAATCCTATCTGTTGCAGATATGCCCTAGAGGCAATAATAAATGTAGTTATTATTATATCTTTGTGTTTATGATAAATGTTTACATTCATGCTATAATAGTATTAACAAGGAAACATTGATACTTGTGTGATTTGTAAACTTAATTTGAAGTCCCTAGTATAGCCTCTATACTTCACTAGCTTGTTGGTTGATAAATGATTGTGGTTTCCCTATCATGAACATTGAGATGTTATCAACAACAAGATCATATCGTTAGGAGAATGATATGGTGGACATACTCCTATAGATAAGCGTAGCATAAAGATCAAGTCATTTCAATAGTTCAATTGTTATATGCTTTCTGATACATAGTAACCTAATTCCTTCGACCATGAGATCATGCATATCACCTTTACCGGATGGATGCTTTGATGACATCAAACACCACACCGTAACTGGGTGGCTATAAAGGTGGCATTGAGTGTTCGGAAAGTATTGGTTGAGACACATGGATCAAGAGTGGGATTTGTCCATCCATATGACGGATAGATATACTCTGGGCCCTCTCGGTGGAATGTCATCCAATTAGCTTGCAAGCATATGACTGGCTCACAAGGGATCACATATCACGGGAACGAGAAAAGAGTACTTATCAGTAACGAGGTTGAACTAGGTATGCAGAGATACCGACGATCATAACCTCGGATAAGTAACATATCGTGAGACAAAGGGAAATTGGTATCGTATGTAAGTGGTTCATTCGATCGCAAAGTAATCGTAGAAATATGTGGGAGCCATATGAATTTCCAGATTCCTCTATTGGTTATTGTTCGGAGAAGTGTCTCGATCATGTTCGCATAATTCACGAACCGTAGGGAGACACACTTAAGGATTCGACGTTGTTTTGAGTAGTTATGGTATTATGAGAAAGAGACCGAATGTTGTTCGGAGTCTCGGATGGGATCCAGGATATCATGAGGTGATCCGGAATGGTCCGGAGAATAAGATTCATATAAGGAAAGTCCCGTTTCGGAGTTCGGAAATGATTCCGGTGAATGTTCTAGAAGGTTCCGGAATGTCCGGCACTCCGGGAGGGGGGAGGGGTACATGAATGTGTCATTACATATTGGAATGATTGCATCATGTACTAAGTGTTCTTGCTGTTCCAAATAAAGGATTAAATTGAATCCTAAAATAGAAAAGTCAAATGTCCAGTTTGAAAGTCAAACGGCTAAAACAAGAAACTGTGGGAAACAAGCAAGAGGAGTTGGGAACCGACTTGAGGGAGGAGTCTCCTCCCCAAGCCGGCGCGCCAACCAAGGCCGACTTGGGGAGGGACTCCCCTCCTTTTGGCCGCACCCTCCACCCATAAAAGGAGGGGCAGGGCCTCCTCCTCTAGACACACAAGTTCCTATCCTCTAATCTCCGGTTTAGAGCCGTTTTGGTTTAGAGCTTCTAATTGCCCTAGCCTTCGGTTTAGAGCCTTCTAATTGGTGTGTCTAATCCCTAGACCACTAATAGCCCTCTCTCATACTCCACCATACTCGCTCCGGCTTAAGGCGAAGCCCTGCGGGATCTTCCCTCTACTTCCGGTACCACGCCGTTGTGCTGCCGGAATCACGAGGAGAGTGCTACAACCTCCGCTGCCTGCTGGAACAAGGGAGAGGAAGGTCTTCGTCGAGTACCGAACGTGTGACCGACTTCGGGAGCACTGCCGGAACGCAGCGCCGGAAGGATCGTCTACACGATCTTGAGATCGGGAAGAGTACGACTACATCACCCACGAGAATCCGCTCTCGTTAAACACTTTGGAATCTTCGAGGGTAAGTTATTCCATCGACTCGTTGCTACAATCTAGTAGATAGATCTTGGCTTGTTTGTTTGTATGCGATAGAAATTTTTTGTTTTCCATGCTACGAACCCCTACAGTGGTATCAGAGCCGTGTCTATATGTAGATCTGTTGCACGAGTAGAACACAATGGTCATTGTGGGCGTTGATGCTTTTATTGTTGATTGCTTCTTGTGTACTTTGCATCTTGCGGTATGTTGGGATGAAGCGGCCCGGGCTAACCTTACATGACATCGTTCATGAGACTTGCTCCACGATTGACATGCAACTTGTATTGCATAAGTGGCTTTGCGGGTGCCTGTTTCTCCTAGCATAGTTAAGATCCAATTTACAACGGGTGATCAACAATGCTAGTATCAATGTTGTGGTTCTTGTTCGTAAGTTAGAACGACACTTATTGAAAGCCCCAAACCACGTAAAATATGCAAAGAAAGTAGAGGCGTCTAACTTTGTTCTGCAGGGGTGTGCAGTGATGTGATATGGCCATGATTGTGATTATATTTGATGTATGCAATGTTCCTTATTGTAAGTTGGCAACCGGCAGGAGCCATATGGTTGTCTTTAATTTATGTTAAGACCCGCATGTCTATTCAAAGTAGTTGTAATAGTTGAAGCCGGTGGACGACAACCATGGTGAAGCGTCATTGACCTTGATGCGATGCCGGTGATGATGGAGATCATGTTCGTGCTTGAAGATGGAGATCGGAAGCACAAAGAAGAAAGGCCATATCATATCACATATTATGAATTGCATGTGATGTTAATCCTTTATGCATCTTGTATTGCTTAGTAGACGACGGTAGCATTATAAGATGATCCCTCATGCACATGAATTTCAAGTCAGAAAGTGTTCACCCTTAGTTAGCACCGTTGCTAAAGCTTGTTGTTTCGAAGCACCACGTGATGATCGGGTGTGTTAGATTCTGCAAGTGTATACAACGTGAGCAAGCCAGATTTGCTCATGCGGAAACTAAGGTTTGACCTTGACGAGCCTAGCATGTACAGACATGGTCTCGGAACACGGATCACCGAAAGGTAAAGCATGAATCATATAGTAGATATGATGAACATGTCGATTGTTCGCCATTGAAACTATGTCAACTCCCGTGATGATCGGTGTTGATGTAGTGGATTTGGTTCGTGTGATCACTAAAACAATGTGAGGGATGTTGTTTTGAGTGGGAGTTCACCTAGTTTAATTACATTAATTAATTTGAACTCAATTTGTCATAAACTTAGTCTAAACTATTGCAAATATGTTGTAGATCAATTGCAGCCCCTACCATCAATTTTAATGCGTTCCTAGAGAAAGAAAAGTTGAAAAACAATGGAAGCAACTTCGCGGATTGGTTCCGCAATTTGAGGATTGTCCTCACAGCTGGTAATTTGACCTATGTGCTGGATGCACCGCTGGGTGACCCACCTGCAGATGATGCTCCCGATGAAGTAAAGAATGTTTACCTCGCTCGGAAGAATCAGTACTCCATAGTTCAGTGTGCTATCTTGTATGGTTTGGAATCGGAGCTTCAGAAAAGGTTTGAGGATTCAGACCCATATGATATTGTCGAGGATCTCAAATTGATTTTTGAGACTCATGCGGCAATTGAAAGCTATGAGGCTTCTGAAAAGTTCTTTAACTGCAAGATGGAAGAGGGCAGCTCTGTCAGTGAGCATGTGCTTAAGATGTCTGGGCACGCAAACAAACTTCAAAGCTTGGGTATAGTGATTCCTAATGCTTTGGGGATTTACCGTGTCCTCCAATCACTACCACCAAGTTACAAGAACTTTGTGATGAACTACAACATGCAGAACATGAACAAGACGTTGCCAGAACTCTTTGCCATGTTGAAATCTGCAGAAGTGGAGATCAAGAAAGAGCACCAAGTGTTGTTGGTCAATAAGACCACCAAATTCAAGAAAGGCAAGTCTAAGCAAAAGGGACACTTCAAGAAGGGTGGTAAGAAAGTTACCACGCCAACGAAGAAGACCAAGGCTGGACCTAAGCCTGATACTGAGTGCTTTTACTGCAAGGGAGAAGGTCACTGGAAGCGGAATTGCCCAAAGTACTTGGCGGATTTGAAGAACGGCAACATCAAGAAGAAAGGTATATCTGATATACATGTTATTGATGTGTATCTCACTAGTACTCGTAGTAGTGCCTGGGTATTTGATACTGGTTCGGTTGCTCATATTTGTAACTCGAAACATGTGCTGCAGAATAAACGGAAGCTAGCGAAGAACAAGGTGACGATGCGCGTGGGAAACGGATCAAAGGTTGATGTGATCGCGGTCGGCACGCTACCTCTTCATCTACCATCGGGATTAGTTTTATACTTAAATAATTGTTATTTGGTGCCTGCGTTGAGCATGAACATTATATCGGGATCTTGTTTATTGCGAGACGGTTACTTGTTTAAATCCTAGAATAATGATTGTTCGATTTATATGAGTAATATGTTTTATGCACATGCACCTTTGATAGATGGTATATTCTTATTGAATCTCGATAGTGGAAATACACATATCAACAACATTGAGGCTAAACGTTTGAAATCAAGCGATAATTCGACCTATATGTGGCACTGTCGTCTTGGTCACATTGGAGTGAAGCGTATGAAGAAACTCCATTCCGATGGACTTCTTGAATCACTTGATTTTGAATCACTTGAAAGATGCGAAGCATGTCTGATGGGAAAAATGACTAAGACTCCATTTTCTGGTATGATGGAGCGAGCTACAGACTTATTGGAAATCATACATACCGATGTGTGTGGTCCAATGAGTGTAGCATCGCGCGGTGGTTATCGTTATGTTCTTACCTTCACGGATGACTTGAGTAGATATGGGTATATCTATTTCATGAAACATAAGTCCGAAACTTTCGAGAAGTTTAAGGAGTTTCTAAGTGAGGTAGAGAATCAACGTAACAAGAAGATTAAATTTCTGCGTTCTGATCGTGGAGGTGAATATCTAAGTTACGAGTTTGGCGAGCATTTGAAGAAATGCGGAATACTTTCACAATTGACACCACCGGGAACACCACAGCGTAATGGTGTGTCCGAACGTCGTAATCGAACTCTCTTAGATATGGTTCGTTCTATGATGTCACTTACAGATTTACCGCTATCATTTTGGGGTTATGCATTAGAAACAGCCGCATTCACTTTAAATAGGGCACCGTCTAAATCCGTTGAAACGACACCGTATGAATTATGGTTTGGGAAGAAACCTAAATTGTCGTTCCTTAAAGTTTGGGGATGCGAAGCCTATGTAAAGAAGTTACAGCCGGACAAGCTTGAACCCAAAGCGGAAAAATGCGTCTTCATAGGATACCCGAAGGAAACTATTGGGTATACCTTCTATCATAGATCCGAAGGCAAAGTCTTCGTTGCCAAGAATGGATCCTTTCTAGAGAAGGAATTTCTCTCGAAAGAAGTGATTGGAAGGAAAGTAGAACTCGACGAGGTTGTCGAACCTTCTCTCGAAATTGCGAGTAGCGCAGCACCGGAAGAAGTTCCTGTGGTGCCTGCACCAATAAGAGAGGGAGCTAATGATGGTGATCATGAAACTTCGGTTGAAGTTGCTACAGAGCCTCGGAGGTCAACGAGAACTCGTACCACTCCAGATTGGTATGATCTGTTGGGAATATGCCCTAGAGGCAATCATGTATGATGATATTTCCCATTGTATTCATAAAGTTATTAAGTAGTCCTTGTATAAACATCTGATGTGTATCATTGAATATGTGATTCGGTTGTGGAACTATGCATTCATGTTGTTTGTACTAAATATCCTTGGTCATTGAGGTTGTGCTGGACACACAACTTAGACCAATGTGAAAGTTGGCTTGATGACTCGGTTCCACTTGTCATGGGCATGGAGATGCTATTCCAACTTACACAGATTCGGCTAAAGAGTTTAGCGAGTCGGATTGACCCATATTGAGGTACAACGAACTAATTGTCATTTGTATATCTCAATCAATGTAATCCTTAGACCTGAGGTTGTTGCATAGTCCGAGTTGAGGATCACCGACTTAGGTTCTGTCAAACGCTGATCCGTGACTGGGCAGTTATAAAGGCAGGGTTCGGGTCGACTGAGAATTAAGCTGCGTGATGTGAATAACCAAGATGGGATTTTGCCCCTCCACTCGGAGAGATATTCTCTGGGCCCTCTCGTGAGATATGATTCGGAAAGCATGGCCATGCACGACTCGGTTAAGTGTTAACCGAGGCGATCGGCTAAGAGTTAGTCGGGTGAATCACTTATCTCGGATCGAGAAGAGAGTCGGACTATTTAAGGGATGACATATATTCGCCTATAGTCTGACAAGGTATATCGTGAGGCAAAAGGGACTCAGACATAAGTCGCATTGGAAAGGCAAGTCGTCATGACTCTTTGGTACTTGGGAATCGGCATGTTCTGCTAGGAGCCGATGCCGATTGATCGATTGTGAGTCGGACTCTAATCGTGTCCAAGTAACCATGAGCCTGCGGGGTCACACACTTAAGAGCGGGAGCAAGTTCGGATTGGATCCGAATCTGTAATCTGGTTGAGTTGGACCTAAACCAGATTAGGACTGAGTTAGTGAGTTGGACTCACGGTGACTAGTGTTATATGGGCTTTAGTGAATGGGTCGCGCGAGCAGAACCCACGTTCACTCCCTATATATAGTGGAGCACCGTAACCCAAAAAGGTTAATCGTTGTTCGGTTAGGTCATTCCATGTGTTGGAAACCCTAGCTCCACAGCAGTCCAGCCGCCGTAACGAACCTAGCAGTTCGCCGCCGGCGCTCCTCCTTGTACGTGTGGATACCAGCAGAGGTGTTGTGCGATCAGCACCAGGACGATCGGATCGTGAGGACTGCACTGCATCAACTGACGCGCTTTATCAGTAATCCACAACTGCGCGTCTAGTGGTAAACCTCGTGGCCTTCTACCTCAGCTAGATCTTGGGATCACCACGTTAGAGGAAAAAGTTTTGTTTTATCTCTGCGTGGCCCAACATGATCCCGTTATGAGTGTCATGTTGGTGAACAACACCGATGACCCCGAGACATATGAGGAAGCGATGATGAGCCCAGATTCCAATAAATGGCAAGAAGCCATGAAATCCGAGATTGGATCCATGTACAAAAACCAAGTATGGACTTTGGTGGACTTACCGGATGGCCGAAAGGCTGTCGAGAACAAATGGATTTTCAAGAAGAAAACAGATGCTGATGGTAATGTTACTGTCTATAAAGCTCGACTTGTCGCAAAAGGGTTTCGACAAATTCAAGGAGTTGACTACGATGAGACCTTCTCACCGGTAGCGAAGCTAAAGTCTGTGAGGATTATGTTAGCAATCGCTGCATATTATGATTATGAGATATGGCAGATGGATGTCAAAACAGCATTCCTCAATGGAGATATTGATGAAGAGTTGTATATGATGCAACCAAAAGGTTTTGTCGATCCTAAAGATGCTAACAAGGTATGCAAACTTCAACGGTCCATCTATGGATTGAAGCAAGCATCCCGAAGTTGGAATCAACGTTTTGATAAGGTAATCAAAAGTTTTGGTTTTATACAAACTTATGGAGAAGCTTGTATTTACAAGAAAGTGAGTGGGAGCTCTGTAGCATTCTTAATACTATATGTGGATGACATATTGTTGATTGGGAATGATGTAGACCTTCTTAATAGTGTCAAAGAATATTTGAATAATAGTTTTTCAATGAAGGATCTTGGCGAAGCAGCTTACATATTAGGCATAAAGATTTATAGAGATAGATCGAAACGCCAAATATCATTGTCACAGAGTACATATTTGGACAAAGTTCTAAAGAGGTTTGGAATGGAAGATAGCAAGAAAGGGTTCTTGCCCATGTTGCCCAATACGATCTTGAGTAAAACTCAAAGTCCGACATCGGCAGAAGATAGAGAAAGGATGAGTAAGACTCCCTATGCATCAGCCATAGGATCTCTAATGTATGCCATGCTATGTACTAGACCTGACATCGCATATGCTGTTAGTTTAACTAGCAGATATCAAAGTGATCCAGGAGTGGATCATTGGACAGCGGTCAAAAACATCCTTAAGTACTTGAGAAGAACTAAGGATATGGTTCTTTCTTATGGAGGTGATGAACAGCTTGTTGTTAATGGTTACACCGATGCTAGTTGGAACACCGATCCGGATGATTCTAAATCACAATCTGGATACGTATTTATTTTGAATGGTGCAGCAGTTAGCTGGAGGAGTGCAAAGCAAAGCATTGTGGCGAGATCTTCAACTGAATCGGAATACATGGCTGCTTCGGAGGCTTCACAAGAAGCGATATGGATGAAAGAGTTCATTACAGAGCTGGGTGTGGTTCCTAGTGCGCTGGACCCAATGTCTATCTACTGTGATAACATGGGCGCCATAGCCAATGCGCAAGAACCAAGGTCACACAAGAAGCTGAAGCATATCAAGCTACGTTTTCACGCTATTCGAGAACATATCCAGGATGGGGATATAAAGATTTGCAAAGTACACACAGATCTGAATGGGGATATAACGAGGTTGAACTAGGTATGCAGAGATACCGACGATCATAACCTCGGATAAGTAACATATCGTGAGACAAAGGGAAATTGGTATCGTATGTAAGTGGTTCATTCGATCGCAAAGTAATCGTAGAAATATGTGGGAGCCATATGAATTTCCAGATTCCTCTATTGGTTATTGTTCGGAGAAGTGTCTCGATCATGTCCGCATAATTCACGAACCGTAGGGAGACACACTTAAGGATTCGACGTTGTTTTGAGTAGTTATGGTATTATGAGAAAGAGACCGAATGTTGTTCGGAGTCTCGGATGGGATCCGGGATATCACGAGGTGATCCGGAATGGTCCGGATAATAAGATTCATATAAGGAAAGTCCCGTTTCGGAGTTCGGAAATGATTCCGGTGAATGTTCTAGGAGGTTCCGGAATGTCCGGCACTCCGGGAGGGGGGAGGGGTACATAAATGTGTCATTACATATTGGAATGATTGCATCATGTACTAAGTGTTCTTGCTATTCCAAATAAAGGATTAAATTGAATCCTAAAACAGAAAAGTCAAATGTCCAGTTTGAAAGTCAAACGGCTAAAACAAGAAATTGTGGGAAACAAGCAAGAGGAGTTGGGAACCGACTTGGGGGAGGAGTCTCCTCCCCAAGCCGGCGCGCCAACCAAGGCCGACTTGGGGAGGGACTCCCCTCCCCTTGGCCGCACCCTCCACCCATAAAAGGAGGGGCAGGGCCTCCTCCTCTAGACACACAAGTTCCTATCCTCTAATCTCCGGTTTAGAGCCGTTTTGGTTTAGAGCTTATAATTGCCCTAGCCTTCGGTTTAGAGCCTTCTAATTGGTGTGTCTAATCACTAGACCACTAATAGCCCTCTCTCATACTCCACCATACTCGCTCCGGCTTAAGGCGAAGCCCTGCGGGATCTCCCCTCTACTTCCGGTACCACGCCGTTGTGCTGCCGGAATCACGAGGAGAGTGCTACAACCTCCGCTGCCTGCTGGAACAAGGGAGAGGAAGGTCTTCGTCGAGTACCGAACGTGTGACCGACTGCGGGAGCGCTGCCGGAACGCAGCGCCGGAAGGATCGTCTACACGATCTTGAGATCGGGAAGAGTACGACTACATCACCCACGAGAATCCGCTCTCGTTAAACACTTTGGAATCTTCGAGGGTAAGTTATTCCATCGACTCGTTGCTACAATCTAGTAGATAGATCTTGGCTTGTTTGTTTGTATGCGATAGAAAATTTTTGTTTTCCATGCTACGAACCCCTACACTATCTATTACTGCCAATGCTGCGGCAACTCACCGAAAGATAAGTCATGTCTCAGATAGTTGGACTAAGCCGGAGCCTCGACAAGTTAAGGTAAACGTTAATGGTTCATTCTATTCTGAAGACAATGAAGGAGCAGCGGCGTCAGTTATTCGTTACAATCAGGGTAACTTATTGCCGCAAAATGTCTTGTACTAACCAATGCAGGTTCGGCTATGCTTACTGAAGCAGCGGCAATGCGAGAAGGGCTAGCCCTTGCAAGCTCTTTGGGCTGTAATAATATTATTGCCGAGTCTGACTTGTTGGAAGTTATTGAAGCCTGCAATGGAGCCCAGTCATGGTGGGGATAAGCTTCTGCAATCTTTGGAGATATTGATGATGTGGCGACTACCATTGACAACGTGGTATTCAAGCACTGTTCGAGGGAAGTAAACAAAGTGGCTATGAGTTAGCGAAATTTAGTTTCCTTAATAAGCAATATTGTAATTGGGTCGATGAACCCCCTAGATTTCTGCTAGACTCGTTGATAAACGATGTAACCGTACATTGATTGGGGCAGCAAGTTTCTTACGCACTATTTTCCTTACCAGGATACCTAAGGGGACTGAAAGGTTTTTAATGAGACGGCTTGCTTGCTTAATATATCTGGTTTCAAAAAAAATCGGCCTAACAGCAGGGACTTGTTTTCCCCCATTTTTTAATTAATTTTATTTATTATGTTTTACAGTAATAACAAAAGTTGATATTTTTATAAATATTCAAGTTTTAAAAATGTTTAAATTAAAAAAATTGGAGAATTGTTTGGATTTGAAATTCGTTCATATTGGAAAATATTTATATTATAAAAATGTTTAAATTTAAAATTTCGTTCATATTTTAAAAATATTACAATTTAAAGTTATTTAGATTAACAGTATTCGAATTTGAAAATATTTATATTTTAAAAAATAAATAGAAAAGGCAAAAAAAGACAAGAGACCTGGCATAACTTAGAAAACCGAATCAGAAAAATGGCCACCGCTAGGAATCGGATGCTGATCTTAGCTTCCCGTCGGACCACTAGCGCGTCATAGGATTAAATTGATCTGATGCGTTAAATGGCCGAGCAAAATCAGGACATGTGTGGTTAGTTTGCACGTAGGATTTGCACTAATTGCTAACCGCTTCCGTAAACCACGCTATCCTTAAATCTCGATGCTAATTACGTGGGATTAACTCCCTATTTGAACTTTTATTCCTGATTTTAAGAAACAAAAATTCCGACGATATGCATATCTGCTTCCAACGCAACGAATCTTGTTTCCAATGGAAAGAGAATGTGCTCCCGACACAATTGAAATTTGCTTCGACATGAAAGACACTTTGTTTTCTTTGCAGAAATGATTTCTGTTTGTTTCTATAGATAGGAGAGCTTGCTTCTATGTTGAAAAAGATCTTGATTTGAGTTAATATATATAAGTTTGTGTCTTATGTATAACATATATATTGCTTCGAAAGCATCAATGGACACGATTATTGCTTCCAACCAATTAGAAATATGTTTCCATCAATACAAATAATTCCATTTCACTGTTACTCATGCTTCAAACAACTTAGATACGTGCTTCTGATAAAATAAAATGTGCTTCTAGCTAACAGTGGCAATGCTTCCATGGAGCAACAATTTGGTTTCGTCCACGCTTTCTTCCATACGGCACACAACCATGAAGTCACAACCTTCAACGTGCACGATCATGTCGCCATTGTGGTACTAGAGTAAGTTGTTCATCGCAGTGCCGGTGCTTCAAACAATAGAAGTTTACCTGCATAAACTCCGGCCTTCGCCCATCATATCCGCCCTACCATCGAATAGATCCCTCGCATTCTCCTTGGTTGCCATCGCAACCCTCTTTTGCGGTCAATGGCAGCCCATGCGGTGTAGTCGTGTCTCATGCTTCTTCCGTCGAGAAGAGCTGCCACCGGATTGAAATAAGCACTATGTCATCTAAAAAAACAAACAAACAAGGGTAGAAATGAGCACACCAAAACAACAAACTAAAAAGACCAGTCCACAAAGTGGCTAATCCTCCAAATATTTATCCAAATCACTAGCAAATTGCTTAAAGCAAAACATAGTTCCATTTGAAACAATTAAATGTTTGAGTGGAAGCATATAAACAAGGTGTGTTTGCTGAATTAGTGTGAAACAAAAGGTGTATAGCTGAAGCATATAATTTAACATTTCGAAAAATAACAAAGTGGGATGGAAGCATACAATTACTTACACTAAAAATGTCTTGACAATAATGCAATGTCAAAATTGTTAATTAGGAAGCATATAAACAAGGTGCAAGCAATTAAATGTTTGAGTGGAAGCATATAAAAACATATATCAATTTGAAAAAAATACACTCTAACCAGAGCACACCTCAGTTCAATACTGCAGGATCAATTGCTATTTTTCAGAACTTGTACTTCACGATAAAAGAAATCTAGAACAAATCGAGCAAGGACATGACTTGTGAACCTGGCTGCTTGGTGGACTTGTGCATGCCTACTGGCTACTGCCGCTGAGCATATGGAATAAATTACCGCTAGTGATATGGGCAGATGCATGATGCGATCTGCTCCCAAACTTCCTCAAACACCATTGCCTGATGATAGGATCGGCAGCCGCCTTCTAATTGGGATTCCCGCCGGTTGTTGGAATAGATGGTGCATGTCCCTGTTAAGAAGGCGTTAGGCATTGCCCGAGTGCTGGCGGCGGAGCCACCTCTAACTCGGCCGCGCCGGCCGATGGCGGTCAGGGATTCCTCAACCATGATTCTCTGCGGAGGAACGCCATGCTTGCCGGAGTCGATCCTGGCGGAAGCGCATCTCTCTAACTTGATGGGGTGTGCGGCGAGAGATGAGACACGATGGGATAATAGAATCGTGATGGAGAGCAGAGGTTCCTAGCAACAGATTGATTTAGACGGAAATTTTGGGATTTAGGTGGGCAAGGTGCGGTGTTAACGGGCCTAATTATTTTCCCGTGGAAAGTAACGCTGGTATAAGGCCGACGGATTGAAAAGAGATGGAGCGCGATGGAATAGTCTGACGATATGCGTTCCATCGGACCGCGATGTATAGTATTTATCCAGAAAAATACCCGAGGAAAACCGTAAAACAGGGACAATAATTGACCACTGAAAAAACGCTTTAAGTGTGTGCGAATAGCTCATGTGCTAAGCGCTAAATAGGAAATGCCCCCTGTACAACTCGTTGTGTCCATACAGACATGATGCTTCAAGCGATCACGGGTGGCTTGGTCCGTATAACTCGCGCTTCTTTTTTCCGTTCGCTGGTACGTATCACACCCGGGGAAATGGTTCGGTTTCTTTGAATTAAAAAAGGTAAAAAGTTTAAATTACCAAAAAAAAATAGTAGAAAATTAGAAACGATTAAGAAATAAGGCTATTAAATACTATAAAGTACAATAGAAACATTATCTAGAATGTGGAACTACGTGAAAAAAAAAGAGAATTTACATCAGGGCTATCCTTAACCTCAGGACAAAAATTTTATACTCCCTCCGTCCTAAAATAGATGTCTCAAGTTTTTTAAAATTTAAATAAATCTATATATTAAATAGTGTCTAGATTCATTTAAATTTTAATAAATCTGAGACATCTATTTTAAAATGGAGTTATTTAGTTCCACTTCCCCAAACAACCCAGTATAACCACGAGTTGTTTAACTGGGGAAACATAGTTGCGGTCTATCTAGCCTTGTTTGACGTCATCCACGTGGCAGGGGTTAGCCGGTTGTCGCTAGTGTGACCATGGTTAATTCTTGAGAAGTCCCCGGAGAAGAACAAAAATATCATTAGGAATAGGCTTTATTGGAATAAGCAGATGGGAGATTGGATTGGGACGACCAGTCGGTATTCGAAGATCCTTTAAGCTTAGATAGACTAATAAAGACATTCGCACAGAGCACACGATTCGCTAACTAGTCAGAATTCAGATTTGGTGTAGCATAGTTTGGATCAGTGATATCATGTCGGTTGCGGACATGCCGGTTTCACTTCTGCATACGACTAGGTCATATGTCTAGTACTATCCCGGTAGTAGTAACGTCTCCAGAAATGTGGGCTTGTGTTGTCGCACGATGGTTGTAGTATTTCGATACCAGCGGTACAAGTCTAGATTTTGATGAGTGAATAAAAGTACCTATCTCTTGAGAGTTAAAAAAAATCTACTAGTCATGTTCTAGGGTTATGGAACACGTTTGGATCGAGTCTCACTATGATTTTGACCAACCAAAATTGTGCCGAACACGTGAGGCTAGAGACTCGTAGAGTCTAGAAATGTTATGTGGCGAACATGTGCATATGCAAGAGTTTGGTTGGCTTCTTGATCTTATCATATCGACAGAAGAAGGTAAGTTAAGTCCAACCGTTTAGCTTAATTTTCGTGTACTAATGCCATGCCATATAGTCATATCGCCATATAGTCATATCTTGGTTGTCGTTTCGTCGATGTCTTGCGAATATATTCAAATAGATGTACTCATCTTGCTTTTAACATAGTAGACCAATTGCCGTGTATCCGTGCCATTATCTAGGACAAGTATCCAGACAGAACCCCGTGGAATAAAGCCCTCTGCAACTAAGTTATCGTCATCTGATGGATGTCCCAATTTGTAGCATCAATAATGTAAATACATGTGTGCGCCTGTGCACACGATGTATAATACTTCACTATCATGTGGTAATAATAAAACTGTTGGATTCGGATGACATAATATGTATTGGTGTTGACTTTGTTTAACAAGAGTCACACACTACGGGACACGCGCGGTCGGCGTAGGCCAAAATGCCCTCGGCGTATGGTACGCCGAGGGCTGCCCTCGGCGTAGCCTCCTCGGCAAAGATCTCCTTCGGCGGAGCACACTCAAGCCGTCGGCGTATCAAAATGCCGTCGGCGTATGCTACGCCGAGGGCTTTGTCGTCGGCGTAGCGGCCGTCGGCATAGCCTGTCGACAGGTTGCAAAAATATTTTTTTTTATTTTTATTTTTGAAAAATAATAATTTTTTTATTTTTTTTTCTCAATTTTTTTATTCTTTGAATTGTTTCACTTGTTAATCTCCTACTTTGAACATTTTTAACACTAATTATACTTACTATTTGATTAAATTCCAGTCTTAGTCAAACTTCCCAGCAGGTCACCCATCCTAATACTACTCCAGCTTCAGCACGCTTAACATTCTCGTTCCTTCAGAATTTGTTTCCGCAAAGTAATTCATACATTGGTGTCAATACTATGATATCAATCCTATTAACTTTTATATCATCATGTCACATGTTTGTATTTTTTGAAATTACAAATAATTATTTAAGTAAATATTAATGAATAAGTAAAAATATTATTGAATTCAAATAAAAATATAATAATTTTATTTTTTTGTATTTTTCTATTTAATATAGAATAATTAATATCTTTAAATCTGTAAATCGAAATTCAACAAATAATTATCTAATACCTCATGGATACATATGAAATACAAGTTGCCTGATATGGATATTTAAGGAACATTACAATAACTCATGGATACATATGAAATATAATCATCTCTATGATTGCCTCTAGGGAATATTTCCTTCGGTCTCCCACTTGCACTAGAGTCAATCTAAAATGTATCTAATACCAATTGCTCTTGTGTGCGCTTCATGTGCGGGCTGCGGGAGAGGCTTATGTTGGAATTATGCCCTAGAGGCAATAATAAAGATGTTATTATTATAATTCTTGTTCATGATAATGTTTATATTCCATGCTAGAATTGTATTAAGTGGAAACTTTAATACTTGTGTGGTTTGTGAACAACACCGTGTCCCTAGTATGTCTCTATGGACTAGCTCATTGATTAATGATGGTTAAGGTTTCCTAACCATAGACATGAGTTGTCAATTGATAATGAGATCATATCATTGGGAGAATGATATGATGGACAGACCCAAACTAAGCGAAGCAATTAGATCGTGTCATCGTGTTCATCTTTGCAAAGCTCTTTCTTATGTCAAATATTGTATTCCTTAGACCATGAGATAATACAACTCCCTGGTATCGGAAGAAATCTTTGAGGTCATCAAACGTCATCCTATGAGAGGGTGATCATAAAGGTGTCTCTCAGGTGATCGGAAAGTATCTGTTGGGTTGTATGTATCGAGATGGGATTTGTCCCTCCCAAGTCGGAGAGATATACTTCGGGCCCACTCGGTAATCGATATCAACACCGCTTGCAAGCATGTGGTTAAGGAGTTAATCACAAAGTGATATCGGATTACGGAACGAGTAAAGTACTTGCTGTGAACGAGATTGAACTAGGTATGACGGTACCGACGATCAAATCTCGGGCAAGTAAAATATCGCGAGACGAAGGGAATATATATATGGGATTGATTGAATCCTGGCATCGTGGTTCATCCGATATGATCATCGATGAATGTGTGGGAGTCAATATGGGTTCCAGACCCCGCTGTTGATTATTGATAGAAGATCATGTCCGCACATTATCGAACCCGAAGGGTCACACACTTAACGTGTCTCGACGCTAGGATAGATTGGATAATTGGTTTATGAGTTTTTGTCCGGAGTCTCGGATGGGATCCGGGACATCACGAGAGGTTCCGGAATGGTCCGGAGAATAAGATTCATATAAGGCAGTGTAGTTTTTGGAGTACGGAATTGTTCCGGGTTAATCGGTATTGTACCGGAAGCTTCTAGAACCTTCCAGAAGGGGGCCAACGTGGTCCCACCTGTCGGGAGGGGGCATGGGCCTATGAGGGAGTGCCCTGGCCACATTGGGCCAGGGGAACAAGGCCCCATAGGGCCCAGCCGGCCAAACAAGGGATAAGCCCTAATTGGAGCTTCTAGAAGGGGGGGTTTCCTTGCCCCCCACTCCTCCCTCCTTGGCCGCCGGCCTTGGGCTTGGGGGAGGGGTTAGGGCTGGCGCCCACCCCTCTATATATAGAGGGCTGGGGCGCACCACCCCCCCCACACACCTTCCCCTCAAGCCTAGTCGCCCTGCTGCCCTCCTCTCTCTCTCCCTCCCGACTGCATGTAGGCGAAGCCCTGCTGCAGAAACTCTCCACCAATTGCACCGCGCCGTCGCGTTGTAGATCCAATCCGTCTCTCCACCATACTTGCTGGACCAAGGAAGGAGGAGACGTCGAGGTGCTGCACGTGTGCATATCACGGAGGCATCGCCACTTGTGGTGCTAGATCGGATCGGATCGCGAGGAGGAGAAGCGGGTACGACTACATCACCCACGTTCCGACGAACGTTCCGCTGTGCGAATCTTCTAGGGTATGAAGATCTAATCCAATCTCTCTCGTTGTTTGCATCTCCTAGATTAGATCTTGGCTTCCCTCTGTTCGCATTCGTAGAAAATTTTGATTTACTATGCCGTGAAACCCTTCAGTGGTATCAGAGCTAGATCTATGCGTAGATGTGTTTCACGAGTAGAACGCAACATGGTTGTTGCGGGCGTTGATGTTTTCTGTTGCAAGCCTCTTGTTTGTGTGCTTCTTATGACGCGGGATAGTGAGATTGAAGCGGTCCAGGCCAACCTTACGCGACATCGTTCGCGAGACCGGCTCCGCACTTGACGTGTGGCTTGTTCCACACATGCGGCTGGTGGATGCCAGTTTCTCTCACTATAGTTGTCATGGGATTTACACCGGAGTTTGGCAACCATAATATCACCGTTGTGGCTTTCCATAGGTAAGAATCGTTCTTAGCATGCTACTCCCATAAGCCACGTAAAACATGCAACAACAAAGTAGAGGCGTCTAACTTGTTTTTGCAGGGAGTGTTTTCTGTGATATGGTATGGCCCAAGATGTGATGTGTATAATGTATGCAATGATCATGTTTTGTAATGTTTCACGACTTGCATGTCGATGAGTACACAACCGGCAGGAGCCATATGGTTGTTTTTATAATTGTGTATGACCTGTGTGTCAACTTCTTATACGTCATGTAATAGTTTCACTTTATCGCTAAGTAGTTAGCAATAGTTGTAGTTGCTATTCGTGGTGGAGGAAATCATGGTGGAGTGATGGAGATCATGCCGGCACGCACAAGATGGAGATCATTGCGCGAAGATTGGCTATACCATGTCACGTAAAGTTATATGCATGTGATGTTTATCCTTTTATGTATCTTATTATGCTTAGATCGCGAAGGTAGCATTATAAGATGATTCCTCACTTAAAGATCAAGATAAAAACTGTGTTCTCCCAAGTATGCACCGTTGCGAAAGTTCGTCGTGTCCAAGCATCACGTGATGATCGGGTGCTATAGACTCTACGTTCACATACAACGGGTGCAAGCCAGTTTTGCACACGCGGAAATACTTGGGTCTAACTTGACGAGCCTAGCATGTACAGACATGGCCTCGAAACACATAAACCGAAAGGTTAAGCATGAGTCATATGAATGATATGATCGAAACTTCGTTGTCCACCATTGAAACCACATCTCTTCTCGTGAAGATCGGATTAGGTGTGGTGAATTTGGATCGTGTTCACTAAACAACTTGAGGGATGTTGAATTTAGTGGGAGTTCATCTAGTAATTTGATTAAAAGTTGAACTAGTTATCATGAACATAGTCTAATTTGTACTTGCAAATATTGTAGATCAAATGGCTAAGTCCAACTTCAACTTCAACGTTTTTGCTGAGAAGGAAAAGCTTAAAAACAATGGGTCTAACTTCACCAACTGGTTCCGCAATCTGAGAATCATTCTCTCTAGCGGTCAAAAGGACTATGTCCTTGAGAATGCGTTAGGTGGAGCCCCTGCTGCTACTACGCCGGCTGATGAGAAAGCTGTCTATTAGTCGCGCAAAGATGATTATGGTGTGATTAAGAGCACCATGTTGTTTGCTATGGAATCGGACCTTCAAAATCGTTTTGAAGACTATCCCGGGCCCTTTGAGATTCTCGAGGAGCTGAAAACCATGTTTCAGACTCAGGCCCGTTCTGAGAGATATGAGATCTCTGAGAAGTTCTTTAACTGCAAGATGGAGGAAGAGAGTTCCGTTAGTGAGCACGCACGCCATTAAGATGTCGGGCTACACTCAACGCCTTGAGCAACTGGACTACAAGATTCCAGAGGAGCTCAAGATTGACAGGGTTCTGCAATCGCTCCCTCCCAGCTATAAAAGTTTTTGAGTGACTCACAATCAGATTGGTTCCACTGATACGATCACCGATCTCTTCGCAAAGCTGAAGGCTGCGGAGGTGGACATCAAAAAGGATAATCATGTGTTGATGGTCAACAAGCCCCCCACCTTCAAGAAAGGTAAGGGTGCAAAGAACCCTTCAAGAAAGGCGGCGGCAAGCGCGTTGCCCCTGCTGAGAAGAAGCTCGGGTCTGGTCCCAAGCCGGACACTGAGTGCTTCTATTGCAAGGACAAGGGTCACTGGAAGCGCAACTGTCTGAAGTACTTAGCGGACAAGAAGGCTGGCACCATCAAAGGTATATTTGATATACATGTTATTGATGTTTTCCTTACTAGCCCTCGTTGTAGTGCCTGCGTATTTGATACTGGTTCAGTTGCTAATATTTGTAACTCGAAACAGGAGCTAAGGAATAGACGGCGGCTTGCGAGGGATGAGGTGACGATGCGCGTTGGCAACGGATCAAGAGTTGATGTGATGGCCGTCGGCACGCTCTCCTTAGTTTTACCTTCGGGATTAGTTTTAAACCTCAATAAATGTTATTATGTGCCTGCGTTGAGCATGAACATTATTTCTGGATCTTGTTTATTGCAAGACGGTTATTCATTTAAATCGGAGAATAATGGTTGTTCTATTTATATGAGTAACATCTTTTATGGTCATGCACCTATTGTGAATGGTTTATTTCTTCTAAATCTCGAAAAGGATGAAACACACATCCATAACATTGAGGCTAAGAGATGCAAAGTAGATAGTGATAATACTACTTATTTGTGGCACTGTCGTCTAGGTCATATTGGTGTAAAACGCATGAAGAAACTCCATTCTGATGGACTTTTGGAGTCTCTTGATTTTGAATCATTTGACACATGTGAACCATGCCTCATGGGCAAGATGATCAAAATCCCGTTCTCCGGTATAATGGAGCGAGCAACGGACTTGTTGGAAATCATACATACCGATGTATGCGGACCGATGAGTGTTTCGACGCGCGGTGGATATCGCTATTTTCTCACTTTTACCGATGACTTAAGTAGATATGGGTATATCTATTTAATGAAACATAAATCTGAAACATTTGAAAAGTTCAAGGAATTTCAGAATGAAGTGGAGAATCATCGTAACAGAAAGATTAAGTTTCTACGATCCGATGTGGAGGTGAATATTTGAGTTATGATTTTCCCACGCATCTTAAAGCAAGCGGAATCGTTTCGCAACTCACGCAACCCAGAACACCACAGCGCAATGGTGTGTCTGAACGCCGGAACCGAACCCTATTAGATATTGTGGCATCCCGCTAAAACCACTACTAGAAAATCGCGTTGTTTTTGTGCATTGCATCATCATGACCGCATGCTCATGTCATCATGCCACATTGCATTTGAGCATCGTCATCATCTTGCATCTGTTCGCATAAAACTATTTTTGAAAAGTCTGGTTTTGTTTTCTAAACGCCCCGTCTTTGTTCAAACGCAAAACCCGGGTCTCCGGATTATTTTGTTTTGTCTGCTATCGGTTTACAAAAGTCTCTTTGAAACAAATAAAATAGTTAATTATTTTTGTAGGGGCAGTCGAACGGGCCGATTCGACCCGGACGACCACCCCCAGTACAAACAATCGGTCCCCCAAAAATCCTAAAACTACCCAACCTAGTCTACCCACCCCTCTGGCCACCTCACCCCGGCCAATCCCCACCCGATACGTCACCCTAATCCAAACTCCTACCCACTCCTAATCTGCCACATCACCCCACCAGCCACCCCTCTCTCTCTCCACTTCCCACCCCACCAACCAGCCCCACATCCCACTCACCCGAGCCAGCCCACCCACACGCGCCCCCCCACCTGCCGCTGACCCCCTGGGCCCGCAGCCCACTTCTCCCCGCCTGGACCCCACCGGTCCCACCCCTGGCCGCGACCCGTCCCCCACCTCCCGTCTCTCCTCTCCCCGACCCTCTCTACTTCCTCTCTCCGTTGTCTCCCTCCCCACCCCGACGAACCCCCGCCCCTGCTCTCTTCCTCGCCCTGCAGCCGCCCCGCCGGTGCACCTCCCCCACCGCGTCGACCTCGCCCGCGCGCCGCCCTCCTCTCTCCGGCTCGCGCCATCCCCCTCCGCCTCCGTTCCCCCTCGTCGGCCCGAGCCGCGCCCGTCCCGTCGCCGCTCTGGGACCCGCTTCGCCGCCGCCTCCTTCGGCACCACCCCGCCGCCCCCTGCCTCGCCCTCACCCCGCCAGCGCTGCAGCCGAGCCGCCTGCTTCCGGGCACCGCCGCTCGCTCCTCCACCCGCCGGCGCGGCCGCCCGCCCCGCCTCCTCCGGCGCGCCTCCACCTCCCATCCCGCGGCGCCTTCCCCGTCCGTCGGCCATCACCCCGCCTCCCACCTCGAGCGCCGGCCCGTCCCCCCGAGCAGCGCCGGCCGGGCCTTCCCCCGACGCCTGGCTCCCCTCCGCCGCCTCTGCGTCCTCCGACGGCCGCTGGAGAGCCGTCCTCCGCCCTCCCGGCCGCGCCTCCCCGCCCCGCTCGCCCCGCGGCCCTTCCCCAACCTGCGCCGCCGCCTCTGGCCGGTGCCCTCCTCCGAGCTCGCACGCTGCCTCCTCTTCCTCCTAGGTCGCCGGCGCATGGCCTCCAGCGCCTCCTGGCCTCGCCTCTGCAGCACCTCGCGCCTCCGAGCAGTGCCACCCCTGCGGCCCTCGTCCTCTCTCGCCGTGCCCTGTTCTCCCGCTCTACCTCCGACCGGCCGACCCCATCCTCGACCTCGCGCCCTCTGCTGTTTGCCAAGTTCAGTAAAACTGTCACACATGGTATTGCTGCAGGAATTCCAAACACAAGAGCGATCACTCGACCAAGTCCAACTAGGACCAGAAGGGTTACAATGTCGACAGGACGAAGACACGGAATCGCCCCGCGACGACCGAACCCGAGGATTCACCAAGTTCGACAACGACCAGTACGAATTCGATGGACCGCCGACAACAAACAAGTCAACCTCGAATACCGTTGCCGAGACCCCCGACCCAAGATCTCCTGAAGACCCTGGCATCAAACAAGTTCGCCATCGACCTCGAGTTCTCCTTCACGGATACCAAGCGACAAGATCTACCACCCCGATCCGAAGACCCTAACCCCGGAGCCCGAGAACGATCCCGGAGTCCGAGAACGATCCCGTCGAACCCTGAACCCTGAGACCGACCCCGAACCCCGGAACCCCAAGATCGTCGAGACCCCCTAATGTGTGACCCCTTTTCTCGAGCCCTATTTTATAAATGGAATAACAACTTGTTGCATATTAATTGCCATACTTGCATGCATATTTGTGTGGTTTGGGGGCCTTATGCCGATTCACCCTATAATTAAATATGGGGCCCATATGCGGGCAAATCTAGCCTTATATTGGCCTCATTTAAATTTGTGTAGCGAACCGGTGCTATATTTTGCCTCGTTAAGACAACATTTAAATTGCGGGGGTTCTAAATAACATGAACCACCTAAATATCTGTCGGGACCTCGGTTCCGCTTAATATGACCTAATCGCATTGCACCTTTGCCATGCCATGCATCATATCATAAGCATGCCCGATCTTCTGTCATAGTATTAAATAGTGCATCCGGTGATTGTGCTAGTGTTTTGGTTCTTCGCGGATAAGGCCGTTGAGTTGATGCGAGTGTCGACCTGATCCCCGGTGAACCTTCAGCAATGTTTTCAGGCAAGCATCTCCCCCTTTCTACCTATCTTACTTTTCTAGTCTTTATTTCCTCCTGTTGATCTATTGCTATCTGTGTTGCGATGCTCTAGTTTCCGTACCCATGATATCCCCTGCAGCCTTATATTGCCTTGGACACATCCTATTACCGGTTGATTGGTAGATAGTTGGACTTGCGTGTCGTAGTCGCTCGCTCAAGTGCTGTTGCGTGTCGTCAAGTGCCACAGTTGTTGGTGTATTGCCGCATGTTGATGTTGGAGGTGATCATGGTTTTACTTATCGTTCACTTTAATTCCTGTTTAACAACTAAAATTGAAGTAAGTAAGCAGAGGCATCGGTGGGTGATAGATAATATTTGGTTTCCGACCGCCCACTTGTGTCCCGTAGGACCCCGAGTACTTGATACCTGTTCCTTGATTTATCGCGCTATCCACATACGGGGAATTATGGGCCCCCCTTAGCCAGAGCTTGATTCAGTCTTATTTCTTGGAGCCACAAACTAGTTTGAGGTTTTATTTACGATCCTGTACTTATGCCATGCTTTACTGCTTTATTTACGATTGTGCGAGGAGCACACTGTACTGTTTAGGATCGGGACACGTTTTTGCGGTGTCGACAAGCTCAGTTTTGGGTTCCCAGTCGTTCACAGCCGTCCACCCAAACCTCGGGTCCGTCTCGGAGCTAGCTTACTTCGTTGCGGGTGTACTCCAAGGGGTGGACCCCTGAAATATTTCTGAATCCTGTGATTGCTTTGTCGTGAAAGCCTCGTTGGGTTTTGATTTGGTTTTTCCGAGGTTGATCGTGTGTGTGTTGCTATTTGTGCACCCCGGCCGGGTTAAAACTTTCTGAAAGCCGTGTCCGCGGTTATGGACGACTTGGAGCATAGTATCTCGATCATAGACAACTATAACTAAAGTAGTGCTATAAATTTGAATTTATAATGACTAGTAATCAGCTTCACTATAATGGAATGGCTAATTAAAACTGCCAACAATTGCTTGCTTGGGTCGTCGCTTGCGACCATTGTAACTGACTAGTAAGTATTGCAACTAAAACGGAATGGCTAAATAAAAGTACCAACAACTGCTGGGTTTTGGGTTATCTCATGCTATTTGTATTTGACTAGTAAGTGTTGCAACTACAACGGAATGGTTAACTAAAACGGCCCACTGCCTATTTTATCAGGATGATTACCTATACCTGATTAGTAATTGCTGCAACGATAACTGAATAAATAAAACTGCCAACTGTGTGAGTTCCTCGGTTGACTTCCTCGTTTGGTCTCGAGGGGGAAACACCAGGATGGGTTTGTTTGGTGTAAGATTCAGGTTGGATCCGGATAGGTCTTTCTTACCCCTCTCTAATAGCCGCCCGTTGTTTTGAGTCTCTATAGGTTGTTTAGTGCATGCTGCCGCTGCCGCTTCAGTCCACCATACCTGTGTAGGCGAGGACCGCCGAATTCTAGTCTCGTCGTGTACTGGCCTCAGTACTGACGCTCCTCTTTTTTCCTTTGCCCTTTGTCGGCACCCCTTTTGTTTAAGCAGGTTTTGAGATTGACGTCGTTAGCAGGGTTACCCTTCCGGCTTGGCCTGGGCAGGGTTATGGACGCCATTGGTTATTCTTCAGGGCTCTTAGCCCCATTTGCATCTTGTCCGTAGTCGGACGCCCTACCATTTTCAAGGTGATTTGGATCTTTGTATATTATATCTGTATTCTTGACTCATGGAGTCGTGTTGTATATATCTGTTCTGTGGGTCCCATCGAGGACTGTTGTGTAATGTTATTACTTCGTTTTCCACCCGCACGAAAGTGCCTGGTGGGCACCTTTGAATCGTTTCTATGCGGGTTTGGCGGGAATCGCTGAAACTTGCATAAGTCCGATTCTGAGGGTGTTACAGATATGGTCCGATCGATGATGTCTCTTACTGATTTGTCGTTATCATTTTGGGGTTATGCATTAGAAACCGCTGCATTCACTTTAAATAGGGCTCCATCTAAATCCATTGAGACGACACCGTATGAACTGTGGTTTGGTGCTAAACCTAAGTTGTCGTTTCTTAAAGTTTGGGGATGCAAAGCTTACGTCAAGAAGTTGATGCCGGACAAGCTCGAACCCAAAGCGGAGAAATGCGTCTTCATAGGATACCCTAAGGAAACTATTGGGTATACCTTCTATCACAGAACCGAAGGCAAAGTGTTTGTCGCAAAGAACAGTTCCTTTCTTGAGAAGGAGTTTCTCTCGAAAGAAGTGAGTGGGAGGAAAGTAGAGCTAGACGAGGTTGTTGAACCTTCTCTTGAATTGGAGAGTAGCGCAGCACCTGAAATTGTTCCAGTGCCGCCTGCACCAACAATAGAGGAAGCTAATGACAAGGATCATGAAGCTTCGGACGATGCTGCTACTGAACGTCGCAGGTCGACAAGGTCGCGTGCCCCTCCTGAGTGGTACGGCAACCCTGTCTTGACTATCTTGTTAGTAGAAGACAGTGAACCTACGAACTATGAGGAAGCGATGATGAGCCCAGACTTTGAGAAATGGCTAGAAGCCATGAAATCCGAATTGGGATCCATGAGCGAAAACCAAATATGGACTTTGGTGGACCCTCCTAGCGACCGAAAGGCCGTTGAGTGCAAATGGATCTTCAAGAAGAAAACGGACGCGGATGGTAATGTTACCGTCTATAAAGCACGGCTTGTCGCAAAAGGTTTTCGACAAGTTCAAGGTGTTTACTACGATGAGACTTTCTCTCCCGTAGCGATGTTTAAGTCCATTCGGATTTTATTAGCAATTGCTGCGTTTCATGATTATGAAATATGGCAGATGGATGTCAAGACTGCGTTCCTCAATGGCAACATTGATGAAGAGTTGTATATGATGCAACCCGAAGGTTTTGTCGATCCTAAGGATGCTAATAAAGTATGTAAACTTCAGCGTTCCATTTATGGACTGAAGCAAGCATCTCGGAGTTGGAACCTTCGTTTTGATCAAGTGATCAAGAGCTTTGGATTTGTTCCAAATTGCTACGAAGCTTGCATCTACAAGAAAATGAGTGGGAGCTCGGTGACATTTCTGGTACTATATGTGGATGACATATTGATTATTGGAAATGACATTAACATGCTTAACGATGTGAAGAGTTATTTGAACAAGTGTTTTTCAATGAAAGACATAGGTGAAGCTGCTTATATATTGGGCATCAAAATCTATAGAGATAGACAAAGACGCCTGATAGCTTTAAGCCAGAGTACATACCTAGACAAAGTTCTGAAAAGGTTCAGAATGGATAAGGCAAAGAAAGGTTCAGTGCCTATGTTGTCAGGTAAGATATTGAGCAAGGCTCAGTGTCCAACTACGATAAATGATAGGGAAGCTATGAGCAAAGTGCCTTATGCCTCGGCCATAGGTTCTATCATGTATGTCATGATGTGTACTAGACCGGATGTGTCCAATGCTCTTAGTTTGACGAGCAGATATCAAAGTGATCCAGGAGTGGAACACTGGACAGCCGTGAAGAACATCCTAAAGTACCTAAATAGGACTAAAGAAATGTTCTTAGTCTATGGGGGTGATGAACAGCTCGTCGTAAAAGGTTACGTCGACGCTAGTTTCGACACCGACAAGGATGATTCTAAATCTCAGACAGGATACATGTATATTTTGAATGGAGGAGCTGTGAGCTGGAGAAGCTACAATCAAAGCGTGATCGCGAGATCTACAGTAGAAGCGGAATACATGGCTGCTGCAGAAGCGTCAAGTGAAGGAGTTTGGATCAGGAACTTCATCACTGAGCTTGGCGTGGTTCCAAGTGCATTGGACCCACTGGAGATATTGTGTGACAACACTAGCGCCATAGCACTCGCTAAGGAACCAAGATATCATCCAAAGACCAAGCATATCAACCGCAAGTTTCATATAATCCGAGATTATATAGCAGATGGAGATCTGAAGATTAGCAAAGTACATACAGATCTGAATGTCGCAGATCCATTGACTAAACCTCTTCCACGTGTAAAACATGATCAGCACCTCAGTGCCATGGGTGTGAGATTGTTGCCAAATGTAAACTAGATTATTGACTCTAGTGCAAGTGGGAGACTGTTGGAATTATGCCCTAGAGGCAATAATAAAGATGTTATTATTATAATTCTTGTTCATGATAATGTTTATATTCCATGCTAGAATTGTATTAAGCGGAAACTTTAATACTTGTGTGGTTTGTGAACAACACCGTGTCCCTAGTATGCCTCTATGGACTAGCTCATTGATTAATGATGGTTAAGGTTTCCTAACCATAGACATGAGTTGTCAATTGATAATGAGATCATATCATTGGGAGAATGATATGATGGACAAACCCAAACTAAGCGAAGCAATTAGATCGTGTCATCGTGTTCATATTTGCGAAGCTCTTTCTTATGTCAAATATTGTATTCCTTAGACCATGAGATAATACAACTCCCTAGTATCGGAAGAAAGCTTTGAGGTCATCAAACGTCATCCTATGAGAGGGTGATCATAAAGGTGTCTCTCAGGTGATCGGAAAGTATCTGTTGGGTTGTATGTATCGAGATGGGATTTGTCCCTCCCAAGTCGGAGAGATATACTTCGGGCCCACTCGGTAATCGATATCAACACCGCTTGCAAGAATGTGGTTAAGGAGTTAATCACAAAGTGATATCGGATTACGGAACGAGTAAAGTACTTGCTGTGAACGAGATTGAACTAGGTATGACGGTACCGACGATCAAATCTTGGGCAAGTAAAATATCGTGAGACGAAGGGAATATATATATGGGATTGATTGAATCCTGGCATCGTGGTTCATCCGATATGATCATCGATGAATGTGTGGGAGTCAATATGGGTTCCAGACCCCGCTGTTGATTATTGATAGAAGATCATGTCCGCACATTCTCGAGCCCGAAGGGTCACACACTTAACGTGTCTCGATGCTAGGATAGATTGGATAATTGGTTTATGAGTTTTTGTTCGGAGTCTCGGATGGGATCCGGGACATCACAAGAGGTCCCGAAATGGTCCGGAGAATAAGATTCATATAAGGAAGTGTAGTTTTTGGAGTACGGAATTGTTCCGGGTTAATTGGTATTGTACCGAAAGCTTCT
The DNA here is from genome assembly GCA_916181665.1 of Avena sativa. Classification (NCBI taxonomy): domain Eukaryota; kingdom Viridiplantae; phylum Streptophyta; class Magnoliopsida; order Poales; family Poaceae; genus Avena; species Avena sativa. The sequence continues at coordinate 289,407,741 of OV702279.1, forward strand.
AGAACCTTCCGTAAGGGGGCCAACGTGGTCCCACCTGTCGGGAGGGGGCATGGGCCTATGAGGGAGTGCCCTGGCCGCATTGGGCCAGGGGCACAAGGCCCCATAGGGCCCAGCCGACCAAACAAGGGATAAACCCTAATTGGAGCCTCTAGAAGGGGGGAGGGTTTCCTTGCCCCCCACTCCTCCCTCTTTGACCGCCGGCCTTGGGCTTGGGGGAGGGGTTAGGGCTGGCGCCCACCCCTCTATATATAGAGGGCTGGGGCGCACCACCCCCCCACACCTTCCCCTCAAGCCTAGTCGCCCTGCTGCCCTCCTCTCTCTCTCTCCCTCCCGACTGCGTGTAGGCGAAGCCCTGCTGCAGAAACTCTCCACCAATTGCACCGCGCCGTCGCGTTGTACATCCAATCCGTCTCTCCACCATACTTGCTGGACCGAGGAAGGAGGAGACGTCGAGGTGCTGCACGTGTGCATCTCACAGAGGCATCGCCACTTGTGGTGCTAGATCGGATCGGATCGCGAGGAGGAGAAGCGGGTACGACTACATCACCCACGTTCCGACGAACGTTCCGCTGTGCGAATCTTCTAGGGTATGAAGATCTAATCCAATCTCTCTCGTTGTTTGCATCTCCTAGATTAGATCTTGGCTTCCCTCTGTTCGCATTCGTAGAAAATTTTGATTTACTATGCCGCGAAACCCTTCAGCTTAGTCAATGGATCAGCAACATTTGAGTCCGTATGTATTTTGCATATCATGACACTGCCATCCTCAACGAACTCACGAATCTGATGTTAATGCATGCGAATATGTTTGTTCTTTTGGTGCTGTGTAGATTCCTTGGCTTGTGCAATAGCACCATTGTTGTCACAATAAACGTCCAAGGGATTAGACGCGCCCTGAACCACACCGAGAGCGATCAGGAAATTTCTAATCCAAACAGCTTCCTTTACGGCCTCCAAGGCAGCAATATATTCAGCTTCTGTTGAAGAGTAGGTCACCGTATCTTGCTTGGAACTTTTCTAGCTCACAACACCACCATTCATGACAAACACATAACCTGATTGCGATTTCGAATCATCTGAGTCGTTAAGGTAACTCGCATCTGTGTAACCCTTTACACTGAGTTCATCCTCACCTCCATAAACTAGGAACACATCCTTAGTCCTTTTCAAGTACTTAAGGATGTTCTTTACCGTTGTCCAGTGACCTTCACCTGGATCAGCCTGGTATCTGATCGTAACACTTAGAGCATAGGAAACATCTGGGCGAGTACATATCATTGCGTACATGATGGATCCAATAGCTGAAGCATATGGAACCCTGCTCATGCGCTCACGCTCATCAGTAGTTGAAGGACACTGAGTCTTGCTGAGTTTTATGCCGTGAGACATGGGCAAGAACCCCTTCTTAGCCTCTTCCATGCTGAACCATTTCAACACTTTGTCAATGTATGTACTTTGGCTTAATCCAATTAGCCTCCTTGATCTATCTCTATAGATCTTGATGCCCAAAATATATGCCGCTTCTCCCAAGTCCTTTATCGAAAAACTATTTTTCAATGAGTTCTTAACAGACTCGAGCATAGGAATGTCATTTCCAATCAGCAATATGTCATCTACATATAATATTAGAAATACCAGCGCTCTCCCAGTTTCCTTCTTGTAAACACAAGGTTCTTGTTCGTTTTTGATAAAGCCAAACTCCTTTACAACTTCATAAAATCGATTTTTCCAACTCCGAGATGCTTGCTTCAGCCCATAAATGGACTTTAGAAGTTTACATACCTTTCTAGCATTGTTTGGATCGACAAAACCTTTGGGCTACATCATATACACGTTCTCAGTTAGGATTCCATTTAGGAAAGCCGTCTTGACATCCATCTGCCATATTTCATAGTCGAAATGTGCAACAATGGCTAGAATGATCCGTATAGATTTAAGCATCACTACAGGCGAGAAAATATCGTCGTAGTCAACTCCTTGAACTTGTCGAAAACCTTTTGCAACAAGTCGAGCTTTGTGGATGTGAACATTTCCATCCATATCAATCTTCTTCTTATAGATCCATTTGCACTCGATGGCTTTAAAACCATCAGGCAGGTCAACCAAGTTCCAAACTTGATTGTCTCCCATGGACTCTATCTCGGATCTCATGGCGATCAGCCATTTCTCAGAGTCTGGGTCCACCATCGCTTCTGCATAGGTCGCAGGCTCATCATTGTCTAACACTAATAATTCTCGCGCTTCGCGGAGCCTCGCCGACCTTCGTGGTTGTGGTGCTTCTGTTGCCACGGGTTCCTCAACTTGTTCTGCTACAATAGCATCACTCGTACAAGCATCCCCAACTGGCTCATCTTGAACTTCTTCAAGTCGCACCGACCTTCCACTTGTTCCCTTTGTGAGAAACTCTTTCTCTAGGAAAACACCGCTACGAGCGACAAACACTTTGCCCTCCTCTTGGTTGTAGAAGTAATACCCTAAGGTTTCCCTCGGATATCCCACGAAAATGCACTTATCCAATTTGGGTGTTAGCTTGTTCGACTGAAGTCGCTTGACAAATGCATCACAACCCCAAATCTTTAGAAAAGACAAACTGGGATTCTTTCCAGTCCACATCTCATATGGTGTCTTAACTACGTATTTAGATGGTACCCTATTAAGTGTGAAAGCTGCCATTTCAAGAGCGTAACCCCAAAATGACAATGGAAAATCCGACTGGCTCATCATCGATCAAACCATGTCCAACAAAGTTCGATTACGCCGTTCGGAGACCCCGTTTCTTTGAGGCGTTCCGGGCGGCGTAAGTTGTGGAACAATTCCGTAACTCTTAAGATGATCGCTAAATTCGTGACTCAAATATTCACCTCCACGATCAGATCGCAAGACCTTTATTTTCTTGCCATGTTGATTCTCTACCTCATTCTGAAACTCCTTAAACTTTTCAAAAGTTTCAGACTTATGTCTCATCAAGTAGACATAACCATATCTACTGAAATCATCAGTGAAAGTAATGAAGTAGTGATATCCTCCTCTAGCTGTCGTGCTCATTGGTCCACATACATCAGTATGTATGAGTTACAACAAGTTTGTCGCTCTCTCGGGTAAACCCGAAAAAGGCGATTTGGTCATCTTTCCAAGTAAACAAGCTGACATGTCTCGTATGATTCAAAATCAAACGAAGTTAGAAGACCATCACCATGGAGCTTCTTCATGCTCTATTCACTTATATGCCCCAAACGACAATGCCATAAATAGGTAGGACTCAAATCATTAGGCCGAAGCCTTTTAGTACTAACATTCTAAACCGATGCATCATCAAGATTTAAAATAAATAACCCATTCACAATGGGAGCATCAGCCGTAAACATAGCATTCTTAGAGATTACACAACCATTGTTTGCACTCGCGAATGAATAACCATCCCTCATCAAACATGAAGGTGATAAAATGTTTCGACACATACTAGGAATGTAATAACAATTATTCAACTCCATGATAAATCCTGACGGAAGGTGAAGTTGCATGATGCCGACGAACAATGCAGCAACCCTTGCTTTATTTCCGACGCGAAAATACACTTCGCCTTTCTGCACTTCTCTAGTCCTTATTAGCCCCTGCATCGAATTGCAAATATGAGCAACCGATCCGGTATAAAATACCCAAGAGTTAACATAGGAATCAGCGAGAATAATGCCACAACATTTACAACAAGCGTACCTGAGTGGGAAGTACACTTACTTCCACTCCTCTTCAAATAAGCATGGTACTTGCTGCAGTTTCTCTTTCAGTGGCCATGTTCATGACAAAAGAAGCACTCAGTGTCATCTGCAGGTCCAGCCTTTTGCTTGGGTGTAGGCTTAGGGATCGTATCCTTAGCCTTGCCCTTCTTCTTCCAAGAAGTACCCTTTTTCTTGAAGCTAGGCTTGTTCTGCACAGCCATCACATGGCTATGCCCTGCACACTTATTTATGTCACTTTCTGCCGTTTTTAGCATCCCACATAACTCGTTAAGGCCCTTTTCCACCCCATGCATATGGTAGTTCGAAATGAACTGCCCATAGCTGGATGGAAGAAACGCCAAAATTAAGTCAGTGGCCAACTCTTGGCCTAGTGGAAAACCAAGCTTTCCCAAAGTCTGACTATAACCAACCATTTTGATCACATGGGGGCCTACAGCTGCTCCCTCTGCTAGCTTGCATTCGACAAAGGACTTGGCAACATTGTACCTCTCAGTCCTTGCCTGATCTTGGAACATGTCCTTAAGCGCAACGATCATATCGTACGCTTCCTGATCCTCAAAATTCTTTTGGAGTTCAGGTTCCATGCATGCAAGCATAAGACAACTAACCTCAAGAGAATCATCACATGCTCTCTTGTAGGCGTTCTTTAGGGCAGCAGATGCATTATCAGCAGGTTCATCGGGGATTGGGGTATCCAAAACCGTTTCCTTTTTATCAGACCTGAGAACAATTCTCAGGTTACGGACCCAGTCCAAATAGTTTGTTCCATTTAGTTTATCTTTGTCAAGAATCGAATGTAAAGAAAAAGGTGATGTAGTGTTCGGTGCCATTGATCTACAACAGAAAACATGCAAAATACTAAGCCATGTAACCATGAAAGAGTAAAACATATTAAACAATTTAATAGCATATACTCCCACTTAAATCAATATCCCTCTATTGATACTAAGTGATTCAAGATCCACAATTAACAAGTCGACTAGTGAGCTTTAGCATCACTGCTAGAAGACAAGGTAAATTGGTAAGCAACACTTGCTAATCATATCACATATGACTCTTGTTGTTGGGTGACATCTCTATGTCAAAACTAGGCGCCCAACCTTTATGCCCCAAGGTCCTTAACTGTTAAGATGACCTTGTCAAGCTCACCAACCCTTATGCGTGTAGGTATCCAATACAAACCCATCCAGCCAAGGAAAACCGCGGCACCCTAATTTCATAGGCCCACCAACGATTGTACAGGGCATAGGATGGTGCAAGGTTTGGTTGGGAGGGCATGATTTAACTTAAACTTTCTGAGGGATCGTTCTACTTCTATCATCTAAGCATGCATAGTAGTAAAACACATAAGAATATTATTCACACAGATGTGACACAGTATGACCTATTTTCTCATGGTGATCTCCATCGCCATAGAACCTGTCCACCATGATGATCTCCATCTTCATGTTCCATGTGAGCCATCTTCCAAGTGATGAGTCCTCCAAGAACTAATACAAGCTATTACTCCTAACAGCTAGTAATCAAAATTACATAGTATTGGGATCATCACAAGTTGGCACGCAGGCCATTACAATAAATGACAACACATATGGCTCCAACCGTGTTGCCCTACTCACGACACGCATGTCATGCAAAATTTCATACATGCATCACATACATATATGGGCCATACTGATCACATACATCCTGCAAAAACAAGTTATGCATAGAATCGCATTCTACCGGATCATGTGACATCGCAGCACCTAGTTACCTTAACGAGATACAAAAGGGCTACGATTAAGGGGTCTCCCCCTGCGGGGTTCGAAGGGGCAGCGCCCCTTGTGGTATCTCCGGGCGTATGGAAAACCGTGAAAAATGAGAGATCGAATCTCCACAATTTTCTTTAAGGATTTTTATCGGCAAATCAAATTTACCATAAACCGACTCCTGTCCCGATTCAATCAAACTTCTTTAATCACGGTACATCGATTTTAGATCTAGGTTCCGATTCGATCAATCATATTGATCTTCGCGTGATTCAACAGGATTTATGTGTCATTGTCTACCCCGATGGCGGAAACCGACCGGTAGAGGTAAGTCGTTCGACAACCTCAGAATCACGATCACGGAAAGCAAGATCATAGATCAATCCTGAACCACCGCAATATAAACGATCACATCATTCATATCAATCTGCATATCACCATATGCAAACATCCCGAACCTATAACTGAACATCATCGGCTCTGATACCACTGTAGGGATACAGGTAGGCTACACTATCGCAAATCAAAATTTTCTACCGCGTAAACCAAGATTACTGTTGTCATAGATCACGGGATTACCACTAGATGCGCAGTTGCGGAATCGATGAAGGGCGTCGAGGCAGTGCAGACGTTCCACGTCTCCTCCTTGTCCTCGTCTGTAGCATCCCAATTGTCTAATATTTGTAATGCTACTTGATCGAGTAATATAATGGCTACTCCCTACATATAATTGTTGCATCATCATGTTATCATGCTCATGTCATCATGCCACCTTGCATTTGAGCATCATACAAAAACCCTTTTTGTTTTGGTTCTTATCTCATATGCATTATTATTTGTATTGCCTCTTGATATTGTATTTGGTTCTTGATATATTGTTAAATGCCCAAGTTGAGTTGGGGGCATATATTTTATTAAACTCCACCACCTTTTCTTCACCACCTTATAATTCCACCATCCAATTAATATGAGCTGGCATTTATTTGAGTTTACCTAGCTCATGTGGGTTGGGTGGATCCAATACTAGTACCTTTGCTTGGCCTTATTCCACCTTTTGGGAATGCATGGGAATAATGCCATGTGATTTTATGATTGTTTTCACAAATATGAATACATGGCATTTATTATTTGCATGGGCCATGCAAGTACCATCTTTTGCTTGTCATTTGGATTTCAATTGGTTTTTGAGTGGATCATCTCTATCTCTATCCTTTCTTTTGGCTTGATCTATGTTGATCTTGCTTAAACCCTATCGCCACATCCCTCTCTTTTTCTTGTCTTGATCTTGTTTGAGCTTGTGTTGACCTTGCTTGATCTAGTTGGAGCATGCAAGCATCTAAAACCTAGCTCTCACCTTTTCCTCTCCATTCTAAGCAACCCTAAACCCCCCCCTCTCTCTCTCTCGGCCTCTCCTCTCTCTACCATGCCTGCCCCACCTGGCCACCCTCTCTCTGGCCCCACACCCTAGCTCTCTCTCTCTCTCTCTTCCCACCAAACCCTAAGACCAACCCTAGCCGAGCCCCTCCTAACCTAGCACCAAACCACACCCGAGCCTACCCCTATTCTCTCTCTTGCTCTCTCTCTCTGTCTGGCCTGCCCCACCCCGAGCTCCCTCTTACCGGACCCACCTGGCAGCCTCCTTTCCCTCCCCCTGCTGCTGCCCCGACCCATGCACGTGAGGAGGAGGAGGAGAGAAAGGTGGCACCGAGGCCACCTTTTCCCATCTACCCCACCCCCGGCACCCTCTTTCCCCGTCCTTATCTACCCCCTCTCTCCACCTCCCCTGCATCCCCAGATCCACCCCAGAGGCCCTGCCTCGCCTCCCTTCTCCCGCTCCACCACCATCTACCCCGACGCCTGTCACAGTCGGCTCCGGCGCTCACCTGCTGTACGAGGAGGTGGGCGTGGGGTTGGGGGCGTCGAGGAAGTACTGGAGACCCCCGGCGCCGCCTCGGTGAACCGCAGCGAGGAGGAGAAAGGCCAGAACGCGGGACACCGACGCGCCGCCGACGAAACCCTAGCTCCGCCGGTGCGCCAGCCTCGCCGACGATCGCGACCACCCCGAGCCCGTCGACCACGCCAACATCCTCTCGGTGAGCCTACCTTCCTCCCTGACAACCTCCGCCACGCTGTCGTCGTCTGTAGCCGCCGTTTGTTCCGTCGAGCACGCTGCGTGCGTCGGCGGCGCTGTCATCTGCTCCGCGCCGCGCCTCGCAGAAGCCTACCTAGGCCCCACCCCCTTACCAGTCACCAACCTCACACCACCGCAGCGGTATCCGCCTCTGCTAGCCCGCCCGAGGTCGCGGGTTCGAACCCTCGCGCCGCGCGCGTCGCGCGTGTGCCAGCGCGCGTCTGTCCGCGCGTTAGAGGAAGATCCACAGTGCCGCTGCACCTTTTGCGCATACCCCCTGTGCTTTTTGCCGCTCTAACCGCAGTCCCCTATAGCCCCACCAGCCAGCGTCGGTGACTTTTTCTAAAAAGGCTCCTCGGTTTTTGCGTTTATCAACCCGCGCTCCCTCCCCAAGCCGCGTAGCCGACCCTCCCCTTCCGCTGTCACGTGGGCCCCGTGGCCGATGGCCCCACTCGGCTGTCTCAGTGGCTAGCTCCGGCCGCGGTGGAAAACGTTTTCGACCCGCCAGTTTGTCCAGTCAGCATCTGGCCCACCCGTCAGCGACTGGGTCTGGATCTGCCTGAGTATAAAAAGTTTCTGTTTAAATCTGTTTTAAATTAAACCTTTTCAATTAATACAAATTCAAATATAAATCTGTTTTCAAATAACTTTTAAATTACAAAACCAAATAATACAAATCATATATGTTTTCAAATCAGAAAAATGTGAGGATTTCAAATATGCCATCTAAAATATATTTTGAACACTTTAAATTCCAAGTTTATTTTTAATTACAATAAAATGCCCTTGGACCTTAATGAATTGATAACTTTTGTTTTATAACTCCGAATTTGACAAATGATATGTCTAAAATGATCATCTCGACGAGACCTTTCTGTTTATGCATACCATGATATGAATTGGAGCATGCATCATATAAATATAAAGTATACAGCAACTAATATGACAATAAAATGTGACCAAAACTCAATAAAAATGTTATTTCTTGTATTCTACACCTCACCCATGCCATGCTACATTATTGCCATGCAACTTGTGCATCATTCATCATGGCATGATTGTTGCTTGTCGCATTTTATTCATATGCTTGTGCACTTTATTTATGTTGGCCCTTGTTTGTTTGGTTCTTCTTCGAATAGACACTGAGCAGGGGTTATATCAAGAGAACCAGGAGCACTACCCAGATCCGTCTCTCGCTTCAACTGAGTTGCCAGGCAAGCACTACCACATGCTTGCATACATACAGAACCTATTGCCTCTATCTTATTCTTGCATCATTGAGTCGCGATTGCATTAAACTGAATCCCAAGCATTGCATAGCCTTTACTTTTAAACCCCACCAAGCTTGTTCCTCCATCCCATGAGCCATTACTACAGGAGTTGTTTGAGCCATGCGAGTCGTAGAACAGCATGTGTAGGGTTTGTGAGAGTCTGATGGATAACGAGGTACCTGAACAACTTAACCTGAGTAGTAATGGGATAACTAATGAAAGTGGCACCGGTGAGCAATATCTGCTATTTGGTTTTTCTTGCTCACTTGTGTCCCGTAGGACCCCGAGTACTTGATTCCTGTTCCTTGATTATTCGCGCTATCCACATCCGGGAGGCTTATGGGACCCCCCTGAGCTAGAGCTTGATTCCGTCTTATTTCTTGGGGCCACAAACTAGTTTGATGTTTTATTTACTATTCTGTACTTATGCCATGCTTTACTGCTTTATTTAATTTGTGCGATGGATAGCACCTGTACTATTTAGGATCGGGACACGTTTTCGCGGTGTCGACAATCCCAGTTTTGGGTTCCCAGTCGTTCACAGCCGTCCACCCAAACCTCGGGTCCGTCTCGGAGTCAGCTAACTTCGTTGCGGGTGTACTCCAAGGGGTGGCCCCCTGAAATATTTCTGAATCCTGTGATTGCTTTGTCGTGAAGGCCTCGTTGGGTTTTGATTTGGTTTTTCCGAGGTTGATCGAGTGTGTGTTGCTATTTGTGCACCCCTGTAGGGTAAAACTTTCTGAAAGCCGTGTCCGCGGTTATGGACGACTTGGAGCACAGTTTCTCGATCATAGACAAGCATAACTAAAGTACCGCTTTTAATTTGACTAAGTAATTGACTAGTAAATAGTGCAACACTCATGGAATGGTTAATAAAATTGCCAACAGATGGGGGGGGGGGTTGTTCGTCCGCTTCCTCGTTGGTAAGCGAGGAGGAGGATGGATCTGGGGATATTACTGTTATAACTGTTGTCATTAATTCACGAACATCCGTCTATCTTTGGTTAGGCGGATGGTTGGCGAGTATCTATAGAACTGTTAGGGTTTATCTTTTGCTGCAATTGCGTCACCCCAGGTTGTGTTCCCTTTAGAGGCATAAAGACTTGCTGAGTACCCCTAGGGTCTCACGATAAATTATTTGGTTCAGATGAACAGGTACACTCGCAAGATGGATACTGGGTGGAGGAGGCTGATGATGTGGGCAACGATCGTTCGGTGTAGAGATTCCGGGAACGGGGATCCGTGAGATCTGTGGGCGGGATGTGCTTCTTTATGGGCATCTTATGCCGATTTGCTTCTTATCCGTACTCGGATCTTGTTTGCCGCTTCCGCCTGATACTCTGATGTGTGATGTATGAGGAGATATCCTAAACTATTATAACTATCTAGGTCATTTGAATCTTTCCGTATGGCGTTGCTATATTTCCTTTCTTTCTAGATGGAATGGCTCTGATGTACTATTGTATGGTGGCTTGCATACATACTCATTTGTGTATGTAGTTGATCCCTTCGCCTGCCGATTACGCCGCCCGTACTTGTCCCGATGAATGGAAATGGTTGGGACGGCCAAAAGGTCTACCCGTGAGTGGCTTTTGGGCCCCACCGTACTATTTCAACCATTTCCGCTCATCCAGGCTTGTATCTAGGAGCGTAATTCACCGAGGTAGTTACATCGTCCCACAAGAAGCTTCCCTTGCGCGGCTCGTCCAAGTGCCACAGATGCAGCACCTCTGAGGTATAAACACGTGCAGGGTGAAAGCGTCAGACGCCGGACTGCTAGGTCCGCGCGTGCAACACAGGCGAGAGGTGTGACGGCTGGGTGGAATGGTCTGAGGTCTAACCCTGGTCAGCTCGCCCCACCCTATCTTATATAGGCGTCCCTAGTGGGCTTCTACATTAGCATCCCATTAGTAGCCTAAGCCTGGTCTAATTTCGGATCCAATCCTCATTAGGCTTTCAACCCCTTAAGTGTGTGACCCTATAGGTTCATATACGTATAGACATGACACGAATACACTTATTCTGCCAATAGTTGGTAGCGGTCTCTAGCAATACGTGCCAACTCCTAAACGCATACAAAGATCATATCGAACGAACCATCACAAGGTTTAGTACATGTCTTTCCCTTTGCCTCACGATATTTGGTTTAGCTCCAAGCTGGCCTCCCTTTCTCGATACTGTGATTCGGAATCCCTTTACTAGGTTAACTCTTAACCTTATGTAGCATGACCATGTATTTCTGGATCCGATCACTCGAGGGGCCCAGAGATATCTCTCTCAAGTAGAGAGGGACACATCCCATCTTGATTGACCATGCCTTGCAGCATGCTTCAGGACAAACCCGAAAACTACCTTTATGACTACCCAGTTACGGAGTAGTGGTTGATAGCCCCAAAGTAGGCCGATCCACATCTCAAGTACATGCGACAATCTCAGGTCTAAGGACAAAACGTACACGATGTGTAAAGAGAACTGCAACTCTAATTGCCAGTCTCAAGTTGGGTCAGTCCAACCCCATGTTTATAACATGTGTCCACATCATTGGTTTGACATCTCCATGTCTATGACTTGCGAAACATAGTCATCAACCAATCGATGTGCTAGTCTAATATTCACGCGTGTCCTCACATGAACTCCGACTAGGGACAACTATTAAATAACCATACAAGTAAAGAGTTTCACAAACAATTCACATAATTATCAATCAATACAAGTTGCCTGATATGGATATTCAAGAAACATTACAATAACTCATGAATACATATGAAATATAATCATCTCTATGATTGCCTCTAGGGCATATTTCCTTCATTTGGAGAAACAACTCCGTTCACCCAAAACACGAGCGTCCCGGTCGAGCGAGCCAACGATAGAAAATCGAGATGGACTAGCTTTTCAATCCACGCGTGAATTAGAAGGTTTCTGCGGGATTTGCCAGGGTATATGGGGTCTAACACGTCCAAACCGGCCTGCAAAACATCCCATAGAGGATTTATCGGGATTTTGGGCTAAGCAGGGAAAATACTCCCCGATCCCTCAAAAGACCCGTGCGCAAAACGAGCCCTTAGAGCATGTGCGCAAAACGAGCCCTTAGAGCATGTGCAGTGTTGTGAAAAAGCTACGTCTAAGGAAATCTTTCTAGTCTTAGACCTATGTCTAAACACTGGAGGAGGTAAGTCTAGCCAAGTTTTTTTAGACTCTGAGTCTAGTATTAAACATATGTCTAAGGGAATCATGTGCGAGACTGGTCCACTTGTCAGTGTATGGTAGACTTTTATATTGATTCTTTCTATTCTGGTTGGTGGTTGGTGGGGTCTTTACATGTGCTAAACGGTGGAGCATTTTATTTCTTAGACTTGAATCTACTCCCTCCGTTTAGAAATATAAAATGTTTTAGATTTATGAAAGAGATGTATCTAGACATGTTTTAGTGTATAGGTTCAAATGAATCTAGACACTAAAATATGTCTAGATACATCTTATTCACAAACCTAAAAACATCTTATATTTTCAAACGGAGGGAGTAGCAATTTTTTTTAGTACGAGTCTAGCGACGAGTCTCACGCTGCACATGCCCTTAGTGAATCGCTCGTTAGATTTGACAATTCCATTACATGTGTAGTAAGACGGACACCAGGGGTCCACTGCCAGCGGCACGGAGACGCCGAGAACGACCGCCCACCTGTTGCCTGCTGCAATGGAACGGAGCCTTCGAGGCCGAGGCAAAGCGCACCGCGTCCGTCCGGTCGATGCCCACCCACCAGAGCCATAAAGGGAAAACACCGCACCGAACGCGGAAGCTTCCGACCTCCGATCCACCACCACAACCACGACACGAGCACTCGGAGGTGGAGGCGGCGGCAGCTTCCTCGTCGACGTCGTCAGGGAGCCGTAGGCACGGGCGCCCGCTTGAGGAGAGAGGGGAGATGAGACGGCCGCACGTCGCATGCGGCAGCAGATCCAGCCCGGCCGCTGCTTTCTTCCTCGTCGCCGCCGCGATCTGCGCCCAGTTCGCGACAGGTGCGCGCTCCTTCTCGCCATGGTCGATCTGATATAAAGCCGCCGAGATCTGTGAGTGGTACGTGTCGATCTGGTTGAGGAGGGGCGTGGCGTCGGATAAGCCAAGCGTCGCCGCCCGTCGGGGATTGCGATTGAGAGCTCCGTTTATTCTTATTATCCGGTCCAGACTATTATGGTCTTGAATTAGGCAGATTAGGATTTGGACCGAGGAACTAGCGAAATCTCGTGGTAGGTTCATTGCTTTCCATGAACAATCACCAGCTTAGAATCAGGATCTCGTTCCAGAATTCGTAGCAGTTACTACTAGTGCTTTCGATCTTTTTGGAACACGCGAATTGAATAGTTGCACCGTTCTCGTGGAATTCGAAATAAGGAACCACTCCACAAGACGAATATGCAAATGTGCTGGACTCAGCTCCGTCTTGTATAGGTGGACGTATTTGATGATTCGCCAAGTACAAGGGAAATGTTTGCTAAAGTATTTGCGTTCCTTTTTGAGATGTCTGAAGTTCTGAACTCACGAGCTCAGGTGATGTCAAAGAATTAGCAAAATGGTTAAATTAGTGTTGGAAGGACTGCAAAAGCAATACCAGGTACCGGGTTACTCTCGTGTGGACAGAGTGAAAAATGAATGAGCCTGAACAGATTTACTCCATGTTAGTTTTGAAGGATTACACTATTATGCTTCACTTGTACTATGTTTATGTTGCCTACGCCTGCCAATTATTTGCCTTACTTTGTTAGGAATGTTACAAAACCAGACATTCATTGTCCTGTGGTGCACTTCTGCAAACCTTCCTTCTTATATGCTAGAGGCCACTCTCATTTGTGCTATCTAGTTTTCTTGTCTTCTAGTCTGTAGGTGTGGATAAAGAAAATAATTACCATTGAAGCAAATGTTGTTTTGGCCTGGCTTTGGTATAGTATTTTAGTTTAATGTGCATAAACTAAGGCAAAGCAGTTATGCTGATGTGTTGCCGATTCATGCTTCTTGCCATTAATTCGTAGTAGCTTGAAACAGTGACTATAGAGTTGTTATTAATATGGCTAAATGTCCCTGTATCTTACTCCTTTCACTGGATTACCAAGGTCTTTCTTTCTACTTTGTTATTTAAATCCCCCCCCCCCCCCCCCCCCAAAATAAACTAAAACGGCTGTAGGCATCTAATCGCTGCAAATTCTTGTCCAGCGTGAGTTCATTCATCCCAGATGATATATAAACAGCTGAATCAGCATTATAGCATAAATAATAACCAAGTAAAACCATGTTCAAACAATTTTAGTTTTGTTCTTGTGTTTTGCTAACAAGTGCACGTTTGCCTGGTAAGAATTGAGTAAATGGTGCAGTTAACGGCGATTTTCTTTGACTGCATAGTGTGTTTCAACTTCCTTTTTTCCCAACTGCATCGCATGTTGCAGCTGCATTTTCTCAACTGTGTTTGTTTCAACTTAATATTTTTAACTGCTTCACGTGTTTACTAGTTAAGAAAGTGGTAAACATTTACTCCAAAGTCCTGCCATTGTTCTCTGATGTAAACAGAATATTCGTATGATTCCATGTTAATCACATGATGGGTCAGCATCTCAGTTTTGCTAGTTTTTATGGAATATATGGCCAAAGTTAGTCAGGTGATCATTGTATTTGTAGCTAGCTAGCTGAGATCTTATATGTATTGCTTACCACTAGGAACAAACTAAAAAGCCTAGCAATAGCAGGAACCAGTTGCAAACGCCTCTGCATAAGTTTCATGTGTGGCGATTGTAATGTATGATTGCATGGGATAGAAAAATTGTACAGTTTAAAGTTAACCCCAAAACCTGTATGAGTTCAGTCGGAAGCTATACTGGGAGATTCACTGGTCGGATGATGTGGTTACCTTAGTTTTTTTTTAGTTTTGAAGGCCATAACTTCTCTGAAAAACCTTAGATACATGTAGATTGAACAAATAACTTCAATTATCCATATGCTCCAATTCGGAAATATGAGTTTAGATCAATGAAACATGTGTATGATGTTTGCAGGACTAGCTGCTGATCCGTCCAATGATGATAGCAAAGCTGAAGCTCAGTCAAAAGGTCATACTGGCCAAACAGTTCTGTTTGTGCTGCTAGGACTTGGGGCAGCCGTTCTGTTATCGTTCTTCCTTTTCAAGTATTGGCAGAAGAAGAAAAGAGAGGAACAACATGCACGACTGTTGAAGCTATTTGAAGAGGATGATGATATTGAGATGGAGCTTGGTCTTAGGGATTGAAAAAATCTTATTTGTACAGCAAGAGTATCTTGGCTGACAAGGTAATATCTATCATCTATGGTAGTATATAGGATCGATAATGTGTACTTGTAATTTCCCATGGCAGATTGACTTTACATTGAACGTAGATTTGATGCTTAATGTCATCTCTGCGAAGTTTTTTTACACATTGTATGCCAAGTAGACAATTGAAATTTGTACTTGGACCTGTAACCTTATCCACTTACACGAGCTTCTGGAACTCAGATTTTTAGTAACTGGCTTTTGTTTCTTAACTTAATTATATTGATCGCACTGCATCAATGACTAGCAAATACACATCTGAAGAATTAGGTGTAGGCTTAAATCGAGGTTGATTATGAATCAAACTAGTGCAATTCTTGATTCTTGGTATTGCTAGCTAACATTTCCCATGATCCTGGGTGGTTCTATGTAGCCTTGTATATTGGATTACTTGTGAGAGGTTTCAGTGGATGAGGAATCCCATGCTGTTAAACTTCCTAGAACCTTACGATTTATAGATTGCCTATCCTTCTTCCAAACAATCTTTCTTCTCGTGCACTAATGCATCCGAAGTTGTAAATATATGGGCATAGTTAGGCACATAAACCCGCATTTCTGTCATCTTGTCAATGCATCATGGATTTGGTCATTCAAAATTTTCTTGTACAAGACATCACAGCATTAGTTCAATTTTGTAGACTTATCGTCTCTTTGAATCGAAACAAGCATAGACAAAACATATTTCTTGAGCACCATGAGAAGCTTTTGTTGGCCCTTTTTAATACGGAAATTCTCTTTGTTCACAGGTTTTCCTGGCAGATCGTCCCATCGTTTTCATGTTAATGTAAAGAATTTGTTGTATTTAAACTTAGACAGACCTCTTGAGGAAAGGTCTACTGTACCTTAGTATTATATGTTGTATATCTTGGCTTTCACGGTCCATGAGAATAGCTTTTAGGAAGTGTCAAGGTTTTCCATACATTCTTTCATTACAAGTTCTGCATATATACACCATCTATTGCTCTGTGCCTCCTGTTATTGCATCAGTACAACTCTGCAGCGGGTCGAGAGCTAGAATTCTACTAGCTTCTGTTTATGCTTTATCCTACCTTCTATTTCGCGGATGGTTTCTACTGTCATATCACTTTTTTTTCTCTGTATTAGGGTGTTGCCGTGTACAGTATCTTTGTAATCAAGCCCCTCTTGCAAAATTTGTAGCGTTAGGATCTGTTGCTCTGCGTCTCTGAGAGTCTTTCAGACATGTCACAGTTTCTTGTAATCTGCACCAGCGTCGCAGAATCAACATGAATGACCCTCAGTTATCATAGTCAGCACCATCAAGGGAGCCTAGTAATAAATTCCCTGACAGAAACGGGCCATCCTTCAAATGCATGGTAGGTGAAATTGCACATTTGACCTGGTCTGAACTACGTCTCTGCTTCAAATTTGGTTTGGTCTGAACTATGGCCGTTCAAATCGGTTTCAAGTTCATCTGATGGCAAGTATAAACCATGTGGATGCTAGGTAAAAACCTAGAAACCGAGGAAAAAGAAATAGGTGGGTGATGCGTGTCTAATTTCGCATGGTGGTTTCAGGTCTGTTACAGGAAGGTTTAGCTTGTAACCAGAACCTGATGCAGCGTGCGTTCGTCTTTTCCTTGAAAACACAAGATGCCCGAATGCTTTCAGATACACGAGCCACCGTGTCTGCAAGCGAACCACATCTTTGCTTGTTCCCATCGCTCGCGCAATGATTATTCGGTGAATCATGATATAGATATTTCCTAGTACCTGAAATAGGCGAGATGCTCGTTCTGAGCTAGGGCCTCTTTGCAGTGCAACTAGCAGACCTCGTCTCTCAGGACCGGCAACGATCGAATGGAGCGTACATAAAAGACCACTACGTGCGTGGTCCACTGCTTGCACGCTGGCATCAAGGGAAAAAACACACAAATCACCATGATTCGATTGTCTACTTCGCTAGAGCGTTCCAAACGCAATCTATGGATCAGCACGTAGCTGTAGCCGGTGGACGGTGTTTTAACTGCTTTGTTTCCTCTTTCGCCACCACCCCTCATCGATCTTCGCCGTAGTGGCGCTGCCCGCCCGAATGGCCACCACCAGGGTCCAGGGCTGGCAAGGAAGGAGGCCAGCTACCATGGTGCGAGGAGTCGCTGTCGCGGCCTTGAATCCAGTATAAATGGTTTGGTCCCGGGGCGTTTTTCCAGTCCTGGAAATACGGTGTCTTCCCGAAACGGAGCGGACTCAGCGACACAAGCAAAGGCCCCCTGCCGAGCTAGGGAGAGATTGGCAACCCGATTCGATCGTGCGTCCATCGGCGGCAGGTGCATGCACGCGCCTGTCTATAGCTGCTTAATTTGGGAACGTGAATCCAAGGCGCCGCGCGGTGGTCCTTGCCCCGGAGAACGGAAACCGGGAGGGCGACGTGACATAAGCCCTTATTATGCGTGCTAGCTAGCCTTTCCTTTCGCTTTGGATCGTGCTGCCGTATGTGTCTCTGTCAGGGTTACGAGTGATCTGTGAGTAACCCTGAGCTCTGAGTTGGGGTGATTAGTTGTGACTAGGTAACACTGTCTGGATAACCCTTGTTTCTGTCCTGTCGAGAACTCGAGATGCATGGATGCATGCATGCACACAGATTTTTATAAGATTGACTTACTTGGTAAGGCGGCAGAAGTCGCTTATTAAGGTGATGAACCTATGAGCAGATCAGATCACTACTACTATAAGTAAATTGGGGGTGATTGAAGGCGATCATGCACGTCGATGCCCTCGGAGGTTTCTAGCTAGGCATGCCAATTGTCAAAGTAAGATGGCCTACATGTATGCTAGGTACCTTTCACGAATGTTAGTTGTGTTACAACATATGATTGACTTTCTAAGACAAAGAGCCTAGTTTTTTGTGCAATTACTATGTACATAGTTTGGTCATATGCATCTTTGATGTAGAGGCCATAGGTGAAAGAAGTGTGTACATCTTCTAAAAGGGGAAGTAGCTAGTTATATTTGTTTACCTAGACACCCCCCCCCCCCACACACACATTTGTCTATCTAGATAAAATAAATAAAAATAATATTATTTTCTTTTTACCTGTCTCCGTGTTTCAAAGTGTCATGTTGCTCACTCTGTGTGGCACATTATTGCTAAAATGTTTGGCAAATGGCTGCGGACATTACGTAAATCTAGATGGGCTCTAATCCTAGTTAGGGCAACGTCCTTGTTTTGTCGACTACGGTTTTCAAGGATATGTTGTTGTCTTTGGTAAGAAAAAAAAATACATATAATTACTTCTCAAGTTTAGGTTATTTACTTGTGGATCACGATGTTGTGTTTGGCTTCTTGTGCTTGGTCGAAGGTGGTCGTGGAGATCCTTACAGAGCACTGGTGGCAGGTTAACCTTAGAATTGTGTTGCCTTGACAAATTTTTCTTCTATGTGACAAGTGGTTGTGTGCATTCTTGATAAGCGTCCAGGATTTAACCTCTTTTATGGTTGGGTTATCTTGATGCATTTCAAAGAATCATTAAAAGCTTAAATTGTCTAAAAGAGCAATTTTTGTACAATTAAGAATGTACTATCTCTAGTTTAAAAAATTTATCCAGTTAAATAAACCAGGGATGAACACTATTTCCCAATATGGTTTCGAGAGTTTGCCCATGCATGCATGATTAACTTAACCGCGAGTAAACATATTTTGTAAAGACCATTTATGGGTCAAATCATGGGGGTGATTTCTCTTGACGCAAATATCATGTTAATAGGTATATGTTCGACCAATTGGTTAAGGAAGGATATGTGGTGCTGGTGGATGTGCTAGGTCAGAGATGGTCGTTAGGGAGCTCTTTACCAGCATGGATGTCGGTCTAATCTAAGGATTGCAGTGCATTGAGACATGTTTTTCTAACTTATATGTTTTTTAGGTGTCTTTTCATCGGGTATGTGTCGGTATTATTTTCATGTAAAAGTGCATGCTACATAAAAAGAATATGGGTGTGGTTGAAAGGAATTGGTAAAAGCTTGAATTATCTAAAAAAAACAGTGTTTTCCCAATTATGAATGTATCATCTTCACTTGAATTTTTTGATCAAGTTAAGAAAACTAGAGATGAACATCATTTGCTTGGTATGGTTAGGAGAGTTTGTACAGACATGCACGGTTAAGCTTACGTGTGAGTAGACACATCTTTTGTGAAAGAGTAGAATTTGTAGAAGCTTGAATTTATCTAAAAAAACCAGTGTTTGGCAATTATGAATGTACAGTCTTCACTTGAAATTTTTGATCAAGTTAAAAAACCCAGAGATGAACATCATTTGCTTGGTATGGTTAGAAGAGTTTGCCCAGGCATGCACGGTTAAGCTTACGTGTGAGTAGACACATCTTTTGTGAAAGAGTAGAATTTGTAGAAGTTTATATTATCTAAAAAAGCAGTGTTTGGCAATTATGAATGTACCGTCTTCACTTGAAATTTTTGATCAATTTAAAAAACCCAGAGATGAACATCATTTGCTTGGTATGGTTAGGAGAGTTTGCCCAGGAATGCACGGTTAATCATGTGGGAGATTTCTCCCGACACAAATATCGTCTTAATAGGTATATGCTTGACCAGTTGTTGAGGGACAGAGGGGTGGTGGCTGTCCTGGGCCGAAGAAGGTCATTAGGGGGCTCTTTAGCAACATGGGTGGCGGTCTAATCGAAGGATTGTTGGCCCTTGTGACATGTTTTTTCCCTATATTTTTCCCATGTGTCTTTTCATCGGGTATGTGTCTACAGTTTTCATGTAAAAGTGCATGCTAAATGAAAGGAATGTGTGGGTGTGGTTGAAAAGAATCGATAAAAGCTTAAATTGTCTAAAAAGAACAATGTTAGCTCAATTATAGATGTGCCATGTTCACTCGAATTTTTTGATCAAGTTAAGTAAACCAGAGATGAACATCATCATCTCTAGCTGTAAGTAGACACATATATATTTTGTGAAGATCAAGGTGTCTTCAAATCAAGGCGTGGATATATTTATCTCGACACACATATCATCTTAATTAGTTACGTGACTGCCGTAACAGAGGTCATCAGGAAAAGTCAGTAGTACTATCCTAGCCTGCCTGCAGGCACACACCGCACTCCTCCTTCCTTCTTTAAAAGGAAACCTAGCTAGCTGAAGCAAGACCAACCCATTCCACTTGCCCTTCCGGCTGCAGCTTCCCGATTTCACTCCCCCCTGTCCATCACCTCCTCTTCGGGATCGGATTTCTGGAGGCCAGAGAGATCTCCACTCCATCCCCGTGTTTTTCCGGTATGCGCGCGTTCGAGAAATCATCGCAGCTTCATCCTAAAGTAGCTCTCTGGCTAGCTTCTTGTTTTGCTGGGCTTCTTGTTCCTGGTTAATTTCTTGCTTTCATGCCTGGAAAGTGGAAAGGGATCCATGGGAGATGAGAGATCGGCCTGCAACCTCTGCAAAGCCTGCTTAATTAGTATCTCTCCTAGCTCCCGTTACGGGCATGCATATGTAGACATTTTTTGGGGGTTTATCAGTTGAACCTAGGGCTTGCTTTGAGACTGGAAAAGAGTTCGGCAGCCACAACGACAGATCTTCCTGTGCCCTTGCCATGGTTCTCGTGGTATGGTGATTTTTGCTGCAAAGGAGAGCTTGCCTCCTTTGGGTTTAGTTTCCTCTTTCTCCTTCTTGGCCTTGGAGCTCTGCGAAGCATACCTACCTCGATCTCGACTTTGTTTCATGTTGCTTTGTTATCCATACTCCTTTTTCTTGTTTGATATCTATTTCCCTTGTGAAACTTGTTTTGCACCACCAGGTTTCTGTTGTAGGTGTTTCAGATCTAGCCACTTTATTAGATCCCTTTTCTATCTTCTTCATTTCTTTGCAATTTTGCATGATCTTCTTTTCTTAATCTATACTCTCTTTTCGGCGGCTACTAGATCTAGCCGCTACCAGCCTTAATTTAACTAAACTCGCCATTTAGACATTTTTTGGTCTATAAGTTCATGCTAACAGATGTCTGATTAAGTTCGTCCATGCATGCCATGGTCATGCATATATGTACAGATGTACACACGGTGCATCAATCGCTTAATCTCACTAGATCTCTTTTAATTACTCGATTTCATTGTTTCTTTAAGGTTGGGATTGTTTGCACCATGGGGAGGGGGAAGATCGAGATCAAGAGGATCGAGAACACGACGAGCCGCCAGGTGACCTTCTGCAAGCGCAGGAATGGGCTTCTCAAGAAGGCCTACGAGCTCTCTGTCCTATGCGAAGCCGAGATCGCCTTGATCGTCTTCTCCAGCCGCGGCCGCCTCTACGAGTATGCTAGTAACAGGTATGCATGCATCTTGACCAAAAAATATTATGCATAGTTGCAGTACTGTTTGGTATATATGCACGTGTTTGCTCCGTCTAGCTATCATGTCATCTTATTTTTTTTCTTTTGCGGGAAAGTAACATGCTAGTTTAGGATCGTTATTGGCTTCTTCATATTCTCATTGTGACTGAAAATACCTAGAATCATTCCCTATACATGTACAGATCACCAAATTATATTTGCTCTACATGATTATACATGTATACCATATATATGCTTATGTTTGAGTCAAAAATGAGTGGAAAGGCAAGGATCTACTCCGTCTGTCCCTATTTACATGGTCTTGTAGTTTTGCATGATTTAATTTTGATCATCAATTTGAAAAATAATAATACATGAGACACGTGTCATAAAATCTATATACAATTGAAAACTTCTTTTGAATATGAATACAGTGGTAATAATTTTTGTAGCACACAATTTTGTCAGTTAAATTAATGGTCAAATTTTGACGGGGCAAGGCTGGAGCTCTGCCATTTCATTTCAGAAAAGAGAAAATAATACTTAATGGTCAAATTTAAACCTCAAAGTATGTAATTAGGAAGAACATGCATACTTATGAATGTATATTATTTCTAAACAAAGGCATTTTTTTACCTCACTCATCTCATTGGCTTACCTCTTATTTTTTTTAAAACGGAGCCAACAAAGGAGGAAGACCAAGAATACTATGAAAATGGAACATGCCAATGCAAGCATGAGAAAATCAACACACAGAGCTGTGAAACTTCACCAACAAACATCGCCCATTTGATTATTATTAGTGTACAAATGGATACATCTAGAGGCCACCTTGGTGCTACCGTATGTATGAGTCTGTCCATGAACAAGTTTTGGAGAAATTCCCTTGGGTGGGTTCGTCTATTTACAAGTTCGGAGGAAATTATAAGACAATTGGGGACCTACAATCAGGGACATTATTCGATGACGTATGGCCTGCAAATTTTTGGGTAGCCCAGAAAAAATTAATGTGCACATTTCAAAATATGTATTTGTGTGAACATATTTTTTTAGTCCACACTTCATGAACAACGCATAGCAACAAGATTAAAGTTCTCTCCCACCAATAATTTCTACAATACAAAACATATAATACTCTAGCTAGTTTTGATGCTACATTTGTTTCCAGCTGTTCGTTAATTCCTTCATATATGTATGTACATACACATTCCATGAGGTCACTAGCTACCTGCCTACCTGCCCGTGTAAGTTTTTTTATCTGCTTTGTGGGGTTTAGTTTCCATGGTCTCACCTCTCACGTGCTGTTGTGTTGTGAGTGTCCCTGATCGAGAGCTCGCCGAAGCCTCGACTTCAGTCTACTGCCACTCCGTGTGTGTTCATGTGCTAGCTCGACTACATCATGCGGCAGGGCATGGCACGGCCCTGAGATGGGAGGTGGTTCCATCTTTCATTCATTCATGCATGCATGTGCACTGGGCAGACTGCGATCTATCGAAGTGGATGTGTCTGTTCTCATGGTAAATGCATGCGCGCGCTCGTGTGGTATGGTGGATCGTTGCATGGTGAGGGAAAGCCCAGGTTCCCCCCCTGCTCCCTTTCCCCTGCCGTGCTAGGAGATTCGAGAAGTCGAGTGTACATGAACAGGAGTGCATGGCCATTCATATTCAAATGAATGTGAATGCGCTTCTATGTCTCTGTCTCTAGATTTACATATCCGATCGTACAGTAAGCTAGAAAAATGTGGACTGCAGCTTTGTAGATATAGTGTGCTAAAATAAATGCACTAGCTGAGGAGGAGAAGCAATACTACCATGAGGCTAATTAAGCTTTTTCGTTTCTGAACATCAATTTGGTTTAGCACGAGGTCGACCATCGACAGGTACAAGAAGGCCTGTGCTAGCGCATCTGGCTCAGCTCCTGCTATAGACGTCAATTCTCAGGTAGAGCATCCTATACATTTCTGGCACCAACAATCCCATCCTTCCTTGCTTCCCTCTAAGCAGCATCATGCATGTTTACGGTACATGTATACTCGCATACGAACTACCACCGGCGGCTACTAACTCGTTTCATCCGGTTTACCTGATTTTGCACCAGCAATACTTTCAGCAAGAATCAGGAAAACTGCGTCATCAGATACAGTCCCTGCAAAACGCAAACATGTATACGTGTAGCCGTCTCCAGCTCTATCCATCAATTATTGATCACCGGAGGCTGTCTCGATTCATTCTATGCATGTATGCTTAACCTAAATCTGCTTAACTAATTTTCTTCAGGCACCTGGTGGGCGAATCCGTTGGCAATTTGACACTGAAGGAGCTCAAGAACCTCGAGAACAGGCTCGAGAAGGGCATCGGCCGCATCCGGTCAAAGAAGGTGAATTGATTTGATTGTGATTCATTAGTTTCATGTACACTTTTAGCTGAGTGACAACCAAAATAATTACTAGTTCAGATCGTCTGATCGATCCTTATATATGTTTTGCACTTTGGTTGTTGCCAGCATGAGCTTCTCTTCGCGGAGATCGAATACATGCAGAAACTGGTAATCCATCTCTATCCGATTACCATAGTATAATCATACAATTCCTCGTGGGTTTTGCCTTTGGCTAATCCATTGTTCGTTCCTCTTCTTGTCAATCCGAGCAGGAGGCAGATCTCCAGAGCGAGAATATGTATCTCAGAGCCAAGGTACGTACGACATTCCGTGCTTCGCTGTATAGTACAATCAAAGATCTTTTGGTCTCGATCTCCTAGCTACATTTCGCACGACCATGTACGCATGCAGGTGGCGGACGTGGAGCGGCTGGCACTGGCGCCGCCGCCTCCGCCAGCGTCGGGCGGGGCGGAGCTGGAGGCGCTCCCGACGTTCGACGCAAGGAGCTACTACCACCACCAGGTGAACATGCTGCAGGAGGCCGCGGCGGCCTCCTCCTCGCGCTACTCCCAGCCGCACCACCAGGCGCCGTCACGCCAGGATCAGGAGGCGGCGCCGGCGACCACCGCTCTCCATCTCGGCTACGAGATGAGGGGCCCCAACGCCAACTGAAAAAACTGAGCGACCGCTCCACTCGGCTGCTTAGTGCCCGCGCCGTCGTCGACCCATCAAGATCTCCTCTGGAATTTCCGTTGACTATTTGGATCCATATATATATCCCTACCTGACAGTATACTGTAACTGTGAGAGATCGGTTCTAGACTTCGGGCAGTATATCTTGTTATATATACCTAAATAATTACACATGTACGTACCGTATGTGTGATATTGCTGCATAAGGCACCTAGTGAGTACACGAGTGAGTGTTATCAAGAGTGATGATCTGGCTTGGATTGGATGTAATATTAGCTTGACTACTGATATTTATCTCAAAGCTAAAAAAATACCGATAATCCAGTAATTTACACCTATTTCAAGTGGAGCTTTAGTGTTGAATCCATGTACTATATGAAAATGTGTCCATCAAAGATTTTGGCTAGCTTCGCCCATGGATGTCACAGGTCCGGACAATAAAGTCATAAACTTACTCCTGTTAGAGCATTTCCAGTTTCGCCGCCTACCAACCGTGCATGATCTTACGTCCCCCAAACGGCGTACCAATTTTCTTTTTTGCAACTTTAACATGTTTCTAAATAATCTAGTCAAGTTTCAACACATAAATAAATTAGTTTTACAATAGTAAAAAATATGATTCAAATAATTCATACAATTCAGATAAATTAAAGTTTAACTAGACCAAGCAGCCTTCCTTTGAGCCTCAATGGATACTCTATGAGATCATTTTGCAATTGCTCTCATGACCATCTAGGTCATGGGTTTCTGCATGCATGGCGAGGAAATCAGCAAACTCTACCGGAATCTTGTGATCAACAATAACAAGAGGACTCTGACACTCATAGAGATGATCATCATTCGCTGGAGACTTGCACCCACTCCGATGATCATGTTGTGCATGATCACACAAGCATTCATCATCTCACATATTTGATCTCGAGACCAGGTAAGAGCAGGATACTGAACAATAGCAAATCAAGATTGGTGCACACCGAATGCCGCTCGACATCTTTCTTGCAACTCTCCTGTCGTGAAGCAAACCGAGACTTCATCTGACCTAGAGGGTCGGTGATTGTCTTCACAAATGTTGACTGTCATGGATAGATCATAGATGCCATAGGCTAGGTAGGACCCTTTGGTATATGCGTGGACATTGATATCATAGTTGCAAGATGGAGCATGGCCATCAACAAGTCTGGCAAACATCGGAGAATGCTGCAACATGTTGATGTCATTGTGAGAACCCCCATACCAAAAAAAGTGTGCCAAATCTATAAGTCATAATCTGCCACAACTTCGAGTACCACACTACAAACCTTGTCAAACAAGCGGACAATTCTTCCAAGAATAGTGCATGCAATTGATGCTTCCAAGCATCCAAGGAAATTCTCTTGCTGTGTTTTGCGCCATGATACTAGCAGTCTCTGATTCATCTAGCCCTCTCAAATAGTCTAGTCCAAACTTTTTCCACCACCGTATTGCAGAATCTGTACATGCACTCAAACATGCGTAGGTTATCATCTTCACAATCTCTAGGAGATCCATATGCAAACTTCCTCATTGCAGCAGTGCATTTTTGAACTGATAAGAAACCAATCATGCCGGTGCAGTCTTTCTTCAAAATGAAGTAGTCATCATACTCTCACACACCATGAAGAATCTTCATGAACAACTCCTTGTTCATCCTATAGCGCCACAAAAAATTGTTTAGGGATATATGTTGGTTCGTCTGCAAAATAGTCGATGTATAGCATGCAATGGCCCTCGATCCTCTTTGTTGGTTTGGTTTTCTTTCTCCCAACCTTTGAACCTCCACCCTATATGGAGCGGACTTATTTAGCTTGTCGTCTTGTAATTGTAGAAGACAAGCTAGGATCATCATGTGCTTGTCTTTGTCGGTGTTGGCAATGGCTTCGTCTTCCATCAATGCTTGGATCATCACCTCGTCATCAACTTGACTCTCTATGCACTGCTATTTGTGGCACTTGCCAATGCCTGCGCTACTAGACAACGAGGTCAGACTTGGAGTTTTAGCACATCCATCCATGAGTCTTTGTCTCGGATTCTCGGGGATGTATTCCTCTCTCTTGGAGGTACTTTTTGAGTTTCGCATCGAGGAGCTCTCCTCGGTGGTGCTGGTTTCCTTGAGGTTCCCTATGTACTTTCCGCTCGAGCTCCTGCTATACCGATTGGTGCACCATCATCTTCTAATTCCAGTACTCCACCTCTTATTCCCACTCTTGATGGTAAGGGTTGCCCTCCTTCTAGTGGTGCGGGTCACCCTCCTTCTCATTCTTACTATGGCCATTGTCAGAAGCCTGGCCACCATGAGTCCAACTGTTTAAAGAAGCAACATGACATGTGCAACAAAAAGCGTGCCTCTTCTTCTAGGTCTCTTGCCTATCCATCGATGTCCTCCATTGTCTCCTTCACTCTACTAGTTGCTCCAGTATCTTCTTCGACGGGCAATGCAGGCTCTCTGACTGGTTCTTATAGCACTATGTGACCACTTTCTACATGTTTTAGGAACATCATGTGGGTCCTAGATTCTCCAGCTTCTTTTCACATGACTTATGATTCGCTTTGTACTCTTTTCATCCTCTTGAGTATCATGTTAATGATATCACTGTTGATGGCACTCTCCTTTTCTTTGCTAGTTGAGGCACTCTCTCCTCTCCTGTTTTTTTCCATTCCTAGTGTTCCGCATGTTCCTCGTCTTACGTTGAACCCATTTTCGCGTCATCTTGATGCTAATTCTTGCTCTTTCTAGGATCATCGTACGAAGGTTCTGGTTGGGGCTGGCCCTCAGCGCCATGACGCTCATGATCTTTGGGAGCTTGACTAGATTCATGTCCCTCCGTTACCACCACACCAATGAGCCCACCTGCTCTTGTTGCTTCCACTTTCGCCTCCTTCTAGTACTGACATCATCGACTTGGTCATCTTTGTGGTTCTCATTTGTTTTTATCAGTTTGTTGAGGTCTTCTTGGGCCTATCTCAGGAGATGTATCTTTACCATGTCAGGGTTTTCGACTTCGCAAACAGACTCAGTTACCCTGTCCTAGTGGTGAGTCTGTGTCTCAGCTGGATGATTAGAATGATTTTCTCAATGGCGAGCTACATGAAGACGTTTATATGCGTCTACCAATAAGGTATTATGTTTCTTGTGGTATGGTGATGAGTGGATTTTATATAGTGTTTTATGCATACTTTATGATTATAAAAACACTCATCGCATGCTCCATTTAGCAATTGTTATGTTCATTATACATGATAATTTGTTTCCATTCATTATTTTCATGTGAGAATTGCACAACTATTAGTTTTATTAGGATTTTATTAGATTTTCTTATATTTGGTGTGTGTAGGTGTATTGAGGATTCATGAACAAAGCACGGTGGAAGGAACCAAGAGATGCAATATAGAGGAGTCACAGACACCAGACTTGGCCATATGGAGTGCGGAAAAAGTGATATTTTTTTCTTCAGCACAAAATTAATATCCAAGGCGGGTGTTATAGCCCTCGTCCATAAAAATCCAACAAGCCGAAGAACACCTCAGTCGACAACCGTATGCGTAATTGGTGCCCAAAATACTGAATAAGCAGAATCTATACAAGCACCAGTACGGCTGGGATGACCGTATCGGCCTCTTACGTCTTCGTGACATCAAATCGAACCTCCTTTGTGAAGGGGTGATATATTCAAAACAAAACTCTCCAAAAAAGACTGAACTAACCTCCAAATGACTATTTAAAGAGGGATAACCCTAGCCACCAGAGCAATTCTATCCATACGCATCCACGACGGAGGCCTGCCGCCCCCATCATTAGATATTCAACACCACCATGCCATATAAGGGAGAGAATACGAAATACTAGTACAAGGAGGCCACAACATCAATCTCCATCAACACCATCATCGGTTCCTCCATTCAACGCATTGTAATATGAAACTCCGTTGTGGATCCCCACATGTATCACCTTATTTATTCATCCATGTTTAATTTATGATGTCTTGTGCCCCCACGTCTGAGTAGTTTAGTTGAAAATATGGATAAACCCTAGCATCAACACGAATTGAAATAAAGATGCTTTGAGTAAATGTGTAGTAATGTCCTTCTTGATATTATGTGAACATTGACTAGATAGTATTTGCACTTAAGGGACTTGAAGGATGTTATCGTTGGTGTATGGTCGATGTGCACAGAGGTAACCGTAAGATAATATGCTGCCCACCTAAGTCATGTATAAGAGAGGGAGCAAGCAAGATTCAAAGTACATATGTCCAACCATGGGCAATCCTTAATTACCAATTTACTCCAACGCTTACTCGGATGGACTAGTTATGACCGCAATCGATTGCAATATAAGTCCTTATGGAGCACTAGCGGTGGTTGTGAGTCGTGTGATGATAGAGATCCATGTGCATACCTTTATTTAGGATTCTGTTCATGCACAAATAAATTAAGGGGCGTTACAATTTAATTAGGGGTGTATTGTTTGGTGTAGATAAGGTGAAATCAAAGCACCAAAGAAATGAATGATATGGATGGTTTGCACAAAGATTCCATACATTTTCCCGCATAATGGTTTTAGAAACTTTCCAAGCTGTTAGATACAGAAGATCACATGATCTTGAACAATAGATATGTAATTTTAATCGCAAAAAATAATTGGCAAAGAGTTCACTTGGTTGACGAAACAAATTCCTGTGTTCCATATGAACATCATATAATTATGTAAATACATAGCGGGATGATGTGATCTTATCAATGAGACGACATAAAAGGATAACATGGACAATTTGATGGCTAAAAGAATTGATGATGTGGATAGCTTCATCTGAAAATAATTGACCAAAAGTTCACTTTGTTGGCTAAACTAATTCCGGTGTTCCAGTTGCACATGATTTAACTTAGTGATTGTCAAGCTTTATGCACTAGCCAACGCAACCAAAAGTCCGAACTGATGGAAAGAGCTAGTGCAATCCACTTATACACTTCAACACCCCCTCTCACGTGTGACGGGAAGAAGTCAGCACGTGCAACCGGAAGAGAGCGACGGCGCGCGAAACTCACGTATGACTCAAGAGGCCTATACGTGGACATAGAGGGGTCAACAACAATTTTAAGATAAATTGCGAAAGCCAGGACTCGAACTCGAGATCTTAGGCTCTGATATCATGTCAAGCTTTATGCACTAGCCAACGCAACCAAAAGTCCGAACTGATGGAAAGAGCTAGTGCAGTCCACTTATACATTTCAACAGCGATTACATATTAGGATTGTGTGATCAATTGAATGGCAAAAAAGGATTCCATGGACAATTTGATGGCATATAAGAGTAATGAATGTTAGTGGAATGATATAGACAATTGGCTGACTTAAAAATAAGTGACGTGGATAGATTGCATATTGAGATGGACTAGTGCGCTGCAACGGAAATCCGCAGTAGTACCGTTATACAAAAAAAATCCAATATTGAGTGAAATATAATTGAAATTATAAATAAGATTGCAAATAAATATTCAACAATTGAAGACTTTACAATAGCAATAGACAGAACGAATATAGCTGAAAATCATGATGCTATGGCTATTATTGTTAGGTGATGTGGACGGACTTGGTATATAAGATGTGTACTCCGTCCGTCCTAGAAAGGTTGTCACGAATTTGTTTAAATTCGAATATATCTAGACAATTTAGTATATATATAGGTATATCTGAATTTAGAAAAAATTGCGACATCATTTTTAGAATTCGAAGGGAATGTTATAATTGTCTCGGTAGTTTATTCAGTGACGAGCTTGGCGACAAGTGTGAATAACGCTCTAACTGGAGTGTGCCTGGTCATCGTGGTAGTACTTCGTGTGCGCAGGGCTCCGGCTGTCGTCCTCCCTCGGCCGGCAAACGGTGACATGGGCGTCCCGCCAGGCCTTGCGGGCCTCTGACACGTGTTCTTGGACGACCTTAAGGAGCCGGTCATGGTTTCCCGGAGTTCCTTCTTCTTCCGGGGTGACGAGCACCAGCTCCTCGAGGACAGGAGCCCTGGGCAGGAGGAACCTGAGCAGCCTCAGCTCGCGCGTCGCCCCCCGGAAGTTGACCATCTTGATGAAAGTCAGACGGTCTAGAGAGATCTCTTCGTCGAGGACGATATCCTCGTCCTCGCCGGTCGCCGCGCCGCTACGGGCGTCTTCAGCGGTGTCCTGGCAAGCGGCTGGGAGCTGCAAGTTCGTCCGAGGTGAGGCGGCAACTAATGGCACTGCATTTGTACACGCTTCTGCTCGTGAGATGGAAATATATCTGCAGGATGTTTACCCGGACGAAGAGCCGCTCGAGAAGCGTCGTCGGACCGATGAGCTCGAAGAAGCCGGAGAAATTAGTGACATCGTCGTCGCCCATGGAATCCATGAGCAGCTGCAGTTCTTCTAGGTTCGGGGTATCCACATCGAGCTCGAGACAATTTCGCTCTACATCGATGTGCTGACCAATTACAATACTGCCGGTTAATCCATTGCACCAATTTAACTAGGATTCTAATTAACTAGGCAAGATCATATGAAAAAAATCATTAATCAGTGCAAGAACAGGTCTGAGTATCGTCGTCGTACCAGCAAGCCCTTGGAGCAAAGTGTCAAGATCCTGGCATGCGCGACCTTGAGCAAGGCGCATGAGTAGGCGAAGTCGTGGATCTGGTTGTCGTATCCGCCGAAGCCTAGGTGGGACAGGTACGCGTCGCGCAGCTCCGGCGTGTCGGCATCCCACGTCGTCCTTGAGTTGCCGTTGCCGATGAACACGACGGGCTCGGTCTCGTAGCCGTCTCTAGAGTAGAGGATGTCGCCGTGGAACGCGAACGACTCAATCGCGGGCGCGGCCACCTGCAGGTCGCGCATGGCCGGGCAGCTCACGATCTCCAGGCCCCGCAGCCTCTCGCCGGTGACCCTCACCGACTCGAGGAGATGGCAGCTCCTCAGGCTCAGGAACTCGAGCAGCCGGCACCCCGAGACCACGTCCCGGAGAGCATGGTCGGTGACGTCGACGCGGTCGAGGGAGAGCGATGTCAGGCCGGCGAGGCCGGCAGCGCCGGACGGGACGTCACGGAGGCTGCACCGGCCTAGGCTGAGCACCGCCAGCGAGTTCTCGACCTCGAACAAGTCCCCGGGAAGCTGCAGCAGGGCCGCACGGCCATCGTCGTTGTCCAGGACGCCCCGCCTCGCCAGGTCCACCCCGACTTCCCGGGCGCCTCGCCGCAGGGAGGCCGCAACCCACGAGAGGACGTCCTGCCCGAGCGCGTGGACCGGTGACAGCGCAACGCGGAGCACGTCGATGCGCGCTGCGCCGTGGATCCCGATACAGCGGGCCACGGTGGCCGCGATCTGCGCCGGCGACTGGCCGCGGACGAAGCCGCGGTCGGTGAAGTCGAGGACGGCGGAGGCGGCGACCGCGTGGATCCACAGGCGCGCCCACCTCGTGGAGAGGGCGCTGGTGCAGACAGCGCGCTTGAGGGAGAGCCGGGCGAGGATGGAGTGGAGTACGTCGTCGGGGAGGCCGCTCAGCCGGTCCTCCTCGGATGATGCTCCCATGGCCTTGGCGCACTTCTTTGCGCTGGATTCTATCTCCACTGCCTTGTCGCGCAGTTGAGCTCGTTTAGAGATCTCCATTGCCTTGTCGCGCGGTTTAGCTCGTTCAGAGCCTTCTTCTCTTTCAGTGGCGTGGTAGTAGCTAGCGCGACTTGTTCTTTTTTTCTTCATTGAATTGTTCGAGTGTTTCGTCTGAACTATTTATACATAACAGGTCGACTAGTGGCGCGTGGAATTGTTCAATCACCTTCTCCTGCAAGATTTGACCGAAGCAGGCTGAGATCAGGCAGGTCCCGCGGGTGAGAGCGGCATCGCGGCTAAAGAAATGTGTGCAATGTTTAACCAGTAAAAAGTTCACTTTGGCAGTTTGGCTCGACCCATTGTCATATTTCAAAATATCCAAAAGGTCCGCAAAAAGTTACTCTGAGTACATCCGGCTATTTTATGTTGAACAAAGTTTGGGCGTAAAAAAACACTTTTGTCGCTTTTGTAAAAGGCAAGCCCTACGCGTCCCCCGGACGATGGGAGGGCCCCATCGTCCTGCTCCAGATGCTGCCACGTGTTCCTAAAACCGGCTTCAACCCAGCCTTGCTGCAAAACGCTCCTGTTTGTTACAAAATGTTCCTGTTTTTGCTTTTGAAGCAAAAAAAAAGGTTCGTTTTAGAAATAGAACATCTCGCCGGAGACTATGCAGCAAAAAAAAAAATTCTAATGTAGCAAAACCGACTTCGCCGGAAACATCGTCGGAAAAACTCACTGGTGACTCTCGCCGGAGACCTTGTAGCAAATACTTTACACTGTTGTAGCAAAACCACAAGACGTTTGTAGCAACAAAGTTCTTCTAATATAGCAAAAAACCTACTTCGTTGGACATCATCGGAGAATTTAGCTGAAAGACCTCATTGTAGCAAAAGCTTTATGGTATTGTAGCAAAACAAATAAACGGAGATAGCAAAACAAATGTAGCAAAATCAAAGGCCTTCCTTTGTAGCATCAGCGATGAGGACTTGCAGGAGGGGCGGCCATGGCATCCAAGCTAGCAGCAGATATGGTCGTCCCCTGTAGCAGTGTCGACATGTCTCTGTAGCAAAAGAGGCACCTGTTTGTAGCAAAAAAGGAAGGAGCTGCAGCCATGGCATCCATTCCGTCGCCGGCGAGCAAGCCCACACGCTGTCTTCGTCGGCGAGCTCGTGGGGACAAGGAGGGAGGCCGCGAGCTCCGGCGGCAAGATCCCCACGGTGAGCTCTGCTCGGAGGTGTGCAACGGCGTGAGATCTCCATGGCAGCGTGGCGGCGGCGAAGTTCATCCCAACGGCTGCGAAGTCCAAGCGACGACGGTGCTCCGGTGGAGGAGTTACAGGGGCGGCGTTCCGATGGAGGAGCAGGGGCGAGGTCGCTGCAGCGACGGCGTGCTTGGGCAGCGGCGGCGCTAGACGAGGATTGCGCATGAGGAGGGTGCGTGATGTGGGTCCGGAGATGGGGCGCGTGGAGGGGAGGGCAGGATCGAAACCCGAACGATGGCATCGTCCGGATGGTGGATATCATTTTCCTTTGTAAAACGACAATATTCGATCCTGGTCCAATATGACCACTCATGATATTTTTTTTTTCATTTTTACACAAGTCACAAATAATATTTTTTCTTGCAAAACTTAGTGTGCTAACATAGAATTTCCAGATGTACGTGTTATTTTAAAATACGTTTTAATGCATTCTTATAAAGATTTACACCTACAAGGCAAAACACCACCTTCAGTTTTACCGTGCTTTTGTTATGTATCTCAAAAAAACATGTCAAAACTTGGCAACATGAATCTTGGAGTAGTAACACTAGTGGAAAATGGTCCTTTCGTTCGGACCATTAGTCCCGGCCGAGGTTGGGGCCAGGATAATGGTCCACACCGGACGGCCCGAACCCCTCTCCCCCAAACCTTTAGTCTCGGCCCATTATATCCCATTAGTCCTGGTTTGATATACAAACCGGGACTGATGGGTCTGGGGATCTCGGTTTGTATCTCAAACCGGGACTAATGGGCTGGCCCTATATATATGGCCAGTTCCTCCTTTCACAACTGTTTTTTTCTTGGTGGGAGGTGGCATAGTTTTGTGCTAGTTTTTTTTCATATGCGCTAGAGGTGTTCGATGAAATGCCGGTTAGAGCGATGCGACTTTAGGTAGCACAAAACAAACATGATATGAGGTGCCCAAGCCACACTCTCATCTTTGTTTTCAAGTGTCTTAAAAGGTTAGCAACTATTTTATTTTTTAGACCACGCGGTACTATTAGCATTGTGATTGCGTTTGATATATGGTTGTTTAATGAAGATGAGCCATCCATAGATGTACGGTGACCGACGCTCTGTCGCTTTTAGAGAAAGCATGCGTTCTTTTTGTCTTGTGGCTGAGGCGAACAAGCGGCGGGATGGTTTTATGTGTTGTTCATGTGTTGAATGTAGGAATGAGAAGGCTCACACTTCCGCAAGAGTCATTCAGAGCCACCTCCTTCGATGCGGTTTCATGTTCGGCTATAATGTTTGGACCAAGCACGGAGAAAGAGGGGTTATGATGAAATACGACGATGAAGAAGAGAACGATGATGACAACTACAGATCTATGTTTCCTGAATATGCTGGTACTACAATGGAAGACAATGAAGAAGAAGGAGGTGAAGAACAGGAACCAGATGAGCCCGTTGATTATTTTGATCGGGTCATTTCTGATGCAAAGCAAGACCGCGACATAGAAAATGAGAGGTTGTAGTTCGAGCAGATGTTATAGGACCACAACAAATTGTTATACCCAACTTGTGAAGATGGCCAGAAGAAACTGGGTAGCACACATGAATTGCTAAAGTGGAAGGCAGAGATCGGTGTGACTGACTCGGGATTCGAAAAGTTGCTGGTACTAATGAATAAGTTGCTTCCAAGAAATAACGAATTGCCCGCACGTACGTACGAAACAAAGAAGCTCGTCTGCCCTCTAGGATTAGATGTGCAGAAGATACATGCATGCCCTAATGACTGCATCCTCTACCGCAGTGAGAAGTACGAGAATATGGATAAATGCCCAGTATACACTGCATTGCGGTATAAGATCGGAAAAACCCTGGTGATATTGATAGCGAGCCACCCAGGAAGAGGGTTCCAACCAAGGTGATGTGGTATGCTCCTATAATACCGCGATTCAAATGTTTGTTCAGAAACAAAGAGCACGCCAAGTTGTTGCAATGGCACATGGGAGATCGTAAGAAAGACAGGATGTTGAGGCACCCCGCTGATGGTCGGCAGTGGAGAAAAATCGAGAGAGACTTCCCGGACATTGCTGGTGACACAAGGAACTTATGGTTTGGTCTAAGTACAGATGTCATGAATCCTTTTAGGGAGCAGAGCTGCAGTCACAACAACTAGCCCGTGACTCTATGTATCTACAATCTTCCTCCTTGGTTGTGCATGAAGCGAAAGTTCATTATGATGCCAGTGCTCATCCAAGGCCCGAAGCAACCCGGTAATGACATTGATGTGTGATATTTCGTAAAAGTATCTATAATTTTTGATGCTCCATGCTTGTTTTGTACCAACTATCTTATGTTTTGTCTACACTTTGAGGCATTTTTGTACATTTTCTGGGCATGGTGTGGGCCCCTCGAGCAGCCACTGACCTTGCCCCTTCGCCTATATAAGGTCCTCGAGGCAGAAACCCTAAGGACTCGATCAGAAATCCATGAAAAAGTCCGCATCCTCCGCCACCATCGTCCGTAGATCGGGAGGGATCCGAAGCTCTTCCCGGCACCCTGCCGGAGAGGGGATCGCCCTAGAGGCCTTCTTCATCACCATGCCAGCCTCCGGTGTGGTGCGTGAGTAGTTCATCCTTAGACTATGGGTCCATAGCAGTAGCTAGATGGTAGTTTCTCCTCCTTTGTGCTATCATGTTTAGATCTTGTGAGCTCCGTCATGATCAAGATCATCTATTTGTAATCCTACATGTTGTGTTTGTTGGGATCCTATGGATATTGAGTACTACGTCAAGATTGGTTATTGATTCTATCATGTCTATGTTGTTTGTGATCTTGCATGCTCTCCGTTGCTAGTAGATGCTTTGGCCAAGTAGATGCTTGTGACTCCAAGAGTGAGTATTTATGCTCGATAGTAGGTTCATGACTCTAGTAATCTGGGAGAGTGACATAAACTTTTAAGGTTATAGTTGTGTTGTTGCTACTAGGGAGAAAACAACAATCCTTTGTCCATGGGGAAATTGTATTGTTTACATTACACACTTTGCTTAATGCAATTATCTATTGCTTGCAACTTAATACTGGAGGGGGTTTGGATGATAATCTGAAGGTGGATTGTTAGTCATAGATGCAGTTGGATTACAGTCTATGTATTATGTTGTAATGCCCAAACGAATCTCATAGCGATCATCATGACATGTATATGCATTGTTATGCTTTCTCTATCCTATCAATTTCCCACCTGTAATTTTTTCACCCAACATGCTATTTATCTTATGGAGAAACACCTCTAGTGAACTGTGGATCCCAGTCCATTCCTTTCCACTGATATTCAATCTATTGCCTATTGTTTACTTTCTGCAATTCCTACAAAGCAACTACTTTCTTCCACACTATACGTTTAATCCTTTGTTTTCAGCAAACCGGTAAGATTGTCAACCTCATTGTAAGTTGGGGTAAAGTATTGTGGTTGTGTTGTGCAGGTTCCAAGTTGCTAGCAACACCTTAGGAGTACACCCTTTTTCCTACTGGTTCGATAACCTTGGTTTCATAACTGAGGGAAACTTGATACTGTGCTCATCATACCTTCCACTTGGGGTTCCCCAACGAGCTCTACATCATTTGAGCCATCAAGCAATTTTCTGGCGCTGTTGCCGGGGAATAAAGGGCCATCAAAATTCTTCCTCCCCGTCAAGCAGCAATTTTCTGGCACCGTTGCCGGGGAGAAAGAAGCAGCTTCTGCAAGGAGAGTCTCTCACAACCAATCTCTTTACTTTGTTTTTGTTTTGCTTAGTTTGTTTTGCTTTGTTTGGTTTATTTTATCAAAAACACAAAAAATAAGTTGTACTTGTTTACCTTTTTTTTATCAAAAACAAAAAAAATAAGTT
This sequence comes from Avena sativa, assembly GCA_916181665.1. Classification (NCBI taxonomy): domain Eukaryota; kingdom Viridiplantae; phylum Streptophyta; class Magnoliopsida; order Poales; family Poaceae; genus Avena; species Avena sativa. Next base: position 289,445,009 of record OV702279.1, read on the forward strand.
GTACTTGTTTACCTTTTTTTTATCAAAAACACAAAAAATAGTTCCTACTTTAGTTTCTGTTCCTGTTGGTTTGCTTTAATCTTACAAAAATGACTACTCCTGAAAACACTAAGTTGTGTGACTTCACTAGCACAAACAACAATGATTTCATTTGCACACCTATTGCTCCACCTGTTCCCGAAGCTACTTTCTATGAAATTAAACCTGCTTTGCTGAATCTTGTTATGAAAGAGCAATTTTCTGGTGTTACTACTAATGATGTTGCCGCTCACCTTAATAATTTTGTTGAACTTTGTGAGATGCAAAAATATAAGGATGTAGATGGAGATATTATTAAGCTTAAATTGTTTCCTTTCTCTCTAAGAGGAAGAGCTAAAGATTGGTTGCTATCTTTGCCTAAAAATAGTATTGATTCTTGGATTAAATGCAAAGATGCTTTCATTGGAAAATATTATCCTCCTGCTAAGATTATATCCATGATAAGTGGCATAATGAAATTTAAACAATTTGATAATGAACATGTTGTTAAAGCTTGGGAAAGAATGAAATCTTTAGTGAAGAATTGCCCCACTCATGGACTGACTACTTGGATGATTATCCAAACCTTTTATGCATGACTAAAATTTTCTTCAAGAAATCTGTTGGATTCGGCTGCTGGAGGTACCTTTATGACCATCACTTTGGGTGCTGCAATAAGACTCCTTGATAATATGATGATAAATTATTCTGAATGGCACACTGAGAGATCTCCACAAGGTAAGAAGGTAAATTCTGTTGAAGAAACCTCCTCCTTGAGTGATCAGATTGATACTATTATGTCTATGGTTGGTAGTGCAAAAGCTCATATTGATCCAAATAATGTTCCTTTAGCCTCTTTGGTTGCTCAAGAAGAGCAAGTTGATGCGAACTTCATTAGAAGTAATAATTTTAGCAACAATGCTTATGGTAATAATAATTATAGGCCATACCCTCTTAATAATAGCAATAATTATCATGGTAAATCTGGAATGCCTAGTGAAGAAAGGATTTTGGAAGTTGAAAGATCCACTAAAAACTTCATGCAAATGCAATATGAGCAGAATAAATTATTCACTAAAACCATGGAGGAACAATCTACTATTTTTAAAAATATTAGTCATCAACTTGAGAATTTAAATAGGGAAATTCCTGGTTTACAATCCAAAATTTCAAATGCTGAAAAAAATTCATATTTGTCTAAAGCACAATATTCTTTGATTAATAAAATGGCTGCTAAACCTAAAACTATGGAAAATCCCTTTGCTGCTACTAATGCCATACAAGTTAGAATTGATGAAAATGTTAGAATGTTAGCTGAATTGCATGCTAGGTGGGAAAGAGAAGATGAAATTGCTAGAAATAATAATATGACCAAAGTATGTACCATTACCACCACTAGTAATGTTGATGCTAGCAAACCACCTAAAGTTCCCACACCTTTTGCAACATTGCCTAAACCCAATGGAACCTTTTCCAATAAAACTGCTGAAATTTTTAGAAATATGGGAGACAATAGTTCCACTACCCTGGATGATAATATTGATTTTGATCTTGATAGTTGCAACATTTCTGAAGTAATTATGTTCTTACAAAAACTTGCTAGAAGTCCTAATGCTAGTGCTATGAATATGACTTTTACAAAACATATTACAAATGCTCTCATGAAAATTAAAGAAGAAAAATTGAAACATAAAGCTTATATTCCTAGGAAATTAGAAGATGGTTGGGAGCCCATCATTAATATGAAAGTGAATGATTTTGGCTTCAAAGTTGCATGTGATCTTGGTGCTAGTATCTCTATTATTCCTAGAAAAATTTATGAAATGCTTGATTTACCACCATTGGAAGATTGTTATTTGGATGTCCATCTTGATGATAATGCTAAAAAGAAACTTATGGGGAGAATTAATGATGTTCTTATTATGGTTGACCATACCTTTGTCCCTGTTGATTTCTATGTTTTGGATGTTGAATGCAATGCTTGTTGTCCTATTATTTTGGGAAGACCTTTTCTTAGAACTGTTGGTGCCATTATTGATATGAAGGAAGGAACAATTAAATATCAATTACCACTCAAGAAAGGTATAGAACACTTCCATAGGAAAATAGAGAAGCTATATTTTGACTCTCTTATTAAAACAAAATTTGAAGTTGATGCTTCTTCCTTTAAAAATACTTGATTCTTTATTTCTTTCTATGCCTAGCTGAAAGGCGTTAAAGAAAAGCACTATTGGGAGATAACCCATTTTTTTTTATTTTAGTAAGTTTTTTCTTTGTTGAGTATTGGAATTTATTGCCTCTGTAATAACCTCTAATTATCCTTTTTGTTTAGTTTTTGTGCCAAGAATAGCCTCTAATGAGAGAGAAGTAAGATTTGGGGAAGTTGTTGTTGTCCCAAAACAGATTTTTATGCTTCACTGTAAACAATCGTGAAAAATCCCAGTATGTCAGATTGAGCTGTAATTTTGTGTGATTATGACCCAGGTTATTATATAACTCTCTTTAGTTTCGTACTTTTCGATTTGAGCAACATAAGGCTTTCAAAAAAATCGGTCTTTACCCGATGGTCTGTTTTGACAGATTTCTGCCATTATGTGCATTTGCCTTTTAATCAGTTTCTTTTGAGTTCTTCTTGATCACTTGAGCTTTTAAAAGGAGTTGGTACAGTATCTTATGTTTTAATGGAAGTTTTACATGAGTTGAAACTAAACCCAAAGGATTATTATCTTGAATACACTAATGTTGCTAATGAAGATTGTGTGAAGTTTTGTATGAAGGAAATTTTCAAGTATAGGAGAAGAATGATATGATGAGATGAAGTAATGAGATGGAGAATGGACAAAAGCTCAAGATTGGGGATGCCACCCATGTCACCCCAAGAAATATTCAAGAGGTACAAGCGTCAAATCTTGGGGATGCCCAAGGCATCCCCATCTTCATCAATAAAAATTTCAGGTCTTCTTTCAAGACACTTCATTTTATTGCTCCATGCACTGTTGTGTTGTTCTTGGAGCATCTTTGTTTTTGTTTTTTACTTTTACTTTGCTTTGTTTGCTGTAATAAGTTGGTCGGACCCCAACATACCTATTTTGGAGGAGTCACACCTAGTTCTTCATTGTCTAGAACACTCTAGTTTTCACTCTTATTGTTCTGTGAGTGTTCTCTTTTGCTAGTACTACGTTTAGCTTTAGTTTTCTTATGATTTATTTGCTTAGAACTTTTTAGTTCTTCTTTGTAGTTAGGTGAGACAAGATCTATGATCTTTATTGATTATTATCTTTGTGAGTTGTTTCAAATAAGTTGATTGGTGTTGGAAAAGAGTAGAAAGTTTCATGCTTATAGTGGTACAAAAGGAAGCTTGTTTTGAATGTGGCTTAGGCTTTATCATGTCATGTTAGATGTTGCTTTGACCATATGATTATTGATTATTGTGTAGCATGACTTGTTTCAAACAATTGAGATTGCTTACTGTTCCTTGAAAGAATCATGCGTTGTTTTACCATACAAAGGCATAATATTGTGGTATTCTCCTTTGATGCTTTGTTTGGGTTGACTTGGCACATGCTTACACCATGTTATGACTATGAACCAGTCACCTTATCCTCTATGATCATTTAGTTTTTGACTTGTGATATCACTTTATGCTTTAATTAATAATGTTTTGTCGCTCTGCATGATTATGGCCATTATTGCTCTCTTAGTTGGTCGCTCCCAGTGTTTTACTAGCCTCCACCTGTACTGAGTAAGCTCTACTCGTGCATCCAACTCCCAATAAACCAAGTTATTCCAAAGAGTCCACTATAAATTCTATGCATGGTGTGTTACACCAATCCAAGTATATTCATGTTTTTATCTATATTCAAAATTAAACTTTTGTTATGTGAAAATTAGTGATTAAATCTCTCACAAATTTGATGGCACACTTTATTTTCTTGCACTTAATAAACTTGAACCATTGTGCCCATATATGTTGCTTATATTCTTGCAAATTATAAGTTGGGAGTAAGCAGAACCATGCTATCACGGGGAATGCTTTCGACATTGCACTTATTCTATTCAGTTGATATCATGTTCTTTTGTTTATGGATCCCAGTGGTGTGAAATAAAAGGGGATCTTGTAAGTCCATGGAGTTTGTATATGTGTTATAGAAATGCCTGGGCAGCTAGCCTAAGCCATGCCTAATCATGGTGGAAACTTACAACATAACCATAATGAGCATTCTATGAAGCATCCTCAATAAAAACCTATGAAAATATCAAATAAAAATATCGCTGAGATGCTCATTGTCTGTTGCCTTATCATTTTGATATGGGATATGTCACATCCCAAGATTTTCCAAATCTTGTACTGTGAAAAATAAATAAACAAAATAAATAATTGTTGAAATTTAGGGTGAAAAGAAACTTTTTGATTCTAAATGCAAACTTAAAATCCCATATTGAACAAACTTTGAATAATGTTTGAATTCAACTAAATTCAAATCAAGTGAAATGCATTTTTCATAATTGCATCTGGAAATTTAAACACTTGAGAAATAAACCAAAACCTTAAAACCCTAATGGAATAAAATCATTTCCAAGACATCTCTAAGCCCATGGATTTGATCCATATAAAATTTGTCAATAAACATTTACAAATGATCAAGAATAACAAATAGAAATCTTATAAAACCATATGAATTGGTTTCACTTAATTTGGAGCCATAAATAAAATCTTATGAATTTAATAAGATAAGGGAATTGAATTTCCAAAGCTAATAAAGCACCTATATAGAAATCCATACCAAATGGTGAGCAAATAATCCTAAAAGATATTTAAAAGGATAAATAAATATCAAATACGATTTTACAAATTGGAATCACCAAGTTTGGATCTTTAAATAAAAAGATATGGATTTTATAAGATGGAGAAGGATATATTAAATGAGGAATATTTAAAGACCAAATTAAATCTTGACCTAATCCATAAGCAAATGGAATGAATATAATACAAATCCAAATAAAATAAAAGGATAAAGAATTTTTTTTCAAATTAATTAAAATGGCATTAACCAAATTCTATTTCCATTTGAATAAAGACAAAATCCCTATTAGAAATGATTAATTAAATCATGGGAAAATAATATTTGAATTTACCCAAGTGGAATAAAATTTATTTAATTAACTTAAATAAGATCAAAGAAATCACCTAAATAAAATCTATGGAATTTAAAACCATAATTGATTTCATTTGGAATAAAAACAAATACCCAATTTAAATCATATAAAAAATGTTCCAAGTAAGTCAAGGAGAATTATTTGCCACCCTAATTAAATAAATAAATCTACTGAATAGGTTTGGTAAAAATTTGGATTACAAATAAAGTTTTAAAACACATTAAAACCTATTTGAATTAAAGAAAAATGTCTATTATAAAATAAATTAAAGACCCTAAAAAAAGAATAAAAGAAATATTCTAAATTTGACTTTAAAATGTATTAATAAACAGTATTTGAATATACACAAAGATTGGATGAAATTTGAAATCAAATAATTGTTTGAAATGATTAAATAAAATCAAAATAGATTAATGAAAATAGAAAAAGAAAAACAATCCGTAAAAAATGAAACAAAGCCAACTAGCTCAGCAGGCCAACCCAGCCCAGCAGCGCAGCCCATTTCTTTTCCTCCCCCGAAACGTTTTCCACTCAGAAACTTCCCCCCTCAGTCGCTGACCGCTGGCCCCCATCTTCCCTCTTCCTCTCTCGCTGACCCCAGGACCCACTGGCCGTCATCACCTTCAACCTCGCGCTGACCCCGCCCTCTCTCCTCGCTGCAGTTTCTGGCCGCGTTTTAATTCGTTAAATTTGCGTTGATGGCGCAGTAACCCAGCCCCGCGACCATGCCTTCTTAACCACCACTCCCTCCTCTCCAATTCCCCTCAGACCCCATGCCTCCGGAGCCACCAGGCTGCCTCGAATCGACTCTGCACCGCCACAGCCCCGACAACCTTCCGGCGATGATTCCGGCCAAACCCCGTCGCCCCTCGCCTCCTCGACCACACGAGCATGCTCCCCATTCACTGGCGCTTCTCTCTGCACCCTCGGCTTGCCCGCGCTTGACCCAGAGCATTGGCAACCACCTCGACTGAGCGCCACCACAGTCTGCTTCAACTCCGGCGAGCAGTAGCCGACAAACCAGCGGGCCCCTTTCCCTCTGGTGAGTTCTTTCACAAACTAGGCAACCTTGCGCACCCTCCTGACGTGTTTACTTGATCAGTTGTGACCCAGATGATCGCCTTCAACCACGGCCGTGCCTACCCGTGCCAGAGAGCTACTCCGGCGAGCAATTGTCGTCCACCTCGAGCGCCCCTTCAACAGACAAGGACACGTTGAGCATCAGCGAAGCACGGCAATCTCGGTGAGCCCCTCCCCTATCTCTTTTGCTTCCTGCATCACCAGCGCCACCCTCGTCTGAGCGCGCCGCCGCCTGTCGCCGTCGCAGCGCCGCCACTATGTGGTCGAGTAGATCAGAACCATTCGATTTAGATCGGACGCGTAGAAACAGACGACTTAACGAAGGGGTAAGAACTCATCTGCGCCGCACGATCTGTTTAAAATCCAACGCACCACGTTATTCGATCCACGCGAACCGTTTTCAGCCTATCAGAACAAGACACGTGGCCCAGAGTTTGTTTTAAAAACAGGATTTGATTTATTAGATGATCAAATTTGTGAATTGCATAACTTTCAAACCACACGTCCAAATTTTGCAAATTTTATATCAATGGAATCAGCAAGACAAACCCTATCCAACCATGCACTTTGTTTAGTAAATTGCTTCTGTTAAATTGGTTGTTTTTTCAGAAACTTGTGTAGGCATAATTTGAATATGAAATTCTTTCTAAAATTATTTTTGTGATAAAATCTTTGGGAAAATGGATTGTTTGAACCTACTGACCATCTAAGCCAACTTGTGGTTTCAAAAACATATTTTGTGAAGCAAAAGAATAAACCTTTGATTTAGAACATTTCTAGTCAAATAAAAATAATGTTTATTTATAAAAAATGCTTTTTGAGGAAACCCTTTGGAAAATGTTTTGATTTAAACCCTTTGACCCAAAACACAAGGTTTTATGAATTAAAAACATATTTGGTGGACCTCATAAAAATCATTACATTGCTAAAGGCATTTTCAACCACATAAAATATTGATTTGGTTTAAATTTGGTTTATAGGTGAAATCTTTTGCAAATGATTTTGCCACTTATATAAAATGACCAATAGGTGTTTTAGAATGTTTATACCCTATTAGAAACCACTTTTCCAAATAAAACAATCTTTAGCATGCTTGCATGCATTGTTTTGTTTCTATTATTTTATGTGATGTTGCTTGAATGGTAGATCGAATCTTTGCTTGCTTGATTGAATTATAGTGGAATTTGAAGAGTGTGAACATTGCAAGATCAAGGAGTGAACTTATACTCTCTACCAAAAAGGCAAGTGATGCTTCATACTTTTGTCCCATTATTTTCACTATGAATTAGTGATATTTCTAAAGTAGGACTTGCATAGAATTCTTGCTAAGTGTAGGCTATGCCATGGGAAATCCTAGTAGATGAAACCTTAGTAGAAATTTCCTAAGTTAAGATTCCTACTACTATCATGCTTAGCCTAGCTAGTAGAAAACAAGGGTGGATTATATTCATGCTATGGAATATTTCTAAGTCAAGGACTTGTGTTTTGTTTAATAAAACAACTAAGTGAATGAATCACCTGGGTGGAATGGAAGGAATGGTTTGTGTTGAGTGGTTACACAAGGCCCATTTCTATGGTTTACCTTGTGTATCTCACTTGTGGATGGCCACCCAGGAACAAAGAGATTTGAGATGTCAAATGTTGAGAAGCTTCAAGTGCAGCCACTTGGCATTATGGGCTCTGCCTGGATCATATAGTTTACAATAACTTAGCCAAATGGACAGTTGGTGGTAGGGGATGATAGGTTGGAGCGCGTCCATTCTGGTCTAAGGGAAGGCTTCTGAAAGATCTTGTCTTGGTGAAACCAAGTCTTGTGGGGAAAGTGCACCACCTCCACAGAGTGTAAAATCTAAGTACTTAGCCATGTCCCTGGTAAAGGACAATTTGAGCATCAAGACATGGAAACTATCAAGAATCTCCTCATCCCAATTTCTAAGTTCAAATCTTGTGGTTGAACAAGGGTTGAAGGATCACCAATTTCTATTGGGAGATGCCTTGGGTGATTTTGACAAGCAAAAACTTAGTGTTTTCAAATGATAAGGAAAATCTATTTTGAGCAAAGCAACCCTAAGATCCACTTAGACAAATGCATATAGATGATAGACTCCACTATATTACCATAGTATCACTTTCCAATATAATTCAAATGTATTGACTCTTGTTGCTGTAACTTATTATGTTGCAGGTTTGATTGATGTTAGTGAAGTGTGTTGAATTAGGATTACAAGTCTACAACCAACATGACTGCCTGTGGCACTTTGAAGATGAAGGACCCCATGCTATTGTTATATTCTGCTGCATTGTAATGAAATAGCCAAATGAGCTATGTAAGATGTAGTAAATTATTTTATTCCTGGTTATAAAGTTGTATTATGACCTTTGTTTCTTGATATTACATCTTAACTGTGGATGCTAGCTATTTATCCAGGGACTAGCATTGTAAACACATGGATCTCTACCTTATTAAAGGTTGGGACCTCTACAGGATAGCTCCTGTGTCATGGGGCAAGGGGTACCCCGTAGGCGGTTCTCTATGATACACATATACTTACAATGATAAGAACTTGCTTGTGACCAAAGTTGAGTAGCATGAGGTTCGATACTCGTACGCAAGGGGCATGATATTTTCAACTTATGATCTATCAAGCATATACTCATATTTGTGTCACTTTAAACTTAATCACTTCAAGATGCCAATGATAGGGGCAATGAGAGCTCAAAGCTAGTAAGTACCATAATTTTTGGAAGCTCTTGATGAAACTTGAAATCCCTGCTTCCCTCTATGAAGGGCCTTTCTTTTTTACCTTTTTTTTGAGTCTCCACTTTCTATCTTTATGCACCAGTTAAGAGAGCATAGTTGTCATTATTAGTTCAATGTGCATTGTCCCAAAACTTATTGATTAATTCATAATTTTGGTATTGCTTGTCCTTAAATTATTTGTATCTAGTCACCCTTATGAACTTTGAAGGTGTCCTATGCATTTATGTTTTGCTACTCCATGAAGGACAAGCTGAATTCCACTCTTGTTATGTTTTCTATATGAGAAACAAACAAATGTATTTCAATTCATTTTTACTCATGATCCTTTGTTTGTTACCTTTCATGTTCAAACTTAGTTACTTTGTCTTATTGTTAAAACTATATCTTTCATGCTTATGTTAGAGTACTTTGATCCCAGCTATCAATGCTTTACAATATCTTGATCAAGATTGAGATGGTGCATGTCACCTCAAAAATTATTATTTTTTATCGCTTACCTACTCGAGGACGAGCAGGATTTAAGCTTGGGGATGCTTGATACGTCGTAAACGCATCTATAATTTTTGATGCTCCATGCTTGTTTTGTACCAACTATCTTATGTTTTGTCTACACTTTGAGGCATTTTTATACATTTTCTAGAACTAACCTATTAACAAGATGCCACAGTGCCAGTTGCCTGTTTTCTGCTGTTTTTGGTTTTAGAAAAGATAGTAAAGAAATATTCTCGGAATTGGACGGAAGAAAAGCCGAAGTTCCTATTTTTTTCCGACACAAGACAAAGTCCAAAGTGGATACGGAGGAGAACCAAGAGGTGGCGGCACCACCCCTAGGCACTGGCCCACCCCTGGCCACGCCTAGGCATGGTGTGGGCCCCTCGGGCAGCCACCGACCTTGCCCCTTTGCCTGTATAAGACCCTCGAGGCAAAAAACCTAAGGACCCGATCAGAAACCCACAAAAAAGTCTGTAGCCGCCGCCACCATCGTCCCTAGATCGGGAGGGATCCGAAGCTATTCCTGGCACCCTACTAACGTGGATCAATAGTAGAGCTTCGTTGGGAGACCCCAAGAGGAAGGTATGATGAGCACGGCAGTAAGTTTTCCCTTAGTTATGAAACCAAGTTTATCGAACCAGTAGGAGCAAGGAAACAACCCCAAGGTGTTGCCAACAACTTGGAATCCTGCATAACACAAACTCAAGACTTTGCCCCCAACTTACAATAAGGTTGTCAATCTCACTGGTTTGCTAAAAACAAAGGATTAAACATATAGTGTGGAAAGTAATGGTTACTTGCATAAAGTAAACAGTAACAATGGATGATGTAACAAAGGTAAAGATTGGACCGGGATCCACAGTTCACTAGAGGTGTTCTTCTTAAGATAAATAACATAATATGCTGGGTAAACAAATTACAACGGTGCAAACAGGAATTGAGCAAGGCATAACAATGCAAATATTAGAAATTCATGATCCTATGAGATTTGATTGGCCATTACAATAATATACATAGACCGCCATCCAACTGCATCTATGACTAATAATCCACCTTCAGGTTATCATCCGAACCCCCTCCAATATTAAGTTGCAAGCAACGGATAACCACATTAAGCAATGTGTGTAAAGTAAACAATACAATTGTTCCATGAACAAAAGATTGTTGTTTTCTCCTAGGGGCAATAGCACATCTACAACCTTAGAGATTTCTGTCACTTCCCTAGATTCAATCGAGGCATGAACCCACTATCGAGCATAAATACTCCTCTTGGAGTCACTAGCATCTACTTGGCCAAGATAGCTACTCGAAACGGAGAGCATGCAAGATCTCAAACAACACAGACATGATAGAATCTGTCACATCCCAACATTCCCAAATTCTAGATTTGGTACTGCACTGCATCATGATCATCATTCACTTGCAATGACATTCTGCATTCATGAAATTATTTGAGTTACGAAACACTATTTTGAAACCCTATTTGGAATCACCGAGATGCTCCTACAAGGGATTATACCAGGACTTGTATTTCCACTTTTTGGAAACTAGTGGAAATGATACCTAGGCTGATCTTCTGAATTTTAGAAAAATTTAGAAAGAAATTTCACCTCGTTTGAAGCCCGTATGAAAAAGTTACAATAGAAATACTAAAACAGAAAAGATTAAAAGAAAAGAACAAAAAAAAGGGGCAAACAGCAGCGCGGCAGCCAGCCGGCCTGCCGCGGCCCAGGCCCAGCCCGCGCAGCAGCCGCGCAGCGGCCAGCAGCTGCAGCCCACCCGCCAGCTGGGGCCCACCCGTCAGCGCGAGCCGGCGATGGCACGGAAGCCGAGGCCAACCCGGACACGACCAGGACCCCACGCGCCGCCGTGACCCCCCTCTCTTAAAGCCCTCGCCCCCCTCGCCAAAATCCCGCAACAACCTCCGCCCGAGCCGCCTCACGCCGCCACGAATTTCTTGCCGGAGTTAGCCATCGCCGCCGCCATCCGCCCGCGGTAAGCGCGCCGCCGCGCTTCGCCATCCCTCGCCCGCGAGCTTCCCCGCGACCTCGCCCCACCGCCGCTGACCCCCCTCCTCCTTCTTCTCTACCCGCAGGAACCGCCGACGTCGCCGCCCGAGGCTGACCCCGCCGCCACCGCTTCGGCCGCCCGCTGCCGACGCCCCCGTGCACGCCGGGCGCCGCCTCCGCGCCGACGACCCCCACCCCGAGGACCCCGACGCCGTTCCGCCCTCAGCCGCCGCCGGAGACCGCCAGCGCCGCCGGCACGAGCTCGCCGCCTTGCTTCTCGGCCGTTTGATCACGATCCAACGGTCTAGAGGGACCGTTGAAAAGTCAGCCCAGGGCGCTGACTGGGTCAGCGCCACGTCAGCCGCCACGTGGGCGGAGTCAACAGTCAAGGTTGACTGTTAGTTTTTAATTCGATTTAATTGGCAGAAAATACCTAAAACTTGTAAAATCCATAACTTTAGATCTACTGGGCCAAAAATTACAAATAAAATATGTGTAGATTCAGTAACTCACGTAGAATCTTTGTAAACCTTTGTTTTACAATTTGACAGCAAGGTTTTGTCCTGAATAATTAAATGAATTAATGCCCTTTTTAGAGTAATAAATTCATAAGATAAGCTATGTAACACCAAATATTGCAAATAAGATGTCCCTGGAATCAGTAGAACAAGGGGAATCTGAAAGTGAATTAAAAAGTTAGGCTTACAGTAGTAACTTTTGCAGAATCTATTTAAAGGCTTACTGCAGTATTTTAATTACTCAGGGAGTTATATAAATCCTTTTTGAGAAATTCCAATTGGTACTATTCCTATTTAGAATTGCCTACACAGTAGAATTTTTCCAAGATTTTACAAACAGTATGTTAGCAGTGGTGAATTATTTAGTTTCTAGCTCTATTATTGAGCATTATAAATTGCATACTTTTTTTCTTTGCGCTAAAAATAATTTCCATGCATGCATACAGTAGCTATACTGAATAAGATTATGTGTTGCTGCTGTAGCATCAATCCACTTGTCATGCATGCATCTTGCATCATCCTTGTTTGCATATGATTGTGGATGGTTTGTTTATGATTGCAATTGTGTCGTGTAGATTGTGACGAGTGCAACGCTTGCTCGTGTGTGGATTGTTCTTCCGACAGCTACAACCAAGGCAAGTAGATGCTATTTTGTTCATGATGTTATCCTACTATTTTCAATGCATTGTCGTGTATTTTGTAGATGCATGTGTAGGATAAAACTATCGCTATGCTATGTCCTATTATGTGGTAGGGCCTTCCTTGTAGATGAACCACCGTTGGTAGATGTGCTTAGCCATGCTAATATGAACGAGGGCTGGGTTACATCATTGAAAGTTGTTTCTAAATGTGCTGCTTTGAGAAAACTAAAAACAACTTAATCAATGAATCTCCTGGGTGTGATGAGATTGATAATTTTTGGTGGTATCATTGCGGAAAGGCACCCAGGCATCAAGAGAAAATGATTGGCTTCTTTATTTTGTAGCTTACGTGTACAACCATGTGCCAATAATGAAATGGGAGGTTGGTTGGACTCAGTAGGTTGTGGTAACTCGAACCCGCGTATCCAGAGATGTAGAATTTTGGTAGGTTGGACCGGTGCGCGTCGGGATTGGGGAGCTACTTCCCGAACGGTCTCTTCTTGGACTTCTCCCTATCATCACCCAATATGAGAGTGATGGTACGAGTTGGGCTGGCCAAGTCACATGGGTAAAGTGTACTAACTCCTGCAGGGTGTATAATCTAATCGATTAGCCGTGTCCCCGGTTATGGACATCTGAGTTGCTTGATATTGATTCCATGACATGTTTCTCGCTCATTCCAATTTCATAATTGCTTTAATGTTGTTGGGTTAACTTAATTGGAATCTTTTCAAAGAAAATCAAAAACTGTTTAAGAAAGTAGGACAAAGGTATTTGCAAATGCAAGCTAGCCACAGCTCCACTTGCCAAATATGCATGTAGATGTTAGCACTATTGTCTCCTATAATAGCTCTACTTGCCATACATTCCATGTATTGACCCTTCGGGGCTGCTACGTTTCATGTTGCAGGATATTCTGATTCTGAGTAATCGATTTAGGCCACGATACTCCACTCGGCACTTGTTCACTTGTGGGCAATTTGAAGAATGGAGGATTTGCTTTATTTATGTTGCTACCTGAATAATTTGAGCTAGCCTTGAGCTAAGCTTTTATTGTAATAATGGTACTCTGAATCTTCGTTATTTATGATACACGGATATTTTGCTATGTTATTTATCTTATTCTATTGTGGACCAATGAACCGATCCAGGGATTGGCATGTTACATAGAAGCTACGGTCTTTTCAGAACCGTGGTGTTACAAGATGGTATCAGAGCCCATGTGTCGACTGTAGGATCGTGACCTAGGTTTGGATTAGGAAGCCATAGAATTATTAAAGCTTATATAAACTCTGTCTTTCATCTTATGCCTTTCACTCTCGTAAATTCTTACCATATGCTATTCTCACACTTTCCTCTTTTAATTGATAGATGGGAGAAGTCAGGACTGAGTATGCAACCATGGAGTCACCAAGGCCCTTTGCAAGACAGTTAGCATAGCTCTCGCAGTCATTGGGATTGCCACTGCCCATGTTCAAGGGAAGGAGGCTGTACACCTATGGATATGGCGAGGATGCATGGGAGATCACCACCTTCATCTTAAGGGATGACGCCTTGCCAAACCCTGTGCATCTGATCTACACCAAGACATACTGCAACTGGGGACTTGGAATAAACTTGGCCTTGCATGAAGCCCTGTCTCGCCAGTGCCATCTTGCCCGACACCTCCTGCCAGCAGATTCACCCTACCGTGACTACGGGAGGCGTGATGAAGATGGGAACATTGTGGTTACCCCGGGCGACAGGAACAACATGCCGCCCCGTCGGAGGCACATAGAGGACATGGAAAGGGAGAATGGAGCTCTAGCTGAGAAAGTGATGATGGTAAAGGAGATTGCAGATTTTGCCAGCAATGGTATGGTGGTCCAGGGACAGGAGATAGACACCTTGCATGAAGCTGTGGATGTTCTGAAGAATGCCCTGATAGGCAGGGATGCAACCATAGCACAGCTTAATGTAACGGTGCAAGAAAACAACCAGACCATACAACAGTTGCAAGGGACCGTCCAGGAAAGGGATCAAACTATTGAAGATATGGCAACCCAGATTGCCGCTCTCCAAGCACAGCTGAATCCACCCTCTGATGATGACAATGGAGATGATGGCAACAATGATGATGATGACAGTGGGAACGATGATGATGATGATGAGGACGAGGATGATGATGATGGAGACGACGATGGTGGAGGAGATGAAGTTGTTGCAGCTGCAGCAGAGAATGAAGAAGAAGAGGAGGACCCAGAAGAGGTGGAGTTTGAGATTTCAAGTGATGACTCAGGAGAGGTGTACACTCCGCCGCCATGGTTGGACCGTGGACAGAAGCGCCAACGCATGAGTGCAAGGACCTACCGCAACCTCTTCAAGAAGTAGATAGAAGTCCACCAATTAGTCTTTGTTAGGAAAAATCGTTAGGATTAGTCTCGATCGATGTAAAACTTAATTACTGTTAGTTTAAGAGTGTTTACTTGCTTCTATGTGTACCCCAATATCCCAGGATTATTTGTGAGAATTTTATGAAAGAGTTATGGCAAGTTTAGTTAATATCTGTGTTATTCCTGTTGCAGTTTTCTGCTGACACCGCAGTACTGTACGAATTTTCATATTTTACTGGTATCTGGGAAAAATCTGAAACAAATAGGGCTGGTTCGAAACTCTCTGTAATGTATGCACAAAAATCAGCAAAAATTCCTAGCGTGTTTAAGTCAGGTAGAAAAATTCGTGAACACTGCTGGACTATTCTGGCAGATTGCTGTTTTTAATGCTTTGTTGATCTATTGTGTAGATAACTATTGCCAACTCTTATAAAAACTATTTCAGTAGATATATACTTCTAGGATAACCCCTGGGATGTTGCTGGATCATTTGTTTGCTGATGTGTTGCTTGCTTGAGATTGTCTGTGATTGTTTTGTTGTTGTTTGGTCATAATTCATGGGTAGAATCCTGTTTTCGTAATCGATTCTTTCTAAGCTTACCTGTGCCAAACCGCAGATGCCTCCCCGCCGTCAACCCACTGAGTTGGAGCAGCTCATGGTAGCTCAGGAACAGCTGACCCAAGTTATGACCCAGTTCATGGAAGCTCAGAACAACAACAACAACAATGGGAACAACCAGCCTCAGGGAGATGCTCTCACTAGGTTTCCGAGGCTAAGGCCAGCTAAGTTCTCTACTGCAACGGAGCCGATGGTTGCTATCGACTGGTTGCGTTCAGTCAACAAGGATCTGGTAACTGTTGGGTGCACAGATGCTGAGAAGGTGAGGTTTGCCGCTCACCTACTGGAGGGACCAACCGCTTCTTGGTGGGACACTTTTCAGATCACCCACCCGCTGGACACCGTGACTTGGGCAATGTTTGAGGAAGGTTTCAGGACCAACCACGTGTCTCCAGGAGTTCTGAGCCTGAAGAGGAAGGAGTTTCGCAACTTGCGCCAAACCAACCGCACCGTGGCTGAGTATATTGAGGAGTTCAACAACCTGTCTCGTTATGCACCTGAGGATGTTGACACTGATGCCAAAAGGAGGGAGAGGTTCCTGGATGGCCTCAGTGATGAGCTTTCAGTGCAGCTGCTGGTGGTTTATTGCCCCACTTTCCAGGAGCTTATGGACAAGGCCAGGATCTTGGAAGGGAAGCACAAGCAGGTGGAAAACCGCAAGAGAAAGAGCAGCAATCACCACTCTGGTTCTCACCACAAGTCTCGCACTTCTTATGATGGATACTCCAAGCATAGAGGGAGTGACCGTGGGCACCATGGAAGCCATGACCGCCACCACCATGGAGGCGATGGACATCGCCATGATAGCCACAAGAGCAACCACCACAGCCACAAGGGAGGACACACTCACCATTCTGGAGAACACATTGGACATGACCGCAACCGTGATCGCAGCTTTATGAAGAAGGATCTGAGTGAGGTGACATGCTTCAAGTGTGGTCAGAAGGGACATTATGCAGACAACTGTCCGGAGAAGAAGGTACTGAAGGCAACCAACAACCAGAAGGCCACAGTGAACCACATGAATGTGGAGGAGATCCCAGATGAGCCTGATCTTGTGATTGGTAAGTTTCCAATCAACACTCACCCTGCACTTATACTTTTCGATACTGGTGCATCACATTCATTCATATCAAGGGCATTTGTTGATAAGTATAAGTTACCTACAGAGTCTATGAAAGAGTCTATTAGAGTAATCTCACCTGTAGGAGATATGATTGCTAGCGCGGGATGCCGCGACTTAACTGTGAGGATTGGAGCACACAATTTTATTGCACATCTGGTAGTATTGGAATCACAAGGTTTAGATGTAATTTTGGGTATGGATTGGATGTCTATGCATGTGGGACACATAGATTGTGCACAACGAGCAGTTTCTCTCAAAACCCCGGATGGTAAGAGAATTAGGTTCAAGTCGGCTGTGCGACCGGGAAGGTGTGAGCTGAATTCTCTTAAGGGGGTTAGCATGGATACTGTGCCTGTGATTAAGGATTACCCCGACGTGTTTCCGGAAGATCTGCCAGGGATGCCACCTGACAGGGAAGTGGAGTTTCTCTCGATCTGATGCCGGGAACAGGACCTATAGCAAAGAGACCATACAAGATGGATGTGGATGAACTGAAGGAACTAAAGAAACAGCTAAAGGAGCAGTTGGACAAGAGGTTCATTCAGCCTAGTTCATCATCATGGGGAGCACCTGTTCTGTTTGTGGAGAAGAAAGACAGCAGCAAGAGATTAGTGGTGGACTATCGCTCGCTGAATGAAGTGACCATCAAGAACAAATACCCCCTGCCAAACATAAATGATTTGTTCGATCAACTGGAAGGAGCAATGGTGTTTAGCAAAATTGATCTGCGATCGGGCTACTTCCAATTGAAGATCCGGGAGGAGGACATACCAAAAACCGCTTTCACTACTAGGTATGGTTTATATGAGTATACAGTTATGCCTTTTGAACTAACGAATGCCCCGACATATTTCATGACCATGATGAACAAGGTATTCATGGAGTACTTGGACAAGTTCGTGGTGGTGTTTATTGATGACATACTGATATATTCCAAGGATGATGCTGAGCATGAGAAACATCTGCGACTGATTATGGAGAAGCCGAGGGAACACAAGCTGTATGCCAAATTTAGCAAATGTGAATTCTGGCTTAACACTATTGGATTTCTTGGACACGTAGTGTCAGTAGAAGGAGTCGCTGTTGATCCAAGCAAAGTGACTGCAGTAACTGAGTGGGAAGCACCCAAGAATGTAGGTGATATCCGTAGCTTTCTGGGACTTTCTGGGTACTACAGGAGGTTCATTGAATTTTTTTCCAAGATTGCTAAACCAATGACGGAACTTCTGAAGAAGGATAGGAAGTTTGAATGGACGGATGCGTGTGAATCTAGCTTTCAGGAACTAAAGCGTCGACTAATGACCGCACCTGTTCTGTGCTTACCTGATCTTCAAAAGGATTTCCAAGTGTACTGTGATGCTTCTCGACAGGGACTTGGGAGTGTGCTGATGCAGGATGGGAGAGTGGTGTCATATGCCTCGCGGCAACTTAAACACCATGAGAGGAATTATCCCACGCATGACATGGAATTGGCGTCAGTTGTTCATGCGCTCAAGGTATGGAGGCACTACTTAATGGGGAAACACTGCGATGTGTACACCGACCACAAGAGCCTGAAGTACATATTTACACAGAAGGAACTTAACATGAGGCAAAGGAGATGGTTGGAACTTATCAAGTATTATGATATGAATTTGCAATACCACCCAGGGAAGGCAAATGTGGTAGCAGATGCTCTGAGCCGGAAGGTCTATGCCAATGGATTGACCGTTGGGGAGTTGCCCGAGGATTTGTGCAAGCAATTCAAGGACCTTAGGCTAGAGGTAGTGTCTGAAGAATATTTGGCAGCAATGGAAGTCCAACCAACGCTACATGACAGGATCAGGAAGGCTCAAGTAGGAGATAAGGAGATGGATGAAGTAAAGGAAAAGATGAAGGAGGATCGAGCAAAATAATTCCGCGAGGATGAGAAAGGAACCTTGTGGTATGTAGATCGTTTGTGCGTTCCCAACGATCCGGAGTTAAGGAAGTTGATTCTGCAGGAAGCTCATGACTCGCCGTATTCCATACATCCGGGCAATACGAAGATGTATATGGACCTAAAGGACAGATTCTGGTGGAAAAACATGAAGGGAGACATCGCTGAGCATATTGCCTTATGTGATGTATGCAGCCGAGTGAAGGCGGAACACCAGAAGCCAGCAAGACTACTATAGCCATTGCCTGTGCCGGATTGGAAGTGGGATAGAGTGGGAATGGATTTTATCACAGGATTACCCAGGACCAGATAGGGATACGACTCCATTTGGGTAGTGGTCGACCATTTGACCAAGGTAGCCCACTTTATACCGGTGAAGACGACCTATACGAGTGCAAAGTTGGCCAAGATTTATATGGACAGGATCGTGTGCCTACATGGAGTTCCTAAGAGTATTGTATCTGACAGAGGCACCCAATTTACCTCACACTTTTGGCGCCAGCTGCACGAGTCATTGGGGACTAGACTAGAGTTTAGCACATCATTCCACCCACAGACTGATGGACAGACCGAGAGGGTAAATCAGATTTTGGAAGATATGCTGAGAGCTTGCGCTTTGGCTCATGGTTCTAGTTGGGATGCAAATTTTCCGTATGCCGAGTTTTCCTACAACAACAGTTATCAAACCAGCATCAAGACGTCACCGTTCGATGTGCTATACGGGAAACGGTGCCGGACACCACTGCTATGGGATGGAGTAGGAGAAGGTCAGCTGTTTGGACCTGATTTGATCAAGGATGCTGAGGAGAAAGTCGCCATGATTAGGGACAGGCTGAAGGTAGCACAATCAAGGCAGAAGAGCAATGCTGACGCCAAGCGCAAGGAAGTGGTGTATGCGGTAGGTGATAGAGCATATCTCAGAGTGTCGCCGTTGCGTGGAATTAAGAGATTTGGAATCAAGGGTAAGCTGGCACCTCGGTTTATTGGACCATATCGGGTCTTAGCACACAAAGGAGAGGTTGCTTATCAGTTGGAGTTGCCGGAGGCTCTGTTCGCTGTCCACAATGTGTTCCACGTGTCACAGCTGAAGAAGTGCCATCCGGAGATGGTGGATACACCATTGAGAGACACTGTGCCACTAGAGGAGGTTCATCTTGAGAATGACTTGACCTATGAGGAGAATCCAGTCAAGATTCTGGAGACAGCGGAGAGGATTACCTGTACCAAGACGATCAGGTTTTGCAAGGTGCAATGGAGCCACCACACCGAAGAGGAAGCCACTTGGGAGCGTGAGGATGACATCCGATAGGACCTGTAAGGTTCCCAACCTTTAATAAGGTAGAGATCCCTGTGTTTACAATGCTAGTCCCTGGATCAATAGCTAGCATCCATAGTTAAGATGTAATATCAAGAAACAAAGGTCATAATACAACTTTATAACCAGGAATAAAATAATTTATTACATCTTACATAGCTCATTTGGCTATCTCATTACAATGCAGCAGAATATAACAATAGCATGGGGTCCTTCATATTCAAAGTGCCACAGGCAGACATGTTGGTTGTAGACTTGTAATCCTAATCAATAAACTTCACTAACATCAAACAAACCTGCAACATAATAAGTTACAGCCACAAGGGTCAATACATTTGAATTGTATTGGCAAGTGATACTTGAAGGGTTTCGCGGCATAGTAAATCAAAATTTTCTACGGATGCGAACAGAGGGAAAGCCAAGATATAATCTAGGAGATGCAATCAATGAGAGAGATTGGATTACATCTTCATACCCTTGAAGATTCGCACAGCGGAACGTTCGTCGGAACGTGGGTGATGTAGTCGTACTCGCTTCTCCTCCTCGCGATCCGATCCGATCTAGCACCACAAGTGGCGGTGCCTCCGTGAGATGCACACGTGCAGCACCTCGACGTCTCCTCCTTCCTCGGACCAGCAAGTATGGTGGAGAGATAGATTGGATCTACAACATGACGGCGTGGTGTATATGGTGGAGAATTTCTGCTGCAGGGCTTCGCCTACAAACAGTCGGGAGGGAGAGAGGAAAGCTAGCAAGGCGGCTAGGGTTTGGAGGAGAGGTGTGGGGGGTTGGTGCGCCCCCACCCCTCTTTATATAGAGGGGGGGGCGCAGCCCTAGCCCCTCCCCCAAGCCCAAAGGATAAGGAGTGGGGGGCATGGACTCTCCCCTCTTCTAGAAACCCTATCTCTAGTTTAAACGATTTAAACTCTCTAGGATCGGCTGGGCCCTATGGGGCCTTGTGCCCCTGGCCCAATGCGGCCAGGACACTCCCTCATAGGCCCATGCCCCCTCCCGGAAGGTGGGGCCACGTTGGTCCCCTTCCGGAAGGTTCTAGAAGCTTCCGGTACAATACCGATTAACCCGGAACAATTCCGAACTCCAAAAACTGCATTGCCTTATATGAATCTTATTCTCCGGACCATTCTGGAACCTCTCGTGATATCCCGGATCCCATCCGAGAATCCGAACAAAAAATTCATAAACCAATTATCCATTCTATCCTAGCGTCGAGACACGTTAAGTGTGTGACCCTGCGGGTTCGAGAATATGCAGACATGATCTTCTATCAATAATCAACAGCGGGGTCTGGGCACCCATATTGACTCCCACACATTCATCGATGATAATATCGGATGAACCACGATGTCAGGATTCAAACAATCCCATATATATATTCCCTTCGTCTCACGATATTTTACTTGCCCGAGATTCGATCGTCGGTACCGTCATACCTAGTTCAATCTCATTCACAGTAAGTACTTTACTCATTCCGTAATCCGATATCACTTTGTGATTAACTCCTTAACCACATGCTTGCAAGCGGTGTTGATATCGATTACCGAGTGGGCCCGAAGTATATCTCTCCGACTTGGGAGGGACAAATTCCATCTCGATACATACAACCCAACAGATACTTTCCGATCACCTGAGAGACACCTTTATAATCACCCTCTCATAGGATGACGTTTGATGACCTCAAAGCTTTCTTCCGATACCAGGGAGTTGTATTATCTCATGGTCTAAGGAATACAATATTTGACATAAGAAAAGCTTCGCAAAGACGAACACGATGACACGATCTAATTGCTTCGCTTAGTTTGGGTCTGTCCACCACATCATTCTCCCAATGATATGATTTCATTATTAATTGACAACTCATGTCCATGGTTAGGAAACCTTAACCATCATTAATCAATGAGCTAGTCCTTAGAGGCGTACTAGGGACACGGTGTTGTTCACAAACCACACAAGTATTAAAGTTTCCACTTAATACCATTCTAGCATGGAATATAAACATTATCTTGAACAAGAATTATAATAATAACAGCTTTATTATTGCCTCTAGGGCATAATTCCAACAGTCTCCCACTTGCACTAGAGTCAATAATCTAGTTTACATTTGGCAACAATCTCACACCCATGGCACTGAGGTGCTGATCATGTTTTACACGTGGAAGAGGTTTAGTCAATGGATCTGCGACATTCAGATATGTATGTACTTTGCTAATCTTCAGATCTCCATCTGCTATATAATCTCGGATTATATGAAACTTGCAGTTGATATGCTTGGTCTTTGGATGATATCTTGGTTCCTTAGCGAGTGCTATGGCGCCAGTGTTGTCACACAATATCTCCAGTGGGTCCAATGCACTTGGAACCACGCCAAGCTCAGTGATGAAGTTCCTGATCCAAACTCCTTCATTTGACGCTTCTGCAGCAGCCATGTATTCCGCTTCTACTGTAGATCCCGTGATCACACTTTGCTTGCAGCTTCTCCAGCTCATAGCTCCTCCATTCAAAATATACACGTATCCTGTCTGAGATTTAGAATCATCCTTGTCGGTGTCGAAACTAGCGTCGACGTAACCTTTTACGACGAGCTGTTCATCACCCCCATAGACTAAGAACATTTCTTTAGTCCTATTTAGGTACTTTAGGATGTTCTTCACGGCTGTCCAGTGTTCCACTCCTGGATCACTTTGATACCTGCTCGTCAAACTAAGAGCATTGGACACATCCGGTCTAGTACACAGCATGGCATACATGATAGAACCTATGGCCGAGGCATAAGGCACTTTGCTCATAGCTTCCCTATCATTTACCATAGCTGGACACTGAGCCTTGCTCAATATCTTACCTGACAACATAGGCACTGAACCTTTCTTTGCCTTATCCATTCTGAACCTTTTCAGAACTTTGTCTAGGTATGTACTTTGGCTTAAAGCTATCAGGCGTCTTTTTCTATCTCTATAGATTTTGATGCCCAATATATAAGCAGCTTCACCTAGGTCTTTCATTGAAAAACACTTGTTCAAATAACTCTTCACATCGTTAAGCATGTTGATGTCATTTCCGATAATCAATATGTCATCCACATATAGTACCAGAAACGTCACCGAGCTCCCACTCACTTTCTTGTAGATACAAGCCTCGTAGCAATTTGGAACAAATCCAAAGCTCTTGATCACTTGATCAAAACGAAGGTTCCAACTCCGAGATGCTTGCTTCAGTCCATAAATGGAACGCTGAAGTTTGCATACTTTACTAGCATCCTTAGGATCGACAAAACCTTCGGGTTGCATCATATACAACTCTTCATCAATGTTGCCATTGAGGAAAGCAGTCTTGACATACATCTGCCATATTTCATAATCATGAAACGCAGCAATTGCTAATAAAATCCGAATGGACTTAAACATCGCTACGGGAGAGAAAGTCTCATCGTAGTCAACACCTTGAACTTGTCGAAAACCTTTCGCGACAAGCCGTGCTTTATAGACGGTAACATTACCATCCGCGTCCGTTTTCTTCTTGAAGATCCATTTGCACTCAACGGCCTTTCGGTCGCTAGGAGGGTCCACCAAAGTCCATACTTGGTTTTCGCTCATGGATCCCAATTCGGATTTCATGGCTTCTAGCCATTTCTCAGAGTCTGGGCTCATCATCGCTTCCTCATAGTTCGTAGGTTCACTGTCTTCTACTAACAAGACAGTTAAGACAGGGTTGCCATACCACTCAGGAGGGGCACGCGACCTTGTCGACCTGCGACGTTCAGTAGCATCATCGTCCGAAGCTTCATGATCCTTGTCATTAGCTTCCTCTATTGTTGGTGCAGGCGGCACTGGAACAATTTCAGGTGCTGCGCTACTCTCCAATTCAAGAGAAGGTTCAATAACCTCGTCTAGCTCTACTTTCCTCCCACTCACTTCTTTCGAGAGAAACTCCTTTTCAAGAAAGGAACCGTTCTTTGCGACAAACACTTTGCCTTCGGTTCTGTGATAGAAGGTATACCCAATAGTTTCCTTAGGGTACCCTATGAAGACGCATTTCTCCGCTTTGGGTTCGAGCTTGTCCGGCATCAACTTCTTGACGTAAGCTTCGCATCCCCAAACTTTAAGAAACGACAACTTAGGTTTAGCACCAAACCACAGTTCATACGGTGTCGTCTCAACGGATTTAGATGGAGCCCTATTTAAAGTGAATGCAGCGGTTTATAATGCATAACCCCAAAATGATAACGGCAAATCAGTAAGAGACATCATTGATCGGACCATATCTAATAGGGTTCGATTCCGGCGTTTAGACACACCATTGCGCTGTGGTGTTCCGGGTGGCGTGAGTTGTGAAACGATTCCACTTGCTTTAAGATGCGTGAGAAAATCATAACTCAAATATTCACCTCCACGATCGGATCGTATAAACTTAATCTTTCTGTTATGATGGTTCTCCACTTCATTCTGAAATTCCTTGAACTTTTCAAATGTTTCAGATTTATGTTTCATTAAATAGATATACCCATATCTACTTAAGTCATCGGTAAAAGTGAGGAAATAGCGATATCCACCGCGCGTCGAAACACTCATCGGTCCGCATACATCGGTATGTATGATTTCCAACAAGTCCGTTGCTCGCTCCATCATACCGGAGAACGGGGTTTTGATCATCTTGCCCATGAGGCATGGTTCGCATGTGTCAAATGATTCAAAATCAAGAGACTCCAAAAGTCCATCAGAATGGAGTTTCTTCATGCGCTTTACACCAATATGACCTAGACGACAGTGCCACAAATAAGTAGTATTATCACTATCTACTTTGCATCTCTTAGCCTCAATGTTATGGATGTGTGTTTCATCCCTTTCGAGATTTAGAAGAAATAAACCATTCACAAGAGGTGCATGACCATAAAAGATGTTACTCATATAAATAGAACAACCATTATTCTCCAATTTAAATGAATAACCGTCTTGCAATAAACACGATCCAGAAATAATGTTCATGCTCAACGCAGGCACATAATAACACTTATTAAGGTTTAAAACTAATCCCGAAGGTAAAACTAAGGAGAGCGTGCCGACGGCCATCACATCAACTCTTGATCCGTTGCCAACGCGCATCGTCACCTCATCCCTCGCAAGCCGCCGTCTATTCCGTAGCTCCTGTTTCGAGTTACAAATATTAGCAACTGAACCGGTATCAAATACCCAGGTACTACAACGAGGGCTAGTAAGGAAAACATCAATAACATGTATATCAAATATACCTTTGATGGTGCCAGCCTTCTTGTCCGCTAAGTACTTCGGACAATTACGCTTCCAGTGACCCTTGTCCTTGCAATAGAAGCACTCAGTGTCCGGCTTGGGACCAGACCTGAGCTTCTTCTCAGCAGGGGCATTGCGCTTGCCGCCGCCCTTCTTGAAGGGCTTCTTTGCTCCCTTACCTTTCTTAAAGGAGGGCTTGTTGACCATCAACACATGATTATCATTCTTAATGTCCACTTCCGCAGCCTTCAGCTTTGCGAAGAGCTCGGTGATCGTATCAGTGGAACCAATCTGATTATGAGTCACTACAAAACTTTTGTAGCTGGGAGGGAGTGATTGCAGAACCCTGTCAATCTTGAGCTCCTCTGGAATCGTGCATTCCAGTTGCTCAAGGCGTTGAGTGTAGCCCGACATCTTTATGGCGTGCTCACTAACAGAACTCCCTTCCTCCATCTTGCAGTTAAAGAACTCGGAGATCTCATATCTCTCAGAACGGGCCTGAGTCTGAAACATGGTTTTCAGTTCCTCGAGAATCTCGAAGGGCCCGGGATACTCTTCAAAACGATTTTGAAGCTCCGGTTCCATAGCAAACAACATGGTGCTCTTAATCACACCATAATCATCTTTGCGCGACTGATAGACAGCTTTCTCATCAGCCGGCGCAGTTGCAGCAGGGGGTTCACCTAACGATTTCCCAAGGACATAGTCCTTTTGTCCGCCAGACAGAATGATTCTTAGATTGTGGAACCAATTGGTGAAGTTAGACCCATTGTTTCTAAGCTTTTCTTTCTCAGCAAAAACGTTGAAGTTGAAGTTGGACTTGGCCATGTGATCTACAGTATTGGCAAGTACAATTTAGACTATGTTCATGATAAATAGTTCAACTTAATCAAATTACTAGATGAACTCCCACTAAATTCAACATCCCTCAAGTTGTTTAGTGAACACGATCCAAATTCACCACACCTGATCCGATCATCACGAGAAGAGATGTGGTTTCAATGGTGGACAACAAAGTGTCGATCATATCATTCATATGACTCATGCTTAACCTTTTGGTTCTTGTGTTCCGAGGCCATGTCTGTACATGCTAGGCTCGTCAAGTTAGACCCAAGTATTTCCGCGTGTGCAAAACTGGCTTGCACCCGTTGTATGTGAGCGTAGAGTCTATAGCACCCGATCATCACGTGATGCTTGGACACGACGAACTTTCGCAACGGTGCATACTTGGGGAGAACACAGTTTTTATCTTGATCTTTAAGTGAGGAATCATCTTATAATGCTACCGTCGTGATCTAAGCATAATAAGATACATAAATGGATAAACATCACATGCATATAACTTTATGTGACATGGTATAGCCAATCCTCGCGCAATGATCTCCATCTTGTGCGTTCCGGCATGATCTCCATCACTCCACCATGATTGCCTCCACCACGAATAGCAACTACAACTATTGCTAACTACTTAGCGATAAAGTAAAGCTATTACATGGCGTATAAGAAGTTGACTCGCAGGTCATACACAATTATAAAGACAACCATATGGCTCCTGCCGGTTGTGTACTCATCGACATGCAAGTCGTGAAACATTACAAAAACATGATCATCGCATACAATATACACATCACATCTTGGGCCATACCATATCACAGAAAACACTCCCTGCAAAAACAAGTTAGACGCCTCTACTTTGTTGTTGCATGTTTTACATGGCTTATGGGAGTAGATGCTAAGAACGATTCTTACCTACGGAAAGCCACAACGGTGATATTATGGTTGCCAAACTCCGGTGTTAATCGCATGACAACTATAGTGAGAGAAACTGACATCCACCAGCCGCATGTGTGGAACAAGCCACGCGTCAAGTGCGGAGCCGGTCTCGCGAACGACGTCGCGTAAGGTTGGCCTGGACCGCTTCAATCTCACTATCCCGCGTCATAAGAAGAACACAAACAAGAGGCTTGCAACAGAAAACATCAACGCCCGCAACAACCATGTTGCATTCTACTCGTGAAACACATCTACACATAGATCTAACTCTGATACCACTGAAGGGTTTCGCGGCATAGTAAATCAAAATTTTCTACGGATGCGAACAGAGGGAAAGCCAAGATATAATCTAGGAGATGCAATCAACGAGAGAGATTGGATTAGATCTTCATACCCTTGAAGATTCGCACAGCGGAACGTTCGTCGGAACGTGGGTGATGTAGTCGTACTCGCTTCTCCTCCTCGCGATCCGATCCGATCTAGCACCACAAGTGGCGGTGCCTCCGTGAGATGCACACGTGCAGCACCTCGACGTCTCCTCCTTCCTCGGACCAGCAAGTATGGTGGAGAGATAGATTGTATCTACAACACGACGGCGTGGTGTATATGGTGGAGAATTTTTGCTGCAGGGCTTCGCCTACAAACAGTCGGGAGGGAGAGAGGAAAGCTAGCAAGGCGGCTAGGGTTTGGAGGAGAGGTGTGGGGGGTTGGTGCGCCCCCACCCCTATTTATATAGAGGGGGGGGCGCAGCCCTAGCCCCTCCCCCAAGCCCAAAGGATAAGGAGTGGGGGGCATGGACTCTCCCCTCTTCTAGAAACCCTATCTCTAGTTTAAACGATTTAAACTCTCTAGGATCGGCTGGGCCCTATGGGGCCTTGTGCCCCTGGCCCAATGTGGCCAGGACACTCCCTCATAGGCCCATGCCCCCTCCCGGAAGGTGGGGCCACGTTGGTCCCCTTCCGGAAGGTTCTAGAAGCTTCCGGTACAATACCGATTAACCCGGAACAATTCCGAACTCCAAAAACTGCATTGCCTTATATGAATCTTATTCTCCGGACCATTCCGGAACCTCTCGTGATATCCTGGATCCCATCCGAGACTCCGAACAAAAAATTCATAAACCAGTTATCTATTCTATCCTAGCGTCGAGACACGTTAAGTGTGTGACCCTGCGGGTTCGAGAATATGCAGACATGATCTTCTATCAATAATCAACAGCGGGGTCTGGGCACCCATATTGACTCCCACACATTCATCGATGATCATATCGGATGAACCACGATGTCAGGATTCAAACAATCCCATATATATATTCCCTTCGTCTCACGATATTTTACTTGCCCGAGATTCGATCGTCGGTACCGTCATACCTAGTTCAATCTCATTCACAGCAAGTACTTTACTCGTTCTGTAATCCGATATCACTTTGTGATTAACTCCTTAACCACATGCTTGCAAGCGGTGTTGATATCGATTACCGAGTGGGCCCGAAGTATATCTCTCCGACTTGGGAGGGACAAATTCCATCTCGATACATACAACCCAACAGATACTTTCCGATCACCTGAGAGACACCTTTATAATCACCCTCTCATAGGATGAGGTTTGATGACCTCAAAGCTTTCTTCTGGTACCAGGGAGTTGTATTATCTCATGGTCTAAGGAATACAATATTTGACATAGGAAAAGCTTCGCAAAGATGAACACGATGATACGATCTAATTGCTTCGCTTAGTTTGGGTCTGTCCATCATATCATTCTCCAATGATATGATCTCATTATCAATTGACAACTCATGTCTATGGTTAGGAAACCTTAACCATCATTGATCAATGAGCTAGTCCTTAGAGGCGTACTAGGGACACGGTGTTGTTCACAAACCACACAAGTATTAAAGTTTCCGCTTAATACAATTCTAGCATGGAATATAAACTTTATCATGAACAAGAATTATAATAATAACATCTTTATTATTGCCTCTAGGGCATAATTCCAACAATACTATGGTAATATTGTGGAGTCTAACATCTATATGCATTTGACTAAGTGGAGCTTAGTCTTGCTTTGCTCAAAATAGATTTTCCTTATCATTTGAAAACACTAAGTTTTTGCTTGACAAAATCTTTCCCAAGGCATCTCCCAATAGAAATTGGTGATCCTTCAACCCTTGTTCAACCACAAATTTTTACTTAGAAATTGGGATGAGGAGATTCTTGATAGCTTCCATGTCTTGATGCTCAAATTGTCCTTTGCCAGGGACATGGCTAAGTACTTAGATTTTACACTCTGCAGAGGTGGTGCACTTTCCCCACAAGACTTGGTTTCACCAAGACAAGATCTTTCAGAAGCCTTCCCTTAGACCAGAATGGACACGTTCCAACCTATCATCCCCTACCACCAACTGTCCATTTGTCTAAGTTCTTGCAACCTATATGATCCAGGCAGAGCCCATAATGCCAAGTGGCTACACTTGAAGCTTCTCAACATTTGACATCTCAAATCTCTTTGTTCCTGGGTGGCCATCCACAAGTGAGATACACAAGGTAAACCATAGAAATGGGCCTTGTGAACCACTCAACACAAACCATTCCTTCCATTCCACCCAGGTGATTCATTCACTTAGTTGTTTTATTAAACAAAACACAAGTCCACAGACTTAGAAATTTTTCATAGCATGAATATATATTCC
Organism: Avena sativa; assembly: GCA_916181665.1. NCBI lineage: Eukaryota > Viridiplantae > Streptophyta > Magnoliopsida > Poales > Poaceae > Avena > Avena sativa. The sequence continues at coordinate 289,474,755 of OV702279.1, forward strand.
ACCCTTGTTTTCTACTAGCTAAGCTAAGCATGATAGTAGTAGTAATCTTAACTTAGGAAAATTCTACTAAGGTTTCATCTACTAGGATTTCCCATAGCATAGTTTACACTTAGCAAAATACCATGCAAGTCCTACTTAGAAAATATCACTAATGCATAGTGAAAATAATGGGACAAAGTATGAAGCATCACTTGCCTTTTTGGTAGAGAGTATAAGTTCACTCCTTGATCTTTGCAATGTTAATACAGTTCAAATCACTACAATTCAATCAAGCAAACAATAATTCAATCTACCATTTCAAGCAATACATCACATAAAATGATAAAAACAAAGCAATGCATGCAAGCATGCTAAAGATTGTTTTATTTGGAAAAGTGGTTTCTAATGGGTCATAAACATTTGAAAACACCTAATGAACAATTTATAAAGTGGCAAAACCATTTGCAAAAGATTCTATCTCTAAACCATTTTTAAACCAAATCATTATTTCATGTGGTTGAAAATGCCTTTAGCAAAGTAATAATTTTTATAGGGTTTACCAAATACATTTTCAAGTCATAAAACTTGGTGTTTGGGTTCAGAGAGTTTAAAACAAAACATTTCCCAAAGGTTTTCTTCCAAAGCCATTTTTTAATAAATAAACCATATTTTTATTTGTCTAGAAATGGTTTAAATCCAAGATTCATTCTTTTGCTTCACCAAATACATTTTTGAAACCACCAATTGATTTCTAGGGTCAGTAGGTTCAAAAAAACCCATTTGCCAAAGATTTTATCCCCAAATCATTTTAGAACAAATTTTATATTCTAAACATGCATACACAAGTTTCTGCAAAAACAACCAATTTAACAGAAGAAACTTACTAAACAAAGTGCATGGTCAGAAAGTAATTGTCTTTCTGATTCCAGTGATATAAAATTTGCAAAATTTGGACGTGTGGTTTGAAAGTTATGAATTTTTCAAATTGGAACATCTAATAGACATTTCTGTTTTTATTTCAAATGGACAGGGCCACGTGGCGTGTTCTTATTTGTCGGTACCGCTTCGGTTGGATCGAGCGATTCAGACCGTAGGATTTAAATTGATCGCACGGCACAGGTTTCTACTTACCCCTTCGCTTAGTTTCTATCCTAGCCATTGGATCGTAATCGCACGGCGCACAACACGCTTGCCAGAGATGGGCGGCGCTGGCGGCGGCTGGTGGCGGCGGAGCGGTCAGACGGTGGCGGTGTCGACACTACAGGAAGCGAGGGAGGAAGGGGAGATGCTCACCGAGTTCGCCGTGGCGTGGGGAAGCTCAAGGTGCTCGCAAGAAGGCAAGGGGCGCACGAGGTTGCTGTCAATCTCTCGCCGGAGTTCAAGACGGCGTCGGGTACGGTCTGTCATCATTGGGGGCGATGCTATGGCACGCGCTGAGACGAAATAAGGTTGTCGTTAGATGCACACAGCGCTGGGGATCATACGCGTGTCAACGAGAGTGAAAGGGATGGACGGAAGCTACCTGGGGAGTTCGTTGGAGAAGGAGCAGACGGCGGCGACGTTTAGATGAAGACGGAGTCGACGATACAGGGCTCACGCGAGTGAGCTGAGGATGCAGAGAGGTGCGCCAGAGACTGGGGGTCACTTTCGTGTGCTCGAGGAGGCGAGGGGCGACGCGGAGATGCCGGAATTTCTCGCGGAGCTCGCCGGAGACAGTGAGGGTGCAGGGGGAATTGGGGACAGCCTGGGGGCTCCGGTGGTGTGGCATCTGGGGGGAAATGGAGAGGGAATGCTGGCGATTAAGAAGGCGTGGTCACAGGGGAAATTTACTGGGTCATTTACACGAATTCAATCGAGCAATCAACGGCAGAAACGGCCAGGCGAGTTCATCGCGGGGAGGAAGATGATGACGTGGTCGCAGGGCCCGTTTGACAGTGAGTGAGAGAGAGGGGAAGGTGGGTCCTGGCGGTCAGTGGAGGAGTGGGTGAGTTCTGCAGTGAGAAAACGTTTTGCTCGGGTGAGAGAGAGAGGTGGGCTGGACTGGGCTTAATGGGCTGGGCTGAGTCTGTTCCATATTTTTTTGTTCCTGTTTCTTTTTCTTTTTCCATTTCTTTTATTCTGTTTTGATTTTGATTAAACAATTCAAACATCAATTTGAATTCAAAACTTTGCCAAATTTTGTGAAGACTCAAATACTGATTAGTAATATAATCTGAAGTCAATTTTGAAATAAAATTTTATTCTTTTTGGGGTCTTTTTAATTATTCAAAAAAGCCCTTGTTTTAAATCAAATAAGATTTAATAATATTTTCAAACACCATTTAAGTTTATAAAAACCTTCCAAATCTTTTCAGTAGGTTTTTATTTGATTAATAGGGTGTCAAATAATTCATGTTGAATTATTTGGAAAGTATTTAATATGATTCATAAATCATTTGAATTGGGTATTTGTTTTAATTCCAATGGAATTTAAATATAGTTCTAATTCCCTAAATTTTATTTGGAATATTTATTTTATTTAAATTAATTAAACAACTTTTATTCCACTTGGGTAAATCCCAAAATACTATTTTCTCATGAATTATATAATTATTCTTATTAGAGATTTGTCTTTATTAAAATAGGGATAGAATGGTTAATGTCATTTTATTTTATTTTGGAAATTCTTTATCCTTTTATTTTATTTGGATTTGGATTCTATTCATTCCATTTGCTTAATGGATTAGGCCAAGGTTTAATTTGGTCTTTAAATAATCCTTAATTAATATTTCTTTCTTCATCTTATAAAATCCATATCTTTTTATTTATAGATCCAAACTTGGTGACTCCAATTTGTAAAATCTTATTTGATATTTATTTATCCTTTTAAATCCCTTTAGGATTATTTGCTCACCATTTTGTATGGATTTATTGATAGATGCTTTATTAATTTTGGAAATTTAATTTCTTTATCTTATTAAATTTATAAGATTTTATTCATGGCTCTAATTTAAGTGAAACCAATTTATATGGTCTTATAATATTTCTATTCGTCATTCTTGATCATTTGTAAATGTTTGTTGACAAGTTTTTGTATGGATCAAATCCATAGGCTTGGAGATAACTTGGAAATGATTTTACTCCATTAGGGTTTAGGGTTTGGATTTATTTTCCAAGTGTTTAAATTTCTAGATGCATTTATGAAGAATGCATTCTACTTGATTTGAATTTAGTTGGATTCAAATGTTAACCAAAGTTTGTTCAAGATGGGATTTTTAAGTTTCCATTTAGAAACAAAAGTTTCTTTTCACCCTAAAATTCAACAATTGTTTATTTTGTTTATTTATTTTTCACATTACAAGATTTGGAAAATCTTGGGATGTGACAGGACCACCCGCACCTATTTGCTAGCCACGCCGAATCTCGGGGACGAGATTCATCTTAAGGGGGTTAGTCTTGTCACATCCCAACATTCCCAAATTCTAGATTTGGTACTGCACTGCATCATGATCATCATTCACTTGCAATGACATTCTGCATTCATGAAATTATTTGAGTTACAAACCACTATTTTGAAACCCTATTTGGAATCACCGAGATGCTCCTACAAGGGATTATACCAGGACTTGTATTTCCACTTTTTGGAAACTAGTGGAAATGATACAAAAGGATCCTAGGTTGATCTTCTGAATTTTAGAAAAATTTAGAAAGAAATTTCACCTCGTTTGGAGCCCGTATGAAAAAGTTACAATAGAAATACTAAAACAGAAAAGATTAAAAGAAAAGAACAAAAAAAGGGGAAACAGCAGCGCGGCAGCCAGCCGGCCTGCCGCGACCCAGGCCCAGCCCGCGCAGCAGCCGTGCAGCGGCCAGCAGGTGCAGCCCGCCCGCGCGGAGCGCGCTACGCGCCGCCCGCCAGCCCGGGCCCGCCCGTCAGCGCGAGCCGGCGCTGGCACGGAAGCCGAGGCCGACCCGGCCACGACCAGGACCCCGCGCACTGCCGCGACCCCCTCTCTTAAAGCCCTCGCCTCCCTCGCCAAAACCCCCAACAACCTCCGCCCGAGCCGCCTCACGCCGCCGCGAATTTATCGCCGGAGTTAGCTATCGCCGCCGCCGTCCGCCCGCGGTAAGCGCGCCGCCGCCGCCGCGCTTCGCCCTCCCTCGCCCGCGAGCTTCCCTGCGACCTCGCCCCGCCGCCGCTGACCCCCCGCCTTCTTCTCTCCCGCCAGGAACCGCCGACGCTGCCGCCCGAGGCCGACCCCGACGCCACCGCTTCGGCCGCCTGCCGCCGACGCCCCCGTGCACGCCGGGCGCCGCCTCCGCACCGACGACCCCCACCCCGAGGACCCCGATGCCGTTCCGCTCTCAGCCGCCGCCGGAGACCGCCATCGCCGCCGCCCTCCGGTGAGCCCTCGCCGCCTTGCTTCTCGGCCGTTTGATCACGATCCAACGGTCCAGAGGGACCGTTGAAAAGTCAGCCCAGGGCGCTGACCCAGTCAGCGCCACGTCAGCCGCCACGTGGGCTGAGTCAACAGTCAAGGTTGACTGTTAGTTTTTAATTCGATTTAATTGGCAGAAAATACCTGAAACTTGTAAAATCCATAACTTTAGATCTACTGGGCCAAAAATTACAAATAAAATATGTGTAGATTCAGTAACTCATGTAGAATCTTTCTGTACCTTTGTTTTACACTTTTACAGCAAGGTTTTGTCCTGAATAATTAAATGAGTTAATGCCCTTTTTAGAGTAATAAATTCATAAGATAAGCTCTGTAACTCCAAAAATTGCAAATAAGATGTCCCTGGAATCAGTAGAACAAGGGGAATCTCAAAGTGAATTAGAAAGTTAGGGTTACAGTAGTAAATTTTGCAGAATCTATTTAAAGGCTTACTGCAGTATTTTAATTACTCAGGGAGTTATATAAATCCTTTGAGAAATTCCAATTGGTACTGTTCCTATTTAGAATTGCCTACACAGTAGAATTTTTCCAAGATTTTACAAACAGTATGTTAGCAGTGGTGAATTATTTAGTTTCTAGCTCTATTATTGAGCATTATAAATTGCATACTTGTTTTCTTTGCGCTAAAAATAATTTCCATGCATGCATACAGTAGCTATACTGAATAAGATTATGTGATGCTGCTGTAGCATCAATCCACTTGTCATGCATGCATCTTGCATCATCCTTGTTTGCATATGATTGTGGATGATTTTTTTATGATTGCAATTGTGTCGTGTAGATTGTGACGAGTGCAACGCTTGCTCGTGTGTGGATTGTTCTTCCGACCGCTACAACCAAGGCAAGTAGATGCTACTTTGTTCATGATGTTATCCTACTATTTTCAATGCATTGCCGTGTATTTTGTAGATGCATGTGTAGGATAAAACTATCGCTATGCTATGTCCTATTATGTGGTAGGGCCTTCCTTGTAGATGAACCACCGTTGGTAGATGTGCTTAGCCATGCTAATATGAACGAGGGCTGGGTTACATCATTGAAAGTTGTTTCTAAATGTGCTGCTTTGAGAAAACTAAAAACAACTTAATCAGTGAATCTCCTAGGTGTGATGGGATTGATAATTTTTGGTGGTATCATTGCGAAAAGGCACCCAGGCATCAAGAGAAAATGATTGGCTTCTTTATTTTGTAGCTTACGTGTATAACCATGTGCCAATAATAAAATGGGCGGTTGGTTGGACTCAGTAGGTTGTGGTAACTCGAACCCGCGTATCCAGAGATGTAGAATTTTGGTAGGTTGGACCGGTGCGCGTCGGGATTGGGGAGCTACTTCCCGAACGGTCTCTTCTTGGACTTCTCCCTATCATCACCCAATATGAGAGTGATGGTACGAGTTGGGCTGGCCAAGTCACATGGGTAAAGTGTACTAACTCCTGCAGGGTGTATAATCTAATCGATTAGCCGTGTCCCCGGTTATGGACATCTGAGTTGCTTGATATTGATTCCATGACATGTTTCTCGCTCATTCCAATTTCATAATTGCTTTGATGTTGTTGGGTTAACTTAATTGGGATCTTTTCAAAGAAAATCAAAAACTGTTTAAGAAAGTAGGACAAAGGTATTTGCAAATGCACGCTAGCCACATCTCCACTTGCCAAATATGCATGTAGATGTTAGCACTATTGTCTCCTTTAATAGCTCTACTTGCCATACATTCCATGTATTGACCCTTCGGGGCTACTACGTTTCATGTTGCAGGATATTCCGATTCTGAGTAATCGATTTAGGCCACGGTACTCCACTCGGCACTTGTTCACTTGTGGGCAATTTTAAGAATGGAGGATTTGCTTTATTTATGTTGCTACCTGAATAATTTGAGCTAGCCTTGAGCTAAGTTTTTATTGTAATAATGGTACTCTGGATCTTCGTTATTTATGATACACAGATATTTTGCTATGTTATTCATCTTATTCTATTGTGGGCCAATGAACCGATCCAGGAATTGGCATGTCACATAGAAGCTACGGTCTTTTCAGAACCGTGGTGTTACAGAATCAATAATCAATAAGACTTGATAGAATCAATAATCAATCTGACATAGTAATCTCAATATCGATCAGATCCCCGCAAACACAACATGTATGATTACAAATAGATGATCTTGATCATGAATGGAGCTCACAAGATTTAAACATGATAGCATAGAGGAGGAGAAACAACCATGTAGCTACTGTATGGACCCATAGTCCAAGAGTGAACTACTCACGCATCATACCGGTGGCTGGCATGGTGATGAAGAAGGCCTTCGAGATGGTCTCTCCCCTCCGACAGGGTCTCGGGAAGATATTTATATCCCCACGATCTAGGGATGATGGTGGAGGCGGATACAGACTATTTCGTGGAGATCTGATCGGGTACTTAGGGTTTTGGCATAAGGGGGCTTATATAGGCGAAGAGGCGAGGCAGGAGGGCGCCCAGGGGGGCACACGCTGCCCATGCGTGGCCCGGGGTGGGCCCGTGCGTGGGGGGGGGGGAGTGCGTCCACCTTGTGGCTCCCCTCCGGTCGCCCTTCGGTCTCTATGTTCTCCTCGGTGAAATATTGACTTTGGATTTTGTCCCGTCCAATTCCGAGAATATTTCCTTACTAGCTTTTCTGAAACCAAAAACAGAAGAAAACAGGCAAATGGCACTACAGCATCTTGTTAATAGATTAGTCCCATAAAATGTATAAAAATACCTCAAAGTGTAGACAAAGCATATCAAAGTTGATACTAAATAAGCATGGAACCTAAAAAATTATAGATATGTTTACGACGTATCAAGCATCCCCAAGCTTAACTCCTGCTCGTCCTCGAGTAGGTAAGTGATAAAAATAATAATTTTTGAGGTGACATGCACCATCGCAATCTTGATCAAACTATTTGCAAGCATTGAAAGCTGGGATCAAAGTACTCTAAACATGAGCATGAAAGATGAAGTTCTAGCAATAATACATAGCAACTATGTTGCAACATGAGAGGATACAAACAAAGATCATGAATAATAATGCATTGAAAGATGTTTGTTTATTTGACATACACAAAACATAGCATAGTGGCATTCAGCTTGTCCCTCATGGAATAGAAAAACATAAATGCATAGGACACCTTCAAAGTTCATAAGGGTGACTAGATACAAATAGTTCAATAACAAGCAATAAAAACATTATGAATCAATCAACAAGTTTTGGGACAATGCACATATCACTAAGAATGACAACTATGCTCTCTTAATTGATGCATACAGATAGAAGGTGAAGACTCAACATATAAGTAAGAAGAAAGGCCCTTCATAAAGGGAAGCAGGGATTTCAAGTTTCAAAAAGAGCTTCCAAAAATTATGGTACTTGTTAGCTTTCAGCTCTCATTGCCCCTCATAAGCATCTTTAAGTGATTAGGGTTAAAGTGAACAAAGTATGGAGTATATGCTTGACAAAGTATAAGTTGGAAATCTCTTGTCCCTTGAGTACGATGGTAGTTCCTCATGCTACTCAAATTTAGTCACAAGCGAGTTCTTGTCATTGTAAGTATATGTGTATCATAGAGAACCACTAACTACCCCGTGCCCCATGATACAGGAGCTATCCCATATCAAAATGACAAGGCAACAGACAATGAGCATCCCAACGATCTTTTTATTTGCTATTTGCATAGCTTTTTATTGAGGATGCTTCATAGATTGCTCACTATGGTTATGCTGCAAGTTTCCGCCATGATTAGGCATGGCTTAGGCTAGCGGCCCAGGCGTTTCTCTAACACACATACATAACTCCATGAACTTACAAGCTCCCCTTTTATTTCACACCGCCGACATCCATAAACAAAAGAGCATGATATCATCTGGGTAGATATTTACAGGTGTTGAAAGCATTCCTCGTGACATCACGGTTCTGCTAATTCCCAACTTATAAGTGCAAGCATATACAACATAGATGACACAATGGTTCAAGTTTATTAGGGGCAGGAATAATAAAGTGTGCCATCAAGTTTGTGAGAGCTTTAATCACTAATTTTCACATAACAAGTTTAAATTGTAAGATAGATGTAGAGGTCCCAACCTGATAAGGTAGATATCCATGTGTTTACAGTGCTAGTCCCTGGATCGAATAGCTAGCACCCACAGTTTAAGATGTAATATCAAGAAACAAAGGTCATATTACAACTTATAACCAGGAATAAAATAATTCATTACAACTTACATAGCTCATATGGCTATCTTATTACAAAGCAGCAGATATAACTCTAAAGCATGGAGTGCTTCATCTTCATATGCCACAGGCAATCATGTTGGTTGTAGACTTGTAATCCCTACTCAACAAACTTCACTAACATCAAAAAACCCTGCAACATAATAAGTTACAGCCACAAGGGTCAATACATTTGAATTGTATTGGCAAGTGATATCATATAGATATGGAGAATCTAACATCTACATGAACATTTGGCTAGGTGGAATTTTGGCTGGCCTTTGCATAAAATAGGGGTTTTCCTATCCTTTGAAAATAGTTTTTCTCTTTTCCAAAACATTTCATCACACATGACACACTAGATACACACCAGGTGCTTCCCTTGTTCACCCAACAAGTCTTAACTTAGAGAAATTGGGATGAGGAGATCCTTGATCATTTCAATGTCTTTGATGCTCAAAATGTCCATTACTAGGGACACGGCTAAGTACTTAGGTTTTACCCTCTCGAGAGGTGGTGCACTTTTCCCACAAGACTCGACATGCATCGAGACGAGACTTTTCATAAACAATCCCTCAGATCAGCACAGACGCATTCCAACCTATCATCACTACCACCAACTATCTGTCTGTCTGAGTTCTTGCAACCTAGTTGGTCAAGGCAGAGCCCATATTCCATGTGGTTGCACTGGAATCTTCTCAACACAAAACATCTCAAATCTCTTTGTTCCTGGGTGGCCATCCGCAAGTGTGATACACAAGATAAACCATAAACATGGGCCTTGTGTAACCGCTCAACACAAACCAATCTTCCCATTCCACCCAGGTGATTCATTCACATAGTTGTTTTATTAATCAAAAACATAGTCATAGACTTTGCATAATATCATAGCATGAATATTCCACCCTTGAATTCTAATAGCTAGGCTAAGCATACTAGCATAACATGTCTCTTAACTTATGGATATTCCTACCAAGATATATTCTATAGTATCTACTATAGCATAGCAATATATAAAAAATAGTCCTATCATGCATACTACAAAATATCACTAATGCAATATTGAAAATATATGACTTTTGATGACCAAAGTATCACTTGCCTTTTTGTATAAAATCTAGGTACTCTCCTTGATCTTGCAATTGTCACACTTCTCAAGGTTCACTACAATACAATCAAGCAAAGCACACATTCAAAAACTAGCACACAAAAAAATAACAAAACAAAACAATAAAAACAAAGAAATGCATGCAAGCATGAAAAAGGGTTGTTTTATTGAGAAAGTGCTCTCTAACAAGGTTCTAAACATTTCAAAACAGCTACTGGTCATTTATAAAAGTGGTAATTTCATTTGAAACCAAGTTAGTGAAAATAGGCCTTTTATATCATTTTTGTTTTAGTAGAAATGCTTTTATTCAAAGGAATAATTCCTAGTGTTGACAAAATATACTTTTAAATTCAAATGTTAGTCTTTATGGTCAGAGGGTTCAAAACAATTCCATTTGCAAAAGGTTTCACTCAAAAATAATTTTTAGAACAATTTTTATACTCAAAATAGTCCTAAACATGTCTCTGCATAAAAACCTAATTCCAGAAGCAAATTACCAAACTGAGGCCATAGATGAAAATTATTCATTTTTTGAATCCATAGACACAAAATTTGTAATTTTTGGAGTTACAGATCAAAAGTTATGATTTTTGTAAGTTTAAACATCTAAAAACATTTTCTGAAATTTTGTGTGAACAAAATTGGCCACGTGTCTTAATCTTACTGGCCAATACCTCTACGGGTGGATCGAGCAACACAGGACGTTAGATCTAAGTGGATTTGAGCGGCTCAGATCTGTGGGTACCCCTTCGCTACAGGATCTATCCTAGCCACAGGATCTTGATCCAGTGGATCACAGCACTCTGGCCACAGTTAGGCGATGCTGCTGGCGAGCTGCGGTGGCGGATCTGCCGGTGATGCTCCAGATATGTTAGGGGGTAAGGGGGTGGGGGATATGCTTACTAAGGTCGCGGAGATGCCGTGGTGCTCATGGTGGTTGTGGACGGGGCCAGGGCGCACGGGTCTAGCCAAAATTCCTCGTCGGAGATGTTCCTGACGTCGGATGCTCAAAGTTGTTGACGGAGGCAAGCCTACAGTGAGCCAGTGGACAAACCAAAAGTTTTATAATGTGCATGCGAGGATAGGGGATGCGTAAAAGCAAACCAGAGGCGAGGGGGAGGTCTGACCTCACCGAACGTTGCTGAAGCTCGTCGGAGACAGCGGCGGTGCGGGCAAAAATCAGAGCAGCCTGGGGGCTCTTGGTGTGTGGATCTTGAGGGGAAACAGAGCATAGGGGGAGGCAGTTAAGAAGTCTAGGCCAAGGAAGGAAAACTCGCATTGTTACGCCAATTAACGTGGAGTAATCATCAACGGAAATAGCAGGGAGGGAAGGCGAGGTCAGCGTGCGGTGAGGACGACGAGCTGACGTGGCTATGGGTTCGGCTAGTCGGTGAGGGAGTGGGTGGACGCGTGGGTGAGAGAAGGAGAAGAAGGGAGAGAGAGGGGAAAGTCAGGCGGGCTTCTGTTGGGCCAGGATGGGCAGGGGTGCTGGGTAGGGTTAGCTTTCTATTTTTTCCTTCTTATTATTTTTTCCTTTTTCTGTTTCTATTTTCTGTTTTTATTTGAATCAATTGTTTTAAACAACAATTTGAATTCAAATCTTTCCAAATCTTTTCAGTAGATTTTACTCAAAATAAGTTTTGATTTAATTGGCCCACTTTGGAAAAAATCCAAATATTTTCTTATGATTTAATTTCATTTAAATTAGGCATTTTGTCTTTATCTAAATAAAATTAAATATGGTTCATAAACCCATATAATTTTATTTAAATAAACCTTTATTCTTTAATTTCATTTGAATTATTTTTATTCCATTTGCTTAGGGATTTGGCCAATATTTAAATTGCCTTTTAAATATTTCTTATTTATTTAGTTCTTTCTTTATCTTATAAAATCCATATATTTTTATTTATAGTACCAAAAATTGTGATTCCACTTTGTATAATTTTATTTATTAATTATTTATTTTTCTAAATCCTTTTAGGATTACTTTTCTCACAATTTAGTGTTGATTTTAGTTAGGATCTTTATTAGCCTTGGAAATTACTTTCTTTTATCTTATTAAAATCATAAGTTTTTATCCATGGCTCCAAATGGTGTGAAACCAATTCCCATGGTTTTGTAATATTTTTGCTTACCATTTTTGGTCATTTAGAAATTTTTGTTGCTAACTTTTCATATGGAACAAAGCCATAGTCTTCGAGTGATCTTGGAGATGATTTCCTTCATTAGGATTTAGAGTTTGGCTTCAACTTTTCCAAGTGCTTTAAATTCAAGATACATTCTATGCAGGGATGCATTTGACTTGTTTGAAAATTTGTTTGTTTCTTTTTCATTCAAATTTTTATTCAAGTAAGGTTTTTGATGTTTCCATTTAGAAGCAAAAAGTTTCTTTTTACCCTAAATTTCAACATTTGTTTCATTTTTTCACATTTCAAAATTTGGAAAATTTTGGGATGTGACAGACTACCACCCTTAAAAGGAATCTTGTCCCGATATTCGGTAAGGCTAGAGACAAAAAGTTGGATTTAGGATACCTAGGGTACTACCACCCTTAAAAGATTTCTAACTATATTGCATCTTCTCTTACTTGGTGTCTTGATGTAGCTTCTCTGGACAATTGTTTGTATAGTGTCCCTTATTACCACATTTGAAATATGTGACAAGGTTGATGTCTTTTCCAATTTTTATTGTCTTGCTCTTCTCCTTTTCTGGACAATTTGATGCATAATGGCCTAGCTCTTTGCATTTGTGGCACATCACCTGGCCAATATCTCTCTTTATCTTTGGTATCATTATCTCTTGTTTGTTTCCTTGGCTCTTCTTCTTTTTGGGTCTCTCCAAAGAAAGGAGGGCTCTTAGTTCATGTTCTTCATACTTCACCACAAAGGTGGGAAAACTTCCTCGGTTCTTAGAACGGTTCCTAGGATAACGTCCATGTTTCCTCTTTTGTCCACCATAGTGGGTTACAATGTATGGAGGTGCGTACTGAGGTTTGACTTTTTCTTCATCCTTCTTGGTAGAAGTTGTACCTTCATGAATGTTTCCAAACATTTGATGTTTTCCATCCTTAGCTTGTTGTTTCATATGTTGAACTATAGGATAGATATGGCATTGAACAGGGACATGATAATTTCCTTCACATTGGAAACAGGTAACTTGAGATGTGGGGCATTGTCTAGTTGGATGTTTCTCTTCACAATTAGGGCATTGGTCAATGTGCTCTTTATAAGTGTGTCATATGTCTCCAAAGATTTTGCAGACTTGAATTCCTTCTATAATATCATCCTTGATATCATTGTTGTAACAATCTCTTTGGGAAGGGTTGCTTCTCATGTTGATCATTTGATTGGTCATCCTTTGCAACAATTGATATTGGGATTCCAAGAACTTTAGCATGGCAGGGTCTAACTCAATGTTGTTGGCTAAAAACTGGGTTGTCACTTGATTCAACTGGTCTTGGGTTGCTAGCAGTTGTTCTGTCATGTGCATCTCCAGGTTGTTGTTACCATCCTTGATGTTGGAGTTGTGGTCCCTTGGATAAGTCATATGCTTGGGTTGGATTGGGATTAGATTAGGCAAAATATTTCTAGAGGAATAATTTTACTCACACACAACAAATCACACAAAGCAATGTGCAAGCAATCACAATCATGCATACCACTCAAACAACAAGGTTCAAGCATAATTTTATGCAACAATTTTTTTTGCTACACCACATAAGTTTGTGTGATCAATAAATTGATTTAAACCAAAGACTAGTGTGGTGGTCCAACTATGGGTATCACTTGAGATCATTCCATTCTTCTTAGTTGATACATCAGGAACAAGATCATGGTACCCTTGGAAGAAATTCTTGCATCTTGGTCACAAAGTTCAAAGGTGATGATGGTTCCTCCTAAGTTGTGTTTCCATAGTCTCCAAGTCTTGAGTATCATTCTTATCTCACTTGAAGTCCTTAGTAATGTCCTAGTTGAAGTCCTTGGTGAAGCTGAAGTTGAAGTCATTGGTGATGTTGAAGTCCTTGCTCATGTTGAAGTCTTTATCCATCAAGTTGAAAAGGGAGAGATGTAGAATCAAAACAAAATTCTAAGGAAAGAGTTTACAAGATTGTTTGTAAATAAGTTTGAACAAATATAAATCCTATTTTTATAAGGGGTTTCGTCCAATACTAGGGTTACAATCCTACATGCAACACAGTGCTCTGATACCATCTGTAGAGGTCCCAACCTGATAAGGTAGAGATCCCCGTGTTTACAGTGCTAGTCCCTGGATCGAATAGCTAGCACCCACAGTTTAAGATGTAATATCAAGAAACAAAGGTCATATTACAACTTATAACCATGAATAAAATAATTCATTACAACTTACATAGCTCATATGGCTATCTTATTACAAAGCAGCAGATATAACTCTAAAGCACGGAGTCCTTCATCTTCATATGCCACATGCAATCATGTTGGTTGTAGGCTTGTATCCCTACTCAACAAACTTCACTAACATCAAACAAATCTGCAACATAATAAGTTACAGCCACAAGGTTCAATACATTTGAATTGTATTGGCAAGTGATATCATATTGATAGGGAGAATCTAACATCTACATGAACATTTGGCTAGGTGGAATTTTGGCTGGCCTTTGCATAAAACAGGTTTTTCCTATCCTTTGAAAATAGTTTTTCTCTTTTCCAAAACATTTCATCACACATGGCACAATGGATACACACCAGGTGCTTCTCTTGTTCACCCAACAAGTTTTAACTTAGAGAAATTGGGATGAGGAGATCCTTGATCATTTCAATGTCTTTGATGCTCAAAATGTCCATTACCGGGGACACGGCTAGGTACTTAGGTTTTACCCTCTCGAGAGGTGGTGCACTTTTCCCACAAGACTCGACATGCATCGAGATGAGACTTTTCAGAAACAATCCCTCAGATCAACACAGACGCGTTCCATCCTATCATCACTACCACCAACTGTCTGTCTGAGTTCTTGCAACCTAGTTGGTCAAGGCAGAGCCCATATGCCATGTGGTTGCACTAGAAGCTTCTCAACACAAAACATCTCAAATCTCTTTGTTCCTGGGTGGCCATCCACAAGTATGATACACAAGGTAAACCATAGACATGGGCCTTGTGTAACCACTCAACACAAGCCAATCTTCCTATTCCACCCAGGTGATTCATTCACATAGTTGTTTTATTAATCAAAAACATAGTCATAGACTTTGCATAATATCATAGCATGAATATTCCACCCTTGAATTCTAATAGCTAGGCTAATCATACTAGCATAACATGTCTCTTAACTTAGGGAAATTCCTACCAAGATATATTCTATAGGATCTACTATAACATAGCAATATATAAAAAAATAGTCCTATCATGCATACTACAAAATATCACTAATGCAATATTGAAAAGATAGGACTTTTCATGACCACAGTATCACTTGCATTTTTGTAGAAAATCTAGGTACTCTCCTTGATCTTGCAATTGTCACACTTCTCAAGGTTCACTACAATACAATCAAGCAAAGCACACATTCAAAAACTAGCACACAAACAAATAACAAAAAAAACAATAAAAACAAAGAAATGAATGCAAGCATGCAAAAGGGTTGTTTTATTGAGAAAGTTCTCTCTAACAAGGTTCTAAACATTTCAAAACATCTTCTGGTCATTTATAAAAGTGGTAATTTCATTTGAAACCAAGTTAGTGAAAATAGGCCTTTTATATCATTTTTGTTTTACTAGAAATGTTTTTATTCAAAGGAATAATTCCTAGTGTTTATGGTCAGAGGGTTCAAAACAAATCCATTTTCAAAAGGTTTCTCTCAAAAATAATTTTTCGAACAATTTTTATACTCAAAATAGTCCTAAACATGTCTCTACATAAAGACCTAATTTTCAGAAGAAAATGACCAAACTAAGGCCATAGATGAAAAGGTTTCATTTTTCTGAATCCATAGACACCAAATTTGCAATTTTTGGAGGTACAAATCAAAAGTTATGATTTTGTAAGTTTAAACATCTAAAAACATTTTCTGGAATTTGTCTCAACTGAACTGGCCACGTGTCTTAATCTTACTGGACGATACCGCTTCAGGTGTGGATCGAGCAACACAGGCCATTAGATCTAAGTGGATCTGAGCGGCTCAGATCTGTGGGTACCCCTTCGCTACAGGATTTATCCTAGCCGCAGGATCTTGATCAAGTGGATCACAACACTCTGGCCACAGTTGGGCGATGCCGCTGGCGAGCTGCGGCGGCGGCGACTCTGCCGGCGATGCTCCGGATATGTTAGGGGTTAAGGGGGTGGGGGCGATGCTTAGTAAGGTCGCAGAGACGTCGTGGTGCTCAAGGTGGTCGTGGACGGGACCGGGCGCACGGGTCTGGCCGGAATTTCTCGTCGGAGATGTTCCTGGCATTGGATGCTCGAAGTCATTGACGGATGCGAGCCTACAGTGCGCCAGTGGACAAACCAAAAGAGTTAGCATGTGCATGCGAGGACAGGGGATGCGTGTAAGATCCCTCCTTTGTAAAGGAAAGGATCCCTGTGATTGCAATGCTAGTCCCTGGATCACTGCTAGCATCCACAGTTTAAGATGAAGTACACAGAAACAAAGGTCATTATTACATATCATTCCAGAGACAAACATAGTCTTTTACAACTCCATGGCCACATGACTAATACAAGAGTTCAAATATATAATAAGATAAATAAGTATTTATCTTCATGTGCCATAGGCAATCATGTTGAGTGTAGACTCATGACTCCTAATCTTCATCAGAATAACCTGCAACATCACAAGTTACAGCCACAGTGGGTCAATACATTGGAATAGTATTGGCAAGTGATACCTTAGTAGAATATTGGTGGACTAGATACTATATGCATTTTGGCTAAGTGTAGCTTAGGATTGCTTTGCTCAAAATAGATTTTACCTATTAGTTAAAAAGACTAAGTTTTTCTTTGACAAAACTTTCCCAAGGAACCACCAATAGACATTGGGGTCCTTCACCCTTGTTCAACCACAATTTTTTTACTTAAAAATTGGGATGAGGAGATTCTTGATAGCTTCCATGTCTTGATGCTCAAGTTGTCCAATACCAGGGACATGGCTAAGTACTTAGATTCTCCCATCTGCAGAGGCTGTGCACTTTCCCCACAAGACTTGATTTTCACCAAGACAGGACCTTTCAGAAGCCTTCCCTTAGACCAAATGGACGCGCTCCAACCTATCATTCCCACTACCACCAACTGTCCAAATGGCTAAGTTATTGCAACCTATATGATCCAGGCAGAGCCTATATTGCCAAGTGGCTGCACTAGAAGCTTCTTAACATTTGGCCTCTCAAATCCCTTTGTTCCTGGGTGGCTTTCCACAAGTGAGATACACAAGGTAAACCATAGAAATGGGCCTTGTGTAACCACTCAACATAAACCATTCCTTCCTTTCCACCCAGGTGTTTCATTCACTTAGTTGTTTTATTAAGCAAAAACATAGTCCAAAGACTTTTATCATAGCATATATGTATAACCACCCTTGGTTGCTACTAGCTAGGCTAAGCATGGCATAGATAAGCATCTTAACTTTGAAATTTTCTAGCAATTATACAACTACTAGGATTTTCCAAGCATAGCATATAGATCAAAAATATACATGCAAGACTAGCAAAAATATTTCTAATGCATATTTGAAAAACATAGGAATAAACTCATGAAGCACCACTTGCCTTGGTAGTTTGGAGAGTAGCTACAATCCTCACAATCACAATCACCATTTGCACCAAAATCTACACATAAAATGATAACACCAAATCACATACAAAATAAATACAAGCAAAAATATATGGATGCATGCAATATGATATGTGATGATTTTTCTATACTCAACAAGACAAGTGCACAGTACTGATTCATAAACAAGTTCAAAACTTGCCAAACAACCTTTATTTGAACATTAAAACATTTCCCAAATATTTGTTATACATAAAATAGGCCTACACATGTTTCTGTAAAAAATAACCATTTTAACAGAAACAAAACATTAAACACATTGCATATATGGAAAGGGCTTTCTCTCCTGATTCCATTGATATAAAATTTGTCAAATTTGGACGTGGGAATCAAAAGTTATGAATTAAACAAGTTTAAACATCTAATAGATCTAAATTCAGATTTTAAATCAAAGAACTGGCCACGCGGCAGCGTCTGATTGGCTGGTACCGCTTCGCGCCGGATCACGTCTGCGAACCGTTGGATCTAATTAAAACGTGCGGCACAGATCTGAACTTACCCCTTTGGCTATGATCTATAGCATCCACTGGATCAAAATCTAACGGCCCTAATCATCTGACCAACAAGTGGTGGCGCTAGCGGCGACACGCTCAGTCAGTGGCGGAGCCGGCGAACTAGGTCGCCCGGGGAGGTGGGAGGATGCTCACCAGAATCGCCGTGACAAGGAGAAGCTCGACGTATGCTCGATTGGCGAAGGGGCGCTCAGAGTTGTCGCGGATTGCTCGTCGGAGTAGTCTTTGGCGACGGTGGCTTCTGTTCGTCGATGTTGGCGACGCTCTAGGCCACGCTAAGACGAGAGGAAGGTGCCGTTAGATGCGCAGGACACTGGGGATATCACGCGTATCAAACAAAGGGAGAGGGGAGGCTGGGACTTACGGGAAAAGGTCGCCGGAGTTCGAGCAGAGGGCGGCGGAGCTCAGTCGTTGACGTTGCCGAGGCTACATACCATGCGCGAGCAAACAGAAAGCATCAGTAGGTGTGCACGGAGATGTAGAACAAGCCAGCATGAACCATAGGGAGAGGGGAGTGCGGTGCTCACCGGAATTTGACGACGAACTCGTCGGAGCAGCGGGCGTCCAGAGAGAAATTCGTGCAGCCTGGTGGCTCCGACGAGGTGTGGTTTGGGGGAAAAGGAGGAGGGGAGCATGGTGTTTAAGTAGGCGAGATGGGGGCGTGAATCACTCAGGCATTGAACGGGAATTGACGCCGCGAATTAAACAGGAAACACTCGGCGTAATTTGGGGATGAACCAGTCGCTGGGTGGAGACGACGATAGTCGTGTGGGCCGTGGTTGTCAACGAGAGATAAGGAGTGGGGGTGGGTCCAGACGGTCAGCGACTCAGTGGGTGCGGGTGCGAGTGAAAGAAAACGATTCGCGGGGGAGGGGTTGGTGGGCTAGCTGGGTCGAGTGGGCTGGGTTGGGCCAGATTGGCTTGCTGCTTATTTGTTTTTCCTCTTTATTCCTTTTCTTTTTTCTGTTTGGTTTTCTAGAATTGGTTTTCAAACTCCATTTCAATTCAGTTTGAATTCAAACCTTCTCTAGATTTTTCTACAGTGTACTTTACACTCAAATATGTGTCAAACACTTCTGTTTACAAAAACATACTTGGGTCATTTGGAAAATAAAATAAAACCAAGACTTTATGAGATATAATAATGGGCATAAACTTGGTTTTATTTCATACTTTGTTTTTGAAACTTTGTTCAAGCTTTTGAAATCACATAAGTTTGAACTCAAAACATTACTGAATGAATATTGGTACCTTTCTCATTAGCAAGTAGCACAAAGGCTAGAGTATTCATACATAAAATAATGAGCAATATATGCTCCTGTTTTTGAAATGATTTTGAAATGAAACCCTAAATGATCATGGATGCAAGGATGATATGCATGAGTTTTAAAACATGATTTTAGGGATGTTACAAATCTAACCCCCTTAAGGTGAATCTCGGCCTCGAGATTCGAGTTGGCTAGCAAATAGGTGAGGGTGGTCTTTCCGAAGATCATCTTCTCTTTCCCATGTTGCTTCTTCTTCGGAATGATGGTTCCACTGAACTTTGTAGAATTTGATAGTCTTAGTCCAAGTTAATCTTTCTGCAGTCTCAAGAATCTTGATAGGTTTCTCCTCATAAGTGAGGTCACTCTCCAATTGAACCTCTTCCAAAGGTATATTATCCTTCAAAGAAGTTTCTTCCATTTCTGGATGACATTTCTTAAGCTGACTTACATGAAACACATTATGAACAGCTGACAAAGACTCTGGCAATTCAATCTCATAAGCTACTTCTCCTTTACGACTCAGAATCTTGAATGGTCCAACATATCTTGGGGCCAATTTACCTTTGACACCAAACCTCTTCACTCCACGAAGTGGTGACACTCTAAGATAAGCTCTATCACCCACTTCATAGGTGACTTCTCTACATTTAGGATCTGCGTAGCTCTTTTGTCGGGATTGTGCTATCTTCAATCTGTCCTTAACCAGCTTGACTTTGTCTTCAGCCTCTTTGATTAGTTCTGGTCCGAACAAACTTATTTCTCCCACACCATTCCATAGTAATGGGGTGGTACACTTTCTCCCATAGAGAAATTCAAATGGTGCCATCTCAATGCTGACTTGATAGCTGTTATTATAAGAGAATTCTGCGTAAGGCAGACTTTCATACCAACTGGCTCCCTAGTCTAGGGCACATGCCCTCAACATATCTTCAAGAATCTGATTAGTCCTTTCTGTCTGTCCATCAGTCTGAGGATGAAAAGCAGTGCTGAATTCCAACCTCGTTCCCAAGGACTCATGTAATTGCCTCCAAAAATGAGAAGTGAATTGTGTTCCCCTATCAGACACAATACTCTTGGGTACTCCATGTAGACATACAATTCTACTCATATAGATCTTGGCTAACTTAGCACTTGTATAGGTTGTCTTCACGGGTATGAAATGAGCCACTTTAGTTAGACGATCCACCACTACCCAAATAGAATCATATCCTGACCGGGTCCTTGGCAATCCGGTGATGAAATCCATGCCATTCTTGTCCCACTTCCAATCAGGAATAGGTAGTGGTTGCAACAATCCTGCTGGTTTCTGATGTTCCGCTTTCACTCTACTACATACATCACACAAAGCAATATGTTCGGCGATGTCCTTCTTGAGATTATTCCACCAGAATCTTTCTTTCATATCCATGTACATTGTGGTGTTACCCGGATGAATAGAATATGGTGAGTTGTGTGCTTCTTGAAAAATCAGTTTCCGAAGCTACGAATCTTGTGGAACGCAATTACGTTTTCCATGCCATAAAGTACCCTGTTCGTCTTCATGGAATCCTTTGGCTTTTCCCTTGCCAATCTTTTCCCTAATCTCTTCAATTTCCTTATCTACCTTTTGGGCTTCTTTGATCTTGTCCAACAAAGTGGGTTGAACATCCAAAGACATGAGATGTCCCTCAGGCACAATCTCCAATCTGAGATCTCTAAATTGGGCACGCAGATCATCTGGCAATTATACCTTAGTAAGGCCATTCACAAAAACCTTACGGCTTAGAGCATCCGCTACAACATTTGCTTTACCGGGGTGGTATTGCAAACTCAAGTCATAGTCCTTGATGAGTTCTAGCCATCTTCTTTGTCTCATGTTGATTTCCTTCTGGGTGAAGATATACTTCAAACTCTTGTGATTTGTGAACACTTCACACCGCTTTCCCAAAAGATAGTGTCTCCATGTTTTGAGTGCATGGACAACAGAGGCTAACTCTAAATCATGAGTAGGGTAGTTTACCTCATGAGTTTTGAGTTGTCTCGAGGAATAAGCCACAACTTTTCCTTCTTGCATAAGTACTACACCTAATCCATGATGGGATGCATCACAATATACTTGGAAATCTTTCTCCAAATCTGGCAAACATAAGACTGGTGCTGTCACTAGTCTCTTCTTCAATTCTTGAAAGCTGAGTTCACAACCTTCAGACCAGGCAAATTTCTTGTCTTTCTTTAGCAGTTCTGTCATAGGTTTAGCTACCTTGTTGAAATTCTCAATAAACCTTCTGTAGTATCCTGCCAAGCCAAAGAAACTACGAACCTCTTTCACTGACTTAGGAGATTCCCATTTAGTTACAGCTGAAACTTTAGCAGGATCAACTGCTACACCATCTCCTGACACAACGTGTCCAAGAAAACCAACTTCATTTAACCAAAATTCACACTTGCTGAATTTGGCATACAGCTTATGCTCTCTAAGCTTCTCAAGTATCAAACGCAAATGTCCTTCATGCTCTTCTTTGCTCTTGGAGTAGATCAAAATGTCATCGATGAAAACGACAACAAACTTATCAAGAAATTCCATGAACACCTTGTTCATCATATTCATGAAGTATGCTGGTGCATTGGTCAAACCAAATGGCATCACGGTATACTCATACAATCCATACCTTGTGGTAAAAGCTGTCTTAGGTATGTCTTGTTCCCTTATCTTAAGCTGAAAATAACCTGACCGGAGGTCAATCTTTGAGAACACACAAGCTCCTTCTAGCTGATCAAACAAGTCATTGATTCTAGGCAAAGGGTATTTGTTCTTGATAGTCACCTCATTGAGTGAACGGTAATCTATGCATGACCTTTGACTTCTATCTTTCTTTTCCACAAACAAAACTAGTGCTCCCCAAGATGAAGAACTTGGTTGGATAAATCCTTTCTGCAACTGTTCTCCAAGTTGCTTCTTGAGTTCTTTCAACTCATCCACTGACATCTTGTACGGTCTCTTTGCTATTGGTCCAGATCCTGGTAGAAAATCAATAAGAGACTCCACATCTCTATCTGGTGGCATTCCCAGCAATTCTTCCGGAAACACATACGGATATTCACTCACAATCGACACACTGTCTATGCTAACCCCTTAAGAGAATTAAGCTTACTCCCTTTTGATTCAAAGTTAGACTTGAATCTAATCCGTTTCTTTTCCGGGGTTGTGAGTGCAACAGTACGATTAGCACAATATAATACTCCTTCATACTTGGTCATCCAATCCATTCCCAAAATTACATACAGTCCTTGGGAATCCAGGATTATCAGACTCACTGGAAACTTATGCTTTCCAAATTCTATCACTAAATCCCGGCATCCAAGACTTACTATCATGTCTCCACCAGGAGAACTCACTTTTATTGGACACCCAATGTTTTCAGTTGGGAACCCATTTCTATCAACAAATGCTTTTGATATGAATGAATGTGATGCACCAGTATAAAAAAGAACAAGTGCTGGAATAGAATTGAGTTTGAACTTACCAGCCACGGCATCAGACTCCTCATAGATTTCTTCCACATTGATGTGGTTCACTTGTCCCTTCTGAAAAGGGTTGGGCTTGTTGGGTCCCTCAACTTTCTTTTCTGGGCATTCATTTGCATAATGCCCCATCTTCTTGCATTTGAAACACTCAACCTGACTAAGATCCTTCTTGACAGGCTGGCTTCCACTGCCACTTCCATTTCCACTGTGGTGGCTCTTATATCCACTCTTGTGATTCTTGTACTTATCATTGTCATGACTACGATTGTGATTGTTGCCATGATAACGGTTGTGGTGCTTGTTGAATTTCCCATGCTTGTGGGATCCATAACTCCCACTGTCATCATAATGGGAACGCTTGTGAGACGATCCCGAGCTGTGCTTGTTAGAGTGCTTGCTCTTCCTGCTTTCAACTTGTTTCATCTTGCTATCCAAAATAGCAGCCTTGTCACAAAGAGACTGGTATGTGGGAACATAGGCCACAACTAACTGCAGGTTCAGTTCATCATTCAACCCTTCAAGGAACTTTTCCTTCCTCTTAGCATCAGTGTCAACTTCATCCGGTGCATATCGCGCCAGATTGTTGAACTCCTCAATATATTTAGCCACGCTGCAGTGGCGCTGCTTCAAGTTATGGAACTCTTTCTTCTTCAAACTCATCACTCCGGATGAGATGTGAGCAGTACGGAAACCATCTTCAAAGATATCCCATGTCACATTCGCAATGGGAGTGGTGATCTAGAAGTTATCCCACCAAGTGGCTGCTGGTCCTTCCAATAAGTGAGCTGCAAATCTGACTTTCTCTTCATCAGTACAGCCAACTGTTACCAAGTCCTTGTTCACAGAGTGTAGCCAATCATTGGCCACCATAGGATCAGTAGTTCCTGAGAACTTTGCTGGCCTCAGTCTCAAGAACCTGGTAAGCATGTCAAAACCCGGTGGGTTGTTCTGATTGTTGTTGTTGTTATTGTTGTTGTTGTTGTTGTTGTTGTTGTTGTTGTTGTTGTTGTTGTTGTTGTTGTTGTTGTTGTTGTTGTTGTTGTTGTTGTTGTTGTTGTTGTTGTTGTTGTTGTTGTTGTTGTTGTTGTTGTTGTTGTTGTTGTTGTTGTTGTTGTTGTTGTTGTTGTTGTTGTTGTTGTTGTTGTTGTTGTTGTTGTTGTTGTTGTTGTTGTTGTTGTTGTTGTTGTTGTTGTTGTTGTTGTTCTAATTCTGGATGAACGTAGTCATCATTTTCCTCAGCTGAGTCTGAGCTGTCATCATTTGCTGCATCTCAGGGGTGATGTTGTTGTTGTTGGGGTTGGGATTGGCATGTCGGGGAGGCATCTGTGGTTTGTTCAATAGAGATAAGAATGAGATACCCATAGATGCTAACATGCACAATACATCACATAAACAATCACCAAACATGCATCATAATAATAAAAGTTCAACAACATAGACAACAAGTTTGCAAAGTAAACACACCAATAGCAAGCCATCCACATGTTGGATGGTCATTGTGACTCAATAATCAAAGACATGATAAATAAAGGTAAATGAGTAGTCATCACTACTCCTCGGCATCAACCTCCTCCTCAACAAATGTAAGACCTGCATTCTCCATAGCGGTCTTGTATTCCTCGACATTGGTGGTCAATGTCTCTACTTTGGCTTTGAGAGCCCTCTTCTGAGAACGAAGCCTCTCAATCACAGTCTGCTGATGCTCGAGCTCGAAGTCCTTGGCCTCTAGTTCTGCAGTCATGTCTCGAATCCTCTTGTTCCTATCTTAGACTCGCTTCTCTTGACTCTTGAACTTTCTATCCTGACTCTCAAACTTGGCCTCCATCTCCTTGACTATCTCATCTTGCTCCGCGAAGAGCTTGTCCTTCTCACGAAGCTGCACCTGGAGTTCGTCATTGCTGAGCATGACGTTGGTCCTATCAGTGTCTATGTGCCTAAGAAGAACCTCTAAGTCCTGGAGGTATAGACGAATCGGCTCTGCTGTCTCCCTCGAAGTATCCTCGAAGTCAATGGCCTCACCATCCTCATCACGTCTACCGAAGGTGTGGAATTGAGTACCTCTAACCAGTCGAGAGTGTCTCCCTAACAGACGTCCAATCAAGTCCTGCATGACTACCTCTAGGCCTCTCTCCTTGTCATCATGCATGAGCTTGAAGATGATTGCCTCCGTGGTAGGCTCAGTCTGGCGTCCGGGCTGATTAACCTTGAAGCCCCAAAGGTCTTTACTCTCGAACTTGGTGAGGGGAAGCACCATGATGGTAGGAAGAGGGAGATTTAGCAAACTAGTGAGCTCAATAATACGAGGGCCAAAACGAGTTCCCTTGAACTCTTCAGCCGTGCTGGTAGTAACATTAGGCATCTATTTAATAAGATAGAAAAAGTTAGAATCAACACAATTTAAGACATTTCACAAGACAAGGCATCACATGTATAACATTGGCAAGAAACACTCAAATCATAACATACATAATACAAGCAACCTAGTTTCACTATAACTTAGTCAAAACTTTGGAAATTTAATGATGAGTGTGGTGGTCCAACTAATAAGGCTCAATTCATCTTTCACTTTCTAATCTAAAGGCTAACAATGCATCCTTCTATCAAAAGAGATGAGAAAAGAAGATTAGAAAAGTTTACTAGAAGAATAATACAAGTGTGGAAGTTGTTGAAATTTTTTCCTTAGTGGTTTCCAATCCTAGGGTCATAATCCTACAGGCAACACAGTGCTCTGATACCATCTGTAAGATCCCTCCTTTGTAAAGGAAAGGATCCCTGTGATTGCAATGCTAGTCCCTGGATCACTGCTAGCATCCATAGTTTAAGATGAAGTACACAGAAACAAAGGTCATTATTACATATCATTCCAGAGACAAACATAGTCTTTTACAACTCTATGGCCACAGGCCTAATACAAGATTTTAAATATATAATAAGATAAATAAGTCTTCATCTTCATGTGCCACAGGCAAGCATGTTGAGTGTAGACTCATGACTCCTAATCTTCATTAGAATAACCTGCAACATCACA
This sequence comes from Avena sativa, assembly GCA_916181665.1. Lineage (NCBI taxonomy): Eukaryota > Viridiplantae > Streptophyta > Magnoliopsida > Poales > Poaceae > Avena > Avena sativa. The sequence continues at coordinate 289,500,620 of OV702279.1, forward strand.
AGTTACAGCCACAGTGGGTCAATACATTGGAATAGTATTGGCAAGTGATACCTTAGTAGAATATTGGTGGACTAGATACTATATGCATTTTGGCTAAGTGTAGCTTAGGCTTGCTTTGCTCAAAATAGATTTTACCTATTAGTTGAAAACACTAAGTTTTTCTTTGACAAAACTTTCCCAAGAAACCACCAATAGACATTGGGGTCCTTCACCCTTGTTCAACCACAATTTTTTTTACTTAGAAATTGGGATGAGGAGATTCTTGATAGCTTCCATGTCTTGATGCTCAAGTTGTCCAATACCAGGGACATGGCTAAGTACTTAGATTCTTCCATCTGCAGAGGCTGTGCACTTTCCCCACAAGACTTGATTTTCACCAAGACAGGACCTTTCAGAAGCCTTCCCTTAGACAAAATGGACGCGCTCCAACCTATCATTCCCACTACCACCAACTGCCCAAATGGCTAAGTTATTGCAACCTATATGATCCAGGCAGAGCCCATATTGCCAAGTGGCTGCACTAGAAGCTTCTTAACATTTGGCCTCTCAAATCCCTTTGTTCCTGGGTGGCTTTCCACAAGTGAGATACACAAGGTAAACCATAGAAATGGGCCTTGTGTAACCACTCAACATAAACCATTCCTTCCTTTCCACCCAGGTGTTTCATTCACTTAGTTGTTTTATTAAGCAAAAACATAGTCCAAAGACTTTTATCATAGCATATATGTATAACCACCCTTGGTTGCTACTAGCTAGGCTAAGCATGGCATAGATAAGCATCTTAACTTTGAAATTTTCTAGCAATTATACAACTACTAGGATTTTCCAAGCATAGCATATAGATCAAAAATATACATGCAAGACTAGCAAAAATATTTCTAATGCATATTTGAAAAACATAGGAATAAACTCATGAAGCACCACTTGCCTTGGTAGTTTGGAGAGTAGCTACAATCCTCACAATCACAATCACCATTTGCACCAAAATCTACACATAAAATGATAGCACCAAATCACATACAAAATAAATGCAAGCAAAAATATATGGATGCATGCAATATGATATGTGATGATTTTTCTATACTCAACAAGACAAGTGCACAGTACTGATTCATAAACAAGTTCAAAACTTGCCAAACAACCTTTATTTGAACATTAAAACATTTCCCAAATATTTGTTATACATAAAATAGGCCTACACATGTTTCTGTAAAAAATAACCATTTTAACAGAAACAAAACATTAAACACATTGCATATATGGAAAGGGCTTTCTCTCCTGATTCCATTGATATAAAATTTGTCAAATTTGGACGTGGGAATCAAAAGTTATGAATTAAACAAGTTTAAACATCTAATAGATCTAAATTCAGATTTTAAATCAAAGAACTGGCCACGCGGCAGCGTCTGATTGGCTGGTACCGCTTTGCGCCGGATCACGTCTGCGAACCGTTGGATCTAATTAAAACGTGCGGCATAGATCTGAACTTACCCCTTTGGCTATGATCTATCGCATCCACTGGATCTAAATCTAACGGCCCTAAGCATCTGACCAACAAGTGGCGACGCTAGCGGCGGCAACAGGCGGCGGCGCGCTCAGTTAGTGGCAGAGCCGGCGAACTAGGTCGCCCAGGGAGGTGGGAGGATGCTCACCAGAATCTCCGTGACGAGGAGAAGCTCGACGTATGCTCGGTTGGCGAAGGGGCGCTCGGAGTTGTCGCGGATTGCTCGTCGGAGTAGTCTTTGGCGACGGTGGCTTCTGTTCGTCGATGTTGGCGACGCTCTGGGCCGCGCTAAGACGAGAGGAAGGTGCCGTTAGATGCGCAGGACACTGGGGATATCACGCGTATCAAACAAAGGGAGAGGGGAGGCTGGGACTTACGGGAAAAGGTCGCCAGAGTTCGAGCAGAGGGTGGCGGAGCTCAGTCGTTGACGTTGCCGAGGCTACATACCATGCGCGAGCAAACAGAAAGCATCAGTAGGTGTGCACGGAGATGTAGAACAAGCCAGCATGAACCATAGGGAGAGGGGAGTGCGGTGCTCACCGGAATTTGACGACGAACTCGTCGGAGCAGCGGGCGTCCAGAGAGAAATTCGTGCAGCCTGGTGGCTCCGACGAGGTGTGGTTTGGGGGAAAAGGAGGAGGGGAGCATGGTGTTTAAGTAGGCGAGATGGGGGCGTGAATCACTCAGGCATTGAACGGGAATTGACGCCGCGAATTAAACAGGAAACACTCGGCGTAATTTGGGGATGAACCAGTCGCTGGGTGGAGACGACGATAGTCGTGTGGGCCGTGGTTGTCAACGAGAGATAAGGAGTGGGGGTGGGTCCAGACGGTCAGCGACTCAGTGGGTGCGGGTGCGAGTGAAAGAAAACGATTCGCGGGGGAGGGGTTGGTGGGCTAGCTGGGTCGAGTGGGCTGGGTTGGGCCAGATTGGCTTGCTGCTTATTTGTTTTTCCTCTTTATTCCTTTTCTTTTTTCTGTTTGGTTTTCTAGAATTGGTTTTCAAACTCCATTTCAATTCAGTTTGAATTCAAACCTTCTCTAGATTTTTCTACAGTGTACTTTGCACTCAAATATGTGTCAAACACTTCTGTTTACAAAAACATACTTGGGTCATTTGGAAAATAAAATAAAACCAAGACTTTATGAGATATAATAATGGGCATAAACTTGGTTTTATTTCATACTTTGTTTTTGAAACTTTGTTCAAGCTTTTGAAATCACACAAGTTTGAACTCAAAACATTACTGAATGAATATTGGTACCTTTCTCATTAGCAAGTAGCACAAAGGCTAGAGTATTCATACATAAAATAATGAGCAATATATGCTCCTGTTTTTGAAATGATTTTGAAATGAAACCCTAAATGATCATGGATGCAAGGATGATATGCATGAGTTTTAAAACATGATTTTAGGGATGTTACAAATCTAACCCCCTTAAGGTGAATCTCGGCCTCGAGATTCGAGTTGGCTAGCAAATAGGTGAGGGTGGTCTTTCCGAAGATCATCTTCTCTTTCCCATGTTGCTTCTTCTTCGGAATGATGGTTCCACTGAACTTTGCAGAATTTGATAGTCTTAGTCCAAGTTAATATTTCTGCAGTCTCAAGAATCTTGATAGGTTTCTCCTCATAAGTGAGGTCACTCTCCAATTGAACCTCTTCCAAAGGTATAGTATCCTTCAAAGAAGTTTCTTCCATTTCTGGATGACATTTCTTAAGCTGACTTACATGAAAGACTAGCAAAAATATTTCTAATGCATATTTGAAAAACATAGGAATAAACTCATGAAGCACCACTTGCCTTGGTAGTTTGGAGAGTAGCTACAATCCTCACAATCACAATCACCATTTGCACCAAAATCTACACATAAAATGATAACACCAAATCACATACAAAATAAATACAAGCAAAAATATATGGATGCATGCAATATGATATGTGATGATTTTTCTATACTCAACAAGACAAGTGCACAGTACTGATTCATAAACAAGTTCAAAACTTGCCAAACAACCTTTATTTGAACATTAAAACATTTCCCAAATATTTGTTATACATAAAATAGGCCTACACATGTTTCTGTAAAAAATAACCATTTTAACAGAAACAAAACATTAAACACATTGCATATATGGAAAGGGCTTTCTCTCCTGATTCCATTGATATAAAATTTGTCAAATTTGGACGTGGGAATCAAAAGTTATGAATTAAACAAGTTTAAACATCTAATAGATCTAAATTCAGATTTTAAATCAAAGAACTGGCCACGCGGCAGCGTCTGATTGGCTGGTACCGCTTCGCGCCGGATCACGTCTGCGAACCGTTGGATCTAATTAAAACGTGCGGCACAGATCTGAACTTACCCCTTTGGCTATGATCTATAGCATCCACTGGATCTAAATCTAACGGCCCTAATCATCTGACCAACAAGTGGTGGCGCTAGCGGCGACACGCTCAGTCAGTGGCGGAGCCGGCGAACTAGGTCGCCCGGGGAGGTGGGAGGATGCTCACCAGAATCGCCGTGACGAGGAGAAGCTCGACGTATGCTCGATTGGCGAAGGGGCGCTCAGAGTTGTCGCGGATTGCTCGTCGGAGTAGTCTTTGGCGACGGTGGCTTCTGTTCGTCGATGTTGGCGACGCTCTGGGCCGCGCTAAGACGAGAGGAAGGTGCCGTTAGATGCGCAGGACACTGGGGATATCACGCGTATCAAACAAAGGGAGAGGGGAGGCTGGGACTTACGGGAAAAGGTCGCCGGAGTTCGAGCAGAGGGTGGCGGAGCTCAGTCGTTGACGTTGCCGAGGCTACATACCATGCGCGAGCAAACAGAAAGCATCAGTAGGTGTGCACGGAGATGTAGAACAAGCCAGCATGAACCATAGGGAGAGGGGAGTGCGGTGCTCACCGGAATTTGACGACGAACTCGTCGGAGCAGCGGGCGTCCAGAGAGAAATTCGTGCAGCCTGGTGGCTCCGATGAGGTGTGGTTTGGGGGAAAAGGAGGAGGCTAGAGTATTCATACATAAAATAATGAGCAATATATGCTCCTGTTTTTGAAATGATTTTGAAATGAAACCCTAAATGATCATGGATGCAAGGATGATATGCATGAGTTTTAAAACATGATTTTAGGGATGTTACAATGCGACAAAGCAAACCAAAGGCGAGGGGGAGGTCATACCTCCTCAACGAAATTGTTACCGAAGCTCGTCGGAGACAGCGACGGTGCAGGCAAAAATCAGAACAGCCTGGGGCTCTTGGTGTGTGGATCTTGAGGGGAAACAGAGAGGAGGGGATGCGGTTAAGAAGGCCATGTCGGGGAAGGAATTAACTCGCGCTGTTACGCCAATTTACACAGAGTAATCGTCGACAGAAACAGCAGGGAGGGAAGGCGAGGTCAGCGCGTGGTGAGGATGACGAGCTGACGTGGCTATGGGTCCGGATAGTCAGTGAGGGAGTGGGTGGACGCGCGGGTGAGAGAAGGAGCAGAAGGGAGAGTGAGAGAGGGGAAAGCCGGGTGGGGTTCTGTTGGGCCAGGTTGGGCTGGGGTGCTGGGTAGGGTTATCTTTTTTTCCTTCTTATTCTTTTTTCCTTTTTTGGTTTCTATTTTCTGTTTTTATTTGAATCAATTGTTTTAAATAACAATTTAAATTCAAATCTTTCCAAATATTTTCAGTAGATTTTACTCAAAATAAGTGTTGATTTAATTGGTCTACTTTGGAAAAATCCAAATATTTTCTTACGATTTAATATTCATTTAAATTAGGCATTTTCTCTTTATTTAAATAAAATTAAATATGGTTCATAAACAAATATAATTTATTTAAATAAACCTTTATTATTTTATTTTATTTGAATTATTTTTATTCCATTTGCTTAGGGATTTTGCCAATATTTAAATTGTCTTTTAAATATTTCTTTTTTATTTAGTTCTTTCTTTATCTTATAAAATCCATATCTTTTTATTTATAGTACCAAAAATAGTGATTCCACTTTGTATAATTTTATTTATTAATTATTTATCTTTTTCAATCCTTTTATTATTACTTTTCTCACAATTTAGTGTTGATTTTAGTTAGGATCTTTATTAGCCTTGGAATTTACTTTCTTTTATCTTATTAAAATCATAAGTTTTTATCCATGGCTCCAAATGGTGTGAAACCAATTCCCATGGTTTTGTAATATTTTTTGCTTACCATTTTTGGTCATTTAGAAATGTTTGTTGCTAGCATTTTATATGGAACAAAGCCATAGTATTAGAGTGATCTTGGAGATGATTTCCTTCATTAGGATTTAGAGTTTTGGTTCAACTTTTCCAAGTGCTTTAAATTCAAGATACATTCTATGCAGGGATGCATTTGACTTGTTTGAAAATTTGTTTGTTGCATTTTCATTCAAATTTTTATTCAAGTAAGGTTTTTGATGTTTCCATTTAGAAGCAAAATTTTATTTTTACCCTAAATTTCAACATTTGTTTTTTTTCACATTTCAAAATTTGGAAAATTTTGGGATGTGACAATAGATAAACCAATAATATACTTGGAATGGTGTAGCACACCATGCATACGAATTTATAGTGGAGTCTTTGGAATAACTTGTTTTCTTGGGAGTTGGATGCATGAGTAGAGCTTACTCAATACAAGTGGAGGCTAGCAAAAGACTAGGAGCGACCAACTAAGAGAGCAATAATGGCCATAATCATGCAGAGCGACAAAACATTATCAATAAAAGCATAAAGTGGTATCACAAGTCAAAAACTAAATGATCATAGAGGCTAATCGTGACTGGTTCATAGTCATAACATGGTGTGAGCATGTGCCAATTAAACCCAAACAAAGCAAAAAAATAGAATACCACAATACTATGCTTTTGTATGCTAAAACAACACATGATTCTTGCAAGGCACATTAAGCAATCTCAATTGTTTGGAAAAACTCATGCTACAACAATAATCACTAAGCATAAGGTCAAAACAACATCTAGAATGACATGATAAAGTCTAAGCCACAGTCTGTAACATCCCAAAAATCATGATTTCAAAGTTTGCATATCATCCATGCATTCATAATCATTTTAGGATAATTTTTTCAAAAATAGAAACTTTGTGGTCTATTATTTTATGTAAGCAAAGCAATGGCCTTATTGTTACCTTCTAATAAGAAAATAGTTGTTTTAATCAGTAAAGATTTGAACATAAGTTTGAGTGTTGTTTCTAAGGCTTGATCAAAGTTTTCAAAACAAATTATGAATTCAAATCATTCTCATGTTCTATTTAAATAAATAATAAAAGCAAGGTTTATTTTTTTAATATCATTGGGCCATTACAAATTCAAGTGAACAACTATACTGTATACACAAATATGAACATGATTCACTTTAGAAAAATCCAGAAAGTGTTTGGATTCAAACCCTTTTAAAATCATTTGAAAAGATTCCTGGAAAATCAATCAGAAAAAGAAAAAGGCAAAAGAAATGGAAAAAGGCCGGCGCCAGCAAATAAGCCCAACAGCAGAAGCATCCCATTAGCCAGCCCACCCGGGTTTTCCCTCTCTCTGCTAATTTGTATCACCGCACCCGCGTTACCCAAACGGTCACTGACTGGTGGAACCTCGCCAGCTCACCTCCTTCTTCCCCAAATCACGCCCGCAACCACGTCGTCGCCGGCTATTTCTCCTCCTTCACTGTCGCGCCATAACTCGAGTAAATGCCGACGATTACGTGCGCGATCCTCGCCTCGGCTCCGGCTACTTAACCCCACCCCTCGACGACCATTTCCCCTCACTCAGCACCCCCACTCCGCCACCAGGCTGCCCACAATTTCTCTTACACCGCCGCAGTGCCAACGAACTCCGACGATGAAATTCCGGTGAGCTTGACCACCCCTATCCTTCTAGTTCATACAAGCGGGCTCCTTATGACCTTGTGCTTCTTCTGAAACCATTCGTTTGTTTGCACATGACCCAGGCCGTCGTCCCCGTTCACGCCTGCAAGCGACAGAGCCGCCGCTCAACTCCGGTGAGAGATTTAGGTAAAACCTGACCACCCTGTGCCTTCCCCTTGACCCTATCGAGTTCGCCCGAACGTTGCACACACACTGATGCCTTCTGTTTGTGTTAGGGCAGATTAGGACGTCGCCAACGTCGCCGTCCACCTAAGCCCGACGCTGTCCCCGACTCCGACGAGCTCCCACAGCCACAACAGCTTGCCCCTATCCACGCCAGCAACATCTAGAGCTTCCTCACAACCTTGTGACGCCGGTAAGCATCGCCACTTCCCCCAGCCCTCCCTAGAATCGCCGCACCATCGCCGACAGAGCCGTCGCCGCCGTTCTGGCCATTTGTGCCGCCGGTTTAGGGTCAAAGCGATTAGATCCAGTGGTCTAGATTAGACGCCAGGTCGAAGAAGTACGGGAAGATCTGAGCCGCTGGATCTTATTTAGATCTGATGGTGCGCAAGCCTGATCCGCGCGAAACGGTATCGACCAATCAGATAGCGCCACGTGGCCTGTAGTTTGATTTAAAATCTGGATTTAGATCTATTAGATGTTCAAACTTGCAAAATTAATAAATTTTGATCCACACATCCAAATTTTACAAAATTTATATCATTGGAATCAGGAGAAAGAATTCTATCCAACCATGCACTTTGTTCAATAAATTGCTTCTGTAAAATTGGTTATTTTTGCAGAGACATTTGTAGGACTAATTTGAGTATAAAAATAATTTAAAAAATGTTTGAAAGATCAAATTAAGTTTAATTAGTGTATAAATGCTTAGTTTAGTGTTCAGTATTGTTTTACTTGTCTTGTTGAATTGGAAAAATCATCACATGGCATTTGCATGCATTCATATATTTTTGCTTGTTTATTTTGATATGTGAATTTGGTGCTATCATTCTATGTGTAGATTTTGGTGCTAGTGGTGATTGTGATTGTGAGGATTGTTGCTACTCCCCCAACTACCAAGGCAAGTGGTGCTTCATATTTTTATCCCAATATTTTTACTATGCATTAGAAATATTTTGTATAGGGCTTGCATGGATATTTTTGCTAAGTATCTATATGCTATGCTTGGGAAATCCTAGTAGTTGTAGAATTGTTAGAATTTTCTATTGGCATGCTTAGCCTAGCTAGTAGCAACCAAGGGTGGATTATATACACATGCTATGGAAAATATTTCTAAGTCTTTGACTATGTTTTGTTTAATAAAACAACTAAGTGAATGAAACACCTGGGTGGAATGGTGGATTGGTTTTTGTTGAGTGGTTACACAAGGCCAGGGGACTGGTGAACCTTGTGTATCTCACTTGTGGAATGCCACCCAGGAACAAAGGGATTTGAGATGCCAAATGTTATGAAGCTTCTAGTGCAGCCACATGGCAATATGGGCTCTGCCTGGATCATATAGGTTGCAATAACTTAGCCAAATGGACAGTTGGTGGTAGGGGCTGATAGGTTTGGAGCGCGTCCATTTTGGTCTAAGGGAAGGTTTCTGAAAGGTCCTGTCTTGGTGAAAATCAAGTCTTGTGGGGAAAGTGCACCACCTCTGCAGAAGGAAGAAACTAAGTACTTAGCCGTGTCCCCGGTAATGGACAATTTGAGCATCAAGACATGGAAGCTATCAAGAATCTCCTCATCCCAGTTTTCTAAGTTAAAACTTGTAGTTGAACAAGGGTGAAGGTTCCCCAATTTCTATTGGTGGTTCCTTGGGAGTTTTTGCCAAACAAAAACTTAGAGTTTTCAACTGATAGGTAAAACCTATTTTGAGCAAAGCAAGCCTAAGCTACACTTAGCCAAATTCATGTAGAAGCTAGATACTACTATTCTACTAAGGTATCACTTGCCAATACTATTCCAATGTATTGACCCACTGTGGCTGTAACTTGTGATGTTGCAGGTTACTCTGATGAGGATTAGGGGTTATGAGTCTACACTCAACATGCTTGCCTGTGGCTATGGAGTTGTTATATTGTTATGATAAACTCTTGTACTAGCCTATGGCTATGGAGTTGTAAAATACTATGTTATCTCTAGAACGACGATGTAATAATGACCTTTGTTTCTGTGTACTTCATCTTAAACTGTGGATGCTAGCAATTGATTCAGGGACTAGCATTGCAATCACAGGGATCTTTACCTTTATAAAGGTGGGATCTTACATAGTTAACACAAGATCCCTTTCGTATCACTATAAGCATGAAGCTTTCTACTCTTTTTCAACACCAATCAACTTATTTGAAACAACACAGCGAAAGCGGGGGTCCAACTACTTTATTCAAGCAAACTAAGCAAACAAAAACCAAAAATGAAAACTAAGACGCTCCAATAACAACACAACAGTGCATGAAACAACAAAAATGAAGTGTCTAGAAAGAGACCTGAGATTTTTATTGATGAAGAAGGGGATGCCTTGGGCATCCCCAAGCTTTGACGCTTGTACCTCTTGAATATTTCTTGGGGTGACACGGGGTGGCATCCCCAAGCTTGAGCTTTTTTGTCCATTCTTCATCTCATTGCATCATTCTTCCCCTACACTTGAAAACTTCCTTCATACAAAACTTCACACAATCTTCATTAGCAACATTAGTGCATTCAAAAGTAATAAACCTTTTGGTTTAGTTTCAAAACATCAAAACTTTCATTAAAAACACAAGCTACTATAGAAATTCCTTCAAAAATCTCAATTTACCAAAGAGAACCCAAAATGAAATCGATAAAGAGGCAAATGCAAATAATGGAAGAAATCTGTCAAAACATACCAGCAGGTAAAAACTAATTTTTTTTGAAGACCTTCTGTTGCTAAAATCGAAAAGGGTTGAACTAACGAAAGTTAGATAACAACCTGGGGGATTTATTTAGAATATTACATCTCAATCCGACATATAGAGATTTTTCACGAATTTTTACAGTGAAGCACAAAAATCTGTTTCGGGATAACAACTTCCCCAAATCTTACTTCCCTTTCATTAGAGGTTATTCTTAGCACAAAAATAAAATAAAAAGGATAAGAATAGGTTATTACAGAAGTAATAACTTCCAAGACTCAAGCAAACTATTGGGTTATCTCCCAAGAAGTACTTTTCTTTAATGCCTTTAAGTTAGGCACAAGAAGCAAGAATCAAGTATTTTCAAATGAAGAAGCATTAACATCAAATTTTGCTTTCAAAGGAGGAGAAAAAGGTAAATTCTCTCTCCTCATAGGGAAGTGTTCAATACCTTTCTTGAATGGGAATTGATATTTAATGGTGCCTTCTTTCATATCAATGATGGCACCAACAGTTCTAAGAAAAGGTCTTCCCAAAGTAATAGGACAAGAAACATTGCATTCAACATCCAAAACATAGAAATCAACAGGGACATAGGCATTGTTAACCATAATAAGAATATCATTAACACTCCCCATAAGTTTCTTCTTAGCATTATCATCTAGTGGGACATCTAAATAACAATCTTCCAAAGGTGGCAAATCAATCATTTCATAAATCTTTCTAGGCATAATAGCGACACTAGAACCAAGGTCACATGAAGCTTTGAGATCAAAGTCATTCACTTGCATATTAATGATGGGTTCCCAACTATCTTCTGCTTTCCTGGGAATAGAATCTTTTTGTTTCAATTTTTCTTCCTTAATTTTAATGAGAGCATCTATAATGTGTTTGGTGAAAGCCATATTCATAGCACTAGCATTAGGACTTCTAGCAAGCTTTTGTAGGAACATAATCACTTCAAAAATATGGCAACCATCAAGATCAAAATCAAACTTAGCATCATAGGTAGTAGACTTATTGGGTTTAGGCATTGTTGTAGGAGGAATGGGGACTTCTTGTGGTTTGCTAGCATCAACATTGGTGGTAGTAATAGTACAAATACTATTGTTTCTAGCAATTTCAGGTTCTCTTTCCCACTTACCATGCAATTTAGCTAACAGTCTAACATTTTCATCAATAGTAACTTGTATGGCATGAGTAGCAGCAAAGGTACTTTCTAAGGTTTCAGGTTTAGTAGCCACTTTATTAATCAAAGAGTATTGTGCTTCAGACAAAGATGAAATATTTTTCTCAACATTCAAAAGTTTTTCCTCCACAGTCTTGTTGAAAGTGGTTTGTTTACTAATAAAGTCTTTAAGCATGACTTCAAGTTCAGAGGGAGCACTTCTATTGTTCTTATAGTAATTTCCAACTCGTCCCGGAATGGGCGTTATGGCAAAGAACAAGAAGAAAAAGACACCAGAAGAGTTAGGTCTTTCAATTCCTTCTTCCATTTCTGATTGAGATCCTTCGAAGTATTACCATTATTGGGAGGATAAGGCCTATAATTATTATTACCAAAATTATTCATATAGGAATTGTTGTTGAAATTGTTATTTCTAATGAAGTGCACATCAACTTGCTCTTCTTGAGCAATCAAAGAGGCTAAAGGAACATTATTTGGATCAATATGAGATTTTTCCATTAACAAGCATAGCCATGATAACATCAATTTTATCACTCAAGGAGGAGGTTTCTTCAACAGAATTTACCTTCTTACCATGTGGACTCTCTCAGTTTGCCATTAAGAATAATTAACCATCATATTATCAAGGAGCTTTGTTGCAGCACCCAAAGTAATGGTCATAAAGGTACCTCAAGCAGCAGAATCCAACAGATTTCTTGAAGAGAAGTTTAACCTGCATAAAATTCTGGATAATCATCCAAGCAGTCAGTCCATGAGTGGGACAATTCTTTACCAAAGATTTCATTCTTTCCCAAGCTTGAGCAACATGTTCATTATCAAGTTTTTTAAATTTCATTATTTCACTTCTCATAGATATAATATTAGCAGGAGGATAGTATTTTCCAATAAAATCATCTTTGCATTTAATCCAAGAATCAATACTATTTCTAGGCAAGGATAGCAACCATTCTTTAGCTTTTCCTCTCAAGGAGAAAGGAAAAATTTGAGATTAATAATATCTCCTTCTACATCCTTATATTTTTGCATCTCACAAAGTTCAACAAAGTTATTAAGGTGGGCAGCAGCATCATCAAAACTAGCACCAGAAAATTGCTCTTTCATCACAAGATTCAACAAAGCAGGCTTAATTTCATAAAAGGTGGCATCAGGAGCAGGTGGAGAAATAGGTGTACTTAGGAAATCATTATTGTTTGTGTTAGTGAAGTCACACAACTTGGTGTTCTCAGCAGAATTCATTTTTGCGGAGGTGGAGCAAGCCAATAGCAGCAGCAACTAGAGTAGGAGCTTTTTTGTGTGTTTTTGATAAGAAAAAACAAACCAAACGAAACTAATTTTTTATGGAATTTTTGATAAAAGGAAGCAAGCAAAATCCAAAGTTCCTATTTTTTCCGACACAAGACGGAGTCCAAAGCAGAGACAAAGGAGAACCACGAGGTGGCCGCATCACCCCTAGGCGTGGGCCCACCCCTAGCCGTGCCTAGGCATGGTGTGGACCCCTTGAGCGGCCACCGACCTTGCCCCTTTTCCTATATAATCCCCTTGAGGCAGAAACCCTAAGGACCCAATCAGAAATCCACGAAAAAGTTTGTAGCCGCCGCCACCATCGTACCTAGATCGGGAGGGATCCGAAGCTCTTCCCGGCACCCTACTAACGTGGCTCAATAGTAGATCTTCGTTGTGAGATCCCAATAGGAAGGTATGATGAGCACGACAGTAAGTTTTCCCTCAGTTATGAAAACAAGGTTATCGAACCAGTAAGAGCAAGGAAACAACTTGGAATCCTGCACAACACAAACTCAATACTTTGCCCCCAACTTACAGTGAGGTTGTCAATCTCACTGGTTTTCTGAAAACAAAGGATTAAACGTACAATGTGGAAGGTAATGGTTGCTTGTAGAAAGTAAACAATAACCGTGGATGATGTAGGGTCCACAATTCCTTAAGATAAATAACATAATATGTTGGGTAAACAAATTACAGCAGGGCAATTGACAGGAACTGAGCAAGGCACAACAATGCAAATACTAGACATTCATGGTCCTATGAGATTTGATTGGGCATTACAACAATATACATAGACCTCCATCCAACTGCATCTATGACTACTAATCCACGTTCAGGTTATCATCCGAATCCCCTCCAGTATTAAGTTGCAAGCAACGGATAACTGCATTAAGCAATGTGTGTAAAGTAAACAATACAATTGTTCCATGAACAAAAGATTGTTGTTTTCTCCCTAGTGGCAACAATACATCTACAACCTTAGAGATTTCTGTCACTTCCCCAGATTCAATAGAGTCATGAACTCACTATCGAGCATAATACTCCCTCTTGGAGTCACTAGCATCTACTTGGCCAAGATAGCTACTAGAAACAGAGAGCATGCAAGATCTCAAACTACACAGACATGACAGAATCAATAATAAATAAGACATGATAGAATCAATAATCAATCTGACATAGTAATCTCATTATCCATCGGATCCCCGTAAACACAAAATGTATGATTACAAATAGATGATCTTGATCATGAACGGAGCTCACAAGATCTAAACATGATAGAACAAAGGAGGAGAAACAACCATCTAGCTACTGTATGGAACCATAGTTCAAGAGTGAACTACTCATGCATCATACCGAAGGCTGGCATGGTGATGAAGAAGGCCTACGGGATGATATCTCCCCTCCGGCAGGGTGCCGAGAAGAGCTTCAGATCCCCCCGATCTAGGGACGATGGTGGCGGCGGCTACAAACTGTTTCATGGAGATTTGATCGGGTACTTAGAGTTTTGGCATCGGGGGGATTATATAGGCAAAGAGGTGAGGAAGGAGGGCGGCCAGGGGGCACACCCTGCCCAGCCGTGGCCTAGGGTGGGCCCGCGCGTGTGTGTGTGTGTGTGGGGGGGGGGTGCGGCCACCCTATGGCTCCCCTCTGGTAGCCCTTTGGTCTCTATGTTCTCCTCGGTGAAATATTGACTTTGGCTTTTGTCCCGTCCAATTTTGAGAATATTTCCTTACTAGCTTTTCTAAAACCAAAAAGAACATAAAACAGGCAACTGGCACCGCGTCATCTTGTTAATAGGTTAGTCCCAGAAAATGTATAAAAATACCTCAAAGTGTAGACAAAGGTCCACACCCGAATTTTTAATCCCAGATGCCTGTTATGCCATACATCGCAATCCCATGATTACCATTTTTGCGAGACATAACAGATTGGTACCATAGTTCATCATCCATTACAAACCATAATAAAGGTATTACAAATAAAGGATCTCATGATCCAGTCTTAATACAATCAACACAGCGGAATATATAATAACGGTAGCGTGGTCGAAGGTCCATCTTCAGGGTCACAGGCAATGCTGGCAATGGGAGATGATCCTAGTTGTCATAGACTTCCTGCTGTCAATCATCCAGGTAGTCCTCCTCATAGTCTGGCCTTAGGAATATCCAGGGACAAAGCCATGAGTACTCTTTAAGTACTCGCAAACTATCACTAACAGGTAAAGTAGTTCAAGTAGGAATCCTAAGCTCTAGGTTTATTTGCAAAAAGCCAGGTTTATCTCTAACTGAGTTTAGAAGTAAAGAAAACTAGTTTAATGTTCTATAACATCTAAGTGGGAACTTAGTTTTCATGTTCACAACCCTGTTGTGGTCAACTCAATGTCATAGTTCATTTCACAAGTCATTTTGAAAACATATGATGATGGAATAGTATGGCCACTCCAACTGTCCATAACCGCGGATGCGGCTATTCGAATAGTTTGACACTCTGCAGAGGTGGTACACTTTCACCACAACATTCAATACATCCGTCAGGAACAATCCTGAATCATCATACTTAGTATGCGGATAATCAATCCTAACCTTTCAATTACACACCCTAGTATAGGCACCTCCCTTATGAGTTTGGCCTCCCAACCATGACCATCTGTCATCTTGGGAACTGGACATGTGGACATTCATCACGAGGTAGCCTCAGCTCAAACCTCTGCCGCAAGGGAACCCATACTAAGACATATAAACTTCCAGTCAAGCCCTACCCAAATTCGGGTATTGTGGTTGTACGGAAAAAATGGAATGGTATCGCATCCGAACCCAACCATCAATTTTATAAAGGGCTAAGGCTCATGCCTCAACATTTTCATCATCAAATCATCTTGTATTCATAACACATGTCAAAACATTTCAATATAATGAATCTTCATTCCAAGGTTTTCATAATCATTCTCACCAAGTATTCCCATCTAAAGTGACCCACTTTTATGCTTAGCACTAGCCACTAAAGTTGAGGGTATTTACTAATGAAGGGTGCTAAACAAGTGTGACTAACCAAATCTAGTCTCATGCCTCAGTATGAAATCTAAGTATAACTACTTAGGCCAAGTTTTATGCTCTTTATGCTCTTTATGCTATCTATACTATCTTTCCAAAACTCACAAAGAACTAACTAAAAGTAAATAAAGAACTTTGATAAAATAAAAGAATTAAAGTTTGCAAATAAAACCGGGATTTGTTATAATCAAGGTTGAATAACCAAAGCATGCCTAATGCATTGCATAGGTTATCTTGTAGGGTTATGCTTGCATGGTTAAGAAACTTGCAAGTGTGAGCTTGCATTAGTAACTTGCAAGTGGTAGCTTGTCTTGATTGGTGCAGTGGTTGAAGTTTTCTTCCTGTTCTTCTTCTTCTTCTTCTTCTTCGTAGTACTCCTCCTCCTCGTGGCCTTGGTCGGTACTAGCGTCTATAAATAAATACGAAATCACCAAACAATACTTAACTACTTCTATTTAGCACACAAGGGCTCGCACTAGATGATCTAGCATCATCACATGAAATAAAGACCTAGTCTAATTTATTTTATTTTATAAAAGTAATTTCTACTCATTGAAAACTACTTAATATTTAATATTCTCCAATTAAAATATGGGATCATGTGGACACATGTCATCACCACATATTCTAATACTTGGGAATATGATTTAAAGTGGTGGTCATATTTTATAAAGTTTAAAAGTACTATTTTATATAATTAAAGTGACTAGAAATGCCCATGTAGCATTATTTTAGTACTAGTCCAAGATCACTGCATGTAAACCTAAATATTTTTACATATTCAGATAGATATTGTCAAATGTGATTTTTGAGAGATGGAATCAACTCAAAAGCATTTATGGTTGATTTTTTAAAAATGTTTGAATGTGAAAAAGTCTCTGTCTTGTTATTTTTACTATAGGTGATCTGTAATTTCAAATGGTTTGAATCCAACGGGCTTGGATAGATAATTTCAATACCTTTCTAACAAAATTGGAATCATGTAATCTACACGTCCAAATTTTACAAATTTTATATCAATGGAATCATTAGACCAAGTAGTTTCCAACCATGCACTTTGTTTAGTAAATTGCTTCTGTTAAATTGATTGTTTTTGCAGAAACTTGTGTAGGCATATTTTGAATATAAAATTCATTCTAAAATTATTTATGTGGTAAAACCTTTGGCCAATGGATTGTTTTTAACCTACTGACCATAGAAACCAACTGGTGTATTCAAAAACATATTTTGTGAAGCAAGAGAATAAATCTTTATATTAAAGAATTTCTAGTCAAATAAAAATGTTGTTTATATGTTAAATATACTTTTGGAGAAAATTCTTTGCGAAATGATTTGGATTAAACTCTCTGACCCCAAACACCAAGTTTTAGAATTAAAAATGTATTTGGTGAATCCTATAAAGATTATTACTTTGCTAAAGGCATTTTCAACCACATAAAATATTGATTTGGTTTAAAAATGATTTATAAGTAAAATCTTTTGCAAATGATTTTGCCACTTATATAAAATGACCAATAGGTGTTTTAGAATGTTTATAACCTATTATAAACCACTTTTACAAATAAAACAATCTTTTGGCATGCTTGCATGCATTGCTTTGTTTCTATTATTTTATGTGATGTTTGCTTGAATGGTAGATTGAATTCTTGCTTGCTTGATTGAATTGTAGTGGAATTTGAAGAGTGTGATCATTGCAAGATCAAGTAGTGAACTTATATTCTCTACCAAAAAGGCAAGTGATGCTTCATACTTTTGTCCTAATATTTTCACTATGCATTAGTGATATTTCTAAGTAGGACTTGCATGGAATTTTTGCTAAGTATAAACTATGCCATGGGAAATCCTAGTAGATGAAACCTTCGTAGAAATTTCCTAAGTTAAGATTCCTACTACTATCATGCTTAGCTTAGCTAGTAGAAAACAAGGGTGGAATATGTTCATACTATGGAATATTTCTAAGTCAAGGACTTGTGTTTTGTTTAATAAAACAACTAAGTGAATGAATCACCTGTGTGGAATGGAAGGAATGGTTTGTGTTGAGTGGTTACACAAGTCCCATTTATATGTTTTTACCTTGTGTATCTCACTTGTGGAATGCCACCCAAGAACAAAGAGATTTGAGATGTCAAATGTTGAGAAGCTTCAAGTGCAGCCACTTGGCATTAGGGGCTGCGACTGGATCATATAGATTCCAATAACTTAACCAAATGGACAGTTGGTGGTAGGGTTTTGATAGGTTGGAGAGCGTCCATTCTGGTCTAAGGGAAGTCTTCTGAAAGATCTTGTTTTGGTGAAACCAAGTCTTGTGGGGAAAGTGCACCACCTTTGTAGAGTGTAAAATCTAAGTACTTAGCCATGTCCCTGGTAAAGGACAATTTGAGCATCAAGACATGGAAGCTATCAAGAATCTCCTCATCCCAATTTCTAAGTTAAAATTTTGTGGTTGAACAAGGGTTGAAGGATCACCAATTTCCATTGGGAGATGCCTTTGGTGATTTTTGACAAGCAAAAGCTTAGTGTTTTCAAATGATAAGGAAAATCTATTTTGATAAAGCAAGCCTAAGCTCCATTTAGCCAAATGCATATAGATGATAGACTCCACTATACTACCATAGTATCACTTGCCATTACAATTCAAATGTATTGACCCTTGTGGCTGTAACTTATTATGTTGTAGGTTTGTTTGATGTTAGTGAAGTGTGTTGATTAGGATTACAAGTCTACAACCAACATGTTTGCCTGTGGCACTTTGAAGATGAAGGACTCCATGCTATAGTTATTTCTACTGCATTGTAATGAGATAGCCAAATGAGCTATGTAAGATGTAATAAATTATTTTATTCCTGGTTATAAAGTTGTATTATGACCTTTGTTCTTGATATTACATCTTAACTGTGGATGCTAGCTATTGATCCAGGGACTAGCATTGTAAACACAGGGATCTCTACCTTATTAAAGGTTGGGACCTCTACAGATGGTATCAGAGCACTGTGTTGCCTGTAGGATTGTGACCCTAGGATTGGACAAAACCCCTTAGAAAATAGGAGTTGTATTTGTTCCAAAACTTATTTACAAACAATCTTGTATACTCTTTCCTCAACCATTTTGGTTTTGATTCTACATCTTGTCTATTTCAACTTGATGGATAAAGCCTTCACCATGAGCAAAGGACTTCACCAACTCAAGTGATTTTAACCTTATTCTCAACAAGGACTCCAACTTGGATATCACTAAGGACTACAAGTGAGACAAGAGATATTGCTCAAGAATTGAAGACTAAGGAAACACAACTTAGGAGGAATCATAATCACCTTTTAAGTTTTGTGACAAGACACAAGAATTCTTCCCAAGGAAACCATGATCTCATTCAATAAGAAACAACAAGGAAGGATGGAATGATCTCAAGTGAACCATATAGTTGGACCACCATATTTAGTTTAAATCAAACACACCAACTATTGTGGTGTAGCAAAAATATTTTGTTGCCTAAAAATGTGCTTGAAACTTGTTGTTTGAGTGGAATGTTTGTTTGTGATTGCTTGCACATTGCTTGTGTGAATTGTGATGTGTGTGATTAGAATTAATTCCTTAGAACTCTTTTGCCTATTCTAATCCCAATCCAACCCAAACAGATGACTACTCCAAGAAACTCCAACATCAAGAATGGTGACAACAACAAGAACCAAGAGATGCTCATGAGAGAACAGCTACTAGTAAACCAAACCCATTTGAATCAGATGACAACTCAGTTTTTAGCGAACAACAATGAGTTAGACCCAACCTTACAAAAGTTTTTGGAAAATCAATCCCAATTATTACAAGGGATGACCACTCACATGATCAACATGGGAGACAACTCTTTTCAAGGAGTTTGTGACAACAATGATGACAAGGATGATATTCTAGAAGGAACCCAAGCTTGCAATGTTTGTGGAGACAAGGATCACACTTCTAAAGAGCATGAAGATCAATGCCCCAATTGTGAAGAGAAACATCCAACTAATCAATGCCCCACATCTCAAGCTACTTGCTTCCTATATGAAGGAAATAACCATGTTCCTATCCAATGCCCCATCTATTACATAGTTCAACAAAGGAAACAAGGTGGAGTACATCAATAGTTTGTAAACCCTCATGAAGGAACAACTTCTACCAAGAAGGATGAAGGCAAAGTCAAAACTATGCATCATAAGGCCAAATCCAAAGTGACCACAAAGTGTTGCTACTCTTGTGAAGAAGAAAGTCATATGTCTAGTAACTGCCCCAAGAAGAGAGAAATATTTCCCACCTTTGTGGTGAAATATGAAGAGCATGAACTAGAAGAACTCCTAGCTTTGGAGAGACCCAAAAAGAAGAAGAAGGACATAAGCCAGTTGCAATGTTACAATTGCAAAGAGATGGGACACCATGCCAGTGATTGTCCAGAAAAGAAGAAGAACCAAGGAAACAAACAAGAGGCAATGATACCAAAGGAAAAGAAAGATATCAGCCAAGTGATGTGTTTCAAATGCAAAGAACTAGGCCATTATGCAAACAAGTGCCCAGAGAAGATACATCAAGATCCCAAGTAAACCAAGATGTAATCTAGTTGGAAATTTTTAAGGGTGGTAGTACCCTAGATGCCTTGAAGCCAACTTGTAACCCTATCTTTCCCAAATCTCGGGACGAGATTTCTTTTAAGGGTGGTAGCATGTCACATCCCAAAATTTTCCAAATTTTGTAATGTGAAAAATAAATAAACAAAATAAATAATTGTTGAAATTTAGGGTGAAAAGAAACTTTAGTTTCTAAATGGAAACTTAAAATCCCATCTTGAACAAACTTTGGTTAAATGTTTGAAACCAACTAAATTCAAATCAAGTGGAATGCATTCTTCATAAATGCATCTGGAAATTTAAACACTTGGAAAATAAACCAAAACACTAAAACCCTAATGGAAGAAAAACATTTCCAAGTTATCTCCAAGATCATGGATTGGATCCATATAAAATTTGTCAACAAATATTTATAAATGATCAAGAATAATAAATAGAAACATTATAAAACCATATGAATTGGTTTCACTTAAATTGGAGCCATAGATAAAATCTTATGAATTTAATAAGATAAGGAAATTGAATTTCCAAAGCTAATAAAGCACTTATCTAAAATCCATACCAATATGTGAGCAATTAATCCTAAAAGAGATATAAAAGGATAAATAAATATCAAATAAGATTTTACAAATTGGAATCACCAAGTTTGGGTCTATAAATAAAAAGAAATGGTTTTTATAAGATAAAGAAAGAAATATTAAATGAGGAATATTTAAAGAACAAATTAACTCTTTGCCTAGTCCATAAGCAAATGGAATGAATATAATCCAAATCCAAATAAAATAAATGGATAGTTTTTTTCCAAATAAAATAAAATGGCATTAACCAAATTCTATTTCTATTTGAATAAAGACAAAATCCCTAATGGAAGAGATTAATTAAATCAGGGAAAAATAATTTGAATTTACCCAAGTGGAATAAAAGTTATTTAATTGACTTAAATGAAATAAAAAAATCATTTAAATGAAGTTTTATGGAATTAAGTCCATATTTAATTTCATTGGAATAAAGACAAATACCCAATTTTAAATGACTAATAGATCATATTAAAATATTCCAAATAATTCAAGGTGAGATATTTGACACCCTAATAAATAAATAAAACCTACTGAATAGGTTTGATAAAAATATGGATTTCAAATAAAGTTTTAAAACACATTAAAACCTATTTGAAATAAAGATAAATGACTATTTATGAAATAAATAAAAGACCCTAAAAAGAATAAAAGAATTATTCTAAATTTGACTTCAAAATGTATTAATAAACAGTATAGGAATATACACAAAGTTTGGTTGAAGTTTGAATTCAAACAAGGTTTGAAAACATTTAAACAAGATCAAAACAGATAAAAAGAAAAAGAAAAAGAGAAACAGAACAAAAGAAAGTGAACAAAGCCAGCCCAACCCAACCTGGCCCAATCCAGCCCATCAAGCCCACCTCTCTCCCTGAAACGTTTTATTTCTCACCGCAGAACAAACCCGCACAGTCGATGACGTCTGGACCCCACCGCACCTCTCTCTCACTCACTGACGAAGCAACCCCACCTGCCAGTCATCTTCTCTACCCCGCGCGACTGTTTCTTCCCAAAGCCTCGCCGTCTCTGCCGTTCAATGCTAGCATCAATTCGAGTAAATGGCTGAGTGATTCCTCCCAGTAACGATGCTCCCTTAAACGCCCACGCCCCCTCTATCTTCCCCCTAGACACCATCTCTTCTACGCCCCTAGGCCGCCCTGATTTTGACCGAGACCATGCTCTGTTCCGGCGAACCTCCGAGCAAATTCCGGCAGCTCCTTGCCTCCCCTCGCCCCCTCGACCACACGAGCGCATTCCCCATCACCCGACGAACCTCTCTGTAGCGCCAGCTTGCCCGCGCGAACACCGTAGCCTCAACTACGACCGCGACAATACACCACCGCCGTCTGCTTCAACTCCGGCGAGCTACCAACATCGACCCCGAGCGCCCCTCGTATTCTGGTGAGCATTCCTGAAACCCTTGGGACCATGCACATCTCTTTAACCTTCTGCCTTGCCTTCTTGCACCCCAGAAGCTCGTCCCCGTCAAAAGCAGTGCATGCCCGATGCTGCGACAACTCCGGCGAGAGATTGACAGCAACCTCGAGCACCCCTTCAACAGACAAGGACACGTTGAGCATCAGCGAAGCATGGCGATCTCAGTGAGACCCTCTCCTGTCTCTTTTGCTTCCTGCATCGCTAGCGCCACCCTCGTCTGAGCGCGCCACCGCTTGTCGCCGCCGCTAGCGCTGCCCGTTTAGGGTTAGTTGCTTTAGGCCGTAGTATCTTGATCCATTGGATACGATTGATCCACTTATCAAAGGGGTATGGTTGAACCTGAGCCGCACGATTTCACTTTAATCTAACGCACCGCGTAGGCCGATCCGTGCGAACCGGTACCGACGAATGAAAACACGACGCGTGGCCCTGTCTATTGTTATAAAAACAGAATTGATCTATTTAATGTTCAAATTTGTAAAATTTATAACTTTTAATCTACACGTCCAAATTTTACAAATTTTATATCAATGGAATCAAGAGACCAATTACTTTCCAACCATGCACTTTTTTAGTAAATTGCTTCTGTTAAATTGATTGTTTTTGCAGAAACTTGTGTAGGCATATTTTGAATATAAAATTCATTCTAAAATTATTTATGTGGTAAAACCTTTGGCCAATGGATTGTTTTGAACCTACTGACCATAGAAACCAACTTGTGTATTAAAAAACATATTTTGTGAAGAAAGAGAATAAATCTTTGAATTAAAGCATTTCTAGTCAAATAAAAATGTTGTTTATATGTTAAAAATACATTTGGAGAAAAATCTTTGGGAAATGATTTGGATTAAACTCTCTGACCCCAAACACCAAGTTTTAGAATTAAAAATGTATTTGGTGAACCCTATAAAGATTATTACTTTGCTAAAGGCATTTTCAACCACATAAAATATTGATTTGGTTTAAAAATGATTTATAAGTAAAATCTTTTGCAAATGATTTTGCCACTTATATAAAATGACCAATAGGTGTTTTAGAATGTTTATAACCTATTAGAAACCACTTTTCCAAATAAAACAATCTTTTGGCATGCTTGCATGCATTGCTTTGTTTCTATTATTTTATGTGATGTTTGCTTGAATGGTAGATTGAATTCTTGCTTGCTTGATTGAATTGTAGTGGAATTTGAAGAGTGTGATCATTGCAAGATCAAGGAGTGACCTTATATTCTCTACCAAAAAGGCAAGTGATGCTTCATACTTTTGTCCTAATATTTTCACTATGCATTAGTGATATTTCTAAGTAGGACTTGCATGGAATTTTTGCTAAGTATAAACTATGCCATGGGAAATCCTAGTAGATGAAACCTTAGTATAAATTTCCTAAGATTAAGATTCCTACTACTATCATTCTTAGCTTAGCTAGTAGAAAACAAGGGTGGAATATGTTCATACTATGGAATATTTCTAAGTGAAGGACTTGTGTTTTGTTTAATAAAACAACTAAGTGAATGAATCACCTGGGTGGAATGGAAGGAATGGTTTGTGTTGAGTGGTTACACAAGGCCCATTTATATGTTTTTACCTTGTGTATCTCACTTGTGGAATGCCACCCAGGAACAAAGAGATTTGAGATGTCAAATGTTGAGAAGCTTCAAGTGCAGCCACTTGGCATTAGGGGCTGCGACTGGATCATATAGATTGCAATAACTTAGCCAAATGGACAGTTGGTGGTAGGGTTTTGATAGGTTGGAGAGCGTCCATTCTGGTCTAAGGGAAGGCTTCTGAAAGATCTTGTTTTGGTGAAACCAAGTCTTGTGGGGAAAGTGCACCACCTTTGTAGAGTGTAAATTCTAAGTACTTAGCCATGTCCCTGGTAAAGGACAATTTGAGCATCAAGACATGGAAGCTATCAAGAATCTCCTCATCCCAATTTCTAAGTTAAAATTTTGTGGTTGAACAAGGGTTGAAGGATCACCAATTTCCATTGGGAGATGCCTTGGGTGATTTTTGACAAGCAAAAGCTTAGTGTTTTCAAATGATAAGGAAAATCTATTTTGAGCAAAGCAAGCCTAAGCTCCACTTAGACAAATGCATATAGATGATACACTCCACTATACTACCATAGTATCACTTGCCAATACAATTCACATGTATTGACCCTTGTGGCTGTAACTTATTATGTTGTAGGTTTGTTTGATGTTAGTGAAGTGTGTTGATTAGGATTACAAGTCTACAACCAACATGTTTGCCTGTGGCATTTTGAAGATGAAGGACTCCATGCTATAGTTATTTCTGCTGCATTGTAATGAGATAGCCAAATGAGCTATCTAAGATGTAATAAATTATTTTATTATAAAGTTGTATTATGACCTTTGTTCTTGATATTACATCTTAAATGTGGATGCTAGCTATTGATCCAGGGACTAGCATTGTAAACACAGGGATATCTACCTTATTAAAGGTTGGGACCTCTACAGGTTGGGAGGCCAAACTCACAGGATTGGTGCATATACTAGGGCGTGTAATTGAAAGGTTAGGATTGATTATCCGCATACTGAGTATGGTGAATTCAGGATTTGTTCCTGACAGATGTATCGAATGTTGTGGTGAAAGTGTACAATCTCTGCAGAGTGTCAAACTATTCGAATAGCCGCATCCACGGTTATGGAAAGTTGGAGTGGCCATATTGTTCCCCCGTCAGATGTTTTCAAAATGACTTATGAAATGAATTGAGATTTTGACTAGACCACAACAGAGTTGTGATATGAAATACAAGTTCCCACTTAGGTGTTATAAAAATTTCAACTAGCTTTTCTGGCTTCTGAACTTAGTAGAAGTAAATCTGGATTTTTGCAAAACAACCCTAGAGCTTAGTGTCCTACTACAAAACCCCCTTCACTTGTTAGTATTAGTTTGCGAGTACTTAAAGAGTACTCATGGCTTTGTCCCTGGCTATTCCCGTGGCCAGACTATGAAGAGGAGTACCAGGATGATGGACCCCAGGAAGGTTACGACAACTAGGATCATCTCGCATCGTCAGCATTACATGTGACCCCGAAGATGGAGCTTCGCCTATGCTACCGTTATTATTACGTTATTCCGCTGCTTGTGTTGTATTAAGAACTGGATCATGAGATCCTTATTTGTGTAAGACCTTATGTATGGTTTGTAATGGATGATGTACTGTGATATCCAAATCTGTTATGTCTCGCAAAAATTTAATCCTGGGATTGCGATGTATGGCATAACAGGCATCTGGGATTAAAAATCCGGGTGTTGACATCTAATGGTTAACTTTGGTCAAAATGACCATTTGCTTATATTGCTTATATTGCTCATATTTGAATTTATCTTTATTTGATTCTACTTGTAAATGATCTAAATGATATTGTTTTCATCTTTAAACCCATCAATTATCATACATAGCAATCAAACATGGAAATTGCAAGCATTCGTGCATTCATCACTCACACACATGCATTCATATTAATTTTAATAATAAAAGTTTTTGTTAACCCTAAACTTGGGTGATTAGAACTTGATAATCTTGTTTAATATTTTTGGGGTGTTACAAACCTTCCCTCCTTAAACAAAATCTCGTCTCGAGATTTAAGTAAGGGAAAACTAGGAACTAAAGAGATCCGGAAACTCAGTCCTAATGTAATATTCTCGCTCCCAAGTAGCTTCTTCAGTATGGTTACTCCACT
Organism: Avena sativa; assembly: GCA_916181665.1. Lineage (NCBI taxonomy): Eukaryota > Viridiplantae > Streptophyta > Magnoliopsida > Poales > Poaceae > Avena > Avena sativa. The sequence continues at coordinate 289,526,725 of OV702279.1, forward strand.
GGATCTTGAGAAATTTGATATTCGAGGTCCTGGTGGTTCTGAATGCTTCTTCCAAAATACGAATGGGTACTTCAGGATATGTTAGGTCCTCGCTGATCTCTATGGTTCTGTGATCAATATTCTTGAAAACTTCGGTCTTCTCCGGGACTTCTAGGCATTTGTGAAGTAACGAGATATGGAACACATCATGCACGGCTGACATCTCCTCTGGCAGTTCCAGTTGATATGATACTTCTCCTCGGCGATTCAAAAACTTGAAGGGCCCAATATATCTGGGGGCAATATTTCCTTTGAGTTGGAAACGTTGCATTCCTTTCAAGGGTGATACTTTCAGATACACAAAATCTCCGATAGCGAAGGTTAGATCTCGATGTCTCTTGTTGGCATAACTCTTCTATCTAGATTGGGTGGTCTTGAGGTGCTCACGGATCTTGTGAACTTTCTCTTTGGCTTATCTTAGGATGTTGGGTCCAAAAATATGACTCTCTCCTACTTCCGACCAATTCAACGGGGTACGACACTTCCGTCCATACATAAACTCAAATGGGGCCATTTGCAAACTAGCTTGGTAACTGTTGTTGTATGAGAATTCTGCGAAAGGCAGACAGTCTTCCCATTTTGATCCATATTCCAACACACAAGCTCTCAACATATCTTCGAGTATCTGGTTTACTCGCTCCGTTTGTCCATCAGTCTGCGGGTGATAAGCTGTGCTGAAACCAGTCTGTTTCCTATTCCTTCTTGGACTTTCTTCCAAAATCTCGAGGTAAACTGGGTTCCTCGATCTGACACAATGTTCTTAGGGATTCCATGCAAACTAACTATCCTAGAAATGGACAACTCTGCTAGCATCGAACTCTGATAAGTGGTCTTGACTGGTAAGAAATGGGTTACTTTGGACAGTCTATCCACTATGACCCAAATAGAGTCATTTGCCCTACTAGGCATAGGCAAACCGGTGATAAAATCCATTCCAAGTGAATCCCATTTCCATTCTAGAATCTGCAATGGTTGCAAAAGTCCTGCGAGTCTCTGATGTCCCGCTTTGACTCTCTGACAGATATCACACTTGGCTATATAGCTTCCGATTTCTCTCTTCATCTTATGCCACCAAAATTGCTCCTTCAAATCCTGATACATCTTCGTTCCTCCCGGGTGGATATAATAAAGAGTATCATGGGCTTCTTGCAAAATAGCTTGTTTCAATTCTGAATCTGCTGGTACACAGATATGTCCTTTGTACCACAAAACTCCTTCTTCATCTTCGGTGAATCCGGGTACCTTCCCTATAACGATACGACCTTTGATTCTGTCGATACTAGCATTTCCTTTCAACGCCTACTTGATCCGGTCTATCAAGATGGGTTGAAGTTCTATGCTAGCCAAAAATCCTTCACTCACTAGCTCAATTCTGAAATTTCCCATCTCCTCATGCAAACTTGCATGGGCTTCTTTTATCATGGTGTTCAATCGACACAGCAATCTGCTACCACATTGGCTTTGCCGGGGTGATAGTGAATGTCAAGGTCATAGTCCTTGATTAACTCTATCCATCTCCTTTGCCTCGTATTTAGCTCCTTTTGGGTGAAAATATATTTCAGACTCTTGTGATCCGAATAAATCTCATAGCGGTTACCCATGAGGTAATGCCGCCATGTCTTCAAGGCTAAAACTATGGCTGCTAGTTCGAGGTCATGGGTAGGGTAATTTTGCTCATGTTGCTTTAGTTGTCGGGACATATAGGATATGACTTTGCCTCCTTGTATTAACACACATCCGAGACTAACCTTGGATGCGTCACAATACACATCAAAAGGCTTCGTGATATCCGGCATAATCAAGATTGGGGCTGAAATCAATCTCTTCTTGAGCTCTTGAAAACTTGCTTCACATTTGTCCATCCATTCAAACTTCTTATCCTTCTTGAAAAACTGGGTCATGGGTCTTGCGATGCTCGATAATCCTTCTAAGAACTTGCGATAATATCCCGCTAATCCGAGAAATGCGCGAACTTCAGTTTGAGTGGTTGGGGCTTGCCATTCTTCAACATCCTTAACCTCGGCGGGATCGAAAACAATTCCTCCCGCCGACACGATATGTCCTAGGAATCCAACTTCCTTTAACTAGAACTCACATTTGCTAAACTTGGCATACAACTGATTCTCTCTAAGGGTTTCCAGGATGGTCCTCAGGTGTAGCTCATGGTATTCTTCTGATTTGGAATAGATCAGAATATTGTCGATAAAAACAATGACAAACTTATCCAGGAAGTTCATAAAAATCTTATTCATGAGGTTCATGAAAAAGCGGGGGAATTGGTTAATCCAAAAGACATGACAGTGTACTCATATAATCCATATCTGGTGGTAAAGGCAGTCTTTGGAATATCCATTGCGCGAATCTTGAGTTGATGATAACCAGTTCTAAGATCAATTTTAGAAAACACTTTCGCACTGGTCAACTGGTCAAACATATCTTCTATCTTCGGCAGTGGGTACTTGTTCTTAATGGTGACATCATTTAGCTTCTGATAATCCGTGCACAAACGGTGACCTCCACCTTTCTTATCCACAAACAAAAAAGGTGATCTCCATGGCGACACACTTGGTTGAATCAAGCATGTCTCCAGCATAGCATCAAGTTGCTTCTTTAGGTCCACTAATTCAAACGGGTTCATACTATAAGGTCTATGAGCCATGGGTCCAGTTCCAGGGATTAGTTCAATGATAAACTCGATATCTCGATCTGGGGTCATACCGGGCAATTCATCTGGGAATACATCGGGGTATTCACAGACTACTCTGACTTGGTCAATGGTTGGTTGGGCTAGACTCTTGTTGCACTTGAATTGTCGGGGCAAAGTTTCAGATACATGATCTACTGATACTCCAGTGGTACTAGTCATGATTATGTCCTTCTTGGCACAGTCGATTAATCCTTTATGTTTTGACATCCAATCCATTCCTAGTACTACTTCCAAACCCTTGGTTCCAAGTACTATTAGATTAGCATAAAAATCTATTCCATGGATTCTAATAGGTACGGCCTTGCAAATTTGTCTAGCTTTGGTGGTTGAACCAGGTATTTGAACTATCATAACATGCTTCAATTTTGTTCATTGAATCTTACTAGTGCATGCAAATTCTTCTGTAACAAACGAGTGCGATGCTCGAGAATCAAACAACACTCTTGCAAGTACCGAGTTAACAGAAAACATACCCAGCACAACATCTCGCGCTTCCTGGGCTTCTTCAGCATTCATGTGAAACAGACGGTAGTTGCGGTTGAGTGAGTTCCTTGGGGCAAATATTCTTCCAGGCTGAACACGGCGTTGTTGCTGAGCTGGTGCATTCACATTGGTGGTTGCTGCAAAATTCTTGGGGCACTCGTTGGAGTAGTGACCCTTGACTCCACATTCAAAACAAGTAACTTGGGACTTGTCTTTTCCTGCAACAGTCACGACATTGCTTCCAGTCCTTGGGGCAGTATTGTTGTTGTTGTTGTTGTTGTTGTTGTTGTTGTTGTTGTTGTTGTTGTTGGACCTGGGCAGTGCACGGTTGAAATTGTTGGAGTTTCCGGGGTTGTTGTTGTGGTTTCCTCCGGACCTTGGGTTTTCTCCTCCACGGTTGGGATAGTTCGGACAGGACATAGAGGGTCTATTATTTCTCGGGGCATATACTACAGACGGGTTGGGGCGATACTTCGGGGTATGGTGGGATCCTGGTTGATGCATCATTCGACGCTTGCGATTCTCGTTGGCTTGGTTGATCTTGCCTTCCATATGGTTTGCATAATCCACTAAGGCTTCAAGGTCAACAAAGGGAATGTTGACCAACACAGTCTGCATCTCATCATGCAGACTGTTCAAGAATCTCTCCTTCTTTTTGCCTTCAGTACTAATCTCATCAGGGGCATACCTAGACAGAGACAGAAATCTATCATGGTACTCTACTATAGTCATCATTCCTTGCTTCATCTCCTTAAATTCATCCCTCATCCACAGAATCAAACCTGGTGGCACATGGGTTCGGCTGAACTTGAGTTTGAATTCATCCCAAGCCATCATATGTCCTCCATTCATGGTGCGAATGCTATTCCACCAAGCTCTTGCATCACCTACCAGATAATGGGTGGCAAACAGTACTTTCTCATTGGCCTCCACTCCTGCGACTTCTAAGTTGTTCTCCATGGTCTGCAGCCAGTCATCAGCATCTAATGGCTCTTTAGACTTACTAAATATGGGGGGATTGATGTTTTTAAAGTTCTTGAACTTGGATCCATGGTTGTCCTGGTTTCCATGGCCTTGATTATTATGGGCCATCTAAGCTATCTGTTGAAGGGTGGATAAATTTTCTTGACGTTCAGCTCTTCCAGCTTCACGGTCAGCAACCAACATTTGCAAGATTTGCAGCATTGGGTCTTTAGATGAGCTGCTCCCTCTGCGAGGCATCTGAATATTGAGATAGATCATGAGACAAGAGGGAAATTTCTAAGGTTCATGGATTTGTTTTTGAAAAGCTTTTAAACTTTGAGTTTGACTCTGGTTTTGCCAACTAGCAACTTGCTTTTCATTCATTCATTCATTCATTCATTCATTCATTCATAGCACCCAATACAAACACACACCACACTAAGGTAACAGATGGTTTTAGGAACCATTATGTGAAGCTACGATAGAGTGGGACCCGATACAACTCACACCTACGATAGTGCTCAAGTGCTACTACTCATCATAATCGGTGGCTTCTTCATCATCAATGAAGGCGGAATCATCATCATCAGTGTGGAAGTCCATGTTGAGGTCCTCCAGGTAGTCATCATCATCACTGAGGTAGGAGTAAGGGTCTCCATGGATATATTCCCCTTCATTCTCCCTCTCTTCAAGCTGCATGTCCCGCTCATGGATGGTCTCCTCCAAGTCTGACACTTTGTGACAAAGGCGGGCAATGATGCGATCCTTCTTGTCACACAGACGGCAAAGTGACTTGCGCTCCTTTACAAGGATGGCGAGGGTCTGGTCCTTCTTAACTGCAATGGCATAGTTGTGGTTGGCGTAGGCGCCGACGTTGTTGATACGTCGGAAACGTATCTATAAGTTTTGATGTTCCATGCTTGTTTAGTATCTACTTTGCTTTGCTTTGTCCACACTTTGAGGTGTTTTGATATGTTTTCTGGTACTAACCTATTAACAAGTTGCCGTAGTGCCAGTTGCATGTTTTCTACTATTTTTGGTTCCAGAAAAGCTAGTAAGGAAATATTCTCGGGATTGGACGGGACACAAAAGCCAAAGTCAATATTTCACCGAGGAGAACATAGAGTCCAGAGGAGAGACGGAGGGGAGCCACAGGGCGGCCGCACGCCCCCAGGCGCGGGCCCACCCTAGGCCGTGCCTGGGCAGGGTGTGGGCCCCTGGCCGCCCTCCTTCCTCGCATCTTTGCCTATAAGAAGCCCCCGATGCCTGAACCCTAAGTACCCGATCAATATTCCACGAAGCCGTCTGTAGCCGCCGCCACCATCGTCCCTAGATCGGGGGATCTGAAGCTCTTCCCGGCACCCTACCGACGGGGAGATCATCCCGGAGGACTTCTTCTTCATCATGCCAGCCTCCGGTATGAAGCGTGAGTAGTTCCACCTTGGACTACGGGTCCATGTAGTAGCTAGATGGTTGTATCTCCTCCTTTGTGCTTTCATGTCAAGATCTTGTGAGCTCCGTTCATGATCAAGATCTCATCTATTTGTAATCATGCATGTTGTGTTTCGGGGAGCCGATGGATATTGAGGTTACTATGTCAAATTGATTAATGGTTTTGTCTTATTGATTCTATCATTTCTATGTTGTTCGTGATCTTGCATGCTCTCTGTTGTTAGTAGCTATCTTGGCCAAGTAGTTGCTAGTGACTCCAAGAGGGGGTATTTATGCTCGATAGTTGGTTCATGACTCTATTTAATCTAAGGGAAGTGACAGAAATCTCTAAGGTTGTAGATGTGTTGTTGCCATTAGGGAGAAAACAACGGTCTCTTGTTCATGTAACAAGTGGATTGTTTACCTTACACATTTTGGTTAAAGCAGTTGTCTGTTGCTTGCAAATTAATACTGAGGGGGTTCGGATGATAACCCAAAGGTGGACTTCTAGTCATAGATGCAGTTGGATGGCGGTCTATGTATCTTGTTGTATTGCCAATTGAATCTCATAGGATCTTGATGTCTAGTATTGCATTGTTATGCCTTGCTCAGTCCTGTCAATTGCCCTGTTGTAATTTGTTTACCCAGCATGCCATGTTTGTTTATCTAAGAACACTTCTAGTGAATTATGGACCCCGGTCCAATCTTTACCATTGATACATCTTCCACTGTTATTGTTTACTTTCTGCAAACCACTGTTACCTTCCACACCATACAGTTAATCCTTTGTTACAGCAAACCAGTGAGATTGACAACCTCACTGTTCGTTGGGGCAAAGTCTTGAGTTTGTGTTGTGCAGGTCTCCAAGTTTCTTGCAACACCTTTGAGTCATTTCCTTCCTCCTACTGGTTCGATAACCTTGGTTTCTTATTGAGGGAAAACTTGCTGCTGTGCTCATCATACCTTCCTCTTGAGGTCTCCCAACGAAGTGTTCACGCACTCATCAAGTTGTGCTGAGGATGAAGCTTTAGATGCTATAAAGAGATTAATTATAATTTATAATATGCCTGGCAAGTCTGATTCTTCTTTTATAGACATTTATGCTAGGTTAAACACTCTTGAGTCCAGTACTGCTGCTTTGAAATGTTGCTATCACACACTTAGAGAGCACCATGGTTATGTTCCAATAAACTCCGAGCCTTCAAAGTGGTTTCCTACAATCAAAGTCTCTATAAATAGTGCAACTTTTGATGCTCGATGTGATATCATGTCTGAATTTTGCCTTATGCCTAAAGATATTTATGAGTCTTTGAGTCTTTTGGGGACTTTCTAAAGGAGGGGAAGAAATATCTCTTACCAATAATGCAACTTTGTTACCCATTGGAATAGTTGAAGGTGTGTTTACAAAAATCCTAGGGAAAATGGTGTCTACTGATTATCTTGTTATTGAATGTATAGGAAAAGGACAAATTACACTTGGAAGATCCCTGTTGAAACACCTTGGAGCAATAATAGATGTGGGAAAAGGCATTTGTCACATCCCAAGATTTTCCAAATCTTGTAATGTGAAAAATAATTGAGTAAAATAAAACTTTGTTTGATTTTCAGGGCCAGAAGAAAGTTTTTGAATTCAATTGGAACTTCAAACCTATTTGAATTAAATAAATCCTAAAGGGATTTCAAAAGATAAACATTTAATAAAAGGAAAATAAAATATTTTGGATCTTTAAATAAAAGGATTTGGTTTTCAAAAGAAATAGAAGTTTTATAAATAAGGATTATTTTATAGAGCCAAATTAAATCTTGGCCAAGCTTTTGAAATAAAACATTTTGATTTTATAAAAATGGTAAAGGTTTATTCAAAATAAATTAATAAGGATTTAATATCCAAGTTTTGTTAATAAAGGTTTTACTATTTCCAAAATATCAAAACTTATTTATTTATTTAAAAATAAGTTTTCCAAGTATTTTATATTCCCAAATAAAACCTACTGATTTGGTTTTGAAAATAATTAGATTTCAAAATGGAGTTTTAAAATAAACATCAAATTCTATTTTGATTTATTAAACAAGGTCTATTTTATTAATGAGGGACCCTAAAAATAAAATTATTATTTGGTTTTGTAATTATGGTTTATGCTACTGAACATAACCAAATTCATAGTTGCAAAGTTTGTTGATTGTTTGAATTGATTTGAGTGTGATTTGTTTGCTTGAAATTCAAAAACAGAAATTAGTTCTGGAAAAAGAAAAGGTTTCAGGAAGGAAAAAATGGAATCTGGACTCAGCCCAACCGGCCAAGCCCACTAAGCCCAGCAAACAGCCCAGCTCCCCTCCCCGAAGAAAAACGTTTCGCACTCGTTTCATGACCCGTGCAGTGAATGACTGGTGGACCCTTCCCTCACTCCTTTTCCCACTGACCAGCAGACCCCACTTTTCCAGCTCGTCTCCTTCCTCGCGACGACCACGCCGACCGTTTCTGCCGTTGATGTCGCGGCTTGAATACACATTGATTCCGCGCCTTAACCTCGCCGTGACTGCACTCTATTAATCGCCAGCGTCTCCTCCTCCTTTCCCCTCACACGCCACTCCCTCTCTGCCCCGAGGCTGCCTCAATTTGAGCTCGCCCTTCCACTGCTCCGACGAGCTTTCTCCTCCAATTCCGGCCAGCACTCGCCACCTCCTGCCTCCCCGACCAAGCTCACACCTTCACCACTACCTGGCGCATCTTCTTGAGCCCTCAGTTCGCCCGCGCGTGTTCCCTAACGTCGACAAGCACGACACAGAGCGTCGCTGCCGTCTGTCTCGTCTCCGTCGAGCTCCTCCGGTAAGTCCAGACCACCCCAAGCTTTCTCCTTCACGCTCGCGTCATCTACGTGATCTCCTGCGTCTAACCATGCTTCTGGTTTGCCTTCTCGTGACCCGTAGCATCGTCTTCGACCTCGACCAGAGCCAACCGTCGCCAGACCAAACTCCGGCGAGGAATTACTGCTCCTCATGAGCGCCCCTTGTCAAGCCAACAGTACTTTGAGCATCACCACATCCTCGCGATTCTGGTAATCTTACTCCCTCCCTGTTTCGCTTCCTGCCTCGCCAGCACCGCCACTATCTGGCCGCTCCGCCGCTCGCCATTGTCCTAGCGCCGCCAGCTTTTGGCAAGTCAGTAGGAGCCGTTCGATCTAGATCGAGCGAGCAAGATTAGACCACTTAACCGCGAAGGGGTATGCTTTCTAGACCGCACGATTTGATTAGATCCAACGCACCGCAGAGCCGATCCAGCCGAACCGGTACCGCCCAATGAAATCATGACGCGTGGCCAGTTTTGTTTAAAAACAGAAATTTGAAACAAATTTGGATGTGATTTTCAAACCTTTGTAACTTTTGATCCACACGTCCAAAAATTGCAAATTTGGTATCATTGGAATCAGTAGAACAAGCCCTAGCCATCCATGCCTTTAGTTTAGCAAATAGTATCTGTTAGCTTGTTGGTTTTTGCAGAAACTTTTGTATGCTTGTTTAGATTAGAAAAATTGTTTAAAAATGTTTTTAGGGTTAAAACCTTTGCAAAATGGTTTGTTGTAAACTCACTGACCCTAGGAACCAACCCCTAGTTTGAAAAAAATGAATTTGGTAATGTCTAGGATGGATTAATTGATTTAGCCCATTTCTAGCCATTTAAAAATAATGGTTTTTGTTATGAAAATGATTTTGAGTAAAAACTTTGGGAAAATACTTTGGATCAAACCTACTGACCCAAAACACCAAGTTTTGCAAACTAGCAACTCATTTGGTGAAAAACTTAAAGATTTTGTTTTGATAAAAACATTTTTCACCACATAAAATGATGAAATGGATTTTAAAATGGTTTTGGGATAAAACCCTTTTGCAAATGACTTTGCCACTTAGGAAAATGGCCACTTTTGACCTTTTAAAGTTTAGAAGCCTAGTGGAGACCATCTTTGCAAATAGAACCATCTCTTGCATGCTTGCATGCATAACTTAGATCCCATTGTTTTGTGTGTGTGAAATTGTTTGATTGAATATTGGTTTGGAATGCTAGTTGATATTGTGTTTACTTGGTTGATTGTAGTGAAATTAGAAAAGTGTGAGACTAGCAAGATCAAGGAGTGAACCATCATTCCCTACCAAAAAGGCAAGTGACACTATCATAAAAAGTCCTACTATTTTCATTATACTTAGTGGATTTTGAAACATGCAGGAAAATACTTTTTGTACTTATGCTATGCTAAAATCTTAATAGGATTCCCTATCCATTCCTTAGAGAAAACAATGTAGTTGTTACATGCTTAGCCATGCTATATTTTGAAAAGAGTTACATGTTGAGATTTTATGAGATTGAGAAAAGACTTATGTTTTATATAATAAAACAAGGACTCAATGAACCACCTGGGTGGCCAAGGATACTTTGAGTATTGGAGAAGGTGGCAACAAAAGGAACCATGGCTATGGCAATCTCTTTGTGTTGTGCTCCAAAGGAAAACCACCCAGGAAACTTAGAGATTGAACATGTTTCTCGTACAGTGGCTTCCATGTACAGCCACATGCTAAATGGGCTCTGGCTTAGTCAACTACATAGTGGAAGTCCCATGCATTGGCATCTTCAGGTTAACTAGATTTGTGTAAGGGAGTAACCCTACATTTGTGCCTGGTAGACAAGCTAGCATTTTGTATTGGGAGGACTCCTATGGAAAGACTTTGTCACATTCTCGATCTGCCGGTACTCCATTTTGGTGAGTACTTATCCAGCGGCCACTGGTGGCGTCAAGATGAGATTGTGTCATGTGGGTAAAGTGTACAACTTCTGCAGAAGATCAAAATTCTAAGTACTTAGCCGTGTCCCCGGTTATGGACAATACTGAGCAACTAAGGCCTGAAGCTATGGAAGATCTCAACATTCTAATTTCTAAAAGAAAACTTTTAAAACTTGATGCACCTAGGGTTACCAAGGAGCTCAAGAGATTTTAATAAAACTTGATGCACTTGGAGTTACCAAGGAGCTCAAGAGATTTTTGACAAGGACTTGAACACTTGGGGTTACCAAGGAGTTCAAGGGATTTTTGGAAAGGAGATTTGACAAAGGACCAAAACCATTTTGAAAAGATAGGATAAATTTTGCTTTATGCAAATGAGCCTAAATCTCTACTGTAGAGGTCTCAACCTTTAATAAGGTTGATCCCTCCTGTGTTTTACAATGCTAGTCCCTGGATCAATAGCTAGCATCCACAGTTAAGATGTAATATCAAGATACAAAGGTCATATTATAACTTTATAACCAGGAATAACATAGTTTTATTACATCATACTTAGCCCATATGGCTATTACATTACAATGCAGCGGAATAACAATAATCATGGGGTCCTTCATCTTCAAAGTGCCACATGCAGATGTTGGTTGTAGACTTTGTAATCCTAATCAAACAATCTTCACTAAAATCAATCAAACCTGCAACATACAAGTTACAACCACAAAGGGTCAATACATTTGAATTGTATTGGCAAGTGATACTATATTTGTATAGTGGAGTCTATCATCTATATGCATTTGGCTAAGTGGAGTTGAGGCTTGCATTGCTCAAAATAGATTTTTCCTTAACATTTGAAAATACTAAGTTTTTGCTTGACAAAATCATTTTTTCCTCAATCAAAGATTTCAAGATCCTTGTACCAAGCCATCTCTCCATCAATGATTGAAGAATTCAAACAACCCTTGTTCAATCCACAAGATTTTAACTTAGAAATTTGAATGATGAGATTCTTGATTTTTTCCATGTCTTGATGCTCAAATTGTCCTTTACCAGGGACATGGCTAAGTACTTAGATTTTACACTCTGCAGAGGTGGTGCACTTTCCCCACAAGACTTGGTTTCCCAAGACAAGATCTTTCAGAAGCTTTCCCTTAGACCAATATGGACGCGTTCCATCCTATCAAACACTACCACCCACTGTCCATATGGCTAAGTTCTTGCAACCTATATGATCATGGCAGAGCCCATATTTCCAAGTGGTTGCACTTGAAGCTTCTCAACATTTGACATCTCAAATCCCTTTGTTTCCTGGGTGGCATACCACAAGTGAGATACACAATCCAAGTCCATGGCATTGTGAACCACTCAACCAATCTCCACCAAGCAAGCCCATTCCACCCAGGGGATTCATTAACTTAGTTGTTTTATTAAACAAAAACATAAGTCTTCAGACTTAGAGATTTTTCCATAGTGTGAATATATTTTCCACCCATGTTTTCTATTAGCTAAGCTAAGCTTGATAGTAATAGAATCTTAGCTTAGGAAGATCCTACTAAGGATTCATCTACTAGGTTTTACTATAGCAAGGTCTATACTTAGCAAAATCCATGCAAGTTTTACTTAGAGAAAAATCACTAATGCATAGTGAAAGTAATGGGACAAAAAGTATGAAGCATCACTTGCCTTTTTGGAAGGGAATGGTCGTTCACTCCTTGATCTTGCTAGTCTCACACTTCACTACAAGTCAATCAAGAAAACACACATTCAATTCTCATTCCAAACCAAAGTCAAACAAACAATTTTTCACACACACAAAGTAATGGAATCTAAGTCATGCATGGGAGCATGCACAAGATAGTTTTATTTTGCAAAGAGGGTTTCTATTGGGTTTCTAAACTTTGTAATATCCAAATTGGTCATCTACCAAAGTGGCAAAGTCATTAGCAAGAGGGTTTTGTCCAAAAACTATTTTTAAATCCATTCACCATTTCATGTGGTGAAAAATGTTTTTATTAAGGCAAAACTCTTTGTTGTTCACCAAATGAGTTGCTATTGCAAAGCTTGGTGTTTTTGGGTCAGTAGGTTTGGTCCAAACTATTTTCTCAAAGTTTCCTTTCCATAAACATTTCCATAATAAAATCAATTCTTTTTATTTGGCTAGAAAATGACTAAGTCAAGTAATCCAACCTAAACTTTACCAAAATCATTTTCAACACCAAGGGTTGGTTCCTAGGGTCGGTAAGGTCACAACAAATCAATTTGCAAAGGTTTTACTTCAAAATTATTTTCAATAAATAAATTACATTTCTATTTGACTAGAAATGGTTTTAAATTAAAGAATCATTTCTTAATTTCTCAAAATACATTTTTGTGTCCACAAAGTGTTTTCTAGGGTCAGTAGGTTCAAATCAATCTAATTGCCAAAGGTTTTAACCCTAAATTCAATTTTAAACAATTTTTACATTCATAACAAGCATACAATTGTTTCTGCAATTTCAAACAAGCTAACAGCTACTATTTGCTAAACTAAGGGTATGGTTGGCTAGGGCTTGTTCTCCTGAATTCATTGATATAAAATTTGCAAAATTTGGACGTGTGGTTTGAAAGTTATAGGGTTTTCAAATTGCTACTTAAATCTGTTTTTCAAATCCTGTTTTAAAACAAATCCTGCCACGCGTCGCTATCTCACTGGCTGATACCGGTTCAGTGAGGATCACGTTGCGAACCGTTGGATTTAAGTTGGGTCGTGCGGCACAGATTGCTCGATACCCCTTCGGTTAAGTGAATCTATCGTGACGCTGCGATCTAGATCGGACGGTGCTTGCGTGCTCGACCATAGTCGGGCGGCGCTGCGATGGCTGCTGGCGGCGGCGACTCTGTTTCACGGCGGCGCCGACGATACAGGAAGCGAAGCAGAGGGGGAGTGTGCTCACCGGGTTAGTGGAGCGACGCTGATGCTCAACGTGGGACTGGTCCGTCGAGGGGCGCACGGGGACGGACAGAATTCCTCGCCGGAGTTGGTTCTGGCGACGGAAGCGCTCGGTCGAGGTCGAAGACGGCTCGGAGGAGCTCGTCGGAGGCAAGACAGACGGCGGCGCTCAGAGCTTTTGTCGAAGACGGTTTCCTGGGGCGCCCGCGGTTGAACGAAGTGTACTAGGAGATGCTCCAAAGAATGGGGAGGCTGCTAGGTTGCATAGGAAGGCAGGAGGTGGAGTGTGTTGGCCGGAATCGGTGAGAACGGTTGTCGGAGACAGAGGAAGTGTTGGGCAAAATTCTCCGGCCTGGGGGCGTGTCGAGGAGGGGCGTCTGGGGGAAACGGAAGAGGGGAGGCTGGCGCTTTAAGGTGTGCGATCACTGCGAGTAAAGATTGTCGTGTTAAGGCGTAATCAAGCCGAGAATTTATGTCTGCAACGGCGAGAAGAGGAGGAAGAAGAGGTCGTGCGGGGTGGAGAGGAAGAACAGTGGAGTGGGGCCGGTCAGTCAGTGGGAAATAGACGAGGAAGAGGTCCACTTGTCAGTCTCCTTGCGGGTAATTTCCTGAGTGTGAGGAAAACGGTTCGGGGAAGGAACAGGTGGGCTAGGTGGCTGCTGCTGGGTTAGTTGGGCCAGATTGTTGGGCTGTTCTATTTTTTCTGTCTAATTCTTTTTCTATTTCTATTTCCTGTTTTGTTATTTCAAACAATTATTCAAGCATTCAAATATTTCAAACAATTCAAACAATCATTAAACTTTGCATTGTGTTTTTGGTTCTGTTCAACAACATAATCCAATACTCCAAAATAAAATAATATTTTCATTCCTTTTAGGATCTATTTAATATAAAATAGATCATAGTTATTTAATCAAATATGATATGATTTATTTAATAAATCTCCATTTAAATTCCAAAATATTTTCCCAAACCAAACCAGTAGGTATCATTTGTAAATAAAGAATACTTGGAAAACTCATTTTAAATAATTTAATAAGTTTTGATGTTTCAACTAAATTGGTAAAACCTTTTATTTAAACAAAGTTGGATATTAAATTCTTATTAATTTATTTAAATCAATCTTTTGCTATTTTTATTCAAAACAAAAATGTTTTAGTTCAAAATGTTTGGCCAAGGTTTACTTGAACTTTATAGAGCAATCTTTACCTATAAAACTTTTATTTCAATTGAAAACCAAATCCTTTTATTTTAAAGATCTAAAATAGTAATACCAAAATATTTTATTTTCCTTTATTTAAAATGTTTATCTTTTTAAATCTCTTTAGGATTTATTTGATTCAAATTGGTTTGAGGTTCCATTTGATTTCAAAAAGTTTCTTCTGGCTCTGAAATCAAACAAAGTTTTATTTTGTTCATTTATTTTCACATTACAAGATTTGGAAAATCTTGGGATGTGACAGGCTACCACCCTTAAAATAAATCTCGTCCCGAGATTTGGGAAGGCTGGGGTTACAAACAAGTTCAAAACAACTAGGGTACTACCACCCTTAAAAATTTTCAAACAAAAATTACACATTGTCCTTCTTGGGATCCTGGGAAATTTCTCTAAGCAACATTTGCATGGTGTCCTTGGTTTCCATATTTGACTCATGGGCCAAGGTTGAGTTTCTCCATAGGCTTGTTCAACTTGTTCTTCATCTTTTCTGGACAGTTGCTTGCATAATGTCCTAACTCTTTGCAGTGTTTGCACATCACTTGGTTAAAATCCTTCCTTATCTTGGGTTTCACTAGCTTTTGTTTGACTTCTTGTCTCTTCTTCTTTTCTGGGCATTCACTGGCATAGTGTCCCATCTCTTTGCAATTGTAACATTGCAACTGGCTTATGTCTTTCTTCTTCTTTTTGGGTCTCTCCAAAGCTAGGAGTTCTTCTAGTTCATGTTCTTCATAGGTGAGAGATCTTTCTCTCTTCTTGGGGCATTGATCTTCATGTTCCTTGGATGCATAATCTTTGTCTCTAAAACTATTGTTGGCTTGGGTTCCTTCTAGATTAGTATCTTTGTCATCCTTGTTGTCATTAGCTCCTTGGGAAAAGTTTTCTCTCATGTTGATCACTTGAGTAACCAATCCTTGCAACAATTGGGATTGAAGTTTCAAAATCCTTTGTATGGCTAGGTCTAATCCATTGTTGTTGGCTAAAAACTGAGTTGTCTCTTGGCTCAACTGGTTTTGGGTTACTATAAGTTCTCTCATGTTGTCTTCTTGGTTGGTGTTGGTGTCTCTTGGAGTAGTCATCTGTTTGGGTTTGATAGGAGATTAGAATAGGCAAGATATTTCTAAGGAAATATTTCTAATCACACACATCACAATTCACACAAGCAATGTGCAAGCAATCACAAACAAACATTTCACTCAAACAAGGTTCAAGCACATACTTAGGCAATAAAATATTTTTGTTACACCACATAAGTTGGTGTGTTTGACTTAACTAAAATATGGTGGTCCATCTATATGGTTCACTTGTGATCTTTCCTTCCTTCATGATTCTTCTTGTATGAGATCTTGGTTTCCTTGAGAAAACTCTTGGTTACAATACTTCAAAGTTGTTGATGGCTCCTTCTTATTTTGCATTCCCTCAGTCTCTAATTCTTGAGCAAGTTTCCTTGTTTCACTTGTAGTCCTTAGTGGTTTCCAAGTTGGATGTCCTTGGTGAACATGCTGAAGATGTTGAAGTCATTAGAGTTGAAGAAGTTGAAGAAGTCCTTTGCACATGGTGTAGTCTTTGGTCATGGGGTTGGCTTTTCCATCAAGTTGAAGTAAAAGAGGTGTAGAGTTAAACCAAAATGGTTGAGGAAAGAGTTTACAAGTATTTTGTAAATAAGTTTTGGAACAAAATACAACTCCTATTTTTCTAAGGTTTTTGTCCAATCCTAGGGTTTTCAAATCCTACAGGCAACACAATGCTCTGATACCATCTGTAGGGGTCTCAACCTTTAATAAGGTTGATCCCTCCTGTGTTTTACAATGCTAGTCCCTGGATCAATAACTAGCATCCACAGTTAAGATGTAATAACAAGATACAAAGGTCATATTATAACTTTATAACCAGGAATAACATAGTTTTATTACATCATACTTAGCCCATATGGCTATTACATTACATTGCAGCAGAATAACAATAATCATGGGGTCCTTCATCTTCAAAGTGCCACAGGCAGATGTTGGTTGTATACTTTGTAATCCTAATCAAACAATCTTCACTAAAATCAATCAAACCTGCAACATACAAGTTACAGCCACAAAGGGTCAATACATTTGAATTGTATTGGCAAGTGATACTATATTTGTATAGTGGAGTCTATCATCTATATGCATTTGGCTAAGTGGAGTTGAGGCTTGCATTGCTCAAAATAGATTTTTCCTTAACATTTGAAAATACTAAGTTTTTGCTTGACAAAATCATTTTTTCCTCAATCAAAGATTTCAAGATCCTTGTACCAAGCCATCTCTCCATCAATGATTGAAGAATTCAAACAACCCTTGTTCAATCCACAAGATTTTAACTTAGAAATTTGAATGATGAGATTCTTGATTTTTTCCATGTCTTGATGCTCAAATTGTCCTTTACCAGGGACATGTCTAAGTACTTAGATTTTACACTCTGCAGAGGTGGTGCACTTTCCCCACAAGACTTGGTTTCCCAAGACAAGATCTTTCAGAATCTTTCCCTTAGACCAATATGGACGCGTTCCATCCTATCAAACACTACCACCCACTGTCCATATGGCTAAGTTCTTGCAACCTATATGATCATGGCAGAGCCCATATTGCCAAGTGGTTGCACTTGAAGCTTCTCAACATTTGACATCTCAAATCCCTTTGTTTCCTGGGTGGCATACCACAAGTGAGATACACAATCCAAGTCCATGGCATTGTGAACCACTCAACCAATCTCCACCAAGCAAGCCCATTCCACCCAGGGGATTCATTAACTTAGTTGTTTTATTAAACAAAAACATAAGTCTTCAGACTTAGAGATTTTTCCATAGTGTGAATATATTTTCCACCCATGTTTTCTATTAGCTAGGCTAAGCTTGATAGTAATAGAAATCTTAGCTTAGGAAGATCCTACTAGGGATTCATCTACTAGGTTTTACTATAGCAAGGTCTATACTTAGCAAAATCCATGCAAGTTTTACTTAGAGAAAAATCACTAATGCATAGTGAAAGTAATGGGACAAAAAGTATGAAGCATCACTTGCCTTTTTGGAAGGGAATGGTGGTTCACTCCTTGATCTTGCTAGTCTCACACTTCACTCCAAGTCAATCAAGAAAACACACATTCAATTCTCATTCCAAACCAAAGTCAAACAAACAATTTTTCACACACACAAATTAATGGAATCTAAGTCATGCATGGGAGCATGCATAAGATAGTTTTATTTTGCAAAGAGGGTTTCTATTGGGTTTCTAAACTTTGTAAGATCCAAATTGGTCATCTACCAAAGTGGAAAAGTCATTAGCAAGAGGGTTTTGTCCAAAAACTATTTTTAAATCCATTCACCATTTCATGTGGTGAAAAATGTTTTTATTAAGGCAAAACTCTTTGTTGTTCACCAAATGAGTTGCTATTGCAAAGCTTGGTGTTTTTGGGTCAGTAGGTTTGGTCCAAACTATTTTCTCAAAGTTTCCTTTCCATAAACATTTCCATAATAAAATCAATTCTTTTTATTTGGCTAGAAAATGACTAAGTCAAGTAATCCAACCTAAACTTTACCAAAATCATTTTCAACACCAAGGGTTGGTTCCTAGGGTCGGTAAGGTCACAACAAATCAATTTGCAAAGGTTTTACTTCAAAATTATTTTCAATAAATAAATTACATTTCTATTTGACTAGAAATGGTTTTAAATTAAAGAATCATTTCTTAATTTCTCCAAATACATTTTTGTGTCCACAAAGTGTTTTCTAGGGTCAGTAGGTTCAAATCAATCTAATTGCCAAAGGTTTTAACCCTAAATTCAATTTTAAACAATTTTTACATTCATAACAAGCATACAATTGTTTCTGCAATTTCAAACAAGCTAACAGCTACTATTTGCTAAACTAAGGGTATGGTTGGCTAGGGCTTGTTCTCCTGAATTCATTGATATAAAATTTGCAAAATTTGGACGTGTGGTTTGAAAGTTATAGGGTTTTCAAATTGCTACTTAAATCTGTTTTTCAAATCCTGTTTTAAAACAAATCCTGCCACGCGTCGCTATCTCACTGGCTGATACCGGTTCAGTGAGGATCACGTTGCGAACCGTTGGATTTAAGTTGGGTCGTGCGGCACAGATTGCTCGATACCCCTTCGGTTAAGTGAATCTATCGTGACGCTGCGATCTAGATCGGACGGTGCTTGCGTGCTCGACCATAGTCGGGCGGCGCTGCGACGGCTGCTAGCGGCAGCGACTCTGTTTCACGGCGGCGCCGGCGATACAGGAAGCGAAGCAGAGGGGGAGTGTGCTCACCGGGTTAGTGGAGCGACGCTGATGCTCAACGTGGGACTGGTCCGTCGAGGGGCGCACGGGGACGGACAGAATTCCTCGCCGGAGTTGGTTCTGGCGACGGACGCGCTCGGTCGAGGTCGAAGACGGCTCGGAGGAGCTCGTCGGAGGCGAGACAGACGGCGGCGCTCAGAGCTTTTGTCGAAGACGGTTTCCTGGGGCGCCCGCGGTTGAACGAAGTGTACTAGGAGATGCTCCAGAGAATGGGGAGGCTGCTAGGTTGCATAGGAAGGCAGGAGGTGGAGTGTGTTGGCCGGAATCGGTGAGAACGGTCGTCGGAGACAGAGGAAGTGTTGGGCAAAATTCTCCGGCCTGGGGGCGTGTCGAGGAGGGGCGTCTGGGGGAAACGGAAGAGGGGAGGCTGGCGCTTTAAGGTGTGCGATCACTGCGAGTAAATATTGTCGCGTTAAGGCGTAATCAAGCCGAGAATTTATGTCTGCAACGGCGAGAAGAGGAGGAAGAAGAGGTCGTGCGGGGTGGAGAGGAAGAACAGTGGAGTGGGGCCGGTCAGTTAGTGGGAAATAGACGAGGAAGAGGTCCACTTGTCAGTCTCCTTGCGGGTAATTTCCTGAGTGTGAGGAAAACGGTTCGGGGAAGGAACAGGTGGGCTAGGTGGCTGCTGCTGGGTTAGTTTGGCCAGATTGTTGGGTTGTTCTATTTTTTTCTGTCTAATTCTTTTTCTATTTCTATTTCCTGTTTTGTTATTTCAAACAATTATTCAAGCATTCAAATATTTCAAACAATTCAAACAATCATTAAACTTTGCATTGTGTTTTTGGTTCTGTTCAACAACATAATCCAATACTCCAAAATAAAATAATATTTTCATTCCTTTTAGGATCTATTTAATATAAAATAGATCATAGTTATTTAATCAAATATGATATGATTTATTTAATAAATCTCCATTTAAATTCCAAAATATTTTCCCAAACCAAACCAGTAGGTATCATTTGTAAATAAAGAATACTTGGAAAACTCATTTTAAATAATTTAATAAGTTTTGATGTTTCAACTAAATTGGTAAAACCTTTTATTTAAACAAAGTTGGATATTAAATTCTTATTAATTTATTTAAATCAATCTTTTGCTATTTTTATTCAAAACAAAAATGTTTTAGTTCAAAATGTTTGGCCAAGGTTTACTTGAACTTTATAGAGCAATCTTTACCTATAAAACTTTTATTTCAATTGAAAACCAAATCCTTTTATTTTAAAGATCTAAAATAGTAATACCAAAATATTTTATTTTCCTTTATTTAAAATTTTTATCTTTTTAAATCTCTTTAGGATTTATTTGATTCAAATTGGTTTGAGGTTCCATTTGATTTCAAAAAGTTTCTTCTGGCTCTGAAATCAAACAAAGTTTTATTTTGTTCATTTATTTTCACATTACAAGATTTGGAAAATCTTGGGATGTGACATCTATTTAGCCAAATATGCATGTAATGTTAGGATCCACTTATATTATACTTAGTAGTGAAACTTGCCAATACAATTCAAATGTATTGACCCTTGTGGCTGTAACTTGTAATGTTGCAGGATTGAGTGAATTTAGTGAAGATTGATTGACTAGGATTACAAAGTCTACAACCAACATCTGCCTGTGGCACTTTGAAGATGAAGGACCCATGACTATAGTTATTCCGCTGCAATGTAATGTAATAGCCAAATGAGCTATGTACGATGTAATAAAATTATGTTATTCCTGGTTATAAAGTTATGATATGACCTTTGTTTCTTGATATTACATCTTAACTGTGGATGCTAGCTATTGATCCAGGGACTAGCATTGTAAACACAGGGGACACCACCTTATTAGTATAAAGGTTGGGACACTCCCGTTACAGATGGTATCAGAGCATTGTGTTGCCTATAGGACTTGTAAACCTAGGATTGGACAAAAACCCTTAGAAAAATAGGAGTTGTATTTTGTTCCAAAAACTTATTTACAAAATCTTGTAAACTCTTTCCTCAACCATTTTGGTTTCAACTCTACATCTCTTCTATTTCAACTTGATGGAAAAACCTACCCCATGGCCAACGACTACACCATGTGCAAAGGACTTCTTCAACATCTTCAACTCTAATGACTTCAACATCTTCAGCATGTTCACCAAGGACTTCCAACTTGGATATCACTAAGGACTACTAGTGAAAACCAAGAAGACATTAGATTGCCTACCAAAGACATTGATATCAAGTTAGTGTATGGATCATATTGTCCTATGAGGTATGGTTATACTAAGTTGTTATTTCAAGAAAAACTTGTTGTTTCCTTCAACTCATGAGTTAAGCTCATAAGTTGTTAAGTGATTGGTTGCTTATTGAATGTTTGATGGTTTGATTGTTTGATTGAACTTGATTGTTTTGAGTTAGGACTTTTTAAAAACCTATCCACCAATACTTATCCCTATCAAACCAACAGATGCCTCCCCGTCATGCCAACCCCAACCAAAACAACAACAACCTCACCCCTGAGATGCAACAGATGATGGAAGCTCAGACACAGTTGATGCAGCAGATGACCACATTCATACAGAATTTTAATAACAACAACAACAATAATAATAATCAGAATAATCCTCCAGCACTTGACATGCTCACCAAGTTTCTGAAACTTAGGCCCGCAAGGTTCTCTGGAACAACTGATCCAATGGAAGCTGATGACTGGTTATGTTCAGTAAACAAAGACTTAGTGACTGTTGGTTGCACTGATGAAGAAAAAGTAAGGTTTGCAGCATTTCTGCTTGAAGTACCAGCAACAACATGGTGGGACAACTTTCAAATCACCACTCCCCTTGAAGATGTGACTTGGGCTATTTTTGAAGATGGATTCAGAACCACTCACATCTCACCTAGAGTAATGTACTTGAAGAAAAAGGAGTTTCACAATCTGAAACAACATCACCTCAGTGTGGCTGAGTATACTGAAGAATTCAACAATCTGGCACGCTATGCACCGGATGAAGTTGATACAGATGCTAAGAGAAAGGATAAATTTCTCGAGGGACTTAATGATGAGTTGAACCTGCAGCTAGCTGTTGCCTATGTCCCAACTTATCAATCACTCTGTGACAAAGCCACAATATTGGAAAACAAGATGAATCAAGTTGAGAACAGAAAGAGGAAACATAAACTCAAGAACTATTCAGGATCATCAAAGAAGAAGCATTCATACAGAAAGAGCAATGAAGATTCTGAACCACATCAGTATCACCACAACAACAATGAAAGTGATAATAATGGAAATGATACTGACAATGGAGATGCCCTTGGTCAGAACCAACATGACACATACATGAAAAAGGACATTAGCCAGTTGCAATGCTATAATTGTAAGGAACTGGGACACTATGCATCAGACTGTCCAGAGAAGAAAAAGAAAAAGGATGCCAGAAGAGCCAATGGAAATGACTCCAATGTGACCTAGAAAGGACATGTGAACCACATTGACATGAATGAGAACTTTGAAGAGATAGAAGAAGTGGATGTCAGGATTTAGAAAACTCAGAAGAGTCAAATAAGGACTCCTTGTCTGATTATTGAGTTGAACTTTTAGCCAAGAGAACCATCAATGTAACCCTATGAGACTTTATTTTTAAGGCTGGTAGTACCCTAGTTATTTTGAGCCTACTTGTAACCCAAGCCTTCCCAAATCTCGGGACGAGATTTATTTTAAGGGTGGTAGCCTGTCACATCCCAAGATTTTCCAAATCTTGTAATGTGAAAAATAATTGAGTAAAATAAAACTTTGTTTGATTTTCAGGGCCAGAAGAAAGTTTTTGAATTCAATTGGAACTTCAAACCTATTTGAATTAAATAAATCCTAAAGGGATTTAAAAAGATAAACATTTAATAAAAGGAAAATAAAATATTTTGGAATTGCTATTTTGGATCTTTAAATAAAAGGATTTGGTTTTCAAAAGAAATAGAAGTTTTATAAATAAGGATTATTTTATAGAGCCAAATTAAATCTTGGCCAAGCTTTTGAAATAAAACATTTTGATTTGATAAAAATGGTAAAGGTTTATTTAAAATAAATTAATAAGGATTTAATATCCAAGTTTTGTTAATAAAGGTTTTACTATTTCCAAAATATCAAAACTTATTTATTTATTTAAAAATAAGTTTTCCAAGTATTTTATATTCCCAAATAAAACCTACTGATTTGGTTTTGAAAATAATTAGATTTCAAAATGGAGTTTTAAAATAAACATCAAATTCTATTTTGATTTATTAAACAAGGTCTATTATATTAATGATGGACCCTAAATCTAAAATTATTATTTGGTTTTGGAATTATGGTTTATGCTACTGAACAGAACCAAATTCATAGTTGCAAAGTTTGTTGATTGTTTGAATTGATTTGAGTGTGATTTGTTTGCTTGAAATTCAAAAACAGAAATTAGTTCTGGAAAAAGAAAAGGTTTCAGGAAGGAAAAAATGGAATCTAGACTCAGCCCAACCGGCCAAGCCCACTAAGCCCAGCAAACAGCCCAGCTCCCCTCCCTGAAGAAAAACGTTTCGCACTCGTTTCATGACCCGTGCAGTGAATGACTGGTGGACCCTTCCCTCACTCCTTTTCCCACTGACCAGCAGACCCCACTTTTCCAGCTCGTCTCCTTCCTCGCGACGACCACGCCGGCCGTTTCTGCCGTTGATGTCGCGGCTTGAATACACATTGATTCCGCGCCTTAACCTCGCCGTGACTGCACTCTATTAATCGCCAGCGTCTCCTCCTCCTTTCCCCTCACACGCCACTCCCTCTCTGCCCCGAGGCTGCCTCAATTTGAGCTCGCCCTTCCACTGCTCCGACGAGCTTTCTCCTCCAATTCCGGCCAGCACTCGCCACCTCCTGCCTCCCCGACCAAGATCACACCTTCACCACTCCCTGGCGCATCTTCTTGAGCCCTCAGTTCGCCCGCGCGCGTTCCCTAACATCGACAAGCACGACACAGAGCGTCGCCACCGTCTGTCTCGTCTCCGTCGAGCTCCTCCGGTAAGTCCAGACCACCCCAAGCTTTCTCCTTCACGCTCGCGTCATCTACCTGATCTCCTGCGTCTAACCATGCTTCTAGTTTGCCTTCTCGTGACCCGTAGCATCGTCTTCGACCTCGACCAGAGCCAACCATCGCCAGACCAAACTCCGGCGAGGAATTACTGCTGCTCCTGAGCGCCCCTTGTCAAGCCAACAGTACTTTGAGCATCACCACATCCTCGCGATTCTGGTAAGCTTACTCCCTCCCTGTTTCGCTTCCTGCCTCGCCAGCGCCGCCACTATCTGGCCGCTCCGCCGCTCGCCGTTGTCCTAGCGCCGCCAGCTTTTGGCAAGTCAGTAGGAGCCGTTCGATCTAGATCAGGCGAGCAAGATTAGACCACTTAACCGCGAAGGGGTATGCTTTCTAGACCGCACGATTTGATTAGATCCAACGCACCGCAGAGCCGATCCAGCCAAACCGGTACCGCCCAATGAAATCATGACGCGTGGCCAGTTTTGTTTAAAAACAGAAATTTGAAACAGATTTGGATGTGATTTTCAAACCTTTGTAACTTTTGATCCACACGTCCAAAAATTGCAAATTTGGTATCATTGGAATCAGTAGAACAAGCCCTAGCCATCCATGCCTTTAGTTTAGCAAATAGTATCTGTTAGCTTGTTGGTTTTTGCAGAAACTTTTGTATGCTTGTTTAGATTAGAAAAATTGTTTAAAAATGTTTTTAGGGTTAAAACCTTTGCAAAATGGTTTGTTGTAAACTCACTGACCCTAGGAACCAACCCCTAGTTTGAAAAAAATGAATTTGGTAATGTCTAGGATGGATTAATTGATTTAGCCCATTTCTAGCCATTTAAAAATAATGGTTTTTGTTATGAAAATGATTTTGAGTAAAAACTTTGGGAAAATACTTTGGATCAAACCTACTGACCCAAAACACCAAGTTTTGCAAACTAGCAACTCATTTGGTGAAAAACTTAAAGATTTTGTTTTGATAAAAACATTTTTCACCACATAAAATGATGAAATGGATTTTAAAATGGTTTTGGGATAAAACCCTTTTGCAAATGACTTTGCCACTTAGGAAAATGGCCACTTTTGACCTTGTAAAGTTTAGAAGCCTAGTGGAGACCATCTTTACAAATAGAACCATCTCTTGCATGCTTGCATGCATAACTTAGATCCCATTGTTTTGTGTGTGTGAAATTGTTTGATTGAATATTGGTTTGGAATGCTAGTTGATATTGTGTTTACTTGGTTGATTGTAGTGAAATTAGAAAAGTGTGAGACTAGCAAGATCAAGGAGTGAACCATCATTCCCTACCAAAAAGGCAAGTGACACTATCATCAAAAGTCCTACTATTTTCATTATACTTAGTGGATTTTGAAACATGCAGGAAAATACTTTTTGTACTTATGCTATGCTAAAATCTTAATAGGATTCCCTATCCATTCCTTAGAGAAAACAATGTAGTTGTTACATGCTTAGCCATGCTATATTTTGAAAAGAGTTACATGTTGAGATTTTATGTCACATCCCAAGATTTTCCAAATCTTGTAATGTGAAAATAAATGAATAAAATAAAACTTTGTTTGATTTTCAGAGCCAGAAGAAACTTTTTGAATTCAATTGGAACTTCAAACCCATTTGAATTAAATAAATCCTAAAGAGATTTAAAAAGATAAACATTTAATAAAAGGAAAAATAAAAACATTTGGAAATACTATTTTGAAACTCTTAAATGAAAAGATTTGTTTTCAAATGAAATAGAAGTTTCATAAATAAAGATTATTTTATAAAACCAAAATAAACCTTGGCCAAGCTTGGGAATTAAAACATTTTGCTTTGAATAAAAATAGCAAGGGTTTATTTAAATAAATTAATAAGGATTTAATATCCAAGTTTTATTAATAAAGGTTTTACTATTTTACAAAACATCAAAACTTATTTAATTATTTAAAACAAGTTTCCAAGTATTCACTATTTCCAAATAAAACCTACTAATTTGATTTTGAAAATATTTGGATTTCAAATGGAGATTTTATTAATTAAATCAAACCCTATTTTATTAAATAACTAAAGAACCATTTTATTTAATTAAAGAATGGATCTTAAAAAGAATAAAAATTATTATTTTATTTTGGATTTTGGTTTATGTTACTGAACAGAACCAAATTCATAGTTGCAAAGTTTGTTGATTATTTGAATTGATTTGAGTGTTGTTTGGTTGATTGAAATTCAAAACAGAAATCAGAAATAGAAAAAGAAAAAGTTACAGAATAAAAAAAATGGATTTGGACCCAGCCCAGCCGGCCAAGCCCAGGAAGCCCACCAACCAGCCCAGCTCCCCTCCCCGAAGAAAAACGATTCACACTCGGTATCTGACCCGCAGGAGGCTGACCAGTGGATCCTCCCCTCACTTCTTTTCCCACGTACGACTGGACCCTACTCCTCCTGTTCTTCCTCCTCACCCGCGCGACCTCCTTCCCCCAAACTTCGCTGCCGTTGCTGCCATTCACTCCGCGTGATCAATTCGCAGTAATGCCGCGCCTTAAACCTCGCTGTGACTGCACGCTATTAAGCGCCTGCGTCTTCTCCTCCTTTCCCCTCTGTCGCCACTCTTTCTCCGCCCCGAGGCTGCCACAATTCAGCCCAGCACACCCTCTGTTCCGACGACACCTCGGTGACGATTCCGGCCAAGTTTCGCCACCACTTGCCTCCCTAAGCACGCTAGCAGACTCCCCACTCCCAGACACTCCTCCCCGTACCACCCATTCGACCGCGGGCGTCCCAGAACACCGGCTACGACAAGCTCTGAACGACGCCGCCGTCTGCAACCTCTCCGACGACCTCCCCTGGTAAACGCTGACCGCCCCGAGCCTCCTCGTTCACGCTCCCTCACTCGCCTCGGTCTTGCGCAACTAACCCTGACCTCTGTTTGCCTATTCGTGACCAGTAGCCTCGTCTTCGACCGTGGACAGAACCACCCGACGCCGTTCTTTACTCCGGCGAGAAATTATTGCAGACCCTGAGCGCCCCTCGACCAACCGACCACGCCCCGAGCATCACCCCATCCTCGCGATCACGGTAAGCATCCTCACCTCGTACCTTGCTTCCTAGAACCGCCGCGCGCCACCGTCGTCGCGCCCCCAGCTTTTGGCAAGCCAGTAGGAGCCGTTCGATCTAGATCGGGCGGGCATGATAGAGTCACTTAACCGCGAAGAGGTACGCGTCCTGTGCCGCACGATCTGATTAGATCCAATGGCTACCGCGCGTGATCCGGCTGAACCGGTACCGTCCAGCTAAAACGCGACGCGTGTCACCTATTCCGTTTAAAACAGATTTGAAATCTGATTGAGATATGATTTTCAAACCCTTATAACTTTGGATCCACATGTCCAAAAATTACAAATTTTATGTCGTTGGATTCAGGAGAGCAAGACCTAGCCAACCATACCCTTGGTTTAGTAAATAGTATCTGTTAAATTACTTGTTTTTACAGATTCATCTGTGTGCTTGTTTAGAATAGAAAAATGATTCAAAAATGTTTATAAGTTTGAAACCTTGGCAAATTGGTTTATTGTGAACCTACTGACCCTAGGAACCAACCCTTGGTGTTAAAAATGATTTTGGTAAAATTTAGGTTGGATTATTTGACTTAGCCATTTTCTAGACAAATAAAATTATTGATTGTTATTATGAAAATGTTTTTGCAAAGAAAACTTTGGGAAAATGTTTTGGACCAAACCTACTGACCCAAAAACACCAAGTTTTGCAATAGCAACTCATTTGGTGAAAAACTTAAAAGTTTTGTTTTGATAAAAACATTTTTCACCACATAAAATGATGAATGGATTTTAAAATGGTTGTGAGAAAAAACCCTTTTGCAATTGACTTTGCCATTTTGGTGAATGACCAATTTGGAACTCACAAAGCTTAGAAGCCTAGTGGAGACCACCTCTGCAATTAGAACCATTTCTTACATGCTTACATGCATGACTTAGATTTTAGATTCCATAGTTTTATGTGTGTGTGAAATGTTGTTTGATTGATTATTTGGAATGCTAGTTGATTTGGTGTTTGCTTGAATGATTGTAGTGAAATTAGCAAAGTGTGAGACTAGCAAGATCAAGGAGTGAACCACCATTCCCTACCAAAAAGGCAAGTTACACTATCATACAAAAGTCCTACTATTTTCATTATACTTAGTGGATTTTGAAAACATGCATGAAAACAATTTTATACTTATGCTATGCTAAATCCTAATAGGATTCCCTATACACTCCTTAGTGGAAATATTGTAGTTGTTACATGCTTAGCCATGCTATATGCTATATTTTGAAAAGAGATACATGTTGAGATTTTACAAAAGTTGAGAAAAGGACTTGTGTTTTACATAATAAAACAAGGACTCAATGAACCACCTAGGTGGAGGATACTTTAAGTTTTGGAGAAGGTGACAGCAAAAGGAACCGTGTCTATGGCAATCACTTTGTGTTGTGCTCCAAATGAAAACCACCTAGGAAACTTAGAGATTGAACATGTTTCTCCAATTGTGGCTTTCGTGTGCAACCACATGCTATTATGGCTCTGGCTTAGTCAACTACATTGGGAAGACCCATGCACTGTCTTCAGTTAACTGGACATGGGGATCTGGAATGCTTCATGGGTGCTGAAGGCAAGCTAGCAATGGTGTATGGGAGGACCCTTTGGAAAGACTTCGTCACATTCTCAATCTGCCAGTACTCCATCTTGGTGAGCAGTAATCCAGTAGGCCACTGGTGGCAACAAGATGGGATTGTGACATGTGGGTAAAGTGTACTCCTTCTGCAGAAGTTGATAAAATCTAAGTACTTAGCCGTGTCCCCGGTTATGGACAATACTGAGCAACTAAAGTTTGAACTATGGGAGATCTCGAATTCTAACTTCTAAAAATAAAAACTTGATGCACTTGGGGGTACCAAGGAATTCAAAGAGATTTTGTTAAGCTTGTTGCACTTGGGGTTACCAAGGTGCTCAAGAGATTTTTGCTTAACACTTGATGTACTTGGGGTTACCAAGGAACTCATGAGATTTTGATAAAACTTGTTGCACTTGGGGTTACCAAGTAGCTCAAGGGATTTTGACAAGGACTTGAACACTTGAGTTTCTACCAAGGAGCTTCAAGGAACTTGGAAAAAGTAATTTGACAAAGGACCAAAACCATTTTGAAAAGATAGGATAAAATATTGCTTAATGCAAATGAGCCTAAAACTCTACTTAGCCCAATTTGCATGTAATGATAGGATCCACTTATATTATACATAACAGTGAAACTTGCCAATACAATTCAAATGTATTGACCCTTGTGGCTGTAACTTGTAATGTTGCAGGTTTTGATTGATTTTAGCGAATTTTGATTGACTAGGATTACAAAGTTTACAACCAGCATTTGCCTGTGGCACTTTGAAGATGAAGGACCCATGACTATAGTTATTCCGCTGCAATGTATTGTAATAGCCAAATGAGCTATGTATGATGTAATAAAATTTTGTTATTCCTGGTTATATTGTTATATTATGACCTTTGTTTCTTGATATTACATCTATACTGTGGGTGCTAGCTATTGATCCAGGGACTAGCATTGTAAAACACAGGAGGAATCTACCTTATTGGGTTGAGACCTCTACAGATGGTATCAGAGCATTGTGTTGCCTGTAGGATTTGTAAACCCTAGAACAAAAACCCTTAGAAAAATAGGAGTTGTTTTGTTCCAAAAGCTTATTTACAAAACACTTGTAAACTCTTTCCTTAACCATTTTGGTTTCAACTCTACATCTCTTCTACTTCAACTTGATGGAAAAACCTACCCCATGGCCAAAGACTACACCATGTGCAAAGGACTTCTTCAACTCTAATGACTTCAACTTCTTCAACTCTAATGACTTCAACATCTTCAGCATATTCACCAAGGACTTCCAACTTGGATACCACTAAGAACTACAAGTAAGACAAGGAAATCTTGTTCAAGGTTTGGAGACTGAGGGAATGCAAAAGTTAGAAGGAGCCTACACCACTTGAAGTTTTGTGACCAAGAAATTCTCCTAAGGAAGCCATGATCTCATGTAAGAAGAAGCAACCAAGAAGGATGGAAAGATCACAAGTGAACCATATAGATGGACCACCATATTATAGTTAAGTCAAAACACACCAACCTGTGTGGTGTAACAAAAATGTTTTGTTGACTAAGTATGTGATTGAACCTTGTTTGAGTGAAATGTTTGGTTTGTGATTGCATGCATATTGTTTGTGTGAATTGTGATGTGTGTGAGTAGAAATATTTCCTTAGAAATATCTTGCCTATTCTAATCTCCCTTCAACCCAAACAGATGACTACTCCAAAAGACTCCAAGGTTGATGACATCAACACCAACCAAGCCGACAGCATGAAAGAGCTCATAGCAACCCAACACCAGTTGAACCAACTGACAGCTCAGTTCATAGTCAACAATAGTGATAAAGATCCAGCACTGCAAATTTTTTTGGAAGAACAATCCCAACTGATGCTCAAAGTGACTAACCAAATGATCAGCATGGAAGAAAACTATCCCAAAGGAGTTTATGATAACAAGGATGACAAGAATGTTGTTTTAGATGGAGCACCAGCTTGCATTATTTGTGGAGACAAGGATCATACTTCCAAGGAGCATGAAGGTCAATGTCCTAACTGTGAAGAAAATCATCCCATTGGACAATGCCCTACCTCTCAAGCTACTTGCTACCTATGTGAAGGAAGTGATCATACTCCTAACCAATGTCCTATCTACTCCATGGTGGAACAAAGGAAACAAGAAGGATCCAAGTCTACCAAAGGAAAAGGACCATTTATACCCCCAAACAAGACAACCCAATTCAAAGGACTAAAGAAACTTAAGAAACAAAAGCAAGACATGAGCCTTGCACAATGTCGTAAATGTAAGGAAATAGGACACTACTCCAGTGGATGCCCAGAGAACAAGAAAAATAAGGGAATTGACCAAGTGGTATGCAACAACTGCAAAGAACCAGGCCATTATGTAGCAACTTGCCCACAAGAACAGCGCAAAGAACTCCAAGATATCCACTGTTTCAATTGTAAGAACCCAGGACACTACGCAAGCAATTGTCCAGAGAAGATGAAGAACAAGTTGAACAAGCCTATGGAGAAACTCAACCTTGGTCCATGAGTCAAGCATGGAAACTAAGGACATAAATGCAACTATTTGCTTAGAGAAAGTTTTCCCAGGATTCCAAGAAGGACAACATGTAATTTTTGTTTGAAAAATTTTAAGGGTGGTAGTACTCTAGTTGTTTTGAACATGCTTGTAACCCTAACCTTCCCAAATCTCGGGACGAGATTTATTTTAAGGGTGGTAGCCTGTCACATCCCAAGATTTTCCAAATCTTGTAATGTGAAAATAAATGAATAAAATAAAACTTTGTTTGATTTTCAGAGCCAGAAGAAACTTTTTGAATTCAATTGGAACTTCAAACCCATTTGAATTAAATAAATCCTAAAGAGATTTAAAAATATAAACATTTAATAAAAGGAAAAATAAAAACATTTGGAAATACTATTTTGAAACTCTTAAATGAAAAGATTTGTTTTCAAATGAAATAGAAGTTTCATAAATAAAGATTATTTTATAAAACCAAAATAAACCTTGGCCAAGCTTGGGAATTAAAACATTTTGCTTTGAATAAAAATAGCAAGGGTTTATTTAAATAAATTAATAAGGATTTAATATCCAAGTTTTATTAATAAAGGTTTTACTATTTTACAAAACATCAAAACTTATTTAATTATTTAAAACAAGTTTCCAAGTATTCACTATTTCCAAATAAAACCTACTAATTTGATTTTGAAAATATTTGGATTTCAAATGGAGATTTTATTAATTAAATCAAACCCTATTTTATTAAATAACTAAAGAACCATTTTATTTAATTAAAGAATGGATCTTAAAAAGAATAAAAATTATTATTTTATTTTGGATTTTGGTTTATGTTACTGAACAGAACCAAATTCATAGTTGCAAAGTTTGTTGATTATTTGAATTGATTTGAGTGTTGTTTGGTTGATTGAAATTCAAAACAGAAATCAGAAATAGAAAAAGAAAAAGTTACAGAATAAAAAAAAAATGGATTTGGACCCAGCCCAGCCGGCCAAGCCCAGGAAGCCCACCAACCAGCCCAGCTACCCTCCCCGAAGAAAAACGATTCACACTCGGTATCTGACCCGCAGGAGGCTGACCAGTGGACCCTCCCCTCAATTCTTTTCCCACAGACGACTGGACCCTACTCCTCCTATTCTTCCTCCTCACCCGCGCGACCTCCTTCCCCCAAACTTCGCTGTCGTTGCTGCCATTCACTCCGCGCGATCAATTCACAGTAATGCCGCGCCTTAAACCTCGCCGTGACTGCACGCTATTAAGCGCCTGCGACTTCTCCTCCTTTCCCCTCTGTCGCCACTCTTTCTCCGCCCCGAGGCTGCCACAATTCAGCCCAGCACACCCTCTGTTCCGACGACACCTCGGGGACGATTCCGGCCAAGTTTCACCACCACTTGCCTCATTGAGCACGCTAGCAGACTCCCCACTCCCAGACACTCCTCCCCGTACCACCCATTCGACCGCGGGCGTCCCAGAACACCGGCTACGACAAGCTCTGAACGACGCCGCCATCTGGAACCTCTCCGACGACCTCCCCTGGTAAACGCTGACCGCCCCGAGCCTCCTCGTTCACGCTCCCTCACTCGCCTCGGTCTTGCGCAACTAACCCTGACCTCTGTTTGCCTATTCGTGACCAGTAGCCTCGTCTTCGACCGTGGACAGAACCACCCGACGCCGTTCTTTACTCCGGCGAGAAATTACTGCAGACCCTGAGCGCCCCTCGACCAACCGACCACGCCCCGGGCATCACCTCATCCTCGCGATCACGGTAAGCATCCTCACCTCATACCTTGCTTCCTAGAACCGCCGCGCGCCACCGTCGTCGCGCCGCCAGCTTTTGGCAAGCCAGTAGGAGCCGTTCGATCTAGATCGGGCGGGCACGATAGAGTCACTTAACCGCGAAGAGGTACGCGTCCTGTGCCGCACGATCTGATTAGATCCAATGGCTACCGCGCGTGATCCGGCCGAACCGGTACCGTCCAGCTAAAACGCGACGCGTGTCACCTATTCCGTTTAAAACAGATTTGAAATCTGATTGAGATATGATTTTCAAACCCTTATAACTTTGGATCCACACGTCCAAAAATTACAAATTTTATGTCGTTGGATTCAGGAGAGCAAGACCTAGCCAACCATACCCTTGGTTTAGTAAATAGTATCTGTTAAATTACTTGTTTTTACAGATTCATCTGTGTGCTTGTTTAGAATAGAAAAATGATTCAAAAATGTTTATAAGTTTGAAACCTTGGCAAATTGGTTTATTGTGAACCTACTGACCCTAGGAACCAACCCTTGGTGTTAAAAATGATTTTGGTAAAATTTAGGTTGGATTATTTGACTTAGCCATTTTCTAGCCAAATAAAATTATTGATTGTTATTATGAAAATGTTTTTGCAAAGAAAACTTTGGGAAAATGTTTTGGACCAAACCTACTGACCTAAAAACACCAAGTTTTGCAATAGCAACTCATTTGGTGAAAAACTTAAAAGTTTTGTTTTGATAAAAACATTTTTCACCACATAAAATGATGAATGGATTTTAAAATGGTTGTGAGATAAAACCCTTTTGCAATTGACTTTGCCATTTTGGTGAATGACCAATTTGGAACTCACAAAGCTTAGAAGCCTAGTGGAGACCACCTCTGCAATTAGAACCATTTCTTACATGCTTACATGCATGACTTAGATTTTAGATTCCATAGTTTTATGTGTGTGTGAAATGTTGTTTGATTGATTATTTGGAATGCTAGTTGATTTGGTGTTTGCTTGAATGATTGTAGTGAAATTAGCAAAGTGTGAGACTAGCAAGATCAAGGAGTGAACCACCATTCCCTACCAAAAAGGCAAGTTACACTATCATACAAAAGTCCTACTATTTTCATTATACTTAGTGGATTTTGAAAACATGCATGAAAACAATTTTATACTTATGCTATGCTAAATCCTAATAGTATTCCCTATACACTCCTTAGTGGAAATATTGTAGTTGTTACATGCTTAGCCATGCTATATGCTATATTTTGAAAAGAGATACATGTTGAGATTTTACAAAAGTTGAGAAAAGGACTTGTGTTTTACATAATAAAACAAGGACTCAATGAACCACCTAGGTAGAGGATACTTTAAGTTTTGGAGAAGTTGACAGCAAAAGGAACCATGTCTATGGCAATCACTTTGTGTTGTGCTCCAAATGAAAACCACCTAGGAAACTTAGAGATTGAACATGTTTCTCCAATTGTGGCTTTCGTGTGCAACCACATGCTATTATGGCTCTGGCTTAGTCAACTACATTGGGAAGACCCATGCACTGTCTTCAGTTAACTGGACATGGGGATCTGGAATGCTTCATGGGTGCTGAAGGCAAGCTAGCAATGGTGTATGGGAGGACCCTTTGGAAAGACTTCGTCACATTCTCAATTTGCCAGTACTCCATCTTGGTGAGCAGTAATCCAGTAGGCCACTGGTGGCAACAAGATGGGATTGTGACATGTGGGTAAAGTGTACTCCTTCTGCAGAAGTTGATAAAATATAAGTACTTAGCCGTGTCCCCGATTATGGACAATACTGAGCAACTAAAGTTTGAACTATGGGAGATCTCGACATTCTAACTTCTAAAAATAAAAACTTGATGCACTTGGGGGTACCAAGGAATTCAAAGAGATTTTGTTAAGCTTGTTGCACTTGGGGTTACCAAGGTGCTCAAGAGATTTTTGCTTAACACTTGATGTACTTGGGGTTACCAAGGAACTCATGAGATTTTGATAAACTTGTTGCACTTGGGGTTACCAAGTAGCTCAAGGGATTTTGACAAGGACTTGAACACTTGAGTTTCTACCAAGGAGCTTCAAGGAACTTGGAAAAAGTAATTTGACAAAGGACCAAAACCATTTTGAAAAGATAGGATAAAATATTGCTTAATGCAAATGAGCCTAAAACTCTACTTAGCCCAATTTGCATGTAATGATAGGATCCACTTATATTATACATAACAGTGAAACTTGCCAATACAATTCAAATGTATTGACCCTTGTGGCTGTAACTTGTAATGTTGCAGGTTTTGATTGATTTTAGCGAAGTTTGATTGACTAGGATTACAAAGTCTACAACCAGCATTTGCCTGTGGCACTTCGAAGATGAAGGACCCATGACTATAGTTATTCCGCTGCAATGTATTGTAATAGCCAAATGAGCTATGTATGATGTAATAAAATTTTGTTATTCCTGGTTATATTGTTATATTATGACCTTTGTTTCTTGATATTACATCTATACTGTGGGTGCTAGCTATTGATCCAGGGACTAGCATTGTAAAACACAGGAGGAATCTACCTTATTGGGTTGAGACCTCTACATTTTATGAGATTGAGAAAAGACTTATGTTTTATATAATAAAACAAGGACTCAATGAACTACCTGGGTGGCCAAGGATACTTTGAGTATTGGAGAAGGTGGCAACAAAAGGAACCATGGCTATGGCAATCTCTTTGTGTTGTGCTCCAAAGGAAAACCACCCAGGAAACTTAGAGATTGAACATGTTTCTCGTACAGTGGCTTCCGTGTACAGCCACATGCTAAATGGGCTCTGGCTTAGTCAACTACATAGTGGAAGTCCCATGCATTGGCATCTTCAGGTTAACTAGATTTGTGTAAGGGAGTAACCCTACATTTGTGCCTGGTAGACAAGCTAGCATTTTGTATTGGGAGGACTCCTATGGAAAGACTTTGTCACATTCTCGATCTGCCGGTACTCCATTTTGGTGAGTACTTATCCAGCGGCCACTGGTGGCGTCAAGACGAGATTGTGTCATGTGGGTAAAGTGTACAACTTCTGCAGAAGATCAAAATTCTAAGTACTTAGCCGTGTCCCCGGTTATGGACAATACTGAGCAACTAAGGCCTAAAGCTATGGAAGATCTCGACATTCTAATTTCTAAAAGAAAACTTTTAAAACTTGATGCACCTGGGGTTACCAAGGAGCTCAAGAGATTTTAATAAAACTTGATGCACTTGGAGTTACCAAGGAGCTCAAGAGATTTTTGACAAGGACTTGAACACTTGGGGTTACCAAGGAGTTCAAGGGATTTTTGGAAAGGAGATTTGACAAAGGACCAAAACCATTTTGAAAAGATAGGATAAATTTTGCTTTATGCAAATGAGCCTAAAACTCTACTTAGCCAAATATGCATGTAATGTTAGGATCCACTTATATTATACTTAGTAGTGAAACTTGCCAATACAATTCAAATGTATTGACCCTTGTGGCTGTAATTTGTAATGTTGCAGGATTGAGTGAATTTAGTGAAGATTGATTGACTAGGATTACAAAGTCTACAACCAACATCTGCCTGTGGCACTTTGAAGATGAAGGACCCATGACTATAGTTATTCCGCTGCAATGTAATGTAATAGCCAAATGAGCTATGTACGATGTAATAAAATTATGTTATTCCTGGTTATAAAGTTATGATATGACCTTTGTTTCTTGATATTACATCTTAACTGTGGATGCTAGCTATTGATCCAGGGACTAGCATTGTAAACACAGGGGACACCACCTTATTAGTATAAAGGTTGGGACACTCCCGTTACAGCATTATGCATTTTGCTCCTCCAGTAAGAAATCATATATTCCCTAAAGAGAAGAAGAAAGGTAAGAAAGGTAGGAGCAAGAGAGATGTTAATGATTCTTCATTTGAAAACACTTGATTCTTGCTTCTTGTGCCTAACTTAAAGGCGTTAAAGAAAAGTACTTGTTGGAAGATAACCCAAGAGTTTTCTTGAGTCTTGGAAGTTATTACTTCAGTAATGACCTGTGCTTATCCTTTTTGTTTGATTCTTTTGACAAGGATGACCTCTAATGAGAGGGAAGTAAGATTTGGGGAGTTGCTGTCCCCAAACAGATTTTTATGCTCCATCATAAAAATTTGTGAGGCGTCTCTGTAAGTCAGATTGACCTAAAAATTTACGAATAAATCCCCCAGTATGTTAGATAATTTTCGTTAGTTCAACATTTTTTGATTTGAGCAAAATAAGGTCTTCGAAAAAATCGGTTTCTACCTGCTGGTCTGTTTTGACAGATTTCTGCCATTAATTACATTCGCTTCTTATTGATTCCTTTTTGGGTTCTTTTTGGACTTTTTGATGGAATTGCTACAGTAGCTTGTGTTTTTAGTGAACGTTTTTCTGTTCTAAAAGCTAAACCCAAGGGTCTATTATCTTTTGAATACACTAATGTTGCTAATAAAGATTGTGTGAAGTTTTGTATGAAGGAAAAAATTTAGGTGTAGAGAGAGAATGATGTAATGAGATGGAGAATGGACAAAAGCTCAAGATTGACGATGCCACCCCGGTGTCACCCCAAGAAATATCGAAGAGGTAGAAGTGTCAAAGCTTGGGGATGACCAAGGCATCCCCTTCTTCATCAATAAAAAGCCCAGGTCTTTCTAGACACTTCATTTTTATTGTTTCATGCACTGTTGTGTTGTTCTTGGAGCGTCTTATTTTTCGTTTGCTTTGCTTAGTTTGTTTAATTTGCTTGAATAAAGTAGTTTGGACCCCCGTTCTCACTGTGTTGTTTCAAATAAGTTGATTGGTGTTGGAAAGGAGTAGAAAGTGCTTGCTTGAATAGTGCAAGAGGAGCTTGCTTTGACTGTGACTTAGACTTTAGCATGTCATGCTAGGTGTTGTTTTGACCTTATGCTTGGTGATTATTGCTGTAGAATGACCTGTTACAAACAATTGGGATTGCTTAGTGTGCCTTGAAATAATCATGCGTTGTTTTAGCATGCAAAAGCATAGTATTGTGGTATTCTCCTTTGATGCTTTGTTTGGGTTGACTTGGCACATGCTCACACCATGTTATGACTATGAACAAGTCACCATATAGCCTTTATGATCATTTAGTCCTTGACTTGTAGTACTACTCTATGCTTTGATTAGTGATGTTTTGTCGCTCTGCATGATTATGGCCATTATTTCTCTCTTAGTTGGTTGCTCCCAGTCTTTTGCTAGCCTCCACTTGTATGAGTAATCTCTACTCATGCTTCCAACTCCCAAGAAACCAAGTTATTCCAAAGTGTCCACTATAAATTCCTATGCATGGTGTGTTACACCATTCCAAGTATATTCTTGTTTTCATCTATCTTCCAATTAAAAAGTATTTTGGTATGTGAAAACTTAGTGATTAAAGCTCTCACAAACTTGATGGCACACTTTATTTTTCTTTCCCCTAATAAACTTGAACCATTGTGTCATATATGTTGTATATGCTTGCACTTATACGTTGGAATTAGCAGAACCGTGTTGTCACGGGGAACGCTTTCAACATTGCACTTGTACTTTGTGCACAGTTGATATCATGCTCTTTTTTCTATGGATGTCGTCGGTGTGAAATAAAAGGGGAGCTTGTAAGTCCATGGAATTATGTATGTGTGTTAGAGAAACACCTGGGCCGCTAGCCTAAGCCATGCCTAATCATGGTGGAAACTTGCAGCATCACCATAATGAGCAATTTGTGAAGCATCCTCAATAAAAACCTATGAAAATAGAAAATAAAAATATCGCTGAGATGCTCATTGTCTGCTTACCTTGTCATTTTGGTTATGGGATAGCTCCTATACCATGTGCAAGGGGTACCTCGTAGGCGGTTCTCTATGATACATATGTACTTTCTATGATAAGAACTTACATGTGACTAAAGTTGAGTAGCACGAGGAGCGGCCCTCGTATTCAAGGGACATGAGATTGCCAACTTATACTTTGTCAAGCATATACTCCATAGGTTGTTCACTTTAACCTTAATCACTTCAAGATGCTTATGATATGGGCAATGAGGGCTGAAAGCTAACAAGTACCATAATTTTTGGAAGCTCTTTTTGAAACTTGAAATCCCCGCTTCCTTTTATGAAGGGCCTTTATTCCACCCATTATATCGAGTCTCCACCTTAAGAGAGCATAGTTGCCATTCTTAGTTCTATGTGCATTATCCCAAAACTTATTGATTGATGCATATTGTTGATATTACTTGTTCTTGTGCTATTTGTATCTAGTCACTCTTATGAACTTTGAAGGTGTCCTATGCATCTATTTGCTACTCTATGAGGGACAAGATGAATTCCACTATGCTATGTTTTCTGTATGTGAAACAAACAAACTTTTTTCAATGCATGTTATTCATGATCTTTGTTTGTAGCCTTTCATGTTACATACACTGTTACTTTGCCTTACTGTTAGAACTCCATCTTTCATGCTCATGTTTAGAGTTCTTTGATCCCAACTTTCATTGCTTGCAAATGGTTTGATCTTGGTTTTAATGGTGCATGTCACCTCAAAAATTATTCTTTTTATCACTTACCTACTCGAGGACGAGCAGGAGTTAAGCTTGGGGATGCTTTGTCAACACCCGGAATTTTAATCCCAGATGCATGTTATGCCATACATCGCAATCCCAGAATTACCATTTTTGCGAGACATAACAGATTGGATATCACAGTACATCATCCATTATAAACCATACATAAGGTCTTACAACAAATAAAGGATCTCATGATCCAGTCTTAGTATAATCAAAGTAGCGGAATAATATAATAACGACAGCGTGGGCGAGACTCCATCTTCATTGTCACAGGCAATGCTGACGATGGGAGATGATCCTCGTTGTTGTAACCTTCCTGTGGTCCATCCTCCTAATAGTCTTCTTCATAGTCTGGCCATGGGAATAGCCAGGGACAAAGCCATGAGTACTCTTTAAGTACTCGCAAACTAACACTAACAGGTAAATGGTTTGAGTAGGAATGCTAAGCTCTATGTTGTTTTGCAAAAAGCTAGATTTATCTCTAACCGAGTTTAGAAGCAAAGAAAACTAGTTTAAGGTTTTATGACACCTAAGGGGAAACTTAGCTTTCACTTTCACAACTCTGTTGTGGTCAAGTAAAGTCATTACTCATTTCACAAGTCCTTTTGAAAACATCTGACGACGGAACAGTATGGACACTCCAACTGTACATAACCGCGGACGCGGCTATTCAAATAGTTTGACACTCTGTAGAGGTGGTACACTTTCACCACAATATTCGATACATCCGTTAGGAACAATCCTGAATTCACCATACTCAGTATGCGGATAATAAATCCTATCTTTTCAATTACACACCCTAGTATAGGCACCTCTCCTATGAGTTTGGCCTCCCAACCATGACCATCTGTCATCTTGGGAACTGCACAAGTGGTCAATCTTCACGAGGTAGCTTCAACTCAAACCTCGGCCGCAAGGGAACCCATACTAAGGTATATAAATTTCCAGTCAAGCCCTACCCAAATTCTGGTATTATGGTTGTACGGTAAAATTGGAATGGTATTGCATCCAGACAACCATCAGTTTTATAAAGGGCTAAGGCTCATGCCTCAACATTTTCATCATCAAAATCATCTGGTGTTCAAGAACACATGTCAAAACATTTCATTAGAATGACTCATCATTCTAAGGTTTTCATAATCATTTCCACCAAGTATTCCCATCTAAAGTGATCAAGTTTTATGCTTAGCACTAGCCACTAAAGTTGGGGGTAAACACTAATTAGGGGTGGTAAAAAAGTGTGACTTATCTAAGTTCAATCTCATTCCTCAGGATGACATCAAGATCTATCTAACTTAGGCCAATATGCTCTTTATGCTACCTCTAATATCTTTCCAAAACTTACCAGTCACTAAGTAAAAGTAATAAAGAGCTTTGATAAAGAAATAAAAGTAAACAAGCTTGCAAGTAAAACTAGGATTTGGTGTAATGAAAGGGGTATAATCACATATGCCTAAGGCATCTAGTTTGCATAATCCACTTGCAGTGTTAGGCTTGCAAAGTTGCAAGTGTAAGATTGCCTTGTGCAGAGTAGTGGTTGAAGTTCTCCTCGGCTTCTTCCTCGTAGTAATCTCCTTCCTCTTTGTATCCTTGGTCGGTTCTAGCGTCTATAAATAAATACGAGGTACACAATCACCAAAAAATACTTAACTAATCCTATTTATCACACCAGGGTTTTCACCAGATGATATAGCATCATCACAATCATCACAAGGATTAAGGCAATAGTTTCATTTATTTTCTTTTAGAAAAGTAATTTCTATTTATTGAAAAACTACTTAAGATTTAATATTCTCCAATTAAAACATGGGATCATGTTGACACATGTCATCACCACATATTTTAGTACTTGGGAATGTGATTTAAAGTGGTGTCAACATTTAATAAGATTTAACCTTTTTATTTTAATTAATTAAAGTGACTAGAAATGCCTATGGGGCATTATTTTATTACTTGTCCATTATTTATGTAAGTAAACCTAGATATTTTTATATATTCAGAAAGTTCTTATAAAATGTGATTTTTGAGAGTTAGAATCAACTCAAAAGCTTTTATGGTTGAATTTTGAAAAATGTTTGAATGCAAAAAAGTCTCTGCCTTGTTATTTTTACTGTAGGTGATCTATAATTCCAAATAGTTTGAATCCAACGGGCTTGGATTAATAATTTCAATACCTTTCTATCAAAATTGGTTTCATGCAATTTGGTTCAGTGAAACTCTCTGGATTGAATTTTGAATCAGGAGACAGAACTAGGTTTGAAACTAGAAAAATCTAAATTTAAACTACTGGGTCACGCGGGAGTGCTAACTGGGCCGGCCCACTGCACACATCGCGCGCGGGGGCAGGTTAAGTGGTTTTCCCACACGTTAGTGGGACTGGGGGTGCGAAGGGGTATGGGGCTATTACAACCGTAGGATTAGATGTAAGATCTACGGCTGAGGGTCGTCGTCCACTTCTGAATAGAACACGACGAGCACGAACCCTAGCATGGCCAGTGGGGGTCTATGGCGGATCAACGGGGCTCAGGCGATGGTCGGCGATGGGGGCAAACGACAAAGTCGACGACGGCGGTTCTCCTTGTACTGGTGGCTCCTCTTGGGGTGGCTCCAATCGACAGCGCCCTTCTCCTCCAGCAGCGGCAAGCTCCGGCGAAATTTCGGCGATGCTGCACTCGCCTTGCTCCGAGAAGAAGTGGGAACGATCAGTGAGAGGTGGGGAGTGGAATGGTGTGGAGAAATCGAACGGGGAAGGCCTCTATTTATAGTGCGACGAGGGAACCGAAGGGTATGGGCTGAGCTCGTCGGAGTCGGCTTCACGGTGAGCTAACGGCATGGCCAAAGGTAGGGGACAGTGCCTGTCTCCTGGCGAAAGCTCAACGTCTTGATGGCGAGGCGTGGGGCGGTGCGGTTCGGTTGGAATGCATCGACGCTCTGAGCGGCACCGACGGCAGTTTTAATGGCGCATAGCGGCTACGGGTTGCCCGGCGGTGAACGGGGTTGTCTGGGAGGTTCCTGGGGCGGTGGTGATCATGTAAGCGGGCGGCGAAGGCGGGGCGCGGTCTGTGCGGGCGTGTCGAGCACGGTGCTCTGGCGCGCTCTGGACATGGTCGCAGAGAAATGGGCGCGTGCGTTCTGGTGGTCCAGTGGATAGCAGGGCTCGAGGGCTGGACAGGGGGTGGCAATGGACGGTGGCGTGCTTGCTAGACACGGTGGCTAGGCTCGGCGCTTGCTCTGGCTAGCTAGCCATGGTCAGCTGGCAAGGGTTCTCTCGGGTTGGCATGGCATGGTGCACTGGGTAGGGGCTAGGGGTGTTCAAGGCACTGGTTGGCACTAGGGGAGACAAGTGTGATCAATGGTGAACAATGATTAGCCAAATTACTGCTCAAAATAGTGAAGTTTGGCCAATTTGATTTTCTGTCTCCAAGTGTTTGATGAAATGGCTGCAAGAAATTCAAATTTGAATGTTTGGATGAAACTTGGTGGGTGCAATGGTCACGTACTAGGTAGTCTCTGGTTTCTTGGATTTGTCAAGGTGCACTGGTTTGGTTGGGTTTTGAGAAATAGTGATCTTCCCATACGAACAAGATTCAAATTTCAAATGTCATTTGAATAAGGTTCCCAAATGTTTCTGTGGGTTTGCAAGGTGGGCTTGGGTTCACTTTCACTTGGTTTAGCAAGGGGTGAAAAGAAATGGAATTGTTTCTATTTGAAATCTTGGACTAGAAACACTCAAAGTGGGCTAGTGAGCAAGATTGGCAAAAATGACCATTTGCTTATTTGTTTGTTTTTGAATTTCTATTGATTTGATTATGCTTGGAATTGATTTAGATGATGTTGTTTTCATCTTTAAACCAATCCTTGCCATTCACAACAATCAAACAAGTCCATTCAAGCATTCATGCAATCATCAAATACACACATGCATTCATAATGATTTTAATTAACAAAAGTTTTTGTTAACCCTAAATTTGGGAGATTGGAATTGATAACCTTGATTAATATTTTTGGGATGTTACATGCTTGATACGTTGGAAACGTATCTATAATTTTTTATGTTCCATGCTTGTTTGGTATCTACTTTGCTTTGCTTTGTCCACACTTTGAGGTGTTTTTATATGTTTTTTGGTACTAACCTATTAACAAGTTGCCGCAGTGACAGTTGCATGTTTTCCGCTATTTTTGGTTCCACAAAATCTAGTAAGGAAATATTCTCGGAATTGGACGGGACAAAAGGCAAAGTCAATATTTCACCGAGGAGAACAGGGAGTCCAGAGGAGAGACGTGTTGGGCCACACAGAGATAAAACAAAACTTTTCCTCTAACGTGGTGATCCCAGGATCTAGCTGAGGTATAAGGCCACGAGGTTTACCACTAGACGCGTAGTTGCGGATTACTGATGAAGCGCGTCAGTTGATGCAGTGCAGTCCTCACGATCCGATCGTCCTGGTGCTGATCGTACAACACCTCTGCTGGTATCCAAACGTACAAGGAGGAGCACCGGCGGCGAACTGCTAGGTTCGTTAGCTGAGGTATAAGGCCACGAGGTTTACCACTAGACGCGTAGTTGCGGATTACTGATGAAGCGAGTCAGTTGATGCAGTGCAGTCCTCACGATCCGATCGTCCTGGTGCTGATCGTACAACACCTCTGCTGGTATCCAAAAGTACAAGGAGGAGCACCGGCGGCGAACTGCTAGGTTCGTTACGGCGGCAGGACTGCTGTGGAGCTAGGGTTTCCAACACATGGAATGACCTAACCGAACAACGATTAACCTTTCTAGGTTACGATGCTCCAGTATATATAGGGAGTGAACGTGGGCTCTGCTCACGCGACCCATTCACTAAAGCCCATATAACACTAG
The DNA here is from genome assembly GCA_916181665.1 of Avena sativa. Classification (NCBI taxonomy): domain Eukaryota; kingdom Viridiplantae; phylum Streptophyta; class Magnoliopsida; order Poales; family Poaceae; genus Avena; species Avena sativa. The sequence goes on from OV702279.1 coordinate 289,570,991, forward strand.
TCACCGTGAGTCCAACTCACTAACTCAGTCCTAATCAGGTTTAGGTCCAACCCAACCAGATTACATGTTCAGATCCAATCCGAACTTGCTCCCGCTCTTAAGTGTGTGACCCCGCAGGCTCATGGCTACTTGGACACGATTGGAGTCCGACTCTCAATCGATCAGTCGGTAGCGGCTCCTAGCAGAACGTGCCAACTCCCAAGTACCAAAGATTCATGACGACTTGCCTTTCCAATGCGACTTACGTCCGAGTCCCTTTTGCCTCACGATATACCTTGTCAGACTATAGGCAAATAATTTTCATCCCTTAAATAGTCTGACTCTCTTCTCGATCCGAGATAAGTGATTCACCCGACTAACTCTTAGTCGATCGCCTCGGCTAACACTTAACCGAGTCGTGCATGGCCATGCTTCCCGAATCATATCTCACGAGAGGGCCCAGAGAATATCTCTCCAAGTGGAGGGGCAAAATCCCATCTTGGTTATTCACATCACACAGCTTGATTCTCAGTCGACCCGAACTCTGCCTTTATAACTGACCAGTTATGGATCAGCATTTGACAGAACCTAAGTCGGTGATCCTCAACTCGGACTATGCAACAACCTCAGGTCTAAGGATTACATTGATTGAGATATACAAATGACAGCTAGTTTGTTGTACCTCAATATGGGTCAATCTGACTCGCTAAACTCTTTAGTCGAATCTGTGTAAGTTGGAATATCATCTCCATTCCCATGACAAGTGGAACCGAGTCATCAAGCCAACTTTCACATTGTTCTAAGTTGTGTGTCCAGCACAACCTCAATGACCAAGGATATTTAGTACAAACAACATGAATGCATAGTTCCACAACCGAATCACATATTCAATGATACACATCAGATGTTTATACAAGGACTACTTAATATCTTTATGAATACAATGGGAAATATCATCATACATGATTGCCTCTAGGGCATATTCCCAACAGTCTCCCACTTGCACTAGAGTCAATCTTCCGACATCACATGTCTAAGCATCTAATGCCCATGGCTCTCAGGTGGGCCTCATGCTTCGGCTGTGGTAACGGCTTTCTCAACGGATCCGCAATATTTGCATCCGTGTGTACCTTGCATAACTTGATATCACCCTGATCCACGAACTGGCGAATCAGGTGGTACCGCATGAGTATGTGCTTGTTCTTCTGGTGTTGTCTAGGTTCATTGGCTTGTGAAATAGCACCATTGTTGTCACAATACACGTCCAACGGATTGGACGAGCCCTGAACCACACCAAGATCCATGAGGAAATTCCTCATCCAAACAGCTTCCTTTGCTGCCTCCGAGGCGGCAATATACTCAGCCTCTGTTGTAGACGCAGACACAGTCTCTTGCTTGGAACTCTTCCAGCTCACAGCACCTCCGTTTATAATAAACACGTATCCGGATTGCGAACGAGAATCATCAGAGTCGGTAAGATAACTCGCATCCGTGTAACCCTTTACACTGAGTTCATCTTCACCACCATAAACCAAGAACATATCCTTAGTACTTCTCAAGTACTTCAAGATATTTTTAGTCGTTGTCCAGTGGATCTCTCCAGGATCAGCCCGGTATCTGCTCACAACACTTAGAGCATATGAAACATCCGGCCTAGTACAAATCATGGCATACATGATGGATCCGACTGCAGAAGCATATGGAATCGCACTCATCCGACTACGCTCATCAGTTGTCGAAGGACACTGAATCTTGATAAGTTTTACACCATGGGACATCGGTAAGAACCCCTTCTTAGACGATTCCATGTTGAACTTCTTCAACACTTTGTCCAAATAAGTAGTCTGACTCAATCCAATGAGCCTCCTTGATCTATCTCTATAGATCCGGATTCTGAGGATGTATGTTGCCTCACCCAAGTCTTTCATTGAGAAACTCCTTTCCAATGATTCCTTGGTTTCTTGCAACATCTGGACATCATTTCCAATCAGTAATATGTCATCCACATATAAGATTAGAAAATTTACTTTGTTCCCACTAAACTTCTTGTACAAACAAGAATCATGATCACTCTTGATGAAGCCAAACGATTTGACTACCTCATCAAAGCGAACATTCCAATTCCGAGATGCTGGCTTCAACCCATAAATGGATTTCTGAAGTTTGCACACCTTGTCAGCATTAGCCGGATCGACAAAACCCTCGGGCTGTATCATATACATGTCCTCGGTTAAATTTCCGTTAAGGAAAGCCGTTTTGACATCCATATGCCATATCTCATAGTCGAAATAGGCCGCTATAGCTAACATGATCCGAACTGATTTAAGCATCGCTACGGGCGAGAAAGTCTCGTCATAATCAACTCCTTGAATTTGTCGGAACCCCTTCGCGACAAGGCGTGCTTTATAGATTGCAACATTTCCATCCATATCAGTTTTCTTCTTAAAGACCCATTTGCACTCGACGGGTCTTGCACCGTCTGGCAGATCAACCAAGTTCCAAACTTGATTTTCATCCATGGACTTTAACTCGGATCTCATGGCTCCAAGCCATGACTCGGAATCAGATCCCACCATCGCTTCCGAATAATTTGCCGGCTCATCACTGTCTAACAGTAACACATCAGGAACACTTCGTAATCTTGCCGATCTTCGTAGTACAGGTGCTGCTTCCGGCTCAGCTGCCACGACCGGCTTAACCTCCAAGGTTTTTGCCGACTCGCTACTAGTCGGTTCCTCTCGAATTTCTTCGAGTTGCACCGTGCTCCCACTTACTCCCCGACTGAGAAACTCTTTCTCAAGGAAGACACCATTCCGAGCGACAAACACTTTGCCCTCTTCTCGGTTGTAGAAGTAGTAACCCAAGGTTTCCCTCGGATACCCCACGAAAATACACTTATCCGACTTGGCTGTAAGCTTGTCCGACTGAAGTCGCTTGACAAATGCTTCACAACCCCAAATCTTAAGAAAAGACAAACTCGGCTTTTTGCCTGTCCACATATCATGCGGTGTCTTCTCTACCGATTTTGATGGTACTCTGTTTAGTGTGAATGCCGCTCTTTCTAGACAATAACCCCAAAATGATAAAGGCAGATCTGTTCGACTCATCATTGATCGTACCATGTCCAACAAGGTCCGATTCCGCCTTTCCGAAACACCATTCCTTTGTGGCGTTCCTGGCGGAGTAAGTTGAGGAACTATTCCACAACTTTTCAGATGGTCATCATACTCATGGCACATGTACTCGCCTCCTCGGTCCGACCGAAGAAACTTTATTTTCTTGCCGAGTTGATTTTGTGCTTCATTCTGGAATTCTTTGAACTTTTCAAAGGCTTCCGACTTATGTTTCATCAAGTAGATATATCCATACCTAATCAAATCATCAGTGAAGGTAATGAAGTACTCATAACCACCCCTGGCTGTCGTGCTTATTGGTCCACATACATCACTATGTACTAGTACCAACAAGTCGGACGCCCTTTCGCAACTCTTTGCAAAAGGTGTCTTGGTCATTTTGCCGAGTAGGCAAGATTCGCATGTCTCGAACGGCTCCAAGTCGAACAAAGTTAGGAGTCCATCATCATGGAGCTTCTTCATGCGTTTCCAACTTATATGACCAAGCCGACAGTGCCAAAAGTAAGTCATATTTAGATCATTTGGTTTCAACCTTTTAACATTTATGTTATAAACCGACTCACCATCAAGATTCAAAATAAATAACCCGTCCTGGACGGGTGCAAAGCCGTGAAACACATCATTCAAATACAAAGAACAGCCATTATTATTGATATTCGACTCATAGCCTTGCCTCATCAAACATGAAGCAGAAATAATGTTTCGACTGAGCACTGGAACATAATAACAATTATTTAGTTCCATAATGAATCCGGAAGGTAAATGAAGTTGCATCGCGCCAACTTCCAACGCAGCAACTCTTGCTTTGTTGCCGACTCGAATATCAACCTCGCCTCTTGCTACGCTCCTAGTTCTTACCAGTCCCTGCAACGAGTTGCAGATGTGAATAACTGATCCGGTATCATATACCCAAGAACTATTAGGTGCATTAGCAAGATATATGTCTATAACATTGCAAACAAGTGTACCTGATTCGGAAGTCATACCTCCACTCTTGGCTTTGTCGGCCAAGTACTTGTTGCAGTTCCTCTTCTAGTGGCCATCCGCCTTGCAGTAGAAGTAAGTGGATCTGGCTGAAGGAGATGGCTTAGTCCCTGAGGAAGCGCTTGGGACCGGGTCCTGAGCCTGCTTTTTTTTTGAGGGTATCCTGAGCCTGCTTTCCTCCTGACTTAGCCTTCTTCTTAGTCCAAGAACTCTTCTTGAACTTAGCCTTATTCTGCACCATCAACACTTGACTGGCGCCCTTCTTGAGATCCGCCTCTGCCTGCTTCAGCATCCCATGTAATTCAGTGAGCTTCTTATCCATACCATGCATGTGGTAGTTCGAAATGAACTGCCCATATGCACTAGGAAGAGAGTTCAGAATTATATCCATAGCGAACTCTTCGCTAATGGGGTAGCCAAGCCTCTCCAGAGACTACACGTAACCAACCATTTTGATCACATGCGGACTCAGTGGATCACCATCCTTAAGCTTGCAACTCAGCAAAGCCTGAGAGACTTGATACCTCTCAGTCTTCGCCTGAGCCTGGAACATACTTTTGAGGCTTTAGATCATATCGTAGGCCTCAACATGCTCGAACTGCTTTTGCAAGTCCGGTTCCATGTGAGCAAGCATAAGACAGCTAATATTCGTGGACTCATCCTTAGCCCGACGGTAGGCATTGGTGGCAGCGACAGTCGCATTCTCATTCGGCTCATCTGGAAGTGGTTTGTCTAGGACATGGTCCTTCTTTTCTTGTTTGAGAACAACTCTCAAATTTCGATACCAGTTGGTAAAATTAGTGTCGTTCAGTTTATCTTTCTCAAGGATAGTTCTCAACGCAAAACCGGATATCTGAGAGTGAGTGCTACTTGGTGCCATGATCTACAACAAAAAATGTGCAAAACACTTAAGACATGTATTCATAAAAGAGCAAGCATATTAAACATTTTAATATTTTATGCTCCCACTAGAACCAACACCCCTCCGATGGTTGCTTAGTGATTCAGGATCCTAAATAAGCAAGTCGGCTAGTGAGCTTTAGCATCACCGCTAGCCGCCAAGTGATCTAGGTAGACAACTCCTTGTCAATCGCATCTCATGCGACTCCTGTTGGACGGGTGTCATCACATGCCCCGGCTCCCATCCGACTTTTCCCCGAGTCCCACAACCATTGTGATAGACCCGTCTAGCTTACCGAGTGTTTCCGCAGTAAGAGTCCGACTCAAACCCACCTAGTCGGAAAGAATTGGCAGCACCTCAATTTTATGAGCCCACTACCAAAAATGTCCAACTTGTGATGATGCAAACACTGGCGGGAAAACCGACTAGACCTTCTTTGAGGGATTAAATTTTACTGACTATCTAATAGAGGTAAAACTGAGACATAACAATAACACAAAATAAAGCATTTATAATGTGAAATGGTATGGCTCTCTTCATGGCGATTTCCATCTCCACAAAGCCTGTAATCCGACTCGTGCCAACTCTTGTCACTTGCCGTCTTACTCCATGTCGCCGACATGTACAACGCCTTGCATGCCTTCCGGGTTCTCCAAACAGCTACACTATCTTAGTAAAGTAAATTACATAGAGAATCCGACACGCAGGTCGTTATACAATAAAATGACAGCACCTAGGCTCCAGCCGGCTGACAAAAACCGTGATTCGCAGATCACGTATGGATTACACACATACATCACATGCACATGAACCATACCATTCACAACTTCCTGCAAAAAAAAAGTTATGCATAGATACAATATCTACCAGCGTTGTGAATCTCGCAACGACATCTAAGGCGCTATGACAGGGCGAAGCCGGCGGTCCCGATTCGATCAAACTTTTTGATCTTCGATAATCGCCTCTGGATTTACGTGTCACAGTCTACCCCGATGGCGGAAGCCGACCGGTAGGGGTATGTTGTTCCACGACCTCAGCGGTATGATCACGGAAATCAGATCTACCATTCCCCAAGTACATTTGATCCAATCAACCTCGTACAAAACCGATCTATCTCATAGATCGACCACCAAAACAACATATAGATCTCATCTACATCCTACCGCATATCACATATGCGAGATCTCGAGCCTAAAACCAGAAGCTATCCCTCTGATAACACTGTTGGGCCACGCAGAGATAAAACAAAACTTTTCCTCTAACGTGGTGATCCCAAGATCTAGTTGAGGTAGAAGGCCACAAGGTTTACCACTAGACGTGCAGTTGCGGATTACTGATGAAGCGCGTCAGTTGATGCAGTGCAGTCCTCACGATCCGATCGTCCTGGTGCTGATCGTACAGCACATCTGCTGGTATCCACACGTACAAGGAGGAGCACCGGCGGCGAACTTCTAGGTTCGTTACGGCGGCAGGACTGTTGTGGAGCTAGGGTTTCCAACACATGGAATGACCTAACCGAACAACAATTAACCTTTCTGGGTTACGATGCTCCAGTATATATAGGGAGTGAACGTGGGCTCTGCTCACGCGACCCATTCACTAAAGCCCATATAACACTAGTCACCGTGAGTCCAACTCACTAACTCAGTCCTAATCAGGTTTAGGTCCAACCCAACCAGATTACATGTTTAGATCCAATCCAAACTTGCTCCCGCTCTTAAGTGTGTGACCCCGCAGGCTCATGGCTACTTGGACACGATTGGAGTCCGACTCTCAATCGATCAGTCGGTAGTGGCTCCTAGTAGAACGTGCCAACTCCCAAGTACCAAAGAGTCATGACGACTTGCCTTTCCAATGCGACTTACGTCCGAGTCCCTTTTACCTCACGATATACCTTGTCAGACTATAGGCGAATAATTGTCATCCCTTAAATAGTCCGACTCTCTTCTCAATCCGAGATAAGTGATTCACCCGACTAACTCTTAGTCGATCGCCTCGGCTAACACTTAACCGAGTCGTGCATGGCCATGCTTTCCGAATCATATCTCACGAGAGGGCCCAGAGAATATCTCTCCAAGTGGAGGGGCAAAATCCCATCTTGGTTATTCACATCACGCGGCTTGATTCTCAGTCGACCCAAACTCTGCCTTTATAACTGACCAGTTACGGATTAGCGTTTGACAGAACCTAAGTCAGTGATCCTCAACTCGGACTATGCAACAACCTCAGGTCTAAGGATTACATTGATTGAGATATACAAATGACAGCTAGTTCGTTGTACCTCAATATGGGTCAATCCGACTCGCTAAACTCTTTAGTCGAATCTGTGTAAGTTGGAATAGCATCTCCATGCCCATGACAAGTGGAACCGAGTCATCAAGCGAACTTTCACATTGGTCTAAGTTGTGTGTCCAGCACAACCTCAATGACCAAGGATATTTAGTACAAACAACATGAATGCATAGTTCCACAACCGAATCACATATTCAATGATACACATCAGATGTTTATACAAGGACTACTTAATATCTTTATGAATACAATGGGAAATATCATCATACATGATTGCCTCTAGGGCATATTCCCAACAAGACGGAGCGGAGCCACAGGGCGGCCGCACACCCCAGGTGCATGCCCACCCTAGGTCGCGCCTAGGTAGGGTGTGGGCCCCAGGCTGCTCTCCTGCCTCGCCTCTTCGCCTATAAGAAGCCCCCGATGCCTGAACCCTAAGTACCCGATCAATATTCCACGAAACCGTCTGTACCCACCACCATCATCGTCCTTAGATTGGGGGGATCTGAAGCTCTTCCCGGCACCCTGCCGGAGGGGAGATCATCCCTTAGGACTTCTTCTTCATCATGTCAGTCTCCGGTATGAAGCGTGAGTAGTTCCACCTTGGACTACGGGTCCATGTAGTAGCTAGATGGTTGTATCTCCCCCTTTGTTCTTTCATGTCTAGATCTTGTGAGCTCTGTTCATGATCAAGATCTCATCTATTTGTAATCATGCATGTTGTGTTTGTGGGGATCCGATGGATATTGATATTACTATGTCAGATTGATTAATGGTTTTGTCTTATTGATTCTATCATGTCTGTGTTGTTTGTGATCTTGCATGCTCTCCGTTGTTAGTAGCTATCTTGGCCAAGTAGTTGCTATTGACTCCAAGAGGGGGTATTTATGCTCGATAGTGGGTTCATGCCTCTATTTAATCTAAGGGAAGTGACAGAAATCTCTAAGGTTGTAGATGCGATGTTGCCACTAGGGAGAATACAACGGTCTCTTGTTCATGGAACAAGTGGATTGTTTACCTTACACACTTTGCTTAAAGCAGTTGTATGTTTCTTTCGAATTAATACTGGAGGGGGTTCGGATGATAACCCAAAGGTGGACTTCTAGTCATAGATGTAGTTGGATGGCGGTCTATGTATCTTGTTGTATTGCCCAATCGAATCTCATAGGATCTTGATGTCTAGTATTGCATTGTTATGCCTTGATCAGTCCTGTCAATTGCCCTGCTGTAATTTGTTTACCCAGCATGCCATGTTTGTTTATCTAAGGAGAACACCTCTAGTGAATTATGGACCCTGGTCCAATCTTTACCATTGATACATCTTCCACTGTTATTGTTTACTTTCTGCAAACCACTGTTACCTTCCACACAATACAGTTAATCCTTTGTTACAGCAAACCGGTGAGATTGACAACCTCACTGTTCATTGGGGCAAAGTCTTGAGTTTGTGTTGTGCAGGTCTCCAAGTTGCTTGCAACACCTTTGAGTCGTTTCCTTCCTCCTACTAGTTCGATAAACTTGGTTTCTTACTGAGGGAAAACTTGTTGCTGTGCTCATCATACCTTCCTCTTGGGGTCTCCCAACAAAGTGTTCACAAACTCATTAGTTGTCCAACTCCTTCTGCCTATCATACAACATGAAGTCGAGATGATCCACCTGATGCTTCTGCTCTGGATGACCTGGAACCTCCAATGGTTGTCCCATAGCATCACCCCTTGCATAGTACTCAAAGCGAGTGCCCTTGGTCTGGTTGATGCTTTGCCCACACAAACGGGCAAGAGCTTCCTGCATAGCCCTTGCGAGTCCATCTAGCCAGTTGTTCTCCCTCAAGATGAATTGGATCCCCTCTAAGGTGGGTGCCTAAAGGGATACGGGTAGGCTACACTAGCGCAAATCAAAAATTTCTACTGTGTATACCAGGATAAATGTTGTCATAGATCACGAGATTACCACTAGACGCACAGTTGCGGAACTTGATGAAGCGCGTCGAGGCAGTGCAGACGTTCTACGTCTCCTCCTTGTCCTCGTCCCACGAGAAGCTCCCCTTGTGCGGCTCGTCCAAGCACTACAGATGCAGCGCCTCCGAGGTATCCACACGTACAGGGTGGAAGCGTCAGACGCCGGACTGCTAGGTCCGCGCGTGCAACACATGCGTGAGGAGGGGCGGCTGGGTGGAATGGTCTAACACTGGTCAGCTTGCCCCACCCTCTCTTATATAGACGTCCCTAGTGGGCTTCTACATTAGCAGCCCATTAGTAGCCTAAGTATGGTCTAATTCGGATCCAATCCTCATTAGGCTTCCAACCCCTTAAGTGTGTGATCCTATAGGTTCATATACGTATAGACATGACACGAATACTCTTATTCTGTCAATAGTTGGTAGCGTCCTCTAGCAAGACGTGCCAACTCCTAAACGCATACAAAGATCATATCGGACGAACCATCACAAGGTTTAGTACATGTCTTTCCCTTTGCCTCACGATATTTGGTCTAGCTCCAAGCTGACCTCCCTTTCTCGATTTGGGTGGCCATGCATTTACTAGGTTAACTCTTAACCATATGTAGCATGGCCATGCATTTCTGGATCCGATCACTCGAGGGGCCCAGAGATATCTCTTTCAAGTAGAGAGGGGAAAATCCCATCTTGATTAACCATGCCTTGCAGCATGCTTCAGGACAAACCCGAAAGCTACCTTTATAACTACCTAGTTACGGAGTAGCGTCTGATAGCCCCAAAGTATGTCGATCCACATCTCAAGTACATGCGACAATCTCAGGTCTAAGGACAAAACGTACACGATGTGTAGAGAGAGAGCTGCAACTAATTGCCAGTCTCAAGTTGGGTCAGTCCAACTCCATGTTCATAACATGTGTCCACATCATTGGTTTGACATCTCCATGTCCATGACTTGCGAAACATAGTCATCAACCAATCGATGTGCTAGTCTAATATTCACGTGTGTCCTCACATGAACTCTGACTAGGGACAACTCTTAAATAACCATACAAGTATAGAGTTTCACAAACAATTCACATAATTGCCAATTAATACAAGTTGCCTGATATGGATATTCAAGGAACAATACAATAACTCATGGATACATAAGAAATATAATCATCTCTATGATTGCCTCTAGGGCATATTTCCTTCAGTGCCTCCATCTTGCCTCTGAGATTTGCAACAATCAGCCATTGTAGTTCTCCTCCTTGTTGATCATTGAGCTGTGCTCCAAAGAATTCGGGATGTGGGTGCTCAAGAAGTTCCTAGAGTTGGTTTAAATCTCGCTCAAAGATGAGCTCACCTCTGTTGTCCAACTGGTAGAACTTGCTATACTTGACTTCCATCTATAAGAATGTAGGATGAGTAAGTTAGTGAGGTGATCAAGTGTTTCAAATTTTATGTAGGATTGCAAGAATTTTCGAGGAACATAAATTTTCTTGAAAGAATCTCAGTGATAAGAATGAGAATAGGTTTTCATAAATACTCACTTCTTTTTGTTTTGAAATTAGGTTTTTGATTCAAGCGTCCATTCTAACTAGGGTCTCCTATGGTCAGGATGGCTCTGATACCAACTTGTCAACACCCGGATTTTTAATCCCAGATGCCTGTTATGCCATACATCACAATCCCAGGATTACCATTTTTGCGAGACATAATAGATTGGTACCATAGTTCATCATCCATCACAAACCATAATAAAGGTCTTACAAATAAAGGATCTCATGATCCAGTCTTAATACAATCAACGCAGCGGAATATATAATAACAGTAGCATGGTCGAAGCTCCATCTTCAGGGTCACAGGCAATGCTGACGATGGGAGATGATCCTAGTTGTCATAGACTTCCTAATGTCCATCATCCTGGTAGTCCTCCTCATAGTCTAGCCATAGGAATAGCCAGGGACAAAGCCATGAGTACTCCATAAGTACTCACAAACTATCACTAACATGTAAAGTAGTTCAAGTAGGAATCCTAAGCTCTAGGTTTATTTGCAAAAAGCCAGGTTTATCTCTAACTGAGTTTATAAGTAAAGAAAACTAGTTTAATGTTCTATAACACCTAAGTGGGAACTTAGTTTTCATGTTCACAACCCTGTTGTGGTAAAGTCAAATTCATAGTTCATTTCACAAGTCATTTTGAAAACATCTGATGACGGAACAGTATGGCCACTCCAACTGTCCATAACCACAGACGTGGCTATTCGAATAGTTTGACACTCTGCAGAGGTGGTACACTTTCACCACAACATTCGATACATCTGTCAGGAACAATCCTGAATCATCATACTTAGTATGCAGATAATCAATCCTAACCTTTCAATTACACACCCTAGTATAAGCACCTCCCCTATGGGTTTGGCCTCCCAACCATGACCATCTATCATCTTGGGAACTGCACAGGTGGTCATTCATCACGAGGTAGCCTCAGCTCAAACCTCTGCCGCAAGGGAACCCATACTAAGACATATAAACTTCCAGTCAAGCCCAACCCAAATTTGGGTATTGTGGTTGTACGGAAAAATTGGAATGATATCGCATCCGAACCCAACTATCAATTTTAGAAAGGGCTAAGGCTCATGCCTCAACATTTTCATCATCAAATCATCTCGTGTTCATAACACATGTCAAAACATTTAAATAGAATGAATCTTCATTCCAAGGTTTTCATAATCATTTTCACCAAGTATTCCCATATAAAGTGATCCACTTTTATGCTTAGCACTAGCCACTAAAGTTGAGGGTATTCACTAATGAAGGGTGCTAAACAAGTGTGACTATCCAGATCTAGTCTCATGCCTCAGTATGACATCTAAGTATAACTATTTAGGCCAAGTTTTATGATCTTTATGCTATCTATACTATCTTTCTAAAACTCAGAAAGCACTAACTAAAAATAAATAAAGAACTTTGATAAAATAAAAGAATTAATGTTTGCAAGTAAAACTGGGATTTGGTATAATCAAGGTTGCATAACCAAAGCATTCCTAATGCATTGCATAGGTTATCTTGTAGGGTTAGGCTTGCATGGTTAAGAAACTTGCAAGTGTGATCTTGCATAAGTAACTTGCAAGTGGTAGCTTGCCTTTATTGGTGTAGTGGTTGAAGTTTTCTTCTTCTTCTTCATAGTACTCCTCCTCCTCATAGCCTTGGTCGGTACTAGCTTCTATAAATAAATACGAAATCACCAAACAATACTTAACTACTTATATTTAGCACATAAGGGCTCACACTAGATGATCTAGAATCATCACAATCATCACATGAAATAAAGACCTAGTCTTATTTATTTTATTTTAGAAAAGTAATTTCTACTCATTGAAAACTACTTAAGATTTAATATTCTCCAATTAAAATGTGGGATCATGTGGACACATGTCATCACCACATATTCTAATACTTGGGAATGTGATTTAAAGTGGTGGTCATATTTTATAAAGTTTAAAATTACTATTTTATATAATTAAAGTGACTAGAAATGCCCATGTAGCATTCTTTTAGTACTAGTCCAAGATCACTACATGTAAACCTAAATGTTTTTACATATTCAGATAGATCTTGTAAAATGTGATTTTTGAGAGTTGGAATCAACTCAAAAGCATTTATGGTTGATTTTTGAAAAATGTTTGAATGTGAAAAAGTCTCTGCTTGTTATTTTTACTATAGGTGATCTATAATTTCAAATGGTTTGAATCCAACAGGCTTGGATAGATAATTTCAATACCTTTCTAACAAAATTGGAATCATGTAATTTGGTTCAGTGAATCTTCTTGAATTGATTTTTAAATCTACTAATAGAACTAGGTTTGAACTAAAATAGAAAATATCTATTTGAATTGCTAGGATACGTGCGGGAATGTTACTGGGCCGGCCCAGCTACACAACGCGCGTGCAGCGGGCTGCTAACAGGGGGTCCCATGTGTCAGCGGCTCAGTCTAAGCGAAGGGGTATGTTTCAATCTGGTCCATGCAATTATACTACAATCTACAGCTCACGTTCGTCGTCTCCGTCGAATAACTCTGACGAGACCGAACTCTAACGCGACGGTGGGGGTACACGGTGGCTCACCTGGGCTCCAGCTAGGATCGACGATGGGGGTGAACGACGTTGTCGATGATGGTAGTTCGAACGGTGGTCGCGATGGCTCCTGGGGTGGCTCCAATCAACGACCCTTCTCCTCCTCTGCAGCGGCGGGCTCCGATGCAATTCCGGTAGGCTGGTGCTCGCCTTGTCTTAACACCCGGATTTTTAATCCCAGATGCTTGTTATGCCATACATCGCAATCCTAGGATTACCATTTTTGCGAGACATAACAGAATTGGATACCACAGTACATCATCCATTACAAACCATACATAATGTCTTACACAAATAGGGATCTCATGATCCAGTTCTTAATACAACTTCAAGCAGCGGAATATGTAATAATAACGTTAGCGTAGGCGAAGCTCCATCTTCGGGGTCACAGGCAATGCTGACGATGGGAGATGATCCTAGTTGTCGTAACCTTCCTGGGGTCCATCCTCCAGGTACTCCTCTTCATAGTCTGGCCATGGGAATAGCCAGGGACAAAGCCATGAGTACTCTTTAAGTACTCGCAAACTAATACTAACAAGTAAAAGGGTTTTTGGATAATAGGACACTAGGCTCTAGGGTTGTTTTGCAAAAGCCAGATTTATCTCTACTAAGTTTGGAAGCAACGAATGCTAGTTAAGGTTTTATAACACCTAAGTGGGAACTTATATCTCATGCCACAACCCTGTTGTGGTAAAGTCAAAGTCTCAATTTATTTCACAAGTCTTTTGAAAACATCTGACGGGGGAACAATATGGCCACTCCAACTGTCCATAACCGCGGACGCGGCTATTCGAATAGTTTGACACTCTGCAGAGATTGTACACTTTCACCACAACATTCGACACATCCGTCAGGAACAAATCCTGAATTCACCATACTCAGTATGCGGATAATCAATCCTAACCTTTCAATTACACGCCCTAGTATAAGCACCTCTCCTGTGAGTTTGGCCTCCTAACCATGACCAACTGTCATCTTGGGTACTGCACAGGTGGACAATCTTCACAAGGTAGCCTCAGCTCAGACCTTGGCCGTGAGGGAACTAATACTAATGTATATAAGTTTCCAGTCAAGCCCTACCCAATCTTCGGGTATTGTGGTTGTACGATAAAATTGGAATGGTATCGCATCCAGACAACCATCAGTTTTAAGGCATATAGTGACATGGTAGCAAGCAGGTATTATCTTGCACAATATCAGGATAAGCTTGCTAAATTGCAAGTGTTAGCTTGCCTTGTGCAGAGCAGTGGTTGAAGTTCTCCCCAGCTTCTTCTTCGTAGAATCCTCCTTCCTCCTCGTATCCTTGGTCGGTACTAGCGTCTATGAATAAATACGAGGTACACAATCACCAAACAATACTTAACTACTTGCAATCATCACACAAAAGGGTCCTATAGATGATCTAGCATCATCACTAACATTACAAGATTAAAGCTTGGTGTAATTCCTTTTATTTTTAGAAAAGTAATTTCTACTCATTGAAAAACTACTTAAGATTTAATATTCTCCAAACCAAACGTGGGATCATGTTGACACATGTCATCACCACACATTTTAGTCCAAGGGAATGTAATTTAAAGTGGTGTCACAATTTAATAAGGTTTAACCTTTTATTTTAATTAAATAAATTGACTAGAAATGCCTATGTAGCATTCTTTTATTACTTGAACATTATTTCTGTAAGTAAACCTATATATTTTTATATATTCTGAAAGGTATGGTTAAATGTGATTTTTGAGAGTTGGAATCAACTCAAAATCTATTATGGTTTTAATTTGAAAAATGTTTGAATGCAGAAAAGCTTCTGCCTTGTTATTTTTACCAAGGATGATCTACAGATCCAAATGACTTGAATCCAACGGGCTTGGATTCAGCATTCCCAGACCTTTCTAACAAAATTGGTTTCATTCAATTTGGTGCACTGAATCGATCTTGGTTGAATTTTTAAACTGGGTACAGAAGTGTGTCTGAAATAAAATGGAAAAGGTTTAATTCAAATAACTGGGCTGCGCGGGAAAGGTTAACGGGCCGGCCTGCTAAGCACAGCGCTTCCGCGGGCTATGTAAGTGGCTGTCCCCACGCGTCAGTGAGACAGGGGGTGCGAAGCGGTATGGGTCGATGTGGTGTGTTCGATCTGGTTCTAATCCAACGGCTGAGGGTCATCGTCGATGTTGGGCAACGCCGGCGAGACAGAAACCTAGCGCGGCCAGTGGGGGCCTTTGGGGGCTCACCGGGGTTCAGGCGAGGGTCGGCGAGGCGAGCGAACGACGAAGTCGACGACGACGAACCTCCTGGTACCGGCAGCTTCTCCTGGGGCGGCTCAAATCGCTGGCTCCCTTCTTCTCCAGTAGCGACGGGCTCCGGTGAAATTCCGGCGATGTGCTGCTCGCCTTGCTCCGGGGACGGGGTGGCACGATCAGTGATGAGAGGGAAGTGAGATGGTGTGCTCAATTCGGCTGGGGGTGGCCTCTATTTATAGTGGAGCGAGGGGACCAACGGGGCGCAAGGTGAGCTTGTCGTGGTCAACAGTACAGACGGCTATCGGCGTGGGCGACGGTAGGGGGCGGTGCAGTGCTCCCTGGCAATGCTCAACGACATGGTGGCGAGACGTGGGGCGGTGTGGTTTGGTCGGAACGCGACGGTGCTCAGCGCGTGCCCGACGGAGAATTTAATGGCGCACAGCGCGCGTGGTCCGCGCGGCGGCGAACGAGCAAGTCTGCGGGGTTGCTGGGACGATGGTGATCACGTATGCACGCGGCGAGGGCGGCGCGCGGTCTTTGGGCGTCGGTCGAGCGTGGCGCACGGGGCGTGCTCTCGGCATGGTTGCTGGCGATGTTGGCATGGTTCGTGCGTGCGGTCTAGTGGTTGGCAACATTCCAGCGCTGGACAGGGAGTGGTGGTGGGGTGTTGGCTTGCTCCTAGACATGGTGGCTAGGCTTGTTTCTCCTCCTAGCTTGCTGTCGACATGGGGGTGACAAGTGTGCATTCGGCCTGCTCACCATTGATGGCAATGCCAAGCTTACAGTGATGCTAATGGTGTGAAATTGAGCTAGATGATCTACTAAAACCTAGTTATAACCAGAGAGGGAACAAGTTAGGCTTCAATCACTGCTCACAATAGTGTTTGGATTTTGTTTGATTTGTGTCTGCCAAGTGTTTGATGAAATGGCCGCAAGAACTCAAGTTTTGAATTTTGAAAAGATTTTTGGTGGGTGTGCTAGGTTGGTGCTGGTGAGTCTGCAGATGCTTGGGTTTTGAAAGTTGAGCTTGTTTGAGTGGTTTTTGAAAAAGTGGGATCTTCCCATATGATAAAGATTCAATTTTGAATTGTCATTTAAACTATGCATTTGAAAGTTTCTGGATGATCACAAAGTGGGCCTTGATACTTTGTTATGAGTACAATCAAGGGGTGCAAAGATCCAGAAAAGTTTCTGTTGGGTTCTGAAAGTTTGAGACAGCCAAAGTAGGCATGGGAGTTAAATTGGTCCAAATGACCATTCCCTTATTTTATTTGTTTTGAGTTGCTTGTCTTTGGGAAAAGTGTGGGAAATGTTTAGATGATGTTTATTTCACCTAAGCATCCATTTACAAGCAATGGAACACACACACAAGGTGGTTCAAAAGAATTCAAAATGAAATGCATACTCACATGCATGCTTCCATAATTTTATTTAGAAAAGTTTTTGTTAACCATAATTTTGATGATTAGAGTTTGATGATCCAAGTTTAGTATTTTTGGGATGTTACAAACCTTCCTCCCTTAAACAAAATCTCGTCCCGAGATTTCAAAAAGGACGAAAAAGATTACCTAGAATTTGAAGAGATCGGGAAACTCTGTCCTGATGTGATCTTCGCGCTCCCAGGTAGCTTCCTCTTATGTGTGGTTGCTCCACTAAATCTTGAGAAACTTGATGCTTCGGGTTCGGGTAGTTCTGAAGGCTTCTTCCAAAATACGGATGGGTACTTCGGGATAGGTCAGGTCATCGTTGATCTCTATGGTCCGGTGATCGATATTTTTGAACACTTCGGTCTTCTCGGGGACTTCGAGACACTTGCGAAGTAATGAGATATGGAACACATTGTGAACAGATGACATCTCTTCGGGTAGTTCCAATTGATAAGACACTTCTCCTCGATGGTTCAGAATTTTGAAAGGTTTGATATATCTGGGGGCTAACTTTCCTTTGAGTTGGAAACGCTGCATTCCCTTTAATGGTGACACTTTCAGATAAACAAAATCTCCTATGTTGAAGGCGAGGTCTCTACGTCTCTTGTCGGCGTAACTCTTCTGTCTGGACTGGGCGGTCTTGAGGTGCTCACGAATCTTGTGAACCTTCTCTTCTGCTTCTCGTAGGATGTCGGGTCCGAAAATCTGACTCTCTCATACTTCCGACCAGTTCAAAGGGGTGCGACACTTTGTTCCGTACATGAATTCAAATGGGGCCATTTGCAGACTGGCTTGATAACTGTTATTCTATGAGAATTCTACAAACGGTAGACAGTCTTCCCACTTGGATCCATATTCTAACACACATGCTCTCAGCATATCTTCGAGTATTTGGTTTACTCGTTTCGTTTGTCCATCGGTCTGAGGGTGATACGCGGTACTGAAATCTAGGCGGGTTCCTAAACCTTCTTGGACTTTCTTCCAGAATCTCGAGGTAAACTGAGTTCCTCGATCCGATACGATGTTCTTGGGTACTCCATGCAAACTAACTATTCTAGCGATGTACAACTCCGCTAGCTTCGAACTCTGATATGTGGTCTTGACGGGCAAGAAATGGGCGACTTTGGACAATCGGTCCACTATGACCCAGATAGAGTCATTTCCCCTACTAGAAGTAAGCAGTCCGGTGATAAAGTCCATTCCAACGGAATCCCATTTCCATTCCAGAATCTGCAAGGGTTGCAACAATCCAGCGGGTCTTTGATGTCCTGCCTTGACTCGCTGACATATATCACACTTGGCGATATAGCTTCCGATTTCTCTCTTCATCTTATGCCACCAAAATTGCTCTTTTAAATCTTGATACATCTTAGTTCCTCCGGGATGGATAGAATAAAGAGTATCATGAGCCTCCTTCAGAATCACTTCTTTCAACTCAGAATCTGCTGGTACACAAAGGCGTCCTTTGTACCACATAACTCCTTCTTTGTCTTCGGTGAATCCGGGTACTTTTCCTGTACCGATACGACGCTTGATTCCGTCGATACTAGCATTTCCCTTCTGCGCCTCTTTAATCTGACTGATCAAAGTGGGCTGAAGTTCTATGCTAGCCAAAGAATCCTTCACTTACTAATTCTATTCGAAAATCTTCCATCTCTTTGTGCAAGCTTGGTTGCTCCTTCAAGATCATGGAGTTCAAGCGGCACGGCAATCTGCTAAGGGCATCGGCTACCACATTGGCTTTACCAGGGTGATAGTGAATGTCCAGATCGTAATCCTTGATTAGCTCAATCCATCTTCTCTGTCTCATATTCAGCTCCTTCTGAGTGAATATATACTTCAGACTCTTGTGATCCGTATAGATCTCACAATGGTTTCCCATCAGGTAATGCCTCCATGTCTTCAGGGCTAGAACTACGGCTGCGAGTTCGAGGTCATGGGTTGGGTAATTTTGCTCATGTTGCTTCAGTTGCCGAGATAGATAAGATATAACTTTGCCTTCTTGCATTAGCACACATCCGAGACCGATCTTGGATGCGTCACAATACACATCGAAGGGCTTCGTAATATCCGGCATGATCAAGACTGGGGCTGAAATCAATCTCCTTTTGAGTTCTTGAAAACTCGCTTCACATTTGTCGGTCCATTCAAACTTCTTGTCCTTCTTCAGCAATTGGGTCATGGGTCTGTCGATACTCGAGAATCCTTCTACGAATTTGCGGTAATATCCCGCCAATCCGAGAAATGAACGAACTTGGGTTTGAGTGGTTGGGGCTTGCCAATCTTCTACATCTTTCACTTTGGCAGGATCAACGGCAATTCCTCCGGCTGATACAATGTGACCGAGGAATCCTACCTCCTGTAACCAGAATTCACATTTGCTAAACTTTGCATACAGCTGATGCTCTCTAAGGGTTCCAAGAATGGTCCTTAGGTGTAGCTCATGTTCTTCTTCTGATTTGGAATAAATCAGAATGTCATCGATGAAAACAACGACAAACTTATCTAGGAAGTCCATAAAAATCTTATTCATGAGCTTCATGAAATAAGCGGGGGCATTGGTTAGTCCAAAAGACATGACTGTATACTCATACAATCCATATCTGGTGGTAAAGGCAGTCTTTGGGATATCCTCTGCACGAATCTTGAGTTGATGATAGCCTGTTCTAAGATCAATCTTAGAAAACACTTTGGCTGCGGTCAACTGATCAAACAAATCTTCTATCTTGGGCAAGGGGTACTTGTTCTTGATGGTGACATCATTCAACTTCCGGTAATCCGTACACAAACGGTTACCTCCATCTTTCTTGTCCACAAACAACACAGGTGATCTCCATGGTGACGCACTTGGTTGAATCAATCCAATTTCCAGCATGGCATCCAGTTTCTTTTTCAGTTCTGCTAGCTCCGACGGGTTCATACTATAGGGTCTCTGGGCTATGGGTCCTGTTCCGGGGATTAGTTCAATGATAAACTCGATATCCCGATCTGGGGGCATACCGGGCAAAACATCTGGAAATACATCGGGGTATTCACAGACTATCCGGACTTGGTCAAGGGTAGGTTGGGCTATACTCTTGTTGCACTTGAATTGGCGAGGTAAGGTTTCAGATATATGCTCGACTGATATTCCGGCGGTACTGGTCATGGTTATGGCTTTCTTGGCACAGTCAATCAATCCTTTATGTTTGTACATCCAATCCATTCCTAATACTACTTCCAAACCTTTAGTTCCGAGTACTATCGGATTAGCATAAAAATCTATGCCATGGATTCGGATAGGGACAGCTTTGAAAATTTGCCTAGCCTTGGTGGTTGATCCGGGAATTTGAACAATCATGACATGCTTCAGTTTGGTTGGTTGAATTTTCCTAGTGCATGCAAATTCTTCGGTGACAAATGAATGCGATGCACCAGAATCAAGCAACACTCTTGCAAGTACTGAATTAACAGAAAACATACCCAGCACGACGTCTGGCACTTCCTGAGCTTCTTCAGCATGCATGAGAAAAAGACGGCTGTTGCGGTTGAGCGAATTCCCTGGGGCAAATATTCTTCCAGGCTGACCACGACGCTGCTGCTGGGCTGGGGCATTGGTATTGGGTGCTGCGGCATTCTTCTTGTTGGGGCACTCGTTGGAATAGTGGCCTTTATTTCCACAGTCATAACAAGTCACTTGTGACTTGTCCTTTGCTGCAATAGGCACAACATTGCTTCCAGTCCTCGGGGCAGTGTTGGTGTTGGTGGCAGCATTGTTGTTGTTGAACTTGGGTGGGGCACGGTTGAAATTGCTAGCGTTGCCGGGGTTGTTGTGATTTCCTCCGGGTCTAGGGTTTCCACGGTTGGGATAGGTCGGACGGTTCATCGGGGGTCTGTTGGTTCTTGGGGCAAATCCGGGAGATGGGTTAGGGCGATACTTTGGGGTCTGATGGGTTCCTGGCTGATGCATCATGCGACGCTTGTGGTTCTCGTTGGCTTGGTTGATCTTTCCTTCCATCTGGATAGCAGAGTCTAAAAGGGCTTCAATATCGGCAAAGGGGATATTGACTAACACTGTCTGCATCTCATCGTGCAGACCATTCAGGAATCTTTCTTTCTTCTTGGCTTCGGTGTCGATCTCATCCGGGGCATACCTAGCTAATGACAAGAATTTGTCACGGTATTCCACTACGGTCATCCTTCCTTGCTTCAGCTCTCTGAACTCGTCTCTCATCCTCTTGATAAAACCCGGTGACACATGGGTTCTGATAAACTTGACCTTGAATTCCTCCCAGGTCATCATCTGGCCTCCGGTCATTGCGCGAACACTGTTCCACCATGCCCTGGCATCTCCGGCTAGATAGTGGGTGGCAAACAGAACTTTCTCATTGGCTTCCACTCCGGCGACTTCTAGGTTATTTTCCATGGTCTGCAGCCAATCGTCGGCGTCTAGGGGTTCTTCTGACTTAGTGAAAACAGGTGGGTTGGTATTCTGGAAATTCTTGAGCTTAGATCCATGGTTGTCCTGATTCCCGTGGCCTTGGTTGTTGTGGGCTAGCTGGGCTATCTGCTGCAGGGTGGCTAGGTTGGCTTGACGTTCCACTCTTTCAGCTTCGCGGTTAGAAGTCAACATTTGCAGAATCTGCAACATCGGGTCCGGGGATGAACCACTTCCTTCGCATGCCATCTGAAGATTGAGATAGATCATGAGAAAAGAGGGAAATTTCTAAGGTTTTGGGTCTTTGAAAAGTTTTTAATGTTTGACTCAGATTTTTCTACCAACTTGCTTTTTCATTCATTCATTCATTCATAGCACACGATACAACACACACCACAACAAAGAAAAGCAGATGGTTTTAAGAACCATTCTGAAAACTACGATACAGTGGGACCGAATACTACTCACTACGCTAGTGCTCAAGTGGTACTACTCCTCGGAATCCGTGGCTTCATCATCCTCATCATCATCAATGAAGGCGAAATCATCCTCATCGGTGAAGAAATCCATAGCCTGATCCTCCAGAAAATCATCGTCATCGCTGAGATAGGAGTAGGGGTCTGCACGAAGGTCCTCTCCTGCATTCTCCCTTTCCTCCAACTGCATGTCTCTCTCATGGATGGTCTCTTCCAAAGATGAGATGCGATGGCGAAGACGGGCAATGATGCGCTCCTTCTTGTCGAGCTGACGGCGGCGAGACTTGCGATCCTTTGCCAGCATGGTGATGGTTTGATCATTCGTCTTGATGATGGCAGACTTGTGATTGGAGTAGTCACGGCAGTTATCCAACTCTTGCTGACGATCGTACATCATGAAGCTAAGGTGGTCCAATTGAGTCTTCAGCTCAGGGTGGTATGGGGCTTCCAGGGGTTGTCCATTAGCATCACGCCTTGGGCAAAACTCAAAGCGGGTTCCCTTGATATGATTGATGCTCTACCCACATAGACGGGCAAGACTTTCCTGCATGGCCCTGGCAAGTCCATCGAGCCAGTTGTTCTCCCTCAAGGTAAACTGAATTCCCTCAGCAATGGGAGGTTCAATCTTTCCTCGGAGACTTGCAACAATTACCCACTGCAGATCTTCTCCTCCTTGATCATTGAGCTGAGCTCCGAAGAACTCGGGGTGCGGACGCTCCAGAAGTTCCGAAAGCTGGTCCAAATCCCTCTCAAAGATAAGGCCTCCTCCATTCCCCAACTGATAAAACTTGCTGTACTTCATGTCCATCTATAAGAATATAGGATGAGTAAGTTAGTAGAGCGATCAAGTGTGTCAAATTTTATGTATTTTGCAAGAATTTTTGAGGAACATGAATTTTCATGAAAGAATCAAAGGGATAAGAATGAGAATAAGTTTTTGTAAATATTTGTTCTCTTTGGTTTTGGAACTAAGTTTTTGATTCAAACGTCCAGTCTAACTAGGGTCTCCTATGGTCAGGATGGCTCTGATACCAACTTGTCAACACCCGGATTTTTAATCCCAGATGCCTGTTATGCCATACATCGCAATCCCAGGATTACCATTTTTGCGAGACATAACAGAATTGGATACCACGGTACATCATCCAGTACAAACCATACATAAGGTCTTACACAAATAGGGATCTCATGATCCAGTTCTTAATACAACTTCAAGCAGCGGAATACGTAATAATAACGGTAGAGTAGGCGAAGCTCCATCTTCGGGGTCACATGCAATGCTGACGATGGGAGATGATCCTAGTTGTCGTAAACTTCCTGGGGTCCATCCTCCAGGTACTCCTCTTCATAGTCTGGCCATGGGAATAGCCAGGGACAAAGCCATGAGTACTCTTTAAGTACTCGCAAACTAATACTAACAAGTAAAAGGGTTTTTGGATAATAGGACACTAGGCTCTAGGGTTGTTTTGCAAAAGCCAGATTTATCTCTATTAAGTTTGGAAGAAACGAATGCTAGTTAAGGTTTTATAACACCTAAGTGGTAACTTATATCTCCTGACACAACCCTGTTGTGGTAAAGTCAAAGTCTCAATTTATTTCACAAGTCTTTTGAAAACATCTGACGGGGGAACAGTATGGCCACTCCAACTGTCCATAACCGCAGACGCGGCTATTTGAATAGTTTGACACTCTGCAGAGATTGTACACTTTCACCACAACATTCGATACATCCATCAGGAACAAATCCTGAATTCACCATACTCAGTATGCGGATAATCAATCCTAACCTTTCAATTACACGCCCTAGTATAAGCACCTCTTCTATGAGTTTGGCCTCCCAACCATGATCAACTTTCATCTTGGGTACTGCATAGGTGGACAATCTTCACAAGGTAGCCTCAGCTCAGACCTTGGCCGTGAGGGAACTAATACTAAGGTATATAAGTTTCTAGTCGAGCCCTACCCAATCTTCGGGTATTGTGGTTGTACGATAAAATTGGAATGGTATCGCATCCAGACAACCATCAGTTTTATAAAGGGCTAAGGCTCGTGCCTCAACATTTTCATCACCAAACTCATCAGGTGTTCGGAAACACATGTCAAAACATATCAGTAGAGTGATCCATCATTCTAAGGTTTTCATAACCATTTTCACCAAGTATTCCCATCTAAAGTTGATCAAGTTTTATGCTTAGAACTAGCATCTACAAGTGGGGGTGAGTAGTAATGAGGGGTGGTAAACTATTGGAGTTTAACTGAGTTTAATATCATGCCTTAGGATGACATCAAGATTATCTAGCTTAGGCCAAATTTTATGCTCTTTATGCAACCTTCAATTATCCTTCTTGTATCTACCATTTATTCCAGTACTCTCTAAGTAAGAGCTTTGATAAAGAAATAAAGTAATGAACTTGCAAGTAAAACTAGGATTGGTTTATTAAGTGGTTATGATCATATATGCTTTAAGGCATATAGTGACATGGTAGCAAGCAGGTATTAGCTTGCACAATATCAGGATAAGCTTGCTAAATTGCAAGTGTTAGCTTTCCTTGTGCAGAGCAGTGGTTGAAGTTCTCTTCGGCTTCTTCTTCGTAGAATTCTCCTTCCTCCTCGTATCCTTGGTCGGTACTAGCGTCTATGAATAAATACGAGGTACACAATCACCAAACAATACTTAACTACTTGCAATCATCACACAAAAGGGTCCTATAGATGATCTAGCATCATCACTAACATTACAAGATCAAAGCTTGGTTTAATTCCTTTTATTTTTAGAAAAGTAATTTCTACTCAATGAAAAACTACTTAAGATTTAATATTCTCCAAACCAAACATGGGATCATGTTGACACATGTCATCACTACTTAATACTTAAGATTTAATGACCAACGAGCTTGGATTCAGAATTCCCCGACCTTTCTAACAAAATTGGTTTCATTCAATTTGGTGCACTGAATCGATCTGGGTTGAATTTTGAAACTGGGTACAGAAGTGTGTTTGAAATAAAATGGAAAAGGTTTAATTCAAATAACTGGGCTGCGCGGGAAAGGTTAACGGGCCGGCCTGCTAAGCACAGCGCTTCCACGGGCTGCGTAAGTGGCTGTCCCCACGCGTCAGTGAGACAGGGGGTGCGAAGCGGTATGGGGCGATGTGGTGCGTTCGATCTGGTTCTAATCCAACAGCTGAGGGTCATCGTCGACGTTGGCCAACACCGGTGAGACAGAAACCTAGCGCGTCCAGTGGGGGTCGTTGGGGGCTCACCGGGGTTCAGGCGAGGGTCGGCGAGGTGGGCGAACGACGAAGTTGACGACGGTGAACCTCCTGGTACCAACAGCCTCTCCTGGGGCGGCTCCAATCGCTGGCTCCCTTCTTCTCCAATAGCGGCAGGCTCCAGTGAAATTCCGGCGATGCGCTGCTCGCCTTGCTCCGGGAACGGGGTGGCACGATTAGTGATGAGAGGGGAGTGAAATGGTGTGTTCAATTCGTCTAGGGGTGGCCTCTATTTATAGTGGAGTGAGTGGACCGACGGGGCGCAAGGTGAGCTCGTCGTGGTCGACGATACAGACGACTATCGGCGTGGGCGACGGTAGGGGCGGTGCGGTGCTTCCTGGCGATGCTCAACGACACGGTGGCGAGACGTGGGGCGGTGTGGTTTGGTCGAAACGCGACGGTGCTCTGTGCGTGCCCAACGGAGAATTTAATGTCGCACGGCATGTGTCGTCCGCGCGGCAGCGAACGAGCGTGTCTGCGGGGTTGCTGGGACGGTGGTGATCACGTATGCACGCGGCGAGGGCGGCGCGCGGTCTGTGGGCGTCAGTCGAGCGTGGCGCACGGGGAGTGCTCTCGGCATGGTTGCTGGCGAGGTTGGCATGGTTCGTGCATGTGGTCCAGTGGCTAGCAACGTTCGAGCGCTGGACAAGGAGTGGTGGTGGGGTGTTGGCTTGCTCCCAGACATGCTGGCTAGGCTTGTTTCTCCTCCTAGCTTGCTGTCGACATGGGGGTGACAAGGGCGCATTCGGCCTGCTCACCATTGATGACAATGCCAAGCTTAATGTGATGATAAGGGTGTGCAATTGAGCTAGACGATCTACTAAAACCTAGTTGTAACCAGAGAGGGAACAAGTTAGGCTTCAATCACTGCTCACAATAGTGTTTGGATTTTGTTTGATTTGTGTCTGCCAAGTGTTTGATGAAATGGCCGCAAGGACTCAAGTTTTGAATTTTGAAAAGATTTTTGGTGGGTGTGCTAGGTTGGTGCTGGTGAGTCTGCAGATGCTTGGGTTTTGAAAGTTGAGCTTGTTTGGGTGGTTTTTGAAAAAGTGGGATCTTCCCATATGATAAAGATTCAATTTTGAATTATCATTTAAACTATGCATTTGAAAGTTTCTGGATGATTACAAAGTGGGCCTTGATACTTTGTTATGAGTAGAATCAGGGGGTGCAAAGATCCAGAAAAGTTTCTGTTGGGTTCTGAAAGTTTGAGACAGCCAAAGTAGGCATGGGAGTTAAATTGGTCCAAATGACCATTCCCTTATTTTATTTGTTTTGAGTTGCTTGTCTTTGGGAAAAGTGTGGGAAATGTTTAGATGATGTTTATTTCACCTAAGCATCCATTTACAAGCAATGGAACACACAAACAAGGTGGTTCAAAAGAATTCAAAATGAAATGCATACTCACATGCATGCTTCCATAATTTTATTTAGAAGTTTTTGTTAACCATAATTTTGATGATTAGAGTTTGATGATCCAAGTTTAGTATTTTTGGGATCTTACACCTTGCTACGGGGAAGGGTCAGGGGTGGTTCGGAGATAAAGGGGAGTGATATGGTGTGAAGAATTGAGGCGGGGTGGCCTCTATTTATACACCAGAGAGAGGGGCAGTGCGGCATGGTCGGGGCTCGTCGGTGATGACGATACATCGAGCTACGGGCATGGCGAAGGGTGTAGGACGGTGCGGTGTCTCCTGGCGATCATCACAGGCTTCATGGCATGGCACGGGGCGGTCGAGAATGGTCGGAATCGGTCGACGCTCTGCGTGGTATCGACAGCGTTTTAGACGATGTACAGGGGCTTCATGTCACGCGACGGCGAACGGTCGTGTCTGGGAGGTATCTAGGGGCATGGCGAGTGTAGTTATGCGTGGCGTGTGCGAGCGTGTCGGCTGCGGCGTTCTGGCGCGGCTTTTCTCGATGGTCCATGGCTTGGCTGAGCTCGAGGGTTGGACAAGGGGTGGTGATGGATGGTGGACTGTCTCCTAGACATCATGGACGGGAGCGGCGTGTCCTCCCGCATGCTGTCCATGGTCGGTTGGCAATGGTGGCTCGGTGGCATGGCACTGGTGCAAGCAGTAAAGGGGGTGGGCTAGTTCAATGCGAGTGTGGTCACTGGGGGAGACAAGAGCTAGTAGTAGCGACAAGTAGTGGACAAGGCATTGATCAAGAACAGTAGAAGTTAGGCAATTTGATATGTGCTCACCAAGTGTTTGATGGAATGGCTGCATGAAAATTACATTTGAATTGTTGGGTGAATTTTGATGAGTGCTCTGGTCACATGCTTGGTAGTCTGAGGTTGCTTGGGTTTGTCAAGGTGAAGTGGTTTGGTTGGTTTTTGAGAAATGGTGATCTTAGTACATACACTTGATTCAATTTTGAATTGTCCTTTAAATAGATTTGGAATTTGTTTCTGTTGGTTTGTAAAGTGGGCTTGGGTTCATTGTCACTTGGTCTAGCAAGGGGTGAAAATAATTGGATTTGTTTCTGTTAGAAAACTTGGGCTAGGAACACTCAAAGTGGTCTAATGGTTAACTTTGGTCAAAATGACCATTTGCTTATATTGCTTATATTTGAATTTCTCTTTATTTGATTCTGCTTGGAAATGATCTAGATGATATTGTTTTCATCTTTAAACCAATCCTTATCATTCATATCAATCAAACATGGCAATTGCAAGCATTCATGCATTCAGCACTCACACACAAGCATTCATATTAATTTTAATAATAGAAGTTTTTGTTAACCCTAACCTTGGGTGATTAGAACTTGGTAATCTTGTTTAATATTTTTGGGGTGTTACACAAAGCATAGAAAAGTTGATACTAAACAAGCATAGAACATAAAAAATTATAGATACGTTTACGACGTATCACCTATCGGAGAGGGGAGATCACCCTGGAGGCCTTCTTCATCACCATGCTAGCCTCCGGTGTGATGCGTGAGTAGTTCATCCTTGGACTATGGATCCATAGCAGTAGCTAGATGTAGTTTCTCCTCCTTTGTGCTATCATGTTTAGATCTTGTGAGCTTCGTTCATGGTCAAGATCATCTATTTGTAATCCTACATGTTGTGCTTGTTGGGATCCGATGGATATTGAGTACTACGTCAAGATTGATTATTGATTCTATCATGTCTCTGTTGTTTGTGATCTTACATGCTCTCCATTGCTAGTAGATGCTTTGACCAAGTAGATGCTTGTAACTCCAAGAGGGAGTATTTATGCTCGATAGTATATTCATGCCTCTAGTAATCTGGGAGAGTGAAAGAAACTTTTAAGGTTGTAGATGTGTTGTTGCTACTAGGGAGAAAACAACAAGCCTTTGTCCATGGGGCAATTGTATTGTTTACTTTACATACTTTGCTTAATGTAATTATCTGTTGCTTGCAACTTAATACTGAAGGGGGTTCGGATGATAACCTGAAGGTAGATTATTAGTCATAGATGCAGTTGGATTACAGTCTATATATTATGTTGTAATACCCAAACGAATCTCATAGTGATCATCATGACATGTATATGCATTTTTATGCTTTCTCTATCCTGTCAATTGCCCAACTGTAATTTTTTCACCCAACATGCTATTTATCTTATGGAGAAACACCTCTAGTGAACTTTGGACCCCGGTCCATTCCTTCCCACTAATATTCAATCTACTGCCTACTGTTTACTTTCTGCAATTCCTAGAAAGCAACTAATTTCTTCCACACTAAACGTTTAATCCTTTGTTTTCAGCAAACCGGTGATATTGACAACCTCATCTTAAGTTGGGGCAAAGTATTATGGTTATGTTGTGCAGGTTCCAAGTTGCTAGCAACACCTTAGGAGTTTATCCTTTTTCCTACTGGTTCGATAACCTTGGTTTCATAACTGAGGGAAACTTGCTGCTATGCTCATCATACCTTCCACTTGGGGTTCCCCAATGAGCTCTACATCATTTGAGCCATCAATGTGTACCTAAGGCCATTAGTTGATGAACTTCTACAGTTGTGGGCCAAACCAGGTGTTCGTGTGTCGGATGAGCACAAATAGGAGCCATTTTGACCTACGAGCATTGTTGTTCATAACCATCAATGATTGGCCTGCTCTTAGTAACATCTTAGGAGAAACAAACAAGGGATACAATGCATGCACGCACTTTTTAGATGAGACTAAAAGTATATATCTGTAAAAATGTATGAATAATGTGTACCCATACAATCGTCATTTTCTTCCACCCAGACATCACTTAAGGAAAAAAGGCAAGCATTTCGATGGCAATGCAGACACCCGGACGGAGCCTGGCCCCCGTACTAGTGCTAATGTATTTGGTATGGTCAAGAATTTAAATGTAATATTTGGAAAGGGTCCTGGAGGACAACCTGTTCCTAAAGACGCCGACGGACACGCACCCATGTGGAAGAAGAAATCTATATTTTGGGAGCTACCCTATTGGGAAGTCCATGAGGTCCGCTCTGCAATCGACATGATGCACCTAACGAAGAATCTTTGCGTAAATATTCTAGGCTTCCTGGGCTTGTATGGGAAGTCAAAAGATACCCCGGAAGCACGGGAGGACCAACAACGTCATAAAGGATGAGACGGCAAGCATCAAGGGAAGTTTCAAGGGCCTGCCAGCTACGCTCTTACCAAGGAAGAGAAGGAAATCTTTTTTGAAGTCCTTTTCAGTATCAAGGTGATACGTCGGGAACGTATCTATAATTTTTGATGTTCCATGCTTGTTTACTATCTACTTTGCTTTGCTTTGTCCACACTTTGAGGTGTTTTTATATGTTTTCTGGAACTAACCTATTAACAAGTTGCCACAGTGCCAGTTGCATGTTTTCTTCTGTTTTTGGTTCCAGAAAGGCAGAAAATCAATATTCTCGGAATTGGACGGGACAAAAGCCAAAGTCAATATTTTACCGTGGGCAACATGAAGCCAGAAGACGAGACGAAGACCAGGGGGGCACACCCCCTGGCCGCGCGGGTGGGCCTACCCCGCGCCTGGGGGGTGCAGCCACCCTGGTGGCCCCTGGCTCGCCCCTTCGCCTATAAGAAGCCCCCGATGCAGAAACCCTAGGAACCCGATCAAAACTCCACGAAATTGTCTGTAGCCTCCGCCACCATTGTCCCTAGATCGGGGGATCTGAAGTTCTTCCCGGCACCCTGCCGGAGAGGATATCATCCCGGAGGCCTTCTTCTTCATCATGCCAGCCTCCGGTATGAAGCGTGAGTAGTTCCACCTTGGACTACGGGTCCATGTAGTAGCTAGATGTTTGTATCTCCTCCTTGTGCTTTCATGTATAGATATTGTGAGCTCCGTTCATGATCAAGATCTAATCTATTTGTAATCATGCATGTTGTGTTTGCGGGGATCGGATGGATATTGAGATTACTATGTCAGATTAATTAATGGTTTTGTCTATTTGATTCTATCATGACTGTGTTGTTTGTGATCTTGCATGCTCTCCGTTGTTAGTAGCTATCTTGGAAAAGTAGTTGCTAGTGACTCCAAGAGGGGGTATTTATGCTCGATAGTGGGTTCATGCATCAAGTTTTCCAAGGGAAGTGACAGAAATCTCTTTGGTTGTAGATGTGCTGTTGCCACTAGGGAGAAAACAACGGTCGCTTGTTCATGGAACAAGTGGATTGTTTACCTTACACACTTTGCTTAAAGCAGTTGTCTATTGCTTGCAACTTAATATTGGAGGGGGGTCGGATGATAACCTGAAGGTGGACTTCTAGTCATAGATGCAGTTGGATGGAGGTCTATGTATATTGTTGTATTTCCCAATCGAATCTCATAGGATCTTTTTGTCTAGTATTGCATTGTTATGCCTTGCTCAGTTCCTGTCAATTGCCCTGTTGTAATTTGTTTACCCTTCATGCCATGTTGTTTATCTAAGGAGAGAACCTCTAGTGAACTATGGACCCCGGTCCAATCTTTACCATTGATACATCTTCCACTGTTACTGTTTACTTGCTGCAAACCATCATCACCTTCCACACCATACAGTTAATCATTTGTTACAGCAACCGGTGAGATTGACAACCTCACTGTTAGTTGGGGCAAAGTCTTGAGTTTTTGTTGTGCAGGTCTCCATGTTGCTTGCAACACCTTTGGGACGTTTCCTTCCTCCTACTGGTTCGATAACCTCGGGTTTTTACTGAGGGAAACTTGCATGTTGTACTGCATCATACCTTTAGCTTGGGGTCTCCCAACGAAGTGCTGCTGCACTCATCACAAGGTCCCTTCTGGCTTCTAGACAAATATAAAGGGAATAGTAAATATGAAAGAGAAAAATTTCCAAAACCTAAAGTCTCATGACTGCCACATGCTTATAACACAATTGCTTTCGGTTGCATTGAGGGGAATTCATCATAAACACAAAGATATAATAATAACTACTTTTATTATTGCCTTCTTGGGCATATCTCCAACACATCGCTGACCCATGGTCGGAGGTAACTAGGGTTTTCTCCCCTTCCTTTATTCTTCCCATTCCCATTTTTGGATGCTAGATCATGTGTTATTAGGGTTCAGCTGTTTGTATTTTCAATCGTTGGATGCTAGGTATTTTTACAATAGCTAATCCTCTTGTGTTAGATCTCGTATTTCGATGAATTCCCCTATTCGTATTTCAATCCTATTTTATTTGTCCTCCGAGTTGCAGTTAAGGGATTGCCTAGTTATTACTAGCTCTGATCTATAGTTGGGATCAGTATTCGATTTGGTTTGAGATTTGGTGATTGGGGGATAATCAAGGGATCTCAATCGGTGAATTTATGCAAGTAGTTAATCCTGATAATCAAGATATCTCAATCATGTCTTTATTGCACTCTACTATTTTTTACAACAGGTGGATAGCAGCGTCGTCTATAGTGATGATGAGTTCAAGGACACCATCACTCGTCAGGTGCTGAGGAGGCTGAAGTCCGATCAGTACGACAACTTCTTTGCTGGCGATGTCTACAGGTGCCATTTCTGCACTAGGAGGCTCCTCGCCACCGACTTCAACTCCCTCGTGAGGCATGCCGAGGACGTGAAGACCTACGGCCTGTCCATGAACGTCAATGGCTTCAGAGCCAAGCACAAGTTGCTCGGTTTTCACCTCCACAACCTCTAGAAGGTGGCCATCGAGGAGGTTTGCATGCCCCCAATTAAGCCAAAGGCGCCCAAGGTCAAGGGACTGGACAACAAGAAGTGGAGGAAGCACCACAGGGAGGAAGCGGAGACCATGATGGGCCACTGACCTTGTGTTGTTGTTACTGCTGCTGCTGTAAAGCATCTTCTTTTGTATTGTCTGTGTTGAACTTGTCTGCTGATGTTTTTGAGCAGCCTAATTATCGAACCTCGTTTAAGTACCGTACTATATATATATATCCTATATTAACTATTTTATCTACATCTATTCTGTTTACTGAATGTATTTATAGTGCTGGTTAGATTTGCTGCTCTAGATTTTCTATCAGATTAGGAAAAATCGAGGGCCAAAAGGAACCATGAATAAAGAGAGAAACTGCTCTAGATTTGCTACTTTTTGGGGAAAAAACACAACTAAGATAAAGGGGAAAATCGCTCTTAAAAAGGCCAATCATAAAAATAACAAAAAAGAAAAACTTGTAATTTAGCCGACAGGACGCACGTAACCACCAAATAAGTCCCATATGGTCACACACCACGTCTTCCATAATGCGTTCCCAACAAGTCGGCCCAACATAGTCCAATATGGCACGGCCCCCCTGAAGGGTTTCGCGGCATAGTAAATCAAAATTTTCTATGGATGCAAACAGAGGAAAAGCCAAGATCTAATCTAGGAGATGCAAACAACGAGAGAGATTGGATTAGATCTTCATACCCTTGAAGATTCGCACAGCGGAACGTTCGTCGGAACGTGGGTGATGTAGTCATACTCGCTTCTCCTCCTCGCGATCCGATCCGATCTAGCACCACAAGTGGCGGTGCCTCCGTGAGATGCACACGTGCAGCACCTCGACGTCTCCTCCTTCCTCGGACCAGCAAGTATGGTGGAGAGACGGATTGGATCTACAACACGACGGCGTGTTGTATATGGTGGAGAATTTCTGCAGCAGGGCTTCGCCTACAAACAGTCGGGAGGGAGAGAGGAAGGGCAGCAGGGCGGCTAGGGTTGGAGGGGAAGGTGTGGGGGGTTGGTGCGCCCCCAGCCCTCTATATATAGAGGGGTGGGCGCAGTCCTAGCCCCTCCCCCAAGCCAAGGCCGGCGGCCCCAAGGAGGAAGAGTGGGGGGCAAGGAAACCCCCCCTTCTAGAAGCTCTATCTAGAGTTTAAACCTCTCTTGGCCGGCTGGGCCCTATGGGGCCTTGTGCCCCTGGCCCAATGCGGCCAGGTCACTCCCTCATAGGCCCATGCCCCCTCCCGGAAGGTGGGGCCACGTTGGTCCCCTTTCGGAAGGTTCTAGAAGCTTCCGGTACAATACCGATTAACCCGGAACAATTCCGAACTCCAAAAACTACACTGCCTTATATGAATCTTATTCTCCGGACCACTCCGGAACCTCTCGTGATGTTCCGGATCCCATCCAAGACTCTGAACAAAAACTCATAAACCAATTATCCAATCTATCCTAGCGTCGAGACACGTTAAGTGTGTGACCCTGCGGGTTCGAGAATATGCAGACATGATCTTCTATCAATAATCAACAGCGGGGTCTGGAAACCCATATTGACTCCCACACATTCATCGATGATCATATCGGATGAACCACGATGCCAGGATTCAATCAATCCCATATATATATATTCCCTTCGTCTCGCGATATTTTACTTGCCCGAGATTCGATCGTCGGTACCGTCATACCTAGTTCAATCTCGTTCACAGCAAGTACTTTACTCGTTCTGTAATCCGATATCACTTTGTGATTAACTCCTTAACCACATGCTTGCAAGCGGTGTTGATATCGATTACCGAGTGGGCCCGAAGTATATCTCTTCGACTTGGGAGGGACAAATCCCATCTCGATACATACAACCCAACAGATACTTTCCGATCACCTGAGAGACACCTTTATGATCACCCTCTCATAGGATGACGTTTGATGACCTCAAAGCTTTCTTCCGATACCAGGGAGTTGTATTATCTCATGGTCTAAGGAATACAATATTTGACATAAGAAAAGCTTCGCAAAGACGAACACGATGACACGATCTAATTGCTTCGCTTAGTTTGGGTCTGTCCACCATATCATTCTCCCAATGATATGATCTCATTATTAATTGACAACTCATGTACATGGTTAGGAAACCTTAACCATCATTAATCAATGAGATAGTCCATAGAGGAGTACTAGGGACACGGTGTTGTTCACAAACCACACAAGTATTAAAGTTTCCGCTTAATACAATTCTAGCATGGAATATAAACTTTATCATGAACAAGAATTATAATAATAACATCTTTATTATTGCCTCTAGGGCATAATTCCAACAGTCTCCCACTTGCACTAGAGTCAATAATCTAGTTTACATTTGGCAACAATCTCACACCCATGGCACTGAGGTGCTGATCATGTTTTACACGTGGAAGAGGTTTAGTCAATGGATCTGCGACATTCAGATCTGTATGTACTTTGTAATCTTCAGATCTCCATCTGCTATATAATCTCGGATTATATGAAACTTGCGGTTGATATGCTTGGTCTTTGGATGATATCTTGGTTCCTTAGCGAGTGCTATGGCGCCAGTGTTGTCACACAATATCTCCAGTGGGTCCAATGCACTTGGAACCACGCCAAGCTCAGTGATGAAGTTCCTGATCCAAACTCCTTCACTTGACGCTTCTGCAGCAGCCATGTATTCCGCTTCTACTGTAGATACCGCGATCATGCTTTGCTTGCAGCTTCTCCAGCTCACAGCTCCTCCATTCAAAATATACACGTATCCTGTCTGAGATTTAGAATCATCCTTGTCGGTGTCAAAACTAGCGTCGACGTAACCTTTTACGACGAGTTGTTCATCACCCCCATAGACTAAGAACATTTCTTTAGTTCTATTTAGGTACTTTAGGATGTTCTTCACGGCTGTCCAGTGTTCCACTCCTGGATCACTTTGATACCTGCTCGTCAAACTAAGAGCATTGGACACATCCGGTCTAGTACACAGCATGGCATACATGATAGAACCTATGGCCGAGGCATAAGGCACTTTGCTCATAGCTTCCCTATCATTTACCGTAGCTGGATGTAACATCCCTAAAATCATGATTTCAAAGTTTCCATATCACTCATGCATGCATATAGATTTGAGATCATATTCAAACTCATTTCAGGAAAACAGAAGCACTTGATGCTATGATTTTATGTGAGCAGATTTAATTCAAATGGTCATCACCATTTGAATGCTTGAAAGTTTAGGAAATTAGATGCTTATCTTCATTGTTGGATAGTTTGTGTGTAGAATTTGGACCAAAGCTTTCAACTTAGAAATAATTTCAAAACTTCTTTAAAAAAAACATTTGCAAATCAGATGCAAAGTCTCTGATTATTTTAAATCCAAGCTTGACCCAGCCTATACAAAGTAACCCCGTGGGTTTTGACCTATTTCTGAGACCAATCCACCACTACAAAACCTCAGAAAGATTTGAATTCAAATTGAACTTGAAACCATTTGAAAACCTATTCAGAAAATTGAAATAGAAAAATAAAAGGAGTAAACAAAAGAAAAAGGCCGCGCGCCAGGGATCTAGCCCAGCAACGAATCAAGCCCAACAAGCCCACCCGGGGCATTTCTTTTCTTCTCTCACGCGCGAGCGTACTCCTTCAGTCACTGACAGCCAGACCCCACGCCTCCTCTGTTTATTTCACTGACCAGCGGGCCCCGTCCACGTCGTCCTCTTCTTCCCCAAACCGCGCCCGCGACCACGTCGCTGCTGCAGTCAAGGCTGGTAATGGCGCGGCGTAATTGGCCATTAACCCGCGAGCGTTTCCTGTCGCACCTGAGCCTATTTAACCCTCTCTGCCTCGCGAGCAATTTCCCCCATTCGCCTCGCTCACTCCGCCGCCAGGCTGCGCGCAATTGCTCTCAAAGCTCCGCAGTACCGACAACTCCGGCGACCAAATACGGTGAGCCTCGACCACCCCTCCCTCTCTGGTTCAAACGAGAATGTTCAGAATGTTCTTGCGCATCCTCTGATACCTTCCTTTTGCCTGCTCGTGACCCAGGTCGTTGTCTCCGTTCGCCGCCGAAACCACCTGCGCCGCCGATAAACTCCGGCGACCAATTAAGGTAAATCCCGAGCACCCCTTGCCTTCCCCTTCACACGAACTTGTTCGCCTGTGTCTTGGAGCAAGTCCTGATGCCACTGGTTCGTGCTAGGGCGACGCCACACCTCGGCAAGGACCACGTCTGCAAGCTACTGTCGCCGCCCGCAACTCCGTCGAGCTCCAGAGACCGTCTCCGCGCGCCCCTTGATAAACCAAAGCCACCTCGAGCTTCAGCACGCCACTGCGATTCCGGTAAGCATCTCCCTTCCTCCCCGGGCGACCTAGAACGCCGGCACCGCCGTAGTCAGACGCGCCGCCGCCAGTCAACGCCGCTAGCGCCGCTCGTGTATGGTCAGGACAATTAGGAGCGTCAGATGTAGATTCTGCGGTGTAGATTAGAACGTGGCCGAAGAGGTACGCGCGCATCTGAGCCGCCAGATCTCACTTAGATCCTGCGGTCCGCGTCTGTCGATCCAACCGAAGCGGTACGCACCAATTGAAACGCGACGCGTGTCTAGGGTTAGTTCAAAAACAGAATTCAAAATCAGATTTGGATCAAATTTTCAATTGGCTATAACTTTTGATTCCCACGTTGGAATTTTGCAAACTTTATACCGTTGGATTCAGTGAGTCAAGACCTTTCTGAATATCCAATGTGTTTAACAAATAGTAACTGTTAAAATGACTTTATATACAGAAACATGTTTAGGACCAATTTGAGTATAGTTTTAGTTTAGCAAATTGCTTTAGGGCTAAATAAGTTCAGTTAGCAAACTTTGTGACTTGTTATGATTATGTATCATGCACTTGCTTGGTAGAGTTTTCAAATTCATCACTTAGTAATTCTTGCATGCATGCATTCATATTTTTGATTGTATATAACTGTGTGTAATTGTATGCTATAATTTTTGTGTAGATTTTGCTAGTGACTGTGATTGTGAAGAGTGCTACTCTCCCCATTACCAAGGCAAGTGATATTTCATGAAGATTTCATTCCTATATTTTGTACTAGCATTAGATATTTTGCTAAGTCTTGCATGCTACTCTTGCCAAATAAAAGATTGGGAAATCCTATGTAGATAGAATGGTAGAATTGCTAGGAATTTTCCTAGGTTAAGTTACCATGCCATGCTTAGCCTAGCTACTAGCAAACAAGGGTTGGTATAATCTATCCATGCTATAATGACTATATTTCTAAGTCATGAGACTTATGTTTTCTTAATAAAACCACTAAGTCAATAAACCTCCTGGGTGGAATGGAAAGATTGGTTTATGTTGAGTGGTTACACAAGGCCATGGATTTGGCTTGTGTATCTCACTTGTGGTATGCCACCCAGGCACAAAGGGATTTGGAGGCCAAGTGTTGAGAAAGCTTACAGTGCAACCACTTGGCAATATGGGCTCTGCCTTGATCATATAGGTTGCTAGAACTTAGTCACTTGGACAGTTGGTGGTAGTGGGAATGATAGGTTGGAGCGCGTCCATTTGACTAAGGAAAGGCTTCTGAAAGGTCCTGTCTTGGGAAACCAAGTCTGGTGGGGAAAGTGCACAACCTCTGCAGATGGAAAATCTAAGTACTTAGCCATGTCCATGGCAATGGACAACTTGAGCATCAAGACATGGAAGCTACAAGAATCTCATCACTCCAACTTCTAAGTAAAACTTGTGGGTGAACAAAGGGTGAAGGACCCCAATGTCTATTGGTGGTTTCTTGGGAAGTTTTTGACAAAGAAAAACTTAGTGTTTTCAACTAATAGGATAAACCTATTTTCAAGCAAAGCAAGCCAAGATACACTTAGCCAAAATGCATATAGTAATATAGTCCACCTAAAAATTTACTAAGGTATCACTTGCCAATACTATTCCAAAGTATTGACCCACTGTGGCTGTAACTTGTGATGTTGCAGGTTACTCCGATGATGAGTAGGAGTCATGAGTCTACACTCAACATGCTTGCCTGTGGCACATGAAGATGAAGACTTGTGTTTATTTACTTATTCCATAAACTCTTGTATTAGGCCTTTGGCCCTGAGTTGTAAAAGACTATGTTTTATCTCTGGAATGAATGTAATAAACGACCTTTGTATCTGTGTACTTCATCTTAAACTGTGGATGCTAGCATTGATCCAGGGACTAGCATTGCAATCACATGGATCCTTTCCTTTACAAAGGAGGGATCTTACAGATGGTATCAGAGCACTGTGTTGCCTGTAGGATTATGACCCCTAGGATTGGAAAACCACTAAGGAAAAAGTTTCAACTACTTCTACACTTGTCTATTCTTCTCGTAAAACTTTTCTAATTTTCTCATTCTCATCTCCATTTGTAGATGAACTCCATCAACGAAGCCGTGAAGAAAGGACCACTCATGACCATGACCTTGGAGTGTGAAACTGAGTTTCCCAAAATTCTCAAGCACCTCATGGTGGCAATGGAAGCACATGGTGCAGCTGTGTACAAGGGCTTTCCAGTGATGGATGAAGGAGTGGAGTATTGGTGGGTGCAACTTCACTTGTACAAAAACAAGGAAGACAACCACAAAGAAAGGGGATTCTGCATGCACACCAACACTGTGATGCACACCACATTCTTTGAGTCAGCCAGAGAAGCAGCTTGGAGGACTATCAAAGAACTTAGTGCTAGAGTCAAGTGCAGGATGCTCAATCTCCAAAAAGACTTAGAGAAAGAGAAGGAACTTACCCAAGAGTTGGAAGCCACCAACCAAGAATTAAGGGGAGATATTATAGACTTAGTGATGGAATCATGTGAACAAGATAGGTGGATTGCCTCTAGGAACATTGTGTTAGCCACCAGATCCAGTGAGATAGGATTGTGAACGCACTTCGTTAGTTGGACCACCACCTATCACCTTATTTTCCAAAATGATATCTTAAATAAGTTTGGACCTTGATTGATGTAATGGATTTATGTGTGCATGACTTGTGTGATTTTTGTTTTCCATGGGTATGTATGAAATGTTTGTCTTGTTTTATCTTAAATTGTGTTGTTCTAACTTTTCAATCTTATAAATAGATGCCTATTACCATCAGCACTGTTGAGGAGTTCCAGGTTACCCGTTTCGGTCCTCGTATCGTTGAGCTTACCACTTTGCTCGATCTCCCTCTTCCCACCATCATGGTGCGCCCACTCACCAAGTTTGAGAGGAAGGACCTCTGGGGCTTCAAGGTGAACCAGCCCGGACGCCAGACAGAGCCTACTACAGAGGCCATCGTCTTCAAGCTGATGCACGACGACAGGGAGAGAGGCATGGAGGTAGTCATGCAGGACCTGATAGGACGTCTGTTAGGCCGTCACTCCCGACAGGTTAGGGGAACCCACTTCCACGTCTTCGGAAGACGTGATGTTGATGGAGAGTCCATCGACTTTGAGGACGACTCGAGGGACGTAGCAGAGCCGATATGTCTCTATCTCCAGGACTTAGAGTCTCTTATCAGGCACGTGGACACGGACAGGACCAACGTCATGCTCAGCAATGACGAGCTCCAGGTGCAGCTTCGGAAGAAGGACAAGCTTTTCGCACAGCAGGACGAGATAGTCAAGGAAATGGAGACGAAGTTCGAGGCCCAGGACCGTAAGTTCAAGAGTCAGGAGAAACGCGTCCAGGATAGGAACAAGAAGATCCGGGACATGACCGAGGAACTGAAGTCCAAGGATTTCGAGCTAGAGCAGCAACAGATGGTGATCGAGAGGCTTCGCTCCCAGAAGAGGGCTCTCAAGGCCAAGATCGATTCCTTGACCACTACGATTGAGGAGAACAAGACCGCGATGGAGAACGCAGGTCTTACTTTTGTCGAGGAGGAGATTGATGCTGATGAGTAGACTTGACTACTCGTTTATCTTTCATTATCGTACTTGTTATTCTTGAACTTGTTATTGGACCATCCGACATGTGGATGGCTTGCCACTTGTGTGTTTTATTTCGAGAACTTTGTTATTCTGTTGTTGAGCTTTTATCCTTGAGTTACATGCTATGTGTTTGCTTGTGATGTATTGTGCATAAAACATCTATGGGTATCTCATTCTTATCTATTTGAACAAACCACAGATGCCTCCCCGTCGCGCAAACCCCAACCCCAACAACATCACTCCAGAAATGCAACAGATGATGAATTCTCAGACGCAGCTTATGCAGATGATGACAACATTCATCCAAAACCAGAATAACAACAACAACAACAACCCCAATAACAACAACAACAATAACAACAACAACAACAAAAACAACCCTCCGGGTTTTGATATGCTCACCAGATTTCTGCGTTTGAGGCCAGCTAAGTTCTCGGGGACAACTGATCCCATGGTAGCCAATGATTGGCTACGTTCCGTGAACAAGGACTTAGTGACCGTGGGCTGCACGGATGCTGAAAAGGTCAGGTTCACAGCGCATCTGTTGGAAGGACCAGCCGCCACATGGTGGGACAACTTCCAAATCACCACTCCTTTGGATGAGGTGACTTGGGCTATCTTTGAAGATGGCTTTCGCACTGCTCATATCTCATCAGGAATGATGAGTCTGAAAAAGAAGGAGTTTCACAACCTGAAGCAGCGCCACCGCAACGTGGCTGAATACATAGAAGAGTTCAACAATCTGGCGCGCTATGCACCGGATGAGGTTGACACGGATGCCAAAAGAAAGGAAAAGTTTCTGGAAGGCCTGAATGATGAGTTAAACTTACAGTTGTCTGTGGCATATGTTCCAACTTATCAGTCTCTGTGTGACAAGGCTGCTATTTTGGAAAGTAAAATGAAGCAAGTCGAGAGTAGGAAGAGGAAACACTCCGACAAGCACAGCTCGGGATCGTCTCACAAACGATCTCACTATGATGACAGTGGAAGCTCAGGATCCCACAAGCATGGAAAATTCAACAAGCACCACAACCACAACCGTCATGACAACAAGCATCACCGCAGTCATGACAATGAAAAGTACAAGAACCACAAGAGTGGACATAAGAGCCACCACAGTGGGAATGGTAGTGGAAGTGGAAGTCAGCCTGCAAAAAAGGACATCAGTCAGGTTGAGTGCTTCAAATGCAAGAAGCTGGGGCATTATGCCAATGAGTGCCCTGAGAAGAAAGTTGAAGGACCTGTCAAGCCCAATCCTTTTCAGAAAGGTCAGGTGAACCACATTAATGTGGAAGAGATCTATGAGGAGCCTGACATTGTTGCTGGTAAGTTCAGACTCAATTCCATTCCAGCATTTGTACTCTTTGACACTGGTGCATCTCATTCATTCATATCAAAAGCATTCGTTGATAGAAATAGGTTTGCATCTGAAAACATTGGGTGTCCAATAAAAGTTAGTTCTCCGGGTGGAGATATGATAGTAAGTCTTGGATGCCGGGATCTTGTCATAGAGTTTGGAAAGCATAAGTTTCCAGTGAGCCTGATAATCCTAGATTCCCAAGGACTAGACGTAATATTGGGAATGGATTGGATGGCTAAGTATGAAGGAGTACTAGATTGTGCTAATCGTACTGTTGCACTCACAACCCCAGAAGGAAAAAGAATAAAATTCAGGTCAAACTTTGAATCCAAAGGAAGCAAGCTGAATTCTCTTAAGGGGGTTAGCATGGACAGTGTACCAATTGTATGTGAGTACCCGGATGTGTTTCCGGAAGAGTTGCCAGGAATGCCACCAGATAGAGATGTGGAATTTCTGATATATTTGGTACCAGGATCGGGACCAATAGCCAAGAGACCATACAAAATGTCAGTTGATGAACTGAAAGAGCTCAAGAAGCAACTAGGAGAACAATTGCAGAAAGGATTTATCCAACCAAGTTCTTCATCTTGGGGAGCCCTAGTATTGTTCATGGAGAAGAAAGATAGAAGCCAAAGGTTATGCATAGATTACCGTTCACTCAATGAGGTAACTATCAAGAACAAATATCCTTTGCCTAGAACCAATGACTTGTTTGATCAGCTAGAGGGAGCATGTGTGTTCTCGAAGATCGATCTCCGGTCAGGTTATTTTCAACTTAAGATAAGAGAGCAATACATACCTAAAACATCATTCACCACAAGGTATGGATTATACGAGTATACCGTAATGCCTTTTGGCTTAACCAATGCTCCAGCCTACTTCATGAACATGATGAACAAAGTGTTCATGGAATTTCTTGACAAGTTCGTTGTCGTTTTCATCAATGACATCTTAGTCTACTCCAAGAGCAAAGAAGAACATGAAGGGCACTTACGCTTGATAATTGAGAAGTTAAGAGAGCATAAGCTTTATGCCAAATTCAGCAAGTGTGAGTTTTGGTTAGAGGAAGTTGGTTTTCTTTGTCATGTTATGACAAAAGATGGTGTAGCAGTTGATCCTGCTAAGGTTTCAGCTGTGACAGAATGGGAATCTCCAAAGAATGTGAAAGAAGTTCGTAGTTTCCTTGGCTTAGCAGGTTACTACAGAAGGTTCATAGAAAATTTCTCAAAGGTTGCTAAGCCAATGACTGAATTGTTAAAGAAGGACAAGAAATTTGCCTGGTCTGAAGGTTGTGAAGTCAGCTTTCAAGAATTGAAGAAGAGACTTGTGACAGCACCAGTTCTATGTCTGCCAGATTTGGAAAAGGATTTCCAAGTATATTGTGATGCGTATCATCAAGGTTTGGGTGCCGTACTTATGCAAGACGGTAAAGTTGTGGCCTATGCCTCGAGACAACTCAAAACTCATGAAGTAAACTATCCTACTCATGATTTGGAGTTAGCCTCTGTCGTCCATGCGCTCAAAACATGGAGACATTACCTTTTGGTTAAGCGTTGTGAAGTGTTCACGGACCACAAAAGTTTGAAGTATATCTTCACCCAAAAGGAAATCAATATGAGACAAAGAAGATGGTTAGAGCTTATCAAGGATTATGACCTGAGTTTGCAATACCACCCCGGTAAAGCAAATGTTGTAGCAGATGCTCTAAGTCGTAAGGTATTCGTGAATGGCCTTACCAAAGGAGAATTGCCAGATGATTTGTGTGCTTAATTCAAAGAACTCAGATTAGAGATTGTGCCTGAAGGACATCTTATGTCTTTGGATGTTCAACCCACTTTGTTGGACAAGATCCGAGAAGCTCAGAAGACCGATAAGGAAATTGAAAGGATCAAGGAAAATATTGGCCAAGGGAGAGCTAAAAATTTCCATGAAGACGAACAGGGTACGTTATGGCATGGGAAATGTATCTGTGTTCCACAAGATCCGGAGTTACGGAAACTGATTTTACATGAAGCACACAACTCTCCGTATTCTATTCATCCGGGTAACACCAAAATGTACATGGACATGAAAGAAAGATTTTGGTGGAACAATCTCAAGATAGACATCGCCGAACATATTGCTTTGTGTGATGTGTGTAGTAGAGTAAAAGCGGAGCATCAGAAACCAGCAGGTTTGCTTCAACCACTACCTATTCCTGATTGGAAATGGGACAAAATTGGTATGGATTTCATCACCGGATTACCAAGGACCAGATCAGGATATGATTCCATATGGGTAGTCGTGGATCGCTTAACTAAAGTGGCACATTTCATACCCGTGAAGACAACCTATACAAGCGCCAAGTTAGCTAAAGTCTACATGAGTAGAATTGTATGCCTTCACGGTGTGCCTAAGAGTATTGTATCCGATAGGGGGACCCAATTCACTTCCCATTTTTGGAGACAGCTACATGAGTCATTGGGAACGAGGTTGGAATTCAGTACTGCTTTTCATCCTCAAACTGATGGACAAACAGAAAGGACTAACCAAATCCTTGAAGATATGTTGAGGTCATGTGCCCTAGACTATGGAGCAAGTTGGGATGAAAGTCTGCCTTACGCAGAATTTTCTTATAACAACAG
Source organism: Avena sativa (assembly GCA_916181665.1). Taxonomy (NCBI): domain Eukaryota; kingdom Viridiplantae; phylum Streptophyta; class Magnoliopsida; order Poales; family Poaceae; genus Avena; species Avena sativa. The sequence continues at coordinate 289,615,262 of OV702279.1, forward strand.
CTATCAAGCCAGCATTGAGATGGCACCGTTTGAGTTTCTCTATGGAAGAAAATGTACCACCCCATTGTTATGGAATGGTGTGGGAGAGAGAAGTCTATTTGGGCCGGATCTTATCAAAGAAGCCGAAGAGAAGGTCAAATTGGTTAAGGACCGGTTGAAGATAGCACAGTCCCGACAGAAAAGCTACGCAGATCCTAAGCATAGAGAAGTCACCTACGAAGTTGGTGATAGAGCCTACCTTAGAGTATCACCACTCCGTGGAGTGAAAAGATTCGGAGTCAAAGGAAAGTTGGCACCGAGATATGTTGGGCCATTCAAGATTCTGAGTCGCAAAGGTGAAGTTGCTTATGAAATTGAACTGCCAGCGTCTCTATCAGCAGTCCACAATGTATTTCATGTGAGTCAGCTTAAGAAATGTCACCCAGAAATGGAAGAGTCTTCTTTGAAGGATACCATACCTTTGGAAGAAGTTCAACTAGAAAGTGATCTCACTTATGAGGAAAAGCCTATCAAGATTCTTGAGACTGCGGAAAGAGTCACGAGAACAAAGACTATCAAGTTTTGCAAAGTACAATGGAATCATCATTCCGAAGAGGAAGCAACATGGGAAAGAGAAGATGATCTTCGGAAAGACCACCCTCACCTATTTGCTAGCCAATCCGAATCTCGAGGGCGAGATTCACCTTAAGGGGGTTAGATTTGTAACATCCCTAAAATCATGATTTCAAAGTTTTCATATCACTCATGCATGCATATAGATTTGAGATCATATTCAAACTCATTTCAGGAAAACAGAATCACTTGATGCTATGATTTTATGTGAGAAGATTTAATTCAAATGGTCATCACCATTTGAATGCTTGAAAGTTTAGGAAACTAGATGCTTATCTTCATTGTTGGATAGTTGGTGTGTAGAATTTGGACCAAAGCTTTCAACTTAGAAATAATTTCAAAACTTCTTTTTAAAAAAAACATTTGCAAATCAGATGCAAAGTCTCTGATTATTTTAAATCCAAGCTTGACCCAGCCTATACAAAGTAACCCCGTGGGTTTTGACCTATTTCTGAGACCAATCCACCACTACAAAACCTCAGAAAGATTTGAATTAAAATTGAACTTGAAACCATTTGAAAACCTATTCAGAAAATCAAAATAGAAAAAGAAAAGGAGTAAACAAAAGAAAAAGGCCGCGCGCCAGGGATCTAGCCCAGCAACGAATCAAGCCCAACAAGCCCACCCGGGGCATTTATTTTCTTCTCTCACGCGTGAGCGCACTCCTTCAGTCACTGACAGCCAGACCCCACGCCTCCTCTGTTTATTTCACTGACCAGCGGGCCCCGTCCACGTCGTCCTCTTCTTCCCCAAACCGCGCCCGCGACCACGTCGCTGCTGCAGTCAAGGCCGGTAATGGCGCGCCGTAATTGGCCATTAACCCGCGAGCGTTTCCTGTCGCACCTGAGCCTATTTAACCCTCTCTGCCTCGCGAGCAATTTCCCCCATTCGCCTCGCTCACTCCGCCGCCAGGCTGCGCACAATTGCTCTCAAAGCTCCGCAGTACCAAGAACTCCGCCGACCAAATACGGTGAGCCTCGACCACCCCTCCCTCTCTGGTTCAAACGAGAATGTTCAGAATGTTCTTGCGCATCCTCTGATACCTTCCTTTTGCCTGCTCGTGACCCAGGTCGTCGTCTCCGTTCGCAGCCGAAACCACCTGTGCCGCCGATAAACTCCGGCGACCAATTAAGGTAAATCCCGAGCGCCCCTTGCCTTCCCCTTCACACGAACTTGTTCGCCTGTGTCTTGCGCAAGTCCTGATGCCACTGGTTCGTGCTAGGGCGACGCCACACCTCGGCAAGGACCACGTCTGCAGGCTACTGTCGCCGCCCGCAACTCCGTCGAGCTCCAGAGACCGTCTCCGCGCGCCCCTTGATAAACCAAAGCCACCTCGAGCTTCAGCACGCCACTGCGATTCCGGTAAGCATCTCCCTTCCTCCCCGGGCGACCTAGAACGCCGGCACCGCCGTAGTCATACGCGCCGCCGCCAGTCAACGCCGCTAGCACCGCCCGTGTATGGTCAGGACAATTAGGAGCGTCAGATGTAGATCCTGCGGTGTAGATTAGAACGTGGCCGAAGAGGTACGCGCGCATCTGAGCCGCCAGATCTCACTTAGATCCTGCGGTCCGCGTCTGTCAATCCAACCGAAGCGGTACGCACCAATTGAAACGCGACGCGTGTCTAGGGTTAGTTCAAAAACAGAATTCAAAATCAGATTTGGATCAAATTTTCAATTGGCTATAACTTTTGATTCCCACGTTGGAATTTTGCAAACTTTATACCGTTGGATTCAGTGAGTCAAGACCTTTCTGAATATCCAATGTGTTTAACAAATAGTAACTGTTAAAATGACTTTATATACAGAAACATGTTTAGGACCAATTTGAGTATAGTTTTAGTTTAGAAAATTGCTTTAGGGCTAAATAAGTTCAGTTAGCAAACTTTGTGACTTGTTATGATTATGTATCATGCACTTGCTTGGTAGAGTTTTCAAATTCATCACTTAGTAATTCTTGCATGCATGCATTCATATTTTTGATTGTATATAATTGTGTGTAATTGTATGCTATAATTTTTGTGTAGATTTTGCTAGTGACTGTGATTGTGAAGAGTGCTACTCTCCCCATTACCAAGGCAAGTGATATTTCATGAAGATTTCATTCCTATATTTTGTACTAGCATTAGATATTTTGCTAAGTCTTGCATGCTACTCTTGCCAAATAAAATATTGGGAAATCCTATGTAGATAGAATGGTAGAATTGCTAGGAATTTTCCTAGGTTAAGTTACCATGCCATGCTTAGCCTAGCTACTAGCAAACAAGGGTTGGTATAATCTATTCATGCTATAATGACTATATTTCTAAGTCATGAGACTTATGTTTTCTTAATAAAACCACTAAGTCAATAAACCTCCTGGGTGGAATGGAAAGATTGGTTTATGTTGAGTGGTTACACAAGGCCATGGATTTGGCTTGTGTATCTCACTTGTGGTATGCCACCCAGGCACAAAGGGATTTGGAGGCCAAGTGTTGAGAAAGCTTACAGTGCAACCACTTGGCAATATGGGCTCTGCCTTGATCATATAGGTTGCTAGAACTTAGTCACTTGGACAGTTGGTGGTAGTGGGAATGATAGGTTGGAGCGCGTCCATTTGACTAAGGAAAGGCTTCTGAAAGGTCCTGTCTTGGGAAACCAAGTCTGGTGGGGAAAGTGCACAACCTCTGCAGATGGAAAATCTAAGTACTTAGCCATGTCCATGGCAATGGACAACTTGAGCATCAAGACATGGAAGCTACAAGAATCTCATCACTCCAACTTCTAAGTAAAACTTGTGGGTGAACAAAGGGTGAAGGACCCCAATGTCTATTGGTGGTTTCTTGGGAAGTTTTTGACAAAGAAAAACTTAGTGTTTTCAACTAATAGGATAAACCTATTTTCAAGCAAAGCAAGCCAAGATACACTTAGCCAAAATGCATATAGTAATATAGTCCACCTAAAAATTTACTAAGGTATCACTTGCCAATACTATTCCAAAGTATTGACCCACTGTGGCTGTAACTTGTGATGTTGCAGGTTACTCCGATGATGAGTAGGAGTAATGAGTCTACACTCAACATGCTTGCCTGTGGCTCATGAAGATGAAGACTTGTGTTTATTTACTTATTCCATAAACTCTTGTATTAGGCCTTTGGCCCTGAGTTGTAAAAGACTATGTTTTATCTATGGAATGAATGTAATAAACGACCTTTGTATATGTGTATTTCATCTTAAACTGTGGATGCTAGCATTGATCCAGGGACTAGCATTGCAATCACAGGGATCCTTTCCTTTACAAAGGAGGGATCTTACACTGGACACTGAGCCTTGCTCAATATCTTACCTGACAACATAGGCACTGAACCTTTCTTTGCCTTATCCATTCTGAACCTTTTTAGAACTTTGTCTAGGTATGTACTCTGGCTTAAAGCTATCAGGTGTCTTTGTCTATCTCTATAGATTTTGATGCCCAATATATAAGCAGCTTCACCTAGGTCTTTCATTGAAAAACACTTGTTCAAATAACTCTTCACATCGTTAAGCATGTTGATGTCATTTCCAATAATCAATATGTCATCCACATATAGTACCAGAAATGTCACCGAGCTCCCACTCACTTTCTTGTATATACAAGCTTCGTAGCAATTTGGAACAAATCCAAAGCTCTTGATCACTTGATCAAAACGAAGGTTCCAACTCCGAGATGCTTGCTTCAGTCCATAAATGGAACGCTGAAGTTTGCCTACTTTATCAGCATCCTTAGGATCGACAAAACCTTCGGGTTGCATCATATACAACTCTTCATCAATGTTGCCATTGAGGAAAGCAGTCTTGACATCCATCTGCCATATTTCATAATCATGAAACGCAGCAATTGCTAATAAAATCCGAATGGACTTAAACATCGCTACGGGAGAGAAAGTCTCATCGTAGTCAACACCTTGAACTTGTCGAAAACCTTTCGCGACAAGCCGTGCTTTATAGACGGTAACATTACCATCCGCGTCCGTTTTCTTCTTGAAGATCCATTTGCACTCAACGGCCTTTTGGTCGCTAGGAGGGTCCACCAAAGTCCATACTTGGTTTTCGCTCATGGATCCCAATTCGGATTTCATGGCTTCTAGCCATTTCTTAGAGTCTGGGCTCATCATCGCTTCCTCATAGTTCGTAGGTTCACTGTCTTCTACTAACAAGACAGTCAAGACAGGGTTGCCGTACCACTCAGGAGGGGCACGCGACCTTGTCGACCTGCGACGTTCAGTAGCAGCATCGTCCGAAGCTTCATGATCCTTGCATTAGCTTCCTCTATTGTTGGTGCAGGCGGCACTGGAACAATTTCAGGTGCTGCGCTACTCTCCAATTCAAGAGAAGGTTCAATAACCTCGTCTAGCTCTACTTCCCTCCCACTCACTTCTTTCGAGAGAAACTCCTTCTCAAGAAAGGAACCGTTCTTTGCGACAAACACTTTGCCTTCGGTTCTGTGATAGAAGGTATACCCAATAGTTTCCTTAGGGTATCCTATGAAGACGCATTTCTCAGCTTTAGGTTCGAGCTTGTCCGGCATCAACTTCTTGACGTAAGCTTCGCATCCCCAAACTTTAATTAACGACAACTTAGGTTTAGCACCAAACCATAGTTCATACGGTGTCGTCTCAACGGATTTTGATGGAGCCCTATTTAAAGTGAATGCAGCGGTTTCTAATGCATAACCCCAAAATGATAACGACAAATCAGTAAGAGACATCATTGATCGGACCATATCTAATAAGGTTCGATTCCGGCGTTCAGACACACCATTGCGCTGTGGTGTTCCGGGTGGCGTGAGTTGTGAAACAATTCCGCTTGCTTTAAGATGCGTGAGAAAATCATAACTCAAATATTCGCCCCCACGATCGGATCGTAGAAACTTAATCTTTCTGTTACGATGGTTCTCCACTTCATTCTGAAATTCTTTGAACTTTTCAAACGTTTCAGATTTATGTTTCATTAAATAGATATACCCATATCTACTTAAGTCATCGGTAAAAGTGAGAAAATAGCGATATCCACCGCGTGTCGAAACACTCATCGGTCCGCATACATCAGTATGTATGATTTCCAACAAGTCCGTTGCTCGCTCCATCATACCGGAGAACGGTGTTTTGACCATCTTGCCCATGAGGCATGGTTCGCATGTGTCAAATGATTCAAAATCAAGAGACTCCAAAAGTCCATCAGAATGGAGTTTCTTCATGCGCTTTACACCAATATGACCTAGACGACAGTGCCACAAATAAGTAGTATTATCACTATCTACTTTGCATCTCTTAGCCTCAATGTTATGGATGTGTGTTTCACCCCTTTCGAGATTTAGAAGAAATAAACCATTCACAAGAGGTGCATGACCATAAAAGATGTTACTCATATAAATAGAACAACCATTATTCTCTGATTTAAATGAATAACCGTCTTGCAATAAACACGATCCAGAAATAATGTTCATGCTCAACGCAGGCACATAATAACATTTATTAAGGTTTAAAACTAATCCCGAAGGTAAAACTAAGGAGAGCGTGCCGACGGCCATCACATCAACTCTTGATCCGTTGCCAATGCGCATCGTCACCTCATCCCTCGCAAGCCGCCGTCTATTCCGTAGCTCCTGTTTCGATTTACAAATATTAGCAACTGAACCGGTATCAAATACCCAGGCACTACAACGAGGGCTAGTAAGGAAAACATCAATAACATGTATATCAAATATACCTTTGATGGTGCCAGCCTTCTTGTCCGCTAAGTACTTCGGACAGTTGCGCTTCCAGTGACCCTTGTCCTTGCAATAGAAGCACTCAGTGTCCGGCTTAGGACCAGACTTGAGCTTCTTCTCAGCAGGGGCAGTGCGCTTGTCGCCGCCCTTCTTGAAGGGCTTCTTTGCACCCTTACCTTTCTTAAAGGTGGGCTTGTTGACCATCAACACATGATTATCCTTTTTGATGTCCACTTCCGCGGCCTTCAGCTTTGCGAAGAGCTCGGTGATCGTATCAGTGGAACCAATCTGATTCTGAGTCACTACAAAACTTTTGTAGCTGGGAGGGAGTGATTGCAGAACCCTGTCAATCTTGAGCTCCTCTGGAATCGTGCATTCCAGTTGCTCAAGGCGTTGAGTGTAGCCCGTCATCTTAATGGCGTGCTCACTAACGGAACTCCCTTCCTCCATCTTGCAGTTAAACAACTTCTCAGAGATCTCATATCTCTTAGAACGGGCCTGGGTCTGAAACATGGTTTTCAGCTCTTCGAGAATCTCAAAGGGCCCGGGATAGTCTTCAAAACGATTTTGAAGTTCCGGTTCCATAGCAAACAACATGGTTCTCTTAATCACACCATAATCATCTTTGCGCGACTGATAAACAGCTTTCTCATCAGTTGGCGCAGTTGCAGCAGGGGGGTCACCTAACGCTTTCCCAAGGACATAGTCCTTTTGACCGCCAGAGAGAATGATTCTTAGATTGCGGAACCAATTGGTGAAGTTAAACCCATTGTTTCTAAGCTTTTCCTTCTCAGCGAAAACGTTGAACTTGAAGTTGGACTTAGCCATGTGATCTACAGTATTTGCAAGTACAAATTAGACTATGTTCATGATAACTAGTTCAACTTAATCAAATTACTAGATGAACTCCCACTAAATTCAACATCCCTCAAGTTGTTTAGTGAACACGATCCAAATTCACCACACCTAATCCGATCATCACGAGAAGAGATGTGGTTTCAATGGTGGACAACGAAGTGTCGATCATATCATTCATATGACTCATGCTTAACCTTTCGGTTCTTGTGTTCCGAGGCCATGTCTGTACATGCTAGGCTCGTCAAGTTAGACCCAAGTATTTCCGCGTGTGCAAAACTGGCTTGCACCCATTGTATGTGAGCGTAGAGTCTATAGCACCCGATCATCACGTGATGCTTGGACACGACGAACTTTCGCAACGGTGCATACTTGGGGAGAACACAGTTTTTATCTTGATCTTTAAGTGAGGAATCATCTTATAATGCTACCGTCGCGATCTAAGCATAATAAGATACATAAAAGGATAAATATCACATGCATATAACTTTATGTGACATGGTATAGCCAATCTTCGCGCAATGATCTCCATCTTGTGCGTTCCGGCATGATCTCCATCACTCCACCATGATTGCCTCCACCACGAATAGCAACTACAACTATTGCTAACTACTTAGCGATAAAGTGAAACTATTACATGGCGCATAAGAAGTTGACACACAGGTCATACACAATTATAAAGACAACCATATGGCTCCTGCCGATTGTGTACTCATCGACATGCAAGTCGTGAAACATTACAAAACATGATCATCGCATACATTATACACATCACATCTTGGGCCATACCATATCACAGAAAACACTCCCTGCAAAAACAAGTTAGACGCCTCTACTTTGTTGTTGCATATTTTACGTGGCTTATGGGAGTAGATGCTAAGAACGATTCTTACCTACGGAAAGCCACAACGGTGATATTATGGTTGCCAAACTCCGGTGTTAATCCCATGACAACTATAGTGAGAGAAACTGACATCCACCAGCCGCATGTGTGGAACAAACCACACGTCAAGTGCGGAGCCGGTCTCGCAAACAACGTCGCGTAAGGTTGGCCTGGACCGCTTCAATCTCACTATCCCGCGTCATCAGAAGAACACAAACAAGAGGCTTGCAACAGAAAACATCAACGCCCGCAACAACCATGTTGCGTTCTACTCGTGAAACACATCTACGCATAGATCTAGCTCTGATACCACTGAAGGGTTTCGCGGCATAGTAAATCAAAATTTTCTACGGATGCGAATAGAGGGAAAGCCAAGATCTAATCTAGGAGTTGCAAACAACGAGAGAGATTGGATTAGATCTTCATACCCTTGAAGATTCGCACAGTGGAACGTTCGTCGGAACGTGGGTGATGTAGTCGTACTCGCTTCTCCTCCTCGCGATCCGATCCGATCTAGCACCACAAATGGCGGTGCCTCCGTGAGATGCACACGTGCAGCACCTCGACGTCTCCTCCTTCCTCGGACCAGCAAGTATGGTGGAGAGACGGATTGGATCTACAACACGACGGCGTGGTGTATATGGTGGAGAATTTCTGCAGCAGGGCTTCGCCTACAAACAGTCGGGAGGGAGAGAGGAAGGGCAGCAGGGCGGCTAGGGTTGGAGGGAAAGGTGTGGGGGGTTGGTGCGCCCCCAGACCTCTATATATAGAGGGGTGGGCGCAGCCCTAGCCCCTCCCCCAAGCCAAGGCCGGCGGCCCCAAGGAGGAAGAGTGGGGGGCAAGGAAACCCCCCCTTCTAGAAGCTCTATCTAGAGTTTAAACCTCTCTTGGCCGGCTGGGCCCTATGGGGCCTTGTGCCCCTGGCCCAATGCGGCCAGGGCACTCCCTCATAGGCCCATGCCCCCTCCCGGAAGGTGGGGCCACGTTGGTCCCCTTCCGGAAGGTTTTAGAAGCTTCCGGTACAATACCGATTAACCCGGAACAATTCCGAACTCCAAAAACTGCACTGCCTTATATGAATCTTATTCTCCGGACCACTCCGGAACCTCTCGTGATGTTCCGGATCCCATCCGAGACTCTGAACAAAAACTCATAAACCAATTATCCAATCTATCCTAGCGTCGAGACACGTTAAGTGTGTGACCCTGCGGGTTCGAGAATATGCAGACATGATCTTCTATCAATAATCAACAGCGGGGTCTGGAAACCCATATTGACTCCCACACATTCATCGATGATCATATCGGATGAACCACGATGCCAGGATTCAATCAATCCCATATATATATTCCCTTCGTCTCGCGATATTTTACTTGCCCGAGATTCGATCGTCGGTACCGTCATACCTAGTTCAATCTCGTTCACAGCAAGTACTTTACTCGTTCCGTAATCCGATATCACTTTGTGATTAACTCCTTAACCACATGCTTGCAAGCGGTGTTGATATCGATTACCGAGTGGGCCCAAAGTATATCTCTCCGACTTGGGAGGGACAAATCCCATCTCGATACATACAACCCAACAGATACTTTCCGATCACCTGAGAGACACCTTTATGATCACCCTCTCATAGGATGACGTTTGATGACCTCAAAGCTTTCTTCCGATACCAGGGAGTTGTATTATCTCATGGTCTAAGGAATACAATATTTGACATAAGAAAAGCTTCGCAAAGACGAACACGATGACACGATCTAATTGCTTCGCTTAGTTTGGGTCTGTCCACCATATCATTCTCCCAATGATATGATCTCATTATTAATTGACAACTCATGTACATGGTTAGGAAACCTTAACCATCATTAATCAATGAGCTAGTCCATAGAGGAGTAATAGGGACACGGTGTTGTTCACAAACCACACAAGTATTAAAGTTTCCGCTTAATACAATTCTAGCATGGAATATAAACTTTATCATGAACAAGAATTATAATAATAACATCTTTATTATTGCCTCTAGGGAATAATTCCAACACCCACATATCAGCATAACGCGTACCTGACCAACCGGTCCCACTTGTCAGCATGTAACGACTTGTCAGCACATAAAGGCGAGGGTCCACTACGGGACCCGACTGAACGTGGCCCCACTTGTCAGCACTTAACGATAATGCTGACGGACAGTGAGTTTCAGACCGTGTGAGAGTTTCATAGTAGGAGATAAAGTAATAAAAAGTTAAGCGGATGGACAAAACTAAGTACAACTAACGAATCAGAGGAACGAAAATAGAAATCCCTATATTAATATCAGAGGATACCAATTACACCCAGTATCTGCAACAACGTACTGCCCTAGCGGCCATACCGATGCACACAGCCAAAAAAAATCTAAAAAAAAGAGAAGTCCCGCTACAGTGACTCATTCATTAAAATAGCAGTACTACCACCACCAAGACAACACCAGAAGTACAACTTCTCCAAAAATGACGCCTCCAAGTAGGAAACAATACACAAACACCGTCATCGCCCGATCAAAGATCTAAGGTTTTTACCCCGAAGAAAGTCTACGCTCTTAAAACAATATCTTCAACAAGGACATTGCCATGCACAACCAATTAAGACCAGACCTTAGGTTTTAATCCTGAAAGGTAGGACCGCGGACCTCTCCTGTGCAGTCGCCCCCACTTGCATTCCACTGCTTCAAGTCACGAGTCACCAAGCCAATTCCTTATCACCACCCAGATTCGAACCACCATTATTAGTCCGCAGATATCGGACTCCATGACTTTCTTCGTCAGCACCATGGGACGAGAAAATGCCCCATGATAATATCAACCAACAGAGCTACGAAGCGCCCTTTGAAACCAAACGGTCAGAGTAAAACATGGGTGCGCATGATCAAATCCCATCAGATCCAGCAATCTCTCGGCATGAGCGCACTATGGAGTTCGTCGGCGGAGCCTTCCAAAACACGACACAGGAACCAGATAAATGGAGACAAACATCAAATAGATCTTCGTCTTGGCTTGAGAGGGATCCAAGACTTCCTCCTTTATTGAAATCGAACCAGTAGCCCCCATGCCACCTGCTAAAAACTAGCAGGATCTGCCGCTCGACGGCGAGACCACCCGGCCAACCACTCCGACGAAAAATGAGGTCACCACAACCATGTCGGGGACATATGCCACAAGCGCCCTCGTGTCGCGAATATGGCCTGGGGAAACTGGGCACCGGCATCGAGGACGATGAGCGAAGCAGATCGCAGCCCATCTAGGCCCAAATCCCGCTGCCGCTTGCTGCCGTCTGGGCCGAGGTCCCCCGGCCGACATTCCACCATTCCCTGCCGGATCATAGCCATTTCCTGTCGGATAGCAGCCGAGGTCACCCCCGCCTGCACGCCACCAGGGCTTTGCCCGACGACGATCCGGATGGCGGCGGCGGACGGGGAGAACGCATGAGGGAGGTCGAGGCCAGGAAGGGGTGGGATCCGCCCGGCACGGCGCCGCGCCGCCGTGTGGGTGCGGGAAATCAGCTAGCAGCCCAAAGATCAAAATGACGGACAGGATATAAGATGTACTCCGTCGTTTTAAAAAGAATATCGTGAATTTGTCTAAATTCGAATATAAGTAGATACTATTTTAGTATATATATATATGGGAAATAGCCAGCTAAACACAGGCATAGCTGCGCATAGCCTATTCACCGTTGATTCTCTCCCCTATTGATATAGGGAGCACATGTATCCAGACCCAGGATGTTGGCTCAATAGTAACGCCGTTAGTGTTCCTTTGATGCATGCATGAAGCCCTAGCAAAACAAAGCTTATCAAATTTTATTTAGATGAGGCAAACCGTAATATACTACATGCGGTAAACCCTAACCCTAATATACTACATGGTAAACCCTAATATACTACATGCATAAAGCCCTAGCAAAACAAAGCTTATCAAATTTCATTTAGGTGAGTCAAACCTTAATATACTACATGCGGTAAACCCTAACCAAACTAAGCCTTATTTCATTGCGTTGAACCCAATGTGTAATGCAAAAACCCCTAAACAAAGTAAGCTTCTCGCGGACGTGAGAAATCCTAGGCATTGCATGCATGCCTTATTCCATTGCGCTGAACCCAATGTGTCATAGTCAAAGACATGAAAAAACCCTAAACCAACTTAGCTTCTCAGATTTTGCATGCCCATTGCTTTAGGTAGCTATTGCATGTAAGGCAAGACTTTATCTCAAGTTATACCTTGTTGTACGAGCGGTTGGCCATAGCCTGACTTATTTAGTCTCTCTTCAACTTTCCTTGCTCATTTGATAAACAAGGTGGAACCGGTTATTGCTTTCTTCCCTCTACCTCATCCCTCCTCGTGCACTTTTGTTTGGTACGTAGAATTCCATCTCTTATGTCTTCACCGATAGCACAGTCCAATAAATAATTGCGAAATAATTTTATGGTACCCTCGTAATCATTGGCTACGCTAAGAGTCACGTGATGCATAGCAGGAAACGTTTGCATGCAGAACTCATTTTAAGCCTTGTTCACTTTATCTTTCCATTTTAGATGCTAAAAGTTTTTTTGCCAAACAGCAAGCTAAAAAATTAGGGTTTGCTAGAGCCCCTAGGCATTGCATGCATGTACACACACGGTGTGGTATAAACGCCGTTAGGAACCGTTACTCCTACCAAGAGTGTTACGGGTTAACCCCTTGGGGTGGCCCGATCTTTCACGAATCTCCACGGGGATCGAGGGGAAAGCGGTGGAAGGGGAAGAGGGGACGAAATCCACGAACACACGCACACAAAGATCCCGATGAACTCACGCACACAAATCACGATACACGCCGATAACTCACGCCGGTGGCAACCGGTCCAACATAATCTCTAGGATCGGTGTTGGGCGAAGCTCTCTCTCCACGCCAACAACGGGGTACGAGGTGCTTGGTGAGATCTTGACGACTTGGGGGCGAGAAACCGAGAACCCAAGGCCTTGTACAACTTGAACGCACTAGGAAAGATCCAAGAGGAGGGTGGACAATAGGTGCTCCTTGGTAGGAGCATGAGACCAATAGATTAAAAGATCCTCAAAGGGGTGTCTTAATCTATCATTATCCAAGTCTAGGGTTTACATATGAGGGGTGGGGCTATTTATAGGCCAACCACATAAACAGGGGTAGTTCTGGAATAAAACTGGAAGTTTGGGCGAAATTGGGGGTTACATGGGCCAGGCCCAAAAGGCCTTAACATGCCTGGCGTCGATCGGTCCGGAGACTCAGGTCTGGGGTCCGGAGACTCCGGTCAATCTCCGGACCCGTCTCCGGAGGGGGCTTCTGGCTGTCCTGGGCCTGGGTCTCCGGTCTGGACCGGAGGAAGGTCCGGAGACTCCGGTGTAGGAGACCGGAGACTCCGGTCTACACCGGAGACTCCGGTCTACACCGGAGACTCCGGTGTGCAGCGCTCCAGCATCTTCTGCTCCTGGTCCTGCTTCCTTGGTGGCTTGGTGTGGTGGTGCTGCTTCATATCTGAGGATACATAAGTTAGATGCATGAAGTAGCAAGCCATCCAAAGGTAGGCCAAAATCACATGAGGAAAGGAGCGAGTTAACCTTGGCTTGTAGGAGCTTGGCACGGGCGCGAGTCATTGGTCCACTTGGGGGACTAGGTGTTGTAGATGGAGGTGCGTCCGTAGGACGGGCTGCATCAACTCCCCCCCCTTGGGAAAGAGTTGTCCTCGACTCTTCAACCTTCTCAACTTCATCTTCGCCATGGTAGGGTGAGAGGTCCTTGACATTGAATGTCGGGCTCACAAGATACTTGGATGTTGGGATATCTATGATGTAGGCGTTGTTGTTGATCCTCTTTAGCACTTTGAACGGTCCATCACCTCGTGGCTTTAGTTTGGAGTCGCGGTCCTTGGGGAAGCGGTCTTTACTCAAGTGTATCCACACAAGGTCGCCTTCTTCGAAGATCATCTCTTTCTTGTTCTTGTTTAGCCTTGATGCTTGGCGAAGGACTTGTTTTTCGATCATAGCTCTTGTGTCTTCATGGAGTTTCTTCATTGTTTGGGCACGTTTGACCACGTCCATATTGGCACGTTCATGAAGAGGTAGTGGAAGGATATCGAGCGCGGTGAGGGGCTCTAAGCCATAGACGATCATGAACGGGCTCCTCATGGTGGTGGAGTGCGTGGCGCGGTTGTAGGCGAACTCGGCATGTGGAATACATTCCTCCTAGTCTTTAAGGTTCTTCTTTATCAACACCCGGAGGAGTGTGCCAAGACTTCGATTGACGACCTCGGTTTGTCCATCGGTTTGAGGATGCGAGGCGGACGAGAAGAGGAGCTTGATGCCGAGCTTGGCCATGAGAGTCTTCCAGAAGTAGCTCATGAATTTTACGTCACGGTTGGAGACGATTGTTCTTGGTACACCGTGTAGCCGAATTATTTCCCTGAAAAACAAATTTGCTACATGTGAAGCATCATCGGTCTTATGGCACGGAATGAAATGTGCCATTTTTGAAAAGCGATCCACTACTACAAATATAGAATCATGACCATGTTTAGATCTAGGCAATCCTAACACAAAGTCCATGCTAATGTCCGACCAAGGTGTATGAGGAATAGGCAAAGGCATATAAAGACCAAAGGGGTTGGACTTAGACTTAGCTTGGATACATGTAGTGCATCGTTGGACGTGGCGCTCCACGTCGCGTTTCATCTTTGGCCAAAAGTAGTGAGTGGAGAGTATGTCATAAGTCTTGTCACGGCCAAAGTGACCCATAAGGCCTCCACCATGGGACTCTTGAAGAAGCAAAAGTTGGAGAGACGATTTCGGAATGCAAAGCTTGTTTTGTTTGAAAAGAAAACCCTTATGCAAATAGAAATCATCAATCCCTTTGTCTATTGAACATGTTGCAAAAATTGGTCCAAAGAAAGGGTCGGACGCGTACAAAGATTTGATGTCATCAAGACCCAAGACATTTACTTCGAGTCGTGTAAGAAGGCTTGTGTTTTTGCAGGACAAGGCGTCCGCTACCACATTTTCTTTGCCCTTCTTGTATTTGACAATGTAAGGAAAAGACTCCATGAACTCAACCCATTTTGCATGCCTTTTACTCAAGTTGGCTTGGCCCTTAAGATACTTCAACGACTCATGGTCGGAATGGATGATAAATTCTTTGGGCCAAAGATAGTGTTGCCACACTTGAAGGACTCGAACCAAGGCAAAAAGTTCTTTGTCATAAATGGGATAGTTGAGGCGTGCGCCATCAAGTTTCTCACTATGGTAAGCAATAGGACGCCCATTTTGCATAAGGACTCCACCAATGCCAATACCACTAGCGTCACATTCAATCTCAAATGTTTTTGTGAAATCCGGTAATGCAAGAAGTGGTGCTTCGGTGAGCCTCTTTTTGAGCTCATCAAAAGCCTTTTGTTGTGCTTTTCCCCAAACGAACGTGACATTTTTCTTGGTCAATTCGTTGAGGGGGCAAGCAATGGTAGAAAAGTCTTTCACAAAGCGATGGTAAAAGCCAGCCAACCCATGAAAACTACGAAGTTCACTAACATTTGTAGGGATGGGCCAATCTCGTATGTCCTTGACTTTTGAGACATCAACTTCAATGCCATTGGAAGACACAACAAAACCAAGGAAAATCAGCTTGTCTTTTGCAAAAGTGCACTTTGGGAGATTAGCATAAAGCTTTTCATGACGAAGGATTTGAAAGACCTCCTTAACATGAGTAACATGCTCCTCTAGTGACTTGCTATAGACAAGGATGTCATCAAAGTAAACAACTACACTCTTCCCAATGAGAGATCGCAAAATATGGTTCATGAGGCGCATGAAGGTAGATGGAGCATTTGATAAGCCAAAAGGCATAACCAACCATTCATATAGACCAAGCTTGGTTTTGAAGGCGGTTTTCCACTCATCACCTTCGGCCATGCGAAATTTGATGGTAACCACTACGAAGATCAATTTTCGAAAATATAGTGGCTCCACATAACTCATCACGCTCTTCAATGTTGGCACGGATCATGTTGAGCTCCATTTGCTTGAAGTACTCTTCCACGGTCTTTGTTCCTTGACTAAGCGTTTGAAGCTTGTTGAAGAGGTCACGCGTGTAGTGTGAAGGAACAAAGCGGGATCTCATATGAGCCTTCATATCTTGCCAAGTTGAGATTGGAGGATCTTCTTTTGATTCACGAGCGAGTTGGACTTGTTCCCACCAAAGGTTGGCATATTCATCAAACTCGAGGGATGCCATGGCCATCATCTTCTCATTGCTAAAGTTGTGCATGCGGAAGATCTTGTCAACCTTGAGTTCCCATGAGAGGTATTCTTCGGGATCATTGGAACCGGTGAACTTGGGCATGGTGAACTTGAGCTTGCCGAAAGTTTCTTCCTTATTGCGGTTCCGGTTGCGACGGTTGCCATGATTTTGGCGGCCATCTTCATCATCCGAGCTCTCATGTCTTGCTTGTTGATGGTGGTGTTGCTCTTGCGGTTGTTGAGGTGCCGCGTTTGGTGGTGGAACTTGGTTTCGACGACGAGCTTGGGGAGCTTGCTCTTGTTGTTGGCGCGGTTGAGGACGAGGAGGAGGTTGTTGGTCCTCACGGTGAGCTTGGGGAGCTTGCTCTTGTTCTTGGCGTGGTTGATGCCGAGGAGCATTATCTTCCGCCATGTGGCGAGGAGGATGTCGAGCCGCGTGCGCAATGGGCTGCTCTCTTTCTTCTTGATGTGGAGGAGGCTCGTCGTTTAGATCATGTTGACGGCGATGACGTTCATGTCGAGGAGGACGCCTTGGTGGATCTTCGAGTGCTTCGCGCCGCCGGAGAACTTGTTCTTCCACTTCGGAAGCTTCACTTGTTATGGAAAGAACATGTCGATGGCGATGGTCTTGATGGTCCATGTGAGGTTGTTCTTGTTGAAGCACAAGTGCCCTTTGTTGTGGCCGGTCTGCTTCACGTCGTGGAGGTCTTGCGGAGAGGTCACCATCATAGCTTGACGTTGCGGCGTGTCGCGGAGATGGTACCGCTTGAGAAGAGCTCATGGATTGAAGGACGGGTCCATCCTGGTACCTTTAAGCGTGACGGCGAGGAGCACTTGATTCACTTGAGGAGTGCCGTGATGATCTTGAGTCTCGCGAGCGTGGCCTTGTCAATCCATCAATGAGGCGTTGAAGCTTCTCATCCGTTGAGGCGAGGGCACGACCAAGAGCTTCATTTTGATGACCAAGGTTGTGTTGCATGGCATGCATTTGTCCACGGACTTCCTCGAAGCGGTTGTCGATGTTCTTGAACTCCGCTCGGGCTTCACTAAATTGTTCATCTTGGCGCTGCTCAAGTGCTTCACAACGGTAGTTGAATTCTCCTCGAACCTTCCAATGGTCCCATCTTGTCATGTATGGATTGTCGTCCTCCGGAGGTGGTGGTGGTGGTTGGGACGGCTCGCCATTCCTGTCCATGATGCAAAGCCAACAAGGGTTGTATATGGAGAGTAAAGGTGTGTAGAGTTAGCCTTTTACCTCACCTTGGAGATTATATCAAACCAATTGCCACACAAAGGAGCGAACAGCGTGCAAAGTGAAATGGCCAAGAAACTCACACACAAAGGAGCTACAACTCTCAAAAGCTTTTGGTGAATGGGTAGGATTGTGGGAAAGCCAAAGAACCAACCGAACTCAAAGGATAGTCAAAAGTGGAGAACATCCAACAAAACGCAAGTCAAAAGGAAATGATCAACTCAAAAGGTGACGAGAACCTACGACTACACACACGCGTGGAGAAAAATGGGGTTAGCACGACTATGAAAGTGAGAACGAAATGGCCTAACGAAGACTACGCTCGGGTGTCGTGCCAACGCAAGGAGAGACCACAACTCGTTTGCCAAAAGAGGGTAAGCAACGGATTTGTGCACTTGCCTTGGCGCGCTTCTTCCTCTCTCTTTTGCTTACAAGCTTGATGCTCTCTTTGTATTGGGAGACTATGTATCTTTCTATTTTCTTTTTCTTTTTCTCTTTTTTTTGATTGTTTTTCTTTTTCTCCCTTGCTATGCTACTATGTTAACTTTTGTATTTGCCCTCACACTCTCACTTTCCAATGGCAAGTACACAATGCTTAGACAAACACAAAATGAGTTACTCTCATAGGATAGGTACACACAAAGGAAGATATGGCTACAAGGGTTGACACAAGCTATAACTTAGTTGATGGTGATGATCTTGTGTCGATGGAGCGGGGAAGAGTTTGGGGTCCGTGGTGTCGAAGAGCGCGGCGATGTTGCGGAAGCTATCTGTTAGTTGGTGACACGCACAGGGAACACAAACAACAAGTGGACAGATTAGCCAATGCAGGAAAAGAGGAAAAATGGGCAAAACTGGCGTTCAGGGCCGGAGACTTCGGTCTCAGGCCGGAGACTCCGGTGTAGACCGGAGACTCCGGTGTGCAGGCCGGAGACTCCGGTGTGGGATGTCTGCTCGTGTTCTTGAGCGGAAATCCATGCCTAGAGTCCTCAAATCCGCGAAAATTTGGCCAAAATTGGGCTGGTAAACGCAGGCAAAAGCTGAACCAACACCTTAGACAAGATTTGGTCGGATCAAAACCACCAAAAACACTCCAAAACGACAGATCGATCCAAAGGCAAATTGGGGCTGTTTTTTGGGAAATTTTCGAATTTATGGTGGATAGAAGAAAAATTGGGGGGAAATTCGTGATCAACCTTGCTCTTGATACCAAGATGTTACGGGTTAACCCCTTGGGGTGGCCCGATCTTTCACGAATCTCCACGGGGATCGAGGGGAAAGCGGTGGAAGGGGAAGAGGGGACGAAATCCGCAAACACACGCACACAAAGATCCCGATGAACTCACGCACACAAATCACGATACACGCCGATAACTCACGCCGGTGGCAACCGGTCCAACATAATCTCTAGGATCGGTGTTGGGCGAAGCTCTCTCTCCACGCCAACAACGGGGGACGAGGTGCTTGGTGAGACCTTGACGACTTGGGGGCGAGAAACCGAGAACCCAATGTTGGAGATATGCCCAAGAGGCAATAATAAAGTGGTTATTATCATATCTTCATACTTATGATAAATGTTTACATACCATGCTATAATTGTATTAATAGGAAACATTAATACTTGTGTGATTTGTAAACATAAAAGAGTCCCTAGTAAAGCCTCTTGTTAAACTAGCTTGTTGGT
This sequence comes from Avena sativa, assembly GCA_916181665.1. Classification (NCBI taxonomy): domain Eukaryota; kingdom Viridiplantae; phylum Streptophyta; class Magnoliopsida; order Poales; family Poaceae; genus Avena; species Avena sativa. Next base: position 289,634,547 of record OV702279.1, read on the forward strand.
TAATATATGATCATGGTTTCCTGATCATGAACATAGAGATGTTATTAACAACAGGGTCATATCATTAGGAGAATGATATGATGGACATACTCCTATAGTTAAGCGTAGCATAAAGATCAAGTCATTTAATATAGTTCATTTGCTATAAGCTTTCTGATACATAGTAACCTAATTCCTTCGACCATGAGATCATGCATACCACCTTTACCGAAAGGATGCTTTGATGACATCAAACACCACACCGTAACAGGGTGGCTATAAAGGTGGCATTGAGTGTTCGGAAAGTATTGGTTGAGACACATGGATCAAGAGTGGGATTTGTCCATCCATATGACGGATAGATATACTCTGGGCCCTCTCGGTGGAATGTCATCCAATTAGCTTGCAAGCATGTGACTGGATCACAAGGGATCACATACCACGGGAACGAGAAAAGAGTACTTATCGGTAACGAGGCTGAACTAGGTATGCAGAGATACCGACGATCAAAACCTCGGATAAGTAAACTATCATGAGACAAAGGGAAATTGGTATTGTATGTAAGTGGTTCATTCGATTGCAAAGTAATCGTAGAAATATGTGGGAGCCATATGAATTTCCAGATTCCTCTGTTGGTTATTGTTCGGAGAAGTGTCTCGATCATGTCCGCATAATTCACGAACCATAGGGAGACACACTTAAGGATTCGACGTTGTTTGAGTAGTTATAGAATTATGAGTAAGAGACCGAATGTTGTTCGGAGTCGCGGATGGGATCCGGGATATCACGAGGAGATCCGGAATGGTTCGGAGAATAAGATTCATATAAGGAAAGTCCTGTTTCGGAGTTGGGGAATGATTCCGGTGTTTTCATCGGGAATGTTCTAGAAGGTTCCGGAATGTCCGACACTCCGGAAGGGAAGGGTACATGAATGTGTCATTGCAAGTTGGTATTATTGCATTATGTACTTGGTGTCATCTCTGTACCAAATAGAGGGTTTATTCAAATCCTAGTTTGAAAAGTCAAACGGCTAGTTTGAAAGTCAAACGGCTGGTTTTGGGAAAGAGGAGAAGGAGGTTTGAAACCGACTTGGGGGAGGAGTTCCTCCTCCCACCGCCGGCCCACCTTGGGTCCGAGTTGGGGAGGGACTCCCCTCCCCAGGCGCGCCTCCCTCCACCTATAAGAGGAGGGGCAGGGTTCCCCTCCTAGACACAAGTTGCCTCCCTCTAAACCTAAACCCTAGCCACAGCCTAGGGATTTCTCCCAAGCCGCCGAGTTAGAGCTTCTAATTGCCCTAGCCGCTGGTTTAGCCCCTTCTAATTGGTGTGTCTAAACCCTAGATCACCAAGGCTCTCTCATAGTCCACCATACTCGCTCCGGCTTAAGGCGAAGCCCTGCGAGATCTCCCCTCTACTTCCGGTACCACGCCGTCGTGCTGCCGGAATCGCGAGGAGAGTGCTACAACCTCCGCTGCCTGCTGGAACAAGGGAGAGGAAGGTCTTCGTCGAGTACCGAACGTGTGACAGACTACGGAAGCGCTGCCGGAACGCAGCGCCGGAAGGATCGTCTACGCGATCTTGAGATCGGCAAGTGTACGACTACATCACCCACGAGAATCTGCTCTCGTTAACCGCTTTGGAATCTTCGAGGGTGAGTTCCTCTATCGACTCGTTGCTACAATCTAGTAGATAGATCTTGGCTTGTTTGTGTGCATGCGGTAGAAATTTTTTGTTTCCCATGCTACGAACCCCTACAGTGGTATCAGAGCCGTGTCTATATGTAGATCTGTTGCACGAGTAGAACACAATGGTCATTGTGGGCATTGATATTTTTGTTGTCGATTGCTTCTTGTGTACTTTGCATCTTGCGGGATGGTGGGATGAAGCGGCCCGGGCTAACCTTACATGACATCGTTCATGAGACTTGCTCCACGCTTGACATGCAACTTGTATTGCATAAGTGGCTTTGCGGGTGCCTGTTTCTCCCAACATAGTTAAGATTCAATTTACAACGGGTGATTGACAATACTGGTATCAATGTTATGGTTCTTGTTCGTAAGTTAGAGCGACACTTATTGAAAGCCCCAAACCACGTAAAATATGCAAAGAAAATTAGAGGCGTCTAACTTTATTTTGCAGGGGTGTGCTGTGATGTGATATGGCCATGATTGTGATTATATATGATGTATGCAATGTTCCTTATTGTAAGTTGGCAACCGGCAGGAGCCATATGGTTGTCTTTAAATTCTGTTAAGACCCGCTTGTCTGTTCAAAGTAGTTGTAATAGTTGAAGCTGGTGGACGACAACCATGGAGCGGCATCATTGACCTTGATGCAATGCCGGTGATGATGGAGATCATGTTCGTGCTTGAAGATGGAGATCGGAAGCACAAGAAGAAAGGCCATATCATATCACATATTATGAATTGCATGTGATGTTAATCCTTTTATGCATCTTGTATTGCTTAGTTCACGACGGTAGCATTATAAGATGATCCCTCAAGCACACAATTTCAAGTTTTAAAGTGTTCATCCTTAGTAAGCACCGTTGCTAAAGCTCGTTGTTTTGAAGCACCACGTGATGATCGGGTGTGTTAGATTCTGCGAGTGTATACAACATGAGCAAGCCAGATTTACTCATGCGGAAGCTAAGGTTGATCTTGACGAGCCTAGCATGTATAGACATGGTCTCGGAACACGGATCACCGAAAGGTAAAGCATGAGTCATATAGTAGATATGATGAACATGATGATTGTTCGCCATTGAAGCTACATCAACTCTCGTGATGATCGGTTTTGATGTGGTGGATTTGGTTCGTGTGATCACTAAAACAACGTGAGGGATATTGTTTTGAGTGGGAGTTCAACGGCAATATGATTAAAAGTTGAACACTATTTATCATAAATTAAATCAAAGTGAATTTGCATAATTGTTGTAGTCATTGGCATCCGTTTACCACCTTGCGCTTAGTTTTAATTGAGATGATAGAACTATAGAATTCTGGTTAGTTACTTTACGAACTGGTATCGTATTGTTTTTGAAGTGTTAATCTAAATTTTAAAAGTCCTATTGCAAACTTTCAGTAAGTTCCAGTTACTCCATGGAGTTTAATAATTGGTATTAAAACAAGAGTGACAATTCCAAGAGTTAGTGTATGAGTATCATGTTTGTCTCCATGATTCTTGATATTCAAAGAATTGTCTTAATATCAAGGTTATCTAGGATCTGAAAGTGTTGTTTCAGAAACCATGATGTGTGGAAGATATTGTGATATCTGAAACGAAGTATTGGTTTCAACATGATAGAGTATAATATGGCAAAAGACATGTTCTCATATTTGATGAGAAGTTGCAAAAGGTTGGAGACACTAGTTGTCCTAAACCACCAAAAGGTTTTGGAGAGCAACATTATACTCGCGATTCATCTTTATAAGCTAAAAGTAGCTTGATCATGAATAATTCCATGATAAGGGTGAATATTTGATGTAGGTAAAATATTTACCACACCAAGAGATTACTAAAGAATGGAATTTGAAAGCACACCAAACATTTGATGATGGTGATCTACTTCAAAGTGCAAGTCCAAAGACATTGGTATTTAATTATACACACTTTGGACTATGTGTCATATGTATGACTCCACTATTGATGTTGATAGATTCTTTCAAACAGAAAAGGAAATACTGAAAGAGAATCTCATAAATATATGGCAGAAAAGAAAAGACTAGAATTGTTCAGTTTAAGTATATAGATGATATACATGTTATGGCTATATTCTTTGCTTATTAAACAATGTGGTTCTTAAGTATTTGATACTGAATTTGTAGGTGTGAATCGTCATACGAAACAACACAATTCATGAACTACAATGGCCTAAGTAACTAGCAAAAGAATATGTGATGATGTTCATTGAGAACAAATAAAGGGTTATTGTGTTTCTCGTTAAACATCAAAGCTTGCCTTCAAGATTTGTTTTATCAGGTATTATGAGAACAAAAGGGTTGTTCAAATAATTGCCGAAATCCATAAAAGATGGATGATTCACAAATCTCGTTGGAGAAATCACATCCATAAAACTAGTGCTAAAAATGTCGAAAGACAAATTGATTGAAATATCACTTAGGAAGTGATATCACCGTTTAAATTATATTGGAAAGAAAACATGAAGAAACTCCATGTGGATGGAATTTTGGAGTCTTTTGATTTTGATCACATGACGCTTGTGAAACTTTCCTAAGAGATAATTAAAACTTCGTTCATAGGCCAAAAGGGAACGAATGACTATCTTATTGGAACTTGTACGTATTGTTGTACGAAGTCCATTATGTGTAGTAAAGAGCAATGGATTTCAACTTCATATGCTTTCTCCAAAAATTTAAGTGAATATATGAATATTTACTTAATAAGGATGAAGTATGAAACATTTGAAACGTTCAAAGATTTTCAAGATGAAGTGCAAAATTATTGTAACAAGAATATAAATAGTTTATGATAAGATCATAAAGGAAGATATTTGAGTTACAAGTTTAGCATAATACCTAAGATTTAAGGAATCGTTCCGTGGATTTGCATTTCCCGAAACACCATAAGAGTATGGAGTGTTAGAGATATGTAATTAAACCTTGTTTGACATGGTAAGATCAAATGTGTAATTCATAAAACTGCCATTATATTTTAAAGATTAAAAGCTTGAGAGACTACCGTTTTTCCACTGAAAAGAGCTTCATCATAATCCGTTGAAACGACACCGTATAAAGTTATGGTTTGGGATTAAATCCAAGTTGTCCTTTCTTAAAACATTGATATGCTATGCATAAGAAAGATGTTTGCAACCAAAGTCGGATGAACCTGTCTTTGTATGTTATTTCGAATAACTGTTCCTCCATAACATCGGAGACAAAAGTGTTTGTCACTTAGAACGTCAAGTTTCTTTGAGAAGGAATTTTTCGTGAAAAGATAAGTGGGAGGACAATAGAACTTTGATAAGGTTAAAAGAACCTTAGCTATATGTGCAAAGTTGCACAGCGCCGAAAAGTGTTCCAGAGGCAGCAACAATGCTCATGGCTCACGTGCCTCAAAGGTTGTGGTTACGATGGTCAAAGTTTCTGTTGAACCAAGTAGGTCGAGTAAACAATCAAATACCAAGATTTGAGGGTTGAATCATTATTTGAGAATAATGAACGTACTACATGCAAAGAAGCGATAATGGGCCCTGACTCCGTAAAATGGCTTGAAGCCATAAAATCTGTGATAGTTCCATACACGAGAAATCAAGTTTTGAACTTGAAGGACCCTCGAGAAAGGTGTAAGACCTTACAGTTGTGTTTGGATCTATAAAGAAATAGACATGGATGTTTCGCATCTATGAAATGGTCGACATGTTGGGAAAGAGTTCATAACAATGTTCAAAGGTTGACTATGACAAGATTTGATCTTTCATAGCGATTTAGTCTAGACGGATTAATGTAGCAACCATGACATATAATTTTGTTATGTGTTGGATAAACAAAACAAGTTCTTCTAATAGAAGGGTTACCTAGGACGTGTGCATGACATGGTCCAAAGGGTTTTGTTAATTCAAAGGATGCTAAATGCATATGCAAACTTCAATGGTTGAAGTAAGCATTGCGGAGTTGGAATCTTCACTATGATGAAACTGTTAAAGGAGTTTAAATTCGTCGGAGACGATGAAGATGCTTGCATTTGCAAGAAATTAAGTGGGAGCGCTAAGACATGTTTCTAATACATTATGTGGAAGACATATTGTTGATTGGAAATGATGTATCTTTTATTAACACATATTAAGAATTTCATCCCGATGAAAGACTTAGGCAAAACCCAAATATTTGGCATCAATAGACGCTAATATGGTTGTGCCAAAAGTACATAGATGATATATTGAATGCGTTCAATATAGAAACTACAAGAAAGGTTCTTGTTGCACAGAAAGGATTGAATGAGTTCAATACTGATGATATATTCAAGTGTATTGACACTTGGTAAGTGAAACAAAGATTCAAGTATAGATTGATACTTGATGTATGAAATCACAAAGACTATTTATATCAATCATACTGTGATATGTACAAATCCAGATATGTCCTGTACTCTAAATGTTATGAGCATATACCAGAATGATTCATAAGATGATCATTGGACAATAGTAAGGATATTCTTATGATCTTTTGGAAGAACTAAGAGTATATTATTTGTAGAAGTGACAAATAGATGGTTAGTTCATTGTAAAAGTACTACATTGATACTAGTTTTATCACAAAGTACAAATTAAGTTTATCTCAATCTAAACTAAGGGTGGCACAATATAATGGAAAGAAAGTTCCATAATGGATTTGGATGAGTTCCAAAGTTAAGACATTGTGACAGATACTACAACAAAAGGCTAAGTATATGACTGCAATTATAGCAGCAAAAGAGGGCATTTGTGTCAAGTAGTTTGTTATCAAACTAGGTGTAGTTCATAGTGGGATAGTACTATGAAGATATATTGTACGACAATATTATCAACATGTTTTAACCCCAAAGAACTAAAGGTCACACCAAAGGACCAAATTAGTACGAAGCCATCTCATTAGAGAATGAGTGATGCGTAGAGACGCAAAGACATGCAATTACACACGGACCTGGAAGTGTCAGATCCAGAGATCAGTTGACCACTAGCAATCGTGTACATACGACACCAGAAAGCCATAGGTGTTGAATACACAAAGGTTTGAAACTATATTATTGACTCTAGTGCAAGTGGGAGACTGTTGGAGATATGCCCAAGAGGCAATAATAAAGTGGTTATTATCATATCTTCATACTTGTGATAAATGTTTACATACCATGCTATAATTGTATTAATAGGAAACATTAATACTTGTGTGATTTGTAAACATAAAAGAGTCCCTAGTAAAGCCTCTTGTTAAACTAGCTTGTTGGTTAATATATGATCATGGTTTCCTGATCATGAACATAGAGATGTTATTAACAACAGGGTCATATCATTAGGAGAATGATATGATGGACATACTCCTATAGTTAAGCGTAGCATAAAGATCAAGTCATTTAATATAGTTCATTTGCTATAAGCTTTCTGATACATAGTAACCTAATTCCTTCGACCATGAGATCATGCATATCACCTTTACCGAAAGGATGCTTTGATGACATCAAACACCACACCGTAACAGGGTGGCTATAAAGGTGGCATTGAGTGTTCGGAAAGTATTGGTTGAGACACATGGATCAAGAGTGGGATTTGTCCATCCATATGACGGATAGATATACTCTGGGCCCTCTCGGTGGAATGTCATCCAATTAGCTTGCAAGCATGTGACTGGCTCACAAGGGATCACATACCACGGGAACGAGAAAAGAGTACTTATCGGTAACGAGGTTGAACTAGGTATGCAGAGATACCGACGATCAAAACCTCGGATAAGTAAACTATCGTGAGACAAAGGGAAACTGGTATCGTATGTAAGTGGTTCATTCGATTGCAAAGTTATCGTAGAAATATGTGGGAGCCATATGAATTTCCAGATTCCTCTGTTGGTTATTGTTCGGAGAAGTGTCTCGATCATGTCCGCATAATTCACGAACCGTAGGGAGACACACTTAAGAATTCGACGTTGTTTGAGTAGTTATGGAATGATGAATAAGAGACCGAATGTTGTTCGGAGTCGCGGATGGGATCCGGGATATCACGAGGAGATCCGGAATGGTCCGGAGAATAAGATTCATATAAGGAAAGTCCTGTTTCGGAGTTGGGGAATGATTCCGGTGTTTTCATCGGGATGTTCTAGAAGGTTCCGGAATGTCCGGCACTCCGGAGGGGAAGGGTACATGAATGTGTCATTGCAAGTTGGTATGATTGCATTATGTACTTGGTGTCATCGCTGTACCAAATAGAGGGTTTATTCAAATCCTAGTTTGAAAAGTCAAACGACTAGTTTGAAAGTCAAACGGCTGGTTTTGGGAAAGAGGAGAAGGAGGTTTGAAACCGACTTGGGGGAGGAGTTCCTCCTCCCACCGCCGGCCCACCTTGGGTGCGAGTTGGGGAGGGACTCCCCTCCCCAGGCGCGCCTCCCTCCACCTATAAGAGGAGGGGCAGGGCTCCCCTCCTAGACACAAGTTGCCTCCCTCTAAACCTAAACCCTAGCCACAGCCTAGGGATTTCTCCCAAGCCGCCGAGTTAGAGCTTCCAATTGCCCTAGCCGCTGGTTTAGCCCCTTCTAATTGGTGTGTCTAAACCCTATATCACCAAGGCTCTCTCATAGTCCACCATACTCGCTCCGGCTTAAGGCGAAGCCCTGCGAGATCTCCCCTCTACTTCCGGTACCACGCCGTCGTGCTGCCGGAATCGCGAGGAGAGTGCTACAACCTCCGCTGCCTGCTGGAACAAGGTAGAGGAAGGTCTTCGTCGAGTACCGAACGTGTGACCGACTACGGAAGCGCTGCCGGAACGCAGCGCCGGAAGGATCGTCTATGCGATCTTGAGATCGGCAAGTGTACGACTACATCACCCACGAGAATCTGCTCTCGTTAACCGCTTTGGAATCTTCGAGGGTGAGTTCCTCTATCGACTCGTTGCTACAATCTAGTAGATAGATCTTGGCTTATTTGTGTGCATGCGGTAGAAAATTTTTGTTTCCCATGCTACGAACCCCTACACCCAAGGCCTTGTACAACTTGAACGCACTAGGCAAGATCCAAGAGGAGGGTGGACAATAGGTGCTCCTTGGTAGGAGCATGAGACCAATAGATTAAAAGATCCTCGAAGGGGTGTCTTAATCTATCATTATCCAAGTCTAGGGTTTACATATGAGGGGTGGGGCTATTTATAGGCCAACCACATAAACAGGGGTAGTTCTGGAATAAAACTGGAAGTTTGGGCGAAATTGGGGGTTACATGGGCCAGGCCCAAAAGGCCTTAACATGCCTGGCGTCGGTCGGTCCGGAGACTCCGGTCTGGGGTCCGGAGACTCCGGTCTGGACCGGAGACTCCGGTCAATCTCCGGACCCGTCTCCGGAGGGGGCTTCTGGCTGTCCCGGGCCTGGGTCTCCGGTCTGAACCGGAGGAAGGTCCGGAGACTCCGGTGTAGGAGACCGGAGACTCCGGTCTACACCGGAGACTCCGGTGTGCAGCGCTCCAGCATCTTCTGCTCCTGGTCCTGCTTCCTTGGTGGCTTGGTGTGGTGGTGCTGCTTCATATCTGAGGATACATAACGTAGATGAATGAAATAGCAAGCCATCCAAAGGTAGGCCAAAATCACATGAGGAAAGGAGCGAGTTAACCTTGGCTTGTTGGAGCTTGGCACGGGCGCGAGTCATTGGTCCATTTGAGGGACTAGGTGTTGTAGATGGAGGTGCGTCCGTAGGACGAGCTGCATCAAAGAGCCAGTCACTACCATCTAAAACTAGCATTGCATGTGATCTCTTTATCCAACGGTCCTAAGCCTATGCGTAGCTACGCCTGTGTTTAGCAAATCCGTATATATATATATATATATATATATATATATATATATATATATATATATATATATATATATATATATGAATTTAGAAAAAATTGTGATATCCTTTTAAGGACGGAGGAAATATTGTCTCGGTAGTTTATTCAGTGACGAGCTTGGCGACAAGTGTGAATAACGCTCTTACTGGAGTGTGCCTGGTCATCGTGGTAGTACTTGGTGTGCACACGGCTCCGGCTGTCGTCCTCACTCGGCCGGCACACGGTGACATGGGCGTTCCGCCAGGCCTTGCGGGCCTCTGAGACTTGTTCTTGGACGATTTTAAGGAGCCGGTCATGGTTTCCCGGAGTTCCTTCTTCTTCCGGGGTGACGAGCATCAGCTCCTCGAGGACAGGAGCCCTGCGCAGGAGGAACCTGAGCAGCCTCAGCTCGCGCGTCGCCCCCCGGAAGTTGACCATCTTGATGAACGTCAGACGGTCTAGAGAGATCTCTTCGTCGAGGACGATATCCTCGTCCTCGCCGGTCGCCGCGCCGCTACGGGCGTCTTCAGCGGTCTCCTGGCAAGCGGCTGGGAGCTGCAAGTTCATCCGAGGTGAGGCGGCAACTAATGGCACTGCATTTGTACACGCTTCTGCTCGTGAGATGGAAATATATCTGCAGGATGTTTACCCGGACGAAGAGCCGCTCGAGAAGCGTCGTCGGACCGGTGAGCTCGAAGAAGCCGGAGAAATTAGTGACATCGTCGTCGCCCATGGAATCCATGAGCAGCTGCAGTTCTTCTAGGTTCGGGGTATCCACATCGACCTCAAGAGAATATCGCTCTACATCGATGTGCTGACGGGTAATCAATTTAGCCAGGCAAGATCATATTAAAAAAATGCAAGAACAGGTCTGAGTATCGTCGTCGTACCAGCAAGCCCTTGGAGCAAAGTGTCAAGATCCTGGCATGCGCGACCTTGAGCAAGGCGCATGAGTAGGCGAAGTCGTGGATCTGGTTGTCGTATCCGCCGAAGCCGAGGTGGGACAGGTACGCGTCGCGCAGCTCCGGCGTGTCGGCATCCCACGTCGTCCTTGAGTTGCCATTGCCGATGAACACGACGGGCTCGGTCTCGTAGTTGTCTCTAGAGTAGAGGATGTCGCCGTGGAACGCGAAGGACTCGAGCGCGGGCGCGGCCACCTGCAGGTCGCGCACGGCCAGGCAGCTCACGATCTCCAGGCCCCGCAGCCTCTTGCCGGTGACCCTCACGAGTTAATAGCATAGAACTACCAGTTTCTGGACAAAATTTTAGAAATCTACCAGTTTACGTTTTCGTAGCAAAAATCTGTCACATTTGGTGTCTGTTTTCTCAAATCGTACTAAACTTGTCCTGATCGCGAATTGACATGGAAACTGACAAGGCTGGCCCACCCGTCAGGCTGACGTGGCAGCGCAGGACTGTGTGTTGTCTGCCATTTTGCATGCAGGTCCTCTAGTGTTGACAGAAAATTGCGCAGAAGTCCCTGACACTATTAAAACCTTCATAACTTTTGAATACGAATTCAAATGGAAAAAGTTTAAATACGAAAAGTGCTCAGAATTGTTTGAATTTTTTTACAAACTTTATTTATTATTTTATATAATTTAAATATAAAAAAATATTTTTTTAATTATACAAAAACTTTAGAAATTCATAACTTTAACTATATAACTCCAAATAATATAAATAATATGTCTATATTTATTTAAAAAATCCAAGGAATCCATTTCTTATATTTATAATCCATTCAATTTATTGTTTGATGCGTCTATGTAAGCTAATTTGTTCACGTGGTGTATTATACTCTATTCTGCCAATCAGCACGGCAGCGACGCATCACCACCATTCCCAGGCTCAGGAACTCGAGCAGCCCGCACCCCGAGAGCACGTCCCGGAGAGCATGGTCGGTGACGTCGACGCGGTCGAGGGAGAGCGATGTCAGGCCGGCGAGCCCAGCAGCACCCGGCGGGACGTCACGGAGGCTGCACCGGCCCAGGCTGAGCACCGTCAGCGAGTTCTCGACCTCGAACAAGTCCCCGGGAAGCTGCAGCAGGTCCGCGCGGCCGTCGTCGTTGTCCAGGACACCCCGCCGCGCCAGGTCCACCCCGACCTCCCGGGCGCCTCGCCGCAGGGCGGCCGCGACCCACAAGAAGACGTCCTGCCCGAGCGCGTCGACCGGCGACAGCGCAACGCGAAGCACGTCGATGGGCGCTGCGCCGTGGATCCCGATACAGCGTGCCACGGTGGCCGCAATCTGCGCCGGCGACTGGCAGCGGACGAAGTCGCGGTCGGTGAAGTCAAGGACGGCGGAGGCGGCGACAGCGTGGATCCACAGGCGCGCCCACCTCGTGGAGAGGGCACTGGTGCAGACAGCGCGCTTGAGGGAGAGCCGGGCGAGGATGGAGTGGAGGACGTCGTCGGGGAGGCCGCTCAGCCGGTCCTCCTCGGATGATGCTCCCATGGCCTTGGCGCACTTCTTTGCGCTGGATTCTATCTCCACTGCCTTGTCGCGCAGTTGAGCTCGTCTAGAGATCTCCATTGCCTTGTCGCGCGGTTGAGCTCGTTTAGAGCCTTCTTCTTTTTCAGTGGCGTGGTAGTAGCTAGTGCGACTTGTTCTTTTTTTCTTCATTGATAGTAGTATTAGCGAGTGCTGCTTGTTGAATTGTTCGAGTGTTTCGTCTGAACTTTTTATACATAACAGTTCGACTAGTGGCGCGTGGAAATGTTCAATCACCTTCTCCTGCAAGATTTGACCGAAGCAGGTTGACATCAGCCAGGTAGGTCCCGCGGGCGAGAGCGGCATCGCGGCTAAGAATGTGTGCAATGTTTAAGTATTTTTTTTTTTTGCCAAATCTCATCTTTCGGCGAAACTAATTACCCTTTCATAAAACTAATTCGGAATCTGATCTCTGGGGTGCTATGTTTAAGTTGTGCAGTTCGGCGCCAAGTTTGACTAATTCGGAAACTAATTCCACGTCTCACCTCGGCGCCGTATCAAATGGCGCCGACCCCTCTGGCCTGCTCCCCGGCTGCTGCGACTTGGCGCCGAACTGCACAACTTCGGCGCCATTTAAAATGGCGCCGACCCCAGTGGTCAGATTCCGAATTAGTTTCGTGGAGGGGTCAGACTTGGTTGAAGTTACCAGATTTGGGCAGATTTGGCAAAAAATACAATGTTTAACCAGTAAAAAAGTTCACTTTGGCAGTTTGGCTCGACCCATTGTCATATTTCAAAATATCCAAAAGATCTGCAAAAAGTTACTCTGAGTACATCCGGCTATTTTATGTTGCACAAAGTTTGGGCGTAAAAAACACTTTTGTCGCTTATGTGAAACGACAATATTCAATGCTCGTCCAATATGACCACTCACGATATCTAGATACATTCAACTAATATCCAATATGTTTTACACAAGAGTAGATACATTCATATCGAGATGAATCAAAGTCAACTAATATGGATTGGAGGGAGTATTATAAATTTCATCGATTTTAGGTTGGACTCTCTCCTCTTAAGAGCATCTCTAGAAGACACCGTAAAAGGGCGGAACCGAGAAAATAACCGCCACTTTTCGGTTTTTCGTGAGAAAAGTGGACAGAACAGACGCCTCAAAATCGACCGCACCGAATTTTTTTAGGGCCCCCGCGGAACCGAGAAAACCCAGTTTTCAAGCCTGACCTGGATGCGAACCATATCCCCAGCTTTTGTTGACGGGAGGGAAGTTTCAGCCGCGCCATTCCTGCCGCCGCCACGCTCGAGCTGTTGTCCCTGCCCCTCCCACCTCCATCGAGCCTCACGAAATGCCGCCATGGACGTCCAACAGCCGTCGCTGAGCTCCGGCGAGGTTGTGCCGGCGCAGGCGACCCCTCCGACCGGTCTGCCAGATCTGATAGCCACCGCCGTCGTCTCCGTCCCCGTTGCCGCTCCCCCTGCTGTGGCTGCTGCTGCGATGAAGCGGAAGCGGCAGGGCTCCGTCCTCTTCCAGGATCGCAGCGTGGGTGCTCCGGCCTCTCCCGCCGGTCCGCTACTCCCCACGCTCAAGTGAGTGCCACCGCCGCCTCCAAGTCAAAGCCGGCACCGGGCAAGGTGAAGAGAGCGGTCGCGAAGCGGAAGGCAGGCCCCGAGAAACCATCCGCCGCCGCGAATTCCGCCAAAACAGCGTCGGCTAGCCGACCTAGGTATGAACTATTCCCCTCCCCCTTCCGCCGCAGCCGCCGCCAATTGCGTATACAATTGATTCAAATTGGCGATTTGCATGAGGTTCCGACCTCCTACATCGATTTGTTGAATAACAATGTGGTGGACATCAACGCAGCTCTGCTCGACGGCTATGGAGATGAGTTGGATGGGTCACAAATTTACAACGAGGCGGATGGTGGTGTCGACGGTGCAGGTGAAGACGAGGAGGTGGAGGTGGAGGTGGAGGAGGTCGATGGATCGCAAGTGCCTACCCGCACCCAAGCAAAGAATTTTACGCAAGTTGAAGATGTGACTTTGATCAAGGCTTGGGAGGCTATCTCTCTCGATGTCGTGACCGGCACCGACCAAACCGGGAAGCGTTATTGGCAGAGGATCGAGGGCAAGTTCTACCAATGCTTGCCTTCTCTTCCAAGGACGATTGCACGAACTTATCGATCACTCCAAGGACGCTGGGATTACATCAAAAACACTTGTGCTCGCTATAGTGGATGCTTGGAGCAAGTTCGAGCAGCACCACCAAGTGGTTCGGTTGAGTGTGACTATGTGAGTGCTAGCATAATGTCCAATTGTTTTGTTTGCACCACCAAGTGCTAGCATTTTTTTGCAACTCATTGTTTGTTTGCATTTTGTAGGAGAAAATTGCAAAAGAGAGGTTCTTTGAGATGGAGGCTTCGAAGGGCAAGACATTCAACCTCGAGCATTGTTGGCTTTTGCTCCAAAGAAGTGAGAAATGGAAGTTGAGGGAGCAAGAAGCACCACCCAAAAGAGGCTCACTCATCCAATTGGATGATGAGGAGGATGATGAACTTCCACCGGGAGGGAGGAACAAGAACAAGCCCGATGGAAACAAGATGGCAAAGGAGAAACTTAAGAAGCTAGCCGAGAATTCAAGTTTGAGAGAGAAGATTGATCTCATGGTGGTCTCAAATTAGAAAATGGTGGCCAAGACTTTGTAAGCAAAAGTTGCTTTGGCCGAAAAGAAAACAATTGAGAATCATGCAAGGTGGGAAGCACTCCGAAAAGATGGTTTGGGCAAGATAACCATGGAGGATAGGAAGGCAGCAGCCGAGGAAACCAATGCCATGGCAAAGCTCTATGCCGAAGAAAATACCATCATGACCATGGACCGGAGCAAAATGGACGAGCTCACCTTGGCGTGGCATGATCAAGCAAGGCTGGACATCTTGGAGAGAAGGAGGCCAGCGATGCTGGCAAGAGGAAATGCTCGGGTTAGGGATGGTGTTGGACATGGTGCTCCGGCAAGTGGTGGCCATGGTGGTGCTTCGACAAGTGGTGGTGGCGGTGATGCTTCTCTTGGCTTCGATGCTTGACGATCATCGTGGGTTGTGGTGATGATTCATATTTTGGATGATGTTCTGCGACATGGTAGCAAGATGCTTTGTTAAATTTGGTTAAAACTTGATGATTGTCGTGGTTGAACAGTCAAATTTATATAAATTCTGTCATTTGTGGTTTAGTTTTACGGTTTCATATCGTTTTTGCCCTGGCAGAAACTGTGTGCGCGAAACTGTAAAAAGGGAATATTTCCCTTTCTGGTTCGGTTTTGAGGGGTCTGTTCCGCCCCGTCGCTCGTGGCCTGGAAAAACCCGCCAAACGCGACCCGGGAACGTGTTTTCCGATTCGCCCGTTTATGATGTCTGCTAGAGTTGCTCTAAGAAACAACTGTTGGAATTATTGTGTCAACCCCATCTATATTACCCAATAATCACTAATAGAAAATTCTAAAGCCCCATTTGACTTATTCATGTACTGTAAAAGGTGGAATTACATCATTAGTTTATTGGACCTACTTATAAGAAAAGATCTTCTACTACTTGTACAAACATTAGAATTGGAAAGAGACCTACACGTGATCCTAGCCATGTCGCACGCGTCACAAGCTGCAGGAATGAGCTAAGATGCCATGTGCGTGTTAACTTCTTTTTTGTCATGCATGACTAAAATTTGTACGTTTGTAGAAAAGTTGAAATATATTACTCTGGTGGAGAATGAATAAGAACTGATTGTTCTTCGGCTTCTTGTTCTGTTCGCTTCCCGGTGCTATGCACTAGTATACGATATTCTTTTAGGGAGCACTTTGGCTAGGGGACCTTCTGAAAATGCCTCTAAATGTGTCAATTTTGCTAGGGGACATTTAGAAGCATTTCCATCAAAGTTCCCCTAAAGATACTACCTTTAGAGGCATTTTGCCAAATGCCCCTAAAGATAGTACCTTTAGAGACATTTTCATCGAAGTGCACCTAAAGATACTAGCTTTAAAGGCATTTTGCCAAGTGCTCCTAAAGATACTACCTTTAGAGGCATTTTCATCGAAGTGCCCCTAAAGATACTAGCTTTAGAGGCATTTTGTCAAGTGCCCCTAAAGATATTGAGGCATTTTTCCAAATGCCCCTAAAGATACTATCTTAGAGGCATTTTCATCGAAGTGCCCTTAAAGATACTAGATTTAGAGGCATTTGCCAAATGCCCCTAAAGATACTATCTTTAGAGGCATTTTCATCGAAGTGCCCCTAAAGATACTAGCTTTAGAGGCATTTTGCCAAGTACCCCTAAAGATACTACCTTTAGAGGCATTTTCTTCAAAGTGCCCCTAAAGATACTAGCTTTAGAGGAATTTTGCCAAGTGCCCCTAAAGGTAATGAGGTATTTTGCCAAATGCCTCTAAAGATACTACCTTTAGAGACATTTTCATTAAAGTGCCCCTAAAGATACTACCTTCAGAGGCATTTTGCCAAGTTCCCCTAAACTATCACAACAATACTTGACAGCAAACATTGCAGGCATGCCACATCCACATCAACAAAAACATGAACTTAATAACATCCACATCAACATCCACATCCACATCCACATCCACATCAGCAATAACATGAACTTAATAACAATTGCCACTGAATAATCAGTTCTTATTGCATCCACATCTACATCCATAATATTTAGCAGTTCATAATAATACTTAGTAGTTCATAATACTTACCAGTCCTACACTTACTTAGTGCATCCACATCCATAACAACCTCCAGTGGATCCACATCCAAAAGAACTTAGTAGTCCATAACAACCTCTAGTCTAAACAACATTCTAATGCATCCACATCCATGGATAATTACCAACCATACTTACCAGAAGATGTTGTCATCCAGCATCACTAGCTTCATGCTAAGAAGTAATATACTGATGGTGGAATCTCTGTGATGAGAAGACTCAGCTTTCCTTCTTTATTGATCCAGAAGCTGAAAAGGGAAATGTCTCCCGCATGAATCTTGTATAGTATCACTGCATTGAACCGGATACTTGTGATGATAGCTCTATTTGACACACATCTTTATCCTAACAGAGGTATTGATGCTACTTTCCATGTGTTCAACTTGTAGAGCAATAGGTTTATCAAGATACTTCTTCAAGTACCTACGAGTGAATTGAGCTCCAAATTCCTACAGAAAATACAAAAAATTCAACAGATAATATACTTGTAATTAAGATTCTGCATATGTTCAAGTAAATATCATCTCACCATTTTGCATTTTTTATCATTGGTAGATGACTTGTGATCTTGTAGACATAGTACTTGATTTTTGGCCTTTTGTAGGTGCACCAGTCAACAAGAAAGGCCACTTGTTCTTCTGTCAGATCCATTTCATTTCTAAACATGCACTGTCTATCAAATTCATACTCACCCATGATGCTAGGACCTGATACAACACATTGACAAACACACATGATTAAAAAGAAATACTAATACTTTAGGTTTTCTTCTATGAATGCAGCAGGTAGGTAATTAAAATGCAGCAGGTAGGTAGTTTAAATAGTCCTGAACATTTTACAAACACACATTGCATCTGAAAACATTAAGATTACTTGATGATAAACTAATCTTTATGATAAAGATAGTACAAAAATACAGATAAATAAAAGCAACTGACGAGAACAAGTGAGACTACATGATAAATAAAATACCATCCAGTCACTTTATGTAAATAAAATGCTTGTCTATGTGTCTGATGCTAGAATTTAAATTACATCAAACCATTTTGTGATTAAGAAGACAGGTTCCATGCATATGTCTGAGGCTACTATTTAATAAAATTAAATATTACAGGTAAAAAATTTAAAATAGCTTTTAACATGTCTGAAATAGCACAACACACAAAAAAACTGACATTTTATTAAGAACTGGTAGATTTATAAGCCAAG
The DNA here is from genome assembly GCA_916181665.1 of Avena sativa. Taxonomy (NCBI): domain Eukaryota; kingdom Viridiplantae; phylum Streptophyta; class Magnoliopsida; order Poales; family Poaceae; genus Avena; species Avena sativa. The sequence goes on from OV702279.1 coordinate 289,652,437, forward strand.
AAGTAACAACCAGCCAGCATTCATACCTCTTTTCTGAAGAATCTGCTCAGGCTCACCCTTAGAGCTGTTATAGCTCTTAGAGTTGTCAGAGCTGAAGGAGCTGCCAAAGTCGTCACTAAGGATAATGATAGCATCACTGGAGGTCCCCATTTGTTGCATACATGAAGAAACGTTCTGTCAAAATCTTATAAAGATCTATTATAAATAACATACACAGAAGAAAGGACAAGCCTATGATGCGAATAGTAAATTTGAAAAACAAGCTTTGAATTTAAAGATGACCGTACTGATCAAATTAATAAAGTACAAACAGTATGTGCACTACCAAATTTTAGTAAGCATAGTTGAGCTTTAGATAGCAGATAACACAACTATTGAACTTTGCTCAATTTGAGCTCCAACTGAGCTTTGTTGAATTAAAGTCAACCAAAACACTCACCTGGAATCCAAACAGAGCAAAGTTACTTAACATTGCATTTGGTTTATCACTTTAACATTAGAGCATTGCATTTCAGAACCTTTGTTTATAGCATGTAGTTCATTAGGAATGAAAATAAACATTTATACAGTCATTATGAATTACAGCTGCAGTATACTTTAGCAATATCTCAAAGAAGATAATATAACATGAGGAACCACTAGATACTAGACATTGTGAATCTACAATATATAGTTCATTAACAGCCACTAGATATTCATGAACAAATATATAGATTAATAAAGATTTAAATGAAAAAATAATAGAAGAAAACCTAGATCTACAGTTACCAAAATCAAGTTGAAGTGACTGTAAGTAGATCTATAGAAGGAAACCTATATCAAGAACCTTGTGAAAAATCAAGTTGTAGTGACTGTAAGTAGATCTATAGAATGAAAGCTAGATCAAGATCTTAACATCTACTAGATGAAGATGAACCTTGCGAAAAATCAAATTGCAGTGACTATAATTATATCTACAGAAGGAAACCTAGATCAAGATCTTGACCTCTACTAGATCAAGATCTACATGAACATTGCGAAAAAATAAATGTACATAAGGGGAACCAAAATTAGGATAGGAGAGGAGGAGAAAAGCTTGACCCTTGCAGCCAGAACCTTGCGGCGGAGAGGGAATGAAGAAACCCTAAGCGAGTGTAGGCGACAGCGGCGGAGGCGCTGCTGCAGTGGAGGCAGCGCTGCTGCGGTGGGAGCAGAAAACCTAAGCGAGTGGGAGCCGGGATGTATATATTGTTCACGTTTTGCAAAAAAGCACACTTATTTAACATGTGTTAACTTATAGTCCTTCCACCTCGGCTCTGTAGTTCAATTTGGTTTCATACAGACCCCTCTAGTTAAGTTTTTTTTGCGGACAGTCCTTCCACCTGGGCTTCACTGCAAAACGTATTGTGGCCAGTCCTATTTAAAACCGTTTCCTCCGTCCGCGCTAGGGTTTCGCCTCCTCATTTTCCCCTCTCTTCTTCGCGGCCGCCGCTAGGGTTTCGCCATGGAAGCTCTGCTCCACCACATCCTGCATAGGCACGAGCGCTAGTCATCAGAGATTCCGCCCCGCACCAGCCACCGTAGTGTTTCGGCCGCCGGAGCACGCCAGTTGCCGGTGCTTCCGCTGGAGGGAGCACGACAGTCGCCCGTGCTCCCCCCGCCGGAGCACGCCACTCACCAGAGCTTCCCCAGGCCGGAGCACGCCAGTCGCCTCTACTTCCCTCTGCCGGAGCACGCCACTCACCGGAGCTTCCCCATGCCAGAGCACGCACGTCGCCTGTGCTTGCCCCCGCCGGAGCACGCCACTCACCGGAGCCTCCCCAAGTCGGAGCACGCAAGTCGCCTCTGCTTTCCCCCATCGGAGCACACCACTCATCGGAGCTTACCCATGCCGGAGCATGCAACTCACCGGATCTACCCCACGCCGGAGCATGCAACTTTCATGTGCTTCCCCCCGCCGGAGAAGGCGTCACAGGATCTTCCCTCAAGCGTCAGTGATTGGCACTTCCTTCTAGCCCCCATCACTGGCCGTTCTCCCTCGCCTCAGCCAGCGGTTCTTCCCTCTCGCCCCCGCCACTACAATCATCTGAACGGTTAAGGTAAGTACCCATACTACACAACTATTCCTGTAATTGTTCATGCAATTTTCCCTGTAATTGTTCATGTGTTTGTTCATGCGATTTTCCCTGTAATTGTTCATGTGTTTGTTCATGTATTTTTCCATGTGATTTTTGACTGTAATTGATCATGTGTTTGTTCCTGTATTTGTCCATGTGATTATTACTGTAATGTGACTATTCATGTTATTGTTCATGCATTTGTGTTCCTGTAATTGTTCATGTGATTGTTGACTGTAATTTTTTATATGAAGAATTCTGAATCTCTTCTGTCTGAATTATGTTATCTGAAAATTCAGTTTAGAACATGAAAATTCATTCTTTGACAGTTCATTTTGGATAGAATCCAGTTACAATGAGACGATGAGGAGCTCATTCTACCATTTTGGATAGAATTATGTTCAGTTCATTAATTATGCTACCATTTTGGATAGAATTATGTTCATGGAAATTCATTCTATGAAAATCCAGTTACACTTAGTCATTTGAACTTGACTAAACTTTGTTTTTCACCTGATGTTATAGTACTTACCTGTTACCTGTTAATTACAATTACAGTTACAATGGTAGCCACATTTTGGATGCAGACTACTTCAGTGGGGAAGATGAATACTTTACTAAAGAAGATGCTTACTTTAGTGATCAGGATGATGTAGGTGATGAGAGGGATATGATCACTATTAGAGGTTAGTTTCTGCAACTTCATTTGTGCTTTCTGCAACTGCACTACCTTTTTGTCTTGCAACTAACATTGTTTTTCATTTGTTAGGGCCTGGACATTCAGGATTTGAATCTTTTGATACAAACTGCATATTTGGAAATGAGGTGGAGATGAATTTCAACCAAGTTCTTCAGTTGAGGTCTTATGTGGAGGAATTACCAAGACCAGTAGTGAAGGATTACCTTTGCAAAATCACATCACTTAATGTGATTCCTCACGAGGGAAAAAATGGTATGTTCATACGCCTTCAACAACTTCTTTGTCCACGATTTAATGGTTTGTTTATTTTAATACGGTTCCTAATCTCACCTATCTTTCATTTTCAGGAATTTAGCAAAGATTTTACCACCAATTACCTCATGTACTTCTTAGTGGACTTAGTAGATGTTCCTAATGTTCCAGCAATTCCTCGAATGCTCAGTATGGCTGTGAAATAAAGAGAGGGAATTGTCATCAAGTACTACAGGATGGTGTTTCAAGATAATGGTAAGGCCAAGATACAGGCAGGCTGGACAAGAGCTGTGGAGAAATTGAACATAAATGAAGGTGACATATGCATGTTCAACTTTACTGATGATAGGCGTACCACTTTGACGCAGGGATCCATTTGCATGGTTAAATTTGGAGATACTGAAGCTGGAGGAGCATGGAGATGCTTCTTAAGCTAGAGATTTTATGTTTTGTACTGAACTATGTATCTGTCGATGTTATGTAATAGCTAGTACCTGGATCTTATGTAGAATCTAAATTATATGTACTAAGTGGTACTTGGTACAATGACTAAGTGTTGTCCTGTTTATGGATGTTGTAGTGTCTTTTTGTTTGCATATTATTTTATTGATATGTTTTGATAAGAATGCAAGAAATCCATATGTTGTTGTGCTGTTCATCACAACAGCTTGGATAATTTTTTCAACATTTTGTATTTATGTATTTCATAAAATAAAAGGGCATCTTTCTATATTTATTTCTTGCAACATTTTGGACAAAACTACTGGCTTATTTCTGTATTTCATGAAAATAAAAGGGCGAATACTTCTTAAAAATGGACCACGTCGATCTTAGTACTGGAACGTGGGAGAAGTTTTGATGGGAGAAGTTTGTATTTATTTTATTTTATTTTATTTTAAATGGAATCTTTCTGTATTTATTTTAAATGGGAGAAGTTTGTGGGAACGTGAGACTGGACAAGATCGTGGGTGGGAGAAGTTAGTGGGTGGGGAAGTTCGTGGGTTTTTGCTATTTATATGGATGGTAACCAAATTGGAAATCCATTCTCATTCTTCCACGGTAGGTTTACTCTCTTGCTTTCTATTCCATTTTTCCATGGTGGGTTATTTTCACATAAAGGGCATTATCCTATCATCCTCCTCACAGTCGACAACAAGGCCCAAGTAAGTTCAATCTCTGTTAATTCCTCTGTAAATATCTCTTGTGTTAATTTGTCTGCTAAAATTCCTCTGTTTTGATGTTTCAATATGTCTATCTCTGCAAATTCCTATGTTAATGTCTGCAAATAAATCGTCTGTTAATTACTCTACAAATAACTCCTGAATTACTCATCAAATAATTTATCTCTGTTAATTCCTCTATAAATAACTTTTCTCTGTTAATTCCTCTGCAAATAACTTATCTCTGTTAATTCCTATGAAAATAATTTATCTCTGTTAATTCCTTTGCAAATAATTTATCTCTGTTAATTCCTCTGCAAATATCTCCTGTGTTAATTGATCTGCTAAAATTCCTCTATTTTGATGTTTCAATCTGTCTATCTCTGCAAATTCTTGTGTTAATGTTTGCAAATAACTCCTCTGTTAATTCCTCTGCAATTAACTCCTTTGTTAATTTTTTATAAGGGAGATGGACGAAGTGAATTGTGCTATTTGTGAGCAATATCTGGAGAGATGTGGTAGGCACTCTGACAGGCGTGCTAATTCGTTCGAGTCTGCCATGGTGCAAGGTTTTCAGCATTGATTGGTAAGTTATACATTTCTCTTTCTAAAGTAACATACTTTCAACATGGAGATGTTTCTAGACTAATCTATGAAATGCAGGTTGTGCCATGCAAATTCAAGGAGCAACTTAACAAGTTTGCAAATTCCAAGAACTGGATGGTGGCTAGATGCAGTAACATGCATTACTATGACTTCTATCTGGAGAAAGAAGCAGCTAGAACTACTATTTATGGACCTTACTGGTCATCCCTAGTTAGGAAGTATGATGTCTAGGAGGGTGACATTGTCAATTTCTGATATGTGGAGCATGACAACAGGTTTGACATCACAGTTTCTGAACTGCTAAACAATGTGAAGGCAGAAAAGACTATTGTTGCAGATGGAGGTATGCTGAATATCCATTAGATATATCTTATTCTTAAATCCAGTATTTACTAAATTGCTTTTTTATGTTGACCTTTCTTCTTTGTTCCCATCTGTGAACAATTGTTTATGGTGTGATGCCTAAAATTAGAGCTATAGTTCACAAGACCATTTTCTCAAATATCAAAGTCATTACTAAGGAGTACATGGCTACCATAAATTATGGTATCTACAAGGTTTTGGCCCTTAAACCTTTAGAAGAACTGGATAAAGATGACTTCTATGAGAGTGTCAATGATATGTAGTTTTTTGTCCACAAGTACAATCAGGAGAATGCGCAAATGGATGCTCTGGTAAGTTTTACATATCAATTGTTCCTGATAAACCAAATATTTCTACCACTAAATATCAATGGTAAGGAAATTGGTAATCGTTAACTGCTCAGTTGTCTTGGGAGTAGCGACTAATCGGAATTCGGACGATTAACTGATTTAATCGGTCGGCTATTAATCGGTGCAACCTACAAAAATTAGCACCTAAAATTCATATGACTCCTCTTGCACCTCAACGACCTACCATATTAAAGGCAGCCACGAGCTCCCGGATGAAATCCTCAAGGCGCTCGAGCTCTTGTATCTGAGGTCTTATCGGCAACTATGAGGAACTGGTCAACAATGACAAGGAACTGGTTGGTGATGGTAGAAATCGAGCTCCTGGAGGTAGGGATCGAGCGGGAGCTTCGAAAAACCTACTTCATTGGGGCGGGCTAGCGGATGGATAGGAGATATGTGTTGATAATTTTGCAATTTTTTTGACCAAGTGTAGTAGTTAATCGGGAACATACCTAGTAATCGAAGTGTCAGAGCTATTAATCGGGCTAAATGATTAACACAAAGGATTAATGGTAATTGACACGGTCAGGTCCCTAGTAGCGATTAATTGGCCTATTAATCGCTGATTCGGCCTATTTTTTGAACAATGCTAAATATATTCACTATGTAAATATGTCTCTGATCAATTACAGTACATTTCTTCAAAACCTTTCACTGAAGTTGGGTGCCCATGGAAATGACATTGAAATTTGTGGATCAATTACAGAACTATTCTTCCTGTTGAAGGCTTGTACCACATGGAAGATGAAGACCAGCGAATTGCATTCACCATAGGGTGGCAACAATTCAGAGAAGAGGCTAACATTGTGGAGGGATCACTTTTGCTGATGATTGGAGAGCCTAGGCATGGTCATATCACTCTGGACTTTGTGGAAATTGAAAACCCTTGAAGCTACTGGCTATGTTGAAGTGTCTATACTTTAGGTTCCACAAGTGCTATCTTAGGTCTCTAGTGTCTGCAATGAACTATGTTTGCTTTCTGCTGTTATAACGAACTATTTTCAGTTTTTGGTGTTGTAATGAACTATGTTTAGTTTCTGTTGTTGTAATGATCTATCTTAGGTCAATTTCTGAGCGGTGAGAAGATATTATGTACTTATATCTCATTTTGCTTGTTTTAATTTCTTACTATTAAATGCAATTGAGTTTTTTTACTACTTGGCCACCTTAAGCAAGAAATCCAAATGCTGTTGTGTTATTCATCACAACATGCATGATAAGTTCTTGCAACAATTTATTAGTTACTTCCTCCGATCCATATTACTTGACGCTGAAACGGATGTTTCTAGCACTAAAACATGCCTAGGTACATCCATTTTAGCGACAAGCAATATGAATCAGAGGTAGTAATATTTTCAATGAAGTAAGATGGATTTCTATATGAATTAGAGGGAGTAATATCAGACTCTTACTTTAGTTATCACAAAATGTATGTTTTGTACTAATAATGTGTTTCATTTTTTATTTCTAAATAAATGCAGACAGTACAAACGGTAAGCCCAACTTTTGGAAGGCCCGCTACTATTGGAAGGCCCAACTTGGGCCAGGCATCGTGGGATCGTGGGAAGTGGAGTAGAGCCATCGTGGGAAGTGGGCAATTTATAAAGGGAGGGAAATCGAAGAGACACACTTCACTTCTCTCCGACCCTCTCCCAGAGCAGTTCCCGAGAGCAGAGCAGTTCGTCCCCTCCAGATTGAGATTTATAATCCCTTCTCCCTTCCAATTTATTTTTGGTTTCAGTTCTAATCCTTCTTCGTTAGTCCATTTGCAGAAGCTTTGATCTTTGTTTCTCTAGATCCCATCTACATTTTTACAGCTCGACAGTGAGTTTTGCATCTCCCTTCCATTCTATTTCTTGGTTTCCCTCTAATCCTTCTTGTGTTCTTCCTATCATTTTCTCCCCTCTCGATTTATTTTGATTATGGATCAATTCGACTCGATTAGAGGTATCCTAGTTGTTTATTAGGATTTATTGTTCATGGATTAGGGTTATGGATTACTGGTTATGGATTATCATGATTGTTTATTAGGATTTACTGGCTATGGATTTACTGGTTGTTCCATTGATTTACTAGTTCTTTATTATCCTATAAATGAATTGTTTACGACTTGATTAAGTCTTTTTAGATTGTGCATGCTTGATAACTGAATGCAGTGTGCTGTAGTTTATGCCTGATAATAACTGAATGTAGTGTGTTGTAGTTTATGCATGTATTGTCTTCTAGTGTACTGGATTAATGTACTGTTTGTCACTTTCTAGATTAGGGTTCTACTTAGTTTAATGCATATACTGTCATCTAGTTTTAGTGCAGTGTTCCTCCTTTAATGAACATTCCTACCTTTTTCTGGTGTTTCTTGGAATGGACTGTGCCATGTGTGGGCAACCTGCCCACAATTGTGGTAGGGCACAGAGGAGAGCAACCAGCTTACAAGTTCATGTTGTTGATGGTTTTCCCATCGATGGTGTGGTAAGTTTCCACATCTTTTCTTTTTATTTATTGTTTCTTGTACTGTGTTGTATCTGTACCATGAACTGAATTGTGTTGTTTACCTACAGGTAGTGTCTTGCTCATTTAGGGAAAGGCTGAATGATTTCAGTCCAAATAATTGGATGGTTGCGAACAGTGAAGCATTAAGGAACTTTTATTTGTTCCTAAACAAGTCTAATGTTAGGACAATCATCTGTGGTCCATACTGGAAGTCCTTGATGAGGGTTTATGATATAGGACTTGGAGATGTAGTGCACTTTCAACACGATGAAGACCCCCTTCCTCATGTTGGTTTGAACTTGACCAACTTATTCCATGCCACTGTTTACTCTAATGGTGAAGAGAAACATGTTCATGAAGCAACTGGTATTTCCTACTACTAAATCCTACTACTTATAGTTTCTCCTTATTGTTTAATATTTAACATGTATTTCCCCTCATTGATCAGAGGTTGAATATGTTCCTAGTTCCATCAGAAGCATTCTACATAGGACCATCTTCTCAGACATAAATGCAGTCACTGAGCAGGAAATGGCTTTCATCTTATTTGACATTTACAAAGATGTTTATGTCACTGAACATGAGTTTTTTGAAAGTAAAGATGAAAAGCATTTCTGGGTACACAAGATGGATATGGAAAACTATGAACATAATGCACTGGTTAGTTTCCACATGATTCATTATATGTTATTTTTAGTTTCCACATAGAATTGAATGCATTTGTTAGTTTACAATGTTTGTTCGAATACTAACTTTAAACTTAATTGCAGTTCATGCCAATTGAGGCTGTAGATGGCTTCAGGTACCCAACTCAGGGCATATCATATCTGTACAGGTATGGACATGATCTTGAAGGAGAAGAAATAATTTCATTGCATGTGCTTATACTGTACATAGGGACCATGGACATGTCACCTTCACCACAGGGTGGAATGACTTCACATTTGCTGCTGATGTTGGATGGGCATCTCTACTTCTGATGAAACTAGAGCATATGCAGGAGTACCTTGGTCTCAACTTTGTTGAGATTACCATGTAGTGTTTCACCTTGGAAGAAGCTTGTACATAAAAACCTTGGAAGGACCTTGGAAGGAGAAGAAGCTTGTTGATAATGTCATCTAGTCATCTTTTGTTGTTTCATCTTTTGTTGTTCAGATAGTAAACTTTGTTCAGGTGCTGAAGTCTAATGTAATTGTGTTGTTTAGTAAGTTGAACATCTGTTATTTAGTGTAATGTGTTACTGAATGTATTCAGTATGTTTAGGATGTTGTGTCTACTATAATGTGTTACTGAATGTATCTTGGATCATCTTACTGTGTTGTGTATCTTGGATCTTTGATCTTCTTACTGTGATGTGTATCTTACTGTGATGTTGAACATGTTGAATGTATTTGCATCTTGGATCATCTTACTATGTTGTGTATCTTGGATCATCTTACTATGTTGTGTATCTTCGATCATCTTACTATGTTGTGTATCTTGGATCATCTTACTATGTTGTGTATCTTGGATCTTTGATCATCTTACTGTGATGTTGCTGTTGCATATTATAATCATGTCCTAAATTTTAAAATATTTTCAGGACATAAAAAAATATTGGCAAACATTTAATTTTCAACATTTTGACTTGTTTTTTGGCTTTTAAATTCCTCTTAATTGTTTTTAATTGTTTTTTTTGACTTATTTTGACTTGTTTTCAATATTGTTTTCTATTCAATTCTAACTTTTTTTCCATATTTAATTATTCTAGTTTTATTTGAATATTGTTTTTTCCATATCTAACTTTTTTCAATATTGTTTTTAACAAGTCTATGTTTTCAAAGCACAAACTGTGAAGGAAATGAAACAAGTCTCGAGTATTTTAAAACCTTCATCGCTCCACCCAGATCACATCCAGATCGACCAATCCACCCAGATCGAGCATCTCCACCCAGATCGACCAATCCAACGCTCGCCCTCCACCGCTCCACCGCTCGCCTTCCTACTACCACCGCCGCGCCATCATCCTCACCGAGCTCCACCTCCGGATCGCCATCATCCTCTTCCGCCGCGCATCGATCTCCACCGCCGCGTCGCCCTCCTCCTCCGCCATGCATCGATCTACAACGCTGCATCTCCGTGCTCCACCGTCGTGTCTCCCTCCTCCTCCACAGCCACACATCGATCTATAGCGCTGCATCTCTGTGCTCCACTGCTGCGTCGCCCTCCTCCTCCTCCACCACACATCGATCTACATTGCTCCATCTCCGTGCTCCACCGTCGTGTCACCCTACTTCTCCTCAGCCACGGAATGGATGAACATGATCCCTGATGCTCGTTCCTCACATGTCGATCAACCTACCACAATGGCGAGCCCAGTTCGGCTGGTAAGATTTCCCTACTAACTCTTAGTTATGCTGCTCTAAATTGACTGAATAATACATTGCTCTGAAATGACTCCGTAATTGACTGAATTGTAGGCAAATTTTAATTGTTCCTTGTGTGTATGCTTGTTATAGTTTTTCATAACTTAGAATATTCTGCTGGGGTTGGTAAAATTAGATAAACATGGATAAGAGCTGGCTAACTGCACCTAGATCAAGTCCTGAATATCCTGCTAGGGTTAGTAAATTTTTAGCACATGCTGCTGAACATGCAAGAATGCAAAGTAAAGTTTTATGCCCATGCAAAATCTGTTATAATAGATTTTGGATCTCTGCTAGTCTGGTTACTGAACATTTGGTATGAAATGGGTTCATGAATTCTTATTCCAAATGGATATTCCATGGTGAAAATAATGACCAACATGAACCTGCAACTGCACCTAAATCAAGTCCTGAACCAGCAACTGCAACTTTGCTGGAGGAACATAATAATACTGATTCTGATGACTTAGTTGAGAGTGATGAGATGCACACCATGCTTCTTGAAAATTTTGGCATGTATGACACTGCAAGTTTAGGACTAGATGAAGCCCAAGACAGTGAGGATGAGTGTACCGAGGAGGAAATTTATGATACCGGGGTAGATGCTGATCCAAAAGCTTATCAGAAACTAGTGAGGGATGGCAACCAGGAGTTGTTCCCAGGATGCAAATCTTTCTCAAAATTGCATTTCCGAGTTAGGCTACTGAACATTAAAAATATCTGGAAGATTCCTAATGCTTGCTATGATGAACTATTGTCTCTGTTCAAAGAGGTACTACCAGAGCGGCACACCATTTTTGAAGTAAAAAATTTTCATGCATCCAAAAGATACATAAAGGATGTAGGTATAGGCTATGAGAGTATTGATGCCTGTAAGCACTACTGCATAATGTTTAGAGGAGATTATTCTAATGCATCAGAGTGCTCTGTCTGCAAAACTAGTAGATGGAAGAGTGAGAGTACAGGAGTTAGTGGAAAAGGGATGCACATGGTTCCCAACAAAGTAATTAGACATTTCAAGTTGAAGCCTAGAGTTAGAAGACTATTCATGTGTTCTAAAACATCACCACTCATGACTTGGCACAGTGATGGAAGAAATAAAGATGCAATGATGAGACATCCAGCAGACTCCCCAGCTTGGAAATCATTTGACTCAAGACACAAGTTCTTTAGTGATTACCCTAGGAACGTTAGGTTTGCACTGGAAATAGATGGATTCAACCCATTTGGGACCAAAAACTTGGCCTACAGCATATGGCCTATTGTTCTAATTTCACTCAACCGTCCTCCTAGAATTTGCATGAAACAGTCCAATTTCATCTTGAATGTGATTGTCCCTGGTAGGAAGTGTCCTAGAAAGGAGTTAGACATGTACATGCATCTTACAATAGAAGATCTCCAAGTATTTTGGAAACCTGGAGTCTGGACGTATGATGCAGTTACTGGAGACAAGTTCTTGCTGCGTGATGCCTTGCTTTGGACAATATCTGACTGGCTAGGGAGAGGATGTCTTAGTGGTGAGAGCCTGGTTGTTTGATCTCACTACCTGACAAACACTTGCTCCAGGTGGCTAAAGCATGGGAAGAAAACAGTATTTCTAGGGAACATAAGATTTTTGGACGATGACCATGTTTATAGGCTAGATCTTGATTCCTTCAATGGAAAAGAAGAATTGAGGGAACCACCAGTTCAACCTACAGGGAAACAAATATCTGACATGACTGCAAATTTGGTAACAGAATATGGGAAGTTACAAATACCCAAGAGGAGGGATAGAAAAAGGAGGAATCTATGTTCACAGTGTGGAGGAAACTTTCAAGAAGAGAAGTGTGTTCTTCCAACTAGAATATTGGGAGACACTCCTTGTAATACATAACCTTGACATCATGCATGTACAGAAAAATGTGTTTGAAAACATAGTTAACACTGTACTAGATGTCGACAGCAGATCAAAGGATAACTTAAATTCTAGACTGGACCTAAAGGAAATGAATATTAGAACTGATTTGCATGCAGATATGCCTGGTACTAAACCTAGAATCCCAAGAGCCATTTATCAGATGGCATCACAAGGGAAACTGATTTTCTGCATGGTTATTAAGTATACAAGATTCCTAGATGGATACGCATCAAACTTTTTTTTCAAAAGTAAATCTGGATGACAAGAAATTGACAGGATTGAAAAGTCATGTCTGCCACATTATAATGCAGGACTTGATGCCCTTGGCACTGTGTAGGTCATTGCCTCACAGTGTATCTGTATCACTAGTAAGGCTGTGTAGATACTTGAAGGCTCTATATTCTAAAGTTATAGATGTTAGGGAAATTGAGAGTTGGGGAAGTTGAGATTCCAAAAATTATGTGCAATCTAGAAATGATCTTCCCTCCTTCTTTCTTTGACATTATGGTTCATGTCACTGTCCACCTTGCATCTGAAGTTAGAGTAGCTGGTTCAGTGCAGTACAGAGACATGTGGAGTACCGAGATGTTCATGGGTACAATGGAGGACATGGTAGTTAACACAAATCAGCCAGAAGGATCAATTGCTGAGAACTACAAATTTTCTGAATGCCTTATTTTCTGTTCAAGATATATGAAGAGCTGTGCCACCAAACTAAATAGACCTAATACGTCTAAAACGTATCTACTTTCCCAAACACCTTTATTGTTTCTCCTCTAAACTTGTGTGATTTGGATATAACTAACATGGACTAACGCTGTTTTCAGCAGAATTACTTTGGTGTCTTGTTTTTCTGCAGAAAATCGACTATCAGGAAAAATTCCGGAAAATATGCCAAAAATTATATTTCACCAGAAGATCCACGGAGCCAGAAGACGAAACGGAGTGGAAGCCTGGGGGCCCACACCCCTGCCAGGCGCGGGTGGTCCATGCCCCGCGCCTAGGGGGTGCGGCCACCCCAAGCACCCCCTCGGGCTCGCTCTGCGCTTATAAGTTGCCTCTTTACCTAAAAACCGAGGGGGTTCGATGTTTTCCAGAGAAGAGTTCCGCTCCGTCGCCACCATCAGAAACCAAGATTCGGATCCAGAAACTCCGTTCTGGCACCCTCCCGGGACGGGGAATTTGGAGAGGATCATCGCCATCGTCATCACCAATGCCTCTCCATCAACCATCGATGTTTCCCTCATCCATGAGTGAGTAATTCCCCGCTGTAGGCTATGGGGATGGCAGGGATTGGATGAGTTCTATCATGTAATCAAATAAGATTGTTAGGGCATAGTGCCAAGTATCTCTATTAGTGCTATTTGACTTTGTTGCAACTTGTTGTGCTTAATACTTATCACTAGGGCCCGGGTGCCATGATCTCAGATCTGAACTTATTATTGAATCATTATGATAGTAGTGTTTGTGATCTTATCTGCAAGTTGTGTACACATATCATTGTTCGGATCCAAAGGCCCCGAAGTGACAATAATTGGGACAACCGGATGGGATGGCTGTGGTGTGAGGATCACATGTGTTCACGGAGTGTTAATGCTTTGCTCTGGTGCTCTATTAAAAGGAGCACCTTAATTGCTAGTAGTTCTCTAGAGGCCCCGCTGCCACGGGTTGGCTGGACAGAAGATGTTGTGCAAGTTCTCATTGCGAGCACATATGACTATATATAGAGCACATGTCTAGGATTGTTTAGTATTTGTATGCTTGTTATTATTTATCTGCAATGCCCTAGATCTTATATGTTTAGACTCGTCCATGCAACACCCGTCCATCCATCCCTATGCCTACCGCGCTCGAATCCTACTGTTACCGTTACTGTTTACTATTGCTCTTGTTTCACTGCTACTGTTGCTACTTATAAACTTCTATGAGCAAGAACTATTTACAGGTGCAGCTGAATTGACAACTCAGTTGTTAAGGCTTGCAAGTATTCTTTGGTTCCCCTTGTGTCGAATCAATAAATTGGGTAATACTACCCGCGAAGACTGTTGCGATCCCCTATACTTGTGGGTCATCAAGACTATTTTCTGGCGCCGTTGCCGAAGATCATAGCTTTATTTGTAAGTTCACTTGGATCTATTATTGTTCACTGCTACTACTTTCATCATGGGGAAGTCTCGTGATGGAAAGTTCCCTATTTTACCATCCACTACAAGAAGAGGTATAGTCCTAAACACCTCTGTTGCTCTTGATTCACCGTCTGTTATAAGTAAGCTTGTTACACCACCACCACATACTCATGCTACGCACACTGCTACTACTGCTGAGTCTGAAACTGCTTTTGATGCTCATGATGTTACTTCTACTATGCTTTATGTGAGTGATTCATTAGGTCCTTTCCTAGATGCTACTATGGATAGTCTAGGAAACACCAAAAGTCCTAGTGAAGACACTGTTACACCTGTTAGCTCACCTGAGTCTAGAGAGAGTTATGATATTAATGATGGTTACATTGAGTTCACTGATGAATTTGTTTAAGAGTGCCGAAACACACATGGTACTAGTGCTATTAAGAGTCTCCTTGCTAGACGCACCATTATTCCTAAGTTGTCCTCTGATCCTAAGTTTGCCACCTCTCCCATAGATATTAAAGATAAAGATTATGATTTCTCTCTTGATTTATCCTATTTAGATATTGTTGAGAAAGAACCATTCCATGGGACTGAAAAAGAGAGTGATGTGGCTCATATGAATGAGCTTTCTACTATGAGTGATTTATTCTCTGATTATTTTAAGATGCGTAAGTACTTTGTTACTAAGATCTTCCCTTTTTCACTAAAAGGAGAAGCTAGGGCTTGGTTTAATAGATTACCTCCTGGTTCCATTGATAGCCCTGATTGCTTGATTGCTTATTTCTTCCAGAAATATTTTCCTCCTAGTGCTAGACATGCTGCTTTGCAAAGACTTCTTTATTTTAAATAGGGAGAAGAAGAGAAATTGCCTGAGTCATGGACAAGGTTCTGTGCCTTGATTCATGCACATCCTGGATGTCCATTACCTAAGAATGAGCTTCTTGATATTTATTATAATGGACTAACTGATGATTTTAGGACATACCTAGATAGCTTTGCTGATTGTGTTTTCAGGAAAATAACTCCTACAGATGCTGAAGGGTTGATGGCTAAAATAAGCAAAAATTATGATGATTGGAGTTCAATTGAGCTAAATACACATGAGACTATTATTCCTGAACCAGATGTTCCTAAACCAGTTCCAACACCAACACCAAAGAAGAGGGGAGTTATTGCATTAAATGATGAAGTGATGAAGGAAGCTAAGAAATGTCTAAAGGAGAAAGGTATTAGAGCTGAAGATGTGAAGAATCTATCTTCTATAGAAGAATTATGTAAGCCAATTCCCCACTCATCTACTATTGAGGTACATTCTCTACAACACTTTGATTAGGGTGATATTCCTTATGGTAAGCCTCCTGATAAATGTTTAGAGGAACTTGACATTTTTATTGTTAAGCAAAGTAATTTTAATAAACAAGTTCAGAATCATTTATTGGAAAACTCTAGAGCTATCAATGAGTTGAAAGATATTGTGGAAATAACTTCTAATGATATTAAAAGGCTTTATAAACGCTTTCAAATGGTTCAAACCCAACTTGATCAACTTGCTAAGGTACAAAAGGATATGCTAGTCAATGCCTGAGGACATAAACTGTAAGAGCTCCCAACCTTTAATAAGGTAGAGATCCTTGTGTTTACAATGCTAGTCCCTGGATCAATAGCTAGCATCCACAGTTTAAGATGTAATATCAAGAAACAAAGGTCATAGTACAACTTTATAATCAGGAATAAAATAATTCATTACATCTTACATAGCTCATTTGGCTATCACATTACAATGCATCAGAATATCTATATAGCATGGAGTCCTTCATCTTCAAAGTGCCACACGCAATCATGTTGGTTATAGACTTGTAATCCTAATCAACACTCTTCACTAACATCAAACAAACCTGCAACATAATAAGTTACAGCCACAAGGGTCAATACATATGAATTGTATTGGCAAGTGCTACTATGGTAGTATAGTGGTATCTATCATCTATATGCAATTTGGCTAAGTGGAGATTAGGCTTGCTTTGCTCAAAATAGATTTCCTTATCATTTGAAAACATTAAGTTTTTCTTTGTCAAAATCACCCAAGGAATCTACCAATCATTGATTGAAGATCCTTTAACCCTTGTTCAACCACAAGTTTTTAACTTATAAATTGAGATGAGGAGATCCTTGATAGATTCCATGTCTTGATGCTCAAATTGTCCATTGCCGGGGACACGGCTAAGTACTTAGATTTTACTCTCTCGAGAGGTGGTGCACTTTCCCCACAAGACTCGACATGCATCGAGACAGGACCTTTCAGAAGCCTTCCCTTAGACCAAAATGGACGCGCTCTAAACCTATCACCCTCTACCGCCAACTGTCCACTTGGCTAAGTTATTTCAACCTATATGATCCAGGCACGGCCCATAATGCCATGTTGCTGCACTTGAAGCTTCTCAACATTTGACATCTCAAATCTCTTTGTTCCTGGGTAGCTTTCCACAAGTGAGATACACTAGGGTAGTCCATAAATATGGGCCCTGTGTAACCACTCAACATAACCCATTCCTTCCATTCCACCCAGGTGATTCATTCACATAGTTGTATTATTAAACAAAACACAAGTCATAGACTTAGAAATATTTCATAGCATGAATATAATCCACCCTTGTTTTCTACTAGCTAAGCTAAGCATGATAGTAGTAGGGATCTTAACTTAGGAAAAATTCTACTAAGGCATCATCTACTAGGATTTCCCATGGCATAGCATATTTAGTAAAAATTCCATGCAAGTCCTACTTAGAAATATCACTAATGCATAGTGAAAATAATGGAACAAAAGTATGAAGCACCGCATGCCTTTTTAGTAGAGAATATAGATTCACTCCTTGATCTTGCAAATGTCACACTCTTCAAAGTTCACTACAATTCAATCAAGTCACAAATTCAAACTAGCATTTAAACAATTCATCACATAAAATGAATAAACAAGGCAATGCATGCAAGCATGAAAAAGATTGTTTTATTTGGAAAAATGGTTTCTAATAGGTTATAAACATTTTAAAACACTTATTGGTCATTTGTAAAAGTGGCAAGGTCATTTGAAAACAAGTTAGTGAAAATGGCCACTTTAAATCATTTTTGTTTTACTAGGAATGATTTAAATCAAAGGAATATTTTCTAGTGTTTGCCAAATATATTTTTAAACACAAATGTTAGTGTTTATGGTCAATGTGTTTTAAAACAAAATTATTTACAAAAGGTTTCATTCAAAAACCATTTTTAAATCAAGCACCATTTATTTTGTTAGAAATGCCTTTAAACAAAGTAATAATTTTCCTAGGGTTCACCAAATATATTTTTAAATACAAAAACTTGGTGTTTAGGGTCACAGAGTTTAAATCAAATCATTTTCCAAAGGTTTTACTCAAAAAATATTTTTAAATCATATTCAACATTTTTATTTAACTAGAAATGCTTTTATTCAAAGGAATAATTCCTAAGTGTCACAAAATATATTTTTAAATCCAAAAGTTGGTTTATATGGTCAGTAGGTTCAAACAATCCATTTACAAAAGATTTTACCCTAAAAACATTTTTAGTATAATTTTTATATTCAAAATAGGCCTATACAAGTTTCTGAAAAAACAACCAATTTTATAGAAGCAAATCACTAAAAAAAGGGATGGTTGCAAAGTATTATTTTTGCTGATTCCAATGATATAAAGTTTGCAAAATTTGGACCTGTAGATTTAAAGTTATGAATTTTACAAAATCAAACATCTAATAGATTCATTTCTATATTTAAAACAACAGACAAGCCACGTGGAGCATTTCTATAGGCTGGTACCGGTTCGTGTGGATCGAGCAGTGTGGTGCGTTGGATTAAAAGAGGACCGTGCAACACAGATCAAACGTACCCTTTTGTTTTAAGTGAATCTATCGCATCCGTTGGATCGAAATCTAACGGCCCTAATCGAGTTAACCATAAACAGGCGGCGTTGCGACGGTGGCTGGCGACGGCGCGCTCAGACGGTGACGTTGCCGACGATATAGGAAGCGAGGGCGTGGGCGAGGAAGGAGGTCGTTACCGAACTCGCTGTGGCGTGCTGAAGCTCGAGGTGGTCTCCTTTACTCGAGGGGCGCACAGTGTCGACGGGTATTGCTCGCCGGAGTTCACGAAGGCCTCAGGCTCGTCTGTTCGTCGTCGGAGGCGAGGGTACGGGTCACACCAAGACAAATAAACGATGCCGTTAGATGCGTGCAAGAAATGCGAACACGTGAGTAACGGTCAGAGGGGAGGGGGCGGTCAGATGCTACCAGGGGGTGTCGCCGGAGTTGAGGAAGACGGTGGCGTCGCTCTGTCGTCGAGGTTGCCGAGCCTCCGGGGCTTGCGCGGACGAGGGGGTGGTACTGGGATATGCGTAGGGAGATGGGGATCACTCTCGTGTGGTCGAGGGGGCAAAGGGGTAGCTGGGCTCGCCGGAATTGGTGGAGACGCTCGTCGGAGCAGTGTGGCTTGCGGTGAGAAATTCAGGCAGCTTAGGGGCTCTGGTCGAGTGAGGTCTGAGGGGAAAGGTAGGGAGGACGTGGGCGTTTAAGCGTGCTTGGTTGCTGGTAAGATTTACGCCTGCTTTAGACGCGAATTAACGCGAGGATTAAATGACAGTGAACGACAGCGAGGTGAGGGGGAACGGGTCCGCAGGTGGAGAAGACGAATGGCAGGTGGGGTCCGTTGGTCAGTGATAGAGAGGGAAAATAGTGGGGTCTCCAAGTCAGCGACTGAGTGGGTGTGGGTCTGAGTAGAAAAACATTTCGTGGAGGAGGAGGAAGTGGGCTGCGAGTTGGGCCAGATGGGCTAGCTGGGTTGGGCTGGTTTGTTTTCTTTTTTTTTCTAATTCTTTTTCCTTTTTCTTTTCTATTTTTCTGTTTTGATTTTTGTTCAAATAATTCAAACACCATTTGAATTCAGGTCTTTACCAAACTTTCAGTAAGTTTTTAATCTGTTCATTTATGTAATTAAACAATCCATTTTAGAATATTTATTTTATTCTCTTTATGGCTTGTTAATTAATTAATTTAGACACTTGTCTTTATTTAATTGAGATTTCAAATATATTTTCAACTTCTATTTGAAATCCAAATTTTACCAAATCCTTTTCAGTAGGTTTTATTTATTCATTAGTGCAAATAATTCACTTTGAATTATTTAAAGTACTTTAATATGATTTATTAATCATTTAAATTGGGCAATTGTCTTTATTCAAATAAAATCCAATATGGTTTTAAATCCATATAAATTTTATTCAAATGACTCTTTTATTCCATTTAAGTTAATTAAATAACTTTTATTCAACTTGGGCAAATTCCAATTATTATTTTCTCAAGATTTAATTAATCATTTTCATTAGGGATTTTGTCTTTATTAAATATAATTTGAATATGGTTGTATCCATATAATTTGATTGGAATAATCTTTATCCCTTTATTTTATTTGGATTATCTTTATTTCATTTGCTTATGGATTTCACTCAAGATTTAAATTATCTTCCAAATAATTTTCTTGGGATTTATTATTTAGGCAAATTGTCTTTATTTAAATAAATTGGATATTGTTCAATCCTTATAATTTTATTTAAATAATCTTTTATTACTTTCTATTATTCAATAAACTTTCATTTTATTTGTTTAGCCAAGATTTAATTTGGCTTTTAAATATTTCTTATTTATTTCTTTCTTTCTTTCTTTGTCTTATAAAATCCATACCTTTTTATTTATGGATCCAAACTTGGTGATTCCAATTTGTATAATTTTATTTGATATTTATTTATCTTTTTAAATCCTTTAGGATTGTTTTGGTCACAATTTCGTATGGATTTTTAGATAGGAGCTTTATTAGCTTTGAAATTTATTTCCTTTTATCTTATTAAATTTATAAGTTTCTATCCATGGCTCCAAAATTAATGAAACCAATTTATATGGTTTTATAATATTTTTATTTATCATTTTTGATCATTTATAAATGTTTGTTGATAGATCTTTATATGGATCAAATCCATAGTCTTTGAGAAATCTTTGGAATGATTTATTCCATTAGGGTTTTGGGGATTTTGATTTATTTTCCCAAGTTTTAAATTTCAAGATTCATTCTTTGATGAATGCATTTCACTTGATTTGAATTTTGTTGGATTCCCTTTTATTAAAAGTTTGTTCAAGTAGGGTTTTGATGTTTCCTTTTAGAATTAAAAAGTTTCTTTTCACCTTAAATTTCAACAATCATTTCTTTTGTTTATTTATTTTTCACATTTCAAAATTTGGAAAATTTTGGGATGTGACAGGCTACCACCCTTAAAAGAAATATCGTCCCAAGATTTGGGAAGGCTAGAGGTTACAAGTTGGCTTCAAGACAACTAGGGTACTACCACCCTTAAAAAGGTTTTTGACTAGATTACATCTTGGCTTACTTGGGGTCTTGTTGAAACTTCTCTGGACAGTTGTTTGCATAATGTCCTTTGTCACCACACTCGTAACATGTGACAAGGTTGAGTTCTTCACGTATCTTCTCTAGACAAATTGATATATAATGGCCTAGCTCTTTGTAGTTGTTGCACATCACTTGGCTAATATCTTTATTCTTCTTCTTCTTCTTCTTGGGTTTCTCCAAAGCTAGGAGTTCTTCTAGTTCATGTTCTTCATACCTCACCTCAAATGTGGGAAAGCTTCCTAGGTTCCTTGAACGATTCCTTGGATAATACCTATGTTTCCTATTTCGTCCATCAAGGTGATTCCTAATGTATGGAGGTGCAATCTGAGGTTTGCCTTTGTTTTCATCCTTCTTGATAGAAGTTGCTTCCTCATAGGGGGTTCCCAAACTTTTGATGCATTCCATCTTGTTTCATTTGTTGAACTATAGGATAGATGGGGCATTGGATAGGGACATGATCATTTCCCTCACATAGGAAACAAGTAATTTGATATGTGGGGCATTGTCTAGTTGGATGTTTCTCTTCACAATTAGGGCATTGATCCACATGCTCCTTAGAAGTGTGTTCCATGTCTCCACAAATATTGCAAGCTTGAGTTCCTTCTATAATATCATCCTTGACATCATTGTTGTCACAAACTCCTTGGGA
Source organism: Avena sativa (assembly GCA_916181665.1). Taxonomy (NCBI): domain Eukaryota; kingdom Viridiplantae; phylum Streptophyta; class Magnoliopsida; order Poales; family Poaceae; genus Avena; species Avena sativa. The sequence continues at coordinate 289,674,003 of OV702279.1, forward strand.
AAGGTTGTCTCTCATGTTGATCATTTGATTTGTCATCCCTTGCAACAATTGGGATTGGATTTCCAAAATCTTTTGCAAGGTTGGGTCTAACTTATTGTTGTTGTCTAAAAACTGAGTTGTCACTTGACTCAATTTGGTTTGGTTTGCTAGTAGTTGTTCTCTCATGTGCATCTCTTGGTTGTTGTTGTCACCATTCTTGATGTTGGAGTCTCTTGGGAAAGCCATCTGTTTGGGTTGGATTGGGATTAGAATAGGCAAAAGATTTATAGAGGAAGAATTATAATCACACACATCACAATCCACACAATCAATGTGCAAGCAATCACAAAAAAACATTCCACTCAAACAACAAGTTCAAGAACATTTTTAGGCAACAAAATATTTTTGCTACACCACATAAGTTGGTGTGTTTGATCTAAACATTAGTACGGTGGTCCAACTATATGGTTTTCTTGAGATCATTCCATTCTTCTTGGTTGTTTCTTCATGAATGAGTTCATGATTTCCTTAGAAAAACTATTGCATCTTGGTCACAAAACTTCAAAGGTGATGATGGTTCCTTCTAAGTTTTGTTTCCTTAGTCTTCAAGTCTTGAGTAATATTTCTTGTCTCACTTGTAGTCCTTACTGATGTCCATCTTGAAGTCATTGGTGATGTGAAGTCCTTGCTCATGGTGAAGTCTTTGTCCATCAAGTTTGAAAAGGAAGAGGTGTAGAATCAAAACCAAAAAGGTTGAGGAAAGAGTTTACAAGATTGTTTGAAAATAATTTTGAACAAATACAACTCCTAATTTTCTAAGGGGTTTTGTCCAATCCTAGGGTTACAATCCTATAGGCAACACAGTGCTCTGATACCATCTGTAAGAAGGTCCCAACCTTTAATAAGGTAGAGATCCCTGTGTTTACAATGCTAGTCCCTGGATCAATAGCTAGCATCCACAGTTTAAGATGTAATATCACGAAACAAATGTCATAGTACAACTTTATAATAAGGAATAAAATAATTCATTACATCTTACATAGCTCATTTGGCTATCACATTACAATGCAGCAGAATATCTATATATCATGGAGTCCTTCATATTCAAAGTGCCACAGGCAATCATGTTGGTTGTAGATTTGTAATCCTAATCAACACACTTCACTAACATCAAACAAACCTGCAACATAATAAGTTACAGTCACAAGGGTCAATACATTTGAATTGTATTGGCAAGTGATACTATGGTAGTATAGTGGTATCTATCATCTATATGCAATTTGGCTAAGTGGAGCTTAGGCTTGCTTTGCTCAAAATAGATTTCCTTATCATTTGAAAACACTAAGTTTTTATTTGTCAAAATCACCCAAGGCATCTACCAATCATTGATTGAAGATCCTTTAACCCTTGTTCAACCACAAGTTTTTAACTTAGAAATTGGGATGAGGAGATCCTTGATAGCTTCCATGTCTTGATGCTCAAATTGTCCATTGCCGGGGACACAACTAAGTACTTAGATTTTACTCTCTTGAGAGGTGGTGCACTTTCTCCACAAGACTCGACATGCATCGAGACAAGACCTTCCAGAAGCCTTCGCTTAGACCAAACTGTACGCGCTCCAAACCTATCACCCTCTACCTCCAACTATCCATTTGGCTAAGGTATTGCAACCTATATGATCTAGGCACAACCCATAATTCCATGTGGCTGCACTTAAAGCTTCTCAACATTTGACATCTCAAATCTCTTTGTTCTTGGGTGGATTTCCATAAGTGATATACACTAGGGTAGGCCATAAATATGGGCCCTGTGTAACCACTCAACGTAACCCATTCCTTCCATTCCACCCAGGTGATTCATTCACATAGTTGTTTTATTAAACAAAACACAAGTCATAGACTTAGAAATATTTCATAGCATGAATATAATCCACCCTTGTTTTCTACTAGCTAATCTAAGCATGATAGTAGTAGGGATCTTAACTTAGGAAAAATTCTACTAAGGCATCATCTACTAGGATTTCCCATGGCATAGCATATTTAGTAAAAATTCCATGTAAGTCCTACTTAGAAATATCACTAATGCATAGTGAAAATAATGGGACAAAAGTATGAAGCACCACTTTCCTTTTTAGTAGAGAATATAGATTCACTCCTTCATCTTGGAAATGTCACACTCTTCAAAGTTCACTACAATTCAATCAAGGCACAAATTCAAACTAGCATTCAAACAATTCATCACATAAAATGAATAAACAAGGCAATGCATGCAAGCATGCAAAAGATTGTTTTATTTGGAAAAATGGTTTCTAATAGGTTATAAACATTTTAAAACACCTATTGGTCATTTGTAAAAGTGGCAAGGTCATTTGAAAACAAGTTAGTGGAAATGGCCACTTTAAATCATTTTTGTTTTGCTAGGAATGATTTAAATCAAAGGAATATTTTCTAGTGTTTGCCAAATATATTTTTAAACACAAATGTTAGTGTTTCTGTTCAATGTGTTTTAAAACAAAATTATTTACAAAAGGTTTCATTCAAAAACCATTTTTAAATCAAGCACCATTTATTTTGTTAGAAATGCCTTTAAACAAAGTAATAATTTTCCTAGGGTTCACCAAATATATTTTTAAATACAAAAACTTGGTGTTTAGGATCATAGAGTTTAAATCAAATCATTTTCCAAAGGTTTTACTCAAAAAGCATGTTTAAATCATATTCAACATTTTTATTTAACTAGAAATGCTTTTATTCAAAGGAATAATTCCTAAGTGTCACAAAATATATTTTAAATCCAAAAGTTGGTTTATATGGTCAGTAGGTTCAAAAAATCCATTTACAAATGATTTTACCCTAAAAACATTTTTAGAATAATTTTTATATTCAAAATAGGCCTATACAAGTTTCTGCAAAAACAACCAATTTTACAGAAGCAAATCACTAAACAAAGGGCATGGTTACAAAGTATTATTTTTTGCTGATTCCAATGATATAAAGTTTGCAAAACTTGGACTTGTAGATTTAAATTTATGAATTTTATAAAATCAAACATCTAATAGATTCATTTCTGTTTTTAAAACAACAGACTGGCCACATGGAGTGTTTCTATAGGCTTGTACCGGTTCGTGTGGATCGAGAAGTGTGGTGCGTTGGATTAAAAGAGGATCGTACGACACAGATCAAACGTACCCTTTCATTTTAAGTGAATCTATCGCATCCGCTGGATCGAAATCTAACGGCCCTAATCGAGTTAACCATAAACGGGCGACGCTGCGATGGTGGCTGGCGGCGGAGCGCTCAGACGGTGACGTTGACGGCGATACATGAAGCGAGGGAGAGGGAGGAGGTCGTTACTGAACTCGTCGCGGTGTGCTGAAGCTCGAGGTGGTCTCCTTTACTCGAGGGACGCACGGTGTCGACGGTATTGCTCGCCGGAGTTCACGAAGGCGTCGGGCTCGTCTGTTCGTCGTTGGACGCGATGGTACGGGCCAATACAAATAAATGATGCCATTATATGCGTGAAATAAAGGCGAACACGTGAGTAACAGTTAGAGGGGAGGGGGCGGTCAGATGCTACCAGGGGGTGTTGCCGGAGTTGAGGCGGACGGTGGCGTCGCTCTGTCGTAGAGGTTGCTGAGCCTCTAGGGCTTGCACGGACGAGGGGGTGGTACTGGGAGATGCGTAAGGAGATGGGGATCACGCTCGTGTGGTCGAGGGGGCAAAGGGGTAGCTGGGCTCGCCGGAATTGGTGGAGACGCTCGTCGGAGCAGTGTGGCTTGCGGTGAGAAATTCAGGCAGCCTAGGGGCTCCGGTCGAGTGAGGTTTGAGGGGAAAGGTATGGAGGACGTGGGTGTTTAAGCGTGCTTGGTCATTGGCGAGATTTATGCCTGCTTTCAACGCGAGGATTAAACAACAGTGAACGACAGCGAGGTGAGGGGGAACGGGTCCGCGGGTGGAGAATTCCAATTATTATTTTCTCATGATTTAATTAATCATTTTCATTAGGTATTTTGTCTTTATTAAATATAATTTGAATATGGTTTTATCCATATAATTTTATTGGAATAATATTTATCCCTTTATTTTATTTTGATTATCTTTATTTCATTTGCTTATGGATTTAACTCAAGATTTAAATTATCTTCCAAATAATTTTCTTGGGATTTATTATTTTGGCAAACTGTCTTTATTTAAATAAATTGGATATTGTTCAATCCTTATGATTTTATTTAAATAATCTTTTATTCCTTTCTATTATTCAATAAACTTTCATTTTATTTGTTTAGCCAAGATTTAATTTGGCTTTTAAATATTTCTTATTTCTTTCTTTCTTTGTCTTATAAAATCCATATCCTTTTTATTTATGGATCCAAACTTGGTGATTCCAATTTGTATAATTTTATTTGATATTTGTTTAACTTTTTAAATCCTTTAGGATTGTTTTGCTCACAATTTGGTATGGATTTTTAGATAGGAGCTTTATTAGCTTTGGAATTTATTTCCTTTTATCTTATTAAATTCATAAGTTTCTATCCATGGCTCCAAATTGAATGAAACCAATTTCTATGGTTTTATAATATTTTTATTTATCATTTTTGATCATTTATAAATGTTTGTTGATAGATTTTTATATGGATCAAATCCATAGTCTTTGAGAAATCTTTGGAATGATTTATTCCATTAGGGTTTTGGGGATTTTGATTTATTTTCCCAAGTTTTAAATTTCAAGATTCATTCTTTGATGAATGCATGTCACTTGATTTGAATTTTGTTGGATTCCGTTTTATTCAAAGTTTGTTCAAGTAGGGTTTTGATGTTTCCTTTTAGAATTAAAAAGTTTCTTTTCACCCTAAATTTCAACAATCATTTCTTTTGTTTATTTATTTTTCACATTTCAAAATTTGGAAAATTTTGGGATGTGACATAAACATGCTTATGGAATTAGAACTAGGAGTGGTATATCCACTCAAGATCCTTTATATCCTGAAGGACACCCTAAAAGAATTGAGCAGGACTCTCAGTAAGGTGAAAGTAGCGGTAGTCCTCGTAAGAGAAAGAAAAAGAAACATAAAGTAGGTGAGGAACCGCTTGAACCTGCTGTAGATAGTAATAGTATATCTGTCTCTGATGTTGAAACTGAGAGTGGTAATGATAAAAATGATGCTCCTGATAAGGAGGAAGTTGAGGAAGAACCTGATAAGCACACTAAGAACACTAGGTACACTAAGGAAGAATTTAATGCTAATAAACATGGTAAAGAGAGAGAACCTTGGGTGCAGAAACCTATGCCTTTTCCAGGTAAGAAACACAAGTCAAAGGAGGAAGAACACTACAAAAAGTTTTGTGAGTGGATGAAACCTTTATTTTTGCAAATTCCTTTGACTGATGCTATTAAATTGCCTCCTTATTCAAAGTATATGAAGGATATTATCTCTAATAAAAGGAAGATTCCTAATGAGGAGATTTCTACTTTGCTTGCTAATTATTCCTTCAATGGTAAGGTTCCAAAGAAACTTGGTGATCCAGGTATACCAACTATTCCTTGCTCTATTAAGAATAATTATGTTATAACCGCTTTATGCGATTTAGGAGCTGGAGTTAGTGTTATGCCTTTTTCTCTCTACAAAAGACTCCAGCTAGAAAAGTTGATACCAACTGATATATCTTTGCAAATGGCTGATAAGTCAACTACTATTTCTGTTGGTATATGTGAGGATGTTCCTGTTCAAGTAGCTCATAATTGCTTGGTTTTAACTGATTTTGTTGTGCTTGAAATGCCTGAAGATGATAATATGTCTATTATTCTTGGGAGACGTTTTCTTAATATTACAGGTGCTGTTATTAATTGCAATCTAGGGAAAGTAACATTCAATATTAATGACAAAGAGCATACTATCTATTTCCCTAAGAAGGTTGCTAAAAGATATTGCCTGAATTCCATTGAAAATTTTAAGAGCATCAAGGTTGGAGAAATATATTGTCCCATTCCACAAGAAAATTTTGAAACTATTATGATTGGGACCATTGCTATCAAGTATGAGGTAACATAATCACCTTGTGGATTGCAAATTTTTGTTTCATATAAGATTGTTTTGGTAACAAGACTTGATCAACCTTGTTAACAAAAGGATGTTAATGAACAAAATAATGTTTCCACTGTGGTTAAACTTGCTCTCTTTTACTTTTATCCTTCCTAGTCTTTGCTCTTTCTTTTGCTAGCTTTAGTTTGGCTATTTATTTGCTTGTTAGAGTGTCTTAGAACTTCCGTAGTTTGGATTTTGGTTTGTTTTTGCTTCTTCTAAAAAAGTTGTTTGTGCGAGAAAATCAATTTTCATACCCTGAAAATTGGCCAAAAATAAAGTTTCCCGAAAAATCCCAGAAAATTCAAAATAAAATTTTCCTCGAAAAAAGGGGAAGAGGGACACCTGGAGTGACCTAGGGGGCCACCCCAAGCACCCACACCATAGGTAGGCGCGGCCTGCCCATGGGTGGCGCCTAGGGGAGGGGTCTGGCCCAGCTGGGCCCCTCCAAGGTGCCCCCTCACAGCCATCTTCTTTCTCTCTCCCGAAAAACACCGGAAAACTTGCTCAAGCGCGAGTTCTTGCTATTCTTGCTCGTGATTTTCGATCTCCTTGCTCAGCCCATCTTTGCTGCTGATTTTTGGAGGGATTGCTCCTTGGTATGTGCCTCCTCCACTTGTCCAATTAGATTTGTGATTGGTAGATTGTATATTGAGTATTTTGCTGCTATAGGTGACAGGTTGTGTGAGCTTGCATGCTTGTTCTATGCTTAGAGATTTCATTTTGATGCATGTGTAGCCCTCTAGCAAGTTCCTATAGTAGTTGCTCATCATTTATCAACTTGGAAATCACTTGGTTTGATGTTTGTCTAAAAATTTCAGAAAAGGGTGGTCATGGACAACCACACATTTGGAGAGATATTTGAGAGTGATGCACCTAGAAGGGCAAGGCCTTCAAGATCATCCTCCCGTGCTAGGCCCTCATACAATGAGGATCTCATCACTCCGCGATTCGACGACGAGGGAGATGAGGGGGATGCACACCCCTCCGCCTTTCCTTGCCAAACCTTCTTGCGGGCTGCTAGGATTCTTGATGATTTTATGACCTTGGTTCAGAGGGCTGGACTAACAAGCCTTATGCAGGATGAGAGCGTTCAATTTGCTACGCTCACTAAAACATTTGTGGAGAGTTTCTCCTTTACTAACAACATGATCAATCCAGATGTTTATTTCAACATTTATGGCAGGTCTTACCATATGACATTGAAGAAATTTTGTGAGGCTCTGGGACTTGGTATAGCTGGGTCAGCAAAGAAGATTCTAGCTCAACCCGCTGATTTGTTGGAGTTCTATCGCGGAATAACCAATGATGATAACCATAGAGCTCAACGGGGAAAGATAAGAAACATTCAGCTTCCAGCCATCGGGTACTTTGCTTACTATCTTGCCACTAGTGTCCTTGGTAGGGAGAACACTAGTAATATTTCCAACTATCATTTGGCTTTCTTAGCTGCCGTGCTCAACAATGATACTAAGTACAATCTTGGTTCTCTCATTGCTCGTCGCTTAACTGCTAAGGGACCCATTTATGGGGGAATTATTGCTATGCGTGTTGCTACTGCCTTGGACATTGCTGTTGATCCAAATGATATAGTTTTGGCTCCTCACGGGCTTGATCTTGCTGCGATGAAGGCGCACCACTTTGTCACTAATGGCTCTACCCTTGAGAACTTGGTCTATAAAATGATGTTTATTGATGGGGGTGAGAGAGAGATCCCTCTACCCCAAACCGCTTTGTTCAGTATTTCACAGGGACCTTTATCACGCTCCAAGGAGGAGATGGATGACAAGCTGCACTCTCTTAGCTTCCATGGGCACTATCAGGAGGAAGCGCCGTCATATGACCCCGTTGTACACTACACAGGGGAGTCCTCGAGCTCGTACCAGGATGAGGGAGCCTCCTCGTCGTACTACGGAGGTGCACCTACTTGGGCACCATGGGATTGAGCCCCACTTAGGCCAAAAGCCTAAGCTTGGGGGGAGGTATACCGACATCACACTCATCTATTCATCATGTTTGGTCGGTTCTTTGTATATCCATTGTTTTGCTTTCTTTTTGGTTTTTGTTGCTGCTTTCTTAAAACACAAAAATACCAAAAATATTTTTATTGTTTCTCTTGGTTTGTTTCTTTGCTTTGGTTTGCCTTAAAAGAAAAATCCAAAAAGATTTTGCTTTGCTTGGTTTGTTTTTGTTTTTGCTTTGTTTGGTTTGTTTGAAAAAACGAAAACACCAAAAATATTTGTTGTTCTTCTCTGGTTTTGTGAGTTCTTTGAAGGGTTCAGTCGTCCTCAGTGGAGTTTGGTTTTATGTTTATTCAAGTCACACAAGTGAAGGGCAATAATGAAGATTAAGACAACTCGAGGTGTGGTAAGAGGCTAGTAACGAACTCTATTTGTTTCATTTTTGTACATATACTCATCATTGTGAGCATGCTTAGTCTGTTCATTGTAAGGCATATGTTACTGATGGATGCTTAGTAGTTCTTGCTTCCTATGATTAGCTCCAGCTTGCTAATAGTTTGTACATGTCATATGAATGTTTGCTTGCATTGTTTTATTCATATTTTGGTATGATATTGTGGTATCCTCCTCTGAAAGTTTCATGTGAGTCGACTTGGCACATGCTCATGCATGCATATGACTAAACAATAGTCAGTAAGCCTCGATGATCTATTTTGCCTCAGAGTTCTAGTATCACTTTCGTGCCATAATTAGTCATGTTTTGTTGCAAGCATGTTTATGATGGTTATTGCTCTCTCGTTTGTCGCTCCCTCTCTATTGCTACCCTTCACTTGCACTGAGTATGATCTCTACCTATGCTTCCAACTCTCCAAAACCAATATTGCCACTGTGTCCACCATACCTACGTATTAGCATCATTTGCTATTTCAGTGCATATTCTATATGCCTTGTTTTCTTCCAAATAAAATGTTTGTCTGTTTTGAGAAAGTTAGTTATTAAAGCTCTCACGAACTTGATGGCACACTTTATTCCTTGCACTTAATAATCTTGAACCATTGTGACCTGTCCATGAAAGTTATATGCTTGAAAATTATATGCTGGGAGTCAGTAGAACCGTGTTGTCACGGGGAATGCTTTCAACACTTTTTGGACATCCTATCCAGTTGATACCTTGATCTTTTGTTTGCGGATGTCGTCGGTGTGAAATAAAAGGGGAGCTTGTGAGTTCATGGAGTCTATACATTGTGTTAGAGAAACGCCTGGGCCGCTAGCCTAAGCCATGCCTAATCATGGTGGAAACTTGCAGCATCACCATAATGATCTTTCTGTGAAGCATCCACAATAAAAAGTTGTGCATATAGTAAATAAAAAGATCGCTGAGATGATCATTGTCTGCTTTCCTTGTCATTTTGATCACGGGATAGTTCTTGTATCATGTGCAAGGGGTACCCCATTGGCGGTTCTCTATGATATGCATGTATGCAAAATGGCAAGAACTTACAGGTAACCAAAGTTGAGTAGCATGCGGTGAGGCCCTCGTACTCAAGGGACTTGGGATTTCCAATTTATGGTCTATCAAGCATATAACTCAGATTGGACCTCACTTTCACCTTAACCACATGAAGATTCCTATGATAGGGGCAATGAGAGCTCAAAGCTAGTGAGTACCTTCCTTTTAGCATTTGGAAGCCTTTCAAACTTTTCAAAACCTTTTCACTTCCATGTTGAGTCACCACTTATTCTATGAGCACCTTCTTGAGAGCATAGTTGTCATTCTTGTGTTTGTTCCAAAACTTGGTTAATTATGTCATGACTTTGATGCTTGTATGTCTAATATCTTTACTTCTAGTCTTCACTTGAACTTCAGAGGTGCCTTGGCATTTTTATTGTGCTCTACAAACAAAGGCAAGCGAGATACCACTCTATCATACCTTATTATGAGCATTGCAATGTTGCTTATGTTTATGTTTCATGCTACTTATTATTATTGAGTTGGTTTCCCTTCATAGCTTGCAATGACTATTGAGTAGACTTAGTTGCATACTTCTTATTATGAATGGTTTAAGCATCTACTCCTGTGCTGAGAATATATACATCATATGAAGCAAATGTGTTCGTGAAAGTTCTTTTATCGCACTCAGTTTTCAACTGAATTGCTTGAGGACAAGCAATAAGCTAAGCTTGAGGGGAGTTGATGCGTCCAAAACTTATCTACTTTCCCGAACACTTCTGCTATTGTTTCTCCTCTAAACTTGTGTGATTTGGATACAACTAACACGGACAGACGCTGTTTTCAGCAGAATTACCTTGGTGTCTATTTTTTTTTGCAGAAAATCGACTATCAGAAAAAATCCCGGAAAATATGCCAAAAATTATATTTCACCAGAAGATCCACAGAGCCAGAATATGAAACGGAGTGGAGGCCTAGGGGGGCCACACCCCTGCCAGGCCCAGGTGGACCCTGCCCCGCGCCTAGGGGGTGCGGCCACCCTAGGCACCCCCTCGGGCTCGCTCTGCGCCTATAAGTTGCCTCTTGACCTAAAAACCGAGGAGGGTTCGACTTTTTCCAGAGAGGAGTTCCGCTCCGCCGCCACCATCAGAAATCAAGATTCGGATCCATAAACTCCGTTCTGGCACCCTGCCGGGACAAGGAATTTGGAGAGGATCATCGCCATCGTCATCACCAACCCATGTCCATCAACCATCGATGTTTCCCTCATCCATGAGTGAGTAATCCCCCGTTGTAGGCTATGGGGATGGTAGGTATTGGATGAGTTCTATCATGTAATCGAATAAGATTGTTAGGGCATAGTGCCTAGTATCTCTATTAGTGCTATTTGACTTTGTTGCAACTTGTTGTGCTTAATGCTTGTCACTAGGGCCCGAGTGCCATGATCTCAGATCTAAACTTATTATTGAATCATTATGATAGTATTGTTTGTGATCTTATCTGCAAGTTGTGTACACATATCATTGTCCGGATCCAAAGGCCCCGAAGTGACAATAATTGGGACAACCGGAGGGGTTGGTTTGTTTTTGAGGATCACATGTGTTCATGGAGTATTAATGCTTTGCTCCGGTGCTGTATTAAAATGAGCACCTTAATTGCCAGTAGTTCCCTAGAGGCCCCGCTGCCACGAGCTGGCTGGACAGAAGATGTTGTGCAAGTTCTCATTGGGAGCACGTATGACTATATATGGAGCACATACCTAGGATTGTTTAGTATTTGGATGCTTGTTATTATTTATCTGCAATGACCTAGATCTTTAAGTTACATGTTTAGACTCGTCCATGCAACGCCCATCCATCCATCCCCATGCCTACTCCGCTTGAATCCTACTATTATCATTACTGTTAATATTGCTCCTGTTTCACTGTTGTTGTTGCTTTGCTGTTGCTACTACAAACTGTTGCTACTGATAAACTTCTGTGAGCAAGAACTATTTCCAGGTGTAGCTAAATTGACAACTCACTTGTTAAGGCTTGCAAGTATTCTTTGGCTCCCCCTGTGTTGAATCAATAAATTGGGTAATACTACCCTCGAAGACTATTGCGACCCCCTATACTTGTGGGTCATCAAGACCTCGCAGGCATGATGACAATCCTGGTTACTCTGTTGATTTGCATCCATACTTGAGGATAATTGGCAGGCCTTTGTCTGCTTTTGCTTCTATTAAACTGGATGAGGTATCATGGAAACAAGCCCAAAGTGTGTGCTAGTGAACTACCTAGATGTTCAGAAATATGCCCAGTGAGTTCCTACCCTGATTGTCCCTTTAAACTTTCATTTAATTTAATAACATGGGCTAATACCTTTGTAAAACATGTAGAGAGCATATGAAGTTGCTTTCAACTAGATCAAGAAAGTCAAAAAGAGAGATTGAGAGAGCACATCACAACACATTTACAAAATGGTTTTGTGAGCGTGTAAGTAACTTGAACAAGCATAGCATGTTTCAACTAAAAGTAATGATGAGCAGCTGTACTTACATGTTCATCTTTCTCTCTCTCTAGGTACAAAATCAAATAGATCAAGGAATTGATGCACCCCCAGTTGAAGATAAATTATTAGCTCATAAGCCATACATGATGGCCAAAAGCTATAGTATCTACTGTATCAATGGAAGCACATACCATACACAATCGTATGGTTTAGGAAAAGCAACACAATGTGATGGGGTTTCCACTGTTGCAAAAACATCTAGTTTTGTTAGTGCTAAGGACAAGAATCCTGTTGTAGGGGATGTAACATACTATGGTAGAATAAATCAAATCATAGAGTTAAATTATTCAAATGAAGCACATGTACTTCTATTCAAGTGTGACTGGATAAAAATCAATGGGGTTAGAGAGTTGGGAGATTTTGGAATAACTGAGGTAAACTTTAATCATCTTTATGATGACAAGGATAAGACTTTTGAACCATTCATACTTGCAAGCCAAGCAAGACAAGTGTACTACGTGCAATGCCCGGTTGAAACTGATTGGCATGCTGTTATTTGTCCTACAATACGTGATTTCTTTGATATGGAACAAGTATTTAATAAATGTGAGCCATTTTCTAGAGTTGTAATTATTAATGCTTGTTTAATTGTTGTTGATGCAGGAGCTATCATGAATGAAATCCAAGATAGAATAATTAAGCATCTAAATAATAGGCTGAGACAACTTGACCTGCCAGAAAGAGAGTTCAACACCAAAGATATTGCTTCAACTGAATATCACAAGAACGAACTACTCAAGCAAGCAAAATCTAGAGGAATTTACTCTAACATTCTGAAAGTAAGTTAGCTATAACTCCTTCTCCATGCATTATTCTTGTTGTTCAGTTATGCCTTATCTATGTTGTGCAGTTAAATTGGAGTTAATATTTGGATAATTGTTACATTCCTAGTCTGCAAGGATCCATGAAACTGAAGATTATGAAGATCAGGGATATGAAGAAAATGATGAAGAAATAGGTGATCAAGCATATGAAGAAGCGGGACATGAAGAAGAAGCTGAAGAAGCATTGGATCAGTTACAAGATCAGCAAGTACACACTATCCAAAGTAATGGAGTACTAACAATCTTCTAGTTGCAAGTTCTTTTCATTACATGCTTGAACTGTCGTACTAAAAATATAGCTATATTCTTTCTATTCAGTGAAGAAAAATCTAGGAGAGGACTGTTGGAGATATGCCCTAGAGGCAATAATAAAAGTGGTTATTATTATATCTTTGTGTTTATGATAAATGTTTACATTCATGCTATAATAGTATTTACCGGAAACATTAATACTTGTGTGATTTATAAACTAAATTAGAGTCCCTGGTAAATACTCTTTGTAATACTAGCTTGTTGGTTAATAGATGATCGTAGTTTCCCGATCATGAACATTGAGATGTTATTAACAACAAGATCATATCATTAGGAGAATGGTATGATGGACATACTCCTATAGATAAGCGTAGCATAAAGATCAAGTCATTTCAATAGTTCGTTTGCTATAATCTTTATGATACATAGTAACCAAATTCCTTCGACCATGAGATCATGCTAATCACCATCACCGAATGGATGCTTTGATGACATTAAACACCACACCATAACTAGGTGGCTATAAAGGTGGCATTGAGTGTTCGGAAAGTGTTGAGGCACATGGATCAAGAGTGGGATTTGTCCATCCATATGACGGATAGATATACTCTGGGCCCTCTCGGTGGAATGTCATCAATTAGCTTGCAAGCATGTGACTGGCTCACAAGGGATCGCATATCACGGGAACGAGAAAAGAGTACTTGTCGGTAACAAGGTTGAACGAGGTATGCAGAGATACCAACGATCAAACCTCGGATAAGTAAACTATCGCGAGACAAAGGGAAAATGATATCGTATGTAAGTGGTTCATTCGATCGCAAAGTAATCGTAGAAATATGTGGGAGCCATATGAATTTCCAGATTCCTCTATTGGTTATTGATCGGAGAAGTGTCTCAGTCATGTTCGCATAATTCACGAACCGTAGGGAGACACACTTAAGGATTCGATGTTTTTTAGTAGATATGGAATGTAAGTAGGGAGACCAAATGTTGTTCGGAGTCTCGGATGGGATCCGGAATGGTACGGAGAATAAGATTCATTTAAGGAAAGTCCAATTCCGGAGTTCGGGAATGATTTCGATGTTTTCATCGGAGAGGTTCTAGAAGGGTCTAGAAGGTTCACCGGACCGGAAGGGGAATGGTTCATGAATGTGTCATGGTTAAGTGGAATGATTGGATCATATCCTAGGTCACTTGGTTGGGCATTTGCAAGAGAGGAATTAAGCTCCAAACTGCAAGTCAAAAGGCAAGCTTGAAAAGTCAAACTGGAACAATGGTTTCCTAGTGGAAGAAGGAAAGAGTCCTTCTTTCCCTCCAACAAAAAGAGGGAGTTGGGGAAGGATTCAAACTTCCCTCTCCCAAGCTGCCCTCCCTCTCATAAATAGAGGGGAGGGGCTGCCCCAAGAGATCACAACGATCCCTCCCCACCAAGCCGCGCTGCCGCCCCCTAGCGCCGCCGCCGCCAGATCGTCGTCGTTGCCCTAGACGCCACCGACTCCACCTCCTCCTCTCCGGCCATCTAAACCTAGATCACCGGAAACCCTAGATCCACCATAACCTGCTCCGGCTTAGGCGAAGCCCTACAGGATTTTCCCTCTACTGCCGTCATGCTGCCGAAATTGCGAGGGGAGAACTACAACCTCCGCTGCCTGCTGGAACAAGGGAGAGGAAGGTCTTCATCGAGTATCGAACGTGTGATCGACTGCGGAAGCGCTGGCGGAACGCAGCGCCGGAAGGATTGTCTACGCGATCTTGAGATTGACAAGTGTATGACTACATCACCCACGAGAATCTGCTCTCGTTAACCGCTTTGGAATCTTCGAGGGTGAGTACTCTAATCGGCTTGTTTATGTGCATGCGGTAGAAATTTTTTGTTTTCTACGCTACGGAACCCTACAAGGACCAACAGAGATGACAAAGTTCTGGCAAAAGCATGGACCCCATAACAAAGTGAAACTACAATTCAACTTGCTGGGACAGCCCTGTGGTGTAAAAACTGTGAAGTTAACTAATTTCATAAGTACATCAGTCAGAGGTAAAGATGTATCTATGGCTCACTCAAATTGGAGAAAGGTCCCAAATTCTGAAAAAGAAAGGTTATGGAAAACAACGAAGGTAAGACAAACTTCATGTAATTTGCCTATATTTCAGCAAACTGATGACATATATCTTTATCCTAACAAAAGCATATGGTGATTTAAATAGGATTTCTTCACACTAACTGAAGCACATAAGGCTGGGTAATGACTTCAGCTACCAAAAAGTTTAGATCTTTCAAATATTACCTAAAGACCAAGTACTGGAAAGCAGAGTTGACATTGAGACAGAATGTAGAAAATGGTTATGATAACAGAATCCCTAAATAACAATGGAAATCCCTGAATGAGACTTGGCATGCTGAATATTTTTTCCTGACGCTGAACAAGTCATCTCTGCAGGGACTGGCAATGAGAAATAAAACTGCAAGAGGAAATTAGGTGAGTTGTCTACATACTGCTGGCACAAGAAGTTATGTTGTATTCCATGATCAAGAGGTAATAATTAATATAGATTGCTGCATATTTGTAATATAGACTGTAAACTGCTACAAATTTGTAATGTAGACTGTAAAGTGTGTGAAATAAAAAATAACATGTGCAAACTACGAGAACTAAGACGAGGAGCACGCATCTCTAGGTCAGAACTATACCGGATTGTGCATACAACCAAAAAAGTATTACCAGTGGATGCATATTCTGCAGATTTTTTTTATGTCAAAACAACTTCTTACTTTCTAATCTAGATGTACATGATACAATGCCATAATTGTTTGATGCAAATTTATGTTGGCTGAAATAACATGACATTTTAACAATAATCCACAACTTGTAAGTGAGGAGTCCAGTGGTAGTGATTTTTACTCTCAAGTATTAAACAAACCAAGTAATACAAGAGTGCATGGATTAGGGCTGATGGTAGGTAGTAAATCATCAGTGCTTCTGGATGAAGCAATATCAACACTGCAGGAATCTAGAGAGGAGAATTTACATCTGAGAAGTATGGTCAAGTCCCTAGTGGAAAGGAGTCAAAAAATGGAAGGAAAGATTGATTATCTGATGGCATCTCAATACCATCATCGTAGCCAGGAATAAGAAATGACAAATAAAGGGCATATTGATGAAGAACAAGAAAAAACAGTAGCAGCACTAGAAGCATTGTCAGCAGAAGCAAGAGAGTATAGCCAGAAGCAGCAGCAAAGACAGGAGTACAACCAGAAGCAGCAGCAACTGGAAGCAAGACAAGAACAACAACATCAGTTAATCAAGGAAAAAAGCAGTAGACTCAAATAACAAACAAACAACAACAAATTCAAGAGTACAGCCACAAGAAGCAGAAACAGGAAACAAAACAACAACAGTGAAGCAAATAGTACATCCAGTAGAATCAAATGCAACAACAATAGCAGTAGAGTCAAATTCAGTACAAACGTCAACAAAATCAAGAGTGCAGCCAGAAGCAGCAGCAACATGAAGCAAAACAACATCAATGAATCAAGAAAAAAAGCAGTGAAGGAAGCAAAAACATCTGTGAAGGAATCAACAACAGCACAACCAGAAGCAACAGCAGCAGGAAGCAAGACAACAACTACAACATCATCAGTGAATCAAGCAAAAAAGACAGTGAAAGAAGCAACAATAGATGTGAAGGAAGCAACAGCAGCACAACCAGAAGTAGCAGCAGCAGGAAGCAAGACAACAACTACAACATCATCAGTGAATTAAGCAAAAAAAGTAGTGAAAGAAGCAACAACAGATGTGAAGGAAGCAACGTCAGCACAACCAGAAGAAGGAGCAGCAGGAAGCAAGACAACAACTACAACATCATCACTGAATCAAGCAAAAAAAGC
Organism: Avena sativa; assembly: GCA_916181665.1. NCBI lineage: Eukaryota > Viridiplantae > Streptophyta > Magnoliopsida > Poales > Poaceae > Avena > Avena sativa. The sequence continues at coordinate 289,690,987 of OV702279.1, forward strand.
AGTGAAAGAAGCAACAATAGATGTGAAGGAAGCCCAAATATTGCCACCAAAATCAGCAGTCAATAACAAAATACTGCCACAAGAAGCATCAGCAGCAAGGAACTCAACATCAAAAGGTGCGGATTCAAACTTAACAGAAGGCAATCAAGAGGAACAACAAAAAACCACATCAAAACTACAAGGAGGTCAAGCAATTAGACCAAGAAAAGGCAGGTCATCCAAAGAATCTCAAACTGCTAATTCACAAGTACCAGAAGATTCAGAAATGCAGGAATCTGTTACAGAAGGAAGTCAAGCAACAACTAAACATAAGAAGAAGAGAAAACTTGATGAAATAGTTCAAGATGTGGAAATCATTTCTGTTACTCAAGTACAGAAACCAAAGTGCTCCTATAGAGACTTACTAGATGCAAATGTACAGTTTGTCAAGGTTAAAGAGGAAAAGTTAGAGGAAAACAATGCAAATAACAACAAGAGTGATTGGAAAACACCAGTGAGATTCAGTACTGAGTCAAACGATTGGTCAAGACGAAGAAAACCCATGAAGGTAACTAAGATGTTTGGTAAAAGAAAAAAGTTAGGCAGGATCTTTTAAAAAATAGCAAACTGACATTGCTTCTTTATCCTGTAGTTAACTAATATAAAGACATGAATGTAAGTTGCTTTATCTTCACCAAATAGTGAACATATGGTGGCAATGGGAACAGTTCAGGACAATGAAGATGGTGAATTTGTCAAAATTTTGGTGAATGTTGTATATAAGAGAACAACTGCCCTGCCAAAACCAAGAGCAAGAATGACACTTACAGGACATGCGGAAGCACACTGTATTGAATGGCCCAAAAAAATTGTAAGTTAACAAATCATTTCCTGTAAATTTTATTGTTGTTCACAATTTGAATACATTGGTTGATTGTTGTTCAATCCTCTTCTTAGATTGCTGTTCACAATTTGATTGGCTTCATCTGCAGATCACAGATATAGCTATTGATAAGACAAGTGTTGAGATTGCCTGCACCATTGAGAAGCAACTGAAGTCACAGCAGCAATCTAAGAAGAGGATACAAACTGGGCAGTCATAGCAGCAATCAACTGAAAGCCAGAAAGTGTAAGTGTGAGTTTAGTTTGATTGTTCCAGAAAGTGTGAGCTATTTAAGATTGTGCCAGAAAGTGTGATTTATTTAAGATTGTGCCAGAAAGTGTGAATATTAACAGTACTAATTGTTACTACTGATTGTTCAAGATTATGCTATTTAACATTACTATATATTGTTACTGCTATTTCATCATATGATTATTAGGGGTTTGGTAGTACTGATTATTTAGGGGTTGTTACTGGTTGTTCACATGTAGTGACTCTAAAATTATTTAGGGGCATTTCTTTTATTGCCACTACAGAGCTTAAGGGAAACTATGGAAAATGCCTCTAAATACATTTGGGGGCATTTCTCTTAGTGTTACTAAAGTTCTTTAGAGGCACTATGGAAAATGCCCCTAAATAGATTTAGGGGCATTTCTCTTAGTGCCATTAAAGAGTTTTAGGGGCATTTCTCTTAGTGCCACTAAAGCGATTTAGGGGCATTTATCATAGTTCCACTAAAGCATTTTAGGGGCATTTCTCTTAGTGCCACTAAAGCGATTTAGTAGCATTTCTCATAGTGCCACTAAAGCGATTTAGGGGCATTTCTCTTAGTGCCACTAAAGGATTTTAGGGGCATTTCTCTTAGTGCCACTAAAGCGATTTAGGGGCATTTCTCATAGTGTCACTAATGGGTTTTAGGGGCATTTATCTTAGTGCACTAAAGGGGTTTAGGAGCATTTCTCTTAGTGCCACTAAAGAGATTTAGGGGCATTTCTCATAGTGCCACTAAAGGGCTTTAGGGGCATTTCTATTAGTGCCACTAAAGGTTTTAGGGGCATTTCTCTTAGTGTCACTAAAGGTTTTAGGGGCATTTCTCTTAGTGCCACTAAAGGTTTTAGGGGCATTTCTCTTAGTGTCACTAAAGGTTTTAGGGGCATTTCACTTAAAGTGCCCCTAAAACTTTTAAGGACATGAGTATTAGTGTCATATTTCAAAGTGCCTCTAAAACTCTGTAGGGCAGTTTGATCACATATAGGGGCACTTTGAAGTGCCCCAAAATAACTACCGTGTTGTAGTGATGTTCACCTCTCCCACCTGTGCCTATAAGAGAGACGCCGCTTCTCTTTAGAGAGACACAACACAATACACATGGCCCATTCCACTTTAGAGCACTGCGTAGCCTATAAAATTCTAAAATTTCCTGAATTTTGGAATGCTAAATTGACAAATCTTTGGATTAATTTTTCTCACCTTGTTTCGAAAATTTTACAAAGGAGAAGAAACATTTGACACATTTATTGATGGAAGAGAAATATTGTTTATAAAAATAATAGTGTCAGTATATATTTATTGAGTAGAAACTAATTCCTAAATTAAGTGTAATTTTCCTTTTTTATTTTTTTATTTTTTATTTCTTTTATTCATTTATTGGAGATCATTATGAAACCACATGCATAAGCATATTTGGCTACACAAGGACAATATCCATAGGTTTATTGTTTTTAAAAATAATTATTTTTGGTACACCAAATGGTTAAAATATATAAAACATACCTATTTATTATTTTTGAAATTTAGATATTTTCTATATATTATTTTGAGTTGGTTTGAGGCCTATTTGATTTCCGCATAATAAAAAAAATAATACAAAAAATGGAGAGACTAAATAATAGGGCGGCCCAGCCGAAGCCCTTCCTCTTCCTTCTATTTCGGCCCAAGGCCCACCCGGGATCCCCTCTCTTTCTCTTCCCTCTCTCTCAGCCAAGTACCGGCCCACCTTCCTTTTACCTTCTATTTTTTATTTCTTACTGACGCCAATGAGTGTGTGATGCAGCCTGTCCTTTTGACATTACTCCATCTACTACGCCATGTTCCCCAAGTGGACCAATGACCCTTGCTCGAGCCAAGCTCCTACATGATAAAGTGAACTCGCTTCTCTCTATGTGTGACTTTGACTCTCCTTTGAATGACTTGGTACTTCATGCCAATACCTTGTGTATCCTCAGCTATGAACTCCAAGAGAAGAAGCCAAGTACACATAAGAGGGATCACTGCTGAAATCAGTGCCAGCTCTGGTCCACCGGAATCCTCGCCGAAATCGCCAAGACCACCTACCCGGCGACTGAACCGGTTCGCCGGAACGCTTCGCCGAGATCCCCGTGAGAACTATGAGGACATATACTGGCATGCTCTATGAAAGCGTGTTATGACTCATTCTCCGCATACCACTAGCAGCTGCATAGTATAAAAAATATTAGTAGAGATGAACTACATCTGCAAAAAAGGACGAAATACGAGCATCCAAAAATGTAAAAGCAGGAAAATAAAAAACAGGTGGGTACGTATTTACCGTGCGAGATGAGATGAAGCGGAAGGAGAGACCCCTATGTTTCTTGAAACAAAAATAATTAGAAGGCGTTTCCATACCCAGAAAACAAAAGGAAGTGTACTTGATAAGCTTCCTGCTGATAATGATGCCCTGCCTCGTTGATCGTCTACGCCAGTTGCTGGAGCCATGTCGTGTGATGATCAAAATCTGGTGTGACACCCCCGGGATCAGGGCTAAACAAATCCCAGACCTCCGTATGAACTAAGCTTAACCTTGAGCTCGAGAATATCTAGTGAAGAATCGGTAACACAACAGTGACCCTACGACACAAAATTTATTACAGCAAGCTCATAACTGAGCGAAGAGCCAAATTATTACAAGAAAAGTTCATTGACCACAAACATCAAACAATAGAAGGCAAATTATGCTATTAAGTATAGCAAACTTAACAAATGGCCTAAGAGGCCTGAAGCATAACGATGACGTCCCAGCCCATAGATTCCAGGCTACCGGCAAGGAACCCCAAGCTACTTGTCGATGTCGATGTAGTACAGAACTCATCTTCAGGGGAACACTTGCTCTGCCAAAAGTATCAACAAAGCAAGATTGAGTATAGAGTGTACTCTGCAAGACTTATGGCTGGTGGAGTTGTTTTGCATAAAACCACTTTTGTTTATAAAACAAGAGGGAGAAGAAGTTCGTCTAGCCAGAGTATTTTTAAAGGAGATAAGAGAGCGACATCTCCAAAGTATTGATCATCATATTTTGATATCCACCAAGTCATCATCATCTACCAACTAGGATCACCCCCTCGTACCCATGAGGAAGCATCCTTAAGAACATGTTGATCTGTCAAGTTTTACGATTAGGTTATAGTTCTCTATGATCTTAGAATCTGGTCACCAAGCGTTCATAACCTTGAACACGGCTTTTTGAAAAGATTTAACCCTGCAGGGGTGTACAACTTTACCCACACGTACCAACCGACTCTTGATGCCAACGTTTTAGCCCTCTTCCTTGGAAGGCCGACGGAGGGTGGTTGGCCACGACCTTTACCTTTCTTTCGCCGAGACCATGAGTCACGCAATAAGGATGGTTCCGCCATAACGGGTCTAATCCCGAAGCCGGTCCTTAAAGATGTGAGGCGAGGTTGGTTCACCAGGGGCTCCATCGACCCCAAGCAACTTGGTCCACGCTTTCCTACCTATTATGAATGCAACTTCACCCGCCAAATCTTTCAAAAGGTTTTCTATGCATATGTCGAATGGAACGCCGAACTATGTGACTCATGGAATCTACTAGGAAAGTTAATCAGGCGAGGGGTTCCCAAGCCCCGTGTAGCTGTACGCTCATCTTGGTTCCAAAGGCAAGAACTCAGTTCCTGTAGGGTTCGCAGCATAGTAAACAAAAAATTTCCTACGATGTGAACTATGTACCAAATATATCTATTAGATACAAACAACGGGCGGATGTATATCCGTAGAGAACATACCCTTGAAGACCGACAAACCTTAACGAGTTCAACTCGTGGTTTATGTAGACGATCTCTTGCCGATCTCAAGATCGAGAGGAAGTCCTAGCGCCGCAAATCAGCAGCGCATCCGTGCTCACACACACGTTCGAGGCACCGAGCAACCTCCGCCTCCTCGCTCTAGCGATGCAGCAGAAGCACAACTCTTTCTTGCCGATTAGCCACCGGGAACATGTATCTCTCTAGTCCGAGACCATGGGGGATAAATTCTAGAGGGGAGAGAGATCCTTCACGAGGAGGTGTGAGTGAGAAGTGAGGAGAGGGGTGCCTTTTATAGGAGGAGGGGGGCACCCAAGGGGGTGGCCGCTGGCCATGGGGGCTGCCCCCTCCCCTCCTTCATTCATGTGGGTGGACACTCCACTCACAAAATGGCCCTTCAATTTTCTCCACTCAAAAACCCACTCAAAATTCCCATTAAATTTCCACCAAATTTAATGCAAACTCTCATTAAATAAAACTCTTTTATTTTATTCAGAATTTTGTCAATTACTTTAATGACAAACATTCACAAATAACCCCTTGCTAGAATTCTATTTCACATGCATAACCACTTTATGCAATTTCACCCGAAAACCTGTTTCGGTATCAAGTGAAATAAATTCCTGCGCTTGTTCATTCTTTCGGCATGAATCTTTTGCTCCAATTGGATGTCGGTGTCTCTTAAGTGTGTAACCCTACGGTTCATGAATAACGCGGACATGACCGAGACCCCTCTCGGATCAATAATCAGAAGCGGGATCTGGAGACCCATACTGACTCTCACACATTCAACGATGACTTTCTTGTGATCGTCGGAACCTTTTATGCTAGTATCTTGTAGGGGTCCCAACCTTTATATAAGTTAGGTTCCTCCTGTGTTTACAATGCTAGTCCCTGGATCAATAGCTAGCATCCACAGTTAAGATGTAATATCAAGATACAAAGGTCATAATATAAATTTATAACCAGGAATAATATAAGTTTATTACATCAAACATAGCTCATTTGGCTATTACAATACATTGCAGCGGAATAATTAAAATCATGGGTCCTTCATCTTCAAAGTGCCACAGGCAGATGTTGGTTGTAGACTTTGTAGTCCTAGTCAATCAAACAATCTTCATTTAAAAACAATTAACCTGCAACATTACAAGTTACAGCCACAAGGGTCAATACATTTTGAATTGTATTGGCAAGCTTCACTTTTATGTATAATAAGAGTGGATCCTATCATTATATGCACATTTGGCTAAGTAGAGTTTAAGGCTTATTTGCATAAAGCATTGTTTTATCCTATCTTTTCAAAAAGGGTTTTAAAGTCCTTTGTCAAATTTCTTTTCCAAGTTCCTTGAACTCCTTGGTAGAAACTCAAGTGTTCAAATCCTTGTCAAATCTCTTGAGCACCTTGGTAACCCCAAGTGCAACAAGTTTTATCAAAACTCATGAATTCCTTGGTAAACCCAAGTACATCATGCTCTTGAGCACCTTGGTAACCCCAAGTGCAACAAGTTTAACAAAATCTCTTTGAATTCCTTGGTAGACACACAAGGGCATCAAGTTTTTATATTAGAAGTTGGAATGTCGAGATCTCCCATAGTTCAAACTTTAGTTGCTCAGTATTGTCCATAACCGGGGACACGGCTAAGTACTTAGATTTTATTAACTTCTGCAGAAGGAGTACACTTTACCCACATGTCACAATCCCATCTTGTTGCCACCAGTGGCCTACTGGATTAGTGCTCACCAAGATGGAGTACTGGCAGATTGAGAATGTGACGAAGTCTTTCCAAAAGGTCCTCCCATACATCATTGCTAGCTTGTCTTCAGCCCCCATGAAGCATTCCAGATGCCCATGTCCGGTAACTAAAGACAATGTATGGGTCTTCCTAATGTAGTTGACTAAGCCAGAGCCATAATAGCATGTGGTTGCACACGAAAGCCACAATTGGAGAAACATGTTCAATCTCTAAGTTTCCTAGGTGGTTTTTATTTGGAGCACAACACAAAGTGATTGCCATTGACATGGTTCCCTTTTGTTGCCACCTTCTCCGAAACTTAAAGTATCCTCCACCTAGGTGGTTCATTGAGTCCTTGTTTTATTATGTAAAACACAAGTCCTTTTCTCAACCTTTGTAAAATCTCAACATGTATCTCTTTTTCAAATTATAGCATATAGCATGGCTAAGCATGTACAACTTCAATATTTTCACTAAGGAGTGTATAGGGAATCCTATTAGGATTTTAGCATAGCATAAGTACAGAAATATCTTTTCATGCATGTTTTCAAAATCCACTAAGTATAATAAAAATAGTAGGACTTTTGTATGATAGTGTAACTTGCCTTTTGGTAGGGAATGGGGGTTCACTCCTTGATCTTGCTAGTTTCACACTTCGCCAATTTCACTACAAGTCAATCAAGCAAATCACCAAATCAACTAACATTCCAAACCAAGGTTAAACAAACAATTTCACACACATAGTAATGGAGTCTAAGTCATGCAAAGGGGGTTCTTTTGCAAGGTTGGTCTCTACTAGGTTTATAAACTTTGTAAGGCCCAAATTGGTCATTTACCAAAATGGCAAAGTCATTTGCAATTGGGTTTTATCTTAAGACCATTTTAAAATTCATTCATCATTTTATGTGGTGAAAATTATTCTTATCAAAGCAAAACTTTAGGTTTTTCACCAAGTGAGTTGCCCTTGGCAAAGCTTGGTGTTTTGGGTCAGTAAGTTTGGTCCAAAACATTTTCCCAAAGTTTTCCTTGCAAAATCATTTCCATAATAAAATCAATGAGTTTATTTGGTTAGAAAATGGCTAAGTTAAATAATTCAACCTATATTTTACCAAAATCATTTTTAACACCAAGGGTTGGTTCCTAGGGTCAGTATGGTCACATAATTCCATTTTGCAAAGGTTTTAATCCTAAAATCAATTTTAAACAATTTTTCTACTCTAAACAAGCACACAAATGTTTCTGCAAATTCAAACAAGCTAACAGATACTATTTGTCAAACTAAGGCCATGGTTGGCTAGGGCTTGTTCTCCTGAATCCAACGACATAAAATTTGTAAAATTTGGACGTGTGGATCCAAAGATATAAGGGTTTGAAGTTTGCTAAAGTTTCTGTTTTTCAAATCTGTTTTAAATCAAATAGGTGACACGCGGCGTATTCTTACTGGTCGATACCGGTTCGCTGGGATCGCGGTTGTGGGGAGTTGGATCTAGTTAGATCGAGTGGCCCAGAGGACATACCCCTTCGACGATAAGTGATCTAATCGTGGCTGCTAAATCTGGATCGAACGGTACTGGCGAGTTTGACCATGTGCGGGCGGCGCTAACGGCGGCTAGCGGCAGCGCACGGCCAGGCGGTGGTGCTATGGTGATTCGAAGAAGCGAGAGAGGAGTAAAAGAAGCTCACCGGGTTCAGGAGGTCACGGTGATGCTCGAGGAGGTGTTGGTCGGGCGAGGGGCGCTCTGGTCTTGGTAGTATTTCTCGCCGGAGTGGAGGACGGCGTCGGGTGGTCTCAGTCGTGGTCGAGGACGTCGCTACAAATCACGAGAAGGCCAACCGAGGTTATGGTTTAGACGCAGGGGTTCACGGGGGTGCTGTGAGCGTGAACGAGAAGGAGAGGGGCGGTCTGGTTTACCGGGGAGTCGTCGTCGGAGCAGAAGCAGACGGCAGCGGTACTGGAAGTTGTTGTTGGCGAGGCTCAGGGGCGTCCGCGGTCGAACTGGTGGTACGGGGAGGTGTGTCTGGGAGTGGGGAAGCTTGCTAGGGCGCTCTCGAAGGTAGGGGTGGCGTGTACTAGCTGGGATTGGAGATGGAAGCTCGTCGGAGCAGCGGCGGTGCAGGAGTGATTGGCGACAGCCTAGGGGCGAAGAGGGAGTGGCGACAGAGGAAAAAGGAGGGGGAGGTGCTGGCGCTTAAGTACGCAAGGTCAGAGGCGGGATTAACGCAGCCATTATGAAGAATTAAGCGCGCGGATTGATGACAGGGAACGGCAGCGCGGTTTGGGGAAGAAGGGGTCGCGCGGGTGAGGACGACGAACAGGAGCGGTGGGGTCCACCTGTCAGTGGGAAAAGAAACGAGGAGGAGGTCCACCTGTCATACTCTGCGCGGGTCTGTTAGTGGGTGTGAACCGTTTTCTTGCGGGGTGATGATACTGGGCTGGTGCTGGGCCTGTTTTGGCTGTTGGGTTGGGTTGGCCCTTTTCCTATATTTTTTTCTTCCTGCAATCTTTTTCCATTTCTATTTTGCTGTTTTGATTTTCAAACAATCAAACAAGTTTCAATTAAATTCAAACAACACCCAAACTTTGTAAATTTGACTTGGTTCTGTTCAGTAGCCTGAACCTAAATCTAAAATCCATAATTTTTAAATAATAAAGTCCATTATTAATTAAATAAATGCCCATTGCTAATTAATCAAATTAGGATTTGATTTATTTCAAACTCAATTTAAACCCATATATTCTCCAAAACCAAAATAGTGGGTTGTATTTGAAATAAGGTATATTTAGAAAGCTTTGTTTAAAATAACTAACAATTTTGTTAAAGGTTCCATTTATAATTTAAATAAATGGATCATGGTTTAATAATATAGGGTTTGGTTCATTAAATAAAATCTTCTTTGAAATCCAAATATTTTCAAAATCAAATCAGTAGGTTTTATTTGAAAATACCATTCATTTGGAAATCTTGTTTTAAAACAAAATAACATTTTATTTTAGAGTCCATTATTAATTAAATAAAATAGACTTTCATTATTAATTCAACTAGGGTTTGTTTTATTGAGAAGGTTTATTTTAAAATCTAAAATAAAGACAAAACACTTTAGTAGGTTTTATTAGAGAATATAAAATACTTGGAAAACCTATTTAAAACAAAATAACAAGTTTTGGTGTTTATTTAAAATGGGAAAAGCCTTTACTTAAATAAAAATTGGATATTAAATCCTCATTATTTTATTCAAATAAACCTTTACTAATTTTATCAAAACAAATTGTTTTAATCAAAGACTTGGCCAAGGTTTAATTTGGCTCTATAAAATAATCTTTATCTATAAAACTTTTATTTCAATTGAAAACTAAATCCTTTTATTTTAATGATCAAAAATAGTATTTCCAAAATATTTTGTTTTCCTTTATTTAAAATGTTTATCTTTTTAAATCCCTTTAGGACTTTATTTGATTCAAATGGTTTGAGGTTCCATTTAAATTCAAAAAGTTTCTTCTGGCCTTGAAAATCAAACAAAGCTTTGTTTTATTCATTTATTTTCACATTATAAGATTTGGAAAATCTTGGGATGTGACATATCTTAATCCCTTTGTTACACGATATATTACATGTCCGAGATTCGATCATCGGTATCTCCATACCTAGTTTGATCTCGTTACTGACATGCACTCTTTTCTCGTTCCCGTGATATAACATTCTAGTGATCAAATCACTTGCTTGCAAGCTAATCAATGTAATATCACCGAGAGGGCCCAGAGTATATCTATCCGTCATCGGGATGAAAAAATTCCACTCTCGATCCATGAGCCTCAACATAACACTTTATTAGTTCTGAATCCATCTTTATAATCACCCTGTTACGGTGTGACGTTTGATGTTATCAAGAAACTCTGCCGGTGTTAGTGATTGACATGATCTCATGGTCTAAGGATTAGGATCACTTTGTAAGTTGTTATAGCAATATAAACTCAATGACTTTGATCGTAATGCTATACTTCGGATGAATGTTCAGCACACCATTACACTAATGTTGTGATCCCGTTATTAACAACATCCAATGTCCATGATCCGGAAACCTTGATCATCTTGTTAATCAACGAGCTAGTTTATGAGAGAGGCATAACTAGGAACTTTCTGTTTGTTTATTAAACACACATGTATTAATGTTTCCGTATTAATACAATTATATCATGCAAAATAAACATCTATCATATACTTGGAATACAAATAATAAACACTTTATTATTGCCTCTCAGGGCATATTCCCTTCAGTCTCCCACTTGCACTATAGACAATAATCTAGTTACATAGTGATAAATCTAACACCCATCGAGTTCTGGTGGTTATCATGTTTTTCTCTAGGGAGAGTTTTAGTCAACGGATCTGCTACATTGAGATTCGTATGTACTTTACAAATCTTTATATCTCCATCCTTGACATGCTCATGGATGGAGTGAAACCGGTGCTTAATATGCTTGGAATGCTTGAGAGACCTTGGCTCTTTGGCATTGGCAATGGCACCATTGTTGTCACAATAGATCACCATTGGGTCCAACGCGTTTGCAACCACTCCTAGTTCGGATATGAACTCCTTCATCCAAACTGCTTCCTGAGCCGCTTCTGAAGCAGCAACATATTCGACCTCCGTTGTTGATCCCGCCACCACAGGTTGTTCGGAGCTCCTCCAACTAACCGCTCCGCCATTCATGAGAAATACGTATCCGGATTGAGACTTAGAGTCATCCGGATCGGTGTCAAAGCTAGCGTCAACATAACACTTAGCGACGAGCTCTTCTTCACCTCCGTATACAAGAAACATATCCTTAGTTCTTCGTAAGTACTTAAGGATATTCTTGACCGCTATCTAGTGTTCCGAACCTGGAACCAATTGGTACCTACTAGTCAAACTAATAGCATGTGCCACATCCGGTCTAGTACATAGCATGGCGTACATTATAGAGCCTATGGTTGAAGCATAGGGGACCTTGTCCATTATCTCTCTTTCTTTCGCCGAAGCCGGACTTTGAGTCTTACTCAATGTCTTGCCTTGCAACATAGGTAAGAACCCCTTCTTACTTCCGTCTATTTTAAACTTCTTTAAAATCTTATCAAGGTATGCACTTTGGGATAGCCCTATTAGGCGTCTAGATCTATCTCTATAGATCTTTATGCCTAATATGTATGACGCTTCACCTAGGTCCTTCATTGAAAATTTGTTGTTTAGATAACTTTTAACACTGTTTAAAAGATCTATATCATTTCCGATCAATAATATGTCATCCACATATAATATCAGAAATGCCACATTGCTCCCACTCACTTTCTTGTAAATACAAGCTTCTCCATAAGTTTGGACAAATCCAAAATCTTTGATCACCTCATCAAAGCGGAGATTCCAACTTCGTGATGCTTGCTTCAATCCATAGATGGATCGCTGAAGCTTGCACACCTTGTTAGCATCCTTAGGATCGAAAAAACCCTTTGGTTGTATCATATACAACTCTTCTTCAATATTACCATTGAGAAACGCGGTTTTGACATCCATCTGCCATATCTCATAATTGAAATATGCAGCAATTGCTAACATAATCCTAACTGACTTTAGCATCGCTACGGGAGAGAATGTCTCATCGTAGTCAACTCCTTGAATTTGTCGAAACCCCTTTGCGACAAGTCGAGCTTTATAGACGATCACATTACCATCAGCATCAGTTTTTCTTTTGAAAATCCATTTGTTCTCCACGGCCTTTCGGTCGTGAGGTAATTCCACCAAGTTCCAAACTTGATTTTCATACATGGAATCCATCTCGGATTTCATGGCTTCTAACCATTTGTTGGAATCCGGGCTCATCATCGCTTCTTCATACGTCGCAGGGTCATCATTTTCATCAACCATGAAATTCATGACAGGATATCCGTACTGCTCGGGAGCTGCACGCGTCCTGCTAGACCTGCGAGGTTCGGTAGTACTCTCTTTTAGAGTTTCATGATCATTATCATTAGTTCCTTCTTCAACAGGTGAAGCCAACTCCGGAACAACTTCCGGTGCTAAGCTACTCGCCATACTTTGAAGAGAAGGTTCAATAACCTCTTCGAGTTCTACCTTCCGACTACTCACACCTTTCGCGAGAAACTCTTTCTCTAGAAAGGATCCATTCTTGGCAACAAAAACCTTGCCCTCGGATCTGTGATAGAAGGAATACCCAATAGTTTCCTTAGGGTATCCTATGAAGACGCATTTTTCCGCTTTGGGTTTGAGTTTATCCGGTTGAAGTTTCTTCACATAAACATCGCATCCCCAAACTTTAAGAAATGACAGTTTAGGTTTGTTTCCAAACCACAATTCATACGGTGTCTTTTCAACGGATTTAGATGGTGCCCGATTTAAAGTGAATGCAGCAGTTTCTAGTGCATAACCCCAAAATGACAATGGCAAGTCCGTTAGAGACATCATAGATCGAACCATATCTAATAAAGTACGATTACGACGTTCCGACACACCATTTCGCTGTGGTGTTCCAGCAGGTGTGAGTTGTGAAACAATTCCACACTCTTTCATGTGAGTGCTAAACTCGTAACTTAGATACTCACCTCCACGGTCGGACCGTAGAAATTTGATCTTTCTATTACGATGATTTTCCACTTCATTCTGAAATTCCTTGAACTTTTCAAAGGTTTCAGACTTGTGTTTCATCAAGTAGATATAACCGTATCTACTCAAATCATCCGTGAAAGTAACAAAATAACGATATCCACCTCGCGCCGACACACTCATTGGACCACATACATCAGAATGTATGATTTCCAATAAATCTGTCGCCCGCTCCATTGAACCGGAAAACGGCGTTCTAGTCATCTTGCCCATAAGGCATGGCTCACATGTATCAAATGATTCAAAATCAAGTGATTCCAAAAGTCCATCTGAATGGAGCTTCTTCATGCGTTTAACGCCAATATGACCTAGACGGCAGTGCCACATATATGCGGATATATCATCATTAAGTTTAATCCTTTTAGCATCAACATTATGAATATGTGTAACATTATCATCGAGAGCTAATAGAAATAAACCATTCATCATCGGTGCATGACCATAAAAGATTTCATTCATATAAATAGAACAACCATTGTTCTCGGATTTAAATGAATAACCACTTCGCATCAAACACGATCCAGATACAATGTTCATGCTCAGTGCAGGCACCAGATAACAATTATTCAAGTTTATAACTAATCCCGATGGCAAATGGAGAGGCAGCGTTCCGATGGCGATCACATCAACGCTTGATCCATTGCCGACACGCATCTTGACCTCACCCCTTGCTAGCGGTCGCTTGTTCCGCAGCCCCTGATTCGAGTTACAAATATTAGCAACTGAACCGATATCAAATACCCAGGTGCTACTGCGAGCACTAGTCAAGTACACATCAATAACATGTATATCATATATACCTTTGTTTGCCTTGCTGGCCTTCTTGTCTGCCAAATACTTGGGGCAGTTGCGCTTCCAGTGGCCAGTCCCCTTACAATAGTAGCACTCGGTATCAGACTTAGGTCCAACTCGGGGTTTCTTTTCAGACACGGCAACTGGCTTGCCGCCCTTACTTCCCTTTCGTTTTCCCTTCTTGTCTTTCTTGAAACCAGTGTTCCTATTGATCATCAACACTTGATGTTCCTTTTTGATCTCCACTTCTGCAGTTTTAAGCATTGACAGAAGCTCGGGGAGAGACTTCTTCATGCCTTGCATATTATAGTTCATCACAAAGCTCTTATAGCTAGGTGGCAGAGACTGCAGAACACGATGGATGCCTAAGTCAATGGGAATCGTTATTCCCAAGGACACAAGCTTATCGGCGTAAACCGACATCTTGAGTACATGATCACTAACGGAGCTGTGCTCTTCCATCATGCAGCTAAAGAACTTTTCTGAAGCGTTGTAGCTATCTACAACAACATGTGTGTCGAAAATCATTTTCAACTCACCCATTGTATCAAAAGCATTGCCGTTTTCGAAACACTTTCGAAGTTCCGGCTCTAGCCCATACAATATGCCGCAATGAACTAAATCGTGGTCCTCCTGACGAGTCTGATAGACATTCTTCTCCTCGTCAGGGGCATCCTCAAAAGGTGGGGGGCCTAGTGGCGCTTTGTAACTACCTCGGTGAATTACGCTCCTAGATACAAGCCTGGATGAGCGGAAGTGGTTGAAATAGTACGGTGGGGCCCCAAAAGCCACTCACGGGTAGACCTTTCGGCCGTCCCAACCACTTCCAATTCATCGGGACCTGTACGGGCGGCGTAATCGGCAGGCGAAGGGATCAACTACATACACAAATGAGTATGTATGCAAGCCACCATACAAAAGTACATCAGAGCCATTCCATCTAGAAAGAAAGGAAAATATAGCAACGCCATACGGCAAGATTCAAATGACCTAGATAGATATAATATTTTAGGATAATTCCTCATACATCACACATCAGAGTATCAAGCGGAAGCGGCAAAACAAGTCTGAGTACGGATAAGAAGCAAATCGGCATAAGATGCCGCAGAAATAAGCACATCCCGCCCACAGATCTCACGGATCCCCGTTCCCGGAACCTCTACACCGAACGATCGTTGCCCACATCATCAGCCTCTTCCACCCAGTATCCGTCCTGCGAGTGTACCTGTTCATCTGAACCAATAATTTATCGTGTGAGACCCTAGGGGTACTCAGCAAGTCTTTATGCCTCTAAAGGGGACACAACCTGGGGTGACGCAATTGCAGCAAAATATAAACCCTAACAGTTCTATAGATACTCGCTATCCATCCGCCTAACCAAAGATAGACGGATGTCCGTGAATTATTGACAACAGTTATAACAGTAATATCACCAGATCCATCCTCCTCCTCGCTTACCGACGAGGAAGCGGACGAACAACCCCCATCCGTTGGCAATTTTATTAACCATTCCATGAGTGTTGCTCTATTTACTAGTCAATTACTTAGTCAAATTAAAAGCGGTACTTTAGTTATGCTTGTCTATGATCGAGAAACTGTGCTCCAAGTCGTCCATAACCGCGGACACGGCTTTCAGAAAGTTTTACCCTGCAGGGGTGCACAAATAGCAACACACACTCGATCAACCTCGGAAAAACCAAATCAAAACCCAACGAGGCCTTCACGACAAAGCAATCACAGGGTTCAGAAATATTTCAGGGGGCCACCCCATTGAGTAGACCCGCAACGAAGCTAGCTGACTCCGAGACGGACTCAAGGTGTGCGACAATGGCTGTAAACGACTGGGAACCCAAAACTGGGATTGTTGATACCGCGAAAACATTCCGCTTACCTAAACAGTACAGTGTGCTCCTCGCACAAACGTAAATAAAGCAGTAAAGCATGGCATAAGTACAGGATCGTAAATAAAACCTCAAACTAGTTTGTGGCCCCAAGAAATAAGAATGAATCAAGCTCTGGCTCAGGGGGGTCCCATAAGCCTCCCGGATGTGGATAGCGCGAATAATCTTGGAACAGGAATCAAGTACTCGGGGTCTTACGGGACACAAGTGAGCAGGAAAAACCAAATAGCAGATGTTGCTCACCGGTGCCACTTTCATTAGTTATCCCATTACTACTCAGGTTAAGTTGTTTAGGTACCTCATTATCCATCAGACACTCACAAACCCTACACATGCTGTTCTACGACTCGCATGGCTCAAACAACTCCTGTAGTAATGGCTCATGGGATGGAGGAACAAGCTTGGTGGGGTTTAAAAGTAAAGGCTATGCAATACTTGGGATTCAATTTAATGCAATCGCGACTCAATGATGCAGGAATAAGATAGAGGCAATAGGTACTGTATGTATGCAAGCATGTGATAGTGCTTGCCTGGCAACTCAGTTGAAGCGAGAGACGGATCTGGGTAGTGCTCCTGGTTCTCTTGATATATCCCCTGCTCAGAGTCTATTCGAAGAAGAACCAAACAAACAAGGGCCAACATAAATAAAGTGCACAAGCATAGGAATAAAATGCGTCAAGCAAACAATCATGCCATGATGAATGATGCACAAGTTGCATGGCAATAAAGTAGCATGGCATGGGTGAGGTGTAGAACACAAGAAGTAACATTTTTATGGGGTTTTGGTCCCATTTTATTGTCATAATAGTTGCTGTATACTTTATATTTATATGATGCATGCTGCAATTGAAGTCAGGGATAGCATAAACAGAAAGGTCTCGTCGAGATGATCATTTTAGACATATCATTTGTTAAATTCGGAGTTATATATCAAAAGTTATTAATTTATTAAGTTCCAGTGGCATTTGTTGTAATTTTCTCAACTTGGAATTTTAAATGTGCAAAAGGTAATTTGAATAGCATATTTGAAATCCTCACATTTTTCTGATTCAAATTCATATAACATTTGCATTATTTGGATTTATAAATGAAAAGTTATTTGAAAACAGAATTATATTTGAATTTAATTTGATTTGGAAAAGTTTTGATTTACACAGGGAAACAGAAAATCTTTTGTTACCCAAGCAGACCTAGCCACTGCCGCTGACGGGTGGGGCCAGGCTGACTGGATCCAGCATGCGCACAGGACAAAGGGGAGGGGACTGCGGGTCGATAAGTCCAAACTCGAGGAGCCTATTTGCAAAAAACCAGCGACACGGACAGTGGGGTCAGGGGGATCGCGGGTTGAGCGGCAAAAAGGGGCAGGGGGTAAGTGCAAAGTGCCAACGCGTGCACTGTTTTTCTTCCGCGTCTGAGGACGGCCGATGCGCGACAGAGCGGGGGTGGGGATCGAACGCGGCTCTCTGGCGTGCGCACAGAGGCGGCTGCCGCTACGGTGGCTCGGGCTAGGTGACAGGAGGAGGGGGGCGGCTAGCTAAGGCCTCCGCGAGGCGCAAGCGAACAGGCAGGCGCGCGCTCGCCGGTGCACGCGGTGTGCTCGACGGAACGATCGCCGCCGGCAGGAAACGAGGAAGGGCCGGAGTATGTCTAGGAGGGTCAGGGGCTTACCGCGAGGACGTTGGCATGGTCGACGGGCTCGGGGGTGGTCGCGATCATCGGCGAGGCTGGCGTACCGGCGGAGCTAGGGTTTCGTCGGGCTCGCGCTGGGGCAGGGGTTCTGGGCCTCCTCTTCGCGGTTCCGTGCACGGGCGGCTGCAGGGGGGTCTCCAGTACTTCCTCGACGCGCCCAACTCCACGCCCGCCTCCTCGTACAGCAGGTGAGCGCCGGAGCCGACGGTGGCCGACGTCGGTAGCTGGTGGTGGGGCGGGAGAAGGGAGGCGAGGCAGGGGCTCTGGGGCGGATCTGGGGATGCAAGGGAGGTGGGGAGAGGGGGTAGATAAGGACGGGGGCGAGTGGTTGGCGTGGGGGAGGGGAAGGTGGCTTCGGCCACCTTTTTTCACCCCTCCTTCACGTGATCGGCATGGGCCAGGGCAGGGAGAGGCAGGTAGACCTGGGGGAGGGGCTGCCAGGTGGGGTCCACGAGTGCAAGGGGGCAGGGGCAGGCTCGGTTAGAGGGGCCCCTAGGGCAGGGAGAGAAGAGAGGGAGAGAGGTGGGCTCGGGTAGGAGGTCTAGGGTAGGAGGGAGGGTGGCTCGGCTAGGGTTTGCTTAGATGGGGTAGGAGGGTAGCTGGGGGGGGCCTGCTGGCAGAGATGGGGAGGGTAGGTCGAGAGAGAAAGAGAGGGTGAGATGGGGTGTGATTAACTAGAGGGGTAGGTTTAGGGTTTTAGGGGAGAGATGAGAAGAGAGGAAAGGAGAGGTACTCATGTTTAAGCACATGAAGGGCATCACATGATCGAGCACTAGGAGTGGTAGGAGGTTAGAAATAGGGGGAGGGTTTAGAGTTTGATGAGGTATGGTGATTAGGGTAGGGTTTAACTAGAGGGTAAAAGAGAGGGAGAGAGATAGAGGGAGGTATGGTTTAGGGTTGCTAGAGTGGAGAGGAAAAGGTGAGAGCTAGGTTTTAGATGCTTGCATGCTCCAACTAGATCAAGCAAGGAAGGAGAGAGAGATAGGGTATGACCCACTCCAAGAACTTCAAATAAAAATCCAGATGACCTAGATGTGGTGGTTTTGCATGGCCCATGCAAATAATAAATGCCATGTATTCATATTGTGAAAACAACATAAAATCATATGGCACTATTCCATGCATTTCCAAAAAGGTGGAATAAGGCCAAGCAAAAGGAACGAGCATTGGATCCACCCAACCCACATGAGCTAGATAAACTCAATTAAATGCCAGCTCATATTAATTGGATGGTGGAATTATAAGGTGGTGAAGACAAGGTGGTGGAGTCAATAAGAGATATGCCCCCAACTCAACTTGGGCATTTAACAGTATATCAAGAACCAAATACAATATCAAGAGACAAATACAATTATTAATGCATAAGAGATAAGAACCAAAACAAAAGGGTTTTTGTATGATGCTCAAATGCAAGGTGGCATGATGACATGAACATGACATGATGATGATGCAACAATTATTTGTAGGAAGTGGCCATTATATTACTAAACCAAGTAGCATTACAGATGTTAGACAACTGGGATGCTACACGCTTCTAGCACGTATTGCTTTTGTGCAACAGAGAGGAGAATCCTCAAATTCATGGCCCATTCGGTAAAGTTGCTACCGTTCGTTGCAAGTTTCTCTTTCTCCATGAACACATTGAAATTAAAAGCAGGTGGTGCCATCCACAACAGAATTTGTAAAGTTTAGACTAAGTGTATGATATATTGAGTTCAACTAATCCATATTACGAATGAACGCTCACTCAAAAACGACATCCCTCGTGCCTTTTTGGTGATTACATGAACCAAATCCACTATACCAAGTCCGATCATCACGTGAGTCGGTATAGCTTCAAAGGCGAGCATCAAATGGGCATCATATCTACTATATGACTCATGCTTAACCTTTCGGTCCGTGTTCCGAGGCCATGTCTGTACATGCTAGGCTCGCCAAGTTAGAACCTTAGTATTCGCGTGTGTAACTGTTTTACACCCGAAATATGGTCGTGGATCCAAGAACACCCGATCATCACGTGATGTCTTGGAGCGACGAAAACATAATCGGCGCATACTAAAGGAAGAACACATTCTTATCTTGATATTTAAATGAGGGATCATCTTATTATGCTAATAAAGCGCTAAACAAGCAATATAAGATGCTATCAAACATCACATGTTTATTAGTGAAATGATATGGTTCCCGCATATGATCTCTATCATGTGCATCGTGGTATGATCACTATCATACCTATATGTGTAAGTCCAAGGTCTATGGAGATTACACGTTATGTATGTTATAAGAGTATCATCTCATACTTCTACTTACAACATCACCATATCATAACACTAGCCTAGCAACAATCTAAACTAGACGCCTCTAATTTATCCATTGCAAGTTTTACGTGGCTTAGGGCTTTCGAGATAGAACCGTTCTTACCTACGAACATGAACCACAACGAGGATAACCAAATTGTTGACAACTTGTTGCAAAATAGATATTGACTATAGTAGGAGAGACAGACACCCGCTAGCCACTTATGCAAACTAGTTGCATGTCAAGCGTGGAACAAGTCTCATGTGCGAGGACATGTAAAGTTTGTCTGGGCCGCTTCATCCCACTATGCCACCAATATCCAAAATTACAACTAAGGAGCAACAACATGATCATCATCGCCCACATACTCATATGTGTACTACCCGTGTAAATCATCTACGCATAGATCTGGCTCTGATACCATTGTAGGGTTCGCAGCATAGAAAACAAAAAATTTCCTACGATGTGAACTATGTACCAAGATCTATCTATTAGATACAAACAACGGGCGCATGTATATCCGTAGAGAACATACCCTTGAAGACCGACAAAGCTTAACGAGTTCAACTCGTGGTTGATGTAGACGATCTCTTCCCGATCTCAAGATCGAGAGGAAGTCCTAGTGCCGCAAATCAGCAGCGCATCCGTGCTCGCACACACGTTCGAGGCACTGAGCAACCTCTGCCTCCTCGCTCCAGCGATGCAGCGGAAGCACAACTCTTTCTTGCCGAATAGCCACCGGGAACATGTATCTCGCTAGTCCGAGACCATGGGGGATAAATTCTAGAGGGGGAGAGAGATCCTTCACGAGGAGGTGTGAGTGAGAAGTGAGGAGAGGGGTGCATTTTATAGGAGGAGGGAGGGCACCCAAGGGGGTGGCCGCCGGCCATGGGGGCTTCCCCCTCCCCTCCTTCATTCATGTGGGTGGACACTCCACTCAAAAAATGGCCCTTCAATTTTCTCCACTCAAAAACCCACTCAAAATTCCCATTAAATTTCCACCAAATTTAATGCAAACTCTCTTTAAATAAAACTCTTTTATTTTATTCAGAATTTTGTCAATTACTTTAATGAAAAACATTCACAAATAACCCCTTGCTAGAATTAAATTTCACATGCATAACCACTTTATGCAATTTCACCCGAAAACCTGTTTCGGTATCTAGTGAAATAAATTCCTGCGCTTGTTCATTCTTTCGGCATGAAACTTTTGCTCCAATTGGATGTCGGTGTCTCTTAAGTGTGTCACCCTACGGTTCGTGAATAATGCGGACATGATCGAGACCCCTCTCGGATCAATAATCAGAAGCGGGATCTGGAGACCCATACTGACTCCCACACATTCAACGATGACTTTCTTGTGATCGTCGGAACCTTTTACGCTAGTATCTTAATCCCTTTGTTTCACGATATATTACATGTCCGAGATTCGATCATCGGTATCTCCATACCTAGTTTGATCTCGTTACTGACATGCACTCTTTTCTCGTTCCCGTGATATAACATTCTAGTGATCAAATCACTTGCTTGCAAGCTAATCAATGTAATATCACCGAGAGGGCCCAGAGTATATCTATTCGTCATCGGGATGAACAAATTCCACTCTCGATCCATGAGCCTCAACATAACACTTTATTAGTTCTGAATCCATCTTTATAATCACCCTGTTACGGTGTGACGTTTGATGTTATCAAGAAACTCTTCCGGTGTTAGTGATTGACATGATCTCATGGTCTAAGGATTAGGATCACTTCGTAAGTTGTTATAGCAATATAAACTCAATGACTTTGATCGTAATGCTATACTTCGGATGAATGCTCATCACACCATTACACTAATGTTGTGATCCCGTTATTAACAACATCCAATGTCCATGATCAGGAAACCTTGATCATCTTGTTAATCAACGAGCTAGTTTATGAGAGAGGCATAACTAGGAACTTTCTGTTTGTTTATTAAACACACATGTATTTATTTTTCCGTATTAATACAATTATAGCATGCAAAATAAAAATCTATCATATACTTGGAATACACATAATAAACACTTTATTATTGCCTCTCAGGGCATATTCCCTTCAGTTCCTAGTGGTGGCGAGCATGGGACTAGAAAAACCACATCACACTGTGGCCTCCCATACAAGCCTTAGCATGTTTAAACTCATATCACCTCTGATATTATCTCAGCACATTCTCCTGTCATACTAGATTATCTGCATCTGATACATCATTTGTATGAACCAGCACTGAAAGATATGCATGGCTAAGCAGACACAGATATAAGCTCTAGCAGTGCACACAAGCCAAACCTAGTTACGCTAGGAGCAGTGGATTAGGTAATATAAGCTCAAAGGGAGTAACGCAATAGATAGGATACTCTATCTATCGATAAAAGACCATAGTAGAATCGTATGCATCATGGCAAGAATTGAAATGCTTTTGAAATCATAGGATTATATCATGGTGGGGCTATGCTTGCCTTTGCCAGTTGATAACGGATAAGCAAATCTTCAGGAATCTTCTACTTGACTTGATTATAGTTTGTCAAGTATTGTTCGTTGATCTTTGAACTTCGACGGTGTTGATATCGGTCTTTCATCTTGATCTCGATATCGTATTCTACCGCGAAGAACCAAACACCTAAAAGAGAGGGGAAACAATCAACACATGGCCTCGATGCAATGCTCAAGCAAGGATGATGATATGACAAGTTGAATTATATTGAAAAGTAACCCTAAGGCATGCTTGACCATTTAAATGGGGCTCCAAGGGGCGCAAACCCTAACTCGGGGAAAACTCCGGATGTATATGAGAGGGGTTGGTTTGTTCTAATTAAACTTGTCATGTAAGTTTATTATCAATGCATTATTATAGCTCTAATAGATAGTTCTCATTTTTCTGAATATTTTGATATATTATACACATTTTTCTGACATAATATGAATTAGTTATTGAATTTACAAGATTTCAACCATTTCTGGAATTATTAAAAAGGTTTTTTGCATCACTATGACGTCAACGAGGGAGTTAAACCTTTTACACCTTTACTGGACCTAGTCTCTGTGGCTGACTGTGGGCCAGGGCCACGTCGGTTGCCACTATGGCAGTCAAAGTTCAAAGGGCCACGTCACCCTGACGTCGTGGTGATGTCACAACGACGGCCACCATCGGGTGGTCACCGGCGGCGACGCTAGGGGGAAAGCGGGGGCGCGCGGCTTCTTGCGTTCGAACCAGTGCTTCGCACTAGACCAAATAGGGGCGGCGCCACTAGGGTTTGGTCACCGGAGACACAGCGGCGAGCGGCGGCGATGGTGGAGCTTGCAGGTTGATGGCGCGCGGCGCATACAGCAAGCGGCCTAGAAAACTGAGGGTGCCTTGAGCACCGGAGGCTCACCCTGGGGATGCTGGTGATGTTGGTTTGGCCAGAGGAGTTCGGAGTCGATGGTAATGGCGACGGTGAGCTGCGTCAGTGGCGAGGAAGACGGCGAGGATGT
Organism: Avena sativa; assembly: GCA_916181665.1. Taxonomy (NCBI): domain Eukaryota; kingdom Viridiplantae; phylum Streptophyta; class Magnoliopsida; order Poales; family Poaceae; genus Avena; species Avena sativa. The sequence goes on from OV702279.1 coordinate 289,714,471, forward strand.
CGTCGATCTGAGGCGCCTGCGCTCGATTGACAGGGAAGACCGGCACGGCGAGGTGGAGCTCGTGGTGGTCTCAGGTAGGTGAGGGGAGCACGGCATCGGCGGGACGCCGACGGCACCTTGTAACATCCCAAATTTTATATTAGGATGTTATTAGTGCCATGCATCATCCTTGCAACATTGCATGCAACCTTGCATCCTACAAATGAATCTACAACAAAACCCTATCAAAACCCTAATAAAGATTTCCATATGTAAGCATTATTGCTATAGTCAAGCTTGACCCTTCTAAAAACTATGTAAAACATTAAACTATGGTCCTAAGATGACCACCTTATTTTTACAAAAATTTAGAAGTTGGTTTCATCAATTTTTGACTTTATATGCAAAAGTTATTTAAGTTTTACTAAAACAGAAATTGAAGAAAATGTTTAAGGAAAAAAGGGCAACCTAACCTAACTGGGCCGCAGCGCCAGCCCACCCGCGCCCGCGCGGCAGCGAGCTACCCGCGCCCGCGCCAGCCCACTTCCCCCTCCGCCACCGACACGCGGGACCCATAGCTCGTCCCCTACCTCGAGCAGGACTCCTCCGCCTGCACGAGTTCGAACCGAATCCGGTAGGATTCGCGGCGATCCGAGCCCTCTCGCCCAAGTCTCCACCCCCCATATAAACCCCGCCACCCTCGGCTCACCTCGTTCGATTTTCTCCTTGCGAAAACCCTAGCCCATCGACGACTCGCATCGTCGCCGTCGGGTCGACCTCGCCGAGACGGTTCAGAGCCCTCCCCTTGCTCCTTTCTCCCTCTGGAGCCTTCTCCATCCACCACTGATTCTCGCCGCGTGCTTTTCCCCTTCTCTCTCGCAGGAACGCGCCCGTGATTGCTCGCCGGAGCACCGCCAGGGACGGAGGAGATCGGCGGGGCCCTACCGATAGACGAGGAAGCGAGGAGGAACGACGCGGCCAAGAGCGTGACCGCGAGGACCAAACGCGCCCCGTCGACCACATCGCCACCTCGGGGAGCCACCAGATCGCCGCCAAGCATCTCCACCGACGCCGCCACCACTCATCACCGCCGTCGCTACCACAGTGAGTCGCCGCGCTTCTCTCATCCGTCCGATTCGTAACCTGCGGCCCAGATTAGAAATAAACTTGAAGGGCTACCGGCGAATCCCGCGCTGCCGCGTGGCAAAGCGTGTCGGCACCGCGCCCGCGCCGCGTCAACCCCCACCTTGCCAGCTGGCCCAATCAGAAGCTGCCACTTGGCAATATTTTAAGTTAGGGTTAGATCTGTTTGCAGATTTAGTTTAAAATTTGCCAAATTCGTATAAAATTAAATATTTGGCCAAATTTAGCTTATAATATACCATTGGATTCTTAATTTTATGTAGAACACAGATCAGCAATAAAATTCCAAGTTTACAGTAGGGTTTTTGGTGTAGATTTTAATTATTAGATTGGAGTATTTAATTCATAGAAAAATAATTAGAACTCTGTTTTAGTTGATTTTTGTTGCGTTGGTTTTGTTTCCGCAATACCTATTGAACAAAATTATAAAACTTTGCTTAAGATCATTAGATCTAATTTGGGGCTTATTAGATGGTTGGATCTCCTATTTATCCTATGAATAATATTAGTGACCCAAATTGTGTTAAACCTATGGGAAATCAATCCTAGTAACACCCTTAACACTATTGCAACCCAGTTATGCTACTTTGGTCAATTTAGAAAACCAATCTTGCATAAAATACCATGTTGCATGCATGCATGATTATTTCTGTGACATGTTTTGAGCAAGTTGTGATCAGATCTATGTTTGTGATTCGTTAGATTGTTCGGAGTGCGCCCAGGAGTGCTATTGCGTAGAGTGCTGCTCGGATCAAGGCAAGTTACACCACTTGTTCATAATTTTTGTCCCAGTTTTGATTCTATGCATGTGATCTTCAAAATTCTGTAGTATGCATGTGTAGGATGTTCTAGTAGAATTTTTCCTTAGTATTATTTTGCAAGTGCGATGATTTTGTAGTATGCCATGAGTAGCTCTATACTTAGGATTTACCCTCCTAATAGGTTCCCCTGTTTTGCTAAGTATTGCTTGCTATGCTATATATACAAAGTACCGTTGGGAGGGTTCGAAAGACAATGAATTTTCTAAGTATAAAGGCTCTCTAGAGCAAACTTTTCTTCTCAAATCCACTTCAAAATAAAACTAAGTTTTCTTCTGGGCGGAATGGTTGTCGGGACAACGAGTGAGATTTTGGTGGAGGACGGCCGCCCAGGAATCAAAGAAGTCTGCCATGTTTCAGAATTCAGAAGCTTCCAGTGCAACCACAATACATTATGGGCTCTGTCTTGGCCTAGTACTTAGTGGGAAACCTCACCTGGGTACCAACATTTGGAGGTTCTTGGCATGGTTGGATCCAGAAGGTAGAGGGGCTACTAAGGGAAAGCCTCGCCATGGTCTTGTCTATAAAAGGACTTGATCGTGGATTGTGGGTAAAGTGCACAAACTCTCGAGAGTATTGCAATCTGATCGACCAGCCATGTTCACGGTAACAGAACAACAATGAGCGTCTGAAGGATGGAGCCTCTGAAGGATCTTCCTCTCTCTTTTCTAAACAAAAGTTTTTAAAAACCCCATGGCGTGAGTAATATCGCCAATAGGTGGGAATTTGGGAACTTGGTGTGTAATATCCAAGTGTCGCTTGGTGCATAATATCCAAGTGTTTGGTTGTTTGGACACTTGGTGCATAATATCCTCGTGTGCCACTCGACCCTATTTTATCTAAGCGAATGTTTAGAAAGTAGGGAAAAATCTTCTCTTCTTCTCTCCACTTAAGAAAACTAGCTTTGAGCAAATGAACTCTACAGCCTAAACTAGCCTTGCATGTAGAGATAGTCTTTTCTCTCCTTGGTGAAATTTGCCAATACATTCAAAGTATTGACCCAACTTGTTGGCTGCATGTTTTATGTGCAGAATCCGAAGATTGAAAGGTGCGTAGGGATCGCGAGTCTACACTCGACAAGACTGGGGCGTTGATGGACTCAAGCTGCTTTTATGTTTCCGCTGTTATTTGAGCTAGCCTTATGCTAAGCAAATTTGTAATAAATTTATACTCTGGATTCTCCGTGTAATAAAGACTTTGTGTTTTACATGATGTTTCATCGATTGTGAGTGCTAGCTATTGATCCAGGGACTAGCATGTTAATCACAGGGACTTAGGATCCTCACCGATCCGAGGTCACTACAAATGGTATCAGAGCACATCGTTGCCTGTAGGACGTGACCCTAGGATTGGAACCACCTCTAACTGATGTGCCTTACATGCTCTTCTACTAAGTTATTTTCTGCACTTCTAGTATCTGCTTTCCTCTACTTGTTTAAGCATCTAATTTTCATTCTTCTAACTTAAAGATGACAAGCTTCCTCTATGACACCGTCGCGGACATCGAGCCCCTTCGCTTTGGTGGATGCCTCATGGACCTACTCACATGTTTGGACCTCCCCCTCCCAACAATCCAGGGGAGCACAATGAAGAAGCTCCACAAGGACGGCTGTTGGGGAGTCAAAGTCATCCAGCCAGGAAAAGAGCGAGGAAAGAACCTGGAGGAAGACATAGCAATCCACATTGTTAGCGATTCCAAGGAGAAGGCCCTTAGCATCACCTTGCAGCAACTCATTGGTCGCCTATGTGGACGTCATCATGAAGCTCTCCAAGGACACTGCGGCGGCCTCTTTGGGAGACGAGATGAGGAAGGAATTCCCATGGAGTTAACCTTTGAGGAAAGGACTTCTACCAAGCGCCGAAGGACCCAATATCAAGATTTGGAGTGCCACATCCATGACCTTGAAAAGGGTACCTTCCTCGAGATGTTGAAGAACGACGAGCTATGCGCCCTCATCAAGGAGAAGGAAGAAATGATCAAGCAGCAGGAGGAGGCAATGAAGCTCCAAGAGATAAGGTTCTAGGACCAAGAGAAGAAGTTCGCTAACCAAGAAAAAAGGGTGATAAATAAAAACAAGAGGATTAGGGAACTCAAGCAGGAGATCGATGGAACGGAAGTGCAAACCGAAGGCCTTTGCAAGATAATCAATGATGTGCGTGCTTCCAAGAGGGACTTGGCAAGGCAACTTGAAGCCGCAAAGAAGTCAAGTTTAGTGGAGGAGCTACAAAGCGAGAAGGAGGGACTTCAGGAGCAGCTGGAAGCCACTACCAAGAAGCTGCAGGATGAGATAAAGAACCTCCAAGAGAATCTTGAAGCCACCACGAAGGAGATGGAGTTGTACAAGACAACTCTAGAGCAGGAAGGCTACTCGTTCGAGGACGAGGAAGAGGAAGGCGTGGAAGATGTGTAATAGTTGTACCACCTTTAATTCTATAGTAGAATGTTATTCGCGATTGTAATAAATACCAAGACATATCTGGTTTAGTTAAACTTGGTTGTTTTCTGTGTTAAGTTGTGTTAATATGTCTTGTGTGTCTTGTGTGCTTGGTGTGTTTTCATAAGGGTAGGAGTTTACTACTTAGTATTTATGTCTATTCTTAACTATTCTCTTAAACCCCACAGATGCCGCCCAGACGCGCGAAGACCGAAATTCCTCCGGAAATAGCACAACTCTTGGCCACTCAGAATCAGCTGATCCAACTGCTCACTCAGAACATGCAACACAACAACAACAACCCGCCACCACCACCACCTCCGCCACCACCGCAACAGGATCGCTTGACTCGATTTTTGAGGCTGAATCCACCTACCTTCACTAGCAGCACTGAACCAATCATCGCAGATGACTGGCTACGTACAATCAACAAGAAGCTAGACACTGTGCAAGCTGTCGGAGCCGACAGGGTACGTTATGCCGCACAGCAGCTTGAAGGACCTGCTGCAGAATGGTGGGATAACTACCAAGTCACCCACCCAGATATTGATGCTATCACTTGGGATCAGTTTGAGTTAGCTTTTCGCACTCATCATGTGGCTGCCGGTGTCATGACTCTGAAAAGGCGCGAATTTCGCGACCTACACCAGCTGCACCGTTCTGTCACCGAGTATGGTGAGCTTTTTCAACAAGCTAGCTCGTTATGCACCCGATGATGTTTCCACGGATGCCAAGAGACAGGAGGAGTTCTTAAGAGGACTCAACGATGAGATATCCATTCAGCTTGTGGCTCAGAAATTTGACAACTTTCAGGAACTCCTGGACAGAGCCATTGTGGTTGAATCAAAGAGGAAGAGCATAGAAAACCGCAAAAGGAAGTCTAACCCTCACAAGCACTCTGTTCCGTACCAGAAGCAGCACAATTCCTCACCACCACCTTATAACAATAATGGCCACAACCATAACGGTCATCACCATGGCGGCCACAAACACGTACAATGGGCATAAAAACCGCAATGGGAATGGCGGCAATGGAAAGGATCTCAGTGAGGTGACATGCTTTAAGTGCAACAGGACATGGCACTATGCAACCTCTTTGCCCCGAGAAGAAGAATGGCAATGGCAATGGGAATGGAAATGGACACAACCATGGCAATGGAAACGGGAAGAAGCCAAATCCGTTTGTCAAAGCCACGGTGAATCATGTTTCTATGGAGGATGCTTGTGATGCACCAGACTCCGTGATTGGTAAGTTCAAGCTCAATTCTATTCCCGTAGTTGTTCTTTTTGATACTGCTGCATCGCATTTATTCATATCAAGGGTATTTGTGGATAGAGGCAAGATACCTACGGAGACTATAAAATTTCCTCTAAGGGTAAGTTCTCCTGGGGGAGAAATAGTGGCAAACTCCAGTTGCCGGGGATTAGAACTAAGGATTGGGACACACATCTTTCCCACAAGTCTAGTAGTTCTAGAATCACAAGGATTAGACATAATCTTGGGCATGAATTGGATGACCGAATATGAAGGAGTCTTAGATTGTGCAAAAAGGACTGTCACGCTCACAACACCGGAAGGGAAAAGGATTCGCATCAAGTCGAATTTCGCACTTAAGGAAGTCATGGTGAACTCTCTTAAGGGGGTTATCTTGGAGGAGGTACCTATTGTAAAGGAATACCCAGATGTTTTCCCAGAGGAGCTACCCGGAATGCCACCCGGCCGTGATATCGAGTTCCTCATTGACTTGATGCCAGGCACGGGGCCAATAGCTAAGAGACCATACAAGATGGATGTGGACGAGTTAAAGGAACTCAAGAAACAGCTTAGGAAACAATTGGACAAGGGATTCATCCAACCCAGCGCGTCATCTTGGGGAGCGCATGTCCTATTTGTGGAAAAGAAGGATAAAACCAAGAGGCTGGTTGTGGACTACCGCTCGTTGAACGAAGTGACGATTAAGAATATGTATCCTCTGCCCAACATCAATGACTTGTTTGACCAGTTAAAGGGAGCAAGTGTGTTCTCAAAGATCGATCTGCGATCAGGCTATTTTCAGCTAAAGATTCGAGAACAGGATGTGCCCAAAACGGCATTCACCACAAGATACGGATTGTATGAGTACACCGTGATGTCTTTTGGTCTAACCAATGCCCCAGCATACTTCATGACCATGATGAACAAGGTGTTCATGGAATATTTGGACAAGTTTATCGTGGTATTCATAGATGATATACTCATATACTCTAAGGATGAGAAGGAACATGAGAAACATATGCGCCTTATTATGGAAAAACTAAGAGAACACAAGTTGTATGCCAAATTCAGCAAGTGCGAGTTCTGGTTAAAGGAAGTGGGATTCCTTGGTCATGTAGTGTCAACAAAAGGAGTTGTCGTAGATCCTGGTAAGGTAGCTTCCATGATAGAATGGGAATCACCCAAGAATGTGGGGGATATTAGGAGTTTCTTGGGCCTCGCAGGATATTACCGGAGGTTCATTGAAAACTTTTCCAAAATAGCAAAACCTATGACGGAACTATTGAAGAAGGAAAAGAAATTCCTATGGACCGAGGCATGTGAAGCAAGTTTTCAAGAGTTGAAGAAACGCCTTGTAACGGCGCCAGTCCTGTGTCTACCTGATATCCAGAAGGATTTTCAAGTCTATTGTGACGCTTCTCGACAAGGACTTGGAAGTGTATTGATGCAGGATGGGGAAGTGGTATCCTATGCCTCTCGTCAACTTAAGAACCACGAACACAACTACCCCACACATGATCTGGAACTTGCGTCTGTGGTTCATGCACTCAAGGTATGGAGACACTACCTCATGGGCAAACATTGTGATGTGTTCACAGATCACAAGAGTTTGAAGTACATCTTCACCCAAAAGGAGTTGAATATGAGACAAAGAAGATGGCTTGAGCTAATTAAGGATTATGACTTGGATTTACAGTACCATCCCGGAAAGGCAAACGTGGTGGCTGATGCCTTAAGTCGTAAGGTGTATGTGAATGGACTTACCGCAGGGGAACTTCCAGAGGATCTATGCAAGCAATTCAAGGATCTCAGGCTAGAAATAGTTCCGAAAGGACACGTAGCAACTATGGAAATAGTGTCCACCTTCCAAGAAAGAATCCAGGAAGCACAAAAGGGAGATAAAGAGTTGGAAGAAATAAGAGTCAGGATAAGCGAAGGAAAAACAAAAGAATTTCGTCTGGACGAACAAGGAACCCTCTGGTATGGGAAGCGTTTGTGCGTTCCCAATGACCCCGATATCAGGAAGATGATTTTACAAGAAGCTCATGATTCGCCATACTCAATCCATCCAGGTAACACGAAGATGTACATGGATGTGAAGGATAGATTTTGGTGGACCTAAAGAGAGAAATTGCAGAATATATTTCTCTGTGTGATGTATGCAATAGAGTTAAAGCCGAGCATCAAAAACCAGCAGGACTACTTCAACCACTACCTATACCCGACTGGAAGTGGGACAAGGTAGGCATGGATTTCATCACGGGATTGCCCCGGACTCGTTCTGTATTTGATTCTATCTGGGTAGTGGTGGACCACTTCACCAAGGTGGCTCACTTCATCCCCGTAAAGACCACGTATACAAGTGCTAAGCTTGCTAAGATATACATGTCAAGAATTGTAAGTCTGCATGGTGTACCCAAGGGGATTGTGTCAGATAGAGGCACCCAGTTCACTTCAAAGTTTTGGCGACAGCTACATGAGTCTCTTGGAACCCGACTAGAATTCAGTAGTGCCTTCCACCCGCAAACGGATGGCCAAACAGAAAGAGTGAACCAGATTCTGGAAGATATGTTGAGAGCTTGCGCACTAGACTATGGGTCTAGTTGGGATGACAATCTGCCGTATGTTGAGTTCTCGTACAACAACAGCTACCAGACAAGTATCAAGATGGCTCCGTTTGAAGTTCTATATGGCAGGAAATGTAGGACTCCGCTGCTATGGAATGGAGTTGGTGAACGCAGTCTTTTTGGACCTGAATTGATAAAGGATGCCGAAGAAAAGGTACGACAGATTCAGGATAGGCTAAAGGTAGCCCAATCCCGACAGAAGAGTTACGCTGATTCCAAGAGCAGAGATGTGGCTTATAAAATAGGGGACCGTGCGTATCTCCGAGTTTCACCCCTACGAGGAGTTAAGAGGTTCGGAATCAAGGGCAAGTTAGCCCCACGATTCATAGGACCATATAAGGTTCTGGCCCGTAGAGGAGAAGTTGCTTATCAGTTGGAGTTACCGGAAGGACTGACTGTTCATGATGTGTTTCATGTGTCTCAACTAAAGAAGTGTCACCCGGAGATGGCCGAAACACCGTTAAGAGACACCGTTCCCCTATATGAGGTTCAATTGGAAAATGACCTTACCTATGAGGAAAAAACCATCAAAATACTGGAAACAGCCGAAAGGATTACCCGCACCAAGACTATAAGATTCTGCAAAGTACAATGGAACCACCACTCCGAGGAAGAAGCTACGTGGGAGCGTGAAGAAGACATGAAGGCAGAACACCCACACCTATTTGCTAGCCAACCAGAAACTCGAGGACGAGATTCTTATTAAGGGGGGTAGGTCTGTAACATCCCAGATTTTATATTAGGATGTTATTAGTGCCATGCATCATCCTTGCAACATTGCAAGCAACCTTGCATCCTACAAATGAATCTACAACAAAACCCTATCAAAACCCTAATAAAGATTTCCATATGTAAGCATTATTGCTATAGTCAAGCTTGACCCTTCTAAAAACTATGTAAAACATTAAACTATGGTCCTAAGATGACCACCTTATTTTTACAAAAATTTAGAAGTTGGTTTCATCACTTTTTGACTTTATATGCAAAAGTTATTTAAGTTTTACTAAAACAGAAACTGAAGAAAATGTTTAAGGAAAAAAAGGGCAACCTAACCTAACTAGGCCGCAGCGCCAGCCCACCCGCGCCCGCGCCCACGCCAGCCCACTTCCCCCTCCGCCACCGACACGCGGGACCCACAGCTCGTCCCCTACCTCGAGCAGGACTCCTCCGCCTGCACGAGTTCGACCCGAATCCGGTAGGATTCACGGCGATCCGAGCCCCCTCGCCCAAGTATCCACCCCCCATATAAACCCCGCCACCCTCGGCTCACCTTGTTCGATTTTCTCCTTGCGAAAACCCTAGCCCATCGACGACCTCGCCGAGACGGTTCGGAGCCCTCCCCTTGATCCTTTCTCCCTCTGGAGCCTTCTCCATCCACCACTGATTCTCGCCGCGTGCTTTTCCCCTTCTCTCTCGCATGAATTTGCCCGCGATTGCTCGCCGGAGCACCGCCAGGGACGGAGGAGATCGGCGGGGCCCTACCGATAGACGAGGAAGCGAGGAGGAACGACGTGGCCACGAGCGTGACCGCGAGGACCAGACGCGCCCCGTCGACCACACCGCCACCTCGGGGAGCCACCAGATCGCCGCCAAGCATCTCCACCGACGCCACCGCCACTCATCGCCGCCGTCGCCACCGCAGTGAGTCGCCGCGCTTCTCTCATCCGTCTGATTCGTAACCTGCGGCCCAGATTAGAAATAAACTCGAAGGGGTACCGGCGAATCCCGCGCTGCCGCGTGGCAAAGCATGTCGGCACCGCGCCCGCGCCGCGTCACCCCCCACCTTGCCAGCTGGCCCAATCAGAAGCTGCCACTTGGCAATATTTTAAGTTAGGGTTAGATCTGTTTGCAGATTTAGTTTAAAACTTGCGAAATTCGTATAAAATTAAATATTTGGCCAAATTTAGCTTATAATATACCGTTGGATTCATAATTTTATGTAGAACACAGATCTGCAATAAAATTCCAAGTTTACAGTAGGATTTTTGGTGTAGACTTTAATTATTAGATTGGAGTATTTAATTCATAGAAAAATAATTAGAACTCCGTTTTAGTTGATTTTTGTTGCGTTGGTTTTGTTTCCGCAATACCTACTGAACAAAATTATAAAACTTTGCTTAAGATCATTAGATCTAATTTGGGGCTTATTAGATGGTTGGATCTCCTATTTATGCTATGAATAATATTAGTGACCCAAATTGTGTTAAACCTATGTGAAATCAATCCTAGTAACACCCTTAACACTATTGCAACCCAGTTATGCTACTTTGGTCAATTTAGAAAACCAATCTTGCATAAAATACCATGTTGCATGCATGCATGATTATTTCTGTGACATGTTTTGAGCAAGTTGTGATCAGATCTATGTTTGTGATTCGTTAGATTGTTCGGAGTGCGCCCAGGAGTGCTATTGCGTAGAGTGTTGCTCGGATCAAGGCAAGTTACACCACTTGTTCATAATTTTTGTCCCAGTTTTGATTCTATGCATGTGATCTTCAAAATTCTGTAGTATGCATGTGTAGGATGTTCTAGTAGAATTTTTCCTTAGTATTATTTTGCAAGTGCGATGATTTTGCAGTATGCCATGAGTATCTCTATACTTAGGATTTACCCTCCTAATAGGTTCCCCTGTTTTGCTAAGTATTGCTTGCTATGCTATATATACAAAGTACCGTTGGGGGGGTTCGAAAAACAATGAATTTTCTAAGTATAAAGGCTCTCTAGAGCAAACTTTTCTTCTCAAATCCACTTCAAAATAAAACTAAGTTTTCTTCTAGGCGGAATGGTTTTCGGGACAACGAGTGAGATTTTTGTGGAGGACGGCCGCCCAGGAATCAAAGAAGTCTGCCATGTTTCAGAATTCAGAAGCTTCCAGTGCAACCACAATACATTATGGGCTCTGTCTTGGCCTAGTACTTAGTGGGAAACCTCACCTGGGTACCAACATTTGGAGGTTCTTGGCACAGTTGGATCCAGAAGGTAGAGGGGCTACTAAGGGAAAGCCTCGCCATGGTCTTGTCTGTAAAAGGACTTCATCGTGGATTGTGGGTAAAGTGCACAAACTCTCGAGAGTATTGCAATGTGATCGATCAGCCGTGTTCACGGTAACAGAACAACAATGAGCGTCTGAAGGATGGAGCCTCTAAAGGATCTTCCTCTCTCTTTTCTAAACAAAAGTGTTAAAAACCCCATGGCGTGAGTAATATCGCCAATGGGTGGGAATTTGGGAACATGGTGTGTAATATCCAAGTGTCGCTTGGTGCATAATATCCAAGTGTTTGGTTGTTTGGACACTTGGTGCGTAATATCCTCGTGTGCCACTCGACCCTATTTTATCTAAGCGAATGTTTACAAAGTAGGGAAAAATCTTCTCTTCTTCTCTCTACTTAAGAAAACTAGCTTTGAGCAAATGAACTCTACAGCCTAAACTAGCCTTGCATGTAGAGATAGTCTTTTCTCTCCTTGGTGTAATTTGCCAATACATTCAAAGTATTGACCCAACTTGTTGGCTGCACGTTTTATGTGCAGAATCCGAAGATTGAAAGGTGTGTAGGGATCACGAGTCTACACTCGACAAGACTGGGGCGTTGATGGACTCAAGCTGCTTTTATGTTTCCGCTGTTATTTGAGCTAGCCTTATGCTAAGAAAATTTGTAATAAATTTATACTCTGGATTCTCAGTGTAATAAAGACTTTGTGTTTTACATGATGTTTCATCGACTGTGAGTGCTAGCTATTGATCTAGGGACTAGCATGTTAATCACAGGGACTTAGGATCCTCACCGATCCGAGGTCACTACACATCTGCAAGCTAGGTTTCGGAGCTTCAGCGCGCGAGTGACACAGAGCAGGGGAGAGGGAGATATGGGGATGAAGAGAGAGGGCAAAGCACGGCCATTCGTATCCTCTCGCTGGATGGCGGTGGGGCGGGCATCTCCGCGCTGCCCGGTGGACGGCATCGGCGCTGCTAGACAGCTGCTTGCAGCCGATGGGGAAGACGACGAGGGGAGAGGTGAAGCGGTATCAGGCCCGGATGGGCCATGCTGGGCCACTAGCTGGGGACGGTGAGCGGAAGAGAGAGAGGAGAGGGAGATAGGTAGATAGTTGGGCCGACCTGGGCTGCTTAGGCTCCATTTTTTTAGCAGAAATTCTTTTTCCTTTTTTAAAATCTGTTTCTCTTTGTAATTTCAATGTTGATCCATTTCAAAAATTACTAGAGGTTTTATAAAACCATATAAAATAGTGTGGGGCCCTTTTAGTTCATTTGGGCTCCAATATTTTGGTACTTTTCAAAATTCAAAATTATTTGAATGTGTTTGGGAGGATAAGAAGGAAACAAGGGTTTTGGGTTTCCATTTAATTTCTTTACATGCATTTTCATGATATGATGCTAATGAATGCACAAACAACCATAAATAGACATTAGGTAAAACTAGGGTGTTAGAGCTCTATCCCCCTTACGAGAATCTCGACCCGAGATTCCAAAGGTAGGAAAAGAGATAGAGAGAGAGGAAGAAACAGGGCCACTCTAAGGATAAGAGGGAAACACACTAAATAACACGCGGAGTGTCTCATGGTCAACTCATGGGTGGAGTGTTTAGAAAAAACTATGAGATGACGAACATGAAACACATCAAGGTACCAGAGGGAACAAGAGGAGAAGGTTTCAATTTGTTAGATAGCTGGTCATAAGGATTGAGACCATGGAGCTTACAAGAGGTTTTGAAGCTTCTGAAAAGAAAGCTTCCATCAGAAAGAATATAACCACAGACTTAGAGAGAGAACCTCTACTAAAAGACTTAAGTAGATATTTTAGGTTGCATGGACATGTATCGACAAAACCAAGCTGTTGAACTACTTTTGACTCAGAAGGGTCACTCTTTCATTCAACAGAAGGCCAGGATAGAAAGGTGTTTTGTGGAGAGGACTCATAAGAGTCACAGGGAACATGTGTCAAGAGAAACTACAGATTACCAAAATCATTGTCACTCTTATAACATGATAGAGAAACGAAGGAAACTCTTTATTCACCTAGGTATACCGAAATCTTTGCCAAAGATCATGATATCACTTTACACCACTAAGATGAATAGTTAAGAAGATTCCTGATGACACGAGAAGAAATAAACTTCATTCTCAGACTTCAATCATTGGGCACAACAAAACGATTGCCAATATGGAAGGGTCTGGAGGATTGACCGAGAGACATTTAGCAACACTACTTTAAATGTTCTCCTTGATGTTCGAGAAATCAAACATCAAATAAAGGTCGGACTTCGTAGACAAAGGAAACCATGAGCACAACTCCTATAATAAATTGTAGAAGAAGTCTCATGAAGAGTGGTTGTTATTGCTGGGTCAAGAGAATATGACAAGAGATATTTCCGGCTAAGTGTGTCAACCATTACACCAATCTTGACAGACTTACAAAGAGAACTATGTCAAAACCTTAGGGAACACCAACCATCATTATTGCTTGAGATTCAACATTAGTTAAGTGAAATGATATTTCAGACTCAGCATGTCTGAATAGAAAGTTTGCAACATTTACACAGAGGTAAAGTTATTAGATTCTCAAGATATGGACTATAGTGTAAAGCTCCAAAATATGAGCTAGATTGCTATACCCATGTATTGGCAACTTGTCGAAAGACAACTGCATACATATAAAGTACTAACAATAAAACATACATGTGTCCTTAAGGAAAGAGAGATAACTCTTCTCGAATCCATGGCGACATCTTTCAGCATTTGCACGTGAATTGGAGGAGGTTACTTCTAACATCTAGAACACATACTTCGAGATGACTCGAAGATGGTTCTCAAAAGTTTCCAACATTAATGCCCAATGTTCCACATGAATCCAATCTAACATGGAGAAGGTAAAGATATTGTTGATGGGCTCAACAACAAACTTATGGAGACACTCCAAGAAGATGGACGCATATGTCGTATGAACAAGGCAAGAGTATTGGTCGGACCAAAGACATGAAGATGTACTCAAGTGAAACATCACAAGAAGAAACACCATCAAGATAGTCCTTGGAACTGAGTTTGATTTGACGATTGCCCAAATCAAATCAAAGGTGGGGGACGATAACATATCCATGAAGGAAATACTATCTTTCTTCAGCACGGACAAAGCTACACATCCATTTAACAAGGAACAAAGTCATCTAGAACTTCTGTCTTACAACTCTCCAAGTTGTTGTTTAAGCTCAGTCAACTAGTTTAGGGGTATCCAATATGGATCCTTGGAGAAAAGAACAGTTCAGAGAACTTGCTTTCTCAAGAACGTGACAACACGGTCATGTGGCAACATGGCGATACTTCTAGTAGACATCTAGAATATCACGAACCACCGATATGTCACTTAGTTCAAGAGGAAACTTGCTTTTTAAGGCAAGAAGACATAGTCTCGGAGCTTCGGCACAAGCCTAACTCTTTGACCGAAGAGAATGTACCAGAATAATGCACTTGGTAGCACAATAATTCCTTTGCTTAGTGATGGGGTTAACCAATCATACTAAGAATGACTCAAATGTCCTTTGAGTTCTAAGCAATAAAAATTGCTAGGAATCTCAGATAGCCACATTATTACGCACACGCATCACTCACGAGCACGGAAGCTTAGAGGAAGGGTGGGTAATTATGTATAAGATCATCACTTCATTAAGGGGTCATGGAACTAGGCATGACCTCTTAACACGAAGGAGTGTGATACTTTAAGGTAGAACAGACAAAAGCTAATCAATGCCTCTTGATCTGCGGACTACAACACTTTGACCTGGTCCTAGATATGACGGGGTACTGGAGTTTGTTTCTCCTAGACATCCTGAAATGGTTTGTCTTGATTGACCACAAGAGTATCTTGCATCGGAAGACACCAATGCACATTTACTACTTGGCTACCAACTGGTAAACAAAGGTCGGAAAACAACAAGGGGAAAAGAACATACTCAGGATAGGATCCCGAGATATGGATGCATAGATTAACAATCTCCCGAAAACCAATGCAGAGAAGGGGTAAGGTGTGGCAGAGTCACGAGTATATATGCGAGACTTTCAAGGAGTACTCTTGTCGTGATCTATTTGGTTCCATTAAAGAACATCTGCCATAGCATGTGGTAGGGGAAGTCCTTAGTTGTCACAATTCAATCGCGACAAAGACCACAAGCTTGAAGGCTATAACTGTAGTACCAGCCATCCTGAGGTTATGTGTGAACATTAACGACAGGGGTCAAAGGAATGGATCTTGGGTTAAAGGTCAGCTTCATGTACAAGATTCACAACACTAGAATCCAGCACAATCCGGGATCTTAGATTCAAGTCCAAGGGTTAAAACCTGAGAAAGGAATAACTACTACTTGAGTGACATAGCATACACTTCAAGGTAGTAATCACGAGGTAGCTTCCAAGAGAATATAAGACTTCTGAAGTACCCAAACAAACAAAAAGGAGGCACGCGAGGCGAAAGGAAACCTTGAAACCTAGAACAGAATATTGTGGAACCATCATCATGATGTTGTGGCCCATAAAATAGAGATATTATCATAGAAAGGAATCTCTCAGATAAAGCAGAGCAAAGGGAACAAGGAATTCACAACGCACACAACTCTAGAGAACTCAACACTAGGTCAACTGGCTTAGAAACAACATGCCCAAAAGGCACCTAAGCTTTGAAAGACTAGAAGAGATATCAAAATTTTTCCAAAATCAACACGAGATAAGAAGAACCAGAGTTAGAGCGAAACTGGATAAGGAGAAAAAGAAGCATACTAGAGTTTTCGCAAATACTTTTCAGCTTTAAAGTAGTTTTCACAAGCACTAGACTCAACATCGACCAATAGCAAGGTTTTCCTACGGTCGGTACTGCTCTGATACCAAAACCTGTGACACCCCCGGGATCAGGGATAAACAAATCCTAGACCTCCGTCTGAAATAAGCTTAACCTTGAGCTCGAGAATATCCAGTGAAGAATCGGTAACACAACAGTGACCCTACAACACAAAATTTATTATAGCAAGCTCATAACTGAGCGAAGAGCCAAATTATTACAAGCAGAGGTTACTGACCACAAACATCAAACAACGGAAGGCAAATTATGCTATTAAGTATAGCAAACTTAACAAATGGCCTAAGAGGCCTGAAGGATAATGATGACGTCCCAGCCCATAGATTCCAGGCTGTCGGCCGGGAACCATAAGCTACTTGTCGATGTTGATGTAGTACAGAACTCATCTTCAGGGGAACACTTACTCTACCAAAAGTATCAACAAAGCAAGGGTGAGTACAGAGTGTACTCCGCAAGACTTATGGCTGGTGGAGTTGTTTTGCATAAAGCCACTTTTGTTTATAAAACAAGAGGGAGAAGAAGTTCGTCTAGCCAGAGTATTTTTAAAGGGGATAAGAGAGCGACATCTCCAAAGTATTGATCATCATCTTTTGATATCCACCAAGTATCATCATCTACCAACTAGGATCACCCCCTCGTACCCATGAGGAAGCATCCTTAAGCACATGTTGATCTGTCAAGTTTTACGATTAGGTTATAGTTCTCCATGATCTTAGAATCTGGTCACCAAGCGTTCACGTGAACACGGATTTTTGAAAATATTTAACCCTGCAGGGGTGTACAACTTTACCCACACGTACCAACCGACTCTTGATGCCAACGTTTTAGCCCTCTTCCTTGGAAGGCCGGCAGAGGGTGGTTGGCCACGACCTTTACCTTGCTTCCGCCGAGACCATGCCTCACGCAATAAGGATGGTTCCGCCGTAACGGGTCAAATCCCGAAGCTGGTCCTTAAATATGTGAGGCGAGGTTGGTTCACCAGGGGCTCCATCGACCCCAAGCAACCCGGTCCATGCTTCCCTACCTGTTATGAATGCAACTTCACCCGCCAAATCTTTCAAAAGGTTTTCTATGCATATGTCGAATGGAACGCCGAACTATGTGACTCATGGAATCTATTAGGCAAGTTAATCAGGCGAGGGGTTCCCAAGACCCGTGTGGCTGTACGCTCATCTCGGTTCCAAAGGCAAGAACTCAGTTCCTAGTGGTGGCGAGCATGGGACTAGAAAAACCACATCCCACTGTGGCCTCCCATACAAGCCTTAGCATGTTTAAACTCATATCACATCTGATATTATCTTATCACATTCTCCTGTCATACTAGATTCTCTACATCTGATACATCATTTGGATGAACCAGCACTGACAGTATGCATGGCTAAGCAGACACTAATATAAGCTCTAGCAGTGCACACAAGCCAAACCTAGTTACGCTAGGAGTAGTGGATCAGGTAATATAAGCTCAAAGGGAGTAATTCAACAGATAGGATACTCTATTTATCGATAAAAGACCACAGTAGAATCATATGCATCATGGCAAGAATTGAAATGCTTTCGAAATCATAGGATTATATCATAGTGGGGCTATGCTTGCCTTTGCCAGTTGATAACGGATAAGCAGATCTTTGGGAATCTTGTACTTGACTTGATTACAGTTGGTCAAGTATTGTTCGTTGATCTTCGAACTTTGACGGTGTTGATCTCGATCTTCGATCTTGATCTCGATATCGTATTCTACCGCGAAGAACCAAACACCGGAAAGAGAGGGGAAACAATCAACATATGGCATCGATGCAATGCTCAAGCAAGGATGATGATATGACAAGTTGAATTATATTGAAAAGTAACCCTAAGGCATGCTTGACCATTTAATCGGGGCTCCGAGGGGCGCAAACCCTAACTCGGGGAAAACTCCAGATGTATATGAGAGGGGTTGGTTTGTTCTAATTAAACTTGTCATGTAAGTTTATTATCAATGCATGATTATAGCTCTAATAGATAGTTCTCATTTTTCTGAATATTTTGATATATTATACACATTTTTCTGACTTAATATGAATTAGTTATTGAATTACAAGATTTAAACCATTTCTGGAACTATTAAAAAGGTTTATTGCATCACTATGACGTCAGCGAGGGAGTTAAACCTTTTACACCACTACTGGACCTAGTCTCTGTGGCTGACTGTGGGCCAGGGCCACGTCGGTTGCCACTGTGTCAGTCAAAGGTCAAAGGGCCACGTCACCCTAACGTCGTGGTGATGTCACAATGACGGCCACCATCGGGTGGTCACCGGCGGCGACGCTAGGGGGCGAGCGGGGGCGCGCAGCTGCTTGCGTTCGAACCAGTGCTTCACACTAGACCAAATAGGGGCGGCGCCACTAGGGTTTGGTCATCGGAGACACAGCGGCGAGCGGCAGCATACATCAAGCGGCCTAGAAAACTAAGGGTGCCTTGAGCATCGGAGGCTCACCCTCGGGATGCTGGTGATGTTGGTTTGGCCGGAGGAGGTCGGAGTCGACGGTAATGGCGACGGCGAGCTGCGTCGGTGGCGAGGAAGACGGCGAGGATGTCGTCGATCTGAGGCCCCTGCACTCGATTCCATTGATAGGGAAGATCGGCACGGCGAGGCGGAGCTCGTGGTGGTCTCAGGTAGGCGAGGGGAGCATGACCTCGGCGGGACGCTGGCGGCATCTGCAAGCTAGGGTTCGAAGCTTCAGCGCGCGAGTGACACAGAGCAGGCAAGAGGGAGATATGGGGATGAGGAGAGAGGGCAGATCATGGCCATTCTTATCCTCTCGCTGGACGGCGGCGGGGAGGGCATCTCCGCGCTGCCCGGCGGACGGCATCGGCGCTGCCAGACAGCTGCTTGCCGCCGATGGTGAAGACGACGACGGGAGAGGTGAAGCGGTATTAGGCCCGGATGGGCCGTGCTGGGCCGCTAGCTGCGCGTGGTGAGCGGCAGAGAGAGGAGAGGGAGCTAGGTAGATAACTAGGCCGGCCTGGGCTGCTTAGGATCCATTTTTTTAGCAGAAATTAATTTTCCTTTTTTTAAAATCTATTTCTCTTTGTAATTTCAAATTCAAACTGTTTTGATCCATTTCAAAAATTACCAGAGGTTTTATAAAACCATATAAAATAGTGTGGGGTCCTTTTAGTCCATTTGGGCTCCAATATTTTGGTACTTTTCAAAATTCAAAATTATTTGAATGTGTTTGGGAGGATAAGAAGGAAACAAGGGTTTTGGGTTTCCATTTAATTTCTTTACTTGCATTTTCATGATATGATGCTAATGAATGCACAAACAACCCTAAATAGACATTAGGTAAAACTGGGGTGTTACAGCTGGAGCGCGGCAGCACTCGCTATAGCCGTCTACTCCGCGTCTCGAGCGAGATAACCTCGTTGAGAAAAGCTTTATATGAAACGAACAAACCATTCCCGCGCTCTCCATGGCACAAAACGCGCGGTGAAGAGCACAATGACAGTTCGACCCTAACACCCAAAGCGGATGCGCCTACTTCGGTATTCGGCTATGAGAAAGCACGGCATAGGACAAGCGGCGTAGGGTAAAGGAACTACGTCTATGGAAGAGATGCAAGGCGTACAATGTGGCTAAGAGAAATTAGGCGCGATTTATAGAGCGGCGCGGAATGCATGTCAAGGTAATGGGTAAGATGAATGGCGTAAGAGTGTTTGGCGCGTGGAGCCTATCTTGCCGAAAACAGCTTCTCGCAGCATGGAGTCCATTGTTTTCAGCGCGTATGAACATCGCATGCGAGAAGTTATCTTGCACGGCGAAGGGACACTCGCCGCGAGAACCCGCGCATGGCAAGGTATAATGCTACCATCTCGACCGTCGACTGAGAGAACGTCCAAATGGCGAGAGATAACGCTGCAAATTCTACTATATTTGGGACACAACATATGGCCTCGCCGCGAGAAGCCACGGCCGTCTAGAGCCTACGATTCTAGCATGACCATCCTCCACGAGAACCCGCGTCCGCCCATGCCATCTGATGCCACCTGTGCTGCCAGCTCAGGCTTTCGCCATGAGACACTACAGCCGGTGAGGGTCCGTCGTGCCCCGTTGGCTCTGGACGGGTCCCATATCCATGAAAATCCACGGCCGGCATGGACTTACGACGCTATGTCGTCTCTCGGCGGTCCCCATGTCCGCGAGAAACCGTGACCGACATAGGCTCATGGCGCCACGTCGGATCTCAGATGGCCCCACCACCCGGCGTGCGCGGAGGCATGTCGCGCCGAGAACTCCTCTCACAGAACCAGGTCCTGCCCGCATATGCTGACGGCAAGCCCATGGCGCGTGTGGCCAACCATCTGGCGAAGAGGCACACGTACGCGGCAATGAATCTTTTACCCTAGCCCTCATCTGAAGAGCTCTTGGGATTATGCTATATGGGTATCCTCATAGCATGTCTCCTATCCGGATAACCCGGGTGGTCCATAGTTGGTAGCATGACCCATAGCCTGCTGGGCGGCCCAGTTAGATGAATCCAGAAGGAAGGCCCATGCCGGATAAAGAAAGGTTACGGAGGATTCACTGAGGTACCCGGAGCCTTGGAATGCAAGACACGTTAGACTGATTGTATACTGTGTAGGACTCTATAACCTGTCCGGCTAGGACTTTCCCTATAACCCTAAGATCTGGCGACTATATAATACAGACCTATGGGAGCCTTTAGGGCATAATGTAGAAGACACAACTCATATCTGGCACAACGAACCGATCCCTGTAACTCGGCGTGTTACCATTATAGTGATTTATAGCAGGAGTAGGATTCCGCCACCGTCGTGGGATCTGAACCTAGGTAAGCTGTGTTACCTCGTACCCGTCAACCGTCTGCCTTACCCCACGTCTCTAAACACGCATTTTGAGGACCCCTCCATGGCATACTCGTCGGCAATACCACGACAATACCATGGGTCCGTAGCAATGTCATCGCGTGTTCTTTCCAGCGTCCATCTCATGATCGAAAAGAATCAGGACGACGTGGATAACAATTTAGGCTAAAACATTCTACCATATTATTTACTATGATAAACTAAATCATACGTATATTTCCGATATATAAGAGCCATACACGATCTTGCCTCTACTCTCAAATCGAGTATCTCCGTGCACCATGATGGACATGCCGCCTCAACACCCATGGTCTTTGCCTAGCGACACCCTCCGAAGTGGCGAGGGACGAGGTAGTGATAGGAGAGGTTCTTTACCACCAATTGGGGGCATGTTTGGTTTGGCCCAATTGCCGTTTCTCGCATCGGGCCGAAAGAAATAAACCCGTTTGGTGTCTCGCGGCGTGCCATGGATTTGCCCCGGATGGTTCTTAAAGCACCTCTCATCCTGGCTCCGGAGGAACACCAAAATAGAGCGTTTCCACCGGGACAGGCCCTGGCGAGTGCAAGGGGAGGAACGACATGCGCGGGGAGGCAGCGGGGAGATGGCGGGAGCCGAAAGAATCACAGCGCCGGTTGGCGCGAAAAGTAGGCTCACCTCCCTCTTATGTTGTCACCTCCCGCGGGAAGAAAAATGCCTCCCCATTTTCCTCTTGTGTGGCAGCTTTGGCGATGGCGGCGACGATTTAGATCTCCAGCTGCAGCTGCTAAGCAGACTTTGGCACCGGCTGGCGTCTACAGCCCGACTCCGGCATCTTCTGGCTCGCAGATCTATGATGCCGACTACTCCCACGTATTCTTCTCCGCCTGCGGTAGGTCCTCGACGGCCACCAGCATGAAGGTAACAACCATGACTCCTCTATAGTTTCTACTAAGGTAGTTAACTCGATATTATGGTAGTACGTACACCGTGTTTACGCATTGCCACTCTGTTCAGGGCCAGCAACTGAAGCTTATCATCTAGGCAGTTGTTCTAGTCACTGTGATTCAGGCATGGATGTTCCTGATCTACAGAAGAGCGGCTGCTAGGCATAACAGGTCGCCCGTGAAGTATGGTCCCCTGATGCAGCGCGATAGAGAGAGGATGGCAAATCTGAACTACATCTACAACAACAACGAAGTGGAAGCTATCGCCATGCTCAGGATGAGAAGAGCCATATTTAACCATCTTGTGCAGACTTTCAGGTCTAGGGGGCTTCTCAAGGACATCATCAACTACTGTATAGAAGAGCGGGTGGATCTGTTTCTTCATATTTTAGGCCATAATCAGAGATTCCGAGTGATCCACAACACATGAAGGAGATCAATCGAGACAATTTCCCAGTATTTCCATCAGGTGTTGTATGCTGTTGGAGAACTAAGAGAGGAAATGATCAAGGCACCATCTGATCAAACCCCCGCAAAGATACAGGGCAACGGTCGATGGTTCCCCTTTTATATGTCAACCTGTATTTTTTTCATGACGATTCGTGTTTTTGTTCTGCAGAGAAAACCTTGAGTTATTTTTTATCAGGAGGCGTTGTTGTATCGCTCTTGAAGTCACGAATATCCTTTTATGGATGAATGTATGCGTTGGAGTTGCTGTCTTTTTTACTCTTTTATTAATCTCTCCCGTATAATGTTGGTCACCTCACCTGTCATGTGATATATGTGAACTTTTTTTTGCACGGGTATGTATAGACGTTCGGAGGTCTGTAAATTTGATTGACTTGTATAATAATATTGCTTGAGGGGTACAAAGTATATATGGGAGTATAAAACTTGTAGGCCAAGATTACTTAAACCGACTATAAAACAAACTCTAACAAATCAAAACCGACTCAACATTGTCTAGTCTAACATCCCCCGCAGTCTCATCGGCAAGCTCAACGACGTTGAGACTGGATCGTATGTTAATGAATGATGCAGTAGCAAGCCCCTTGGTGAAGATGTCAGCAAATTGCGGCGTGATTGGAACATGAAGAACACGAACTTGTCCAAGAGCAACCTTCTCGCGAACAAAATGTATGTCGATTTCAATATGTTTTGTCCTCCGATGCTGAACTGAGTTGCCCGCCATATAAACTACAGATATATTATCACAATACACAATGGTAGTCTGCTAAATTGGGCGATGAAGCTCGGCAAGAAGTTGACGCAACCATACCGTTTCTGCAACCACATGTGCAACCACGCGGTACTCAGCCTCAGCAGACGAACGAGAAACCGTTAGCTAACGCTTAGAAGATCAAGAAATCAAATTATTGCCAAGAAAAACACAATAACCAGATGTGGACCGATGAGTCTCAGGACATCCAGCTCAGTCTGCATCGGAATATGCTGTCAAAGTTGTTAGGGAAGAAGAATTAATATGAAGGCAATGATCAAGAGTTCCTTTGAGATATCGAAGAATTCTTTTAACGAGATTATAATGAGGAAGGCGTGGATCGTGCATGAAAAGACACGCTTGTTGAACAACATAGGAAATTTCGGGATGTGTAAGAGTGAGATATTGAAGTGCTCCTGCGAGACTTCATTATAGAGTGGGATCGAAGAATGATTCGCCGGTAGAAGAAAATTTAGAGGTGTTGTCGATGGGGGTGCGGGATGGTTGGTAGTCCGACATGCCAGCACGAGAGAGAAGATCGAGAGTGTATTTCCGTTGAGAAAGTTAAAGGCCAGAAGAATCACGAGTTACAGCAATGCCCAAAAAATGATGAAGCACACCTAGATCAGTCATAGAGAATTCGTCTTGAAGACTAGAGATGATAGAGTTGAGAAAAGTTTGGGTGGAGGCTGTGAGAATAATGTCATCAACGTAAAGTAGGAGATAGGCAATGTTATTATTTGATTGATAGACAAAGAGAGATGTGTCAGAGAGAGAGGGAATAAACCCTATACTTTGGATGAATATAGAAAAGCGCTGAAACCACGCACGAGGTGCTTGCTTTAGGCCATAGAGAGACTTTTTGAGAAGACATACATGATTGGGTGAACTAGGATCTTCGAAACCTAAAGGTTGTTGACAGTAGACAGTTTCTTGAAGAGAATCATGAAGAAAGGCGTTTTTCACATCGAGTTGATGAATAGGCCAAGAAGAGGAAACGGCAATGCTAAGAACGGTACGAATTGTGCTTGGTTTGACAACAGGAGAAAAAATTTCATCATAGTCAATTCCTTGTTGTTGAGAATAGCCACGGCATACCCAGCGGGCTTTGTAGCGAGAAAGAGTACCATTGGAGTGAAAATTTTGACGAAAGACCCATTTACCAGAAACAATGTTTGAATTAGAAGGACGAGGAACTAGTTGCCATGTATCATTGGTGACCAAAGCATGGTATTGTTTTTCATAGCAGTGGACCAGTTAGGATCGAGAAGAGCGGATTTGTAGGATTTTGGAATGGGAGAAAGTTTGGGTTGAGCTAAAAAATTAAGACGTTTGGAGGATAGACGAAAACCAGATTTGTCGCGAGTACGCATAGTATGATCATTGGTGGGTGCGGGAATAGGAATAGCATAGGAGGGTAATTGTGGGGAAGGAGATGGATCATGCTCAGAAGTGGGTGCTGAAGAGGGAGGCGTGACAGGGGGTTGGGTGATGCATCATATGAGGTTTCTGACGTGGCAGGAGAATGTATCGTTGGTGGAGAGGGTGGTACGGCGGCAGGCTGCGCGGCAGGCTGCCGTGAGGGCTCGGGAGAGTGCGCGACACAAGAAGTGAGCGAAGCGCCTGGCGCAGCAGATGTAGGTTCGGGCGTAGGGGTTTGTGCAGGGAATATTGGGATGTGTAGGGGATTAGGTGGTGTAGCTGAACGAGACGTGGTAGAGCGGTGGGTGGAGACCGAATCATGGGAAGATGCATTCAATAGAATTAACGTGACGAGAGACATGAACATGACCAGAAATTGGGTCAAAACATCTATAACCTTTGTGCTCATCGAAATAACCTAGAAAAACGCAAGGTAGAGATCTAGGGGCTAGTTTATGAGGGGAAGTGACATTAGTATTTGGAAAACAGAGACAACCGAATAGTCAAAGTTCAAGATAATTGGGATGACATAGAAAGAGGGAGTAGTATGGCGTGGTTTGTGGGTTAAGTTCGGATGGACGAATGTTGAGGAGATATGTGGTTGTGCGGAGAGCTTCGGCCCAAAAACGTGGGGGCATAGAAGCTTGGATAAGAAGGGTTCTAATTATGTCGTTTATAGTGCTGAGAGATCTCTCAGCTTTGCCGTTTTAAGGGGAAGTGTAGGGGCAGGAAAAACGAAGGAGAATGCCATGGTGGAGAAAGAAATTATGATGGTTGTTGTCAAATTCTTTGCCATTATCATACTGGATGAACCGAATGGGGATAAAGAAGTGAGTTGAAACATAGCGTTGAAAATTGAGAAAGCATCAGATTTTTTTCGTAAAGGAGAAGTCCATGCAGAATGAGTGAAATCATCCAAGATAACAAGATGGTATTTAAAACCAGAAATACTCTCAATAGGTGACGTCCATAAATCACAATGTAATAATTTAAAAGGAAAAGTACTAGAAGAAGTGAAAGAATTGAACGGAAGACGCACATGTTTTCCTTGTTGACAAGATTCACAAACTAGAGAATTATGACTATCACGATTACAAGGAATAGAGAAATTACTAAGAAGAGAATCTAAGACGATTTTATTGGGGTGTCCTAGACGTTGATGCCAAAGCTTGACTGAAGCAACGATGGATGAGGGTTGAGAAGCCGTGGGAACACCATGGAGGGAGTAGAGATCTCCATCACTATTGAAGCGAGCGATCTCTGCCTTGGTCAGAATATCCTTCACAGAAACACCAAAGGAGTCAAATTCGAGAGAAACAGGGTTGTCACGAGTGAATTGTCGAACGGAGATTAAATTTTTAATGAGATCAGGTGCAACAAGAATATTGCGAAGGATGAGAGGTTTTGTGGGTGAGAGAAGTTGTGCATTACCAACACCGGAGATAGAGATAGTAGAACCATTTCCAAGAGTTATAGAGGAAAAAGGTGATGAGGAAAAATTTGACAGCATATTATTCGAAGAAGACATGTGACTAGAAGCACCAAAATCAAAAATCCAATCGGTACCTGAGTTTCCTTGAGCAGCAAAGTGGTTCATGGCCTGGATAAATGCCGCTTGATCCCAGCTCGGTGACGAGGAAGAGGACGGCGACGGTGCAGGCAGCGGAGCAGGCGGTGATGGCGCATAGATCGGCATGTGGGCACCAACACGCGTCGAAGGAGAGGCTGGAGCACTGTACTGCTGGTAATATGTCGGACCAGGCATGTAGGTCGGTGCAGTCATGTAGGCTTGGTGCGGAGGGTGAGTGCCGAGGAGGCCCGGAGAGCCGGCGTGGGGGCTCATGCCTGGCGTCCAAGCGCCAGAGTACGCCGGGGGAGCACCAATCGGAGAGGACGCGGTCCAGGGCATGGACCAGGCCTAGACAAGCCCTGTCCACGGGTCGTGCATCGGGCGCCACCTAGGAGACGCAGGAGGTGTCGGGGCTGGAGGCGTCGGGCCACTAGGAGGAGCCATGGGTGGTCGAGGCGGCCAAAAGATAGGATTTTTTCCCTTGTAGTTCGGACTAGGGCGCCACCCCGGAGGTGGCTGCACCGGTGACGGAGGATGCGGCGCAGAAGCAGCAGGAGCAGGAGGTCGCTGAATCGCGGCGAAGACTTGATGGCACGCCTCTTTATTTGCGAGGGCACGGTCGGCCCACTGCAGCATAGATCGGACCTCGGCGAAGGTAGGATGGGACCGCATCATGGGAATAAAGGAGGCCTGCTTTTTGAAGCGGTCACCGAGCCCGACTAGGAGGATGTTGATCATTTGACGGTCGTCGACGGGGTCACCGAGCTCTTGGAGTTTATCGGCGACCATCTTGAGCTTTTGACAATAGACGCCGACGGGAGAGTCACCTTGGACGGTGTTGCGGAGCTCGGTGTGGAGGGTGTTGACGCGGGCGTCGACATTGTCTTGGAAGAGCTGTCGGAGGGCCACCCATAGGGCGGTTGCACTGGTGGCGTCGTGAAACACGAGATTAAAGATCTCAGTGGACACCCGCTGGTAGATCCATTGGATGATGGCGAGATCGTCCTTGACCCAGCGAGGATCGGTAAGCCGGGGAACGGCATTGTCGGCGACGTGGTCGAGAAGATTGCACCGACCGAGATGAACCTCGAAAAGATGACGCCAATTGTAGTAATTATGCTTTGGTAGATCTAAAGTGATTGGAATAAAGGGGCTAACATCTGAGATTGTATCGGCATAGTGGATAGTTGGGAGGGTAGGGGAGGATAGAGCAAGGGAGGTGTTGAAGGTTTGGCCGGCGTCACCCAGGGAAGCAGCGGCGGCGGCGGCCTTTTTGGTGAAGTAGTCGGGAGGGGGAGGAGGGGACGGTATCAGTGGCAGCGCCATGCACTAGGATCTAATTGTCTGATACCATGTAAATTTCATTGACTTGCATAATAATATTGCTTGAGGGGTACAGAGTATATATGGGCCTACAAAACTTGTAGGCCAAAATTACTTAAACCGACTCTAAAACAAACTTTAACAAATCAAAATCGGCTCAACATTGTCTAGTGTCTCTAGTCTAACAGGTCAACGAGTAACCATAGCCAAAAACGATTTGGCTACGTTCTCTACTTGGACACAAACGGTTAGGAGCACGCATAATATAACCAAGAACGACTCACACATGCATGTGTACCCTGCTGAACAAAAAATCGTCCCTCTAAGAGCTAGCACGAGTCGAACGCACACACGCGTGTTGGACTCGTCGCACGATGTATGTTTTCTGATCACGTGGCTCATCCGTGTGTGGATGAGTAGAATGCGGTGAGATTAGTTTGGAAAGGTAAAATCAAGTTACCCATTAATTACGCATCACATTTTGCATATTTGTTTTGTGCGGTAGTTTTTAGATGTTGCTTTCCCGTGATTCTAATGATCCTTTATTGTTTGTATATAATGTAGTTTTCTAGTTATTGGTTAAGAGACACAACACGATACACGATGCTGGGCAGCAGCACACACAAGCCCGAATGAAAACATGGAAAAAAACAAAAAAGAAGAAAACGGAGAGGGGTCGACTAGACGAGGAAGACCACAACCGCTGCGCCCTCCGAAGAATACCCACCACGCTCCTAGCCCCGACTCGCCAAGCACCAAGCAACACCATCAAGAGGGAAAGCGACCGCTGCTGTCCAGACCAGAGACTGGCCCTAGGGTTTCCCTCGGCACACAGAGGGGAATGGACGAAGGGAAGCCACGACGCCCTCCATGAAGGAAGATGCCACCCGCGGGCGGCACCGTGTCGGTGTCGGTCGAGCCGACAAGGATTTCTCCCGAGGACCCTATCCATAACCCCCGGACGCGCCGAAGCACAGGAGACCCGCGAGGGCGAGGCCTCGCCACCACCAAAACTTGCCGTCCACGGGCATGCGCCACTCCAGTTCCGACTTCGTCATCATCGTCTCACCGAGCAAACCAGCGCGAGGTCTGCAACATCGCGACACAGGTAGAAATGAACTGGGGCCCAAAGTACCGCGGTCGCGTGGGAGGGAACTTCCTCCACCACCGGAGGCGGTAGTCGACTGGACGCGGCGGCAGACAAACCAGACCCCCATAGGTCTGGTCGGGCCGAGTAGGCCCGTAAAGCCTCCGTGGAGGCAAACCAGTCCCATGGCGGTCCAGCCGGGCCCCGAGCCCGTAAAGTCCTCCACCGCGCTGGAACAGGCCGGCCAAAGACACCGAGGATCCCATCCATCCTAACCCACCAAGATCTGCAGCACAGCCAAAGCAAGGCCGGCCGGCCCGACCAACCCAGATCCGTGCCAAACTGAGCCCGATCTGGGCCTCCATGGCCACGCCCGCCTCGAGTTCTGCCTGCCACGAAAGCGTCGCGCTGCCCTGCCTCCCAAGTTTGCGCCGCCACGCTGACCCACCCATGCCGACGCAGGCCCTCCTAGGAGGTGAGCCGAGGCAACACAAGTCTAGATCGGGCACGAATGGGCCCAGATCTGGGCCATGCCACCCTGGCCACCGGCCCTGCCCGAGCCCTGTCTTACCGCTGAAGGGAATATGCCCGAGAGGCAATAATAAAGTGGTTATTATCGTATTCCTTATTTATGATAAATTTTTATTTTTCATGCTATAATTGTATTAATACGGAAACATTAATACATGTGTTTAATGAACAAAAAGAAAGTTCCTAGTTACACTTCTCTTATAAACTAGCTCGTTGATTAACAAGATGATCAAAGGTTTCCTGATCATGGACATTGGATGTTGTTAATAACGAGGTCACAACATTGTTGGAATGATGTGATGAACATTCATCCGAAGTATAGCATTACGATCAAAGTCATTGCGTTTATATTGCTATAACAGTCCTTAGACCATGAGATCATGTCAATCACTAACACCGGAAGAGTATCTTGATAACATCAAACGTCACACCGTAACAGGGTGACTATAAAGATGGGTTCAGTGCTACGAAGGTGTTATGTTGAGGTTCATGGATCAAGAGTGGAATTTGTCCATCCCAATAACAGAGAGATACACTCTGGGCTCTCTTAGTGATATCACACTAGAATGTTATATCACGGGAACAAGAAAAGAGTACATGTCGGTAACGAGATCAAACTAGGTATGAAGATACCGATGATCGAATCTCGGACATGTAATATATCACGAGAGAAAGGGATTGAGTTCCATGCGTATAAGGTTCACACAATCATAGAAGTCATCGTCGTTGAATATGTGGG
Organism: Avena sativa; assembly: GCA_916181665.1. Taxonomy (NCBI): domain Eukaryota; kingdom Viridiplantae; phylum Streptophyta; class Magnoliopsida; order Poales; family Poaceae; genus Avena; species Avena sativa. Next base: position 289,744,264 of record OV702279.1, read on the forward strand.
AGTCAGTACGGATATCCAGGTCCCGTTGCTGATTATTGATCGGAGAGGGGTCTCGATCATGTCTACATTATTGGCGAACCGTAGTGTGTCACACTTAAGGTATACCGACACCATTCGGAGCAAATGATATGCCAGAGAAAGAAAAAGAAAGCGCGGGAATTTATTTCACTAAACACCGATTGTTTCGAGTGAAATTACTGAAAGTGTTTCTACATGTGAAATGAAATACTAACAAGGGGTTATATGTGAATGTTTGTCCATTAAAGTAATTGACAAAATTCTGAATAAATAAAAGGAGTTTTATTTAAAGAGAGATTGCATTAAATTTGGTGGCAATTTAATGGGATTTTTGAGTGGGATTTTGAGTGGACAAATGAAGGAGCTAATTTTGAGTGGGAGCTCCACCCACATAATGCAGGAAGGGGTGGGGCAGCCACCATGGCCGTCGTCCACACCCCTTGGGGTGCCCCCCTCCTCCTATAAAAGGAGACCCTCTCCCTCTCTCTCACTGTCAACACCCAGATTTTTAATCCCAGATGCCTATTATGCCATATATCGCAATCCTAGGATTACCTTTTTTGCGAGACATAATAGATTGGATATCACAGTACATCATCCATTACAAACCATACATAAGGTCTTACAACAAATAAAGGATCTCATGATCCAGTCTTAATACAATCAAGTAGCAGAATAATGTAATGATAACAATAGCGTAGACAAGACTCCATGTTCATGGTCACAGGCAATGCTGGCGATGGGAGATGATCCTAGTTGTCATATCCTTCCTGCGGTCCATCCTCCTGATAGTCCTCTTCATAGTCTGGCCACGGGAATAGCCAGGGACAAAGCCATGAGTACTCTTTAAGTACTCGCAAACTAATACTAACAAGTAAGGTGGTTTTTGAGTAGGAGATACTAAGCTCTAGGTTGTTTTGCAAAAAGACAGATTTATCTCTACTGAGTTCAAAAGCAAGAAAAGCTAGTTGAAAGTTTTATAACACCTAAGTGGGAACTTGAATTTCATATCACAACTCTGTTGTGGTCAATTCATAGTCATAAATCATTTCATAAGTCATTTTGAAAACATCTGACGACGGAAAAATATGGCCACTCCAACTGTCCATAATAGAGGACACGGCTATTCGAATAGTTTGACACTCTGCAGAGGAAGTACACTTTCACCACAACATTTGATACATCCGCTAGGAACAATCCTGAATTCACCATACTCAGTATGCGGATAATCAATCCTAACCTTTCAATTACACGCCCTAGTATAGGCACCTCTCCTATGAGTTTGGCCTCCCAACCATGACCAACTATCATCTTGGGAACTGCACAGGTGGACAATCTTCACAAAGTAGCCTCATCTCAAACCTTGGCCGCAAGGGAACCCATACTAAGGTATATAAATTTCCATTCAAGCCCTACCCAAATTTTGGGTATTGTGGTTGTACGGTAATATTGGAATGGCATCGCATCCATACAACCATCAGTTTTATAAAGGGGTAAGGCTCATGCCTTAACATTTTCATCATCAAAATCATATGGTGCTCAAGAACACATGGCAAAACATTTCATTAGAATGACTCATCATTCTAGGGTTTTCATAACCATTTTCACCAAGTATTCCCATCTAAAGTGATCAAGTTTTATGTTTAGCACTAGCAACTATAGGTGGGGGTAAACACTAATGAGGGGTGGTAAACAAGTGTCAATGATCTAAGTTCCATCTCATTCCTCAGGATGACATCAAGATTATCTAACTTAGGACAAGTTTTATGCTCTTTATGCTACCTTCAAATATCTACAAGTCACCAAGTAAACTCAAACAAAAGCCTTGATAAAGAAATAAAATACTGAGCTTGCAAGTAAAACTAGGATGGGGTATCATCAAATGTATCTAACCAAGCATGCTTAATGCATTGCATAGGTTATCTAACTTTCATGGTTGCAAGTGTTAGATTGCATAATTACAAGTATAAGCTTGCTCAATTAAATGGTACTATTAGGCTTGCTCAGGTAATAGTTTGCCTTGTGCAGAGCAGTGGTTGAAGTTCTCCTTGGCTTCTTCCTCGTAGTATTCTCGTTCCTCCTCGTATCCTTGGTCGGTACTAGCGTCTATAAATAAATACGAGGTACACAATCACCAAACAATACTTAATTACTTCTATTTATCACACCAAGGTTTTCACTAGATGATATAGGATCATCACAAGCATTACAACCATTAAGGCAAACAGTTTTATTTCCTTTATTTTAGAAAAGTAATTTATACTCATTGAAAAACTACTTAAGGTTTAATATTATCCAACTAAAAAATGGTATCATGTTGACACATGTCATCACCACATATTTCAGTACTTGGGAATGTGATTTACTGTGTTGTCACAATTTAATAAGGTTTAACTTTTTTATTTTAATTCAATAAAGTGACTAGAATGACCTATGGGGCATTGTTTTATTACTTGACCAATATTTCTGCAAGTAAACCTCTATATTTTTATATATTCTGGAATGTATGGTTAAATGTGATTTTTTAGAGTTGGAATCAACTCAAAAGCTTTTAGGGTTGAGTTTTGAAAAATATTTGAATGCAGAAAAACTTCTGCTTTGTTATTTTTACCATGGGTGATCTACAAATCTAAATGGTTTGAATCCAATGGGCTTGGATTAAGCACTCTAGTACCTTTCAACAAAATTGGTTTCATGCATTTTGGTTTAGTGAATCGAGCTGGGTTGATTTTTGAATCTGGGTACGGAACTGAGTGTGAAACTAAAAGAATAAACCTAAATTTGAATTACTTGGTCGCGTGGGATGCTAACTGGGCTAGACCACTATGCACAGCGCGCGCAGGCTGGTGCAAAGCGGTATGAGGGGATGTGGACTGCACGATCAAGCTCTAATCCTACGGCTGTGGTTCATCGTCCACGTCGGGCAACGTCGGTGAGACAGAACCCTAGCGCGGCCAGTAGGGGTCGTGGGAGGCTCACCGGGGCTCAGGCGATGGTCGGCGACAGGGGAGAACGACGAAGTCGACGACAACAATCCTCCTGGTACTGGCAGCTCCTCCTGGGGTGGCTCCAATCAACGACTCCTTTCTTCCTACTCCGCGGCAGACTCCAGCCAAATTTCGACGATGCGCTGCTCGCCTTTCTCTGGGAGTGAGGTGGGGTGCTTCTGAGAGAGAGGGGAGTGCGATGGTGTGTTGAGTTCGAACAGGGGTGGCCTCTATTAATAGTGCCAGAAGGGGACCGAAGGGCGCGGGTGGAGCTCGTCGTGGTCGTCGGCACAACGAGCTACTGGCATGGGCGAAGGTAGGGGACGGTGATGTGCTCCCTGGCGAAGCTCAACGACCTGGTTACGTGGCTTGGGGCGGTGCGAGACGGTCAGAACATTGCGGTGCTCTGGGCGGGTCCGACGGGAAGTTTTATGGTGCACAATGGCTACGGGTCGCGCGACGGTGAACGGGCATGTCTGGGGTGTTCCTAGGGCGGTGGTGATCATGTCTACACACAGTGAGGGTGGCGCGCGGTCTGTGGGCATGTGTCGCATGCGGCGCGCTGGCGCGCTCTCGACACACTCACAGAGATGCTGAGCATGCTCGGGTTGAGTGGTCCAGGGGCTGGCTGCGCTTTGGCATCGAACAGGGGGTGGCGGTGGATGGTGGTGTGTGTCCGAGACAAGGTTGGCGAGGCTAGAGAAGCTTCTAGCTTGCTATCGACTGAGGGGTGGCAAGGTAAGCTCGGCATGGTCACCATTGATGGCAATGGCAAGCTCACAGTGGTGCTAGAGCTTGTTAATTGGGCTAGATGATCTACTAATAGCTTGTTGTGAACCAGAGAGGGAACAAGTTAGGCCAAAATCACTGCTCACAATAGTGTTTGATGTTTGTTTGTTTTGTGTCTACAAGGTGTTTGATGAAATGGCCGAAAGAGATTCAAATTTGAATTTTTGATTCAAACTTTGTGGGTGTACTAGTTACATACTCAGTAGTCCCTGGTTAGTTGTAAAGGTCAAGAGGTACTGGTTTGGTTGGTTTTTGAGAATGGGTGATCTTCCCATATGAACTAGATTCAATTTTGAAATGTCACTGGAATCAAGTTGCCAAATGTTTCTGTGAGTTTGAAAGGTGGGATTAGATTTACTTTTACTTGGTCTAGCAAGGGATGAAAAGAAATAGAAATTTTTCTGTTTGAAATCTTGGACTAGAAACACTCAAAGTGGTCTAGTGAGCAAGATTGGCAAAAATGACCATTTGCTTATTTGATTTGTTTTTGATTTTCTCTTGATTTGTTTTTTCTTGGAAATGATTTAGATGATGTTGTTTTCATCTTTAAACCATTCCTTGCTATTTAGAACAATCACACAAGTCCATTCATGCATTCATACAATCATCACATTCACACATGCATTCATATTGATTTGATTAACAAAAGTTTTTGTTAACCCTAATTTTGGTGATTGGAATTTGATAATCATTGTTCAATATTTTTGGGATGTTACAAACCTTCCCTCCTTAAACAAAATCTCGTCCCGAGATTTGAGAAAGAAAAATAAGAAAATTAGGATTTAAAAAGATCGGGAAACTCCGTCTTGATGTGATCTTCTTGCTCCCAGGTAGCTTCTTCTTCAGTGTGGTTACTCCACCGAATCTTGATCAACTTGATGCTTCTGGTCCTGGTGGTACTGAAATATTCCTCCAAAATATGGATGCGTACTTCGGGATACGTTAGGTCATCGTTGATCTCTATGGTGCGGTGATCAATGTTCTTGAAAACTTCAGTCTTCTCCGGAACTTCAAGGCATTTGCGAAGTAATGATATATGGAACACATTATGTACTGCTGACATCTCCTCTGGCAATTCCAGTTGATACGACACTTCTCCTCGATTATTCAGAATCTTGAAAGGTCCGATATATCTGGGGGCTATCTTTCCTTTGATATGGAAATGCTGAATTCCTTTCAATGGCTACACTTTGAGATACACAAAATCTCCGATATTGAAAGCGAGGTCTCGACGTCTCTTGTCGGTGTAACTCTTCTGTCTTGACTGGGCGGTCTTGAGGTGCTCACGGATCTTGTGAACTTTCTATTCTGCTTCTCGTAGGATGTCGGGTCCGAAGATCTGACTCTCTCCTACTTCCGAACAATTCAAAGGGGTGCGAGACTTCCTTCCATACATGAACTCAAATGGGGCCATTTGCAAACTAGCTTGATAGCTGTTGTTGTAAGAAAATTCTACAAACGGCAGACAGTCTTCCCATTTAGATCCATACTCTAGCACACAGGCTCTCAACATCTTTGAGTATTTGATTTACTCGCCCCGTTTTTCCATCGGTTTGAGGGTGATACGCTATGCTGAAATCTAGTCAGGTTCTCAGTCCTTCCTAGACTTTCTTCCAGAATCTCGAGGTAAACTGAGTTCCTCGATCCGATACAATGTTCTTGGGGACTCCGTGCAAACTGATGATTCTAGCGATGTACAACTCAGCTAACTTCGAACTCTGGTAGGTGGTCTTGACCGGTAAGAAATGGGCTACCTTGGACAATCTGTCAACTATGACCCAAATAGAGTCATTTCCCCTACTAAATGTAGGCAATCCGGTGATAAAGTCCATTCCAACTGAATTCCACTTCCATTCCGGAATCTGCAATGGTTGCAACAGTCCTGCAGGTCTCTGATGTCCCGCCTTGACTCTCTGACAAATATCACACTTGGCGATATAACTGCCGATTTCTCTCTTCATCTTATGCCACAAAAATTGCTGACGAGGTTTGATCTCGTCAATGCCCATTGTTATGGACTTGGGTTTTGGAGAAGATGGGGATGCTGGAGATCGCGGAACGGTTAGCAAACAAGCAACACGGGACACGAGGTTTACCCAGGTTTAGGCCCCCGGAGGGAAAACCCTACTCCTGCTTGTCTGCTCTTGATTACGGCGGAATCGGTGATTACAGGGGTGCGCAGATGCAATCTGGCGTGGAGGTGTGTATGCGAAAGTATGAGGTCGGAGATCTAGGTCGTGCCCTCCTGGCCTTTATATAGACTTAGGCAGGTCCCAGGCACAGATCTAGTCGGTTACAGGTTCTAGGGTTTACCCCTTTGAATTTCCTATCTACTCTAGTCTTGCTCTCCAAGGATCCGAAGGCGTCATGGTCCTTGGCCACCCGAAAGTCTTCATGGGCCGGCGTATATTTGCCGTGGGCCTTCCTTGGGCTGGACCAGGTATGCTGAGGTCGTGTATCCGCGGGGTATAACCATGTCAGTAGCCCCCGAGTGATCAGTCGAATAGTAGATTCGGCTGAGGACTCTTCAATCCTTTGGGTGCAACTCTGTCTTTCAAAAGAATGTGTAGGGATTGTTGATGCGTGTGCCTGACTCTCCCGACGGATCAGGGTCAGTTAACTGTCTTAGGACAAAACAACACGATCTTCTTCAGGTTCGAGTCCCTCGACTCAAACCCGGAACATATGCTGGCATAATTCAACTCAGGCCGTGGAGGACTTACAGGAGTGGAATTCCAGTGAATTTAATTGATGTACCCAACGCGTCCGTCAGGATTTTTCATCGCGCTTGTTGGCACGGGTTTATACTAGCAGAGCGCAGTCATGTGCGTTACCAGGCCATCAGATGATATCTGTAGGTCTTATCTTTGCGTCGCAGACACAGCATCCGAATTTTATCACCGTGGAGGTGTTTCGGGTGGCCAAGGAGAATGTTACTCACTTAGCGTTAATTGGGGCAGAGTTGCCGGAAAGTTTTTGCGTACTGATCCGAAAGATCGCAGTCGAAGATTTATAGGGTGCGCGACCAGCGCTCCCTATGGGAGTAGCCCCGGAGTGTCTGTTCGAGTCGTAGACTCGAGCGAAGACTTTAATTCAGCCGTTGTTCAGTGTCAGGTCTGTAGGACACAAATTCTTTTGGATGCTTAAACTATCCTCCCTATGGGAGTAGCCCCCGAGTCCGTAGTGGAGTCGTTGACTCAACGTAGGACTCAAAGAAATAGTTCTGTGTTGTAGAGTGTTGTTCATTTTTTGGGTGCACGGCCAGCGCTCCTGATAGGAGTAGCCCCCGAGTAATTAGTCGAATCGTAGATTCGAGTGAGTACTCTTAGCTTTGAAGCCGAAGAAATTGTGATTGTTGCTAGTATAGCTTTTGATGACGTCAGTGCTGACGATCAGTGACCTCAAGCGTCTGCTGCGCCAGAGATGACTTGACTGGACGAACATGGGTCCCACTTTCTGACCTTGAATTGACCGGTCACGCACGGCGTGGAGATAATTACGGCGTCGCCTCGATTTCCGCGCGTAGTGGACGGCGTGTTAGCGACGGTTCGTTGCGATGCTGACACGTGTATGGCCAGATCCTGCCGTTGGTGTTAGGTCTTCTCGATGGACGGTTGTCGTGCATTGTCTTCGTCTTTATAATCATTGGGGGAAATCATTAGTCTGTTTTCACCGCAGCCATTCTCGTTTTACTGCTCCCTTGTTCTCTGAGAGTTCTTGCTGCACGCTGGAATATCCTCGGACATTTCCTTCTTCCATCCTATGTTCTCGCCACCGGCGCCGCCGTACCGCAATGGGGAAGCCGAAGAAATACTCTTCTGCGGTTGGTACCAGCGCTGCTGGAGGGAAGAAGAGTGCTGCCGCTACTCGTGTCACCGACGGTGGCTGGCGGCGATCGGAGACGCGGGAGAGTGATCTCCGCAAGCTTCGTGAGCGGGGCTTGATCCCGCAGGATAGGGAGGCCATCAAACTCCCAGGCAACGAGGTAATCCCCCGTCCCCCCGCTGGGTTTCGGGTTATGTTCCTCGCCTTCGTTCTTCGCGGCTTTTCCTTCCTAGTCCACGACTTCCTTTGTGGACTTCTTTTTCTTTACGGCGTCCAACTGCATCATCTTTCCCCCAATTCTCTTCTTCACATTGCTTGTTTTATCACTTTCTGCGAGTGCTGGCTTGGTATCGAGCCGCACTTTGGCCTCTTCCGGAAACTCTATTCCATGAAGAGGCAATCTGGTTCGGATGGTGTTTATCCCATTGGGGGTTGCATCATCTCTCTGAAACCAAATCTTCTTTTCTTCTCTTTTTCCATGTCCGAATCTGTCCAGTACTGGCGGAGGCGATGGTTTTATATCCGCGACTCCACAGTGGCTGGGCAGGATTTTGGTCTTGCTCCTTTCGACCCCTCCCAAAAGATCGAGCCGAAGAGGTCCTGGAAAAACCAGATCTTGGATGGCGAGGTAGCGGAGATAGAGGCTCTCTATCGTCGAGTGGAGGATCTCCAGCTGATTCCAGAGAAGGAGGTGAACGGTGTGGATATCATCCGCACTTTTCTTAAGCGTCGGGTGCAGCCACTCCAGGCTAGGGAGCACCCGATGTTCCTTTATGCTGGCCTTCGTGATCCGACTAGGGTTTCAGCTGAGAAATTCTCCAAGGGATATCTCGACGGGGCCCTTCGTCCGCTGTTGAAGTTCAAGGATGGAGAGGATACCCCGGGGAAGTCGCTGACTTCTCCGTTCTCTGCTTCGCTTCCTGTTCCACAGGTGTAGATCCGTGCGCGTAGCGCTATTTTCGACTGCATTGTACTTGCACTTGTTTGCTAACAAATTTTCTTCTTATGCAGGAGTTCAAAGTGCCGGGCATGTCGCCACCGCTTCCCGAATTGTTTCCGGCTGCGCCGGACAATGAAGTGGTGGATTCCATGTCCGAGCTGCCATCGGCGTGCTCTCCGGCTGAAGAGGCCAACGAGTCGAGCGAGGACCACACTCGCAAGCGCACACAGAGCTCCAGCGAGTCTTCAGATGCCTCGATGATGGGGGAATACCAATCGGGGTATACCCACGAAGCGGATTCGCCAGCTGGATCGAGACGACTGGAACCTAGCCCTGAGCGGGTCGACTCGCCCAATACGGCGACTGGCGCGTGCTGGACCCAGACGAGTGGCGCCGACTGGAGGCCGAAGACGGCGACTTCAATACAAAGCCCACCAAAACCCTTGTAAACCCTAACTGGCTGCATATATAAAGCCACCAGGGGCACCCCCACGGGGCATCCTCCCTCACATCATATTACAGGCTCTCCCACATCTCATTAGATCTAGTCTCCCCTCCGCCTACGGCGGCTCCACTGTAAACCAATCTATGATCATATACTGGATTGATAGCAGGACGTAGCGATCCTCCACCGAGGGGACGTGAACCTGGGTACATCGTGTGCCAATCTCGCTCCCGGATTCTCCTACGTTGCCTTGCTCCCTCTACGTAAGCTACCCCCAGTAGCATCTGCCATGCAATACCACGACAGTTGGCGCCCACCGTGGGACAAGCGATGCATGGAGGGTGATAATCTGGGCGAGATCCCTCACAGTCGACAGCGGCAAATCGCACCTGACGTCCTGTTTGAGAACCGCCATGTCAGGTAAGGTTGGAGGTCAATCAGTGTCGTCCGGCCGCTGCCTGGCGTTGTCGGATTGAGAAACCAAGTATGAGAACGTAGAAGATTGACTCCACATGGTTGGCAGCTGAGTTTTAATTCCATCTGATTCTGTCACGCTTTGATTACTTTATATATTTATATTTTATTGAATCTAATCGGTTGCGTATGCATATTGTTGACACACTGATCGTGTGGGGAATCGGACCTGAAACATGGCGCCATGGAGCGATCTGTTATTGACAGGATTTGTCGGCTACAACGTCACGCGAGAGCAAGTCATGCGACTGCACACGATCGTTTCGCAGCGTACAGGACAAGAATTGGCATGATCAAGCACAAGTCCCAAGGAGCGGCGGTGCGCTGTTTACGTCTGAATACATGCCCTGCAACATGAATTATTCATGGAGACGAGGCGGAGGACCGTCGATGTCAGGAGGTCGTGCACACAGTCTCTCGGCCGCCAGTTCAGCCCAGATTAATTAATCCAAGCCATCATGGATTCGGCATCGCAGAATCGTCACATTCGGCGACTTGTCCGCCACGGACTCGCCAAGCTTACTCGCTGTCGCGGACTCGCCGTGTTAACAGCTAAGTTTCTTTACACTCGTATGCTAGAGTCCAAAACTTGTATGTATCCTCGTTCATTTTTCAAAGCCGACCATGCAATCAGTTTTTTCAGAGCCAAAATCATACTTGGGATCAGTCAGTTTTGTCTGCTGTTTATTCGCGTCCGTCGAAGTAGTGAGGCTGGGTACCAAAAGGCCGACCTTGTCTCCGGGTTCAACAGTCTGGCATCGCGTCCCTGTTATCCGGCAAGCGTTTGATGCTGGAGGTCTGCCTACTCATGAAAAGACACGCATAAACCTTACATACTGCCCATCGATCCACATAGCAAAACAAAATGGTGTCTTTCTCGCCACTCGCCGCGCTCACGGACTCAGTGCGCTCCAGACAGTGGCACTCGCCGGTCTCACGCCATCTCCGTCCGCCGCGTCGACCCCGTGTCCACCGCGTCGACTCTTTCCGGCTACGTCGAATGCGTACGCCGCGCCTGCTAAGGGACCTTCATCGTCCGAGTCGCCAGAGAGAGTCGCATGCCACGCTGCATGGACTCACCACTGGGCGTCTCTTTCCCCGGGAAAAATCAGTTCTCCTTTGTCAACCTTTGAAAGAGCGACTCGCAACGGCCAAGTAGTGCGGACGAGGACTCGCAAACCGAGCCTCGGTTCGTCCACGAAAAACGCTAACCGAGAGCCATCATTGGAGTCGCCTTGCTCGACTGGCCTTCCGGGCCAAGACAAATGGTAGTGCTACACAAACAGCACCATGTCCTCCTCAACCTTAGACAGTGTGACTCGCACGGCCAAGTACTGCGGACGAGGACTCGCGAACCGAGCCTCGGATCGTCCAGGAAAAACTCCCAGCCGAGAGCCGTCTTTGGAGTCGCCATGCGACTGGCCCCCCGGGCCAAGACGAGAGACTCGCTAACAAAAACAGCGCAATCAACATCATCGCGGACTCGCAATCATCGCGAACTCGCCACAATCGGGGAGTCTCCCCTCACGGACTCGCAATCATCGCGGACTCGCCACACTCGGGGACTCTCCCCTCGCGGACTCGCAATCATCGCGGACTCGCCACACTCGGGGACTCTCCCCTCGCGGACTCGCAATCATGGCGGACTCGCCACACTCAGGGACTCTCCCCTCGCGGACTCGCAGTCATCACGGACTTGCCATGCTCTGGGACTCTCCCCTCGCGGACTCGCAGTCATCACGGACTCGCCATGCTTCGGGACTCTCCCCTCGCGGACTCGCAATCATCGCGGACTCGCCACGCTCGGGGACTCGGTGTGCTACAGACAACGCCACTCGTCGGTCGCCCAACCTCGGGACTCGCCGCGCTCGGGGACTCGGCGCCCGCCGGTCGCTCGACCTCGCCACTCGCCGCGCTCGGGGACTCGGTGCCTGCCGGTCGCCTGACCTCGCCACTCGCCGCGCTCAGGGACTCGGTGCCCGCCGGTCGCTCGACCTCACCACTTGCCACGCTCGGCAGCAACCACTACTATTTTCAAAATATGAGCCTCAAGTCGCCTCTGCAAGCCAACTCGAGCCTCGGGGACTACTCCTAGGCATGCTGCGTGTACGCGTGGTTCCACGACCGCGGTTCGCCCTCATCGACTCGCCACCACGGACTCGCCCTCGTGTACTCAACACGCTCAGGGACTCGTCACCGTGGACTCGCCCTCGCGTACTCAACACGCTCAGGGACTCGCCACCGCGGACTCGCCCTCGCGTCCTCAACGCGCTCGGGGACTCGGTGCTCTACAGACAGCGCCACTCGCCGGTCGCCCAACCTCGGGACTCGCCGGTCGCTCGACCTCACCACTCGCCACGCTCGGCGACTCGGCACGCTCCACGTTCGGGGACTCGCCGTAACTAGCGGCCTCACCGACACCCTGCGTCTTTCGCCAACTGGCCATCACCGACTGGCTCACGCCGAACGCCTCCCGCTTCACGGTTCTTTTCTCTGTTCAGGAGCTCGTTGCCGATTCGCCACGACCCATCGCCAAGACTCTCTGCGCCCTGCCTCAAGCCCGCGTCGAATCGACAACGCGCTCGGGGACTACTGATGGGGGAATACCAATCGGGGTATACCCACGAAGCAGATTCGCCAGCTGGATCGAGACGACTGGAACCTAGCCCTGAGCGGGTCGACTCGCCCAATACAGCGACTGGCGCGTGCTGGACCCAGACGAGTGGCGCCGACTGGAGGCCGAAGACGGCGACTTCAATACAAAGCCCACCAAAACCCTTGTAAACCCTAACTGGCTGCATATATAAAGCCACCAGGGGCACCCCCACGGGGCATCCTCCCTCACATCATATTACAGGCTCTCCCACATCTCATTAGATCTAGTCTCCCCTCCGCCTACGGCGGCTCCATTGTAAACCAATCTATGATCATATACTGGATTGATAGCAGGACGTAGCGATCCTCCACTGAGGGGACGTGAACCTAGGTACATCGTGTGCCAATCTCGCTCCCGGATTCTCCTACGTCGCCTTGCTCCCTCTACGTAAGCTACCCCCAGTTGCATCTGCCGTGCAATACCACGACACTCGACTCCGCCGACTCCTAGGAATCCGCTGTGGCTTGAGCGTCACAGTGATGGGCATGGAGGCTTTTCCTCTCCGATTCCTGCCGTTCCCGTGCGGGCTGTGGCACCACACCCGCCGGCGAAGCGGAAGAAGGAAGAAAAGAAGGAAGAGAAGAAAGAGGAGAAGAAGGTTCGAAGGACCCCTCCTGTCTTCGACTTAAGCGACCTTGACTCGTAAGTTTTTCTTAGTCTTGTATTACCTTTTATTGCCTGTTTACTTTGTTCGTGTGCTAACTTGTCCTGGTGCAGCCATTCTTCCAATGACTCCTCCAGTGATGGTGCTCGGGAGATGATGGGGGAGTCGAAGGTCGTGCTTCCTCATCCTCAGACGGTGGCCACCTCTAAAGGCGCTGCTCCAGATCCTTCTCCGCAGGAGGTTCGGGTGGTTGCACCTCAGAAGGCTGCAAGCAGACCTTCGGAGTCGCCGTCGAATCATGTAACTATTTTGCTCTCTGCCACGGGGGGAGCCCCTGAGCCTTTTTTGAATGATATGTTTCTCTTTCCCACCTCGGGGGGAGCCCCCGAGCATCTGTAGGGTAGTTTGTTGCTTGTTTTTCGTATCTCGGGGGAACCCCCGAGCATGTTTCCTATGCGTGACTTGCTTCTGCTCATTCTTTTTGGGCGTAGCCCACGGGCCCTTCTTTTACTGGTGGTTCTTGTTTTCAGCCTTTTGTGCAGGGTGCCAACCAACTGGTGCAGCAGCACCTGACGTTGGAGGCCAGCCTCAAACAACTTCAAGGTATTGTTATGCCTTGGTCTTTTGTTTTTTCTTGCATTTTGTCCTTCGATCCGACATTTGTATTGCTTGCTGCAGAGGATCACAATGCCTCTCTTCGTGAGATTGATGCTCTCAAAAAGATCCTTGGTCAAGCGAAGAAAAAGGCTGAGGTCGCCGTTGGTGCGAAGGAGCGCCTCGAGCTGGAGCTGGCCACTGCGGCCGAGGCTAAAGAGCGCCTGCAGCGGGAGGCCACGGACCGTGAGGAGCAGCTTGCCACCGCCACGGCTTCGCGCGAGAGAGAGGTGGCCGGCAAGCTTATGGCGGCTGCCAAGGCTGTTTCGGGTGAGTATCTTCACCTTCCTATTTTGATTTCCTTGTCTTTCTTTTGCAGTGATGTCGTTCATTCTTCTTCCTCGTTGTCTTAGATGCCGCAGGCATAGAGTTTGATCGCGATGCTCTGGAGCACGGGAGTGCTCTGGATGATGCTCCTGCGACGGTCGAAGATCGCTGCAGCACCGTCGTCAACTCGCTTGCCAAGGCCAAGGAGGTCCTTGGGCGCTTCTACAAGGATCTTGTCCCCAAGGGCGCGGCCCTTCATGATGTTGATGCTCTGGCGGAGGCACTGTCAGCCGAAGCACCTGCGGCGTACAAGCGCAAGCAGAAGGGCATCGGCGCATCCGTCGGGCTGGCAATGGCCTTGGCGGCTGGAGATGAGCTGGACCTTCCCCAGGTCACTTCCCGGATGCCGACGATTGCTGATGGATCCGAGGTATCCTTCGCTACCTATGTTGCTCGCTGTAAGCGTTATGGGCCGAAGCTGATTGATCTGCTGGCCGAGTACGCGCTACGGCAGCAGGGGGAAGCCAAGGCGAGGCAATCCGGCTCCGAGGCTACTCAGGGTGCAGCTTTGTAGGCACTGTAGTTATAGGATAGTTGTAGCTTCTTTTGTTGTAATTATTTGATGAACAATCCTGGTGCCACGTAGTGGCTTTTGCTCCATTTAATGAATTTGTTGAGTTATGTGATCCTTTGTCTGCGTGTTTATGTCTTTGCCTTTCTGTTGATCTAGGGTCCTTCGGGTGCTGATCCCGTTGACACCTCGCCTGCAGCGCGGCTGGAGCCATCCTTGGATGATGCGTCGCAGCTTGCGTTTCTTCGAGACCGTGTTCGTAGTCTCGAGAAAGAGTTGCTTGGGGTGCGTGGCCATGCTGACGTTTAGAAATCCAAGGCGGATCGAGGTGCTGCCAGAGAGGAGTACTTGATGGCGGAGTTGCTTCGATTATCCGAGCAGCTTCAGTGTAAGTTTTTCAAGCTGTTGCCCATTTCTTCGGATGCGCCTGCTGGCCTTGCATCTTACTTTTTTGCAAGTATTGAAGGTGCTAACCTTGCTCCAAGGGAGGAGAAAGAGTGTGTTGCTGTTCGGGTCAATTGCTTGACTCAACAGGACATGGAAGCCGGCGGGTTCTTCTGGATGGATCGTGACCGTGCCATGGTCCTTGCGACGGTGCAAGATCGCGTTCACCAAGTATCGCGGGTGCTTCGTCAGGTGCAGACTTCACTCGCGTTGGTTCTGCATGTGATGTTTCCGCTGGATGTTGCACCGTCAACCCTCTCTGGTCTTCTGTCGAAGTTTCGGAACGTGCATCATGTCAAGGAATTGGTGCGGCATCAGCTCATCACAGGGGTGAAGACTGCGATGTCCCTTGTGAGGCTGCATCATCCTGATGTAGATCTTTTCGCTGTAGCGGCTGGGCCACCCCTTCGGCCAGATGGTGGTGTGTGGGATATGCGTCCGCATTACGCGGCTGTAAGGCAGTATGCTGAAGAGATCGTAGATCTGTTTGAGCAGCGTGCTCAGGTTATTCTTTAGAGTAGGTAGTACCTGTAAAAGCGATAGATGTAAAATTTGTATATATTTGACTGGGCGTGTTTTGCCCTTTGTTATAAAGGTTTGGTTGTTTTTTGAGCACGTAGTGCTTTGTTCGCATACGTGTCCTTTTCGTTAGCCTGACGTGGTCATCTACTCAGGTGTACATGTGTTATCCTTAGTCGATAAAATCGTGAGGTGGGGGGAGTCCCCGAGTGCGTTTGTAGCATGGAGTAAAAGTGCGAATAGAAAACAAAATTTTGGGGCGAGACACTTAGCTTTATTTATATCGTAATGGAGGAGGTACATTGTTCGGCTGGGTAGCCTTGGCTGAATAGCCTTATTGAAAGTAAAGGGGTAGGTAGCTAGGGGTAGAATCATCGCAGCTGTGCGACGTTCCATGGGTTGGTGTATGCGACTCCAGACTCCACGTGCTTGAGGCGATAGGCGCCACCTGGGATGACTTCGGTGACGATGTAGGGTCCTTCCCATGGCGACTCGAATTTCTTCGGTCGCTCTTGCTTGAGTCGCAAGACTAGGTCTCCTCCGAAGAAGGACCTTGGGCGCAGCCGTCGGCTGTGGTAGTTGCGGAGACTCTGCTGGTACACCGCTGATCGAGCTGCTACTATGTCTCGTGCTTCGTCGAGTGTGTCGACAGCGTCTTCGAGTGCAGCCATGGATTCGGCTTCACTATAAGCGATGACCCGGGGGTCCTGGTGGCGTACTTCGGCTGGTAGCACGGCTTTGGCTCCGTGCACCATGAAGAACGGCGTGTAGCCGGTTGAGCTGTTTGGCGTGGTGCGCAGGCTCCATAGGACGGAGGGTAGCTCTTGCGTCCAGGCTTCGGCGAGTCGCTCGAGTGGGCTCATGAGGTGCTTCTTGATGCCAGCCCCGATTAAGCCGTTGGCCTTTTCCACCTGCCCGTTCGTTTGCGGGTGCGCCACAGAGGCGTATGTGATGTTGATTCCGAGGCCTTCGCATAAGTCTTGGAATTCTTTGGAGATGAAGTTCGATCCATTGTCGGTGATGATGCTATGTGGTACGCCGAACCTGTAGACAATGGATTCAAAGAACTTGACGGCAGTCTTGCCCTTTTGGTTAGTGACCGGCATGGCTTCGATCCACTTGGTGAATTTGTCGACTACGACCAGGAGGTAGACGTGCCCCCCTTTCGAGGACCTTGGCAGTTTTTCGATCATGTCGAGGCCCCATTGGGCGAAGGGCCAGGCCAAAGGTATGGTCCTAAGCTCTGACCCGGGTGCGTGTGGCTTGTCGGCGAACCTTTGGCACCCTTTGCATCTTCGTACGATGTCTTTTGCATTGTTCATGGCCGTTGGCCAGTAGAATCCAGCTCGTAGAGCTTTGGCGACAAGGGAGCGACTGCTTGCGTGATGGCCGCAGATGCCCTCGTGGATGTCTTGAAGTATGGTTTTCCCGTCACCGATGGTGACGCACCTTCGTAGTACACCCGAAATGCTGCGCTTGTACGGGCCATTGATGATGGTGAAGGCTTTTGACCGGCGAGATATGCGCCGGACATCCATCGGGCTATCAGGTAGTTCTCCGTCTATCAAGTACTGGAGGTATGGTCGTGTCCAGGTTTCTTCGACTGCCATGACCTGCATCAGGTTGACCACGGCGAACTCTATGTCCAGTTTTTCGGGTCCTTCATGACCTTCGGGTAGCATAGCCCCCGAGTGTTCTGCTTCTTCTAGTGATCCCTTGGAGAATTTCCGCTTGATGGATGGCACGCAGATCTGTTCGAGGAACACACCTGGTGGCACCCTTGCGCAGGTGGAGCCGATGTTGGCGAGTCTGTCGGCCTCCTCGTTGCTTTCTCTTCCAACGTGCTGAAGCTCGCAGCCGTCAGATTCTCCCTCGAGTGAGTTGTAGAGTGCGTGGTACGTGATCATGTTTTTGGCGTGTGCGTCGCACTCATTCATCGTCTGTTGGACGGTGAGGTTGGAGTCACCGCAGATGACCAGGCGCATTGCGCCGCAGATCTTTGCCATCCTCATGCCGTGGATGAGGGATTCGTATTCGTCCTCGTTATTGGAAGCTCGGAATTTCATCCGAAGGACGTACTTCATCTTGTCGCCCTGCGGGGAGGTCGGTATGACCCCGGCTCCCGCTCCAGCTTCCCGCTTGGAGCCGTCGAAATGCATCATCCATGACTACGACATGTCTTGGGTGTCTGGTAGCTGCAGCTCCATCCAGTGTACAAGGAAGTCCGGGAGGACCTGAGACTTGATTGCGAGTCTCTTCTCGTAGACGATGTCTAGAGGTGACAGCTCGATGCCCCATAGGGCCACACGTCATGTGGCCTCCGGATTGTTCAGGATGCTGTTCAGGGGTGCTTCGTTGATGACCATCACCTGGTGCTCCTGGAAATAATGGCTCAGCCGACGAGCCATCATGAACACGCCGTAGGCGAGTTTCTGGTAGTGAGGGTACCTCTGCTTTGTTGGCGTCAATACCTCGCTGAGGTAGTAGATTGGGCGTTGGACCCCGTGGGTCTTGCCTTCTTCAGGTCGCTCGACCACTAGTACAGTGCTCACCACCTGGTGTGTAGCTGCTATGTACAGCAGTAGGGGTTCGCGCTCCTTTGGCGTGACCAAGACGGGCGAGGTAGACAGAAGCCGCTTTAGATCTTCGAATGCGTCATCCGCCTCAGGCGTCCACTCGAATTTGTCGGCTTTGCGCAGTAGCTGGTAGAAGGGCAGTGCTTTCTCGCCCATGCGGCTGATGAATCTGCTTAATGCCGCTATTCTTCCTGCAAGTTGTTGGACACCTTTGAGGATTTTCGGCTTCTCCATGGCCATGATGGCCCGTATTTTCTTCGGGTTCGCCTCGATCCCTCGCTGGGAGATGAAGTAACCAAGCAGCTGACTCGATGGGACGCCGAAGGCGCACTTTTCGGGGTTAAGCTTGATCCTGTAGCGATCGATATTATCAAACGTCTCGCGGAGATCGTCGATGAGTGTTCTCGCCTTCCTGGTTTTGATGACTATGTCGTCGACATAGACTTGGACATTGCGACCGATCTAGTCCTTCAAGCATGCCTGCATACACCGCTGGTACGTGGCACCTGCGTTCTTTAGCCCGAAGGGCATTGTGTTGTAGTAGAACACTCTGAACGGCGTGATGAACGCCGTTTTCTCTTGGTCTTCGACCTTGAGTCGAATCTGGTTGTAGCCTGAGTAGGCGTCGAGGAAGGAGAGTTTTTCGCATACTGCGGTCAAATCAATGATCTGGTCGATCTGAGGAAGAGGGAAGTGGTCCTTTGGGTAGTGCTTGTTCAGCGACGTGAAGTCCACGCACATCCGCAGGATGTCCGTGTCCTTTTTGGGGACCATCACTGTATTGGCGAGCCACTCGCTTTCTTTAATCTCCCTGATGAAGTCTGTGGTGAGTAGTCTGTTGATTTCCATCCCGATGGCTTCGGCCCGTGGCTCGGACAGTCTCCGAATGCACTACTTGACGGGCTTGGTGTTTGGAAAGACGTTGAGTGCGTTCTCGGCGAATTCCCTGGGAACTCCTGGCCGCAGGACACCAGGCGAAGATTTCCCAGCGCTCACGGAGGAATTCGACGAGCGTGCTTTCCTATGCGGGGCTGAGATCGTTAGCGATCAGCGCCGTCTTGGAGGCATCTGTCGGGTGGACCTGCACCTTCTTTGTGTTGACGGTGGAGTCGAAAGACATATCAGGTGCGTTTTGTCGTGCGACTGGGGGTGCCCTGTTGTCCGTCACCTCGTGGAGCCTTACAAGCTCCTCCTGCATGCCGAATGACTGGGAGATTCTGTTGAAGTCCCTGTCGCAGTGGTCCGATCGGGTGAAGCTCCCGTGAACCGTCCTGGCATCTTGAGTTGCAGGTACGCGTAGTGTGGTACTGCCAGGAACCTTGCGAATGCTACACGCCCGAGGATGGCGTGGTATTGTGATGGCCAGTCCACCACTTCGAACTCGAGCCGCTCGCATCGGAAGTTGTCCGGTTTGCCGAAGATGACGTCGAGCCATATCTTTCCCAGGGGGAATATGCCTTCCCTGGGACGATGTCGTGGAACATTGTGTCTGATTGTTCCAGGCTCCACAGCGTGATCCGCATTGCTGCTAGAGTGCTTGCGAACATCAGGTTGATGCCGCTGCCGCCGTCCATAAAGACGCGGCTCATCTCGAAACCTCCGATCTGTGCCTCCAGCACCAGGGCAGCATGACCTGGGCGAGGGATCTAGCAAGGGTGATCTGAACGGCTGAACGTGACGCGGGACTCCAATCCGCTGAGGTACTCAGGAATGGCGGGTGGAGTTGTCACGGCCAGGTTGATCTGACGGGTGATCTTCTGCACCCTATTCGTTGGGCGCCCCTTCTGGATCATCAGTGCTCCTTTCGGCGGGGGATACCCGTGCCCAGCATTGTTCTGTGCTGGTGCGACCGGTTGGTTTGGGCCTCCTACAGGTGGCGGTGGAGGAGCTCCATGCGCTATATCTCCTGGTGCGGGTGCGTTCCCAAATCTAGGGGTGGAGCTTGCTGCCTCATCTGAACCATGCTTTCGCTGAGCTTCAGGAACTCGCGGCAGTCCTTGAGCATGTGGCTTGCCTTCTTCTTACCATCCTGCTTGTCGATGTAGAAGTGGATGGTGCATGGACACGACAGTTTTTCGTATGATGAGGGTCCGTCGTCACGACCGCGGCGCTGCCACGACTGTGCTGGGCGTCCTCCATCGCGGAAGTTGCCTCCGCGGTATCCGCCGCTGTTGCGGTTGGCATCGTTGCGGCGATCGGCGTAGCCGGCCGCGACCATGTCGGGTCCATCGCGATCGTCGTAGACGCGCGGTCTCCTCTTGTTACGGCGCTCCCGTCGTCGGCCGTAATCGTCCTCTTCCTCCGATTGTGCCCGGTGGACGGAATCTTTGCCGTCGGCCCACCTGTTGGCGATGTCCATGAGGTGGTCAAGTGTCTTGGGCTTGACGCGCCCAAGTTCCTCCTTGAAGTCCTGGCGCTTGACGCCGTCCTTGAAGGCGTCGATGGCCCTTTCTTTCGAGATGTGCGCCATGGAGTTCTTGGTGTTGGACCAGCGCAGTATGTATGAGCGAATGGATTCGCCCGTTCGTTGAGTACAGTCTCGCAACTCCTCGATCGAGGCGGGCCTCTTGCTGGTGCCTTTGAAGTTTCGGATGAAACTGTAAGCCAGCTCATCCCAGCTTCGGATGGATCCTGAAGATAGGCTGCTAAGCCAGATTCGGACTGCGCCTGTCAGCTGCAGCTGAAGGCATTGCATGGCGGTTTCCTTGTTTCCACCGTGCAGCTTGACGGATGACAGGTGGTCGCTGAGCCATGCCTTGGGGTCCTGTGTGCCGTCGAACTTCGGAGTATCCGAAGGAAGCTTGAAATTTCGCGGTATCCGTGTCCTTCGGACAGATCTGCTGAAGCACCGGGCTCCGCAGAGTTCTCCTTCGTCTTCGTCCATCTCGGATTCAGACGAGCATGCGTGCTTGGCTCGCGCTTTGTCGATTTTGCGCTGTGTTAGTGCATCTCTGGTGTCGTAATCGTGTCTGCGATGACACGAGCTCTTGTGCCTTCGAGGAAGGTCATGGTCCTCTTCTTCGGATGAAGGGGTGGGGCTGCGGTCGAATCTGACAGTAGCTTTCTTTTTCGGCTCCGTAGGAGCTTCTTGATGGAGCGCAGCTCCGACGAGTCCAAGTCCGGTGAGTGCGGACTTGTGCATGGCTCTTTTCGGGTCCCCCTCCGGAGGTGGGTTGGACGCGAGGTACACGGTGGCTGCCATGATCGCAGCTTGCGGTGTCTTCGGGATGATGTTGCCATCGGCATCCATCTCCATGAAGGATGCGTGTAGGGTTCGGGTCACCTCATGGCGCTCCTTGGGGTCCATGTTCTCCGTTCGGGAGTGGTTCTTGTTGCCGTGATTTCCGTTCGAGCTGGAGCCGATGCCCATGACGGAGAGCGCAGCTCGTTGCGCGCTGGACTCCGAGGCTGCTTGCTTGCGTTTGTCAAGCACCTCTTGCATCTTGACCTGCTTCTTGTGCTCCTCGATCAGGAGCAAGTGGTATGCCATCAACAGGTCCCGTGAGGCATCTGCGGGCAGGATCGTGCTGCCCGCCACGGCGGCGCGTGCCTGGGCCCATCCTTCTTTGCTAAGGCGGATGACCTGGCCGGTGTTATCCCCTTCGGGTGGGGGGGACTGGCTTCTTCTGTTCCCATCATTTTGGTCCCGCGGGTTAGGTGGCGGGTTGGGCGGCGGGTTGGGCGTTTGCTGATCCACGTCGCTCTGGATGACTACGGCGCATTGGTAGCGCTCGTAGATTGGTCCGCTGCTGCCGCAGCTTTCGGATCCGGAACTGTAGGTCCCTTCATCCGATGGCGGATCGCACAGATCGAAGTTGTAGCTGCTGCTGTCGTATGAATCATCTGTTGATGATGATGTGCGTAGCACAGGGTGTGGGGACCATGAAGCGGGCCTGATTGATGGTAGGGGCACCCGCTCTGGGAAGCGGAGGGTGCCAGTTTGCCCCACCTGGAAGAAGAAGCTCCCGAACAGGATCTCGAGTCCGTCGCCTACGGACTCGAAGTCCTTCATGGTGGCTGGTGAGTGGGCGGTGAAGTCGAAAGCGCCGAAGAGGAGGTGACTCTCCATCGCCGCAGAGTTGTAGATCGCTCGGGTTGGGACCGTCACGATCGCACAATCAGCGTCCCCAGTTCCCACAGACGGCGCCAATTGACGAGGTTTGATCTCGTCAATGCCCATTGTTATGGACTTGGGTTTTGGAGAAGATGGGGATGCTGGAGATCGCGGAACGGTTAGCAAACAAGCAACACGGGACACGAGGTTTACCCAGGTTCAGGCCCCCGGAGGGAAAACCCTACTCCTGCTTGTCTGCTCTTGATTACGGCGGAACCGGTGATTACAGGGGTGCGCAGATGCAATCTGGCGTGGAGGTGTGTATGCGAAAGTATGAGGTCAGAGATCTAGGTAGTGCCCTCCTGGCCTTTATATAGACTTAGGCAGGTCCCAGGCACAGATCTAGTCGGTTATAGGTTCTTGGGTTTACCCCTTTGAATTTCCTATCTAGTCTAGTCTTGCTCTCCAAGGATCTGAAGGCGTCATGGGCCTTGGCCACCCGAAAGTCTTCATGGGCCGGCGTATATTTGCCGTGGGCCTTCCTTGGGCTGGACCAGGTATGATGAGGTCGTGTATCCGCGGGGTATAACCATGTCAATTGCTCCTTCAAATCCTGATACATCTTTGTTCCTCCGGGGTGGATAGAATAAAGAGTATCATGGGCCTCTTTCAAAATAGTTTCCTGCAATTCTGAATCTGCTGGTACACAGAGACGTCATTTGTACCACAGAACTCCTTCATCCTCGGTGAATCCGGGTACTTTGCCTATACCGATACGACATTTGATTCCGTCGATACTAGCATTTCCTTTCTGGGCCTCCTTGATCTGACTGATCAAAGTGGGTTGAAGTTTTATGCTAGCCAAAAATCCTTCACTTACTAATTCCATTCTAAAATCTTCCATCTCCTTGTGCAAACTTGGTTGCTCCTTCAGAATCATGGAGTTCAAGAGGCATGACAATATGCTAAGGGCATCTGCTACCACATTGGCTTTACCGGGGTGATAGTGAATGTCCAGATCATAGTCCTTGATTAACTCAATCCATCTTCTTAGCCTCATATTCAGCACCTTCTGAGTGAATATATACTTCAGGCTCTTGTGATACGAATAAATCTCACAACGGTTTCCCATCAGATAATGCCTCCATGTCTTCAGGGCTAGAGCTACGGTTTCTAGTTCAAGGTCATGGGTTGGGTATTTTGTTCATGCTGCTTCAGTTGTCGGGATAAATAAGATATAACTTTTCCTTCTTGCATTAGCACACATCCGAGACCGATCTTGGATGAATCACAATACACATCAAAGGGCTTCGTAATATCCGGCATGATCAAGATTGGGGCTGAAATCAATCTCCTCTTGAGTTCTTGAAAACTCGCTTCACACTTGTTCGTCCATTCGAACTTCTTATCCTTCTTCAACAATTGGGTCATGGGTCTGGCGATACTCGAGAATCCTTCTATGAACTTGCGGTAGTATCCCGCTAATCCGAGAAATGCACGAACTTGGGTTTGGGTGGTTGGGGATTGCCAATATTCCACATCCTTCACCTTTGCAGGGTCAACGGCAATTCCTCCGGCTGATACGATATGTCCGAGGAATCCTACCTCCTGTAGCCAGAATTCACATTTGCTAAACTTGGCATATAGATGATGCTCTCTAAGGGTTCCAAGAATGGTCCTTAGGTGTAGCTCATGTTCTTCTTCTGATTCAGAATATATCAGAATGTCATCAACGAAAACAACGACAAACTTATCCAGGAAGTCCATAAAAATCTATTCATGAGGTTCATGAAATAAGCGGGGGCATTGGTTAATCCAAAAGACATGACAGTATACTCATATAATCCATATCTAGTGGTAAAGGAAGTCTTTGGAATATCCTCTGCGTGAATCTTGAGTTGATGATAACCAGTTCTAAGATAAATCTTAGAAAACACTTTGGCACCAGTCAACTGGTCAAACAGGTCTTCTATCTTTGGCAACGGGTACTTGTTCTTGATGGTGACATCATTCAACTTCCGATAATCCGTACACAAACGGTTACCTCCATCTTTATTGTCCACAAACAAGACAGGTGATCTCCACGGCGACGCACTTGGTTGGATCAATCCTATCTACATCATAGCATCCAGTTGCTTCTTCAGCTCCACTAATTCAGAGGGGTTCACTAAAGGGATACGGGTAGGCTACACTAGCACAAATCAAAAAAAAATCTACCGCGTAAACCAGGATTACTGTTGTCATAGATCACAGGATTACCACTAGACGCGCAGTTGCGGAATTGATGAAGCGTGTCGAGGCAGTGCAGACGTTCCACGTCTCCTCCTTGTTCTCGTCCTACGAGCAGCTCCCCTTGCGCGGCTCGTCCAAGCGCTACAGATGCAGCGCCCCCGAGGTATCCACACGTACAGGGTGGACGCGTCAGACGCCGGACTGCTAGGTCCGCGCGTGCAACATAGGCGTGAGGATTGGCGGCTGAGGAGAATGGTCTAAGTTATTACCCTGGTCATCTCGCCCCACCCTCTCTTATATAGGCGTCCCTAGTGGGCTTCTACATTAGCAGCCCATTAGTAGCCTAAGCCTGGTCTAATTCGGATCCAATCCTCATTAGGCTTCCAGCCCCTTAAGTGTGTGACCCTATAGGTTCATATACGTGTAGACATGACACGAATACACTTATTCTGTTAATATTTGGTAGCAGCCTCTAGCAAGACGTGCCAACTCCTAAACGCATACAAAGATCATATCGGACGAACCATCACAAGGTTTAGTACATGTATTTCCCTTTGCCTCACGATATTCGGTCTAGCTCCAAGCTGACCTCTCTTTCTCGATACCGTAACTCGGAATCCCTTTACTAGGTTAACTATTAACCTTATGTAGCATGGCCATGCATTTCTGGATCCGATCACTCGAGGGGCCCAGAGATATCTCTCTCAAGTAGAGAGGGGCAAATCCCATCTTGATTAACCATGCCTTGCAGCATGCTTCAGGACAAACCCGAAAGCTACCTTTATAACTACCCAGTTATGGTGCAGCGTTTGATAGCCCCAAAGTAGGTCGATCCACATCTCAAGTACATGCGACAATATCAGGTCTAAGGACAAAACGTACACGATGTGTAGAGAGAGAGCTGCAACTAATTGCCAGTCTCAAGTTGGGTCAGTCCAACCCCATGTTCATAACATGTGCCCACATCATTGGTTTGACATCTCCATGTCTATGACTTGCAAAACATAGTCATCAACCAATCGATGTGCTAGTCTAATATTCACGTGTGTCCTCACATGAACTCCGACTAGGGACAACTATTAAATAACCATACAAGTAAAGAGTTTCACAAACAATTCACATAATTGCCAATTAATACAAGTTGCTTGATATGGATATTCAAGGAACATTACAATAACTCATGGATACATAAGAAATATAATCATCTCTATGATTGCCTCTAGGGCATATTTCCTTCATTCACACTATATGGTCTCTGGGCTATGGGTCCGGTTCCAGGTATTAGTTCGATGATAAACACGATATCCCGATCTAGGGGCATACCGGGCAAAACATCTGGAAATACATCGGGGTATTCACAGACTATCCGAACTTGGTCAATGGTTGGTTGGGCTATACTCTTGTTGCACTTGAATTGACGGGGAAAGGTTTCAGATACATGCTCTATTGATATTCCGGCTGTACTAGTCATGGTTATGGCTTTCTTGGCACAGTCGATTAATCCTTTATGTTTGGACATCCAATCCATTCCTAGTACTACTTCCAAACATTTAGTTCCGAGTACTATTAGATTAGCATAAAAATCTATGCCATGGATTCGGATAGGCACAGCCTTGCAAATTTGTCTAGATTTGGTGGTTGAACCAGGTATTTGAACTATCATAACATGCTTCAATTTGGTGGGTTGAATCTTACTAGTGCATGCAAATTCTTCGATAACAAACAAGTGCGATGCTCCAGAATCAAACAACACTCTTGCAAGTACTGAGTTAACATAAAACATACCCAGCACGTCATCCGGCGCTTCTTGGGCTTCTTCAGCATGCATGAGAAAGAGACGGCCATTGCGGTTGAGTGAGTTCCCTGGGGCAAACCTTCTTCCGGGATGAACACGATGCTGCTGCTGAGCTGGGGAATTTGCATTGGGGGCTGCGGCAATCTTCTTGAGGCACTCATTGGAATAGTGACCTTTGGTTCCACATTCATAACAAGTCACCTGAGACTTGTCCTTTGATGTAACAGGCACAACATTGCTTCCAGTCCTTGGGGCAGTGTTGGAGTTGGTGGAGGCGTTGTTGTTGTTGAACTTGGGCGGGGCACGGTTGAAATTGCTGGGGTTTCCGGGGTTGTTGTTGTTTCCCCCGGGCCTTAGGTTTCCACGGTTGGGATAGGTTGAACGGTTCATCGGGGGTCTATTGGTTCTTGGGGCAAATCCTGGAGATGGGTTGGGGCGATACTTTGGGGTATGGTGGGTTCAGGGTTGGTGCATCATTCTACGCTTGCGGTTATCGTTGGCTTGGTTGATCTTGCCTTCCATCTGAATGGCAGAGTCCACTAAGGCTTCAATGTCAGCAAATGGGATATTGACTAACACTGTCTGCATATCATCATGCAGACCATTCAAGAATCTCTCCTTCTTCTTAGCTTAGGTATCTATCTCATCAGGTGCATACCTAGCCAATGACAAAAAATTGTCATGGTACTCAACTACGATCATCCTTCCTTGCTTTAGTTCCCTGAATTCATCTCTCATCCTCTTGATCAAACCCGGTGGCACATGGGTTCTACTAAATTTGATTGTGAACTCTTCCCAAGTCATCATTTGACCTCCATTCATGGCACGGACGCTTTTTCACCATGCTCTTGCATCTCCTGCCAGATAGTGGGTGGCAAACAATACTTTCTCATTAGCTTCCACTCCGGCAACTTTTACGTTATTCTCCAGGGTTTGCAGCCAATCATCGGCATCTAGAGGCTCTTCAGACTAAGTGAAAATGGGTGGATTGGTGTTCTGAAAATTCTTGAGCTTGGATCCATGGTTGTCCTGGTTTCCATGGCCTTGGTTGTTGTTGGACATCTGAGCTATGTGTTGGAGGGTGGCTAAATTGGCTTGACGTTTGGCTCTTTCAGCTTCACGGTCAGAAACCAACATTTGAAAGATTTGCAACATTGGGTTCGGGGATGAATTGCTTCCTCCACGAGGCATATGAAGATTGAGATAGATCATGAGAAAAGAGGGAAATTCCTAAGGTTCGGGTTTTGTAAAGTGTTTGAAGTTTGACTCAGATTTTTATAGCAACTTGCTTTTCATTCATTCATTCATAGCACATGATATAAACACACACCACAACAAAAGAAAACAGATGGTTTTAAGAACCATTCTATGAAACTACGATACAGTGGGACCGGATACAACTTTCCTAACGCTAGTGCTCAAGTGCTACTACTCCTTGGAGTCGGTGTCCTCATCATCCTCCTCATCATCAATGAAGGCGAAGCCATCCTCATCGGTGAAAAAGTCCATGGCCTGATCTTCCAGAAAGTCATCATTGTCACTTAGATAGGAGTAGGGGTCTCCACGAAGGTCTTCCCCTGCATTCTCCCTCTCCTCAAGCTGCATGTCTCTCTCGTGGATGGTCTCCTCCAAATCTATGATCCGGTGACGAAGACAGGCAATGATGCGCTCCTTCTTGTCGAGCTAACGGCGACGAGACTAGTGATCCTTCACTAGCATGGAAATAGTCTGATCCTTCTTGGCAGCGATGGCATACTTGTGGTTGGCGTAAGAGCGGGCATTGTCTAACTCCTTCTAACGGTCATACATCATGAAGCTGAGGTGGTCCAATTGACTCTTCAGCTCGTGGTGATATGGGGCCTCCAGTGGCTGTCCCATAACATCACGCCTTGGGTAGAACTCAAAGCGGGTACCCTTGATCTGATTGATACTCTGTTGGAATTATGCCCTAGAGGCAATAATAAAGATGTTATTATTATAATTCTTGTTCATGATAATGTTTATATTCCATGCTAGAATTGTATTAAGCGGAAACTTTAATACTTGTGTGGTTTGTGAACAACACCGTGTCCCTAGTACGCCTCTATGGACTAGCTCATTGATTAATGATGGTTAAGGTTTCCTAACCATGGACATGAGTTGTCGATTAATAATGAGATCATATCATTGGGAGAATGATATGATGGACATACCCAAAACTAAGCGAAGCAATTAGATCGTGTCATCGTGTTCATCTTTGCGAAGCTTTTCTTATGTCAAATATTGTATTCCTTAGACCATGAGATAATACAACTCCCTGGTATCGGAAGAAAGCTTTGAGGTCATCAAACGTCATCCTATGGGAGGGTGATCATAAAGGTGTCTCTCAGGTGATCGGAAAGTATCTGTTGGGTTGTATGTATCGAGATGGGATTTGTCCCTCCCAAGTCGGAGAGATATACTTCGGGCCCACTCGGTAATCGATATCAACACCGCTTGCAAGCATGTGGTTAAGGGGTTAATCACAAAGTGATATCGGATTATGGAACGAGTAAAGTACTTGCTGTGAACGAGATTGAACTAGGTATGTCGGTACCGACGATCAAATCTCGGGCAAGTAAAATATCGCGAGACGAAGGGAATATATATATGGGATTGATTGAATCCTGGCATCGTGGTTCATCCGATATGATCATCGATGAATGTGTGGGAGTCAATATGGGTTTCCAGACCCCGCTATTGATTATTGATAGAAGATCATGTCTGCATATTCTCGAACCCGAAGGGTCACACACTTAACGTGTCTCGACGCTAGGATAGATTGGATAATTGGTTTATGAGTTTTTGTTCGGAGTCTCGGATGGGATCCGGGACATCACGAGAGGTTCCGGAATGGTCCGGAGAATAAGATTCATATAAGGCAGTGCAGTTTTTGGAGTTCGGAATTGTTTCGAGTTAATCGGTATTGTACCGGAAGCTTCTAGAACCTTCCGGAAGGGGACCAACGTGGCACCACCTTCCGGGAGGGGGCATGGGCCTATGAGGGAGTGCCCTGGCCGCATTGGGGCAGGGGCACAAGGCCCCATAGGGCCCAGCCGGCCAAACTAGGGATAAACCCTAGTTGGAGCTTCTAGAAGGGGGGTTTCCTTGCCCCCCACTCCTCCCTCCTTTGGCCGCCGGCCTTGGGCTTGGGGGAGGGGTTAGGGCAGGCGCCCACCCCTCTATATATAGAGGGCTGGGGCGCACCACCCCCCCACACCTTCCCCTCAAGCCTAGTCGCCCTACTGCCCTCCTCTCTCTCTCCCTCCCGACTGCGTGTAGGCGAAGACCTGCTGCAAAAACTCTCCACCAATTGCACCGCGCCGTCGCGTTGTAGATCCAACCCATCTCTCCACCATACTTGCTAGACCAAGGAAGGAGGAGACATCGAGGTGCTGCATGTGTGCATCTTACGGAGGCATCGCCACTTGTGGTGCTAGATCGGATCGGATCGCGAGGAGGAGAAGCGAGTACGACTACATCACCCATGTTCCGACGAACGTTCTGCTGTGCGAATCTTCAAGGGTATGAAGATCTAATCCAATCTCTCTCGTTGTTTGCATCTCCTAGATTAGATCTTGGCTTCCCTCTGTCCACATCCGTAGAAAATTTTGATTTACTATGCCGCGAAACCCTTCATACTCTGCCCACACAAACGGGCAAGAGCTTCATGCATGGCCCTGGCAAGTCCATCAAGCCAGTTGTTCTCTCTCAAGGTGAACTGAGTTCCCTCTGAGGTGGGGGCTTCAATCTTTCCTCGAAGACTTGCAACAACTAGCCATTGCAGATCCTCTCCTTCCTAATCATTGAGCTGAGCTCCGAAGAACTCGGGGTGCGGATGCTCCAGCATCTCTGAAAGCTGGTCCAAGTCATGCTCAAAGATGAGGTCTCCTCCATTCCCCAACTGATAAAACTTGTTGTACTTCACGTCCATCTATAAGATTGTAGGATGAGTAAGTTAGTATAGTGATCAAGTGCGTCAAATTTTATGTAAGTTTGCAAGAATTTTTGAGGAACATGAATTTTTCATGAAAGAATCCAAGTGGTAAGAATGAGAATAAGTTTTCATAAGTACTCACTTTCTTGGTTTTGAAACAAAGTTTGGGATTCAAACGTCCATTTTAAACTAGGGTCTCCTATGGTCAGGATGGCTCTGATACCAACTTGTCAACACCCGGATTTTTAATCCCAGATGTCTGTTATGCCATACATCGCAATCCCAGGATTAACATTTTTATGAGACATAACAGATTATATATCACAGTACATTATCCATTACAAACCATACATAAGGTCTTACAACAAATAAAGGATCTCATGATCCAGTCTTAATACAATCAAGCAGCGGAATAACGTACTGATAATGATAGCGTAGGCGAGACTCCATCTTCATGGTCACAGGCAATGTTGACGATGGGAGATAATCCTAGTTGTCGTATCTTTCCTGCGGTCCATCCTCCTGATAGTCCTCTTCATAGTCTGGCCACGGGAATAGCCAGGGACAAAGCCATGAGTACTCTTTAAGTACTCGCAAACTAATACTAACAAGTAAGGTGGTTTTTGAGTAGGAGATACTAAGCTCTAGGTTGTTTTGCAAAAAGCCAGATTTATCTCTACTGAGTTCAGAAGCAAGAAAAGCTAGTTGAAAGTTTTATAACACCTAAGTGGGAACTTGAATTTCATATCACAACTCTGTTGTGGTCAATTCAAAGTCATAAATCATTTCATAAGTCATTTTGAAAACATCTGACGACGGAAAAATATGGCCACTCCAACTGTCCATAACCACGGACGCGGCTATTCAAATAGTTTGACACTCTCCAGAGGTAGTACACTTTCACCACAACATTTGATACAACCATAAGGAACAATCCTGAATTCACTATACTCAGTTTGTGAAAATCAATCCTAACCTTTCAATTACACGCCCTAGTATATTCACCTCTCCTATGAGTTTGGCCTCCCAACCATGACCAACTGTCATCTTGGGAACTGCACAGGTGGACAATCTTCACAAGGTAGCCTCAGCTCAAACCTTGGCCGCAAGGGAACCCAACTAAGGTATATAAATTTCCAGTCAAGCCCTACCCAAATTTTGGGTATTGTGGTTGTACGGTAACATTGGAATGGTATCGCATCCAGACAACCATCAGTTTTATAAAGGGGTAAGGTTCATGCCTTAACATTTTCATCATCAAAATCATCTGGTGTTCAAGAACACATGGTAAAACATTTCAGTAGAATGACTCATCATTCTAGGGTTTTCATAACCATTTTCATCAAGTATTCCCATCCAAAGTGATCAAGTTTTATGTTTAGCACTAGCAACTACAGGTGGGGGTAAACACTAATAAGGGATGGTAAACAAGTGTCAATTATCTAAGTTCCATCTCATTCCTCAGGATGACATCAAGATTATCTAAGTTAGGTCAAGTTTTATCAAATGTATCTAACCAAGCATGCTTAATGCATTGCATATATTATCTAACTTTCATGGTTGCAAGTGTTAGCTTGCATAATTGCAAGTATAAGCTTGCTCAATTAATTGGTAGTATTAGGCTTGCTCAGGTAATAGCTTGCCTTGCGCAGAGCAGTGGTTGAAGTTCTCCTTGGCTTCTTCCTCGTAGTATTCTCATTCCTCCTCGTATCCTTGGTCAGTACTAGCGTCTATAAATAAATACGAGGTACACAATCACCAAACAATACTTAATTACTTCTATTTATCACACCAAGGTTTTCACTAGATGATATAGGATCATCACAAGCATTACAACCATTAAGGCAAATAGTTTTATTTCCTTTATTTTAGAAAAGTAATTTCTACTTATTGAAAAACTACTTAAGGTTTAATATTCTCCAACTAAAACATGGGATCATGTTGACACATGTCATCACCACATATTTCAGTACTTGGGAATGTGATTTAAAATGTTGTCACAATTTAATAAGGTTTAACCTTTTTATTTTAATTCAATAAAGTGACTAGAATGGCCTATGGGGCATACTTTTATTACTTGACCAATATTTCTGCAAGTAAACCTCTATATTTTTATATATTCTGAAAGGTATGGTTAAATGTGATTTTTGAGAGTTGGAATCAACTTAAAAGCTTTTAGGGTTGAATTTTGAAAAAAAAATTGAATGCAGAAAAACTTCTTCCTTGTTATTTTTCCATGGGCGATATACAAATCTAAATGGTTTGAATCCAACGGGCTTGGATTAAGCACTCCAGTACCTTTCTAACAAAATTGGTTTCATACATTTTGGTTTAGTGAATCAAGTTGGGTTGATTTTTTAATATGGGTACAGAACTGAGTTTGAAACTAAAAGAATAAACCTAAATTTGAATTACTGGGTCGCGTAGGATGCTAACTGGGCCAGCCCACTATGCACAGCGCTCGCAGGCTGGTTAAGTGGTTGTCCTCACTCATCAGTGAGACAGAGGGGTGCAAAGCGGTATGGGGGATGTGGACCGCATGATCAAGCTCTAATCCTACGGCTGCGGTTTAGCGTCCACATCGGGCAACACCGACAAGACAGAACCCTAGCACAGCCAGTGGGGGTCGTGGGAGGCTCACCGGGGCTCAGGCGATGGTCGGCGATAGGGGCGAATGACGAAGTCGACGACGGTAATCCTCCTGGTACCGGCAGCTCCTCCTGGGGCGGCTCTAATCGACGGATCCGGGAGTGAGGTGGGGTGCTTCTGAGAGAGACGGGAGTGATATGGTGTGCTGAGTTCGAACGGGGGTGGACTCTATTTATAGTGCCAGAAGGGGACCGAAGGGCGCGGGTGGAGCTCGTCGTGGTCGTCAGCACAACGAGCTACTGGCATGGGCGAAGGTAGGGGACGATGCTGTGCTCCCTGGTGAAGCTCAACGACGTGGTTACGCGGCGTGGGGCGGTGCGAGACGATCAGAACATTGCAGTGCTCTGGGCAGGTCCGACGGGAAGTTTTATGGCGCACAACGGCTATGGGTCGCGCGGCGGCGAACAGGCATGTCTGGGGTGTTCCTAGGGCGATGGTGATCACGTCTACACGCGGCGAGGGTGGCACACGGTCTGTGGGCGTGTGTCACGTGCGGCGCACTGGCGCGCTCTCGGCATGCTCGTAGAGAGGTTGGGCATGCTCGGTCTGAGTGGTCCAGGGGCTGGCTGCGCTTTGGCATCGGACAGGGGGTGGCGGTGGACGGTGGTGAGTGTCCGAGACAAGGTTGGCGAGGCTAGAGAAGCTTCTAGCTTGCTGTTGACTGAGGGGTGGCAAGGTGAGCTCGACATGGTCACCATTGATGGCAATGGCAAGCTCATAGTGGTGCTAGAGCTTGTTAATTGGGCTAGATGATCTACTAATAGCTTGTTGTGAACCAGAGAGGGAACAAGTTAGGCCAAAATCACTGCTCATAATAGTGTTTGATGTTTGTTTGTTTTGTGTCTACAAGGTGTTTGATGAAATGGCCGAAAGAGATTCAAATTTGAATTTTCGATTCAAACTTTGTGGGTGTACTAGTTACATACTCAGTAGTCTCTGGTTAGTTGGAAAGGTCAAGGGGTACTAGTTTGGTTGGTTTTTGAGAATGGGTGATCTTCCCATATGAACTGATTCAATTTTGAAATGTCATTGGAATCAAGTTGCCAAATGTTTCTGTGAGTTTGAGAGGTGGGCTTTGATTTACTTTTACTTGGTCTAGCAAGGGGTGAAAATAAATAGAAATGTTTCTGTTTGAAATCTTGGACTAGAAACACTCAAAGTGGTCTAGTGAGCAAGATTGGATTTGTTTTTGATTTTTTCTTGATTTGTTTTTGCTTGGAAATGATTTAGATGATGTTGTTTTCATCTTTAAACCATTACTTGCTATTTAGAACAATCACACAAGTCCATTCATGAATTCATACAATCATCACATTCACACATGCATTCATATTGATTTGATCAACAAAAGTTTTTGTTAACCCTAATTTTGGTGATTGGAATTTTATAATCATTGTTCAATATTTTTGGGATGTTACACTCACTCACACCTCCTCGTGAAGGATCTCTCTCCCCCCTTTAGAATTTTCCATGGTCTCGGATCAGCGAGATACATGTTCCCGGTGGCTTTTTCTAGAAGGATTTGTTGCTTCCGTTGCTTCGCTGGAGCAAGGGCGCGGACGTTGTCGGGGTACCCGGACGTGTGTGAGATCACAGATGCACCACTGCTTTGCGGTGCTGGACTGGATGGTGCTGGACCTGCTGGACCGGATGGACTTCTTCTTGATCTTGAGATCGGCAAGCGTTCGACTATATCATCCACGAGTACAACCTTGTTAACACTATTTGGTCTTTGAGGGTATGTATTCTATGGATGTATATCCACCCGTTGCTTGTATCTAGTAGATAGATCTTGGTACATAGCTGTTCCCATCGTAGGATTTTTTTGTTTTCTATGATGTGAACCCTACGGTGGTATCAGAGTCGGATCTATGAGTAGATGCTTTGCACGGGTAGTACACATATGTATATGTGGGCGATGATGATCATTTTATTGGTTCTTAGTTGTACTTTGGAATTGGTGGCATAGTGGGATGAAGTGTCCCAGACAAACTTTACATGTCCTCGCACATGAGACCTGTTCCACGCTTGACATGCAACTAGTTTTGCATAAGTGGCTAGCGGGTGTCTGTCTCTCCTACTATAGTCAATATCTAATTTGTAACGAGTTGTCAACAATTTGGTTATCCTCGTTGTGGTTCATGTTCGTAGGTAAGAACGGTTCTATCTTCGAAAGCCATAAGCCACATAAAACTTGCAATGGATAAATTAGAGGCGTCTAGTTTAGATTGTTGCTAGGATAGTGTCATGATATGGTGATGTTGTAAGTAAAAGTATAAGTCGATACTCTTACAACACATATAACGTGTAAGTTCCATAGACCTTGGCCTTACACATAAAGGAATGATGAGGATCATACCACGATGCACATGATGGAGATCAAGTTCAAGAACCATATCATTTCACTTATTAACATGTGATGTTTGTTGCATCTTATATTGCTAGTTTGACATTTTATTAGCATAATAAGATGATCCCTCATTTAAATATCAAGACAAAAATGTGTTCTTCCTTAAGTATGCACCGACAATGTTTCGCCGCTTCAAGACATCACGTGATGATCGGGTGTACTTGAATCCATGAGCATATCTCGGGTGTAAGACAGTTTTACACACGCGAATACTAAGGTTCTTACTTGACGAGTCTAGCATGTGCAGACATGGCCTCGTAACATGAACCGAAAGGTTAAGCATGAGTCATATGTTTTGATATGATGACCATTTAGATGCTCGCCTTTGAAGCTACACCGACTCACGTGATGATCGGACTTGGTGTAGTGGATTTGGTTTATGTAATCACCAAAAGTACACGAGGGATGTCGTTTTTGAGTGGGAGTTCATTTCTAATTTGGATTAGTAGAACTCAATTTATCATAAATTAAATCAAAGTGAATTTGCATAATTTGTTGTACTCATTGGCATTCGTTCACCACCTTATGCTTAGTTGTAATTGAGATAATAGAACTATAGAATTTTGGATATTTACTTTACGAACTGGTATCGTATTGTGTTGAGTGTCAATCTAAAGTTTAAAGTCCTAAACTTTCAGCAAACTTTGTTTACTCCGTGAAATTTAATAATTGGTATTAAATCGAGAGTAACAATTCCAGTGTTAGTATCTTAAGTATCATGTTTGCCTCCATGATTCTTGATTGTTTTAATATCAAGTTTATCTAGGAGCTGAAAGAATTGTTTTAGAAACCATCATGTGTGGTAAATATAACGATATCTGAAACAATGTTTTGGTTGCAATATGATAGAGTATAATATATGTTCTCATATTGGATGAGAATTTGTAAAGGTTGGAGATGCTAGACATCCTAATCATCGAAAAAGGTTTTAGGAAGTAATGTTATACTCACGATTCGCCTTTATAAGCTACATTAGCTTGATCATGAAAGTCATCATGATAAGGATGAATAGAAGATGTATGTAAAGTGTTTACTACACTAAAAGATTACTAAAGAATGTTTTTTTTGAAAGAACGCCAATCATTTGATGATTGTGATCTACTTCAAACTGCAAGTCCAAAGGTATTTGTATTTGAATATACACGCTTTGGACTATGTGTCATGTATATGGCGCCACTGTTGATGTTGATAGATTCTTTTAAAAAGGAAAAAGAAATGTTGAAAGAGAATCTATAAAATATATTTGGCAGAAAATAAAAGACTAGAAATATCCAGTTTAGGTATATAGATGATATACATGTTATGGTTGTATTCTTTGCGTGTTAAACAATGTGGTTCTTGGGTATTGGATACCGAATTGGTTGGTATGAAATTTCATACAGAACGACGCAATTCATGAACCACAATTGCCTAAGTAACTAGCAAGAGAATATGTGATGATGTTTATCGAAAACAAACAAACCGTTGTTTGTATTTCTCGTTGACATCAAAGCTTGCCTTCAAGATTTGTTTTAATAATAGTTATTTAAATCAGGTATTATGAGAACAAAGATTGTTCAAATAATTACCATATTCCATATAATATAGATGATTTACAAATCTAGTTGGACTCACATCCATAAAATCCTAATGCTAAAATGTCGCAAGACAAATGATTGAAAGAGAAGTGACATTGCCCTTTAAATTATATTGGAAAGAAAACATGAAGAATCTCCATATTCATGGATTTTTGGAGTCCTTGATTTTATCAAGTGACGCTTGTGAGACTTTCCTCAGGATAATTAAAACTTCATTCAAAGGGCAAAGAAGAACGATCGACTAAATTATTAGAATTTATACATATTGATGTATGTAGTCCATTATGTGTAGTCGTAAGCGATGGATTTCAACTTCATATGCTTTCTACGGAAATTTGAGTGAATATTCACTTAATGAGAAAGAAGTATAAAATATTTGAAAACGTTCAAAGACTTTCAAGACGAAGTGAAAAATCATTGTAACAAGAAAATACATGATTTATGATTTATGATTTTATCAGAAAGGGATTTATTTGAGTTGCAAGTGTAAAAAGAAAATAAATTATTTAAGATTTTATCATAAAGGGATTTATTTGAGTTGCAAGTTTAGCATAACACATAGATTTACATCTTCCGAAACACCATAGGAATATGGAGTGTTTGAGATTTGTAATGAAACCTTGTTTGACATGGTTGGATCAAAGGTGTTATTTATAAAACTGCCATTATGTTTTAAAAGATTAAAGCTTTAGAGACTAGCGCTTTTATACTGAAAAGAGCTCCATCTTGATCCGTTGAAATGACACCATGTAAGTTATGGTTTGGGGTAAAACCCAAGTTGTCCTTTCTTAAATTTTGGTATGCTAAGCATAAGTAAGATGTTTACAACCAAAGTCGGATGAGCATGTCTTTGTAGGTTATTTCGAATGACCATTGGGTATTTCTCCATAACACCAAGGACAAAAGGGTTTGTCTCTTGAAATGTGAAGTTTCTTGAAAAAGGAATTTTTCGCAAAAGGTAAGTGGGAGGACAATAGAATTTTGATAAGGTTAACGAATCTTAGCTATATGTGCTGAGTTGCGCAGCGCCGGAAAACGTTCCGAAGGCAGCCATAATGCTCATGGCTCACGTTCCTCAAAGGTTGTGGTCATGGAGGTCTAAGTTCCTATTGAACCAAGTAGGTCGGATAAACAATAAAATGCTAAAATTTGAGAGTAAATCATTGTTGTTTGACAATGATGAACCGACTACATGCAAAGAAGCGATGATGGGCCCTGACTCCGTCAAATGGCTTGAAGCCATAAAATCCGTGATAGTTCCATACACGAGAAATCAAGTTTTTTTGAACTTGGAAGACCCTCCGGAAAGGTGTAAAAACCTATCGGTCGTATTTGGATCTATAAAGAAAGAAACATGGATGTTTCACATCTATGAAATAATCGACATGTCGTAAAGTTTTTTACCACAATGTTCAAGGAGTTGACTATGACAAGATTTGATCTTTCATAGCGATATTTAGTCTGGACGGATTAAATTAGCAACCACTATATATAATTTGATATATGGTAGATGAATAAACAAAACAAAATTCTTCTAAAAGAATGGTTACCTAGGATATGCGCATGACACGATCCAAATGGTTTTGTTAATTCAAAGGATGCTAAAAAGGGCATGCAAACTTCAATGGTTGAAGTAAGCATCGCGGAGTTAGAATCTTCACCGTGATGAAACTGTTAAAGGAGTTTTTTCATCTGAAAACGATGAAGATGTTTGCATTTGCAAGAAATTAAGTGGGAGCGCTGAGACATATTTCTAATACATTATGTGGAGGACATCTTGTTGATTAGAAATGATGTATATTTTATTGACAAAGGTTAAGAATTTCATTTCGATGAAAGACTTAGGCAAAACCCGAATATTTAGCATGAATGTCTACATGGATAGACTGTGACGCTAATATGGTTGTGTCAAACGTACATATATGAGATATTGAAGGAGTTCAATATATAAACGATGAGAAACGATTCTTGTCGCATGAAAAAGAATTGAATCAATATTCAAGTGTATCGACACTTCATAAGTGAAACAAGATTCAAGTGCTTTGACACTTGATGAGTGAAATCACAAGGATGTTTTGATCAATCATACCATGATATGTATACATCCAGATATGTCATATGCTCTAAGTGTTATGAGAATATACCAGAATGAATCGTAAAATGATCATTGGACGATATTAATGATATTCTTATAATCTTTTGGAAGAATTAAGAATATATTCCATTTGTATAAGAGACAAATAGTTAATTGAAAAATGATACTAGTTTTATCACAGGATACAAATTAAGTTTATCTCAATTTCAACTATGGGTAGCACAATGAAATGGAAAGAAAGTTTCCATGATGGATTTGGATGAATTTCAAAGTTAAGACATTATGATGGATACTACAACAAAAGGCTAAGTATATGACTGCTATAGTAGCAGCAAAGGAGGGAATTTGTGTCAAGTGGTTTGTTATCAAACTAAGGTGTGGTTTGCAACAGACTAACACTAAAGATATATTGTACGACAATAATATCGACATGATTTAACCCCAAGGAACTAAAGGTCTCACCAAAAGACCAAATTTGTACAATTCCATCTCTTTGGAGAATGAGTGATGCGTGAAGACGCAAAGACATGCAAATACACACGGACCTGAAAGCCGTCAGATCCATAGATTATGTTAACCACTTGCAATCGCCTATATGGAACACCAGAAAGCCATAGGTGTTCAATACGCAAAATTTTCAAACTCGGTTATTGTCTCTAGTGCAAGTGGGAGACTGAAGGGAATATGCCCGAGAGGCAATAATAAAGTGGTTATTATCGTATTCCTTATTTATGATAAATATTCATTTTACATGCTATAATCATATTAATACGGAAACATTAATACATGTGTGTTTAATAAACAAAAAGAAAGTTCCTAGTTATGCCTCTCTTATAAACTAGCTCGTTGATTAACAAGATGATCAAAGGTTTCCTGATCATGGACAGTGGATGTTGTTAATAACGAGGTCACAACATTGTTGGAATGATGTGATGAACATTCATCCGAAGTATAGCATTACGATCAAAGTCATTATGTTTATATTCCTATAACATCATACGAAGTAATCTTAGTCCTTAGACCATGAGATCATGTCAACCACTAACACCGGAAGAGTATTTTGATAACATCAAACGTCACACCGTAACAGGGTGACTATAAAGATGAGTTCAGTGCTACGAAGGTGTTATGTTGAGGCTCATGGATCAAGAATGGAATTTGTCTATCCCTATGACGGAGAGATATACTCTGGGCCCTCTCGGTGATATCATATTAGTTAGCTTGCAAGTAAGTGATTTGATCACTAGAATGTTATATCACGGGAACGAGAAAAGAGTACATGTCGGTAACAAGATCAAACTAGGTATGGAGATACCGATGATCGAATCTCGGACATGTAATATATCACGAGACAAAGAGATTGAGTTACATGCATATAAGGTTCAAACGATCACAAAAGTCATCGTTGAATATGTGGGAGTCAGTACGGATCTCCAGGTCCCGTTGCTGATTATTGATCGGAGAGGGGTCTCGATCATGTCTATATTATTCATGAACTGTAGGGTGACACACTTAAGGGATACCGACACCATTCGGAGCAAATGATATGCCAGGGAAAGAAAAAGAAAACGCAGGAATTTATTTCACTAGACACCAAAATTGTTTCGGATGAAATTGCTGAAAGTGTTTCTACATGTGAAATGAAATACTAGCAAGGGGTTATATGTGAATGTTTGTCCGTTAAAGTAATTGACAAAATTTGAATAAATAAAAGGAGTTTTATTTAAAGAGAGATTGCATTAAATTTGGTGGAAATTTAATGAGATTTTTGAGTGGGATTTTGAGTGGACAAATGAAGGGGCTAATTTTGAGTGGGAGCTCCACCCACATAATGGAGGAAGGGGTGGGGGAAGCCACCATGGCCGCCGGCCACACCCCTTGGGGTGCCCCCCTCCTCCAATAAAAGGAGCCCATCTCCCTCTCTCTCTCACTCACACCTCCTCGTGAAGGATCTCTCTCCCCCCTTTTGAATTTCCCATGGTCTCGTATCAGCGAGATACATGTTTTCGATGGATTTTTCTGGAAGAATTTGTTGCTTCCGCTGCTTCGCTGGAGCGAGGGCGCGGAGGTTGTCGGGGTACCCGGACGTGTGTGCGATCACGGATGCACCACTGCTTTGCGGTGCTGGACTAGATGGTGCTGGACCAGATGGACTTCTTCTCGATCTTGAGATCGGCAAGCGTTCAACTACATCATCCACGAGTACAACCTCGTTAACGCTATTCGGTCTTCGAGGGTATGTATTCTATGGATGTATATCCACGCATTGCTTGTATCTAGTAGATAGATCTTGGTACATAGTTGTTCCTATCGTAGAAAATTTTTTGTTTTCTATGCTGCGAACCCTACAACCGCGACACCACCGCCGCCTTCTGCCACCAGGAGCCCGACCGCCGGCCGAGAAGCGCCCTGCCACCGCTGGTCACCACGCCAGCACCGGAGTGCCGCGCCGACGCGCCATAGGCCCAGCGCGCCGCCCAGGCCGAGGCAGCAGGCCCGTGCCGTGAGCTCCGCGCAAGGGGGAGAACGAGCCCCGCCGCCGCCAGCGCCCGTCCTTCAGCCGGCGACGCTCTCCGACGGCAGCGAGGGGAGGGAGGGGGAGGAAGGGGGCCTAGCGGCGGTGGCAGGGGAGCCCTCCCGTCGCCCACGGGAGCGACGAGGAAGGGAACGTGGATTAGAATCGAAATACTGAAGAAGATTAACCATGATTGCTTTTTAGTTTAGTTTGTTGAGGAAAAGAAGGAAACGTCATTTGCTTTCCAATTCCGATCCTTTTAGTTGCCGTGATTATGACGACCCCTTAATTGTTAGACATAATAAACATATTTAATTGTTGGTTACCAAAAATTTATAGACACATAACATGCAGGGTAGTGGGCGATCTGATGGTTACGATTCTTCCAATGTTTAGTGATTATGTTTAACGATTTAAATTCTTGTAATTTTTTTTTGGAAATCCCAATATTTGATGTCTAAAGTGACACCATCGTCAACTCATGTTTAATACTCTTACCGTTCCAAATTAGATATCTCAACTTTATACAAATTCATATGTATTTTAGTGTGTAAATACATGCGTATATAGACAAAGTTGAGACGATTAATTTAAGACCGATGAAGTACTACCTCCGATCCTAAATAAGTGTCGCCATTTTAAACTAGAGTTAGTTCAAAACCGTGACACTTATTTAGAATCGGAGGGAGTAGTAAAGATGAGTTCATCGATACAGAAACTGGATATCGATTTCGGAAAAAAAAAATCGCTACTATTCCAGCGACTAGAAAATTTTATACATTTCTGCAATCTTACAAATAATAAATCTACATCGGACTGTCACGACAAATTCAATGACTCGCCATCATTTTACTCAGTTGCATCGAGTAGTGTGAGAGAGCATCCAAGGTTTTTGTTTGGCCTTGTCTCTCTCTAGCCTCCCACCCCACCCACCCCCTTCTCCACAGGGTTTGTCGTTGTTAGTAGGAAGTGGAGGCAGAGCGAGCAAGAACAACAGCGGCGGGCAGGTAGACAGGCAGCCACAAAGAGCTGCTGCCAACCCTGCACAGCCTGTGCTCTGTTAATTGACTGATACAAACCCAGCTATCATCTTCCCTTTTTATAATTTTTAGCATATATAATCCCACCCATCCCTGTACTTATTTCTTGGTTCTTGGCACCTTTCTGTCTTTTCTAGATTTCACTGGATTCCATATAGGCCACCACCACATTCATTTGCTTTGATAGCTACCCAGCCTGTTTGCTCCTCTCGTTCTTCTTGATCTCTTGGCTCCCTGGGCTCTCCCCTGCCCCCAAAGATCGCAATCTTGTAGAGTTCTTGTTTGGATTCCCCGTTTCTGTGAGGAGCCAAGCCATGGATGAGAGGATACCGCCACCCCCTTTCTTCCAGTATTCACCATCTGGTGTCCATTCTTCCCCTCGCCACCACAATCCCATGAGGTCGTCTGCCTCCGAGAGGGACAGGTCTGTGTCTGCTCTGCCTTGCCTTCCGTGAACTGCTGTAAAGTCTTCAATTTTTTTAATCTTCGCGTCAGTCTCTATAGCTTGCAATCGTCGCGAGAGTGTGGGATTTGACTCCGGTCGTGCGAGATTTGTGCTTAATCTGGACCATCTTGGCGTGACTTTGCCGTTGATCAAATCATGTCCCGACGCTGTAGTGACCTACCAAGTTGAGGATTGCCTTGCTAATGGTAGATTTGTGCCTGCAGTTAGGAATAAAATGAGCATGATAACCATGGCTGGACTCTGATAGATGCAATGGTCAATTTGCAGAGTGCCCATTATTACGACTTTTGATTCGATTCGATAAAAAAATTTTGGGGCTAATTATTCACTTTGACTGTACACATCATTTTCTAAGGAATTTTGTATTCTTGCTTTGTGGTTTTCACTGGAGTCGGTATTAGTTTTTTCTGTGCTTGTTGTACCTGCAGTCGATCTTACTAATGAGATTGTTTCCTTTGCAGATACATTGCTGAGTTACTTGCTGAAAGACAGAAATTAGTTCCGTTCTTGCAAGTTCTTCCATTTTGTAACAGGCTTTTAAATCAAGGTCCGTTTCCTTTTCTATTTTTCTTGTGTGTTTTGCGTATTACACAAATACTATGTATGTAGTTAATAATTTTAGATATTAGTTGCTATTAGGGTGTTAAATTTACACAAGTGCTATTTTTAGCTATCTTTGCTGCTTGCTAGAGGAAATTGCTATTCTTCTTTGTATGATCATGCATGTCTGCACTTTTTTTATATGAAAAGTTGCTCATGAGATTTTTTTCTTAGATTTTTGTGTTGCGAAGGTGTTTGTCACGAGTCTTGTTAGGGTTTCTGAATCATTTCACTTCAAGGATATATCGACTCATTTGTCCTACACTACACATTTATGATTTATGTGAAGAACACATATATTGCCTCCGGAGATTGAATAAAGGACAGAAACTAACCAGTTGAACACCCTGAAGTTCTTCAGTCATATATTTCAGCTGACATGCTCATTTTCCACTTATGTATCATAATGTAACCGTTACATAACTTTAATGGCGATTCCTACACTAACATCTAGTTCGTTCCAGGTTACAGACAAATGTCTAGCATGGGCATTTTATCCCTGATTTAAAGTAACAACAAAATGAACTAACAGATCTCATACTGACTTGTTTTCTTCAATGCAGAAATTTTGCGGGCATCTTCTTTGCCACCTAACCCAAATTTTGTTGAACCCGAGAGAATCGATTACAGTAGCCCATTAAGATTAGTTGGCCACCCTATGAATGGCCAACCAATGGAATTGGAGGGATGGACAGGAATGCAAGCAGAGGTTGTGCATCATATATCTCCTGATTATTGGCTTTACAAGTTCTAACTACCTAAGGTTTTATATAGCTTCTAGGGAAACACCAGCATGCAGATATCTCTCTCTATCTTCTCTTCTTCTAATACGTCCGTTTCAAATTGGCGTAATCTCTACCAGGGCTGCTAACTTTTGCATGCTACCATGTAGCTTTCTCATAAACTAGCACAAACCAATTAACCAATCCAGGGCCAAGTCTTGATCAGCTGTGCAGTTCATTAACATGGAATAAAAAGGCTCGCTATACATAATGATACTGATAAGAATGGTTTCAAAAGCAAAGCCAATCAGCCATTTTTAATTCAATATACTAATAACTTCCGATACTTAAGAATGGCATATTTCAAGTTTTTCCCTTTTGAACAACTGACAACATTTCTTCTAGTTCACTGATGATTTTCATCTAAATCTTGGATGTGAAATGATTCCTGTGAGATTTAAGTGATTAGAAATAACAGGTTCTACCCATAAAGATAATATTT
The DNA here is from genome assembly GCA_916181665.1 of Avena sativa. NCBI lineage: Eukaryota > Viridiplantae > Streptophyta > Magnoliopsida > Poales > Poaceae > Avena > Avena sativa. The sequence goes on from OV702279.1 coordinate 289,788,645, forward strand.
AAACGATAGCAGCTTGATACAAGGTTAAACCTCATTCAGTCATTCTGGTAACCAATGTTTATAACCTGTCAGGAATTTCATCTTCCCATGAAAACGGTAATTCAACAACTCACAGTATGGAAAACACTTTTTTTTAATATGTATGGAAACCACTTGGGTTTTGTTAAGGAAGTTATTCATATTTTTTTCTTAGTATTATCACTAAGACTCTTGTATAATTTGTTCTTATCATACTATGCAATACCAGCTATCTCTGAATGACAAATATAATCACTTTTTAATATCCTTTATTTTCTTTCTTATATTAGAATGCCTTTCTTCAGCATATGGGGGTACAGCAATCACCATCCATGGGCTGGAATGGTGCTCCTGGAGTTGTTGGCAGCCCTGCTGTGAAGAAAATTGTCAGGATAGATATTCCTGCTGACAAGTATCCAAATGTATGTATGAGTTATACCCCATGTTTGTTGGATAAAATATTTTAACTTTTTTTACATGTATGCTGAATACTAATCATCCACAATCTTGTTTTATAATTAGTTCAACTTTGTTGGTCGTTTGTTGGGGCCACGAGGAAACTCCCTGAAAAGAGTTGAAGCTACAACGCAGTGTAGAGTCTATATTCGTGGACGTGGTTCGGTGAAAGATACAGTTAAGGTAATTACATACAGATTAGAACATTTTATATTTGTCTGTTAAGGTAAATCTATGCTTGGAACGTCTTAGGACCATTTGTGTTCCATTGTGATACTTGTTATGCACATCAATATACATATAGAATGTCTGACTGTTAACTAATATAAGCTATGTATATAAAAACCAAGGCCGGTCCTAAATTGTTCTGGTTGATGTGAAAATACCTGTGTTTCAGAGAGGACATTATGCCTTTCACAGTAAAATGCTGATAGATGTTGAAGTAGTAGTGGACAGTATTGATATTAATTGAAGTTTGGAAAATTGTTCCAGTTCAGCTCAGCTATTTATTATGTTCTAGTGTCCTAAGATTCAATCTACGGCCGTTAAGCTGAACTATCTAGTAATTTGCTCACAAATGAGACATAGTCCAAACAGAACTTCTAGGACCTATGCTTGATGCACCCATGTTATCTCGCCCTGTAACATTTGATACTATTGTTTGCATTGGTTCGACTAGTGGTGCATGTATTAGACATATAGAGCTGTCAGTTAAAATGTAATCTATATTCTCATGTTTGTTTCTTGTATAGTATGGGGTGATGAATTTCCACTACATGCATGTTGTGTTTGCATCCCTTTTGAAAGCATGCACTTTTGCTTGTGCATCTCTAGTTGGCCATAACTATGTAACTTCTTTCTCTGTTTCTAAATATAAGACATTTTTGAAGGTCAATTTGAGCTGTCAAAACATCTTATATTTAGGAATGGAGGGAGTACTTATGAGTAGTGACTAAAATCTCTTATTTTTTAAGAAATGCATAACATAATAACAATTTCTGTTATATCCTGACAATTAAAAATTATTGACGAGGTTCTGAAAAAAATGATTATTTTTTACTGAATAGGAAAACAAGCTTAGGGATAAGCCTGGCTATGAGCACTTAAATGAACCACTCCATTTACTTGTCGAGGCCGAGTTCCCGGCGGGTATCGTGGATGCCCGATTAAACCAAGCTGTGGCCATACTGGAGGATCTTCTGAAACCAGTAGTACGCATCCCTTCTATCTCTTTCTACAATTTTCATTTTTCCTTTGAAGTCGGCATTACCTCTCTTTGCTGACGGTATTATCATCAGGATGAATCCATGGACTACTTCAAGAAGCAACAGCTGAGAGAACTGGCAATACTGAATGGCACTCTGAGGGAGGGAAGCCCAAGCCCCCAACTCAGTCCCAGTGTATCACCCTTCAACTCCACCGGGATGAAACGTGCGAAAACGGGCCGGTGATCGTACTTCTGCATACGAATTTGCCTGAGGTGACCATAATTTGAACAGATTGCAAACCTCGTGTACTACTGGAAATGATTCCTGATGCATACAAGGGGCCAGCATGATGCCTCCAGGCTCGGTCATGTTGTGATATGCGCTTCACCGCAGATATGCCATTGGACAGACGTTCGCTGTTGAAAAATATGTGTGGTCGCGGAGTCAGGGATTTCAGTTCGGTCATATTGATTATTCTTTATGTATCTGACTCACAATGTTAACATTTTTGGTCTGTGGTGCTCCGCAGAAGTAGTGTCGGTTAGTTCTGGACAATACTAATAAGGTTTTTGTATGTCAAGGGGTTGATGTTCTTGTGGACAGCCATGGTTCTCAATAAGATTTATTGTATTGGTGTTTTACCCTGGAATCTCCAAATTGGAGGCCAGGATCAAGGGAGCCCTTTATTTTCATAATTCAAATAGAAAATCATATTTTTAAAGTTTTTTTGAAAAAGGTCCGGATGTAGTCAATGATGTCCTACAAGCATGAAAAATCTTAATGTGAAATAGTCTTTATATTCTAGGCTACACAAAAAAAATGAGAAGAGTGTGGATCTGAGCACAGTGAACAATGCACATTCCAAAACTCTGAAATTTGTCAGATTTTGTTATTTTTGTGTAGCTTGGATATACTGAGATATTGATGCTTATAGGTTATATAATTGATTGCATCCAGTTTTTTTCTAAGTATTTTTCTAAGACTTGCAAATATGATTTTCAAATTTTAAAAATAGCGGGCTCCATTTCTCCACTCTATTTTACTCTCCTATATCTCTCATTTTCACAGGCATGTCCGGTAAAGATCAGTTAAATGCCAGTTCAGTCGTTTGGATAAGCTAAGCTGAGCGAAGTAGTCCCAGCAAACGTATAGACTGCAGTACATGCCTTTATTGGCATGTCCCATGAACTGCGCTATAATGTCCTGTGACAAACTTTGCTCCTCCAAGGATCCATGATGGCTGCCCGCCATCATTTCATTTCACTTCATGATGCCTAAGGACAGATCCTGCTCCCAAATTCACTTCATATCACGGATTCACGTGGGAGTTGATGCAACCTTTTCAATCTGACAACTAAATAAAGATAAGTACAAAGTATATGCTGTCACAATCTATGGGTGACTTAATTCAATGGTATATAAATAATTTTCTCGATTTCTTGTGTAACATCCTGTCCCCTTCGCCTTTTATCGCACAACTTTTTTTTAGACAAAATTGTCGCATATCTTGAAAATGCGAAACTGAAATATGCTTAATTTTCAGTTGATGAGTTCCAAGGAGATCCAAAAATTACCTTTTATCGCAGATTCATGTGGGAGTCGATGCAACATTTTCAATCTGACCACTAAATAATACGGAGTACTACTATATGCTATCACAAGCTACGGGTGACTTAATTCAAAATGGTATATAAATAATTTTCTCGATTTCCTGTGTAACATCCTCTGTCCCCTTCGCCTTTTATTTGAGACGAAATTGTCGTGTATCTTAAGAAAGCGAAACTCAAACATACTTAATTTTCAGTCTGACCATTAAATAAAACAGAGTAGGAGTATATGCTATCACAATCTATGGGTTACCTAATTCAACGGTATATAAATAATTTTCTCGATTCCTGTGTAATACATTGTCCCCTTCGCCTTTTATTGCATGTCATTTTTCAGACGAAATTGCCACATATCTTAAGAAAGCGAAACTCAAACATACATAAATTTTAGTCTGGCCATTAAATAAAACGGAGTAGGAGTATATGCTATCACAATCTATGGGTTACTTAATTCAATGGTATATAAATAATTTTCTCACTTTCCTGTGTAATAGCCTGTCGCCTTCGTCTTTTATCGCATATCTTTTTTAAGACGAAATTGCCACGTATCTTGAGAAAGCGAAACTCAAACATATTTAATTTTCATTCTGACCATTAAATAAAACAGAGTAGGAGTATATGCTATGACAAGCTACAGGTTACTTAATTCAATGGTATATAAATAATTTTCTCTATTTCCTGTGTAATACATTGTCCCCTTCGCCTATTATTGCATATCTTTTTCAGACGAAATTGTCACGTATCTTAAGAAAGCCAAACTCAAACATATACTACTTAATTTTCATTCTGACCATTAAATAAAAACGGAGTAGGAGTATATGCTATCACAGGCTACGAGTTACTCCCTCCGTTTTCGTTTACAAGTCCTACGCGTATCTCTAGGTTATCAATTTAACCTATATAATTTGAATTATATAATATAAAAATTATATCATTGGAAAATACAAAGTCTAAAGTTTGCGGTGATATATTTTTTATAATATATACATCATACTAAGTTGCTCAATTTGGCGACACAGAACTACGTGCAAGACTTGTAAACCGAAACGGACGGAGTACTTAATTCAATGGTATATAAATAATTTCTCGATTTCCTGCGTAACATCCTGTTCCCTTCGCCTTTTATCGCGTATCTTATTGAGACGAAAATTGTCGCGTATCTTCAGAAGCAAAACTGAAACATACTTAATTTACAGTTGATGAGTTCAAAGGAAATCCAAATTTTGTCTTTATTTCTTGGTGTACTCAAAGTCTACGTGCTAAGGCCACATGATTTTGTTCCCCTCGTTTGTGATAAAACACTTCATTTCCACGCAGCTCCACTTAAGCTTCTAGCCTTAATTAGCAAGCCAAGTGCTTCTTTCTTAAGTAACTGGCTGCTGAATTCAGACTAAGCTTATCATGACATGCCGATGTGATGGGGAGGGGCTGACAGCAGAACTTTACTTCTACCGTGGCAGAGAATCATTGAGGCTTGCTTCGCAAGGATGCATACGCATCAAGCAAGGATACATTTTGCAAGCCGTCATTGGAGTGGCATATGTTGTCAGGACTAAACTACAAACAGCACAGTCAGACAAGCAATTCAGGGCGACAGTGACACAAGTGTATAATATAACAATGGACATGGCCATGCTACACAAGCATTCTCTAAAAGATTTGGAACCACGATCCTGCGGAGTACTTTAACGAGAAGCAGTCAACTTCTGATCGCGTTGTTTGGGACCATAGCACATGGTGGGGCAAAATCAGACGTTTCTTAACTACAAGCATTAAATTTGCGCAGAATCTCAAGAATCGGTCAACATATCGATGAAATCACAAGTTTTCTTTTACCAGATGGGGATAAGCATCCGGTCTATGCATCAATCCATACACAGAGACTTCTAAGTATTACTTAGTTTGTCCAACACAGTATTACAACTTAAAAATCAGAGAAGGTCGACACGAAAACAAACATCAAAAGATGACAAATATAACAAGTACTAGTTGAATGCCCGTGCGTTGCTACAGTGTCACGTTAAATCTAACGAACCTCCTTTAACTTAGTGTGGTGAAACTTTCCTTTATTCAAGTATGGCGAAACTCTCTTCTTGACTTGACCATCACACGAGCGATGTCACCGGCTTGCAGCGTATAGCTCCATGCCCAACGCAAGACTACTCTTTTTCATTTTACTCTGGTCTAGTGTATGATGATGGCAGGACATGATTGGTAGTAAAATACGTGCCGAGCCCGAGCAGACTCTCTTACACGCTTTAGTGTTGAGTTGCTCCTTTATTGCGGCTATTTAGGTGTCACGGGACAATGTCCGCACAGAGGGACATGCTACTCTTTGACGCGCTCATGTTCATGTTGGGGCGCCTTGCGGGAGCGCCACTCCTTGAGAACGTGACCAAACCGAGTGGGCTATGTCCATACTGGGTCTTCGTGGAGGCATTGCGATGTTTCATTTCTGTTGCAGCCCAACACATGGCATTCACCATTGGTCCACACCATGCTACATCAACCACACCCTCAAAGGTGAACTCATTCCATACCCCACCCTCCTTTGGCTATCATGTGAATGGAATCCTACTTGAGACACGTGCCAATGCTATGATCAGGACCATGACCATGACACCAAGAGGAGATGACAAGAGGACCCCAGAGATCAAGACCCCCAAGCAAGAGGCCTGGAAGAGAAGACGCAAGAAGCTGCTAAAGCTAGATCGGAGTCTCCGGTCTACCACACCGGAGTCTCCGGTCCATCTCCGGACCGACCCCCAAACCAGCGCCCAGGACAGTCAGAATGCCCCTCCGGAGACGACACCGGAGATTGACCGGAGTCTCCGGTCCAGACCGGAGTCTCCGGCCAGCACACCGGAGTCTCCGGACCAAGTGTATCGGGCCTGCGCGCCTCGGGTTGGGCCTGGCCCATGTAATGCCCAGAACTTCCCTTTTATGCCTGTTTTACCCTTAGCTTGTGGCTGGCCTATATATAAGCCCCCACCCCCTCCTTGAAACGCTAGAGTTGATGATGAATGAAGGCTTGTGCCTAACCCTAGATGGGAACCCCTCTCTATAGTTAATCTATGAGTTGTACAAGGCCTTGGAGTTCGGTTGTTCGTCTCCAAGTCGTCAAGACCCTCCTCAAGTGTTTGGTCTCTCCTCATCAAGGATTCTAGTAGTGCTAGGTCTCTCCCCTTGAGATTCTACTTGGTTGCTACTCTATCCTTTGGTTTGGATTCTATCATCCGCTTGCTGATCTCTCCTTTGGTGATTCTACCTCACGGTCTCTCGCCGAGGATTCTATTGGATTGGTTGTTCGAGCCAACGGGAGCAAATCGAATCGGGTTGTGTTTGCGTGTGTTTGTATCTTTACCTTGCATTTGTGTTGCGTTCATCGTGTTCATCGGGTATCCCCTCACTCCCCGCATCAAATCCGTGAAGATCGGGCCACCCTAGGGTCAATCCCACAAGGGATCCCATATCAACTGGTATCAGAGCTTTTGGTTGCCACGGATTTGATTTCGTTCCCCCACATCCACCATAAATTCGAAAATACCAAAAATTTTAGCCCCAATTTTCTTTTGGATCGATCTCTTTATTTGGTGAGTTGATTGTGGTTTTGATCCATTAGAAACTTGTCCTTGGATTTGGTCTACCTTTGCCCTGCGTTTCCTAGCCCAATTTGGTCGAAATTTTCTGGATTTGAGGGTTAAAGGGCCGAATTTCCGCTCACGAACTCGAGCTGTTCGTCGTGCTGGAACCAGACCGGAGTCTCCGGTCATCACACTGGAGTCTCCGGACCACACCGGAATCTCCGGCCCCAACACACCGGAGTCTCCGGCCCTGATAAATTTTTTGACCCCTCTTCCTTTTTCGACTAATTTCCTTTGAGTGTTTGTGTTTCGCCTGAGTGTCTATCAACTAACAAGCTTCCGCAACGCCAACAACACCTCGTGCTCGACATCGACACCGCGGAACTCGAACCATCCCTTCACCAACGATTGCAAGTTCAACATCACCAAAAGGTATAACTTGCACAACCATTGTTAAACCCCTTCTTCCTGTGTGTGTTACCTAACCTATCGAGAGTAGCCCTCCTATGTTTGCCGAAGCATTGTGCGCTTGCTCTTGCATAGTTATGATATAGAGGCAATAACAAAATTGACTCCATAGTGTACAAAAAAAGCTTCTAAGCAAAAGAAACAAAGAAAAAGGTACCAATAGCTAAAGAGAGTCCAAAGCTTCTAAGAAAGAGTGCGAGCAAGAGCAAGGCAAGCGTACAAATCCGTTGCTTCTCAACCTTGCGCGAACGGGCTACGGTCTCTCCTAGTGTTGGCACGACACCGAGCATTAGTCTTCGTTAGGTCCAATTTTGTTCTTTGCTCATTTTTCATAGTCGTGCTAGCCACATTAATCTCCATCATGTGTGTATAGTCGTAGGTTCTCGTCACCCCTTTTTGACCTTTTCCTTTGACTTTGTTTTTGTTGGATTTTACCCACTTTTGACAATATCCTTTTCTTTTGGTTGTTCCATTTGCTATCCACCTTTCTAACCTACCACCATAGGCCTTTGTGTGTGTGTGTGTGTGTGTCTTGTGTACCCGCTATTCGCTTTGCTCTCGGCAACAACAATCTTTCCAATCGTTGACTCCGGTGAGGCAAGGTAGCAATTACCATTCCACCAATCTCACCATATCTATCAAGTGTGTTTGTGCACCATGTCTAGGGCAAGTGGAGCTAGTGGAGATAGAAATTTCAACAACCAAGATGGCTTTGCCACACGCCACAACTTATGGGCGCAATGCCAAGAATTCAACAATCAATTTGAGTGACTTGAGCACCGTCTTGATGATACTTTTCGAGAATTTGAGTACTGTGAACGGCAACGTCAAGAGGAGCACCATGCTCAATTCCAAGCTCTTCACCAAGCAATTGCCAACCTTGGCAACCGACACGGTCATTGCTCAAGCTCGTCAAGTTCCTCCCGCACGCGCTCCTCAAGTCGACATGGCGAGTCTTCTAGGTCACACTCCCACCACGGAGAACCCCACCACCATAATGGGGACCCACAAGCTCGTCATCGTCGCCCTCAAGCGGTGAACCCAAATGCTCCCCAACCTCAACAACAACGACAAGAGCATGGTCCACCACCACACCAAGCAATCATCGACGTGCACCAACCTCAAGAACGCCAAGATGAAGCTAACCATAATGATCGGCGTCGCCATCCTCCTCATGACCACCACGAGCAACGTCAACAAAATCAAGAACCGGTATGGGACACAAGTGATGATGATGAGGATGCACGCCAAGATCGACGCAATAGCCGACATGCACAACAGCACCACCGACACCGTCAAGCTATGAACGTCAATGATGCCGACCAACGGCGAAGAAGAGACTTCGAGCATCATCAAGAAAACCCCCCACAACAACCTCAAGGCAATCAAGAGCCTCCTCCTCTGCCGCCAAGCCCTCCAAGTGACGCAAGTATGCACCAAGAACGTCGCAACAACCACCATGAGCGTGATGATGGCAAGTTTGGGAAGCTCAAGTTCGTTATGCCCAAGTTCAAAGGAGAAGAAAATGCCGATGCATACCTTGAATGGGAGCTCAAAGTCGACAAGATCTTCTGAGTCCACAACTTTTCCGAAGAGAAGAAAGTGGCAATGGCATCCCTTGAGTTTGAGGACTACGCCAATGTTTGGTGGGAAGACTACCAAAGCAATCGTGAGAAGCAAGAAGAGCCACCGGTCACCACTTGGACCGAGATGAAGAATGTGATGTATGCAAGATTTGTCCCCGAGCACTATCGCCAAGACCTCTTAGACAAGCTACAAAACTTGAAGCAAGGCACAAAGACAATTGAAGAGTTATATAAGGAGATGGAGATGACTATGATGAGAGCCGATGTGAAGGAACTCGAGGAGCAAACAATAGCACGGTTCCTCAACGGTTTGAGCCGCCCAATACGCAAGATAGTCGATTTCCAACCTTACAAGACTCTTGTGAACCTTCTTCACCAAGCAACCAAGGCCGAGCGCCACTTGCAAAAGGAACATGCTTATGAGAAGTAAAGGGCGTACTACGCTTCACTCAACTTGAGTAGCCCCTCCAAGCCAACAAACCAAAAAACAAGCTCCTCCAAGCAATCCAAGACACCTATGGCATCCACCTCCAACACAACAACAGAAAGTCAAGTAGTTTGCTACAAGTGTGGAGGAAAGGGCCACAAGTCTTATGAGTGCATCAACACAAGAGTCATGCTAACGGATGAGAACGGCGCAACATATTCCGTGAGCGAAGACGAATTTGAAGCTATGAACCAAGCCGCTATAGCAAAAGATGCCGCAATGCAAGATGAGGACACACTTCTTTGTGAACATGATCCTGTAGGGGTTCGTAGCATGGAAAACAAAAAATTTCTATCGCATACAAACAAACAAGCCAAGATCTATCTACTAGATTGTAGCAACGAGTTGATAGGGGAACTTACCCTCGAAGATTCCAAAGCGGTTAACGAGAGCAGATTCTCGTGGGTGATGTAGTCGTACTCTTTCCGATCTCAAGATCGCGTAGACGATCCTTCCGGCGCTGCGTTCCGGCAGCGCTCCCGCAGTCGGTCACACGTTCGGTACTCGACGAAGACCTTCCTCTCCCTTGTTCCAGCAGGCAGCGGAGGTTGTAGCACTCTCCTCGCGATTCCGGCAGCACAACGGCGTGGTACCGGAAGTAGAGGGGAGATCCCGCAGGGCTTCGCCTTAAGCCGGAGCGAGTATGGTGGATTATGAGAGAGGGCTATTAGTGGTCTAGATATTAGACACACCAATTAGAAGGCTCTAAACCGCAGGCTAAAGCAATTAGAAGCTCTAAACCAAAACGGCTCTAAACCGGAGATTAGAGGTGGAAACTTGTGTGTCTCAAGGAGGAGCCCTGCCCCTCCTTTTATAGGTGGAGGGGCTAGGCGCGCCAGGGAGGGAGGGAGTCCCTCCCCAACTCGGCCTAGGGCTGGGCGCCGGCCAAGGAGGAGAGGAACTCCTCCTCCAAGTTGGTTTCAACCTCCTCTTGCTTGTTTCCCACAGTTTCCTGTTTCCCACAGTTTCCTGTTTTCCACAGTTTCCTGTTTTAGCCGTTTGACTTTCAAACTGGCAATTTGACTTTCATGTTTTTGGAACAGCAACAACACTTAGTACATGATGCAATCATTAAATGACACACTCATGTACCCTCCCCCCCGGAGTGCCGGACAATCCAGACCCTTCTAGAACATTCCCGATGAAAACACCGGAATCATTCCCGAACTCCGAAACGAGACTTTCCTTATATGAATCTTATTCTCCGGACCATTCCGGATCACCTCGTGATATCCCGGATCCCATCCGAGACTCCGAACAACATTCGGTCTCTTTCTCATAATACCATAACTACTCAAACAACGTCGAATCCTTAAGTGTGTCTCCCTACGGTTCGTGAATTATGCGGACATGATCGAGACACTTCTCCGAACAATAACCAATAGAGGAATCTGGAAATTCATATGGCTCCCACATACTTCTACGATTACTTTGCGATCGAATGAACCACTTACATACGATACCAATTTCCCTTTGTCTCACGATAGTTTACTTATCCGAGGTTATGATCGTCGGTATCTCTGCATACCTAGTTCAACCTCGTTACTGATAAGTACTCTTTTCTCGTTCCCGTGATATGTGATACCTTGTGAGCTAGTCACATGCTTTCAAGCTAATTGGATGACATTCCACCGAGAGGGCCCAGAGTTTATCTATCCGTCATATGGATGGACAAATCCCACTCTTGATCCATGTGTTTCAACCAATACTTTCCGAACACTCAATGCCATCTTTATAGCCACCCAGTTACGGTGTGGTGTTTGATGTCATCAAAGCATCCATCCGGTAAAGGTGATATGCATGATCTCATGGTCGAAGGAATTAGGTTACTATGTATCAGAAAGCATATAGCAATTGAACTATTGAAATGACTTGATCTTTATGCTACGCTTATCTATAGGAGTATGTCCATCACATCATTCTCCTAATGATATGATCCAGTCGTTAATAACATCTCTATGTTCATGATCAGGAAACCATGATCATATATTAACCAACAAGCTAGTTTAACAAGAGGCTATACTAGGGACTCTTATTTTAGTTTACAAATCACACAAGTATTAATGTTTCCGGTTAATACAATTATAGCATGGTATGTAAACATTTATCATAAGTGTGAAGATATGATAATAACCACTTTATTATTGCCTCTTGGGCATATCTCCAACAGATCCAAGCCCCTCACTTGTCATCGCCCAAGTTTTGACGACCAACTCCATCCCTAGAGAGTACAACGCCTCAACATCTTCCAAACCCGAGCCGGAATTGATGGCAAGTCCATAAAAGTTATCATTGATGGAGGAAGTTGTCACAACCTTGCGAGCATCGACCTTTGTGAGAAACTCAAGTTACCATACATGGAGCACCCTCAGCCCTATCATGTCAAGTGGCTTGATGACAATGGCACCATTCAAATCAAACACAAGGTCAACGTCTCCTTCAAGATTGGTCCATATCAAGACACTGTCGAGTGTGATGTCGTGCCTATGACCGTGTGTTACATGCTCCTTGGAAGACCTTGGCAATACGACAAGGGTGCACTACATGATGGTACCTCCAACCAATACTCCTTTAAGTGGAAAGACAAGACATTGGTGCTACAACCTATGACGCCAAGCCAAATTATCACTTCCAACATGACGTCGCTGCCCAAGATAAAGCAAGCTAAGGACCCTTGTGAGATGAGTGGTGAGAGAGTGATCCACCAACACGTGAGTGAGAGCTACAAGCCCCACATGAGTGGAAAAATCATGAGTGCCACGTCGCAAGCCACCACACGTGAGAAGAGTGATTTGAGCGTACCCAATACTAACAATCCTTCATACAACTCTTTCTCCTTGTTGTCGGTTTTGCAGGATACACAACCTCACCTACCACCTACAAGGAACACGCTACAAGATCTCCAACCACACCTTGATGACAAGCTCAACTTCAAGATCTTCGACCAATTTGAACAAGGCTACGACACCGGAGATCCCACAACATACCCACTCAAGACCTTGCGCACACCTTCCTCCCTATATGATGATGGAACTTCGTCGAGGACGACTCGTTTTGAAGCGGGGGGAGATGTTGCAGCCCAACACATGGCATTCACCATTGGTCCACACCATGCTACATCAACCACACCCTCAAAGGTTAACTCATTCCATACCCCACCCTCCTTTGGCTATCATGTGAATGGAATCCTACTTGAGACACGTGCCAATGCTATGACCAGGACCATGACCATGACACCAAGAGGAGATGACAAGACGACCCTAGAGATCAAGACCCCCAAGCAAGAGGCCCGGAAGAGAAGACGCAAGAAGCTGCTGAAGCTAGACCGGAGTCTCCGGTCTACCACACCGGAGTCTCCGGTCCATCTCCGGACCGACCCCCAAACCAGCGCCCAGGACAGTCAGAATGCCCCTCCGGAGACGAAACCGGAGATTGACCGGAGTCTCCGGTCCAGACCGGAGTCTCCGGCCAGCACACCGGAGTCTCCGGACCAAGTGTATCGGGCCTGCGCGCCTCGGGTTGGGCCTGGCCCATGTAACGCCCAGAACTTCCCTTTTATGCCTGTTTTACCCTTAGCTCGTGGCTGGCCTATATATAAGCCCCCACCCCCTCCTTGAAACCCTAGAGTTGATGATGAATGAAGGCTTGTGCCTAACCCTAGATGGGAACCCCTCTCTATAGTTAATCTATGAGTTGTACAAGGCCTTGGAGTTCGGTTGTTCGTCTCCAAGTCGTCAAGACCCTCCTCAAGTGTTTGGTCTCTCCTCATCAAGGATTCTAGTAGTGCTAGGTCTCTCCCCTTGGGATTCTACTTGGTTGCTACTCTCTCCTTTGGTTTGGATTCTATCATCCGCTTGCCGATCTCTCCTTTGGTGATTCTACCTCACGGTCTCTCGCCGAGGATTCTATTGGATTGGTTGTTCGAGCCAACGGGAGCAAATCGAATCGGGTTGTGTTTGCATGTTTTTGTATCTTTACCTTGCATTTGTGTTGCGTTCATCGTGTTCATCGGGTATCCCCTCACTCCCCGCATCAAATCCGTGAAGATCGGGCCACCCTAGGGTCAATCCCACAAGGGATCCCATATCAATTTCTATGTCCGACTGCTTAATAGCAAAGGGGCACTACAACAGAAATTCTACTTTCAAATAGGCTCCCAATTTCAACTTATTGAGAAAGAAACATTACAACAGAAATTCTACTCTTATGATTATATACAAATACGAAAGATCATTTTAACATATTGAGAAAGAAACATTACAACTTATTAGAATTGTTGTATACAAAAGATAGACATGTGAACCATGACTTCTGCAAATATAACATCACAATTTCATGCTAGCAGAAGTTTTCCTATGCAGTCGATGCTTCCTAGACAAATAGTTTACCTTGCAAATCATGTAAAATCATGCTTTTCATGAAAATTTTAGTTTTTGATGGACCACTATATTCCCCACAACCAAGCCTACTCCTATATTAGTTATGTACCAATGGATATGCTTTTGATTGAATGATGAAAGTTTTTTTTTTCATATATTGAATGGTGAAAGGTAGAAAAGTGGAGTTAGTTGCAAGGAAGCTGCTTCCTGCAATAGAAACGTATGTAGGATGATTGCTTTTGAGTATATCCCGTTGATCTGCTTTTGCATTGCAAAAGTTCCTTTTCCCTAAAAGAAATGTAGAATAGTCAATAATAAACATTTAGTTTAACCAATATACGAAGAACATATTAATATGTAATTTAGAGAACATGGAAAATAATACCATACCAGATGTTCAATTATATCAGATAAGATTCTCATTTAATAAAAATTTGATTCGCATTTAAAAGATATGACTCATGCAGTGTTATACGGGCAAAACTGTTGCCTTGACTATTTAGACTTTGCTTGCAGAAACACATATCATAATCACCAACCAGCTAAGTTAGCATTTAGCTTCTCTGTAGATTGATGTTCTCGTTGACAGAATTACTCTGCTTGAACCGAATCTATATAATCTGCTACTCTCCCAAAGTTTGGGCCATAATTCTTGTTGGTGTTGGGAAATTGCCTTGTTCGTGAATGTTGAGGTAATTGCCTCCTAGAAAATTTTTGTTGTCCCCGATCTAATCGAATCAAAATTCAAAGGACCTCAATAGCAGAAATCCCTTCCAAGATAGAATTGTCCATCGCCTCATGGGATTCTACCCGTCCCTCTAATCGACGCAAGCTGTGCTCCCTACTGCCCACTCACGCACGTCCCCCGACTCCATGAGCTCCTAGTGTGCTGCTGCCCCGAGCTTCGATTCCCTTGAACCTGAGTGGAACACCTTCTACCGGACAACAGCGCGAGCTCCTACCATCCCGAGCTGAGGTCCAAGAGGCCCCTCCTGCGAGCATGATGAATGTGAGCATTGGCTGGGATCCCAACCCGACGTTGCGCCAGCGGTCGGTTCAACATCGCCGTCGGCTGCGCTCCTGGTTCCCGCTCGCACACGTCCACGACTCCACAAGCTACTCATCCCCCGCCAATCCTCCTTCCTTTGCGCAGGCGATGTAGAGTCTCGTCGCCGAGATCAGCAAGTTCGCGAGTAGTGGCGGTTGAACGAAGTTGGCTCCGTTCGGGTGGGGTGGCCGGTGGTTTCCACGCTGTACTGTGGGTCTGAGGGCTCTCTTCGAGGCCATCCATGTCCGCTTCCACGGCCGTCGGTGTTGGCGCCTCCGCATTGGAAGGTGGGAGTGGCGGCGCTTCTCGAGGCCGGCCCTGTCCGCGTCCATATCCATCGGTCTTGGTGCCTCCGCCCTAGACGGTGGATGTGGCAGCACTCTTCGAGGCGTTCGTGTCGGACAATGGGTGCGAGACCCTTGTCACGAGAAAGGGTTTCTGCTCCTCCATTAGTCGCCGCTCGTTCCACCTTGTTGCCGCCGAAATTAGACGGGATCACGTCATTGGAAGGGAGAGAGATGGTGCGGGTAGCCTTGGAGGTTAGGTTTTGGGATCCGTAGAGATCTTGGGACCTGGGGCATGACGATTCGCTTGGTCTAGGTATGGAAAGATTTAATTGATGGAAATATAAGGAAACATGGCAAACTTTCCATGTTTTTTTAAATTACTTCCTTAATTTTTGTTTAGAAATATGGACGGTACGAGACTGTGTGGCCTAGATTGTCCCCCTGTTTAACGAGGCCGATTTGATGGTCTAGATTGTCCCAATGTTTGATGACCTACGATCACCAACTCCCTTTTAATAGTAAAGATATAGTAACTAGACATCTCTTATTGAAAGAAAAGCAAACAAAACGCTGCAGCCCAGGAAAATTTGTTAGTAGGAGCTTATTATTTAGAATAGATGATGTGGAAAAACATGATCACATAGCAGGCTAGGATTGATCAAAAATGTTTGATGAGGTGGATACCTTGCATGTTGAGAGAAATAAGATAGTGGAGGACTCCTATTTAGATATAGATGATATGTTGCCAACCAATCTAGCTGTAGGTATCCTAAGCGAACCTCAGCAGCTGCTTGCATCTAGTAACCATAGGTTCTTGTTGATCCACCGGGAGAAGGAAAGCCTAAAGCTGGATCCAACACGAAGCCATATGAATATGATCATTAACTTCTATTAATCTTGAGGGTTAGAGAATTGTCCCGGCAGGGTGTCTCGCGAAGTAGGATGAATCGAACGTTGGGAGCTGAACGCGATCTCTCCAAGACATCTCTGTGACCTTTGCGAGGAACAGTAGAATCACGGCAAAGAGACACGACGAGTTTACCCAGGTTCAAGCCATTGTGTGGTGTAAAACCCTATTTCTGCTTGGTTGTATTGCTGGTATCACTTGGCAAGGATGGCATCTTCTCTTACCCCTCCTCTCCCCCTTGAGATGCTTTGAGAGTCGTGCATAGGAGGTCGGGGCTCTTCCGCGCCCTTCTCACCGGAGTAGCCGAGGTAGATATAGGTTGTAGGTGGTTTGGCTTTATGCCAGTAGTGGGCGTTTTGCCCGTTAGGAGCAGCGGAGCTCTGGATCTTTGCGACGAGATCTGGAAGCTTTTAGGGTTCTTCCCCTTTCTTCTTCTGGCCCGATGGCCGGTGCTGAAGAAGATGACGAAGGTGCCGCTTCTCCCAATAAATCAAGCATCGCGGGCTATGTTTCGTGCAGTGGCTGCGCACTATGACTCTTCCTGGTCGGCCGTGGAGGCGGGGGGAAGGGCGCAGCGTCGCAGCTTGTGGTGAGGCGGATTCTCTCCCGGCCGGCCGTGGTGGTGAGGAGGAGTGAAGAAGCCTTGCGACGAACTTATCGACTGGGTGGTCCTGTTCTCCTGCAAAGGGGCGGTTTTGGTGGAGCCCGTGGAGTGGGTGGGTCGGCCTCCTCCTCTTCCAGGTCGCGATGGTGGCGACACAGAGGAGGTTGGTGGGTGGACTCTCCCTTCTTCTCGAGCTCTGCAGGTTGGTGAAGCTGCACCTTGTGGATATCCCAAGCGAAGGCGTGGTTGTAGGAGCTATCCCTGGCCAAAGAGGCCTCTCCACGCTCGACGATGCTCGAGCTCTTTGATGCGCCATGGATGCGCTCGTTCAAACCTCCGGTGTGGAGGCCCTGTCTGAAGCACTCTGTCGGATTCCCCCACCAAGCGCTGCCAAGTGGTCTCGTCACTGGCGTCGCTCTGGTGGCCGGCAAGAGGTGCTCGATGTCGACGGCGGTGGAGAAGAAGACCGAGGACCTGATCGCTTTTCTGCTTTTAGTTTGAGGGTCTTCTTTGCATATGTTGTAGTACTGCTTTTGCTATTCCCCTCTTTAGAGGACTTTTCTGTAATATGTACCCACTGCCTTAATTAATGAAGCAGCTTCTGGAGCCTTCAGGCCCTTTCCCGTTCAAAAAAAAACTTGGCAAGGTTACAAATACAAGAGGTTGATCAGGCGATCAGGTTTGGTGCTCCAGAAAGGAAAAAGGCTAGGGTTTCCAAGGTGGAAGAAGGTACCTTCCTATAGTGTCGCGCCCCTCCTTTTATAGGCTCCCCGGTCCTCTTCCTTCCATATTGCGGGGAGGGGGGGTTCCCACATAGCGACAAGGGTGAGGGCAGGTGAGTCAAAGATGCTTCTTTCCGCATTCATCACGCTCTTCATGTCTCCGCAGAGAGGGAGGTGGTCTCCCCGTGTTGTAGTCTTGTCGGCCACTCCTGGCTTGGAGAATGGGAAACCCCTACCCTTGGAGGGGAAGTTGGTGGCTTCCTTGCACGACTGTAATGTGTTGTGATAGCTGTCTTTGCGGAGGTAATCATTGGCCTTTTGTCTTGGAGCGCAGGTGTCCTTGCGCTACTTCCGTGACTTAGGCGCAAGGGCGAGGGTATGTATTGTACTACGTCCTGTCGAGTTACTTCTTGCCTTGCGGTGGTCCCTTTGAAGAGAAGCTTCGTCTAGAGGCCTCACGGAGGCTGCCCCTTGATGCTTGAAGGTGATGTTTCTCCGAGGCTCCGCGATTGCCTTGCTGTGGGGGTCCAGCAGTAGATGGGCCAGGGTACCCTGGTTACCAATGGCCCGACAGTAGCCCAGGTCCCTGGGCCGCACACATCCCGGAGAAGGGACAGGGTCCCAAAAACTACTGTTCCTAGGCAGCGCACTACCGATCGGCTAATCTCCACCGTGTAAGTTGAACCGCAACAGGGCATGTATCGTCAGATCCAGGAACCGTTGTCGCGGCGAGGCTTTCGTGGCAACCATGCAGGTGCTTCAAAAGATAAGTTCACTCCCTTGGGGGTTTTCAGCCTTTGTAGCCCGATGGTTGCGAGATCACATCTAGCAACCTAGCGAATTTGTACTCTCCATCAATAATAATCATATAAGCATGAGTAGGGTTTCCTCCACGAGGACATGAACCTAGGCAAATCTCGCCTCCCTTGTTTGTATGATAAGCCGATGAAATCACCAGTGACATGGATATACCCTATGGGTGCATAATGTTAGTATACCCGGTCCAGTCCAAGGAAGGCCTAGGCCAAGGTTTGCTGGCTACGGATATTTCGGGTGGCCCAATCCCACTGCAAATTCGGATCCTTGGAGAACAAGTCGAGATGTAGATAGAATTTCAAAGGGCTCAACCCTAATCTGTAACCGACTCGACCTACCCCCGGGACCTGGTCTACCTATATAAAGGCCAGGAGGGCACGGTGATAAGGACCTGTACACCTCATATACACACCTCATGCCAGATTGCATCTGCGCACCCCTGTAACTTCGGTTCTGCCGTAATCAAGAACAGACAAGCAGGAGTAGGGTTTTCCCTCCGGGGGCCTGAACCTGGGTAAACCTCGTGTCCCCTTGTTGTGTGTCTGTTAACCGTCTCGCGATCTCCAGCATCCCCATCTTCTCCAAAACCCAAGTCCATAACAATGGGCATTGACGAGTTAAACTCTCATCAATTGGTGATGTCTGTGGGAACTAGGGATGTTGATCGTGCGGTCGTGACAGTCCCACCTGAAGCGATCTACGACTCCACGGCAACGGAGAATTACCTCCTCTTCGGTGCTTTCGACTTCACCGCCCACTCGCCGACCACCCGCAAGGATTTCGAGTTCGTAGACGACGGATTCGAGATGCTGTCCGGGAGCTTCTGCTTCCAGGTGGGCTAGACTGGCACCCTCCGTCTCCCTGAGCGGGTGCCACTTCCATCAATCAGGACCGCCTTGTGGGTACCACCAATCGACGCCCTGCGCACGACATCGCTAGCAAGAGATTCAGATGACAGCAACAGCTACAACTCCGATCTGTGTGAACCTCCTTCGGATGAAGGAACCTACGGTTCCGGATCTGAAAGCTGCGGAAGCAGCGACCCCCTCCATGAGCGCTACATGTGCGCGGTCATACATAGCGGTAACGTCGATGACGGAACCGAACCGCCACTGAATCCTCCTCCCAACCCCCAAGCTGAGAACGGAGGAGACGGATCACTACCGCCCAATCCCAGTGGGAATAAGGGACCCACCAATGCCAACGACACTGGTCGCGTCCAGATCAACCTCAGCATCACCCAATGGGAAAGGGTGTGCGAGGCTATATGAGGTAACCCTCTACCAATCGATGCACCACGTGACATGTTGATGGGCTACCACTGGCTCCTCGTCGAGGAGCACGATCGACAAGTCAAGCTGCAAGCCGATCTCGAATGGTGCAGGCGAGAAGCTGACGAATCGAGCATGCGGCAAGCTGCGGTCTTCGCTGGCAGCTCTACCTTAAAGGGCAATGATGGTGGCAAATACCGCTCTCGCCTAGAGCGCATGGACCCCGTCGCACGGCGTGGGGTCACCAAGGCACTCGACATGTCCTTCATGACAATGGACTCGCAAGGCAACATCATGCCGAAAACGCCGTAGGCTGCGATCATGGTGGCCACCACATATCTCGCGTCCAACCCGCCGCTGGAGGGGGACCCAAAGAACGCAATCCACAAGTCTGTGCTCATAGGCCTCAGACTCATTGGAGCTGCGCTCCACGATGAAACTCCCGCGGAGCCGAAGAAAAAGGCCACTGTCAAGTTCACTCGAAGCCGCAGTCCCTCATCCGAGGAAGAAGAGCATGACCTGCCTCGGTGCCGTCGGATCCCACGGCGCCGCAGCAGCAACTACGATGCTTGTAGTGAGCTCGCACAATGCAAGATCGACAAATCACGTGCTAAGCGCGCGTGCTCAACTAAGTCTGAGGAGGACGACGAAGAAATATGCAGAGCAAGGTGCTTTAGCAGATCCGTTCAGCAATCGCGGATGCCGAGGAACTTCAAGCTCCCTTCGGACAACTCGAAGTTCGATGGCGCGCATGAGCCGAAAACCTGGCTCGACGATCATCTGTCGTCAGTCAAGCTCCATGATAGGAACAAGAACACTACCCTACAATGCCTTCAGCTGCAACTGACAGGCGCAGCCAGGGCCTGGCTCAGTGGCCTCCCCTCGACTCCATCCAAAGCTGGGAAGAGATGGCATACAGCTTCATCCGCAACTTCAAGGGCACCAGCAAGAGTCCAGCCTCAATCAAAGAGCTGCGGGCCTACACCCAACGGACCAAGGAGTCCATCCACTCGTACATACTACGCTAGTTTATCATCAAGAACTCCACTACAAACATCTTCGAGGAGAGGGAAATTGACGCCTTCAAGGACGGCGTCAAGCGCCACGAATTCAAGGAGGAGCTCGGGCACTTCAATCCCAAAACCCTTGATCACCTGATGGACATCGCCAATTGCTGGGCAGATGGCGAAGATTTCGTCAACTGAACGCATTCGGATGACAAAGATGACTTCGGTCACAGGAAAAATTGTCGCAACAAGAGAAGATCACACGTCTATGATGATCGCGAGGAAGTCGACATGTTTACGGCTGGCTATGCTGATCGCCGCGACGATGGCAACCGCAACAGCGGATACCACAACAACAACTACCGCGATGGTGGGAGACCCACCCAAACGTGGCAACATCGCAACCGTGACGATGAGCCTTCAACATAAGATAAGCTATCAGGTCCCTGCACCATCCACTTCTACATCGACAAACAAGATGGTAACAAGAAGGCTAGCCACATGCTCAAGGACTGCCGAGAGTTCTAGAAGCACAGCGAGGGCTTCACCTAGATGCGACGCCAGGTGGTGAACTGCGGTGACCCAGCATACCACTTCATGATGTAGTACACTATAGTCGTTGACATAACACCAATGAAACACCATTCACTAGTATTATATCCCTCAGAGTGGTACAACAGAAACACAGCAGGTCCAAGACATGACTATAGGTTACAACTCAACTCTTTACACAAGATCCAGAGAACACTCTAGGTTAAAAAGAGAGAAAGAAACTTCTTACAAAGAATGGAATAGAATCACTTATGTTTTTATAAATGAATGGTTATGGTTTGTAATCAAGGTAATAATATTACTTAACTACTTATGAATTCACTATAGTGTTTTGGTATGTTGATAAACTTGGGGTTAAAGTCAATGAAAATATTTAATTTAGTCAAAAATTATTCTTTGAGGATTTTATAATGGATAAAAATCCTTTTAGAAAATGTGGCATCCCGCAAAAACCACTACTAGAAAATCGCGTTGTTTTTGTGCATTGCATCATCATGACCGCATGCTCATGTCATCATGCCACATTGCATCGAGCATCGTCATCGTCTTGCATTTGCTTGCATAAAACTATTTTCGAAAAGCCTGGTTTTGTTTTCTAAACGCCCCGTCTTTATTCAAACGCAAAACCCCGGACCTCCGGATTATTTTGTTTGTCTGCTATCGGTTTGCAAACAGTGCATTTAAAATAAATAAAATATTATATTATTTTAGTGGGGCAGTCGAACGGGCCGATTCGACCCGAACGACCACCCCCAGGAATTAAAATCGGCCCACCCATAATCCTAAAACTACCCAGCCTAATCTACCCACACCCCCCTCCACATCACCCCACCCAATAGCTAGACGCCACCTCACCTCTCTCCCTCTTCCCCTCCAATCCCCATCTGCCACTTGGCCCTCTCTCCCTTCCCTCTCTCTCTCAGCACACAACCCACACCCCCCACACAACACACACACGCCAACACACACTGCCACCCGCGTGACCCCTGGCCCACCCTGGCCCCGCGTCCCCTGGCCACGTCCCCACCTGCCCACCCACGCGCCCCGGCCCCGACCCCATCTTCCTTCTCCCGCTCGCCTCGCCGCACCCTCCCTCTCCTCTGCAGCTCGCCGGCGCCCCCTGACACCACCGCCACGCTACCTCGTCCCCGCCGCTCGCCGGTCCAGCTTCCCCAGTCGCCGCCGGAGCCGCCTCACCTCCTCGCCTCGCCGCCGCCCCCAAGCGCCGCCCCGCGCCGCTCCCCGTCCTCCTGCGTCGCTAGCCGCACCACCCGCTCCTCCCGCCTTCTCCTCCTCCGGCGAGCGCGCCCGCGCCGCGCCCGGCGCCTCCGCCGGCTCCGCCGCTCCGCCCCGCCTTCCATCCTCGTCGGCCGCCGCCCCGCTCAGCCTCGGCCACCCGCGGACCGCCTCGCGCGCTCCCTCCTCTCGCATCCGCGCCGGCGATGCCTCCCCGGCCGCCTCGCCTCCGTCGCGGCCCCCCTCCTCGGCGCCCTCTGCCTCGCCGCCGACGGCCCCGTCTCGCCGCCGGTCTCGCCTTCCCCACCGCCTCAGGCCGCGGTTCGACTCCGTCTCGCCGCCGGCGTCCAGCAGGCTCGGCCCCTAGCCGGCCGCCCCTTCCCCGAGCTCCCTGCCCGCGGCGCCGATGCTGCCCCCTGCTTCCCTCCGCGTCGGAGCCCCAGGACGCCGCCGTTCCCCTGCCCTGCAGGCTCCCTCCCTGCTAGTGGCCTCTGGCCCGCCCGAGCGTCGCCCTGCCTGGGCCGCTCGGCTCCTTCCTCGAGCTCCTCCCCGGCCTCTGCCGCAGCACCACCGGGGCCATCGTCCGTCGCACGCTTGTTCTACCTGCGCTGTGCCGCGTTTTGTGCCTGTGTGTGTTCCTGCCCATCTCAAGCACGTGTTGCATCAGGTGTTGTTATGCTTGTAGATGGTCACAAGGTACCCGAGTCCGACGTCGTTGTCCGAAGGAACCGCAACCCCACAAGAACTCCCTCACCGACAAGACCTCCGGGAAGCCGCCATCCGTTTGGCGAAGATGTTCACCGAGATCGACACCAACCCGATGAGCCCGATGAAACACCGGCGCCGTACACAAGTCTGACGACCGAGGCCCCCAAAGCATCTCCTTCACGGAACCCGAAGGCGATACCGCTCGAGTACTCCTTCCCGGATCCGAACCCCGGTACCGGACAAGTTCGCCATCGACCTCGAGAACGCCTACACGAAACCACAAGACCGCCACACGGACGCGAACCCCAAGACCCTGAGGCCCCGAGCCGAAGACCGATCCGAAGCGCCAAGGCCTTCGACGGGGAATCGACAAGATCACCGCGGGACTCCAAGGTCTACTTCGAAGTTTGCCGAACGCCAAGACCGACAACATGACCCGAAGACCCCGGATGCGCCAAGACCTACCCCCGTTATCCGAGAATGATCCCGGAGTCCGAGAACGTTTCCGTCGAACCCTGAACCCCAGATCCGGACCCTGAGACCGAACCCCGGAACCCCAAGATCTTCCGAACCCTAATGTGTGAACCCCTTTCCAAAACCCTATTTTATAATATAATCCAACTTGATGCATATTAAATTGTTCATGCATGCATCCTTGTCTATGGGTTGGGGGTCTTACGCCGATTCACCTTATAATTAAATATGGGGCCCATATGCGGGCAAATCTAGTCTCATATTGGCCTCATTTAAATTTGTGTAGCGAACCGGTGCTATCTCTTGCCTTGTTATCACAACATTTAAATTGCGGGGTAGTTAAATAACTTGAACCGTTTAATTAATTGTCGGGACCCCGGTTCCGCTTAATATGACCTAATTGCATCACACCTTTGCCATGCCATATATCATACATGCATCATGCCCGATCTTCTGCCGTAATCTTAAATATTGCATCCGGTGTTTATTCTAGTGTTTTGCTTCTTCGCGGATAAGGCCGTTGAGTTGATGCGAGTGTCGACCCGATCTTCGGATGAACCTTCGGCAATGTTTTCAGGCGAGCATCTCCCCCTTTCTACCTATCTTACTTTTATAGTATTTACTTCCCTCCTGTTGATCTTTTGCTATCTGTGTGGCGTTGCTCTAGTTTTCGTAACCGTGATATCCCTTGCAGCCTTATATTGCCTTGGACACATCCTATTACCTGTTGTTTGGTAGATAGTTGGACTTGCGCGTCGTAGTCGCTTGCTCAAGTGCTGTTGCGTGTCGTCCAGTACCACAGTTGTTGGAGTGTTGCCGCATGTTGATGTTGGAGATGATCATGGCTTTACTTATCGTTTACTTTAATTCCTGTTTAACAACTAAAATTGAAGTAAGCAGAGGCATCGGTGGGTGATAGATAATATTTGGTTTCCGAACGCCCACTTGTGTCCCGTAGGACCCCGAGTACTTGATACCTGTTCCTTGTTTTATCGCGCTATCCACATCCGGGAGGTATATGGGACCCCCCTGAGCCAGAGCTTGATTCAGTCTTATTTCTTGGGGCCACAAACTAGTTTGAGGTTTTATTTACGATCCTGTACTTATGCCATGCTTTACTGCTTTATTTAAATTGTGCGACAGATAGCACCTGTACTGTTTAGGATCGGGACACGATTCCGCAGTGTCGACAAGCCCAGTTTTGGGTTCCCAGTCGTTCACAGCCGTATACCCAGACCTTGAGTCCGTTTCGGAGTCAGCTAACTTCGTTGCGGGTAGCTTAATAGGGTGGCCCCCTGAAATATTTCTGAATCCTGTGATTGCTTTGTCGTGAAGGCCTCGTTGGGTTTTGTTTTGGTTTTTCCAAGGCTGATCGAGTGTGTGTTGCTATTTGTGCACCCCAACCGGGTTAAAACTTTCTGAAAGCCGTGTCCGCGGTTATGGACGACTTGGAGCACAGTATCTCAACCATAGACAAGCATAACTAAAGTAGTATTATAAATTTGACTTTATAATGACTAGTAATCGGCTTCACGATAATGGAATGGCTTAATAATACTGCCCACAATTGCTTGTTTGGAGTGTCGCTTGCGACCATTGTACCTGACTAGTAAGTATGGCAACTACAACGGAATGGCTAAATAAAAGTACCAACAACTGCTGGGTTTTGGGTTTTCTCATGATAATTGTATTTGACTAGTAAGTGTCGCAACTACAACGGAATGATTAACTAAAACGGCCCACTGCTTATTTTATCAGGATGATTATCTATACCTGACTAGTAATTGCTGCAACGATAACTGAATAAATAAAACTGCCAACTGTGTGAGTTCCTCGGTTGACTTCCTCGTTTGGTCTCGAGGGGGAAACACCAGGATGGGTTTGTTTGGTGTTAGCTTCAGGTCGGATCCGGATAGGTCATCCTTATCCCTCTCTGATAACCGCAAGTTGTATCGAGTCTCTATAGGTTGTTTAGTGCATGCTACCGCTGCCGCTCAGTCTACCATACCTATGTAGGCGAGGACCGCCGAATTCTAGTCTCGCCGTGTACTGGCCTCAGTACTGACGCTCCTCTTTTTCCTTTGCCCTTCGTCGGCACCCCTTTTGTTTAAGCAGGTTTTGAGATCGACGTCGTTAGCAGGGTTATCCTTCCGGCTTGGCCTGGGCAGGGTTATGGACGCCATTGGTTATTCTTCAGGGCTCTTAGCCCCATTTGCATCTTGTCCGTAGTCAGAAGCTCTATCATTTTCAAGGTGATTTGGATCTTTGTATATTATATCTGTATTCTTGACTCTTTGAGTCGCTGTTGTATATATCTGTTCTGTGGGTCCCATCGAGGACTGTTGTGTAATGTTATTACTTCGTTTTCCACCCGCACGAAAGTGCCTGGTGGGCACCTTTGAATCGTTTCTATGCGGGTTTGGCGAATTTCGCTAAAACTTGCATAGGTCCGAGTCTGAGGGTGTTATCAAGTTTTTAGGTTTAGGTTATCAAGTTATCAAGTTTTTCTGAATTATAAAACAAAAGTTATCAAGTTTTTAGGTTTAAAACATTTTATAATTAAATTTTTAAATCAGTTTTCAAACAGGGAATACTTTTCTTACCTAGACTGGATCTACCCAAGTCACTGACTAGTGGGGTACTGGTGACATGGGATGCCACCTAGGCAAAGACTGAGTCAAACAGTTGAATGGGTCAAGGATGACATCACCCTAACGTCATCCCGCCGGAATCCTCTCAGATCGGTGATCAATCCGTTGATTGGGAGAGCACAGGAACGCGAGGACGGTTGCGTTCGAAAGAGGGACTCAAGGCGGACCTATTGGTGGCGGCGCCGCTCAGGTTTGGTCGCCAGAACAGTGGTGTGCGACAGTGGCTAACGGTGGCGGTGGCAGATGATCGTCGGGGAAGCAAACCGTGATGAAAACAAACAAAGTAAATGATGCCCAAGCATCAGCAACTCACCAGCATTGCAGCGGAGGGGTTAGCGTGACCGGAGGTGGTCGTAATTAATGGAGACAGCGGCGGAACCCGTCGGAGTTGGAGGTGACGATTGGTGCGACTAGAGCTTCTTCGGCTTGTATTTCATGGGGCAATCGAACCAGTTGATCAATTGGATCTCAACGGTGGGCTTAGCGGTTCAAGGGGATCTCAGAAACGACGACAACTCCGGCGAGGTCGATGCTAGGGTTTCGGTTCAGAAGAGGAAAACGAGGTAGGGAGAGCTTCAAAGAGAAAATGAGGATGAGGACGAGCGGGGACGTCGTCGTGGCCTCCTTATCCTCTCCTGGTGATGGCGGCGTGCATCTTGACGCACGAACGGCGGCGGACGGCCTCGGCATCGCCACCGAGCTGCTTCTAGCTGGAGGAAGACGACGATGCTCGTTTTAGCAGAAAACCCCCTAGTAAAATTTCAAACTCAACCTGCAGTCCCACATATGGTCCCACTCGTCAGTCACTGCGTGGATGAGCTGGGCTCGTTGTTGGGACGAAGAGGGCTGCACATGAGTGGTAGATAGTGGAGAGGAGAAATGGGCTGGTCTGATACCAGTTTTTTTTATTAAGCAAACTCTTTTTGTTTTCTGTTTTGTTCCCAGATTTTTATTTTCATATTTGGTTGAAATTTTCTTTATAGAATTTATTGGTTAAATAGTTGCAGCAATAATTAATGGTATTAAAGTCATTTATGAGATTTTACTAATTAATGTTGTATTTCTTTATTTTGTTTATATAGATCATTTTAATATTTGGTAAGGGACTTTGTTATTAATTTTATTTCCATAATAAGCCATGGATTTATTTTAGGATATTTTCTTATTTGTTTATAAAACTTAATTTTAGTTAGCTCATAGTTTGGAGGGAAAATTTTATATAATGATCCTATATTATTATTTGATGCATGATATCCTAAGGATTTAATATGGTTAATATCATTCCCATGAATCTAGTAAATACCAAGGTTTATATTTTGTTATAACTAGCATAAGAGTTAGGGTGTGAATTGTAATTGCTTACCCTATGGTTTAGGGTTCTTAATATACTTATATTCTTTTGTGGATGTGAATAAATATTTATGGCTAAACATATTGTCTTTTTGTTTGTGATCTTTAATGATATCACCTTTTAAAATAGAAAGTTATTATCTGGAATGTCTTATGAAAAAGAATTAATAAAGATAACTCCTAAGCACATATGGTTATAATAATTGGAAATGATAAAGATGTGCTTAAGTGATTTGCTATAGGAAAATATTCCTATAAAGTTTTGTGGAGATAAGATGATGGATCAATAATATGAAATGAATATTATGTTTGGTTTAAGATTTAGAGTTGGGTGTTTACCAAGAATTCCTATCTTCCATAATTCACAATCCTGGACTTCTAATTAAAGAATTCCTTTCCTAGATATACTACTCCTTCATATCCATCATCATGTGTTAACATGATGAGCTTTACTTCACAAGAATATTCTTATCCACATTTTATTCTTCTAAATCCATTTATAAATCCAATGAGCTTGACACTAAAGCCTTTCATAATCTTATCATATCTATACTTGGTTATATCAACTACTCTACTGCTGATAACCTCGAATCCAACAAGTGGTTACTTCTAACTCCATTCATACCCTTCCATAATCATCCACCACTAATATTACTCCAGTAGATGTATAGATTAAACTACTTTCCTTAAAAGCTTACTATTCTTTAAGAGGAATAACACTACTTCAATAACTCCATGCTACTCTAGCTTCAGCTTAATTTTACTATCTTATATCTACTTAACTCTAGTAACTCATACTCCAACCTCACATTATATTAATGTGACTTGTAATGACTAATCTAGGATAATATATCTATACTAGGGTTCAATCATGTTCTACCCACCAATGTCACTTATACTTGATATAAGCATTCAATCTTGGTGACTAAAGCATGATCATTATAATCCTTTGATCATTTATGGTTTAGGTTTCCAGTTGACTAATTTAGGCTTTCATCCATACAACATTACAATTGTATTATTATTATCTTCTATTTATCTCTATTGGACTAAGGGATATTATTCATTGACTATACCTACTTGATCCAATAGAATTACTCCTGGTAACTATCTTCAGGATTCATCCTTGTAATCTTCTTTATTACCATATGATTATATATTCCAAATAACTCTTATATCATTTCAGGAGTGAGTTAACTCCATCAATTATCATATTGATCTTATTATCTTCCAACACTCCCATCCTATAGATGATATTTAAATCTAGCATTACCACTTACCTCTTCTTACTTATTTTTCTAAAGGATTTAAGTGAATGCTAAAGAGTTGATAGATCAAGAATTGATAGGTCAATAGTTGATTACTCAACATTGATGAACAATGGATATTATAATAAGGTTCAATAGGGATGATAAAGATTCTTATGGAAAGAAAGATATGTGGTGAATGATCTCTGAATTGGTTTCCTTCCTAGTCCATATAACTAAAGAGTTAGGGTTCAGTATTACCATGATCCACATGGTAGAATTGGATAAGAATAAAATAAGTCAAGGGTTAGTTATTACATTCTTGTTACTTGGGTTACATTCTTAACTTGGTATTCATGGGTTGTTATAATGAATACTATAATATGATCACCTAAGGATCAAATATAAATCATTAACTAATGTATTAAAGTTTAATTTTATTACATTTGATCTACCCTTAGATCAAATCATGTTTACCCAAAATAAGGTTTTAGCAAAGGTCATATTGAAACTTATCGCAGTCAACTTGATGATCTACTTCAATTCCATCAAGTTGAGAGAAGCTTCAATCACTTTGACAAATTTTGTTCAAAAGAGCGAAAACTATTCGTATTTTCTATGCATGAATGCAATGCACACATCTGTGTTCAGCTTATTTCTAAGCTCTAATGTTGGGATGTTACAGACTCTCCCCCTTAAAATATAATTCGTCCCCGAAGTTCGTAAACTCTCACGTTTCGGAGGAAGGAATTGACTTGTGTTGGTTACGGCATTCTCAACTCCATGGTAACCTCAAATGGAAATAATTGTATTATTCCGTATCCAAATCCTTTCCCTGAATTCTCACCATACTTGGCAATTTTTAACTTGTTGTCTCCAATACTCCACAATTACTTTTACTATTCACCTCTGAGGATAGGTCCTTATTATAAACTTCTTACTCTGGGGTCTCTTCTTTAGTTCCTTAACCTAATTAGGTATCCTAATCCAACTCCTTTTATTTAGTCATCGAACTTTCTTACTATACTGTGTAAGGTCTAGAAAGTCTCACTAAAACAGGGTTTTAATTGTTATAACATAATAGTTGTGGCCAAAAGACTAAAATTTTGGATTGTCATTTTATAATTTATACTGGTGGTCCTTCTGAAGGTTGTATTTGAACTCATTTAGTCCATACCCATTGGAATTTCTTGTTCCTCTATACTTGTCCAATTGGATGTGCTTTGTTCCCTCTTAATGATAGCTTAAGAGTTGTTTCTTTTAGAATAAGTCTGTTAGGACTATTCCATTTTATTACTTCAAGCTTTTACCTTATCAAGATTTAGAAACTCTTTTGTTATTTCCTTAAGTACTTCTTCAACTTCCATTTATTAACTATCTAATGGTCTTAGCACTACTATCTTGAATTTAAGCTTCGATCTTTTCTCGAGACATACTTTTGAAAGTACTTTTATAATGATGTTTTCTTATGACCTGATGAAAATAAGGCTTAATGTTGTTATAGGTTAGTACTTCTTCTCCAACCTTTACTTGGAATTCGGATAACAGTACTTCCGTTTACTGTTTACTCTCCCCCTTAGGGTTTACTAATAGTCTTCAAACTGTCTATATAGTATTTATTGGCTTTATAATTAGAATATTGGTCTCTATCCAACTTATACTCTACCTAGTTAGGGTCTTATGAAAGATTGTATGGTGTATCCACAGAATTGTGCATCTCCGAAGTGAATCTGTCAGCATTAATTGTCTTACTTACTATTTGGTCATTTTTGTTTTGATAGATCTAACTTCGCGAAGAGTCTCGAAAGACGGTCGCTTTAATGTTTATACTCCTTCATGTCTTTATAATACTTGACTTGATTACTTAGGCCAAATTTTATGCTCTTTATGCAACTTTTAAGAAGAACTAGTTAACTAAGTTAACCAAATACCAGCTGCGGACAAGATACCAGCTACGAACCACCTTAGGGTGTATGAATTACCCTACGGTTTTTCTACGTACTATTGGCATTCTCTCTGAATTGTCAGAGCTTGAATACTGTTTTGGTTCCAAAGCTTCTTCTTTGTACTAATTCATGATGCTTTCATGAACTAAGTACCACTACTTCATTAACCTCTTAGTAACACCACCTACTTTGAGTGAATCTTAAGTTCATCCCTTTTTGTTGCTCCATATATTTCCTACACTAATCTTCCTTCTGGGTGCTGGTTAGTAATGATCTGAACTTGATACATCCTTCAAATTGTGTTGATACTCCTTATACTTTGCTTCATTCTTCATGTAAGTCTTCATCTTGGTCTTTAGAACTCGTCACTCCCTTAAACGAATTCCCTTTTGTATCTAGGTCTATAACATCAAGTAATAACTGGAT
Organism: Avena sativa; assembly: GCA_916181665.1. Lineage (NCBI taxonomy): Eukaryota > Viridiplantae > Streptophyta > Magnoliopsida > Poales > Poaceae > Avena > Avena sativa. The sequence continues at coordinate 289,819,690 of OV702279.1, forward strand.
GTTGCAACGTGTATTTGCACATCAAGTCAAACTTCATGTACAGATCTAGTCAATCAAGAAGATCCAAGAAAAATCAATAAATCCAAATGTGGTACATATAACACACAATTTTCTAAGCCCATAATATAGTAGTTGAGTATAATATCTCTAGAATTCAGGCTTAGTTTTGTAGTATATGGCACCTCCTCATATAGGTTTACATTGTGATACTTAGCACATAGGGTCAAACTATATGTTATCTCAATATTTACCCAGATTGCTCAATGCAACAGGATAATTTTAAGCAAAGTGGTCTCAATTTTGGTTTTGACTAACCTTTGGTCTCACTTTTGAAAGGATTAACTATAACCAACCTTTCTTATTTAGTAAATAACCTCACATGATCTCTCAAAAGGACTAATAAGTTTTTATTGATCCCCCAAAATTGAAGGTTATCACAATTTATGACACCTATGACTTCTATCATAGTTCTACCAAGCTATTTTATTACTGCTACTTTAGAATGATTTACTAATTACTGGTCATACTTACACTTACATCATGGTTTCGGAGCTAATCTTGCCATGATGTCTTTGTTTCACATTACTCCATCATTCAATCTTAACATAATTTCACTTCATCACGTAAAATTCTCAAGTGAATCCCACATGATTACTACTCATTACATCAACATTTATCCTAATGATATTCATCATGTTGTCTTTGGTTATCAACTAACCATAAGATTCCACTGTCTTCCTTAAATTCGAGGGTTAGGCTACACCATTAAGACTACTTCAATTGGTGTCTTAAACTTGATCCTAATCTACTGTGACCGATTGACTTTCCTAAAATATCTTGGTGGGTTATATCTCCTTTGGAAGACACTAAATAGCACCTTACTAAGAAAAGATGAATAACTACTCCCTATGATACCCTAAACTTAGTCATATTCTACATTGCTGTTTTAGCTTACTTTAAGACATATTAATGGTGTTCTACCCTCTTAGGACTAGCACTATACCAAGAAAATATGGATAAAGACTTTTAAGAAAGATGACCAAGGCATCCAACTTAAGTGTGACAAGGTTATTGTCAAGTGGATATTCATCACCAGCCATAAGAATATTTGGTTCAGATAAGATGGCTCCTATAGTCAATATCCAACCTACAGATCTTCCTAAAAGGGTTTTAATCCTAAGATCAAATCATATGCTCTGATACCAACTGCGGTGACCCGGCATACCACTTCAAGATGTAGTATACTATAGTCGTTGACATAACACCAATGAAACACCGTTCACTAGTATTATATCCCTCAGAGTGGTACAACAGAAACACAACAGGTCCAAGACATGAATATAGGTTACAACTCAACTCTTTACACAAGATCCAGAGAACACTCTAGGTTAAAAAGAGAGAAAGAAACTTCTTACAAAGAAGAATCAGAAATAGATAACTCAAAAAACTATCATACTATTGAACTAATGGTCTAGCATTGCTGTTATCGCAATACACTATAGAAATAGGTTCTATGGCTAGAGATTATATTCTCATCTAATCAGTAACTTCGTCTTCACTTGAGTTGATGTATATGTTGACTTCCTTGACTTCATTGAAGAGATTTAGCTTTTAATGATGATTCCTGGAGCATAACTTGATGTAGACGTCGTCTCTACTGGCTCTAGAACCTAGCAAGGGTTAACAAGATACTTTGAGTACGAGCGTACTCAGTAAGTTCACTAGAAAAGGAGTGTTTGATGCACTATATCTACAGCCATAGACCATAGGTCATAGGCAATACAGGTTTTTGTAAACATTTCTTCAAAGGTTACTTTTATTCTGAAAAGCTATGTCCGTCAGCCTTCACGGGTTTACCAGAACTTTCATGGAGTTCCTTTACCACTGCGTTTGCAACTCCTTCCCGGAATAGGGAGTAACAAGTTACAGTTTTTACACTCTGCAGAGGTGCGTTACTTTACCCATGAGAGATCAAATCCTTGTTGCACAACCGGGCGATCTTTCCCGTCCACACTTCCTATGGTGTGGGGCCCAGTAGATGATCCAAGGCAATCACTGCCCCCTTCGCGACCTCGCATGCCTCCTTGGTGTACACCATGCCCACATATTGAATTATGGCAATGGTTTGTATAGACCGTTAGATGCCAGAACTATCGTGGGATGTTGAGGGTTCCCACCCATATGCTGCATATCCTCTACGAATTACCAATTAATATGCACTCTACGAGTGATAACAACCACAACCTGCACATCCGACTACATGTGAGAGGAAGAAGATACAGCTGACTTCTTCGTCCCATTCCAAATCTCATGGTTAACGCGTGATATACGACGCAAGAATCACTGGCGACATTGGTTGTTAAGTCCTAGATAATATGTTCCTTTACCACCGGAACTTTCATAGTAGGTTATTACCTCATGGTAAATAACCTATAATCACATTATTATGAAAATAGTGTTTTCTGACCTTTTTCAGCTGCAGGTGATGACAACACTGGATTTGTAAAATACTTACAGAAAATAATCAAAGGACATGAGAAAGTGTGAACTTGCCTTTTGTGATTGCAATATTATGCACTCACGGTCTTCAAGACAGTATAAGATCCAATATCTGAAATCAACATCATTGGTCCGGTAAGGACTAATGTCTAAAGAAGCAAGATGCTATTATGCATAAGTAATGTAATGCAATTTCGTAAACTCGAATCCCAGGGATAACGTTGATCTAGGTTTTGGATACTATAAATGGTTTCTTTGGAATGTGTTGCCCTTTTTAGATTAAGTTTCACACTTGTGCTTCTTATTAAGGCTTGTGAGTGTGTGTGAAACAATATAATTACAATATCATAAAACAATGAGATACACACAAATGTGAAATGCTACTCAAGATTTCTTATACTCCCTCCGATCCTAAGTAAGTGTCACGGTTTTGAACTAACTCTAGTTCAAAATAACGACACTTATTTAGGATCGGAGGTAGTACTATAATTGTTTATCTTCAATTTTTTTACTTTACAAGTAATGCCACTTATAAAGAACTTATGTGTTATCAAACCTAAGTATACAAGTAAAGTATAAAGTAAGGTGATTACGATTAATTGTCATATGTTGACTGAAGTGGCAAAACGAATAACTTTTGAAGAAAATATTTCTTTATTAAGGTTTGAACAATCCTTGTGGTTAATCAGAGGTGGTCGATGTTTTTTGTGCTTGCTGGAATAGTTTGGACTGGAGATGTTTTATAACTTAATTATAACAGACCAAAGTTAACTATAAAACACATAACAAAGTCTTTAGCATAGTATTTAAAGTATTGTAGACTAAAGTTAACTTTAAAGACATAGATGGACTTAAGGTATATTGCTTATGATAATTATATTTTTTTCACTTCATAAGGTTCCTTTAAAGTTAACTAGGAATGGTATTACTTTTATTTGGTATAGTGGTTTCTCATGATTATAATGGAATAGAATTTTCACTTATGTTTTTATAAGTGAATGGTTATGGTTTGTAATCAAGGTAATAGTATTACTTAACTACTTATAATTCACTATAGTGTTTTGGTATGTTGATAAAATTGGGGTTAAAGTAAATGGAAAATATTTAATTTAGTCACAAATTATTCTTTGAGGATTTTATAATGGATAAAATCCTTTTAGAAAATAATCTACACTTATGGTTGAAGGATAATTCAATAAAATTGTATTTAAAATGTGTTGAACCATTTTGACTTAATATTATCAATATTTAAGACTAATACTATTTTTTAGACTCAATTAATTTTAGAAATATTAACAAATTTTATTTACCCTTATATGAATTATCAACTAAGGAAATAGGATTAAATTCAAGTTGCTAAAGTGTTTTGAATTTTTATTTACCTCAAAAGTGGAATATTATATTTTAACATGTAGGTATTATTTTTGTGATCATTTTGGCATATTACATTTATTTTTATGATTTATAAATAATAAGATATGATTTTTATAACATTTACTACTTTATAAATACTTAATAAATAATAAATATTTAATTAGGTGAAATAATAATGCATGATTATAGTTTTAAACTATAAAGATTATTTTTCTAAGATTTTTGGTATTTTATTTATATTTTTAATATTCACCAATATTAAAATATGAATTATCTAAGTTTTATTACTTAAAAAACCTTTATTAAATAATATTTATTTAAATAATTATTATAATAATATTTGCTAATAGTTTTAAGTTGTAAATTTTATTTTTCTGGAAATTTTCATATATTAAACATATTTTTCTGAATTATAAAACAAAAGTTATCAATTTTTAGGTTTAAAACATTTTCTAATTAAATTTTTAAATAATATTACAAACAGGGAATACTTTTCTTACCCAGACTGGATCTACCCAAGTCACTGACTAGTGGGGTACCGGCCACGTGGGATGCCACCTAGGCAAAGACTGGGTCAAATAGTTGAATGGATCAAGGATGACATCACCCTGACGTCATCCCGCCGGAATCCTCTCAGATCGGTGATCAATCCGTCGATTGGGAGAGCGCGGGCACGCGAGGACGGTTGCATTCGAAAGAGGGTCTCAAGGAGGACCTATTGGTGGAGGCTCCACTCAGGTTTGGTCGCCGGAACAGTGGTTGCGACGGTGGCTAACAGCGGCGGTGGCAGATGATTGTCAGGAAAGCAAACTGTGCTGAAAACAAACAAAGTAAATGATGCCCGAGCATCAGCAACTCACCAGTGTTGTAGCGGAGGGGTTAGTGTGACCGGAGGTGGTCGGAATTAATGGAGGCGATGGCGGAACCCGTCGGAGTTGGAGGTGATGATTGGTGCGACTAGAGCTTCTTCGGCTTGTATTTCGTGGGGCAATCGAACCAGTTGATCAAGTGGATCTCAACGGTGGGCTCAGCGGTTCAAGGGGAGCTCGAAAACGACGACAACTCCGGCGAGGTCGAAGCTAGGGTTTCGGTTCAGAAGAGGAAAACGAGGTAGGGAGAGCTTCAGAGGAGAAATGAGGATGAGGACGAGCGGGGACGTCGATGTGGCCTCCTTATCCTCTCCTGGCGACGGCGGCGTGCATCTTGACGCACAGACGGTGGCGGACGGCCTCGGCATCGCCAACGAGCTGCTTCCAGATGGAGGAAAACGACGATACTCGTTTTTGCAAAAAAAAACCTGGTAAAATTTCAAACTCAACCCGCAGTCCTACATCTGGTCCCACTCGTCAGTCACTGCGTGGATGAGTTGGGCTTGCTGTTGGTCCATAGAGGGTTGCAAATGAGTGGTAGATAGTGGAGAGGAGAAATGGGCCGGTGTAACATCCCAAAAATATAAAACAAGGATCATCAAACTCAAATCACTAAAATTAGAGTTAACAAAAACTTTGATTAATTAAAATCATATGAATGCATGTGTTAATGAAATGATTTGATAAATGCATGAATGAACTTGTGTGATTTACCTAAATATCAATAAATTGTTTAAAGAGGAAAATAACATCATATAAAACATTTCCATGCAGAAACAAATCAAGAGTAAATAAAAAACAAATAAAGTAAAGCAAATGGTCATTTTTGCCAATCTTGCTCACTAGGTCACTTTGAGTGTTTCTAGTCCAAGATTTCAAATAGAAACTTTTCCAAACCTTTGCACCCCTTGCTAGAACAAGTAAAAGTGAATCAAAGCCCACCTTTCAAACTTACAGGAACATTTGGCAACGTCATTCAAATCACATTTCAAAATTGAATCTTTATCATATGTGAAGATCACCCATTTTCAAAACCCAACCAAACCAGTGTACCTTGACTAATCCAACTAACCAGACACTCCCTAGTATGTTCCTAGCAAACCCACCAAGTTTGAATCCAAAATTCAAATTTAAATTTCTTGCGGCCATTTCATCAAACACCTTGTAGATACAAATTAAACCAACATCAAACACTATAGCGTGCAGTAAAATTGGCCTAACTTGTTCCCTATCTAGCTCACACTACACCCTCAGTAGATCATCTAACATGTTTAACCCCTCTAGCTCACTATAAACTAGACCATGCCATTAATGGCAAGCATGCCGAGCCTCACCTTGCCACCCCATTGTCGACAGCAAGCTAGGAGCAGCACCAAGCCTAGCAAGCATGTCTAGCAGGCACTCCACCGTCCACAGCCACCCCCTGTCCCAACCCCGATCACTGTCAGCCCCTGGACCACACGGCACGACCATGCCAAACTTCTCTATGTGCGAGCCGAGAGCGCGCCAGTGCGCCACCCACGACCAGCACCCACAAACCGCGCGCCGCCCTCGCCACGTGCGTGTGTGATCACCACTGTCTCAGCAACCCCGCAGACATGCCTGTTCGCCGCCGTGCAGACCACGCGCGTTGTGCGCCATTAAAATCGCCGTCGGACCCACCCAGAGCGCCGACGTGTTCTGACCGATCAGCACCGCCCCACGCCTCGCCACCACGCCGTTGAGCTTCGCCAGGGAGCACAGCACCGCCCCTACCGTCGCCCATGCCAGTAGCCCTCTGTGCCGTCGACCACGACGAGCTCAGCTCGCGCCCGTCGGTCCCCTTCGGCCACTATAAATAGAGGCCTCCACCGCTTGTTTTCTTCACACCAGTTCACTCCCCTCTCACTTAGAACCACGCCACCTCACTCCCGGAGCAAGGCGAGCAGCGCATCTTCAGAATTTGGCCGGAGCCCGCCGCTGCTGGAGGAGAAGGGAGCCGTCAATTGGAGCCGCCCAGGAGAAGCTGTTGGTACCAGGAGAACCGCCGTTGTCGACTTCGTCATTCGCCCCCGTCGCCGACCCTCGCCTGAGCCCCGGTGAGCCTCCCACGACCCCCATCTGCCGCGCTAGGGTTCTGTCTTGCCGGCGCTGCCCGACGTGGACGATGATGTTGGAGATATGCCCTAGAGGCAATAATAAATGTAGTTATTATTAGATCTTTGTGTTTATGATAAATGTTTACATTCATGCTATAATAGTATTGACCAGAAACATTAATACTTGTGTGATTTGTAAACTAATTTAGAGTCCCTAGTAAAGCCTCTTTATAATACTAGCTTGTTGATTAATAGATGATCATGGTTTCTTGATCATGAACATTTGAGATGTTGTTAATAACAAGGTCATATCATTAGGAGAATGATATGATGGAAATACTCCTATAGATAAGCGTAGCACAAAGATCAAGTCATTTTAATAGTTCAATTGCTATAAGCTTTCTGGTACATAGTAACCTAATTCCTTCGACCATGAGATCATGCTTATCACCATCACCAGAAGGATGCTTTTTGATGACATCAAACACCACACCGTAACTGGTTGGCTATAAAGGTGGCATTGAGTGTTTGGAAAGTATGGGTTGAAACACATGGATCAAGAGTGGGATTTGTCCATCCATATGACGGATAGATATACTCTGGGCCCTCTCGGTGGAATGTCATCCAATTAGCTTGCAAGCATGTGACTGGCTCACAAGGGATCACATATCACGGGAACGAGAAAAGAGTACTTATCGGTAACGAGGTTGAACTAGGTATGCAGAGATACCGACGATCAAAACCTCGGATAAGTAAACTTTCGTGAGACAAAGGGAAATTGGTATTGTATGTAAGTGGTTCATTCGATCGCAAAGTAATCGTAGAAATATGTGGGAGCCATATGAATTTCCAGATTCCTCTATTGGTTATTGATCGGAGAAGTGTCTCGATCATGTCCGCATAATTCACGAACCGTAGGGAGACAGACTTAAGGATTCGATGTTGTTGAGTGGTTATGGAATGATGAGTAAGAGACTGAATGTTGTTCGGAGTCTCGGATGGGATCCGGGATATCACGAGGAGATCCGGAATGGTCCGGAGAATAAGATTCATATAAGGAAAGTCCTTTTCGGAGTTGGGGAATGATTCCGGTGTTTTCATCGGGAATGTTCTAGAAGGTTCCGGAAGGTCCGGCACTTTGGAGGGGAAGGGTACATGAATGTGTCATGACAATGTGGAATGGTTGCATCATGTACTATGTCACGTGGCTGGGCAAAATAAAGGGAGAAATCAAATCCTAGTTTGAAAGTCAAACGCCAATTTGAAAAAGTCAAACGACAAGTTTGCTTGGTGGAGGGAGAGTAGGAAACCTACTTGGGGAGGAGTTCCTCTCCTTCCACCCGCTGGACAAGGAGGCCGACTTGGGGGAGGACTCCCTCGTCCCAAACCGTGCCCTCCCACCTATAAAAGGAGGGACATGGCTGCCCCTCTTCCCTACACCCAACACACCCCAAACCCTAACCCTAAGCCACCGGCTCCACCACCCGTGCTGCTGCCGTCACCTAGGGCACCACCAACTTGCCGAATTGGGGTGATCCCAAACCCTAGCCGCCGGCTACACTCTCCCCTTGGTTCCCTCTAAACCCTAGATCGCCAAGGCCTCTCTCATAGTCCACCATACTCGCTCAGGCTTAAGGCGAAGCCCTGCGAGATCTCCCCTCTACTTCCGGTACCACGCCGTCGTGCTGCCGGAATCGCGAGGAGAGTGTTGCAACCTCTGCTGCCTGCTGGAACAAGGGAGAGGAAGGTGTTCATCGAGTACCGAACGTGTGACCGACTGCGGAAGCTCTGCCGGAACGCAGCGCCGGAAGGATCGTCTACACGATCTTGAGATCGACAAGAGTACGACTACATCACCCACGAGAATCTGCTCTCGTTAACCGCTTTGGAATCTTCGAGGGTGAGTTCCTCTATCGACTCGTTGCTACAATCTAGTAGATAGATCTTGGCTTGTTTGTTTGCATGCGGTAGAATTTTTTTGTTTTCCATGCTACGAACCCCTACAGTGGTATCAGAGCCATGTCTATATGTAGATCTATTGCACGAGTAGAACACAATGGTCATTATGGGCGGTGGTGCTTTTATTATCAATTGCTTCTTGTGTACTTTGCATCTTGCGGTATGATGGGATGAAGCGCCCGGGCTAACCTTACATGACATCGTTCATGAGACTTGCTCCACGCTCAACATGCAACTTGTATTGCATAAGTGGCTTTGCGGGTGTCTGTCTCTCCCATTATAGTATAGATCCAATTTACAACGGGCACTTGATAGTTCAAACATCAACTTTGTGGTTCTTGTTAGTAAGTTAGATCGACACTTACTGAAAGCCCCAAACCATGTAAAATATGCAAAGAAAATTAGAGGCGTCTAACTTTGTTTTGCAGGGGTGTGCTGTGATGTGATATTGCCATGATTGTGATTATATTTGATGTATGCAATGTTCCTTATTGTAAGTTGGAAACCGGCAGGAGCCATATGGTTGTCTTTAAATTTTGTTAAGACCCGTGTGTCTATTCAAAGTAGTTGTAATAGTTGAAGCTGGTGGACGACAACCATGAAACGACGCCATTGACCTTGACGCTATGCCGGTGATGATGGAGATCATGTTCGTGCTTGAAGATGGAGATCGGAAGCACAAGAAGAAAGGCCATATCATATCACATATTATGAATTGCATGTGATGTTAATCCTTTATGCATCTTGTATTGCTTAGTTAACGACGGTAGCATTATAAGATGATCCCTCATGCACATAAATTTCAAGTTTTAAAGTGTTCTTCCTTAGTAAGCACCGTTGCTAAAGCTTGTTGTTTCGAAGCACCACATGATGATCGGGTGTGTTAGATTCTGCAAGTGTATACAACGTCAGCAAGCCAGATTTGCTCATGCGGAAGCTAAGGTTTGATCTTGACGAGCCTAGCATGTACAGACATGGTCTCGGAACACGGATCACCGAAAGGTAAAGCATGAGTCATATAGTAGATATGATGAACATGTCGATTGTTCGCCATTGAAGCTACATCAACTCTAGTGATGATCGGTTTTGATGTGGTGGATTTGGTTCGTGTGATCACTAAAACAATGTGAGGGATATTGTTTTGAGTGGGAGTTCACTTAGATTAATTTAACTATTAATTAGAACTCAATTTGTCATAAACTTAGTCTAACCTATTGCAAATATGTTGAAGATCAATGGCGGCCCCTACCATCAATTTTAATGCGTTCCTAGAGAAAGAAAAGTTGAAAAACAATGGAAGAAACTTCGCGGATTGGTTTCGCAATTTGAGGATTGTCCTCAATGCTGGTAATTTTACCTATGTGCTGGATGCACCGCTGGGTGACCCGCGTGCAACTGATGCTACCGATGAAGTAAAGAATGTTTACCTCACTCGGAAGAATCAGTACTCCACAGTTCAGTGTGCTATCTTGTATGGTTTGGAATCGGAGCTTCAGAAAAGGTTTGAGAACCATGACCCACATGATATTGTCCGTGAAGTCAAAATGATATTTGAGGCTCACGCGGCAGTTGAGAGTTATGAGGCTTCTGAAAAGTTCTTTAACTGCAAGATGGAAGAGGGCAGCTCCGTCAGTGAGAACGTGCTTAAGATGTCGGGGCACGCAAACAAACTCCAAAGCTTGGGTATAGTGATTCCTAATGCTTTGGGGATTTACCGTGTCCTCCAATCACTGCCACCAAGTTACAAGAACTTTGTGATGAACTACAATATGCAAAACATGAACAAGACGTTGCCAGAACTCTTCTCCATGTTGAAATCTGCAGAAGTGGAGATCAAGAAAGAGCATCAAGTGTTGTTGGTCAATAAGACCACCAAATTCAAGAAAGGCAAGTCTAAGCAAAAGGGAAACTTCAAGAAGGGTGGTAAGAAAGTTGCCGCACCGGCGAAGAAGACCAAGGCTGGACCTAAGCCTGATACTGAGTGCTTTTACTGCAAGGGAGAGGGTCACTGGAAGCGGAATTGCCCAAAGTACTTGGCGGATTTGAAGAACGGCAACATCAAGAAGAAAGGTATATCCGATATACATGTTATTGATGTGTATCTCACTAGTACTCGTAGTAGTTCCTGGGTATTTGATACTGGTTCGGTTGCTCATATTTGTAACTCTAAACAGGTACTGCAGAATAAACGGAAGCTAGCGAAGAACGAGGTGACGATGCGCATTGGAAATGGATCAAAGGTTGATGTGATCGCGGTCGGCACGCTACCTCTTCATCTACCATCGGGATTAGTTTTATACTTAAATAATTGTTATTTGGTGCCTGCGTTGAGCATGAACATTATATCGGGATCATGTTTATTGCGAGACGGTTACTTGTTTAAGTCCGAGAATAATGGTTGTTCGATTTATATGAGTAATATGTTTTATGCACATGCACCTTTGATAGATGGTCTATTCTTATTGAATCTCGATAGTGGAAATACACATATAAATAACATTGAAGCTAAACGTTTGAAATTGAACGATAACTCGACCTATATATGGCACTGTCGTCTTGGTCACATTGGAGTGAAGTGTATGAAGAAACTCCATTCCAATGGACTTCTTGAATCACTTGATTTCGAATCATTTGAAAGATGCGAAGCATGTCTGATGGGTAAATGACTAAGACTCCATTTTCTGGTATGATGGAGCGAGCTACGGACTTATTGGAAATCATACATACCGATGTGTGTGGTCCAATGAGTATAGCATCGTGCGGTGGTTATCGTTATGTTATTACCTTCACGGATGACTTGAGTAGATATGGGTATATCTATTTCATGAAACATAAGTCCGAAACTTTCGAGAAGTTTAAGGAATTTCAAAGTGAGGTAGAGAATCAACGTAACAAGAAGATTAAATTTCTGCGATCTGATCGTGGAGGTGAATATCTAAGTTACGAGTTTGGCGAGCATTTGAAGAAATTCGGAATTCTTTCACAATTGACACCGCCGAGAACACCACAGCGCAATGGTGTGTCCAAACGTTGTAATCGAACTCTCTTAGATATGGTTCATTCTATGATGTCACTTACAGATTTACCGCTATCGTTTTGGGGTTATGCATTAGAAACAGCTGCATTCACTTAAATAGGGCACCATCTAAATCCGTTGAAACGACACCGTATGAATTATGGTTTGGGAAGAAACCTAGATTGTCGTTCCTTAAAGTTTGGGGTTGCGAAGCCTATGTAAAGAAGTTACAGCCGGACAAGCTTGAACCCAAAGCGGAAAAATGCGTCTTCATAGGATACCCGAAGGAAACTATTGGGTATACCTTCTATCATAGATCCGAGGGCAAAATCTTTGTTGCTAAAAATGGATCCTTTCTAGAGAAAGAATTTCTCTCGAAAGAAGTGACTGGAAGGAAAGTAGAACTCAATGAGGTTGTTGAACCTTCTCTCGAACTTGCGAGTAGCACATCACCGGAAGAAGTTCCTGTGGCGCCTACAACAATAAGAGAGGAATCTAATGATGATGTCATGAAACTTCGGTTGAAGTTGCTACAGAACCTCGCAGGTCAATGAGAATTCGTACCACTCCTGATTGGTATGATCCCGTTATGAGTGTCATGTTGGTGGACAACACCGATGACCCTGCGACGTATGAGGAAGCGATGATGAGCCCAGATTCCAATAAATGGCAAGACGCCATGAAATCCGAAATTGGATCCATGTACGAAAACCAAGTATGGACTTTGGTGGACTTACTGTATGGACGGAAGGCTGTCGAGAACAAATGGATTTTCAAGAAGAAAACAGACGCTGATGTTAATATTATTGTCTATAAAGCTCGACTTCTCGCAAAAGGGTTTCGACAAATTCAAGGAGTTGACTACGATGAGACTTTCTCACCAGTAGCGAAGCTAAAGTCTGTGAGGATTATGTTAGCAATCGCTGCATATTACGATTATGAGATATAGCAGATGGATGTCAAAACAGTGTTCCTCAATGGAGACATTGATGAAGAGTTGTATATGATGCAACCCAAAGGTTTTGTCGATCCTAAAGATGCTAACAAGGTATGCAAACTTCAACGGTCCATATATGGATTGAAGCAAGCATCCCGAAGTTGGAATCAACGTTTTGATAAGGTAATCAAAAGTTTTGTTTTTATACAAACTTATGGAGAAGCTTGTATTTACAAGAAAGTGAGTGGGAGCTCTGTAGCATTCTTAATACTATATGCAGATGACATATTGTTGATTGGGAATGATGTAGACTTTCTTAATAGTGTCAAGGAATATTTGAATAATAGTTTTTCAATGAAAGATCTTGGCGAAGCAGCTTACATATTAGGCATAAATATTTATAGAGATAGATCGAGACGCCTAATATCATTGTCACAAAGTACATATTTGGACAAAGTTCTAAAGAGGTTTGGAATGGAATATAGCAAGAAAGGGTTCTTGCCCATGTTTCCCAATACGACCTTGAGTAAAACTCAAAGTCCAGCAACGACAAAAGATAGAGAAAGGATGAGGAAAACTCCCTATGCATCAGCCATAGGATCTCTAATGTATGCCATGCTATGTACTAGACCCGACATTGCATATGCTGTTAGTTTAACTAGCAGATATCAAAGTGATCCAGCAGTGGATCATTGGACAGGGGTCAAAAACATCCTTAAGAACTTGAGAAGAACTAAGAATATGGTTCTTTCTTATGGAGGTGATGAACAGCTCGTTGTTAATGGTTACACCGATGCTAGTTGGAACACCGATCCGGATGATTCTAAATCTCAATCTGGATACATATTTACTTTGAATGGTGCAGCAGTTAGCTGGAGGAGTGCAAAGCAAAGCATTGTGGCGAGATCTTCAACTGAATCAGAATACATAGCTGCTTCGGAGGCTGGCTTCACAAGAAGCGATATGGATGAAGGAGTTCATTACAGAGCTCGGTGTGGTTCCAAGTGCGCTGGACCCAATGTCTATCTACTGTGATAACATGGGCGCCATAGCCAATGCGCAAGAACCAAGGTCACACAAGAAGCTGAAGCACATCAAGCTGCGTTTTCACGCTATTCGAGAACATGTCCAAGATGGTGACATAAAGATTTGCAAAGTACACACAGATCTGAATGTGGAGGATCCGTTGACTAAACCTCTCCCGAGGGCAAAACATGACCAACACCAAACTGCCATGGGTGTTCGGTATATTACCATGTAATCTAGATTAGTTGACTCTAGTGCAAGTGGGAGACTGTTGGAGATATGCCCTAGAGGCAATAATAAATGTAGTTATTATTATATCTTTGTGTTTATGGTAAATGTTTACATTCATGCTATAATAGTATTGACCAGAAACATTAATACTTGTGTGATTTGTAAACTAATTTAGAGTCCCTAGTAAAGCCTCTTTATAATACTAGCTTGTTGATTAATAGATGATCATGGTTTCTTGATCATGAACATTTGAGATGTTGTTAATAACAAGGTCATATCATTAGGAGAATGATATGATGGAAATACTCCTATAGATAAGCGTAGCACAAAGATCAAGTCATTTTAATAGTTCAATTGCTATAAGCTTTCTGATACATAGTAACCTAATTCCTTCGACCATGAGATCATGCTTATCACCATCACCAGAAGGATGCTTTTTGATGACATCAAACACCACACCGTAACTGGTTGGCTATAAAGGTGGCATTGAGTGTTTGGAAAGTATGGGTTGAAGCACATGGATCAAGAGTGGGATTTGTCCATCCATATGACGGATAGATATACTCTGGGCCCTCTCGGTGGAATGTCATCCAATTAGCTTGCAAGCATGTGACTGGCTCACAAGGGATCACATATCATGGGAACGAGAAAAAGAGTACTTATCGGTAACAAGGTTGAACTAGGTATGCAGAGATACCGACGATCAAAACCTCGGATAAGTAAACTATCGTGAGACAAAGGGAAATTGGTATCGTATGTAAGTGGTTCATTCAATCGCAAAGTAATTGTAGAAATATGTGGGAGCCATATGAATTTCCAGATTCCTCTATTGATTATTGATCGGAGAAGTGTCTCGATCATGTCCGCATAATTCACGAACCGTAGGGAGACACACTTAAGGATTCGATGTTGTTGAGTAGTTATGGAATGATGAGTAAGAGACTGAATGTTGTTCGGAGTCTCGGATGGGATCCGGGATATCACGAGGAGATCCGGAATGGTCCGGAGAATAAGATTCATATAAGGAAAATCCTGTTTCGGAGTTGGGGAATGATTCTGGTGTTTTCATCGGGAATGTTCTAGAAGGTTCCGGAAGGTCTGGCACTCCGGAGGGGAAGGGTACATGAATGTGTCATGACAATGTGGAATGGTTTCATCATGTACTAGGTCACATGGCTAGGCAAAATAAAGGGAGAAATCAAATCCTAGTTTGAAAGTCAAACGCCAATTTGAAAAAGTCAAACGGCAAGTTTGCTTGGTGGAGGGAGAGTAGGAAACCTACTTGGGGAGGAGTTCCTCTCCCTCCACCCGCCGGCCAAGGAGGCCGACTTGGGGGAGGACTACCTCCTCCCAAGACGCTTCCTCCCACCTATAAAAGGAGGGGCAGGGCTGCCCCTCTTCCCTACACCCAACACACCCCAAACCCTAACCCTAAGCCGCCGGCGCCACCACCCCTGCTGCTGCTGCCGCCTAGGGCACCACCAACTCGCCGAGTTGGGGTGATCCCAAACCCTAGCTGCCGGCTACACTCTCCCCTTGGTGCCCTCTAAACCCTAGATCGCCAAGGCATCTCTCATAGTCCACCATACTCGCTCCGGCTTAAGGCAAAGCCCTGCGAGATCTCCCCTCTACTTCCGGTACCACGCCGTCGTGCTGCCGGAATCGCGAGGAGAGTGCTACAACCTCCGCTGCCTGCTGGAACAAGGGAGAGGAAGGTCTTCATCGAGTACCGAACGTGTGACCGACTGCAGAAGCGCTGCCGGAACACAGCGCCGGAAGGATCGTCTACACGATCTTGAGATCGGCAAGAGTACGACTACATCACCCACGATAATCTGCTCTCGTTAACCGCTTTGGAATCTTCGAGGGTGAGTTCCTCTATCGACTCGTTGCTACAATCTAGTAGATAGATCTTGGCTTGTTTGTTTTCATGCGGTAGAATTTTTTTGTTTTCCATGCTACGAACCCCTACAGATGAACCAGAGTCGTTTGATTAGAACAGATCCCACGGTCCATGTTGCCCCGTACCGCTTCGCCCCTCCCCGTCTCACTGACGCGTGGGGACAGCCACTTAACCAGCCCGTGTACGCGCTGTGTGTAGTGGGCCGGCCCGGTAAAACATCCCGCGTGACCCAACAATTCAAATTAAGCTTTATTCATTTAATTTCAAACATAGTTCTGTACCTAGATTCAAAAATCAACCCAGCTCTATTCACTGAACCAAAATGCATGAAACTAATTTTTTTAGAAAGGTACTGAAATGCTTAATCCAAGCCCGTTGGATTCAAATCATTTGGAGTTATAGATCAACCATGGTAAAAATAACAAGGCAGAAGCTTTTCTACATTCAAATATTTTTCAAAATTCAACCATAAAAGCTTTTGAGTTGATTCCAACTCTCAAAAATCTCATTTAACTATACCTTTCAGAATATATAAAAATATATAGGTTTACTTACAGAGATGATGTTCAAGTAATAAAAGAATGCCACATAGGCATTTCTAGTCACTTTAATTAAATAAAATAAAAAGGTTAAACCTTATTAAATTGTGACACCACTTTAAATCACATTCCCATGTACTGAAATATGTGGTGATAACATGTGTCAACATGATCCCATATTTGAGTTGTATAATATTAAATCTTAAGTAGTTTTTCAATGAGTAGAAATTACTTTTCTCAAATAAAATAAATAAGACAAGTGCTTTAATCCTTGTGATAATAATGATGATGCTAGATCATCTAGTGTGAACTTTTGTGTGTTGATTAAAAATAGTTAAGTATTGTTTGGTGATTGTGTACCTCGTATTTATTTATAGACGCTAGTACCGACCAAGGATACGAGGAGGAAGGAGGATACTACGAGGAAGAAGCCGAGGAGAACTTCAACCACTGCTCTGCACAAGGCAAGCTTATACTGATAGCTTAGCAAGCTACTACTTGCTTGTTACTATGCCAACTATATGCCTTAAGCATATGTGATTATACCCACTTGACACACCATCCTAGTTTTACTTGCAAGCTAAATACTTTATCTTCTTTATCAAAGCTTTCTCTTAGAGTTTACTTAGTGACTTGTAGTTTCTAGAAATATAGCTGAAGGTAGCATAAAGAGCATAAAATTTGGCCTAAGTTAGATAATCTTGATGTCATCCTAAGGCATGAGATTGAACTTAGTAAATCTCCACTGGTTTATTACCCACCATTAGTATTTACCCCCACTTGTATATGCTAGTGCTAAGCATAAAACTTGATCAACTTTAGATGGGAATACTTGGTGAAAATGGTTATGAAAACCTTAGAATGATGAGTCATTCTACTGAAATGTTTTGACATGTGTTCTTGAACACCAGATTATTTTTGATGATGAAAATGTTGAGGCATGAGCCTTAGCCCTGTATAAAACTGATGGTTGTTTGGATGCGATACCATTCCAATTTTACCGTACAACCACAATACCCAAAATTTGGGTAGGGCTTAACTGGAAATTTATATACCTTAGTATGGGTTCCCTTGCGGCCAAGGTCTGAGCTGAGGCTACCTTGTGAAGATTGTCCACCTGTGCAGTTCCCAAGATGACAGTTGGTCATGGTTGGGAGGCCAAACTCACGGGAGGGCGTGTAATTGAAAGGTTAGGATTGATTATCCGCATACTGAGTATGGTGAATTCAGGATTGTTCCTGACGGATGTATCGAATGTTGTGGTGAAAGTGTACAATCTCTGCAGAATGTCAAACTATTCGAATAGCCGCGTCCGCGGCTATGGACAGTTGGAGTGGCCATACTGTTCCCCCGTCAGATGTTTTCAAAATGACTTGTGAAATGAATTGTGACTTTGACTTGACCACAACAGAGTTGTGATATGAAATTCAATTTCCCACTTAGGTATTATAAAAATTTCAACTAGTTTCTTTTCTTCTGAACGTAGTAGAGGTAAATCTGGATTTTGCAAAACAACCCTAGAGCTTAGTATCCTACTACAAAACCCCCCTTAACTTGTTAGTATTAGTTTGCGAGTACTTAAAGAGTACTCATGGCTTGTCCCTGGCTATTCCCGTGGCCAGACTATGAGGAGGACTATCAGGAAGACGGACAACAAGAAGGTTACGATAACTAGGATCATCTCCCATCGTCAACATTGCCTGTGGCCCTGAAGATGGAGCTTCGCCTATGCTATCGTTAGCTTTACGTTATTCCACTGCTTGAGTTGTATTAAGAACTGGATCATGAGATCCTTATTTGTGTAAGACCTTATGTATGGTTTGTAATGGATGATGTACTGTGATATCCAAATCTGTTATGTCTCGCAAAAATGGTAATCCTGGGATTGCGATGTATGGCATAACAGGCCTCCGGGATTAAACATCCGGGTGTTGACAGCTGGTCTGATACCAGTTTTTTTATTAAGCAAACTCTTTTTGTTTTCTGTTTTGTTCCCAGATTTGTATTTTCATATTTGGTTGAAATTTTCTTTATAGAATTTATTGGTTAAATAGTTGCAGCGATAATGAATGGTATTAAAGTCATTTTATGAGCTTTTATTAATTAATGTTGTATTTCTTTATTTTGTTTATGTAGATCATTCTAATATTTGGTAAGGGACTTTGTTATTAATTTTCTTTCCATAATAAGCCATGGATTTATTTTAGGATATTTTCTTATTTGTTTATAAATCTTAATTTTAGTTAGCTCATAGTTTGGAGGGAAAATTTTATGTAATGATCCCATATTATTATTTGATGCATGATATCCTAAGGATTTAATATGGTTAATATCATTCCCATGAATCTACTAAATACCAAGGTTTATATTTTGTTATAACTAGAATAAGAGTTAGGGTGTGAATTGTAATTGCTTACCCTAGGGTTTAGGGTTCTTAATATACTTACATTCTTTCGTGGATGTGAATAAAGATTAATGGCTAAACATATTGTCTTTATGTTTGTGATCTTTAATGATATCACCTTTTAAAATAGAAAGTTATTATCTGGAATGTCTTATGAAAAAGAACTAATAAAGATAACTCCTAAGCGCATATGGTTATAATAATTGGAAATGATAAATATGTGCTTAAGTGAATTGCTATAGGAAAATATTCCTATAAAGTTTTGTGGAGATAAGATGATGGATCAATAATATGAAATGAATATTATGTTTGGTTTAAGATTTAAAGTTGGGTGTTTACCAAGAATTCCTATCTTCCATAATTCACAATCCTGGACTTCTAATTAAAGAATTCCTTTCCTAGATATACTACTCCTTCATATCCATCATCATGTGTTAACATGATGAGCTTTACTTCACAAGAATATTCTTATCCACATTTTATTCTTCTAAATCCATTTATAAATCCAATGAGCTTGACACTAAAGCCTTTCATAATCTTCTCATATCTATACTTGGTTATATCAACTACTCTACTGCTGATAACTTCCAATCCAACAAGTGGTTACTTCTAACTCCATTCATACCCTTCCATAATCATCCACCACTAATATTACTCCAGTAGATGTATAGATTAAACTACTTTCCTTAGAAGCTTACTATTCTTTAAGAGGAATAACACTACTTCAATAACTCCATGCTACTCTAGCTTCAGCTTAATTTTACTATCTTATATCTACTTAACTCTAGTAACTCATACTCCAACCTCACATTATATTAATGTTACTTGTAATGACTAATCTAGGATAATATCTCTATACTAGGGTTCAATCATGTTCTACCCACCAATGTCACTTATACTTGATATAAGCATTCAATCTTGGTGACTAAAGCATGATCATTATAATCCTTTGATCATTTATGGTTTAGGTTTCTAGTTGACTAATTAAGGCTTCATCCATACAACATTATAGTTGTATTATTATGATCTTATGTTTATATCTATTGGACTAAGGAATAGTATTCATTGACTATACCTACTTGATCCAATAGAATTACTCCTGGTAACTATCTTTAGGATTCATCCTTGTAATCTTCTTTATATCCATATGATTATATATTCCAAATAACTCTTCTATCATTTCAGGAGTGAGTTAACTCCATCAATTATCATATTGATCTTATTCTGTTCCAACACTCCCATCCTATAGATGATACTTAAATCTAGCATTACCACTTACCTCTTCTTACTTATTTTTCTAAAGGATTTAAGTGAATGCTAAGATAAGAACAAGAGTTGATAGATCAAGAATTGATAGGTCAATAGTTGATTACTCAACATTGATGAACAATGGATATTAGAATAATGTTCAATAGGGATGATAAAGATTCTTATGGAAAGAAATATATGTGGTGAATGATCTCTGAATTGGTTTCCTTCCTACTCCATATAGCTAAAGAGTTAGGGTTCAGTATTACCATGATCCACATGGTAGAATTGGATAAGAATAAAATAAGTCAAGGGTTAGTTATTACATTCTTGTTACTTGGGTTACATTCTTAACTTGGTATTCATGGGTTGTTGTAATGAATACTATGATATGATCACCTAAGGATCAAATATAAATCATTAACTAATGTATTAAAGTTTAATTTTATTACATTTGATCTACCCTTAGATCAAATCATGTTTACCCAAAATAAGGTTTTAGCAAAGGTCATATTGAAACTTATCGCAGTCAACTTGATGATCTACTTCAATTCCATCAAGTTGAGAGAAGCTTCAATCACTTTGACAAGTTTTGTTCAAAAGCGCGAAAAGTATTCGTATTTTCTATGCATGAATGCAATGCACACATCTGTGTTTAGCTTGTTTCTAAGCTCTAATGCTGGGATGTTACATGAACCCAGGGTTCGCACCGGCCCCGGGAGCCGTAGCTCATGGAGCTCCGCCACCACCACCTGGAGGACCCTCGCAACCTGCGGCTGCACCAGCGCAGAACAATGGTGTGGATGGGTACCCGCCACCAACAGGGTCCATGATGATACAGAAGGGGCACCCAACCAACAGGGTACAGAAGAAGATCATCCGCCAAGTCAACCTGGCCGTGACCTCCCCACCAGCCATACCTGAGTACCTCAACGGCTCGGAGTCATGCATCACATTCGACCGTTCGGATCACCCGCGTTAGATACCTCGCCCAGGTCACTCTGCCCTGGTGTTTGAGGCCCATATAGGAGGGCTCGAGATGAGCCGGGTCTTAATGGACGGCGGCAGCGCATCAACCTGATGTTCGCTAGCACACTCGCCGCCATGCGGATCCTGCTCTGCAGCCTAGAGCCATCGGACACGATGTTCCACGACATTGTCCCAAGGAAGGGCATATACCCCTTGGGCAAGATATGGCTCGACATCATCTTCGGCAAGCCCGAAAACTTCAGGCATGAGCGGCTGGAGTTCGAAGTGGTCGACTAGCCCTCATAGTACCACGCCATCCTCGGGCGTGTGGCATTCACGAGATTCCTTGCAGTACCGCACTACGTGTACCTACTACTGAAGATGCTAGGACCCAAGGGCGTCATCACCGTCCCAGGAAGCTTCACCAGGTCGGACAGCTGAGACAGAGACTTCAACAGAATCTCCTAGTCATTCGGCATGCAGGAGGAACTCACAAGGCTCAAGGAGGTGACAGACAACAGGGCACCCTCAATCACCAGGCAAAACACACCTGACATGTCATTCGACTCCACAGTCAACACTAAGAAGGTGCAGGTCCACTCGATGGATGCCTCCAAGACGACGGTGGTCGCCAACGACCTAAGCACCTCATAGGAAAGCGAGCTCGTTAAATTCCTCCATGAGCGTTGGGAATTTTTCGCCTGGTGTCCCTTGGACATGCCAGGAGTTCTCAGGGAATTCGTCGAGCATGCACTCAATGTGTTTCCGGATGTGAGGCCAGTCAAGCAGTCGATGCATCGAGGTTAGAGCCAAGACCTGAAGCCTTTGGTGTCAAAGGCAATAGACTCCTCGACGCCAACTTCATCAGGGAGATCAAGGAAAGCGAGTGGCTGGCCAATCCCGTCCTGGTCCCCAAGAAGGACACGGACATCCTGCGGATGCGTGTGGACTTCACATCGCTTAACAAGCATTGCCCCAAGGATGTGAGAAGCTCTCCTTCCTCGACGCCTATTCAGGCTACAACCAAATTCGGCTGAAGGCCAAAGATCAGGAGAAAACAACGTTCATCACGCTGTTCGAGGTGTTCTACTAAAGTAGCAAGCCTTCAGGCTGAAGAACATAGGCGCCACTTACCAGAGATGCATGCAGGCATGTCTGAAGGAGCAGATTGGTTGCAACCTTCAGGTCTACGTCGATGACATAGTGATCAAGACCAAGGAGGCCAGGACCCTCATCGACGACGTCCACGAGACATTCGACAACCTTGATCGCTACAAGATCAAGATGAACCCAGACAAGTGCGCTTTCAGTGTCCCGTCTGGCCAATTACTCGGGTACTTCATCTCCCAGCGTGGCATCGAGGCAAACCAAAAGAAAATCAGGGATATACTAGCCATGGAGAAGCCCAAGAACCTTAAAGGGGTCCAGTAGCTGGCTGGGCGAATCACAGCGCTTAGTAGGTTCATCAATCGCATGGGCGAGAAGGCTCTCCCCTTCTATCAGCTGCTGCGCAAGGCTGACAAATTTGAGTGGACGGCTGAGGCAGACGAGGCGTTCGAGGACCTCAAACGATTGCTCTCTACATCTCCTGTTCTGGTCACTCCAAAGGAGAGGGAGCCTTTGAGCTATACATAGCAGCAACGCATCAGGTGGTCAGCACCGCACTCATGGTCGAACGACCCAAAGATGGCAGGACCCACGGGATCCAACGCCCAATCTACTACCTTAGCAAGGTACTGACCCCGACAAAGCAGAGGTACTCGCACTACCAGAATCTCGCCTACGGCGTATTCATGATGGTGCGTTGACTGAGCCACTACTTCCAGGAGCACTAGATCATGGTCGTTAACGACGCCCCGTTGTCAAACATCCTAAACAACCCCGAAGCTACGGGGCAAGTAGCCCTGTGGGACATCGAGTTGTCTCCTCGAGACATCATCTACGAGTGACGCACGACCATCATGTCTCAGGTCCTCCCTGACTTCCTTGTCCACTGGATGGTGCTCCAGCTATCGGATACTCTAGACATGTCGCAATCCTAGACGATGCACTTCGACGGCTCCAAGCACGAGGCTGGAGCAGGAGCCGACGTCATACTAACGTCCTCTCAAGGCGACAGGATGAGGTACATCCTTCGGATGAAATTCCGCGCATCCAAAAACGAGGCCGAGTACAACGCACTCATACACGGCATGAGAATGGCCAAGGTGTGCAGCGCCACACGCCTCTTCATCTACGGCAACTCCAACCTCGTCGTCCAGCAGACGATGAACGATTGCGACGCCCATAGCACCAACATGATCGCATACCGTGCGCTTTACAACTCACTGATACACCCAATTTGCATCACCTTCCTATATCATAATTTACCTGTATTCATTGATATTTGCCTTATTATGAGGTATTACTTATGGCTTTTCATCTGTTTATGCATGTTGGATGATTCTTGGAGGATGGACTGCCAGAGTCTGGATTCTGATGGAAAAGAAGGCGTTTCGGTGCCATTTCGTGAAGATTAGAAAAATACCAGAAAAATATGGGAAAATATTATTTTTTCCAGAAGAATGAGGAAGCCAGAAGGAGGAGCGAAGAGGGGCCGCAGGGAGCGCACACCCCCAAGCGCGGGTCCCCCTGGGCCACGCCTAGGGCAGGTGTGGCCCACCTGCCCGGCTCCCGACTCTGCCCCTTCTCCTATATCTTCCCTATGAAACCCTAAGGCCAGGGGAGCGACCACATATAGATTTCCGCCGCCTCTGGGGGCGGAAAACACCAAGAGAGAAAGATCTCTTCGGTAGACAGATTTCTGCTGAGGGAATTCCTTCTCGGAGAGGGGAGACCATCGCCATCAACACCATCGTCAAGCTAGGCTTCATCGGGATCATCATCATCATCATCCACACCATCATCTCCACCAGCACCATCATCACCACTCTGTCCCGCTGTAACAATTGTATTGGATATTTCTTTAGTTCTTAGGGGAAACTTTCCCGGTGTTGATTACTATTGTAGTTGATGCTTGTGAGTGGAACCATTGGATTATTGTTTATGTTAAGATTGTTATCCATTACCATATCATCTTTGATCTTGATCCATGTGATGTCTTGTGAGTAGTTCGTTTAGTTCTTGAGGACATGGGAGAAGTCATGTTGTTATTAGTGGATTTGTGTTGAGTTATTATTCAATG